>OY998165.1:97202531-98452531 GCA_963921995.1 Oxystoma pomonae
AAATATAAATTATATAAATTAACAAAAGCAAAAAAAATTATTTTGACTTACAGATTTTTAATAAACTACCCAAAACAGTACAAAATTCAAGTTTCAAAAAATTTAAAACCACGATTAAAAAATATTTTTTATTAAATTGCTTTTACATCATGAATGATTATTTAAGGTCATTGTTATTATCATTTTAAGAAATTACTTGTACTGATTGTTCGCTATTTACTTACCTTTTTTTTCTACGTTGGGAGCTTCTTCAAACGATCATGGCAAGATTTTGATTTGATATAGAACAACAGACATACTCTTGTTTATTTTTTTTTATTGACTAGCTATAATGGACTTAACCTGTTCAAATGTAGTGCAAAATAAATTGAAGTTGAAAAATTGAAGTATCAAATAAGCGTTCCAAAATGTCCCTAATTTTTTTCAAGCTAGTAAACGTATTACAAAATCAAGAATAATATATTTGCGAAATTTAAACATAAATTATGTAAAGCATTTGTTGAATCGATAAATATGTGCCTTTCATATAAATTACGTCATATTAACTTTTCAAAGCAAATTGCTTTAGGGTAAGCATGTAAGAAGTTTCCTAGAAGAATCTCATAGCGAATTCTTTTGACAAACAAGTGCACCATTGCTGCAAGTTTTTGTGTTTTATTAAGCAACTGAAAATCCTAGATAATTTTTAAATTCTTTTAAAAGTGGCGGTACAGGCAGTTTGGCTGAATTTTAACTGGCAGTAGCAAGGACAAAAGAAAAGACTTTTGTACTTTGTGGCAAGAAGAAGTCATTCCCATATTTTTTTTTAATAAAGGTTTTATTTATAGATTAGATGTTTTTCTATGTTTCTTTTACTTTTTGTATTAACAAGTTGTGTGAATTTTTGGTTGGTAAAAATAATAAATCCTTCCTTATGAAAAATGTGTGAGTGATATTTATTAAAAGTAAACCCAAATTACTGTGGATATATTTTGATTCCGCATTCACTTGGCAACATCAGTGCGCTAGTCGTATTATATTGAAGCTGCAATAGGTTAAATTTTGGAGAGAACTAAAATAATGTTAGTGCAACACGCGTGGCGCACTAATTTTCTTAAAATAATGCGCTATAAATAAAAAGGAGGTGGACCAGTAATAAAGTAAGCAAAAGGAAAAAAGGAAACTAAAAGCCATTGTGTATATTTTTGGCTTTGCTAATGTTCCATTTTTAAAGTTTTTTTAGTTGGTTTGCTGTTCCCACATAGCTATACCTAGTATGTTTTCACAGCGTAATTAACACGTATTGAAAAGATTTTTCTTTCATAGAGCATGTTCTCTGTTCCGACAAAGAGCGTGATATATGAAAGAATAGGATGCTTGATTTTCGATACGTATTGAATACGATATGAAAACATACTAAGCTATTTGTAACTCGTCGCGGTATACGTATCCGCATCTAGCGAGAACCAAGCACATTGATTGGTCAGAAACTTGTAGCACGTTCGAAAAGAGCAGATATATGCGAATTTAAGGTGTTTCTGAACGCAATAGATGCTGGGATACGATACGTGTGCCGTAACGATACGTGATACCTAACACATCTCAACACCTATCGCGTTCAAGAACACCTTTGCTCTTTTCGAACGTGGTGCAAGTTTCTGACCAATTAATATGCTTGGTTCTCGCTAGGTGCGGATACGTATACCGCGACGAGTTACAAATAGCTTTATGTCTCTACTATATATAACGGCCCTGCCCTTTAGTTTTCCGAAAAAAAGTGATGATAACTCTCCCAATCAAGTTGGCCTGGAAAAAACGAAAGCGTCAGGCATGCGCAGTAGATTTTTCGCCTTTGGCCTCGCCCATGGCCAATCGTGATTTTTACATTATTTTCTTCGTTTTTTAAAGTTATTATTGGTACACTTTTTGCGATACTCGTGTCACTATAGTATCCCATGGTTATATGGCCATTCCCAACACTTGCTTGTAGACCCTTAGATAATTTTTGATAAATGTTGCTTTGCTTGCTAAGGGTCTACTTATTATGAATGCGAAGTTTCACTGCTGAATTTATTATTTTTTTCTTAATTAAACTCCTCATCTTGCAGACTAATATGCGATTTTCTTACAAACTTTTGACTGGCATGGGTATAGAAGAACCAGTCTAGCACACCACACCCCAATTTTTTTGCATATGCAACAACAGCCTTGAAAGGGAATGAATAAAACTACAAAAAAATATAGCTTTATCAAAATATCTCAAAGCTTGTAGAATTGGCAGCTAGAGATTTTGTGTTGCTATTATTTGAGCAAAATTTTCACAATTTTGAATTCGTGGATTTTTCAAATTTAACCGTTTCTGAGGACGCTACTGGAAAAAAAATTGAACAAACTGTGACAAAATAAAAAGGCATATTTAAACGTTATTCGAAAAATATACATAACAAAAAAAATGGCAACATATCTATAGACAAAAAAAATAAAATCCCTGATGCTGCAGATTTCAAAAAAAAAATTATTTTGATACCCTTTGTGCTAAAACGGCCACGTATAGTGCAATCTGTACCAGAAAATATTTGAAAAAGCAGCAAAAGAAAGGTGAGATATTGCTTCAATTTTTAAAGTAAATAAATATAATTTGCAAAGAAGTTGAAAAGTTGCTGAAATTTTAACATTTCTCCAAAACGAGCCGCAACTGTTTCCTACCACTTATTTTTGAAATGAAAATCGTTCTTTAAGTTTTTGAGATATTCATGAAAAACTTGAGCATTGCTTAGATTTTTCCCTTTTCTATTAAAAATTCGGTTACCGCCTCCCCAAGGGACGTAGTCCAAAATTATTTGACTTTTGATTGTAATATAGTCATGATCTTTTGTCATAAAACTTTAAACAATCTTAAACATTTTTTGAAAATTTTAAAGGAATAAACGGACAATTAATGAAACAAATCAAGCGGTAACTTTGTCCTGCCAAAAATTTTGCTCCTGAGTTAAGGGTCACAGAATCACCTGGCTACAGAAATTTTTTTTACGTACAGGGTTATAAGTGTCCCTGGGATAACTTTTTTCTAAACCAGAAGAACCAAACAAAAACTATGTGAAAGGGTATTTTTTAGGGACCTCAAAATCATTAATAAAAATTAATCAGTTCAAATAGTATACAGGGTGTGCCAAAAAGTTTTCTCTTTCTTATGGAACACCCTATATATTTTGACATTTTCAAATTCTCCAGAAAATTAGCTTTTTTAAAAATATCATATAGTATTTGTCTGCATGGAACCGTTTTCGAGATATTTTAATTTCAATTAGATATTACTTAATTCGTATTATTGTATTACAATTAAACCAAAGTAGGCGATACATAATAGTCTTCATCACCAAAACAATCAAAAAGCTGTCAAACTAGAACTTACCTAACTTTCTAAATAAATAGTTGGCTGTAAAAAACAAAGATAGCGGCGTCTTGAAGGCAGGGCTTCATAAATTACTTGGGTTTTATTATAATAAAATAATACGAGTTAATTAATATCTAGTCCAAATTAAAATATCTGGAAAACGGTTGCATGCAGACCTACACTATATAGTATTTTTAAAAAGGTAATTTTCTGGAGAAGTCAACAGTGTCAAAATATATAAGGTGTTCCATAAGAAAAAAATTACATTTTGGCACATTCTGTATACTGTTTGAACTGAATAATTTTTATTAATAATTTTAAGGTCCAAATCCCTGAATGACAAGTATAGGATTGTCCTAAAATCACTTGTTTTTTCTCAATTAATAACAGGAGCCTTTCAATTAGGAACTAGCTTTTTAATTTTTTACTTAAGGACTGACTTCTCGTTATTGTCATTGCGATAATTCCTAATGGTCATTCAGGATTTTAAATGAGAACTCCTATTGATGCTACCATATTTCTTTTTCTGTGTACAAGATTTTTTTAAATAAATACCAAGCCATATAAATTAAATTAGCAATACTAAAATTCGAGCGTTTTTTTAACCCAACTCTTTTAAAACGATTACTTAATGGACGTATTTTCAATCTGCTTTAAATTAATTGCAAGCCATTTAAATTCTATTGAAGAAACAAAGGCAAAGCCTCTTGTGTCATTAAATGACGGGCCAGTAGTATTGTATTCCGCAAGTAAAATAGTGCTTTTAATCACTAAGATAGCAAGAGGGCACATATTAAAAACGTCCAGATATTTATCTTCAGTAGGTATAGGTAGTGTCTTGGTTTAATGCCATAGTTTTTCTTTAAACTTTTATTACCAAGATTTTTAGCTTGAGCCACAACATGGCTGTCGCTGTTTAGGTAAGGTGTTAACTCTTTTTTATCGTTTAAGAATCTTCCGTAAGGAAAATTACTACGCTGGCAACAAAATTTGGACTTAACTCTGTGTTTCAGACTTTCGTTGTCTATATTTTATTTATACACGTAGTTTCGATCAGTACAATCTCTGATCGTCTTCAGGTGCAAACTCGACGAAATTAGAGATTGTCTCAAACTTTCAAAATTTGAACTGTTTTCTAATTAGATGCAGGGATGAAGTTAAAGGTTAAAGGCTTTTTTTACCAAATAGTTTGCCTTTATATATAGTTTAACATTTTTTTGGATAACCGCAGTAGCCACATATTACCCATGATACAATAAAAGAAAGGTATTGTTTGAAAGTTTGAGGCAATGACGAATTTGAAATTAACTCTGTGGTTCGGACTTCCATTGTCTCTATTTTATTTATACACGACGTTTCGATCAGTACAATCTCTGATCGTCGTCAGTTGGAAACTACAATCTATTCCTAAGGGTACGTGCTTAAATACTATGGGAAATCACTCAACCGTTTAAGTTTTAGAAGTTGGCTCCGCTCAAGGACGGGCTTTCAAATATTTGGAGGAATTTTCGTTTCTTCCCGTGTGACTCCTTGTGCAGAACCTTTGCTTCTGTCCACTTCATTCGGTGTTGTTTTGACCATGCGCGTTCGGCGATTCCTGATTTCGTTGTTTCACCTCTTTGGGTATTCGTGTGATGTTCTTTAAGCCTAACAGAGAGTGGTCTTTTTGTTTCACTTATGTATGATTCACCACACTCACAAGGAACTTGGTAAATGCATTCCTTATTCTGTTTGTTCTCCGGTTTTGTTTTACTAAGAAGGCTTCGAATTGTATGATTAGATTTAAAAGCTGTTTTAATATTAAAGTTGTTCGCTACTCTTCGAATTTTCTCTGATACTCCTTTAATGTATGGAATTGTAAGGAACACATTTGCCTGGTTTTGGTCTTGTAATATCTGTCCTGTTTGCTAAAAAATTTAGAAGTAATATCTGTTATAAGTTTAAGGCTGTAACCATTCTGCTGCAGATCCTTCTTAATGTTTCTTATTTCGATTTCCAAGTCATGAGAATTGTTACAAATTTGAATGGCTCTATTATACAAAGTTCTCATTATGCCTCGTTTGGTTATAGTGGAGTGATTTGAACCTTAATTTAAATATTGTCCTGTGTAAGTGGGTTTACGATAGACTGTTGTTCTGATTTCGCTTTCTACTCGTTTATTAAGTACATCATGTTATGTTATTTAGGTGGTGAAGAAATTCTGAAAGTTGTTGGTAATTCCCGGTGCAGAGAATAAAAGTATCATCATCATATCTTAGCCAGAGCTTAGGTTTATATGTTGTGGTATCAACCGCGTGTGACTCGAACCACTCTATGTAAATATTGGCCACCACTGGCGAAAGAAACGTATGATTTTGTGTTAATGATGTTGTGGCGCGAACAGGGAACTACCTACGCACAGCTGATACCAGTTCACCTACGAACATGAGAATTTGAGGATAGTTTGAATTGCTAACGGAACAAGCTCACCAAGAAAATATTTTTTATTATTTTACCCCTTAATAGGTAAAATACGGGGTTGAAATTTTATAAGGATTTTCTGTATCTCAAAAACGAAAAGTAACATAAGTTTAAAAATTGGTATACAGACTCTACTAATGAAATAAATAAACATGTGCTTCGGCATTTTTTAAAATTCACACAGGGGGTTGAGAAATAAAGGTGACTCCGTTTTGAAGGGGGTAGAAATAACTCACAATTACTAAGAGTTCTAAATCAATGTAGAGCTAAAAGCTCGTATTTAGGTTCTAGGTTCTTCTTTCTTGAAAAGTTAACGAACATGTGTTTTTGGATTTTTGGAAAATTTGAACGGGTGGTTGTAAGCACCCCTCTGTATCTGATAAATATTTTAATCTGTCAAAGTATTTGTTGGGGAGTATTAAACTAAAGGAAACAAAGTCAGGAATCTAGGGCAAGGTTTTTTTTTTCAAAAGTAACAATTTAGGGTGGGGGAGGGGTTGCAGTTAGGAAGCAGCTAAAATTTTTGGCATGGACCCTCAAAAAGTAGTCTATTCACATAAAACTTTTTTTTTCAAACTAGAAGGCCCCGCTTGTGACATTTTGTTGGAAAGCTTATCGAAAAGGAAAAACGATCAGGTAATTTTTTTTGACATTTGTCAATCCATGTGTCAAAAATCCCCAAAAAAATATTGTGTAAGACTTTAAATAAAATATTGGCTCTGCCGGGTTAATGATTTGTTTTTTTAGAAAAATTCAAAAACACATGAACTAAGATTTTTAGCAGCTAAAATTTTTTTTTGGCGTGTAGCCAAGCAACTCGTGTTTAAGGTTTCGCTCATCATCATTATCACTAAAATGTTGAGCATTATTCACGTTAAGTTATCATCCCGTCCACAAAAATGCTTCCATATACCTTGCATTTTCTTGTCTTTTGGAAATCTGAAAAACTTGATGTCACGCGAAAAACCTTTTTTCTGAGTGTTGACACTACATCCGGGTACACAACACCTTATTTTGTTCATTTTTTCCACTGAAAAGTTATTAAAACTAATTGTAAACAAGCGACCACCTGGTAATAAAAATGGCGACTAAATGCTGTCTCTTACGTCTCTCACCAGGTGAAGTCAGTTAGCCACGCCTACTCCTGCGCGATAACATATCTGTTTTACTTGTATCATGCATATTAGCTATTTTTGTCCTAAGTTTTGGATAATCGGGTTAGTTAACGTTTGATATAGGAGATATGTTAATGCTTTTTATCGGGTCAAATAACGATCGCCGTAATATTTTTTATTAATATTGGTTTTCATTATTCTTGTTAATTCGAAAACCAAAAGGAAACCATATTGAATTAATATGTTCTTTTACAGTAGGATTTACTTAAAGGGTTTAGCCTATTTTGGGAAGGTCCTAAGTTTAAGTGAAATTGATTGTTTTAAGCATTTTATACCAACTTCCTTGAGTTTTGGACATAGTTTGATTTATAAGAATAATTTTATTTTTTTTTTTAGTGAAGAGTTATCTTAACACAACTGTTGGATCTAAGAAAAACATTTCAACTTAAAAGAAGTTTCTTTAACCCTAGGAAGGGATCTAAAAACTTACCCTTGTTTATTGATTTTCGCGATTAATACCCACTGTAAGTATGAAAAAACTTTACAAACACAAAACCATCGCAATCGCAAACCACAAATAAAAATATTTCATCAAAGGAGGTCATGTAAACAAATACGGCTAAAAACAGACCTGAATCCAACGATCATTCACTGATGCGTTCACAAAAGAGTTATGTCGGCTCAACGAAATGGATATTAGCGAAGTTCCGATGAAAACTGCAGCTTTGAGACTTTTGCGTGTGATCTTTCAGTGGAAAGTTTTGTTTGATGATTAAGCTTTTAGATAAATTCAATGTTTTAATTTCAGTTTGTAAATAAATGTATAGGTATAGATGTTTTACATTTTTTTTATTGGAAATAGTTTTCGCGCACAATCAGTGACCTTCACTTATATTTGTTTTGCCTCGTAGTGCCCTCATAAATAAATTTTTTTGTGCTGAAAACGGGTTCAAGATATGTCGTTTTTCTGGACAAAATTTGAGGTATTTTCTTGATTAATGAACAACATGGGATATTAAGTAAGGTAAATTAATTCTTGTAAAAACGGTTTCTTAGGGAAATTGTAAACGAAGTTATTACCAATTGCCACAAAACAATCTATTCTACCCCCCAGAGGTGGTCTAAAAAATCACCAACTTTATAACCTCAACCACAGATAAAAAAGCCATTACGTGCCAAATTTTTGGCGTATTCCCCATTTGCCATTTTGAAACCTGTCAAAAAAAAATGTTTTTAGGGCATTTTCTCCTAAAATATGGTATATTTTGAAAAAAAAGCAGTTTTTTAGTGGTATTTTGCAATAAAAATACAAAATAATCAATAACTTTGTGTCTTTTCTGTATGGGTAAGTGTTTTTTAAAAATTGTTAAAATTAGTTAAAAATAGTCCCTCCACCAATGTGAATATTTACACCTGTGGGGGGGTACTATTTTAAATCTTAGTAAATCTCAATGTTAATATTTCAAATTTTAAAAGTATTGTGCAAAAAACTCGTATTTGTGATTTTTTAAACATTAATTATTTTGAAAAATGTCCAAAAGTTAAGTGATTTAAAGGCGCCGGAGTATTTAAGAGACAAAATATTAAAGTTTATCAGAACAATTCATGTGGCAGGTGGACTTCCGCTGAATTTTATGGATAAGTTTGTGTGGTCAAATTATTTAGGTCCATGCATCTACACCCCGCATTCAAAAAATCAATTTTTGTTTAATGCAGGAATTACGGGCTAATCAGGAGCTAATTATCTACCGCAAAAAAAATTGTTAAGTTTAAAATGCGGGGTGCAGCTGCTTGTGCAGTCCCACCCCGCATCCAATAATAATAACGGTACCTAAAAAAAAGTATGTCAGAATTACGGACCAATTACGGGCTAATCATCTGCGTCAAAAAAAATTGGGCTCATTTCCTTATCTGATTTTTTTAAAGTTTAAAATGCGGGGTGCAGTCCCACCCCGCATCTATTCATAATAGCGGTAACCAAAAAAAAGTATCTTAGAATTACGGGCTAATTACGGGATGATTACGGAATAATTACGGGATAATTACGGACTAATTGTCTGCGAAAAAAAAAATTGGATTTATTCCCTTATATAGTTTTTTCAAAATTCAAAATGCGGGGAGCAGCTGTATGTGCAGCCCCACCCCGCACGCATTAACTACAGCAGTATCGTAACAAAAAGTATATAAGAATTACGGGCTAATCATCTGC
Source organism: Oxystoma pomonae (assembly GCA_963921995.1). NCBI lineage: Eukaryota > Metazoa > Arthropoda > Insecta > Coleoptera > Brentidae > Oxystoma > Oxystoma pomonae. Next base: position 97,211,689 of record OY998165.1, read on the forward strand.
GGTAAAGAATATTGGGCTCATGCCCTTAGCTGATTTTTTTAAAGTTTAAATTGCGGAGTGCAGCTGTATGTGCAACTCCACCCCGCAGTATCGAAACAAAAAGTATGTCAGAATTACGGGCTAATTACAGGCTAAATCAGATAAGGATATGAGCCTAAATTTTTTTACTACAGATAATTAGCCCGTAATTAGTCCGTAATTCCTACATTAAAAAAAATGATTTTTCGAATTACTTTATTTTCGATTATTTTATTAAAGCAGCCTTGCCCTATTTTATTTGTTGTCCATTGACCTTCGGGAATACTATCTACTATGACCTATTTTGGAGAAAAACTGGTAGAATAGTGGAATTTTTTACGTAATTTAATCCCTATTTAATTTGTATAGGGAAATAATCCTATCCTATGTTAGGCATATATTACCCATGTTCTGACCAAAAATGCTGCTTGGGAAGGATTAGGGTTGGCAACTAACAGCTAAGAAGCCGCTTTTTTTAACAGAAGAAAAGAAAAACTATACTAATAAGACTTTAAAAACGCAAATTAAAAATTAAAGACACGTCGACATATCATTTAATCATAATCATTTAATTAATTGCGTTTTCGAAAAAAATATTATACTCAGCATTTTGGAAAAGTACGTAGTTAAACGCGACTTATTGTCGAAAGAATCTGACACCGTTGTTTATTTTTAAATTCCTAACAACAATATTTGAAGGATTTTTCGAACTTTTCGTTTTTCTTGGCAAAAGAAAGTTTTGGAGTGTGACAAACAAACTCGATTTAAAAAATAAAAAATAGTCAATCATTTTTTCTGTATAACATCATTATTTTTCATAGTAGTAGTAGTAGTATTAGTAGTATAATAGTACAAAATCTTCAGTATTATTCCTTTTTATAGGCACTTTCCCACTTTTGCAAAAATAAACAAAATAGGTATGCATGTAACATTATTTCTTTTTCAACAGACCGGAAAGTACTCTCTTTCCATACCATTTTTTGTACGTAAAAATAAAACTTAGACCGGAAAAGGAAGAAGCGACATTTGGCTATGACTTGTTTTGACAGTTTTAAAAAAAATTTTTGTTTTTTTTTTATTATTTGTTTTAATATTTTTTTTGAAATTTTTGAAATAAAATGTTTATTAATGACCTTTAAATCTAAAAATAGGCGAATGTTATTTGGTTGAAACAAAATAAAGTATGATACATGACCGGAAACTCACTTTTTTTTTAAACGACCGGAAAACAGCCACTTTCCGTACGATTTTTCATACGGAAAGTTCTACATTACAAGGCATGTTCTTTCGAAATATTTTTACTCTACAGAAAGGACCTTTTTGTTCAATTTTCCGGTCCTTTGATCCTTTTCCGGTCCCATTTTTGGCCAAGTTGGCTATGACTTCTTGTTGACAGCTTTTAGCTTGTTTTTTTGGGCAGTTTTGACATTTCTAAAAAAGCTGTTTTAAATTTGTTTCAAAAGTTTTGTTTACAAAAATGGACTCAGATCTAGAAAATGAGTTGAATCCGGAGGAAATAATAAAAGCTGCTTCATTTTTAATTCTCATATTAAGAGTATACTATAAATATAGGTAAATAAGGAACAAACCTAGAAATCTGCCTTTTATGAGCTCTTTTATCATAATTTTGCTTGATAAGTTGGCCATGGTTGGCCATAACTGGTCGTCAGTCATCACTGATTTAGCTGTGTGAAGCTAATAGGCACTACACAATAATTTTTTTAATGTTTTATACAATTTTGCACAAGTTAAAAATACAAAAATCATTTCTAACCACAAAACTTTACTTGTTTTTCTTAGTTTTCATCTTAAAAACTACCGGCCTTAGCGACAATGGCTATCTAGCCAACAAGAAGCAGAAAATATCAGGGGACTGTTCATAAATTACGCAACACGGCTAGGCGTAGACGAAAGTGATAGATACTAAAATGTTTTTTCTGATCGTTTGAAAAAAAAAGTACGTACGATAAACGACCGGAAAGTGTCTTTACAGGTCTCCGCATGTTTACAGGATTCGCCTGCGGCTCGCCCTGTAAATTTCCTGCGTCGACCTGTAAAGACCAATTTTCCGGTCTAGTGACGTAAATACCTATTACAGGTCTCCACAGATTTACAGGTCTCGCCTACGGCTCGCCGTGTAAACTTCCTGTTACAGCAGAAGTTAGGCACATGTCTATGTATTAAAAATTTTGCTTGCTTATTGTTACCGACTTTTGTAGGTTAAAGCTTTTAGACAACATAAGCAAATTTTGATAAGGAGTCTGAAAGCATTTTTACCCATATTTAATGGTTCTATAGTTTTAAGGTTGCTGTTACAAAATAAAAAAAAAGATAAAACACTTTTAAAACAAAATTTTTATTATAAATAAAAAAATTCAATCAAATTTTGGCAGAACTAGAAGAAGGTTGGCCCTTCGTCAAATAGCCGGTCAGTGCGACTAAAAGGAAAATACAAAGAAGAAAGAACTGGAAGGATTTGGGTTAAGAAAGGTCAATACACATAAACAGGATCAGTTTTATAAACAACTAAATATTAAAAAACCAATCGAAATAAAAAACGTATCGATAAACAAAAATCAAAAATATTAACTCCAGTATCTGGTCATTGCACCATTTGCTTGAATAATTTCTTTTGAAGGCCTTGGCATGGAGTCTGCTGCTAACTTTTCAAATAAATTTGTATTTTCTTCAACGATCTCTGCATAGACTTTAACTATTAGCTCCATCAAATGGTTAGCATTCCGTGGACGAATATTAAATTTTGATAACTGTTTTGCAATGAGCTCCCATACGTTCTCGAGGGAATTAAACTTTTTTTCATCGGTAAAAGCTACCTGACGCCAAAATTCGTTTTTCTGTCTCAAAAAAGTAATCTGGCTTGCTTTTTTTCTTTACTTAGCCGTATTTTTTTAGCTGCAACACGACATCTCAGCCTCGACTTCTTTATTCGTCTTAGTGTAGTTCTTACCGTAGCAGGAAAATGAACTGTTAATTTTTCTTTTCTGACCGTGGAAAATGGGTGTTCTTCGAGGAAATTAGTGACTTGATGATCCTTTTGGGGTGTGCTGACTTTGGTCAAGCCGGTTCCTTCCTTTCGTCGTACAGATCCTTCTTCTTTGTATTTTCTTTTTAGTCTTACTATAGTGGACTTGTCTGGACTATATTGATCGGCAGCCTAACGAACCGACAACCCTCCATTTAATTTTGATAAAATTTAGTTATCGAATTCCAATAGCTGTCGTGACATTGAACCGACACGATTGAAAATAATATTTTTGATTTTGCTACGGCCGTGATGGTAATATAGGGCCTAAAATATTTCGGCATATTTTAAATCCCGTAAATGTAACAACTTTTTCTATATTTTTCACATAATTTCGATAGGTATAATAAAAAATTCACTTTTTTTGCTCTTTCTTTAGCGTAAAAAAAAATATCTGACACAAATATTTTCCCCTGTCAAAATGGAAAACATTTAAACAGGGAAAGCGATATCTTAAATGTAGAGAGAGACAATTTAGAGAAAGGCAGAGTATTTTAGAGAAAGATGAAGATATTTTAACACTGGTCGACTGGAACATTTTACTGATTTGACAGAAGAAGAGAGAGGGGCTTTATTCCATTTATAATTTGAGTCGCGGTTAGTCGATCGCGATTAATCGTGGTATATCCGGTCAATTTCAGTTTGATGCGAAACAATTTCTAACAAAAAGAGCACTTTAAACTATTATTCGGGCGGCCAAAAATTCCGGTAAAGCGTTCTTTAATCACCGGTTTCCTGAAAAATTGTTTTACCAGTTTGGTGAACGAAAAGCGTCTAAGAAAAGGAAAAAGTTTATTGCCAAATCAAAACACCTAAAAGTAACTTTATTTTACGTCATGTGCACCAAGTTTGAAAAAATATAAAAATAAGGCTTTTGTGAATATATAACTTTCCTACAAACTTTTTACTTATTAGAAATTTATTTATGAGTGGTACAATTATAATATAAAAAATTTTAGGGATAATTGGTTCAGTGTTATGATAATAGTGTAAAATATCTCTTTTTTATACCTTCTTCAGAAACATGATTTTAGTAAGTGCTTGCAGATAACTAAAGCATTGCTTTTTTGGTTACCAATGCAAAAAAACTTTTGTTTTTGTTCACGGGTGCAAAAAAAGATTTCTGTCCGTTTTTTACCCAAAATTAAAGAGAAATAGCGAAATATAGTAATAGTCAAAAAATCTAATTATTCTTGCCTAAAAATTAAGCAATTTCCGCCAGTTTTCACCAAGTATTTACGAAAAAAATCATTTAAAAGATTCGTCACAACATAAAACTGTCAAAGATTAATGTCGCAACCATTGTTATTTCATTTACCAACCGCCTTGATTTATAGTGTAAAGATGGTGTGTGCTCTTCGTTGGAGATTTTTAAAAGTATTTTTATACGACAACATTTTGCGCACGCCGTGCACAAAACGTTTTGCACACGCTTACGTCATTTTTACGCACGCTTACGTCATTTTTGCACACGGGTCTCCCGTCATTGTGATTTTTGTTGTTGTCACTCAATAATATAAGTTGGCTGAGTTCCATAGCAACCATCACGGCTCCTGTGTTTTGTTGATTAGATACTTTAAATAGAATATTATACATTTTATTAATAAAGACGAGTTAAATTGAAATTTTTAAATTATAAGAAGTATCGTAAAAAACTCATTTGGAAACCTCTTGGCACACCCCCTCGACTTGTGGACCTCGCCTGCGGCTCGGTCAACTAAACTGTCTCGATCATGAGCAAAGAGTCGTTTTCAAACCTTGTTGTTTAAATAACTATTTCTTGTTTTTCTTGGATTTTTTGATAAAGGTATTTAAAAAATAGTGTAAAAAACTTGCGGCTAAAGTGTGCTTTTTTTACTCGCGTTTTTAAAAACCTCGCTGCACTCGTTATTTAAACCAACGCACTAGTTGTTAAAACTATTATTTTCGCAGTGCATATAATCTGTATTTTACAATTTTCATCAAAAAAGGTAGACTTTCCTTGTTTTGTATTATTTTCAAAGTTTGTTTTAAAGCCTTACACTAGTATGTATTTTAGATTCGAGATCTAATAAGGAACTTTAAAAAAACTATTTTTATTTAGGAATCGTTTACAATGGTACTTAACTCTATGAAGACTAGTTATTAAATGCCTCTGAATTTCTTAATGTTATTTACAACAAATGGTATTTATAATAAAATAGTGCTGACGCTTAATTTTAGAACAAAGTCATATGAAAGTCAAACGTCACTAAAAATGCTTACACATATCCTTCTAGAAGATCTTTAGTTAAAATCAAACATATCAAATTACATTAAGAATAATGGTGAAAAACAAAAGTATCATATTATCGTAAGAAACTTTTTTTTTTTTAAAGTATCAAGTTTAAAAAGTCTACACGGAAAAAAAGAAATACTCAATATAAAGCAATAAAACTAGATCTAAGCCTATGTTAGCATCATATATACGCGAGACGATATTTTTTTAAACTAAGAATATTACATTCTGAAATTACCTTATTCGGTTTAAAAATACATAATTTTATTTTAAGTATACATCTTCACCTTATTCCTAAAATAATATTTTTAATGTAAAATATTAAAAATCTCAATTTTGTATCTTTTTAATTTTGTTTTGAAAATACTAATCTTTAATACATGTATTATAAATGTCTAAAGCGAAACCTAGTTATTTTTCTATTTGAAAACATGCCTTTCGTACACTGAACATTGTTTTCGCATTTTCATCTTAAATGAATTATACTTTATTTCATATTTAAGATATAGACCTGTCTTTATATATTTATTTTTAAAATATTATTTATATTATATTTTAAAATTAATTCAGTGTGTAACCTAACAGCAAAAATATAACCCATGTACTTAAATTTTTCAATTTAAGTACATGGGTTATTTAAACAAACAATTCATATTCTTATTTTAAAATATAGAAAAAGCACTGTATCCTTAAAGGAAGTTACTATCAAGTCAGTTAAGCTAGCTGCCTTCCCACTTTAAAAAAATGGACTTATTTGCGCACCTTTTGCGCAAACACTTTTATCTTTTGCGCAGCAACCGTATGGAAAATGTGGGTATTTCTTTGTGGCTGGGGTGTTTTCTGCAGTCATTAAAACATTTTTGCGCAGCAACTTCTCGAATCACAATAAAGAGTTTTTATGACTTTAAAGAATATACGTCCAAATGGTTGCAAAAGATAAAAGTGGTTGCGCGATACTGCAAAAGATGCGCAAATAAGTCCAATATCTTTTTTAAACTTTTAGTGGGGGGCAGCTTCACTAACCTGTTACCATCCATATTCCTGAATGGTAACTCCCATTGAGAATACCGAAGTGTTTTATCTGTGGGATTTAATAATAATTACGGAAGTCAAAAAAAATGTACAGGTATATAAAAAGTACAAAATATATTGTCTACTTTCATTTTCTACAATAACTTCTTACGTTTTAGAAAAGAAACAAATATATTAAAGGGTATCCATACGAAATCTCATTTAAAAAGAAACTGCGGTAAAACTCAAGGACACGTCAATTCTGTTTGAGAGCGGGATATTTTTGAAAATTATTTTAGGGCAAGATACAAGGCTTATTAATATTATTTTAATTTCAAACATGAAACTTTCAACAAGGTGATATCTACCTGAAAATATCAAATCTGGCTTTTGACCCTTTAAGCGACCATTTAAGAAAGGTTTTTTCCATTTTTCCAAGTAGTTTTTGGTATTTTTTAGTTAGCTAATCCAAAGCAGAATCAACATGTGCAAGGCTTTTTTTATATAACATCCTTAATTTATATTATAAAGCAATTAAGGTATTCTAAAAAAATCCTAACTTATTAGTTAAGTATCGAAAATTTGAAATTTAAATTATTTTTAAAAAGAGAATCTTTTAAACTATATACCCTCGATGTCCAAACTGAAATTTATTTAAAATTTACGAGTGCGAACAGATTTAAAATGAATGTGAATCATTTTAACCCTTCCTGAAAAAAAAATGTTTGCGCCACTGTAAAAAAATAAGGTGTTAGCTAAATAGCCATATTCCTTTAACGTATAAACACGTTTCCTTTATTTAAATCGGTTAAGAAATAAGCAAGTTCTGTAGTGTTACGATGCTCCTTGTGTTTTAAGATGTCCCATTATGAGTCATCTTCTATTCGACGTCTTGAATTTTAAGTGTCATTTTGGATATTGGGCGCATAACATTTTTAGCTTGCCAAAAGGCTTAAAATCTTTATATTCTGATCATTCCTGCAAAACTGAGAGAGTCCTTAGCACACAAATAGCATCAAACATAACATTCTAGAACTTTCTTACTTAACCGATTTTAATAACGTATACGTTAAGGGAATAAGGCTATTTAGCAAACTTCTCAATTTTTCAAAACTGTTCCCCTCCTTAATTTCAAAGAAATATCAGTTTTGACATAAAGCGAATCTTTCGCTTTCAAAAAACTTTAATTTTATATTTCGTATGATTAAGACGAAAGTTTCAGTTTAACTTATAACTAAGAATCAACTAAACAAAACACAGATTAAAACATAGTATATCTAACTAACTACACTAACCGCCGCGCCGCGCACAGGCGAATTTCGAAGAAAAGCTGGTCAAAAATCAGAAATTCCGAATTTAAAATTATTGGAAAAACCAATTTTATAATTTTATTTCCTAGTTACCTAAATAATAAACCACCACCCCTTTTTTAATATTCTCGTCGCTCTTAAAAATATTTTAGTTTAAAGTTGACCTTTGATGAGACTTTTATAAGTGTTAATAAAATATGTTAAATATTTCTTGAATTGAGTGTTCCGTTATTCGCAAGTTATTGAGAAAATTTAAAGATATCGTCATGGAGCCTATTGCTGGTGGTAAGTACAATCTTAAAATTTTTTTTATACCTTCATCAAAAACATGATTTTAGTAACTGTCTGCAGAAAACTAAAGCATAGCTTTTTGGTTACCGTTGCAAAAAGACTTTTTTATCATGGGTGCAAAAAAAGATTTCTGTCCATTTCTTACCCAAAATTAAAGAGAAATACCGGAAAGTCCGCAAATTACCGCAGGAACTAAAGGTTGGATTGTTTCAAGGAGAGTTGATTTAAATAACTTGCTCGCTCGTTATTTAAACCAACACTTGTAAAAAAAAACACTATTTTAGCCACTAGTTTTTAAAAACTACTATTTTTAATCACGGGTGCAAAAAAATATCTGTACGTTTTTTACCCAAAATTAAGGAGAAATAGCTGAAAATAGTAATATTGAAATAATCTGATTATTCTTTCACCAAGTCTTTACGAAAAAATCATCTATCAAACTATCAAAGATTAAAATGTCGCAACAATGAACATCACCGAGTAAAAAGTCACATCGCCAGGGAAATCATTGTTATTTCATTTACCAGCCGCATTGATTTATGTGTAAAGATGCTGTGTTCCGAGAAGTGCTCTTCGTTCGAGATTTTTAAAAGTATTATTCTGTTTTTTTTGGATTTTGTGATAAAGGTATTAAAAAAAATAGTATTATCAACTCGCGACTAAACTGTGTTTTTTTTGTTTGCGTTTCTAAATATTTCGCTGCGCTCATTATTTAAACTAAAAAGGCACAGTGTAGCCACGAGTTGTTAACACTATTTTTTTTAATACCTTTCGAAAGAAGAGCACTTCTCGCAACACACCATCTTTAAACTATAAATCAAGGCGGCTGGTAAATGAAATAACAATGGTTGCCATAGCGATATGCCTTTATGCTCGGTAAGGTTCATTCTTGCGACATTTTAATCTTTGAAAGTTTGATATTTTGACGATATTTTTAAATTATTTTTTCGCAAATACTTAATGAAAACTGGTGGAGATGGCTTCATTTTTAGGAAAGAATAATTGGATTTTTTCCATATTACTAGTTTCCGCTATTTCTAGTTAATTTTGGGTAAAAAACGGACAGAAATATTTTTTTGCACCCGCGACCAAAAAAAAGGTTTTTGCATCGTTAACCAAAAAGGCCATGTTTTAGTTATCTGCAGACAGTTATTAAAATCAAGTTTTTGATGAAGGCATAAAAAAACTACTATATTGAATTGAAATATCCACAGAAATTTTTTAATTTTCATTTTTTTAAACTATATAGTCTCGTAAAACATAAAAATAGGATTTTTTTTCCTTTTCTAGCCATAAACTACATTTTCCCGTAATTTGCGGTCTTGCCAAAAATACATATTTAAAAAATGGGGTAATACGGGTAAATGTACTTTATGCCTAGAAAAGGAAGAAAAATTCCTATTTTTATTTTTTAGGAGACTATAAAGTTTTAAAAATCAAAATTAAAAAAGTTCTGTGGATACTTCAATTCAACAAAATTTTTGAGATTCGACTTACCACCAGCAGAAATAGACTCCATGACGATATCTTGAAATTTTCCCAATAACTTGCGAAAAATATTTAAAGGCGCATTTACACAGACAAACTTTCCTTTGATGTTGAAATGCCGACAAACATTTACACGAACCTCTTGAGCAAAATGTTCAAAGAAATGTTCGAGCAAAATCGCGTACAAAAAAACACACGTAAATTTTGGAGAGAATGTTGAGCAAAATTTGTTTGAAGAAATGTTGGTAATAAAAATTTCTTACAAATTTAAATTTTATAGTTTTATGGGAATTCATTGAACTTAACTGAAAATAGAAAGACTAAGTTTTAAAACAAGGTATTTTTAATTAAGTGCTTTCCGACGGAAAAACGATTTGATGTCGAAATTCACGTTTTACCTCATAAGCAACTTCGATTGTTCTAATTTTTATAGGGGATATGCCAGTATACTTATAACTTTTTTGGGATTGTAAAAAAAACGAGAATCAAAAAAAATAAAAATTGGCACTTATTTATTGCTGTTGCTGGGTTAGGAAAAAATAAAAAAAGTAGACTAGTGAGAGGGAGTTTTGATCAAATGAACATTGACACACAAAATTACAGCAGTGTTTGACAGCGCTGCGTTCCGACTGTATAAACCTCCCTATCCCCCCCCCAGAGAACAACTAACTACTCTCCAGAACAGTTCTCTAAAAATATCCACCTGCATTTTAAAAAGAAAAAAAAACAAAAAAGTTAAAGAAAAGAATTAAATGTTATTACCTCCATCATTAACTATTTTAACATTGCATATGACAAAACTGATAGCCAATAATAATGTTTCGCTTGCCGTCGCCTTTTTTTTCACAAAAGTTTAAAATAAAAGTTGGTGTTCCATTTTTTTAAAGAATTGAGATCACTGATCAATGATGTAAAACTATATTTATTCTCATCTTTAAAAATATTTTTCCAAAATAGATAGCAATAACTTGCTCAAAAATTTACCCGAACAAAATGTTCAAAGAAAAGCTCACAAAAATGTTCACGCAAAAAATTTTAGATCTTTTGCACGAGCTTTTGTTTGAGCATGTTCGTCTGTGTAATTGCGCCTTAACACACAAAGTTCTCATCAAAGGTCAACTTTAAACTAAAATATTTTTAAGAGGGATGAGAATATTAATAAAAGGGTGGTGGTTTATTATACCTAGGTAGCTATATAATAAAATTGTAATTGGTGTTCCCAATAATTTTCAATTCCGAATTTCTGATTTTTGACGAGCTTTTCCTCGAAATTCGCCTGTATAAGCCGGCCGGTGACACATACAATAAAAGACTGACTGGCTCTTACGTCCTATGTCGGACCCGAGAATCCCCGAGCGTTTGAGATGTTCATTTTAAGAATAAAACGACAAGAATTTTCTTAAATTAGGCATCTTAAGGTTATACTTAATTTTAGTATTTTAAATGCTTATTTTGAACCTCAAGAACAAAAAATATGTTAATATTAAAATTACAATAGTCTCATGTCAAAATTTGCAATGTTTTAAAATTAAAAAGACTTTTTTGCCTAATTTAAAGATAAGTTCTTAAAATGAAAATAAACGGAGTTTCATAATAAACTTAGTGCTGTTTTAATTTAATGTTTTCGGTAAATTTCCAAATGAAAATCTTAGGCTTCAAATCAAAAATTATAAAATTTTTAAACAAATAGTTTCTACTTGGATTAAAGAAAACATTTGAGAAAATTAAATTTTGTATTTAATTCTAGATTTTCATTTCAATGATGCAGTTTTGAGCATACTGAAATACTCATTTGTAGAATTTTTTTTTTCCGTGTATGCCTTAAATTATTTTAACAGATATTTAACTAAAATATTTTAAGGTTCATCATGGCCGTACCATAAGTCGTAATTAAAAAAGTGTTTGCAGATTCGGGGCGCTTTTTTTAACAAAACTAACGCTGCGGAAAGAAATAACAGGTGTTTTACGCAGTTGTACGTAACTAATTTATTACGTTTTTGGTTATTAGCTGGATCAGTAACATTGTTGGAACGGCGCAAGCCCAACTTAACGAAAAATTGCGATCTGACAGCGATGACGGCAATAACCTGTTAAAACGTTCGTTCGGTTATTAAGCGGTATTGCACAAAACTTTACGTTGTTTATGCCTTTCAAAATGATAAACTAATTTTTAGCTAACAATTCTGACGTTATATAGAAATTGTGTAATTAGATTTGACTTCAGCGTTAGCGTTTTATCCCGGATATAATGCTCTATAATGCTTTGTTTTTAGTAGCGAACCAAAACTTTTTTTTGTATGATTACTAATCAGCGTTTAAAATGTATAGTTATTTAGGCAAAAATTGAGGAAGGAATTTTAAACCATTTCCAAACCAACGTTCAGTTCTCGCCTATTTTGTTTCTTCCCTTAAATAAAAGAGAAAAAGGCAGATTTGCATGAACTACGAATTGAAGTTAAAATTAGAGACGAAAAAGAATATTAAAAAGAAAATTCTAAAGTAATAAGTATATAGGTCCCGATATAGGTTATATTTGAGTTAGAGCCCTAAAGAAAAAAATAATTAAAAAAGTAGGTATTTAAATAGCAATTCTATCCATGAACTATTTCAATTCTCATTTACCATTACAAAAAAACCTTTCCTTTTCCATGAAATCACTTTTTACATTGTTTGCTGCTATCTCACCAAAGCTCAAGCCAAAAATGAGGGTAGGTAAGGTACAAAAAATGCAGACAGATAATGTAGTGCAATGAAAAGCAGCTCTTTTAATGAACTATTTAAATTCTCATTTACCATTACAGAAAAACCTACTATTTTCTATGAAATCACTTTTTATATTGTTTGCTGCCAAATCAACAAAGCTCAGGTAAAAAATGAGGGTAGGTAAGCCACAAAAAATATATCAAAATCCGAACAAATGCCAAAAAATGCAAGACAATGTAGCGCAATGAAAAAGGTGGGAGACACCCCGACTACTCCAGTGCTCGGTCGAGATCATTTAGCGGATATAAATCACAAAAATAGTTTCTATAACGACCTTACATTTTTGGCCATTTTAATTTCTAGCAGCTTGTTCTTTTCGAATTTTCAAAATAATTTTTTTATAAATTACTTGAAAAAAATAAAATAAAATCGTGCTTTTGATGAAGTTATAAAAAAAGGTTTTCCTGCTTGGGTAACCATTAACCAAGTCATGCTGCTGTGATTAAATTTATAGTATGGCAAATATAATTTTACCACTAAACCACTTAAAAACCCAAATTTCTATGGGAATTCCTTTTCACCACTTGAGTATCTGCATAATGCGTTGAAGCTGTTTCAAAGGGATTTGGGGAATGAGTAGTAACAATAACCGAACAGGAACTAGAGCGGAATCCTAGAGCCATAAAATTTTCATTGTGCTTTTTACGGCGCGAATAGAGACAATAAATGGCAAATAGAATGCATGTTCAATTTTAGTCACACATGTATATTTCTTAGTAAAGTCCCTTATTTTATCTAATTATTAAAATATCTTATTCTGATAAATGCAATCGAGTTAAAAAGAATCAGCAAAGATAATTATAATTTAACGTTCAATAAAAAGTGCTAAATGAGAAAATGTTTGACAAAGGAACATTTGCGCTGTACTTTTTTAGTATTGTTTTGTTCAGAGGATATTACAAAATTCATGCATCTCAGATAAAGACAATTCCTGTTTTTAATACACTTGCTCTCGTTTTTGCTGCGACTTTTTATTATGGATCCTCTATCTAAAGCTTTCATTAAAAACAGAGAAAACCCTTTCCCTTGCCTAACTGTTGTAAATCGCAATCACAGTATTGCAGGAGTAGCTTTCAATTTTATTTTATACGATTTTTATTGCGATTAAATAAACAAATTTGATAGTTTATCACCAACAGTTTTCTAGGCAGCTTACACTGAGTTATTTTACATTTCTTTCCATCAAGTTTAGATGATCGAAATGATTTGGCAGACACTATCTGAGGAGAGAATTTAAATCGGCGCAAAACAGCATTTTTTTCTTAAAAGTTTCAGTGGCGTAGCCAAAAATCGATTCTGGGGGGGTTTAATCATTCAATAAAAATCAACTACCTACCTATGGCAAATTTTTAAAAATTAGTTAAGTGCCTATTGCTTGAGCTCTTCAACTGAAGGGTGGGGAGAGGGGCGGGTTAATAGGTGTTAAGTTAGTGTTTATGAAACAAAAATACTTATTTTTAAATTAACTCTTAAATGCTTATTGTAACAATAATTAATATTTTCCTTAAAAATTTTGTTCTCTGCGGTTTTTTGTAAAATATTTTAAAAAAGTAGATTAAGTTAGATGCGAAGGAGGGGTGGGTTGCGGTGATATATATATAGATTTGTTGCCAAATTAGAAATGCGCCGCAGATAAAAATTTTAAGAAAGTCACTTATTTACACATTTAGAATGCTGATGATAAAAATTCTTTAGAATTAAACTAAAATTGTAACAATGAATGACGTCATAGCACCGTCGGCAAAATTTTTAAAATTTAAGACATGACACCAAACACACGTCACAAACTGGAGTAGAAGGTCAAAAAAGTGCGAAGCTGAGCTCTCTGCAGGGTTCTTGATCATGATTAATTTATTGTAGATGGGTTTGGACTCCTTGGGGGGGGGTTAACCCTCAAAACCCCCCTGGCTACGCCACTGCAAGTGTAGTAAACGTCTTATGGTTGTATATTTATATACAACATTTTTTTGTTCTTCTGCGACACGTCTGTCTTCTTTTTTTCGACACACACAAAAAGTAAATGCTTAAATGAAGCATTTAAATATTTTTATTTTTTTTTTCTTAGTTCTACGGCTTTGAATTCTTATATGATGCATATCACATGAATTTGAACGTCACTGTCAGAAAAAAAAAGAATCTCTGCCCTTAATGAAAATTTATTTTTGGTGTAAACTGTTTTTTTTTTTAATAATTGAAAGCAGAATTAAGTTGTCAAACTGGGTTTTATTTGTAACGTTTAGTTTTTTTTAAATTTTATCGTGATTTTGTTATAATAAATAAAATAAAAATAATGAAGTAATACAAATAAAAAATAAACAATATTAAAATAGGTTTAAAAAAAAACAAAATTATTAAATATTTTGTGGAAAACTCTTTTTTTAACAAAAATATACGACACAATTACGAAAATTTCTTTAACCATTATTAATATTTTTTTAAGATGATATTATATCAAACGTTTTTTTTTACACGGTGGATGTTTTCAAATCTCTATTTTTTAAAGCATTATGATGATATTGGGTTTTTGTCTAATAAAGAAAATGTTGGTTTTCAGATTTTAATTTTTTATTTTGAAACAAGATTTTAGTAATTTTTCGCAAATAAAAAAACCTGCTTTTTCTGGTTACCAATGCCACATTGGTGCCTAAAAAAACTTCGTCTGCTTTTATCTCAAATTGAAGGAAAATAGTGGAAAATGACAATAATTTAAAAATTAGCAGAAAGTTTCATCAAATTTTAAAAAAAAGCTCGTTTCTGAAAGACGAAAAAATAAGGTAAGTACAACATCCATTTTTTTTATTAAATCAAAACACATCATGGGAATATAAGTTAACAACCAATTATAAAACGAATTACCGAAATATTGGAATATCTAGCAAACACCAAGTTTTTTTTATGAAATTAAAACTCTCAGCAGGATAAATTAAAGCTCTGAGCAACGCACTTTGATCTAGACAGTCATTAAGTTGGCCAAAAATGCATATGATCGAAGTTACAATAAAAATATCCAATAATATAATTTTGGTCCCTAAGAGATTGCTTTACAAACATCCAGCATTAGTTAGAGCAAAATCAAAGCAGTCATGGAGATACTCCAGTAAAAAGTTGGATGTGCCCGACAGGTAAAACAATAGTTTCTTGGAGAGTGCCTAATTTTTTAGAAAGTTTTTAATGATGAGCATTTTAGGTAAAGGTAAAAAATATATTTTAATAAAAAAAAATGTTTTTTAATGCGTAAATCTAATATTTACGGATTTTTACCAAATAAGAGTAAGAAATATTTAAAAAATTATTAAATGACAATTTAGAGAGAGTTACAAAAAAATGTTAAACAGATTTAACCAAAATATTTGAGGACTTATTTTCATCATATTATCCATTTCTTTGAACATATAAAATTTTCTGCCCTACCTGCCCCTTTGGCCTATTTATCTTATAATAGCTTTTTGATGCATTTTATTTTAAGTGTATTAAACATAATCGGTCTAAATTCTTTTTTTAATAACTATTTAACTAACCTACCAATTTTCTTGGATAAATACAGTTTTGTAGCTTATAAGTTGAGCTAAAAATCCAAAATGGTGGTCGGTTTTAAAGTATCAAATTGGCCTAGGCTTATCTTTGTGGTTGCTTTTAAAATGTTAATAATAATTTTTTATGCAACCGAAATTCTGGAGGATCTTTTTCAAAGTGATATCAATTTGTTTGAACATATAATTTCAACATATACATTCATACTGAATCGATTATTATTTTATAAATATTTTTATTCTTCCAATAAAATATATTTGTGTTGTTGCTTATTAAATCAAAACACATCATAGGAATATAAGTTAACAACCAATTATAAAACGAATTACCGAAATATTGGAATATCTAGCAAACACCAAGTTTTTTTTATGAAATTAAAACTCTCATCAGGATAAATTAAAGCTATGAGCAACGCACTTTGATCTAAACAGTCATTAAATTGGCCAAAAATGAAAATGATCGAAGTTACAAGAAAAATATCCAATAACGTAATTTTGGTCACTAAGAGATTGCTTTACAAACATCCAGCATTAGTTAGAGCAAAATCAAAGCAGTCATGGAGATACTCCAGTAAAAAGTTGAATGTGCCCGATAGGTAAAACAATTGTTTCTTGGAGAGTGCCTAATTTTTTAGAAAGTTTTTAATGATGAGCATTTTAGGTAAAGGTAAAAAATATATTTTAATAAAAAAAAATGTTTTTTAATGCGTAAATCTAATATTTACGGATTTTTACCAAATAAGAGTAAGAAATATTAAAAAAATTATTAAATGACAATTTAGAAAGAGTTACAAAAAAATGTTAAACAGATTTAACCAAAATATTTGAGGATTTATTTTCATCATATTATCTATTTCTTTGAACATATAAAATTTTCTGCCCCTACCTGCCCCTTTGGCCTATTTATCTTATAATAGCTTTTTGATGCATTTTATTTTAAGTGTATTAAACATAATCGGTCTAAATTCTTTTTTTAATAACTATTTAACTAACCTACCAATTTTCTTGAATAAATACAGTTTTGTAGCTTATAAGTTGAGCTAAAAATCCAAAATGGTGGTCGGTTTTAAAGTATCAAATTGACCTAGGTTTATCTTTGTGGTTGCTTTTAAAATGTTAATAATAATTTTTTATGCAACCGAAATTCTGGAGGATCTTTTTCAAAGTGATATCAATTTGTTTGAACATATAATTTCAACATATACATTCATACTGAATCGATTATTATTTTATAAATATTTTTATTCTTCCAATAAAATATATTTGTTTTGTTGCTTATTAAATCAAAACACATCATAGGAATATAAGTTAACAACCAATTATAAAACGAATTACCGAAATATTGGAATATCTAGCAAACACCAAGTTTTTTTTTATGAAATTAAAACTCTCAGCAGGATAAATTAAAGCTATGAGCAACGCACTTTGATCTAAACAGTCATTAAATTGGCCAAAAATGCATATGATTGAAGTTACAATAAAAATATCCAATAATGTAATTTTGGTCACTAAGAGATTGCTTTACAAACATCCAGCATTAGTTAGAGCAAAATCAAAGCAGTCATGGAGATACTCCAGTAAAAAGTTGAATGTGCCCGACAGGTAAAACAATTGTTTCTTGGAGGGTGCCTAATTTTTTAGAAAGTTTTTAATGATGAGCATTTTAGGTAATGGTAAAAAATATATTTTAATAAAAAAAAATGTTTTTTAATGCGTAAATCTAATATTTACGGATTTTTTCCAAATAAGAGTAAGAAATATTAAAAAAATTATTAAATGACAATTTAGAAAGAGTTACAAAAAAATGTTAAACAGATTTAATCAAAATATTTGAGGATTTATTTTCATCATATTATCTATTTCTTTGAACATATAAAATTTTCTGCCCCTACCTGCCCCTTTGGCCTATTTATCTTATAATAGCTTTTTGATGCATTTTATTTTAAGTGTATTAAACATAATCGTTCTAAATTCTTTTTTTAAAAACTTTTTAACTTACCTACCAATTTTCTTGAATAAATACAGTTTTTTAGCTTATAAGTTGAGCTAAAAATCCAAAATGGTGGTCGGTTTTAAAGTATCAAATTGACCTAGGCTTATCTTTGTGGTTGCTTTTAAAATGTTAATAATAATTTTTTATGCAACCGAAATTCTGGAGGATCTTTTTCAAAGTGATATCAATTTTTTTGAACATATAATTTCAACATAGACATTCATACTTAATCAATTATTCTTTTATAAATATTTTTATTCTTCCAATAAA
Source organism: Oxystoma pomonae (assembly GCA_963921995.1). Taxonomy (NCBI): domain Eukaryota; kingdom Metazoa; phylum Arthropoda; class Insecta; order Coleoptera; family Brentidae; genus Oxystoma; species Oxystoma pomonae. The sequence continues at coordinate 97,229,663 of OY998165.1, forward strand.
ATATATTTGTTTTGTTGCTTAATTAAAATTGGCATTTTTTATTATTTTACAGACAGACTTAACATAAAATAAAATAAATTATATTATTTTATTGTTTTACGGGGGGGTGGATGGGGGGGGGAGCAAAATATTTTTTCTCTGTCCACTTACCCGTTTCTACGTAAAACACTATTTTTTAGAAGTTCGGGGGGGTGGCGGGAAGAGGCAGAATATTTTTTCTCTGCTTACTTGTTACTTTCTATCCGCTTTGACATAATTTCCAAGTACTTCATTTCTAAGCAAAACGGAGTTTTTGGTATATTTTTTTGGGTGAGGGGGCGTGGGGGGGTCAGCATATTTTTTGTCATCAAATTAATATCATTTTTTCCTCATTTCTATGTACAACATTATTTTCGGCCAAAATAAGAACCTTGTATACCATAGTGCGACGTGCGACTACGCCATATAGTCCAAGCAATCTATCCAAGTTCCAATGCTTCCAAGGATGAAACTTTGAGGGTAGTTAGGGCCTATATAAAGAAGCTTAAACCCAAGTTTTAGACTTCATCCCCTGGGAGGTTTTTCCGCCATCTTGGATTTAGGGGTGCATTTATTTTTCGCGATTTACGGCTTACATATGCAGTTTACGGAAAAGTATGCCCAGTGATTTATTGTAGATAATAAGATAACCCATCGAAACTATATGAATAAAAAAGTTCATAAATTCATTATTTAAACAATTATGATCATTTTAGTGAAAAATTTAGGGGTCGAACTACAGATTTTTGACTTTTTTAGCCTTCCTGTGCCATTTATAAAAAATATAATCAGGAGATAAATGTAGACCTTGAAAAGCTCTACAATATTTATCTCTTAACTTTTTTGCGTATCATTCTTCATTTTCGCAGTGCAGCGCTCCGAATTCGCGCGCGTTCATCACTAGTGCCTGAAAATCGAGTGTGGTGCGGCTGATATTATATTGGTATACGAGAAGGCTCAATGAAACTTTGTGGGTAGTTTGGGTATATAAGCGAGAAGATAAATCTACGTTTTAGACTTCATCCCCCCAGGAGTTTATCCGCCATCTTGTATTTGGGGTCCATTTGTTTTTCGCGATTTGCAATTTACGGGAAAGTAGGTCCAGTCATTTCTTGTAGATAATAAGCTCCCCTATCGAACTATGTGCATTAAACAATTAATAAATGCATTATTTAAACAATTACGAGCATTTTAGTGTAAAATTTAGAGTTTGAAGTACAGCTTTCTACTTTTCTAGCTTTTATGGATTCAACGATATGAAATCAAGTTGAACACGGTAACTTGTTTCTTGCAATGTTTATCATATATTAAATAATGCTTATAGTCATTCATAGTATATAATATAACCGCTAAACTACAGTATATTATTTCACGTAAAAACTTTTTGGCGTGGAATGACGAAATTTGTTTGGCGTGGAATGTACCTCTCTTCAGATTTTTCAGACATGTTTTTCAGCAGATTATGTTAATATTGTGCCGTTTTTATAGTGCACCTGCTCTGACGGAAATACAATAAAGAATTAGACCGTAGACAAATGCAACTCTAAATCCAAGATGGCGCAAAAACTTATCGAGGAATTAAGTTAAAAACTCGGATTCGAATTCTCACTAACGTTTTCAAACTCCTTGCAATGTTTCATTTTACGCTTTCTTAATTATGGTTAAATGTACAACTTTTCAAGACTTACGTTTTTGCACTAATTAAAAAAATTAAAAACTGTACTTCACACTCTAAATTTTGCACTAAAATGCTCGTAATTGTTTAAATAATGCATTTATTAATTCTTTAATGCACATAGTTCGATAACGGATTATATTACCTACAAGAAATGCATCCCCAAATCCAAGATGGCGGAAAAACCCCTGGGGGAGATGAAGTCTAAAACGTAGATTTATTTTTTTGCTATGTACCCAAACTACCCACAAAGTTTCATTAAGCCTTCTCTTATAACAAAGTAGTTCTGCGAGATTCGGTTTATAATATCAGACGCACCACGTTCGACTTTCAGGCGCTGCGAATTCGGAGCGCTGCACTACGAAAATGAAGAATGATACGGAAAAAAGTTAAGAGATAAATATTGTAGAGCTTTTCAAGGTCTACATTTATCTCCAAAATATATTTTTTCATAAATGGCACAGGAAGGCTAAAAAAGTAAAAAACTGTAGTTCAACGCCTAAATTTTTCACTAAAACGATCATATTTGTTTAAATAACAAATTTATAAATTTTTTTGTACTCAAAGTTTCGATGGAGAATCTTATTATCTACAATAAATCACTGGGCATACTTTTCCGTAAACTGCATATTTAAGCTGCAAATTGCGAAAAATATATGCACCCCTAAATCCAAGATGGCGGAAAAACCTCACGGGGGATGAAGTTTAAAACTTGGGTTTAAGCTTTATTATATAGGCCCTAACTACCCTCAAAGTTTCATCCTGTTCGCTCCGATTCCGAACTAAAATTCTAGATTGCTTGGACTAATAAAAATTTAAGGAAAACGCTTTGAATAAATTAGGCAAATTATCGTTTTGTAGATTTAATTTCGCTTTTTGACGAGTCTAGTTTTCTTTTAATTTATTTTAAAAACTTTTTAGTTGAATTTTTCCGCCAAAAAATGCCGAAAGCGTGAAAACTTCTTTTTACTTCAAATATATTCAAAAAAAGGAGTATTAACATTTTTAATGAATAGGACGACGTTCCATGCTAGACAAAAAACTTTTATATATTAACACCAAATGAAATAAAAAGAAAATAAGAATTTGAGAAACCTGTAAAAGATCAAATTAGGATTAAGGTCTAATATTTCAAAAAACTTGAACAAAAGGTTTTTGAAAAAAAAACAAAAGATCAAAAGATCGTGGGTGGAAATAACTAAAATTCAAACTTGGATGAGCATCCCACAAGAAACACACAAAGGACCAAAGCGAAATGATTAAACGATGTTTCGTCCTAGGTAACCAGCGTGGGCACATCAGGGGTTTCACTGGTCACTCGCCCCATACATCATTACCATCATACACTTTGATTTCCAACTTTGAATCACTCACAAATAGGCATCGTTCCGCACTGGTACTTATCCAAGTTACCTGATACGGATTCGTCCTGGCGTGTTAATATTTCCGATAGGATTAGGCTCCCAAGGCAATTAAAACAAAAAAAGAAGTTAAAAAACCTCCAAGTCAGTTACTTCAACCAAAACCAATATACATGTTACGGCCTCGATTTTCAAGAGAAGTCGAAAACTAAAAACCGCATTGCGATATGTGCTACAGGGTGATTCTCAAAAATGTGCGTTTCTAAAAACCCTCTACAAGTTTTTTATTTGTAAAGATATAACAAAAAGTTACATTTTTTTACATGGAATACAACAATTTTTTTTTAAATTAGTTTTTTAATAAAATTTCCTGTTAAACGATGTATCATACACCTATTTTTATTAAGTAGGTAAACAGATATCTGCAATTTTTCTTAATTATCATAGTAGGCTGTGTTTAAATCTGACCTATGCAGTTTTAGGGTATCTATCTAGGTAGCTATGATTAAATAAAAACAATTGCCATGATAAACGAGCCCAAGTGTCAAAATATAAAAATGTTTGAGAACTTAAAGTACAACATGATAAAATGTTATACGGCGATAAATCTATATTTCCAGAGATATCCGGAAAGAAGGCAAGCTCAAAAATATTTTTGAAGTTAAAACGTCATCTACAAGAATACGGATCCTTTACAAAACCGCGGCCTAGGACGTATAGAAGCCTAGCCAGAGATAGAGAGTTGGAAGAACTAACGGTTCTGGGAGAAATAGAAATTAACCCGAATACTTCCACCAGGGCTATGGAAACACTGGAATTCCACGCAGAAATGCCGTTCGGGTGCTTAAAAAACACAAGTTTAGGCCCTATCGACCCCGACGGGTGCACCAATTACGGCAACAAGATTTTGCTTCAAGATGTGCATTTTGCAGGTGGTACCTAAATAAAAGCCAAGAAGACCCCGATTTTGCCAGAAAAGTTATTTGGACGGATGAGGCATCTACAGAGGACAAATTATTGGGCCATATATTTTTGATGAAAATTTAAATGCCGAAAGATACCAACACATTTTAGAAGAGCAGGTGATTCCGTTTATCGACAATTTGCCACTTAAGCAAAATAATGAGCTATACTTTCAACATGACAGTGCACCTCCTCACAATGCACGAGTCATTACTAATTTGCTAAATATTATGTTTGCCGAAAACTGGATCGGAAATAAAGATCCTATATATTGGACCCCCCCAGGTCTCCAGACCTGACCCCTTGCGACTTCTTTTTGTGGGGGAGGGTCAAAGACATTGTCTTTCGAAATCGACCCACTACTAGAAGGGAATTGGAAGAGGCACTTCGTACTGCATTCAGGCAGCTTTGTGCGGTAGAGCTTCTTAATGCACAAAATAGCATCAAGAGAAGATGTAGGACATGTTTACAAGAAAACGGCCGTCAATTTGAGCATTTGTTTTAGAATTAAAGAAAATTGTTAGAGATAGATTTTAGGTGTTACATAGTTTAATTAATAAAAATTTTAAATAAAAACTTTTAATAATTTTATTTTTGTTTATTATTTTAGGGTTGGTGATTATAGTAAACTAGAAGGTAAAGTTCGAGGTTGCTGTGTCCCCTCGTGTCGTAGCCAACTTGATTTTGTATGAAAAAAAACAAAAAAAAATTATTTAAACATTTAGGGCGCGTTTAGCGCCTACTATGGTAAATATACAAATATGCAAATATCTTTTAAACTATTTAATAAATATAGGTGGATGGCACATCGTTCGACAGGAAATTTTATTAAAAAATTGATTTCTTAGAAAAATTGGAGGTATCACATTTAAAGAAACATAACTTTTTGTGATATCTCGGGAACTAAAGGCTTTAAGAAAAAATCGGTGAAACAGGTAGATTTGTCTTTAAAATATTTTCAAAAAAAGTTTTTAATGAAAATCTCTATCTTTACAAATAAAAAAGTTGCCTTTAAAATCGAACATTTTTGAGAATCACCCTGTAGCTCAGAAACGCTTTGACATATCGCAATCTTGAAAATCGAGCCCGTAACATGTATATTAGTTTTGGGCTAACTACGCTGCAAAAGCCCAAAGCTATAGAGGCCCCTCGAATTTGGACCACCTGTACCTTAAATTTGAAGGAAAATGAAGTGTCTCTACGCAGACAGATATAATTATCTTTACAGATATCCTAAGCTCTGGAGTTAATAAATTTAAAAAGGGATTTATTAGGGTGGATAAATAACAAAATCAATAAATAGCGAGCTTTCCCTCAAAAAAGGTAATGGTAAACGTAGATCCGATTGTGCTGCTCATCAGTACGGTGCTAGGAATAAGAAGATGAAATGATGATGAAAAAATCTGACACAGGATTCAATAATGTTTGACCTTCACATGTGAACTTTTAATATTGTTTTATTGGGTTTTTGGCATTTTCTATCAATCATTCAAATATTTGCGCTCATACATATTAAACACCCTGTATATGGTCTTGCCCTAATTTAGTGTTTTTCTTTTTTTCCAGATTGTGTGACCCTATTCAAATATTTGACCTATCGTATTCAGAAAACCCCAAATAGCTGTTGACATAGGTAAGTACGCGCAAAATAAATCTAAGTGAATTATTCAACACAAAGTGGATTCTATATGCCGCATTGGTATTTTTTTCTAGTAGTGGTAGATGGGGGGTTCTGCGCCACTCCGTCCTCCGGAGGAATCTTATCATCAAAAAATCTCTGACGTCACGTGGGTGCGTTCAAAAATGTGTATCTGTCAAACGTCACCTGACCTGTGGGTGCATTCAAAAATTTGCATCTGTCAAATTTCAGCTGTCAAACGTCATCTGTCAAACGTCAGCTGTCATATGTCAGACTCTGCGCCTGCGTGCGAAGCGTTGTGACAGATGACAGGTGTTAGAATCTGCGCCTGCGTGCGAAGCGTTGTGACAGATGACAGGTATAGGAACCTGCGCCTGCGTGCGAAGCGTTGTGACAGATGACAGGTGTAGGAACCTACGTCTGCGCACCATGCCATTTTACTCCTATGTCAAATATCTTGGCTGGTATTGCATAAAATACAGTAATAAAACTAAAGTGTGGTTTAAAAATATTTATTTATAACAATTATTTATGGACAATAGATAAAATTTCATTACAAAGACGACATTGTTCCTGTGAAGAAGGTGGTCCATCAACGTGTGTGCTCCATTCAGGTCTGTTGTGGTGGATAAAACATGGAAGCTTGATCTGTAGAGTAGAGTTATATCTGTAGACGTTTGGCAATCTTCCCCAAACTTCCAAGAGATCATAAGCATCTGTGTTTTGAAGTAAACATTTTAGAGGTAACAGCTGCAGTTCTTCACGAGTAAAATCTACCAACCTCTTTTTACCATTTGAATATGATAAAATAACATCGATTGATGACTCTTTTACATCCATATCGGTTGAAGGTAGATAGCAAAGTAAAAACTTTTAAAATATATTATCAATCTTATAGATTATTCCTTCTTAGATAATGTAATACAATAATATAAAAACTGATTGACAATAAAACAAAGGAGAGTTCACATATAAAAGTTAACGTTTTCATAATACAGTAGACTTCCTCTTCTTCGGCTGGTATAGTAGAATTCGTTAACTGTGTGAAATTCTCGTGTTGACTAGTTATGTAAGGAGTATACCATCCTAACCGAAAATTTTATTTCATCGAAGGTCCACAATAAAAATGTAAATTACAACATCATATTTTGTAGGTAAAAGGCAAAAGACGATATTAAAGCTATTAATTAAAGGCGAAAAGCGTCCTTAAAATAGCAAAAAAATAAAAAAAAACCTACATTTTTCGACTTAAAAATGTTTCCATCTTTTCTTTTAAGTTAAAAACTCACGTGAATTTTAATCTAGCAAAAAATTAAAATATTTCATAATTTCACAGTGCCCATCCAAAGCTTTAGTATCCTCTTTTAGAGTAAACCTCAATATAAATTTTTCTGAATGTATTGTCGTGGGCCCCCTTAGCGTGTTTAGTAGTGTAATTCACCACAAAGCTCTACCAATTTGTCATTTTTTAAAGCACATTAAAGACGTTATGTTTATAAACTCGACTTTCTGTCCATAAGTGGTTTTGTGTTGAATTACGGTCCCTAGAATATACAGGGTTCCTAAGATTTTCCTTAGGGATAGGATTTCAATAAATCAAACAGAAATGGCATAGAAAGTTCTGCGCGCACAAAAGAAACAGGTATATTGAGCAATGGTGCCAGTTTGTTATTATCTCCGGACTGCTTTCATGAGAAAAAAATGTCGCCACTCTTTCATTGTGAGCATAAATCATAGTTGCAGTAATAACCGTTGACAAGATGTTTGCAAATTCCGCTAGATGGCGGCCACACCATGAGATGATCGAGGAAAACTTGCTGGAGGCAGGTCCATTATTTACGATACTGAGCGATAAACTCATGAGGTTGTTAACATTAGAAAGAAATATCTTCGCTTTTAATTAAGTTTCTTTCCTTTCTGTTCTACTAGCGACATCTATCCGAAAACGGCCAAACCATGCAGCTAGCACTAGCAGCCAAAGAAATCAATAAACGGCGCTGTTTTTCCTGCAGAGCTTTTTGCTTGCGATATTATTGATTTTAAATAAAGCTAGCCCTACACTACATTTGATATTTTCGAGGTGTTTTATGACATGATCTCGAAACATGTAGCGAACCAATTCTTCAAAACTAGCGGGAGGGTAAAAGCGAAAAATAAGGGGCTGCCAATATTTGTAACACCCAAAAAGGGGTGAAAAGATTTATTTTGCTCTGTTTCTTTACAAAAAACTTTTTTTTACGAAAAACTTGAGCTCTGCCACTTTTTTAATTTTTTTCTTCAACTTTCTCGAAATTTTCATCATACTGTAGAAAAAAATTATTTCCCCCATGGTCATACTCTACTTTTATTCGAAAAAATTTAGAAACAGAGACGGGATCAGTTTTCCTAAAACGGGGGATCTTGGTTTCGAGTGAGAAGATAAAGGGCGCCGCAGGCAAAAATTTTTCAATTAAAAAGCACGAAATAAAAATGGCGCCGCTTACAATTTTTTTTCAAAAATTACGTAATTTCGGGAACGCAAAGAAATAGGTCTAAAGAGTATAATTTTTAAGAAAAAAATATCAATTTTCTCGCCCTCCTCCACCGGGGCTACAGGGGCTGTGCACAAATTACGTAATGGTCATAGGGGGGAGGGGGGTTACAAAACGTTACGTAGGGGGAGGGGGGTTTTCGACAGCGTTTGCATTTGTGTGAAACTAAGAAAATTTGGAATGAAAATAAGTGAAGAGTTTTTTTTTTTGGGGGGGTAGTGGTCTTGAAATCGTTACGTAATATTAGGGGAGTGGCGTGCCAAACCGTTACAAAACATTACATAGGGAGGGGATCAAAAATTGGTAAAATCACCGTTACGTAATTTGTGCACGGCCCCACATCTGACTGTTCCTCCTTTTTGATTTCGAATCAAAGTGCAAAACCCGGGTTGGACGTTCGAAGGCGTCAACCCGTCCTATTTGCTTGATAAAGTTTCTACGGAAATATCTCAGTCGATTTCTCCGGCCGTGTATGAACGCTTTAGGTTAGGCATTTGCATGTATCTCAGTCTCCAGTCTGTAAACAGTGCGTAAGGACAATGGTTACAAAATGAAAAGCCGAAAAATATTCTTTTTTACGATATCTTTCATCAGTCAAAAAAATGACCAGAAAACTCCTTCATCAAGAGAGATTTGAGTTAAACAGAGGTTCAAGTTACAGAGGTTCGATAGAAGTGTAATTTTTAAAAAATTGAAAATAGTGCAAGATAAGTCAAAAACAAACTTTTCAAACATATCAATTTTATTTTGTAAATTTCAATTAATATGGTGAAGAGTTTTGTATATCATTTTTTACGAAAGATCTTTCAACTATTATCTAAACTAACCATAAAACTAATAAAAAATGTACAAGAAGCAAAGTTTCCAAATATATGTAAATTTTAGTAAGTTTTGTATTTTAAATTTAAATTAATCTTAGATTTATGTATATCTACATAAATGTTTCTGTAGAAAACCTTTAAATTATATTTTTATAGCTACTATACATAAGGTTAAAAAAAGCAATGATTTCAATCGGGATTTAAACCCATCATGTATACATAGTATAAATTGAGTATTAACTTTTTTTATTAAATAATACAGCACATAACCCAACGATTCATTATCTGGAGAATGGGTTAGTTATTTTATTTTTACGAACGCAAAATTTACTTTATTTAACCCATGCCCCCCCATGCTGTTATTGCTGATTAAGTAAATTTCATGTCCGTAAAAATAAAATAACTAATTTGTTTTTATGTCATTAAAAAAAATTAAATTCTGAATCTGGAAATCTCAGCTGTATATATATTTTTCCCTGAGAATGACAAATTCTTTCTAAAAATTTGAAGTAGATTTTTTTATTTATGTATTTTTTCTATTTGTATAATAAACATGACACATTCTAGATACTTTATTTGAAAATCTCTTACATTCTCTCAAATACAAGCAGTTAGAAAAACCCTATTTTGTTATATTAATAAAATCACCGCCATCTTGCTCCCAGACATCTGATCATCGATTTCTTCTTCCATAATCTTACACAAAATGAAGAATTGGAAACCTAAGCCTGACAACTAAAAGCAAAAAAAGAGTACACAAAAAGCTATTAATATTTTAATAGTGCACAAGACAAGAAGCATGTAATGAAAGGGCATTCGGTGTGACTTTGAGATTTAATTACACTGAGCCTGTAGTGGCCCATTACCTGCAAGTTTTGTCATGCCAGCACAAAGTCGACACAAATAGCACATAATTCAGGATTTTGTTATAGATGCTAGTTTTATGAAGGTGCACTTTTTCAACAAAAAAAAACTGAATTAATGAGGAAAACATTAAAAAAAAAACAAAAAAAGAATGGTAAACAAAGCCAAAGTTAACTGTGGCATTACAGTTGGCCAGTTGGGTTCAGTGACTTGTCAAATTCTGTGAGCAACCTTATAAGTATACCGACCTTGAGCTTTAACCTAGAGCGAGCTGAAAGCTATGATAATAAATTTTGTCCCCTGAATGTCAGATATGTCAAAAAGGGCAGAATTTATTAGTGACAATTAACTGTACCTTTGGTGTTTATTTTCACATTATTATGAGCGGGCCTTAGACGATCTATTATATTAGAAAATGTCGCAAATTGCGCTACATTTTTGACCGTTTAGATCAAGTTAATTTTATGGCACCATATTTTTCATTGCACCGGGTAAGATTAATATTTCGAAATATTGCTGTAGTCTATTCTTGGTCAGACATTTCCAACAATGCCAAAGTATTTAGGTATATAGACTTCTCTCCACATAAAACTGGTACAGCAGAAGGTAGCCGCAAATACGATTTTTTATATTTTCTTATGTGCGACGCTGACTTTTTGACTTTGTCATTTTAGATTATATTTTTGGAATATATAAACTTTTTATAAGGAGACGCCTTGTATATTTTTTACCAATTGAAAATATAAGTTCACTAAAAATAAAAACCACATTTGAGAAAAGCAAAAATGTTTTATTAACTAATCAAAAGCTACACAGTAATTGGCTGATTATGAAAGAAGTAAATATATGATAGTAACCGTAATAAATCGATTTCAAGAAGAACAAAAGGAAGGCACCGCACACCGGTTTGACGAAAGGTACTAGCCCAAAACAATTAAAACTCCAAATCAAGTTAAAACAAATAAATAAATACTTATTTTTAATAATACACCATTGGCTGTAATGATGTATTGAAATCTTCTGGGCATTGTATTGACTAAATTTTCAAATAAGTTTGGATTTTCAGCAATAACTTCTCGTTCTGAATTCCTAGGGGTGATATTAAAACTTGCTAATTTCTTTGCGATAAGTCTCCAAACGTTCTCTATTGGATTGGCATTAAGGGATTTTGCAAGCCAAGTCAAAACTTCAATATTATTATTCTGGAACCATCGGTGCGCAATTCTGGCCATACGAACTGGGCAGTTATCTTGTTGGAATACCAAGAGATCTGAATAAAGGACTTTCACTTCTGGAAGCATTACATTTTCCAGCATATTAACTTAAACTTCGTCTGTAAATCGCCTATTAATTTTAAATACAGCGCAATGTCCTCTAGCCGATATCCAGCTCCAAACATTTACCGAAAATCTTCCGGCCCAGTCTTCGTTTCCAGCAATATATCATTCTTTGTATCGGGTTCTTGGCGGTCGATAAACAAGAATTTGTCCTATCTTCTCATACCGGTACCCTCCTCTTAAGGCTATAGTTTCTCCCTAGATTTTAAGTACAAAAAAGCACAACTGGCAACCTTGTTCTTTAATTTTTTAATCTTTTGCCTAAGTTCACAGGGAAAACTAAACATCAGAATTAGCTGAAATTTTGCAGGGGTGATCATTTTTAAATGCTTAACAAAAATATTTGAAGGATTTTTTTAAAATTCTCAATTATTTCTTATTCAAAATAAAAGCTCTGCTGCTGTCATCTATCCCAAAAGCCTCAAAATAATTAGAACAAACCCGATTTATATAAAAAATAGAGAAATACTGACAATTTCCTCTAGATTACATTTTTCCTTTTTATATTTCCTTACTTTAGCAAAAATAAAAACTAAGTTTCCTTTTTTTTTAAAAGTCTGTGCACTCCGGAAAAGAAAACCGCTCAATCAAACACACTTCATTGAATTTGGGAGACACAGGCAGTTCAAGTGTTGACCGATAGATCGCAAAATTTACACGATTCAATGGTAACTGCAGGTGTTTTGTCAACAAACTTTAAATCGGGCCGCAGTGGGACAGAAGAGTATTTTTACGTTTTCTGACCGAAAACCATTTTAGATTATGTCTATCTTTCAAAAAGGTGTTTTCAAAAACATTGTTCTCAAATACGAACCACTCCGCATGTGTGGTCGCCCACCGAAAAAGGTCTAGCACTGCGCGGGCATTACCCCGAGTCTATTAAAGAACCAAGAGAACTTTAGTGGCTCGCTGAGATTACTAGGAATTCGCATAGAAACATTCGGCGCCCATAACCCACATAATTTTGTTTTTATTCTGATTCAACCATTTTTTTTAATTTAAATTATTGTGGCATAGTTATGTGCAAGTTTACTAGTGAAATCTTGGAGTGCAAAGGATAGATTTTAGAAGCTCAGTTTCAAAAACACACGGTTACTTAAGTACTAACAAAACAGAGGTTGGAAAGACTCTTGCTAGTCGTTGACACTCCTGTTTAAAATAGTATACGATTATTTCGTCTAGCGCCAGTAGCCGATTTTTAAATCTGTATGCTTTTAAGTTAACCTGTTGTCTGTATCAGCTAGTTGGAGTGTTTCCAATTCAATTATAAATGCACCTGTAAATGCAACCTTAAACATCACACAAAGTTACTTTAATACGTAGTTCGGTAGCGTTTTTTAAGCATGCAATTCTGCAATAAATGGTTTTCTTTTATTTTAGTGTTTGACTTGTTTTTTTAGCGGCGCAGAACGCGAAAAGTCAAAATGAGTAATCTAACCTCTAATTTTTGACCCGGTGCTAAAAATCTCTGGTGTCCCACTGTGGATAAACATAAACAAAGTCTCCGCGTTGGCATGAAAAACAAATTCAAAGACGTAAAATTTGCAAAAAATCAGGTCGACATAGATAAATTGATTTCACGTACAGTGTTGCTAAAAACAATTCCCCAGATTGTAACTACGACCTTAAAATCGGTTTTAGACACTGACATGATGTTTTCAGGAGTCTGTGACATTGTCACTTATAGGAAGGAAATACCGTACTATTAAGATTTTAAAAATTTGACAGGCTGCTAACTTCTGCTGTACCAGTTTTATGTGGAGAGAAGGTTACTTCTTGGAAGGTCTTGCTGAGATCCACCTTGGGTGAGCCTGCAATAATATTACACATTACGCTAAGGGGGAGGTTCTAAATTTACAAAAAAAAAATACCTCACATAATGAATAGTTCCCCCTTCTCTTATCGCAGTTTAACTAGCTTAGTGCTAAGTAGCGGACTTGGTTAAATATGCATGTTGACCCCTTTTCAGGCCTCATTTTCGGTGTTACCTTTCAGCTGTGATGCATGCTAATAGTATATTTATCATAAGGAAGTTATTAACATGCAAACGCAATAGGCAGTGCTGATTTAGTTGTTTAATAGTGACAGTGACTATCCTTAGTATGATTCACAAATGAAATTTTTAAACACACGCCTACAGTATGGAGTGTCATGATCTCAAATTTAGATTTACAAAAACGTCAACTTTAAAAAACGCGATTGTGCTAATTTTTATTTTTCCATAAGTGGAGGAGCACCAAAGAAATTAAAATAAACTAAAAGGCGCACTCGACCATATATTCAAAGAAAATTTTGCAAATCAGTAACTAAGTATACGGAAATTGCGGAGGAATGTTCATAGCAACATTGTAGAGCTGCGTTCTGATTGGTTCTACAGCAATATTTAAAATGTGGTGGTTTAATAGAGATGAGTTGTTTACCGTGAGAAGATAGTTCTGGTGACTTTTCAGCACTTTTTTCATCTAACACACATTTCTTCTACATTTTTATAAGTCTTAAAACAAACATATAAGTATAGTAATTAACAATTGCATAAAACACAAAAAACTAACAAAACCCCGTCGGATCGGTCTGACCTAAGTTGGCAAATCGTGCACAATAATTCAATAACTTTTTTGCCCTGGTTGTCAGGTTGTCCTAACCCTGATTTCAATAATGACTTCTAGATGGTAAAACAAAACATTATTAAGTAAACTTCTTCGGTACTATATCTACTTTATCAGAATAATGTCTTCTATTTATTTTATGCTACTTATTACTATATTGTATAATTCTTAGATTAAAAAGAGACAAGATATCTGGTCCAAGGAAAACTCCTTGACCAATAATAACCACTGTTTATTTGCAAATAAAATAACAAGAAAACAAAGGTGAGGAATATCGATTATTTTTCTATCCTCATAAACGACGTTAGAACGCTAGGGACAGAGAATTTTGTCTCAACCTCTTAGGTCGTGCTTGGCTTGTGGGTGGGGAAAGTCGGCACAGTGCAGACGGTCGGATGATATTTTTATATATGTTTCTTGTGTTATTTATTATAAAATTTCAGGATGTTTTAAGCAGTTTATAAATCGTTTTAAAACCACATTTTGTCAAAAAACCTTTATAGTGTGTTTTTTTTACCAGTAGGAGAATATTTCAGTGCATTTAAAGTGATATTTTGGAACAAATCGTCCAATATTTTGGAAACAAAGGGAGAGCAAGTGAAATCAGTCATTGGCGGTACATGCCGGTAGGTGCACTGAAAAAAAAAAAGTTTATGAAATATACTTAAATTAGTAGAACCTTAGATTAAAATATCATTAAAAATTAAGTAGTTAATTCTTAATGCGTCAAATGAGATATTTTCGAATGTTTTTATAAGGTCTTTTTTTGAGGTTTTTTTTTATAAAGACGATAAAATAAAGCATACTTTTGATGAAGAAGTTAATGCGCAAACAAGATATTTACAAAGGTTTTTTTTTATATAGACTATAAAATAAAGGTAGTTTAAAGTCCATAAACCAACTTTCCAACAACAATAAAAGTTAATTCACATGTGTTCAGGTTTGTAAGAATATTGAATTCCTACCTCTTATCAGAATATTAAGGTTGATTTATACTGCCGCTGTTGCCATCTGCGCTCGCTCTTCGAATTGATATTTAAATCTTTTTGTCTGTCCTAGATGTCTCTATATACCCTAAGCATTATTGACTTTATTGTGTACTGAAGAAGTCAGTATAAGTAAGTTTCTGCTAATGACTAGAAAAAATAACAAAATTAACAAACACAATAACATAATTTTTTGCTAGTGTTTTAATGTTTGGCATAATTTTATTGTGTTGAAAATTGAAATTGTAATAAATCATATACAAACTTTGTAATAAATTTCTTTTGAATAAAATTATACTACAAACATTTATTGTTAGGAAGCTTCCAAAGCTCAAATTGGCAGAATTATTTTTTTTCATGCTTTATAAATTATTTTGCAGATTTCATATTATAGTAAAATTTTAATAATATAATCCATGTGTAAATTTATATTTGAGTAGGTACGCCTCTGGTGTGTTTACTGTAAACCAACCAAAGTCTCCGTAAGTGTCAGGTATCTTGTCTCTTTTTAATCGAAGATATAATTATAGGAAATAAAATAAGGGATAATTGGGGAAACTGGACAACCGCGGTATACATTTCTGGAATTTGCGACGATATGTGTGATTTGCCTTTAGATTTTCATGCGTTTTCTATTTTATTTAAATTTCTTTGAGAAGCACCCGGTGGATACATAAATATGTACTATTGCCTAAAGGATTATAAATTAAATAATAAGGGCAATATCTACTAAGGACTATAGTTTAAGGAAAGTTTGGTTTGAAAGTTGATATGTACATGGGTATCTAAAAATTGATTCTAAGCGGAACCGTACCGCAATTGATAAGATATTTTTACTCGGATGGACGTAAAAATGCACTGGAATGCGACGCGTAAGGCCATTTTTTTTTAAACAGTCCAAATAATCCGTGAAAAATTATAAAATCTGGAGGAACAAGAAATCTGAGAACTGTCAAAGTGACACAGGATTTTGTATTTTGAGTAGTCATCGTATATTGTAGACCACCGACAAGAGGTCGCTTATCTACTTTAAATTTTGCTACAATTACGATTTTGTTCATCGTTTTTTCGAAATGTAATTTTAAACTATTTTATCTAGAAATAAAATCAAATTCCAGGCTTTTTTTTCGCTTCAGTTAGCTATTACTGCCCGTTCTTTAAGAGTGAATTTGAATCCTAAAAAGAGTTCATTTAGTTAAACAAATAAACCTCACATTAAAAATTAACAAAATTTTGCACAGCGGAGGCTTCTGGTATCCCCCACAGATCATTCGCGTGGTGATTAAAAAAAAATTTATCTTGTTTTTATTTAGTTTTTTAAAATAATCGGTAATTTTTACCGTAAATTAAACATTTCTAGGATACGTAAAATTAAGTAAAAAACCTAAAATTATGCAAAATCCGTGAAATCGTTTCGGGATAATGCTTTAAACTCTTTTAGATTAAGTAATTGGAAGCGCAGAAGCGCATTTTTTATTCAAATTCACCCTTAAGTCAAAGTATGGGAACGTAACAGATCTTACTTTAAATTGATTCAAGGAGATCACTGCCCTCTTAAATCAAGAAAAATACATTTTATATATATAAGTTTAAAATTAATTTTAAGTAACTAAAAGAAGCAAAATTCACAGTACTAAATGGTTTCCGCTGTATAAGCTAGCACGGTAAAAAAATCCGCGCCTAAATATTTAAGGGTATATTAAGATCATATAGAAAATTAAAGAAAAGCGCATGTAAAAATTACATATAATGAAAGAAATTACATATAATGAAAGATTCGCGGCTTTAAACGCGAAAGTAAAAATATTGGTGCTAGAAAGAACGGATAGTCCACCATACAATCAATTATTTTATGTTGAAAGGAAATGAACATATCTCGGAAACTGTATCTTTGAAAGATTTGAAAGTTTGAACAAAATTTTTGGAAAATAATTACGAAAATCAAAATCTAAAAACCGCATATCAATGTTTTACTTCTAAAGTTATGATTTTTTTAATATGTTTTTTAAATAAGTCGGAAACTAAAGCTCCCACGAATTTCCACCTTACGACAAAATTTGTAGTCCATATTAATAGAAACTTAAATCTGAAAACCGTATATCGCTACTTTGTTTGGTTCCAAAGTTACAATTTTTTAAAATATTTTATCTCTCTTTTCACCCCTTTAAACTCCCACTAACATAAACAAAAGTTAACCAGTTCATGGTCAGCCTATAAAGGATTTCTGTACCAAATTTCGTTAAAATCGATTAAGGCGTTCTTGAGTTATCGTGTATACAGACAGAAAACAGACCGACAGACAACTTTTTTTTTATCGATTAGGTGTTCTGGAACCTTAGTAACTTATTTTTGATAAAATTAAGAAAAGTCAAAAATTCACGATTTTAATAGTCCCCCATAAAATATTGGTATGGGAGACTAAAAATGCATTTTTGGGATGTTATGGATTCGCCTCATTCAAAAGTAACGTGATTTTACCAATTTTACTAAATTTTGGAGATTTTTTTATAGAAGAGGTAAAATAAGGGGTCAATCGCTTAAGTTCGTAACTGTAATAGTTACCATTTTTTTTGGAAAAATGATAAAGACAAAAATAAAATAACTAATACGTCAAAATATCAACTAATTTAAGGATGAAGGGGAAGCTATCGAAAATATTACAAGGAAGAAGAGAGGGTCCAAATAAAAATTTGGCAAAAAAGCCTATTACATCTCAGTAAACGTAGTGTTCTCGTCCAAACATCAGCGAGCAAAACGTTAGTTAAGTTTGTTTTGACAGTTTTTAATTATTCTCGATAAAAATATACGAAGTTAAAGAAAAAGGGATACAAAAATTTAAGTAAGTCATCGAATTAGCAGAACATTTTTAGTTAAATGGCCTATTATAATATCACCAATCTCCTTTTTTCCATCTTTTTTTTAATACTGGGAGAACCAATGTTTTTTTCTTGCAAAATTTCCCTGCCAAAAAGGCCGGGTAAACACTTATAAAAAAAAACGCGTAAAAGTTTACAAGCTGTAACCTGATCCAGCTACGGTTTTTGAAACAGGCAATTCTCGGTTAAATCATAAAGTAAGTAACTAAGAGAGGAACGATGTAATTGAGGTAGGCTTTGGCCTCGGGGCGAAAGTGTGCATCAAAATCGTTTGGCGCCTGCGACGTTGCAAAAAATAAGCGAAAGTCGGCATCAAAATCGCTTTGCACGTTCGGTTGGAAACAAAAAAAAATAATGATTTACATGAATATTTTATTTTTCAATAAAATTTGTTAATTTTTAGAACCAATGATTTTTAGTATTTGATACTTGGTAGAGCATTATGAATTTGTTTTGGGAGTTAAATGCCTCGCTACTATGCATCTCATTGGTCCAAATCTTTGGTTTAAATCAGTTTCTCTCACTTTTGCCCGATATTGATTGAAAATAATTTTATTGGTCTTGACTAAGAGAATTACTTTCAATCAAAATCGGGCAAAAGTGAGAGAAACCGATTTAAATCGAAGATTTGGACCAATGAGATGCATAGTAGCGAGAGAATTTGATTCCCTGGGAGCAAATTTTCTCTCGATTCAAGAATAGACCCACAGATGTTACAAATTAGAAAGTTAACAGGCTTCCCTCTTCGAAGGCTGAGGGATGGTTGTAACATATAACCATTGATTAGTGCTTTTTTATTTTTATTAAAAATCATTTTTTGCTTAAATTTATTTTATGCAAATTAGGAGCACTTTAAATCTCTCTTTTCAAGGATTAAAATGGTATCACTTAGAAATTTAGTGAGTTTATATTTGTTCTCTCTACCAAAAAAAGGATGCACCGGCTAGAAAAATAAAAAAATGGAGCGGCTAGAAAAATTTTAAAAAATTAAAAGTGGTAAAAAATTTAAAATGGAGAATATGGAATTAACGGAGGAATTGAATATGGAGCGGCTGAGAAAAGGATTCTGTGGTAAAAAATGGAAAAACAAAAGAAAATGGAAAAACTGGAAAAATCGAGAAAATAACGCGGGTCAAAAAATTAAGAGGTAGTAAAAATGTATGAAATAGAGAAAATGGAGCGTTTGGGAAAATGAATAGAATGGAAAAATGGAGTTGTTGAAACAATGGATGAATTAAAAAAATTGGGGCGACGAAGTAAAAAATGAAAAAAAATAAAAAAAATGGAAAAACTGGAAAAATGGAGAAAAGGACGCGGGGGAAAAAATGGAGCGGTAGTGAGAAGGGAATAAATGGAAAGAATGGAAAAATCGAGAGGTGGGGAAAATGGATAGAATGGAAAAATGGAGCTGTTGCAAAAATGGATAAAATAAAAAATTGGATCGGGTGGAGGACATGTAAATAGAGTACCGTTAAGTGGCATTTTTTTTCTATCTTAAAGTGCATTAAATAGTCTATAAACCACGCACCAAAGTGTCTTTTTTCCGCCTCGGGATTAAAAGTTATCCTAGGTTTATAATAAACCCATCAAAAAGTGGTTTTTGTTTTTCTAATCACAATCTTAAAAGTGACTTTTAGACACACACTTCTTATATACATAGGTACTAAAGGGTGAAGCGGCTAGAAAAATGGAAAAAATGGAGCGACAGCGGAAAAATGAAGCAGTTATAAAAAATTAAAAACAGAGAAAATGGAATTAATGGAAAAATCGAAAATTAAGCAGCTGAGAAAAGGAAGCTTTGGTAGAAAATGTAAAAACTAGAATATCTAAAAAAATGGAGAAACTGGAAAAATGCAAAAAATGAAAAGGATTTAAAAATGAAGCGGTGGTGAAAATGGATAAAATGGAAAGAATGGAGAAAATTAAGCGGTTGTGAAAATAGATGGAATGGAAAAATAGAGTACCGTTAAGTGGCATTTTTTCTTCTTTTCTACCTTAAATTGCATCAAATACCTAGTATATTAACCACGTGACCAAACTGTCTTTTTTATTCCTTGCCGAATTTGTCTTGAGACAAAAAGTGTTGTCCGTTATTAATATAGGCAATATTTGTCTGTCTTTAAAATTCAGCCCAGCAAACATCGGATCACCAAAAATTAAAAACAATCACTGTAAAAAAAAGTAACTAATTGAAATATAGCATTTTACAATTTTTGTATATTGATGTGCACAGCAATTCGTGGTGCCATTACAAATTAAGCAATATTTTAGTATAATAATCGTAAATATCACTTCATGCCAATGCAATATTTACGTTTTTTTTGTACTGTTGCTGCGCATTGTAGCAAAAATTGTACAAATATTGTAAAATGCAGAGTTTCAAATTAGTGCTTTCTTTGTACTTGCGATATGTTTGCTTTTCAGGCGGGCAGTATCTATTTGTTGGAGAATTTTTTTTGGGCAGGCAATCAATATTATGACCGGGAATATTTTTAACTGTTGACAGATTGATAAGCGTCATCAGATTTAACGCCGCCCGTAATAGTGTTACATCTTCATGCTCAACTTATTAAGAGTGGAGACTACATTTTTCTGTCAGTGTCCTTAGCTCAGGAAATATCGAAATGACGTTCAAAACGATATCCATACTTTTCAATAAAGTCAAAGAAAACATGGCTGAAAATTTAATAAAAAACAAATTTTGTAAAAAGCAAGACACGGCTCGAAGCACTTTTTTCATTTTTTGCAGAATAAGTAAAAAATGTTTTCTAAGGCCACCGAATCGAAATATTAATGGTGGCCTTAGAAATATTTTTTTCTTATTCTGCAAAAAAAGTGCTCCGAGCTGTGTCTTATTTTTTATAAAATGTGCCGTCCATTCAAAATTTCAGCCAATTCCGAGGCTAATTCTGATGTTTATTTCACTCCAAAAACTAAAAAAAGAGTTTCCACTCTTAACGAAAGTTTTTAAATCGGATAAATACTTTTAAAAATGTAAGTAACAGGCACAACAGTCTCGACAACAATAATCTAAGAACACGACAATAATCAGCTAGGGCTGAATTAATTTATATTTGATAAAGACAATAATTTCAAGGATTACCAAAATATTAACGTATTAAAATTTTTGAAAGATTTCTTTCTCATAAATTACGTGAAATAAAAAATCACCGGAAAAGGGTCGCAGTCTTTGAAAAAGTTTGGATTTCCATAAATTAAAGCGAATTCATTATAAAAATCTGGTAACTATAAGGTATAACACTTTACCAAAAACTTTGATAAATTCATAAAAATAACCGTAACTCGTAAAACATGGGTTTAAAAAAAAATTGTAATCAAAAAAAGGTAATAACATTGGGTGGGACTCGAATCTTCAACCAATTACGTTACGAATTTTAACGCCGACGCCTTAACCACTTGACCATCTGTCCTTTTACAAAAATGTTCTTAAACGCGGGGCAACAGGATCACTGAGAAAGCGCGCGGGCAAGGCAGGCTAAAACGAAACCTTCGAAATGATTTATTTCCAAGATTTCGGGCGGTAGCCCGCGCACGCCGCGTTATATTATTCAGATAAGATTTGGCAACATCGTGAGAGCGCGAAGCTTCTGCTGCAGCTTGAAATTTAAATATAACAGAAGAAACGTACTCAGCGCTCATTTGATGTAGTAGAGTATGATTAACACATCACCGTTGCTCTGTGTATTATTTACTTTTCTTAAGTTTTAGAGAGGGTCCTTGATAGACAACTTAGATTTTTCATCGAAAAAAATAAGATTCTTCCTCCTTGTCAGAGCGGCTTTCAACCAAATTATAGCTGACAGATTAAGTGTTACAGTACTGCTTCTAGTTGATTATTTAAAAGCATTGGACACTGTTAATCATAAACTCATTTCCGCTATTCTTAAATCAATTGGCTTCTCATAAAACCCCTTAACATTGTTTGAAAACTATTTTTTCCATAGATCGCAGAAAGTTTAAAATGGCGAAATTGCCTCTTAAGCACAGACGCAGCACAAGGTTCAATCCTAGCGCCCCTTATATTTATTATATATACACATAAAATGCCAGAATTATTAAAATATTGCAGGCCTGCTCAATGAGCAGACAACGCACACAACTTCGTCTTCAATTCTCACCTAGAATCTTTCAAGGGACAATCGATAAAATCAACTTGGATGTAAAAAATCTAATCAAATGGTCGAGTGACCATGAACTTCAAATAAACTCGAAAAAACTAACCTTCTTTTGTTGGGGATGAAAAAAAGACTACAAAAATTCAACCAAGACCATTTCTCAGTGATCTTTAATGGCGATGACATAACCCCTTGCAGATCTGCGCGCAGTTTAGGAATTGTATTTGACAGCGACCTCTGTGAATCTTTGGTTTTTTCGACATTCAACTATGGAACTACGATTTATGGACCCTTCATAGACGCGGCGGATGCAAGAAGAATTCAAGTGGTTCAAAACGCTTGCCTAATCCACGTATAAAATGGCTAAACATGTCTAACAGAAAACTGCTTTCAAAAGGGTGTATTTTTCATAAAATAATATCTAACAAGACACCACCTCACCTTTACAATAAAATAGTATTCAGTAGAAACATACACAACCGTACTCTGAGAACTTCTCTGAAATCTACAACTCTGTTACTAATTCTTTTAAAAATCTTTCAGTAAAGAATATTAAAAAGTCACTAAAAACTCACTATTATGAAACTCAAAATTAAAATCTCCTACCTATTCGTAGATAAGCTCTTATAAGAAACTTCATTTACACATGGTTATTTTGTCTATTATAATTATTATAATTACAATGTTAACTTTTTGTCTTCCTTTGAAGCCTCTCATTATATTTAAGTTGTAACTTACGTTATTAATATTAAGTATTTTCTTTCCTTCTTTTTAGTTAGGAATTTTTTATAGTATTACTTTTAAAATTACTTTTCATTTTTTTTTCCTCTTAAGATTTAATATAGAGTCCCATCTCAAGTTGATCACCTGATCTTCGGCGTTTTTTCAGCATCATTTTATTATTTTTTGAGATACCGATATATTGTATTTTGGCGTTATTTTTGTATGCTGAAAAAAAGACATTATCTGTTTATTTATTTATCTGCGGTACGTTGCGTTTACGCAAGTTATTAGATTTTAGTTTCTAATATGAAAAATCCTCGTATCTCAAAACATTGCTTTGTGATTCTCCTAGTTTTTGTGACAATTCTGGATTTATTCCGGTTCTCTTCAAAGGTTTTTTATACATTTTTAAAAGGAATATTTTGAGTGATGTGCTTTTGCCAAGTTCGCGCTCGTAGGATTGACCTTGAAAACTCCGGCATTTATTTTCTGCTTTTTATTATTAAACATGTACAAGCCGTAAAATATGCTAACGGCAGCTTTTTTGTCATTCCATCCAAAGTAGAAAGTAAATTCCTAAGTGAGCCGGAAGCATGGCAAAGAATTTGTTTGGGAATTTTCATGCCTCTGTCCATACCGTCCCAAGGTCTTTCTTAGTAAAGATAATTATCTTGAGGACTTCTTTTGAATATAAATAGTCGAAATATAAATAGTAGACTGAGTAATGTGTATAGAGTGCCGGAAGACATGTTTACGTACTCCACGGGGGGTTTAGGGAGGGTGGTCAACCCTTTTTTTTCTGCATTTTTCAAGATAGAGAGAAATGAAACTTGGGGATATCATATAATATTTGACGTTTTCTTAACAAGTCACGCGATTTCCGGTGACTTCCCGTTTTGCCGGAAACAGTCTCAACTATCGATTTTTAAATGAGGCGCCCTGTATATTTTTATATTTCTGAATTCCTTGAACAATTTTGCGTCCAACGGTAGCCGACACGTCAAATTTTGAGAGATTTTGTCTTGGGCCAAACATTAATGTGATAAACACCCTGTAAATGCTTTACCCCAATTTTTGTGTTTGTTTTTAATTCGTAGGCTTGTTGTCAGTTAATTAGGTAGTGCAGTAGTTTAAAAATAAATGAAGAATTTGCAAGCCTTTGAGGGCCGGTTTCTGAATATCGAGTTAAAAATTACAAATATTTATAACCCGAGTTAATTTAACTCGCTGGTAGCCCGCAATTGAGAAACCGACCCTTATTATAGCTAATGACGAGCAAGACACCGCCTCCTCAACTTTCAACAAGTCTACAAGTTTAAAACAAGAACAATGGTTATTTAAACAATAAAGTTTGAAAACGACTCTTTGCACACGATCGAGACAGTTTGGTGAACCGAGCCGAAGGCGAGGTCTACAAGTCGAGGGAGTATGCAAAGAGGTTTTCAAACGAGTTTTTTACGATACTTTTTATACAACTGCAAATAAACAAAGACCAGAAAAAGGAAATTTCAATTTACCTCGTTATTATTAATAAAATGTATAATATTTTATTTGTAGTATATCAACAAAACAAAGAAGCCGTGACGGTTGCTATGGAACTCAGCCAACTTATATTATTGGGTGACAACAACAAAAATCACAATGACGGGACACCCGTGCGCAAAAATGACGTAAGCGTGTGCAAAACGTGTGGCACACGGCGTGCGCAAAATGCCGTTTGAAGATCGTGTTCTCCGTGCCCAAAACCCTCTTTTTCAACACAGTCGTATACAAAATTTATTAAAAGCTAAATGTTTCTTTACTTTCCTGTTTTTTCATTAACAATTATTCTTTATAACCATAACTTTTTTGATAATAGCATCAGAACCGGAATAAATCCAGAATTGTCACAAAAACTAGGAGAATCACAAAGCAATGTTTTGAGATACGAGGATTTTTCATATTAGAAACTAAAATCTAATAACTTGCGTAAACGCAACGTACCGCAGATAAATAAATAAACAGATAATGTCTTTTTTTCAGCATACAAAAATAACGCCAAAATACAATATATCGGTATCTCAAAAAATAATAAAATGATGCTGAAAAAACGCCGAAGATCAGGTGATCAACTTGAGATGGGACTCTATATTAAATCTTAAGAGGAAAAAAAAATGAAAAGTAATTTTAAAAGTAATACTATAAAAAATTCCTAACTAAAAAGAAGGAAAGAAAATACTTAATATTAATAACGTAAGTTACAACTTAAATATAATGAGAGGCTTCAAAGGAAGACAAAAAGTTAACATTGTAATTATAATAATTATAATAGACAAAATAACCATGTGTAAATGAAGTTTCTTATAAGAGCTTATCTACGAATAGGTAGGAGATTTTAATTTTGAGTTTCATAATAGTGAGTTTTTAGTGACTTTTTAATATTCTTTACTGAAAGATTTTTAAAAGAATTAGTAACAGAGTTGTAGATTTCAGAGAAGTTCTCAGAGTACGGTTGTGTATGTTTCTACTGAATACTATTTTATTGTAAAGGTGAGGTGGTGTCTTGTTAGATATTATTTTATGAAAAATACACCCTTTTGAAAGCAGTTTTCTGTTAGACATGTTTAGCCATTTTATACGTGGATTAGGCAAGCGTTTTGAACCACTTGAATTCTTCTTGCATCCGCCGCGTCTATGAAGGGTCCATAAATCGTAGTTCCATAGTTGAATGTCGAAAAAACCAAAGATTCACAGAGGTCGCTGTCAAATACAATTCCTAAACTGCGCGCAGATCTGCAAGGGGTTATGTCATCGCCATTAAAGATCACTGAGAAATGGTCTTGGTTGAATTTTTGTAGTCTTTTTTTCATCCCCAACAAAAGAAGGTTAGTTTTTTCGAGTTTATTTGAAGTTCATGGTCACTCGACCATTTGATTAGATTTTTTACATCCAAGTTGATTTTATCGATTGTCCCTTGAAAGATTCTAGGTGAGAATTGAAGACGAAGTTGTGTGCGTTGTCTGCTCATTGAGCAGGCTTGCAATATTTTAATGATTCTGGCATTTTATGTGTATATATAATAAATATAAGGGGCGCTAGGATTGAACCTTGTGCTGCGTCTGTGCTTAAGAGGCAATTTCGCCATTTTAAACTTTCTGCGATCTATGGAAAAAATAGTTTTCAAACAATGTTAAGGGGTTTTATGAGAAGCCAATTGATTTAAGAATAGCGGAAATGAGTTTATGATTAACAGTGTCCAATGCTTTTAAATAATCAACTAGAAGCAGTACTGTAACACTTAATCTGTCAGCTATAATTTGGTTGAAAGCCGCTCTGACAAGGAGGAAGAATCTTATTTTTTTCGATGAAAAATCTAAGTTGTCTATCAAGGACCCTCTCTAAAACTTAAGAAAAGTAAATAATACACAGAGCAACGGTGATGTGTTAATCATACTCTACTACATCAAATGAGCGCTGAGTACGTTTCTTCTGTTATATTTAAATTTCAAGCTGCAGCAGAAGCTTCGCGCTCTCACGATGTTGCCAAATCTTATCTGAATAATATAACGCGGCGTGCGCGGGCTACCGCCCGAAATCTTGGAAATAAATCATTTCGAAGGTTTCGTTTTAGCCTGCCTTGCCCGCGCGCTTTCTCAGTGATCCTGTTGCCCCGCGTTTAAGAACATTTTTGTAAAAGGACAGATGGTCAAGTGGTTAAGGCGTCGGCGTTAAAATTCGTAACGTAATTGGTTGAAGATTCGAGTCCCACCCAATGTTATTACCTTTTTTTGATTACAATTTTTTTTTAAACCCATGTTTTACGAGTTACGGTTATTTTTATGAATTTATCAAAGTTTTTGGTAAAGTGTTATACCTTATAGTTACCAGATTTTTATAATGAATTCGCTTTAATTTATGGAAATCCAAACTTTTTCAAAGACTGCGACCCTTTTCCGGTGATTTTTTATTTCACGTAATTTATGAGAAAGAAATCTTTCAAAAATTTTAATACGTTAATATTTTGGTAATCCTTGAAATTATTGTCTTTATCAAATATAAATTAATTCAGCCCTAGCTGATTATTGTCGTGTTCTTAGATTATTGTTGTCGAGACTGTTGTGCCTGTTACTTACATTTTTAAAAGTATTTATCCGATTTAAAAACTTTCGTTAAGAGTGGAAACTCTTTTTTTAGTTTTTGGAGTGAAATAAACATCAGAATTAGCCTCGGAATTGGCTGAAATTTTGAATGGACGGCACATTTTATAAAAAATAAGACACAGCTCGGAGCACTTTTTTTGCAGAATAAGAAAAAAATATTTCTAAGGCCACCATTAATATTTCGATTCGGTGGCCTTAGAAAACATTTTTTACTTATTCTGCAAAAAATGAAAAAAGTGCTTCGAGCCGTGTCTTGCTTTTTACAAAATTTGTTTTTTATTAAATTTTCAGCCATGTTTTCTTTGACTTTATTGAAAAGTATGGATATCGTTTTGAACGTCATTTCGATATTTCCTGAGCTAAGGACACTGACAGAAAAATGTAGTCTCCACTCTTAATAAGTTGAGCATGAAGATGTAACACTATTACGGGCGGCGTTAAATCTGATGACGCTTATCAATCTGTCAACAGTTAAAAATATTCCCGGTCATAATATTGATTGCCTGCCCAAAAAAAATTCTCCAACAAATAGATACTGCCCGCCTGAAAAGCAAACATATCGCAAGTACAAAGAAAGCACTAATTTGAAACTCTGCATTTTACAATATTTGTACAATTTTTGCTACAATGCGCAGCAACAGTACAAAAAAAACGTAAATATTGCATTGGCATGAAGTGATATTTACGATTATTATACTAAAATATTGCTTAATTTGTAATGGCACCACGAATTGCTGTGCACATCAATATACAAAAATTGTAAAATGCTATATTTCAATTAGTTACTTTTTTTTACAGTGATTGTTTTTAATTTTTGGTGATCCGATGTTTGCTGGGCTGAATTTTAAAGACAGACAAATATTGCCTATATTAATAACGGACAACACTTTTTGTCTCAAGACAAATTCGGCAAGGAATAAAAAAGACAGTTTGGTCACGTGGTTAATATACTAGGTATTTGATGCAATTTAAGGTAGAAAAGAAGAAAAAATGCCACTTAACGGTACTCTATTTTTCCATTCCATCTATTTTCACAACCGCTTAATTTTCTCCATTCTTTCCATTTTATCCATTTTCACCACCGCTTCATTTTTAAATCCTTTTCATTTTTTGCATTTTTCCAGTTTCTCCATTTTTTTAGATATTCTAGTTTTTACATTTTCTACCAAAGCTTCCTTTTCTCAGCTGCTTAATTTTCGATTTTTCCATTAATTCCATTTTCTCTGTTTTTAATTTTTTATAACTGCTTCATTTTTCCGCTGTCGCTCCATTTTTTCCATTTTTCTAGCCGCTTCACCCTTTAGTACCTATGTATATAAGAAGTGTGTGTCTAAAAGTCACTTTTAAGATTGTGATTAGAAAAACAAAAACCACTTTTTGATGGGTTTATTATAAACCTAGGATAACTTTTAATCCCGAGGCGGAAAAAAGACACTTTGGTGCGTGGTTTATAGACTATTTAATGCACTTTAAGATAGAAAAAAAATGCCACTTAACGGTACTCTATTTACATGTCCTCCACCCGATCCAATTTTTTATTTTATCCATTTTTGCAACAGCTCCATTTTTCCATTCTATCCATTTTCCCCACCTCTCGATTTTTCCATTCTTTCCATTTATTCCCTTCTCACTACCGCTCCATTTTTTCCCCCGCGTCCTTTTCTCCATTTTTCCAGTTTTTCCATTTTTTTTATTTTTTTTCATTTTTTACTTCGTCGCCCCAATTTTTTTAATTCATCCATTGTTTCAACAACTCCATTTTTCCATTCTATTCATTTTCCCAAACGCTCCATTTTCTCTATTTCATACATTTTTACTACCTCTTAATTTTTTGACCCGCGTTATTTTCTCGATTTTTCCAGTTTTTCCATTTTCTTTTGTTTTTCCATTTTTTACCACAGAATCCTTTTCTCAGCCGCTCCATATTCAATTCCTCCGTTAATTCCATATTCTCCATTTTAAATTTTTTACCACTTTTAATTTTTTAAAATTTTTCTAGCCGCTCCATTTTTTTATTTTTCTAGCCGGTGCATCCTTTTTTTGGTAGAGAGAACAAATATAAACTCACTAAATTTCTAAGTGATACCATTTTAATCCTTGAAAAGAGAGATTTAAAGTGCTCCTAATTTGCATAAAATAAATTTATAATATAAAAAAGCACTAATCAATGGTTATATGTTACAACCATCCCTCAGCCTTCGAAGAGGGAAGCCTGTTAACTTTCTAATTTGTAACATCTGTGGGTCTATTCTTGAATCGAGAGAAAATTTGCTCCCAGGGAATCAAATTCTCTCGCTACTATGCATCTCATTGGTCCAAATCTTCGATTTAAATCGGTTTCTCTCACTTTTGCCCGATTTTGATTGAAAGTAATTCTCTTAGTCAAGACCAATAAAATTATTTTCAATCAATATCGGGCAAAAGTGAGAGAAACTGATTTAAACCAAAGATTTGGACCAATGAGATGCATAGTAGCGAGGCATTTAACTCCCAAAACAAATTCATAATGCTCTACCAAGTATCAAATACTAAAAATCATTGGTTCTAAAAATTAACAAATTT
Source organism: Oxystoma pomonae (assembly GCA_963921995.1). NCBI lineage: Eukaryota > Metazoa > Arthropoda > Insecta > Coleoptera > Brentidae > Oxystoma > Oxystoma pomonae. The sequence continues at coordinate 97,258,900 of OY998165.1, forward strand.
TATTGAAAAATAAAATATTCATGTAAATCATTATTTTTTTTTGTTTCCAACCGAACGTGCAAAGCGATTTTGATGCCGACTTTCGCTTATTTTTTGCAACGTCGCAGGCGCCAAACGATTTTGATGCACACTTTCGCCCCGAGGCCAAAGCCTGCCTCAATTACATCGTTCCTCTCTTAGTTACTTACTTTATGATTTAACCGAGAATTGCCTGTTTCAAAAACCGTAGCTGGATCAGGTTACAGCTTGTAAACTTTTACGCGTTTTTTTTTATAAGTGTTTACCCGGCCTTTTTGGCAGGGAAATTTTGCAAGAAAAAAACATTGGTTCTCCCAGTATTAAAAAAAAGATGGAAAAAAGGAGATTGGTGATATTATAATAGGCCATTTAACTAAAAATGTTCTGCTAATTCGATGACTTACTTAAATTTTTGTATCCCTTTTTCTTTAACTTCGTATATTTTTATCGAGAATAATTAAAAACTGTCAAAACAAACTTAACTAACGTTTTGCTCGCTGAGTTGTCAGAGCAATGCGAAACCCAGATAACACCGTTACCTAAATTTTATTACATAAATTCTAGGTAAACTAGAAGTCATAACAAATTAAAAAGTAATGTATATGTTCTGCATAATGCGATGCACCAAGTTTCCTACTTTTTATATAAATAAGATGTAATTGAAATAACGTAAAAAATAGACGGTAACAAAAAATTGGGAAACGGCAGATATCGATTAACTAGTAACTAGAAAGTAAATCGAAATGTAAAATTAGGGTAAATTTTTTTACATAATATTTATATCTTTTACAAGTCACATAGAGGTAAACTTGACGTGACGTAAATAACGTACTTTTTATGTAACGACTAAATACTTTATAACATAAATTTTATATAAATATTACCTATTGGACTGTAATATTTATATAAAATTAAAGTCATCTTGTGTATACAATATTTATATACTTCTATGTGACGACAAGGTAAAATGTGACGTACATATTCTGCATAATTTCCCTTTTTATTACATACATATAATGTAATGAAAGAAAAATAACTTATGTTATGTAAATATTCCGTAAATTTAATGAAAACTTTTTTTAAATTCTTTGACTTTAGATTTACGTAAATATAGGGTGTTCCAAAAAAAATCGGACTTTTTGATTGCCTACAACTTCCATAGTAATTATCCGAAATTTAGAATTTAAAGTTTATTCAAAATTTATGCGCTTAATGTCGAAACTGACATTTCTTTAAAATTCAAGATAGCGGACAGATTTAAAAAATGGATATTTTTGACCCCACTGCAAAAAAATTTCGTGCGCCACTGTAACAAAATTATGATGTGCTCTAAATAGCCTTATCCTTTAAAGGCATATAGGCGTTTTGATTTTTTAAATCGGTTAAGAAATAAGAAAGTTCTGCAATGTTACGTTTAATGCTGTTTGTGTGGTAAAAGACTGTTTCACTAAAAGGTATCATCTTTTCGACGGTATGTGGTTTGATCAAAAATAATCAGAAATTAAAGATTTTAAGCTTTCTTAAAAGCTAAAAGTCCAAATTTTATGTACTTTATGTCAAAACTGCTATTTCTTTAAAATTCAAGTTGGCGGACAAATCTGAAAAGAGCTTTTTTTAACCTTCCTGAAAAAAAAATGTCAAAACTGGAATTTCTTTAAAATTTAAGAGAGCGTATCGATTTGAAAAGTGGCTGTTTTTTATTTTTCCTGAAAAAAAAACGTGTGCACTACTGCCTTATTTTTTAACAAATTAAAGTCAGTTAAAAAGTAAAAAAAAATCTGAAGTTTTACTTGTAACAATTACATACCTATTAATTTAAGTATAATGATTCCATAAATATGGAATATGATGCCTGATTTACGTACTATTTTTTTGAGGGGCCAAAAATACTAAGCCCATAAAGCCATCTGCCATCTTGAATTTTTAAAAGATGATAATTTTGTCTCTCTTTTCCAGTTGCCTCATAAAATTTCTCCCGTCAAGTAAAAAAGATAATTTTTATTACTAAAAGAACCTCGAATATAAAACTGCAAAACTTTCTTATTTCTTAATCGACTTTAGTAATTATTACGTGAATATACGTTAAAAAAATAGGTCTATTAAATACATATTTTCGTTTTGTTACACTGGCGCACACATCATTTTTCCAGAGGGGATAAAAAAACACCCATTTTTCAAATTTGTCTGCCATCTTGAATTTTAAAGAAATTTCAATTTTGATATTAGGCGCATGAAGTTTGTACTTTTAGCTATTCACAAAGCTTAAAATCTTTAGCTTCTGATCATTTTTAACCAAACTGTACATCGCCGAATAAAAATATGACTTAGAGTAAGAAAACTGCATAACTTTCTTATTTCTTAGCCGATTTAAATAAACGTAACGTATGTTGACGTTAAAAGAATAAGGATATTTAATGCATAACTCTATTTTGTTACAGTGGCGCGCACTTTTTTCTCAGGAGGGAACTTTTTTTTTAAAATCTGTTCGCCATCTTGAATTTTAAAGGAATGTCAGCTTTTATACTGGGCGTGTAAAATTTAGACCTTTAGCTTTTACGAAACCTTAAAATCTTTAAATTGTGATAAATTTTAATCAAATTGCATAACGTGGAATAAAATAAATTATAGTAAGAAAGTTTTCTACCACACAAACACCATCAAATTTAACACTGCCGAAATTTCTTATTTCTTAACCGATTTAAAAAAACAAAACGGTTGTACACCTCTAAATGATAAGGCTATTTACAGCGTATCTTAAATTTATTACAGTGGGGCACACAAATTTTTTGCAGGGGGGGGGGTCAAAAATATCCTTTTTTGAATCTGTCCGTCATCTTGAATTTTAAAGAAATTTCAGTTTTGACATTGGGCGCATACATTTTGAAGTTTCGTTTTTGAAATAAATTTTAAATTTTAAAATTCTAAAAATTATTGTGGAAGACAATCCAAAAAGTCCGGTTTTTCTTGGAACACCCTATACTACGTTAATGTAAGTTTGCTGGCTACCTAGTTTTTAACCCTATATGCTTTTAGACCGGCACTATAATCTAATTTAAGTTAATTTTAATTTACCTAATTTTATACCAAGTAAAATTTTTACCTAGTTTTAAAAGTAAATAAAATTTATTAAGTACACTTACTTTGCTTAAAAAAATGCTGCTTTTAAAGGAACAGACCAAAAAAAAAAGAAACTTTATCTCGTAGACTTGAACTTCTAACATACATATTAAAGAAGTTCGACTAAGTTAGTAAGGGTCGATGAAAACTAGTCGAGGTTTCATCGCTATATATATATATAGTCACGTAACATACGTGTCCTAGTTATTCCTTTATTATCAGTACATAGGGACTTATCGGCACATAAATTTGGCATAGCCTGACTTTAATGAAGTTGACCGTTCTGCTTACCGCTCTGTTATGAAATTAACTGAAAGAAATCCACGCATTTCTCAAGAGAGTTTTACTTAAATTTTCATGTTTAAGTGTTCTTATCCAACTATAAAGAGGACAAAACTGAGATTAGACGGCGCACTTCTTAGTTCCAAAACCCGGATAACACCGTTACCTAAATATTACGTAAAAGTTACAACACATGATTTCTTAGTTACATAAATTCTAGGTAAACTGGAAGTCACAACAAATTAAAAAGTAACGTACATGTTCTGCATAATGCCATGCACAAAGCTCCCTACTTTTTACGTGAATAAGATGTAACTAAAATAACGTAAATAATACATGGCAACAAAAAATTGGGAAATGGCAGAAATCGATTAACTAGTAACTATAATGTAAATCGAAATGCAAAATTAGGGTAAACTTTTTTAAATAATATTTATATCTCTTACAAGTCACATCAAGGTAAACTTGACGTGACATAAATAACGTACTTTTTATGTAACTACTATATAAATTTATAACATAAAATTTATATATATTACTTATTGCACTGTAAAATTAAGGTCATCTTGTTTATACAATATTTATATACTTCTAATGTCACAACGAGGCAAACAAAGCACGTGTTCTGAATAATGCCATGCACAAAATTTTATGAAAACTCTTTTTATGTAATTTTTTTTACTTTAGACGTACGTAAATACTATGTTAATGTAAAAAATTTGTTTGCGGGGAATCTACGTTCGGGCTATACGGTCAGAGAGTACGGTGCTGTTAAAATATGCCGACTTTCATAATATTTGTGCCAACCTTTAATAGCTGTTATAAATATAACATAATAAAATTATATACAGGGTACCTAAGCAAATCCTTAGGGGGCCAAGCAGCCGTGTATAAGACGCAGACAAACGGAAAAGCACATTAGGCAGAAAAGGATGGGCATGGGGCGATGTTGTCACTACATCTTACACGTAGTAAATCCATTCCAGGTTGTTGTTTTCTAATGTTTTCCATTTTCATACCTTTAGGACTGGAATAAAAATTGATTTTGCTCAACTTAAATACCAAACTGATGAAAGATATCTTAAAAAAAAAGTATTTTTCGGCTTTTCATTTTGTAACCATTGTCCTTACGCACTGTTTACAGGCTGGGGACTGAGATACATGCAAATGCCTAACCTAAAGCGTTCATACACGGCCGGAGAAATCGACTGAGATATTTCCGTAGAAACTTTATCAAGCAAATAGGACGGGTTGACGCCTTCGAACGTCCAACCCGAGTTTTGCACTTTGATTCGAAATCAAAAAGGAGGAACAGTCAGATATGGGGCCGTGCACAAATTACGTAACGGTGATTTTACCAATTTTTGACCCCCTCCCTATGTAATGTTTTGTAACAGTTTGGCATGCCACTCCCCTAATATTACGTAACGATTTCAAGACCACTACCCCCTCTGTTTGATTTATTGAAATCCTATCCCTATTATAAAAAAAAACTTAACTTATTTTCATTCCAAATTTTCTTAGTTTCACATAAATGCAAACGCTGTCGAAAACCCCCCTCCCCCTACGTAACGTTTTGTAACCCCCCCTCCCCCCTATGACCATTACGTAATTTGTGCATGGCCCCTGTAGTCCCAGTAGAGGAGGGCGAGAAGATTGATATTTTTTTTCTTAAAAATTATATTCTTTAGACCTATTTCTTTGCGTTCCCGAAATTACGTAATTTTTGAAAAAAAATTGTAAGCGGCGCCATTTTTATTTCGTGATTTGTTTTTCTAACATTTTTGCGTTTTAGGAAAACTGATGCCTTCTCTGTTTCTAAATTTTTTCGAATAAAAATAGAGTATGACCATGGGGGAAATAATTTTTTTCTACGGTATGACGAAAATTTCGAGAAAGTTGAAGAAAAAAAAAAAAGTGGCAGAGCTCAAGTTTTTCGTAAAAAAAAAAAAAAGTTTTTTGTAAAGAACAGAAAAGCAAAATAAATCTTTTCACCCTTTTTGGGTGTTACAAATATTGGCAGCCCCTTATTTTTTGCTCTTACCCTCCCGCTAGTTTTGAAGAATTGGTTCGCTACATGTTTCGAGATCATGTCATAAAACAACTCGAAAATATCAAATGTAGTGTAGGGCCAGCTTTATTTAAAATCAATAATATCGCAAGCAAAAAGCTCTGCAGGAAAAACAGCGCCGTTTATTGATTTCTTTGGCTGCTAGTGCTCTGCATGGTTTGGCCGTTTCCGGATAGATGTCACTAGTAGAACAGAAAGGAAAGAAATTTAATTAAAAGCGAAGATATTTCTTTCTAATGTTAACAACCTCACGAGTTTATCGCTCAGTATCGTAAATAATGGACCCTACCGCCTCCTTTAAGCAAGAAAAAGCTGTGGTTTGGACCTGAAAACATCTAATTTTTAATTAGGTGTGGCCGCCATCTAGCGGAATTTGCAGACATCTTGTCAACGGTTATTATTGCAACTATGATTTATGCTCACAATGAAAGAGTGGCGACAATTTTTTCTCATGAAAGCAGTCCGGAGATAATAACAAACTGGCACCATTGCTCAATATACCTGTTTCTTTCGTGCTCGCAGAACTTTCTATGTCATTTCTGTTTGATTTATTGAAATCCTATCCCTAAGGAAAATCTTAGGAACCCTGTATAAACATTATATAATAACATATTTTAAGGAAAAAAAAAATATTTTTTTTTATTTAATACAATAACGCATCCAAGTGTAACTTTATTTTGCAGATACGAAACGTTTTTGTCGAGTACGCAAAGGCTATAATTCTCTAAAGATTTCCTGAGGTTTATGGGCTACATGTTTTGCAAGTAACAGATTATACAGGTCCATACAGAGGTGGATCCAACAGGCCTTTTTGCTTTGTTGCGGATAAAATCCTTCCTTATTTTGCTCCTGCTTCTTAAAAATTCCTCATAATAATGAAAAAAAAAATTAAAGCGAGACTTCTTTTTTTATGGTTAAGTATATTTTTTTTAATAGTCCAAGTAATCCTGAATGAAGTTTTGGGTTATTATTGATTTAAGTTAATAAACTACTAATTTAAAAACACTGATTCTTAAAATTTAAGAATACGCAAGTAGTTTTTCGAAATAATAAATAATGTACACAGAGGAATAATAATATTTTACCATCTATATTTTTTTAACTATAGGGTTATTCCTATTAGAACTTATCGGTACATAAAGCAAGTGTCAAAAATAAAGTCAAAAATAGAGCCGACTTTATTAAAGTCAGCCTATAATGTACCGATAATTTTTTTAAATAATTTATATTATAGCAAGTATCCTAAATAAGGTTTTAGTTGAATAAATTTCTGGGTTTAAAAATTTTAAATCATGTATTTTTTTATAAAAATAAATGCTTGGAAACATTATTTTGGTTTACAGATGCGGACGAAATCTTCTTTATATTGCCCCTCCTTCCTAAAAATTTCTCAGAATAGTTATAAAAACTTTTCAAAGCGAGACTTCTTTTTTGATCTCCCTACGATATAAAAGTGCGTATGCAATATTTTTTATGTAAAATTAAGCAGTTTGTGTGCATAGGATACGTATTATTTGCTTTACGTCCTTAAAATCCTTTCTACTTAAACCCTATTGCCTTATTTAGTTTTTGTCTTTTCCTGCCTGCTTGATGTTTGGCAATATTTGTTTGCTTTTTTTTGGTAACGGATATAGGGACTCGTTAGAATGTCAAAAGCATTAGGAACGTTGAGCAAACAATAATAAAACCCAGAGTCCGCCATCCCTATGACGTTTAAAAACCAGGGTCGACATAGAGTACGGGGTGCGTAACAAAAGTGCCACATTACTTTCGCTTGCAGTTCAAGAGACAAATTCGAAAACAACAGACTATAGCCCAAGAGCGTAGTTTGCAAGATGCTTTCTCCGCCATCTTGAATTAAAGTCGGTCAAAAGGATTATTATTTAAAAAATCATAACTTTCTTACTTATTAACCCATTGTTTTCAAAGAAATTTTGATATTTATGATGTATAGCGGCATTTTGGAGTAATTATCAATAATTTAAATTTTTGGCGTTTGTGTACCTAAAAAAAAATATTTTTTGAAATCATTACTTTTTTAGGTGTTTTTTGAGGTTTTTCCACAAACCCGCTTAATTTATAAAAAAATTCTACAAACAAAAAAATGCGCATTCTTAAGACACTTAGAATGCGTATTAATTCTGTGCTAGTTAAGTCTCTCAGTAATACCAATGGTTACCAAATTTAGTAACCATCGGTAATACCTTTCTCGGTCATTTTTAATTCAACAAGGTGGACGGTGCAAGAATCCGTCATGGAAAAACTTGTTCTTGACAAATTACTACAAACTAAGTTTTGGCAAAAATATGGTTTGTTTCGAAGAAATTCGCCTTTAGTCATTTTTCGACCTTTTCGCAAACATTTTTGTTTTTTGGATAAAAACTATAAAGTAAATATTGTAGAGCCTTTTTTTGAAGAGTTTAAAAATACCTTTAAATGTGTGTGTCTGTTAACCACATACGATTTTTTTTTATAAGAAAAATGCGCCCCTCGAGATAACTTTCGTAAATCGCGTGTCGGCCATCTTTAAACCGCCATATTTAGCGTACCGCCGAATTTTAGTTTTTTAGTTTAATATTTATTTTATTCAAAATAACTTCTTCTTTCGATTTTCGTGCTTTTTTAGGAACTGGGATGACTTCTGCCAAAAACTGATTTTTTTTCTGTACATAAAAGTACTCTCCAGATAGCAAAGTTACGTTCCAGGTATGTAGAATCCGATTATTAAGTAAATTTGGCACGACAAGCACGGACGATACGCGGCGTTTGTTTGTTGTTTCTGTTCGAGGCAGGCCCGAACACTGTGGCAAGAGCGTACGTATCGTCACTGCCATTTAAAATAAATTAATAAGTTGAAGAATTATAAATGATAAAAAAATATTATTTGCAAGTCGTTATTTTAAATGTGATTAGCTGATGAGTTGTTGAGTTCTCAGATAATTTATTTACATATTATACATTTTAATACGTGCCTAATTGAGTTAGTTCATGTTTTATTGAGTTCTCAAATAAAATTATAATATTATGAATAACTTGTTTAATTTTTGACCTTTCCTCTTTTTGCAGAAAAATAATTGTATTTATTTAAGAGGATACCGTACAGGTGTAAAACGCGGAACAAAACTGAGCCGTTCCTATCAACTTAATCAAAAAATGCTTTAAATAAATTTTGTGAAAATGTCAAGAAACATTGGAGAGTGATTAATTTTTTGACATTTCAAGTTTTAAGAAAAAATTTCGCTATTTCACACAAGGGCAAAAAAGTTTTAATAAATTATTATTAACCAATAGAACTGGCAGTCTGACTGTTACTTAGTTCATTTTTTTGCAACTCCACAAGGTCCCGATAATTTGGAAAATACTTATAGCAGTTTAGTGCTGACTTTCCAAAATAAATTAGTTGTATCCGGTCTATCTAACCAAACTCCGAAAGGACTTTTTTGCCATGTGTTCGTAGTCGCTTGAGCCGGCCTACATAAGTTTTATTGCTTGCGCGCCCCCCCCCTGGTGAAATTGCTGGATCCGCCACTGTGTGACTTCATCTTAACAAAATATTTACATTACCCATTATAGATTACAGATTACAGCATGATCAACAGATAATATGATGATTAGACACAAAAAAAGCTATTACCTACTGTAATATAAATATTTTTTGACTAGCAATAGATTGAAAATTGAAAAACGCCTTTTCTCAAAAAAGTTGAAAATGAACATTCTTCCCTTTTTCCGAGTAGTACACTAACTATATGCGCATGCGCATTATTTATGTATAATATTACTGTTAAAAATAATAATAAATTGCCAAAGGGTGCTTTATGTAAAACAGATATTTTTTTATAAAATAATAAAATCAATAGATTAGAGCGTCTACGCCAATGACTTCATACGGCAGACCAATCGCGAGCTAAGTGGGCGGGCTTCAGACGAAAATGGGTTTCTACGCACAGTCCTTAGCTGGCCCATTTATTTCTTAACAGGACTACGTCGTACTTAATCCTCAAAATAAGAGTATGTACAAATTAAGTATGCTAACTCGTACTAGGGACGCACATATTACGTGCACTTTCCAACTCTATGTACGTCCTTGGAATATGGAAAATAAGTACCATGTACGTACATTTGGGTACGTATTTTGTATGACGCGTATCGGACATCAAATGGGCGTCCAGGGGACGTTTTTGATATGGACCCTGGAAGACCTAAATAAATAAAATACAAAAAGAAAAAAAAATCTTGGGAAGGGGGGCGATTTTCAAGCCCGAAAACTCACAACCGCTGGTCAACCACCGTAAAAGAGTTTCTGACGGAGGATAGGTATTTTAAGAGAATGAAACATACAACTTATGACAACTTAATAACATACTTCCTACGTAAAAAAAAGACCTAAGAGTGACGTAAAAATACTTTTTTTCTGTACGTACACTTTACGTAAGATGGACGTAAAATGTACGTTCCTAGGATAAATGCCAATTTTTCGCTTTTTTTTAAAGTATTAGGTACTCAGGAACCACTTTACGTGTTGTAAAAGGTGTGTATTTTTTTTTGTTTAATGATTTTTTTTACCGGTACGCAGTTTCGTGGAAAATTTAAAAAAACACGTAAAAAAAGTAATGATTTAATAAAAATATATTTTTTGATAAATACACCTCTCGGCCATCTTTAATCCAAGATGGCGGAGGAAGTAAGCATCCCCAGAGAAAAACTATTAGCCTTTGCAGAATGTCACAGACATTTAAGTTTTACTAAAAATAACTTGAGGTTGTAGTTACAATCTGGGGAATTGTTTTTAGCAGCAACGCGGAGACTTTATTTATGTTTATCCACAGTGGGAGACCAGAAATTTTTTAGCACGGGGTCAAGAATTTGGGGCTAGGTTACTTATTTCGACTTTTCGCGTTCTGCGCCGCTTACACACATAAGTATTTTTCGCTTTTTTCGTCGTGTGTGGTTAGCGCTAAAAAGTTTATAAATGGTATGATGGCATTTTAATAATTGATCTTTCACCGATAACAGCAATCTCGCTGTTCGGCTATACCGACAACAGGTTAACTTAAAGCATGCAGATTTAAAAATCGTCTACTGGCGCTAGACGAAATAATCGTATTCTATTTTAAACAGGAGCGTCAACGACTAGCAAGAGTCTTTCCAACCTCTAAATGGAGCTTTCCTGATGTGTTTTGTTAGTACTCAAGTATACGTGGGTTTTTGAAACTGAGGTTGGGATCTAAAATCTATCCATTGCACTCCAAGATTTCACTAGTACACTTGTACATTACTATGCGCAATAATTTCAATTTTTAAAGTTAAGTTCTCTTGGTTCTTTGATAGTCTCGGGGTAATGCCCGCGCAGCGCTAGGCCTTTTTTGGCGGGCGACCATACACGCGGATTGGTTTAATATTTATTTTCGAACGATGCTTTTGAAAATACATTTTTGAAAGATAAACATAACCTCGAATGGTTTTCTGTCAGAAAACGTAAAAATACTATTCTGTTCCACTGCGGCCCGACTTAAAGTTTGTTGACAAAACACCTGCAGTTACCATGGAATCGTATAAATTCTGCGATCTATCGGCCAACATTTGAACTGCCTGTATCTCCCAAATTCAATGAAGTGGAAACGGTTATGATTGATTGATCGGTTTTCTTTTCTGGACTGCACAGGTTTTTAGAAAAAAGGAAACTTAGTTTTTATTTTTGTTAAATCAAGGAAATATAAAAAGGTAAAATGTATTCCAGAGGAAATTCTAAGTATTTCTCATTTTTTTTTGTAAATCGGGTTTGTTCTAAACTGAAATTATTTCGAGCCTTTTGGAATAGATGACAGCACCAGAGCTTTTCTTTTGAAGAAAAAATAATTGAAAATTTTGAAAAATCCTTGAGATATCTTGTTTCATTGACATTTAAGATGCCAAAAAATTATGCCTTCGGAAAAAAAATATAATCACGGGGCTTTAGTGGTTATAATTTCCATAAAAACTTAAAAGTTTTAGACCTATTATTTAAAAAGTAACTGGTATAAGACGAAGGATTATTTAAACTTTTTAATAAAAAGCAATGGTTAATTACTTTTTATATAAATATTTACTTTTGTGAAAACATTAAGCCAGAAACTAGGTCTGTGTTTACAACTAATGTCACACTTACATTTAAATTGCAAATATAATTTCAAACTTGTAAAATTAAAAGGACCTGCTGGAATGTAATAATTTTGATCTAGTTTATATTCCACGGCGGGCGGGCCTAAAAATAAAAGTCGTATACTAAACTTTATATATGCTGTAAATCTAAAATTAGTTAAGTTAGTAGTAGAGTAGAAGGAGGTGACCGCGTGCCGGCACTCCTCAGAGTGAACCCTTACACTGCCACCCTCCATTTCCATTATTATAAATAAAATTAAAATATCCTTTAACGACTCGTTTAAATTATTTTGTACTCTTGCAATATCACCCATTATAAAGACGATCTTAGTATCATAAATTATTCGGAAACCTTTTTGTCCTAACTAAGACAAAATGTATACTAATAAAAAACGCTAATCAACGTAATATAAAAAATATTTTTGGAAATATTATCCCTAAGGGGGTAAAAATAGCACTAAAATTTTAAGGAGGTTTTCTATATCTCGGAAACGAAAATTGGTATGTAGATTCTACTAATAAAATAAGTAAACATTTGTTTTAGCGTTATTCGAAATTTCAACTAGGGGAAATAGGTGTAATTCGATTTCGGACGGGGTAAAAGGATCTTCTGTACTCAGAAGAAAAAAGTTTTAGAGGTTTAGAAATTGGTGTTATAGACTCAACTAATAAAATAGATGGACACGTGTTTCAGCGTTTTCCTACCAACCCTTTATTAATTAATAGGGGATATTCTCACCCATATTTGATAAAAATTTTGATCTGTTAATATTGTTGGCTATTAAACTAAAGGAAATAAATCCCGGATTCAAAAAAAGTGTTTTTCTATTAACACCCGCCCCCCCCCGTTCCCCAAAATATGGGTTGTGTGGTATCAAATTAAATCGAGAAAAGTGCGTCCTTTATTATTTTTGGGATTTTTTGTTACCCTCCCCCTCGCCACCATGTTTGAGAAAAACAATGAACTGTTATAAAATAAGTTACCTACAAAACCGGAATCTAAAAAAGTTTTTTTTTTTGCAAAAAACAAACGATTGGAAGAATTTTGCTGCATTAATTGGATTTCTGGGGAGTACATAGGCTTTATTTCATCAAAATCGGTTTACGGAAACAAAAGTTATGACCTTTGAAAGCAAAAAAACGGGAAAAAAACTTCAGGCAAAGCGGATACTTGAGTAGATGGAAGGGTTTAAAGGGCCAAAGGTTCGAGGACATGAAAGTGGGTTAAGGTGGAGAAGGAGAAGGAATCTACAATTTTCAACACGAGAACGAAGTCGCGGTTTATAATATAAGCACCGGTGTATGTAGAGGGTTTACGGGCTCAAGATACTAAAAATCGACTGCTTAAGGTTGTATTTTCGTCCAAAATTCACCAATTAAATAGCTCTGAGACTATTTTGTTACACAAAAGCCCTCAGAACTAGTTTCTCCGTACACGGAAAACACACCTGTAATATATTTTTAATTAAGTTGAGTAACTAAAAAGTGTGTACACGTTTTACACAATGGGGTATAAAATATACACAGCTGTGTGCAAAAAATAGAAAAGAAAAGTAATTTTGTTACACAATTTTGTGACTACTACCCAATCAGTTACAATTGAGAAAAAAAAACGATTTTTTTTTTATGTGTACGCCACTGATATAAGTAGAAATTGCTAGGTGAACACAAAATTTCGGTTTTTTGTATATTTTGAGCAAACTACCTAATAAACATTTTGGCTTTAATATTTTAATATAAAATCTTATACTTTAGCCCATAAAAGAATTATATTTTAAAATATTTACTTTTTTCATTGTATGTTTGCACAAGGGGAAAGAACTATTAAGCACTTATTAGACCAGTCCACTTTTTCCAAAGTTTTGCTGATTTTTTATATTAAGTACCCTTTAATAGGTACTTTAACTTGTTTCAAAGGATTACGCCCTTTTTAAATGGAAATTTGTGTTCGGTAGAAATGCCTGATTTTTTGATATGTTGAAGTATTCGTCCTAAGAAGATTTTTGTTTTATTACGCCAACTCCCTACTCCTCCTAGAAGTACCCCAAAAATATAACAAATAAGATTCAGTAAGCAAGATTTTGATGAGACTAAAAGTACAAATGAGGGGAAGTTTTTAAAAGATTTTACAAGATTTCATGAGAACTTATTAAAGTAAAGGGTTCTGTTGAGTGTAGAAAATAGACACGTACATAACTTTTTTAACAAGCAAGTTTTTCAATGAGAATAGAAAAGATTTTATGAGTACCTATATAAAAGTAAATGAAACAAAACAACATATTATAGATTTAAGAAGATTTAACTAGCAAGAAATTTTAAGAGATTTGACAAGTTATAAAAGAATGTAAATAGAAAGAGACAGTATTACCAAAATATTGAAAAATATTATTTTATTTTATGATTATCAAATTTGGTCAGCTTTGACAAGATGCTATGAGATTTAAAAATAAAGCGGGATTAAAAATTTTGACAAAAATTTTCAAAAAGGAATATTTTTAAAAATACTGTGTCTATCTGAAAATGTGTGAATGTGAATGTTGTTTCTGTTAAAATCTGTTAAAAATATGTGGATTTTTTCATGTAAACTTGTGAGATCTGATGGAGGCTCAGTCTTTTTAAAACTGCTCAAAATTGCTGAAATCATGGGCAATCTCATGAAATCTTGTGAGATGTTATCAACTTTATTTTATATTTCTCTTAAAATCTGCTCAAAACGGCTTAAAATTTGTGGATTTAAATTGTTGTTAAAATCTGCTCAAAACCTAACAAAACCAGTGGGAGCAGAGCCTTTAAAATACTGGTGAAATCTTATCAACTCTAAAAACGGATGACAGTGCTCATGAAAAAATCATGATGTTTGACGAGTTTTGTATCTCTTTCCAACATTGGACGTTCATGAGATTTCACACGAAAGTGGCAGGGATATACCTAACGGGTTGTCTGTACGTATATCCTTTGTGGGCCCGTTGTGCAACCTCTAAAAACGAATACTAATTTTAAGGGAATGAGAAATACCTATGAGTATAACACTTTGCAATAGAAGTGAAAGAAATGTTACGTAACTGAACCACGTCCAAGTTATGACATAAACTTAGTAAGTACGTACAAAAAACAAAAAAAGACCTAGAAGTAACGTTACAGTACGTTTTTGCTTTACGTACATTTTATGCACAGTTCTGTACGTACACCATACGTACCTAGTGGCTCCTGGGACAAGACGTAAAACGTACATGCCTGAGACGAATGTCTGGGAAGTTTCATTGCTTAATCATTTTTGCGAGGTTGGCTTAATTTTTGCCTTTTACCTCCGTACTATAAGTAAAATATATCCAAGTATTAGTACAAAAAATTAAGTTCTTATTTTGGTCAACTGCGTTTTTGCGAAGTGTAAACACGTTTAAATAAAGAAACTGAAACTTTCTTAAAAAATATTCTGTGATTACGTCAATAAATTTCCACTTTGGTTAACTACCCAAGCGAAAAAAACTTGTGAATCACCCTCTATATAGTAAGATATATTAACTATTTAAGGTCGTAGTTACAATCTGTGGAATTGTTTTTAGCAACACTGAACGGGAAATCAATTTAACTATGTCGACTTGATTTTTTTGCAAAATTTTACGTCATTGAATTTGTTTCCCATGGCAACGCGGATACTTTATTTATGTTTATCCACAGTGGGACACCAGAGATTTTTTAGCTCTGGGTCAAATATTTGGGGTTAGGTTACTTATTTTGACTTTTCGCGTTCTGCGATGCTAAAAATCCAAGTAAAATACTAGAATAAAAGAAAACCATTTATTGCAGTATTACCTGCTATGCTTAAAGTAAATGGGTGTAATGTTTGGTTGCATTTACATATGTATTTATAATTAAATTGAAAACACTCTCGCTAGCTGATACCGACAACAGGTTAACTTAAAAGCATGCAGATTTAAAAATCGGCTATTGGCGCTAGACGAAATAATCGTATTCTATTTTAAACAGGAGCGTCAACGATTAGCAAGAGTCTTTCCAACCTCTAAATGGAGCTTTACTGGCCTGTTTTGTCAGTACTCAAGTATCCGTGTGTTTTTGAAACTGAGGTTCTAAAATCTATCCTTTGCACTCCAAGATTTCACTGGTAAAATTGCACATAACTATGCCGCAATAATTTAAATTAAAACAAAAATGGTTGAATCAAAATAAAAACAAAATTATGTGGAGTAATGGGCGCCGAATGTTTCTATGCGAATCCCTAGTAATCCTAGCGAGCCAGTAAAGTTCTCTTGCTTCTTTGATAGACTCGGGGTAATGCCCGCGCAGCACTAGGACTTTTTCGGCGGGCGACGGCACACGCGGACTGCTTTCACATTTGTTTTAGAACAATGTTTTTGAAAACGCATCCATTTTTGGAAAATAAACATAACCTCAAATAGTTCTTCATCAGAAAACATAAAAATCCCATAATGTTCCACTGCGGCCCGATTTAAAGTTTGTTGACAAAACACCTGCAGTTACCATGTAATCGTATAAATTCTGCGGTCTATCGGCCAACACTTGAACTGCGTGTGTCTTCCAAATTCAAAGAAGTGTGATTAATTGGTCGGTTTTCTTTTCCGGAGTGCACAGGCTTTTAGAAAAAAGGAAACTTTTTATTTTCGCTAAAGCAAGGAAATATAAAAAGGAAAATTGTAATCCAGAGGAAATTGTGAGTAGTTTTCAATTTTTTTTGTAAATCGGGTTTGCTCTAAACCGCAATTATTTTGACGCTTTTGCGATAGATGACAGCACCAGAGCCTTTATTTTAAAGAAAAAATAATTGAGAATTTTGAAAAATCCTTAAGATATTTTTGTGAAGCATTTAAAAATGATCACCCATGCAAAATTTCAGCCGATTCTGATGTTTAGTTTTCCCTGTGCACTCTGGCAAAATATTAAAAAATTAAAGAACAAGACGTTGCCAGTTATACTTTTTTTTATTTAAAATCTGGGGAGAAACTATAGCCTTAAACAATTTTTCTATATTAAAATACAGTAAGTAAAATAAAATTTGTACCTCAGCCCTTTAGCACACTTTTTGCACTCTCTTTGCATATTATATATACGGAAAAATCTTGAAACCTATAGAGAGGAAGCTGCTGTTTCAGACGAAAAATGGAAATATTGGAGTCTCATTTTCTCGACTGTAAAAATATTCTGCATGCTTTTTGCATACCATAAACCTGAAAGACACTTTAGAAAAAGGTAGTGTTATTAAAAAATAGATTTTATTTCGTTTTGCACTTTACACACTTTGAAACCCAGGATCTTCTATTTGTCTTTATACTTAGGGGGCATAGCGTATTCCGTGGGACTTTTGATGAAGATTTTACGAAACCTGTTTTAATCGATTACTAATTAACGCATCAACACTGTGTATTAAAAATTTTGTCGATTTCAATTGAAAAATTATAATTCAGTCAATGTTAACAAAAATGCACAACCACGAGCGCAATCTAAAATACCTCCAACTTTGCCCCAGCCCCTAGGGGCTGTAAGGGGGCGAGATCTATTTTTCATATTCAGTGGTTTTCTGGATTATAGAAATGGTAAAAATTGGAGCTTGCTCCCGTACAGCCCCTGGGGGCTAGGGCAAAGTTGGATGTAAGAAATATAGACTCTTAAAATGTATGTGTTTTGACTCGAACTTGTGATTGCCAAAAAATTTGGCAGTTTGAATTTGGTATAGTAAATTAAGAACAAGTTGTTTAAGATTTTAAATTTTTAGACATTAATTAGGGGCAACTCCTGGGGATGGAGAGCTATATATTTAACAATATGTGCTACACCAAATTCATGAGTTTTTAATTTGCATATGAGGAATTTTCTCAAAAATAGGATCTCTCGAGCCAAGGAAATTTAACCTCCCTTTCTCGAGTTATTGCCTTAAAATAATTGAGTTAAGACAAGATTACAAATCTTGGCTCAAAACCTTGTTAAATCCTAAAAGATGGCTCTAAATAAAATAAAAATATATTTTTATGCTTTAAACACTAGTACTCACAATATATCCTAAAAAAAAGTGGCGATGACGAGAGTCGAACCTTTAACCTCTAAATTATCACCCCATATGCCTTAACCACTGTGCGGCTACACAAAAATTTACCTACTAACGGTGTATTCCCCTGGGGCTGGAGATTTTTATATTTAACAATATTTGCTACACCAAATTTATGAGTTTTTAATGTGCATAATTAGTTCCCTCCCCCTCTAGGGGCTAGGACAGTTAGTAGTTAGTTAGTAAAATATAAAATTTTAATTGAAATCACCCCTAACTTGGGGGTCTTGTTAACAGCTATGAATTTTTTTTTAGTATAGCAGACTTGTAGGTAATAGTATGAACTACCAACTGGTTGACATTCAGATGTGCAGGTGGGAGGGGGATAGTTTAAAAACACATTTTGGACCCTGTTCTGACGCACGAGGGTACGCTGCAGAAAGGCCAACATATGTGCCGAATTTCATTGCTCTAGCTCAAACGGTTTGGATTTTTTAAAAAATTGACACCCTAACTCTACTTTTTGATTGCAGCATTTTTGGGGCTGTTAATAGGTTAGGCAGTGTTGGTGGTTGCATTAGTATTCGATTATAACAGGTTTTATTTTTTTTCTACACGTGCAGCAAACACTCAAAAATAGGATCTCTCGAACCAAGGAAATTTAACTTCTCTCTCTCGAGTTATTGCCTTAAAATAATTGAGTTAAGACAAGATTACAAATCTTGTCTCAAAACCTTGTTAAATCCTAAAAGGCGGCTTTAAATAAAATAAAAAAAAATATTTTTATGCTCTAAACACTAGTACTCACAATATATCCTAAAAAAAAGTGGCGATGATCAGAGTCGAACCTTCAACCTCTAAATTATCACCCAAATGCCTTAACCACTGTGCGGCTACACAAAAATTTACCTACTAACGATGTATTAACGTTTTTGCTGAGGTTTCTTCAATCGGTTTCTTTTTATCATTATGCAGTATACCATGAGCTTCAGGCTACTGCGAACATAGAGGGAATCAACGAGGTGGTGTCGAAGCACACTACAGTGTCATCTTTTTGAAATTTATTTTGTTTTTATTATTTTGTTTTATTTCTGCCTTGCTCGAGAAACAGATTGGTAAGTTCTTAAGTGAAATAATACATTTTTAAAACTAAAAATGGATGTCTACGAAGTTGCCGAAAAAGTGCTGATGGTCAAATGGTAATATGTAATTTTCATGGGTTGGTGTAGAATTTGGAAAAGTTTGGTTGTGTAGAAAGAAAGAAACCATAAAAAACCCCACTGTTTTGAATGACGAGCAGGAAGTCCGAGATGTGATGATTTGCGTTGCAGTGGAGGAAAATCGAAAGTTAACTAGCCACCAAATTGCCGAAGGAGTTGATACGTCTTCAGCCACTATCTTACGTGTTTTCAAAAAGCGTCAAAAATGCATCAAGTTTTTTCGGAGGACAACTATCGTCGTATGGAATTTTTCGAAACAGTGATGGAAAGGGCTAATCGTGATGAAAACTTTCTGAGATCTATTATTTTCACATATAAAAGCTCTTGTATTATTGAATCATCATAACCCAACACACGTTCGATATTGGTCGAGAAAAAATTTGCATTTGTGTTTTGACGTAAGAACACAGTATCCCAAAAACTAAATGTTTCAGGGGGTATTGTAGGGGAACACGTAATTGGGCCATTTTTTATTGACGGCAACTTGAATGGTTCTAGATACTTTGATCTACTGCAGCAGCATATTATTCCAACTGCAAGGCAGTTGTTAGGTGTGAGATTTGGTGAAACGTGGTTTCAACAAGATGGTTGTCCTGCTCACAATGTTGGCCTTGTTAGACTTCTATCTGTGGAGTTATATCAAAAATAAAGTTTACGGACATGAAAGGGCTCATAATTTGCTTCTCAAACTATTACCCCTAACATGCTTGGAAACGTCAGAAGAGGTTTTTATAATAGGCTCGGATATTGTCTAGCCGAGCAAGGAGGACTTTTCGAACATTTGCTCTAATATTTTTTTGACTGGGAGAGTCTTTTTGATTTTTAGAATGTATTATTTTATTTTAAGAACTTGCTTTTATTTTGTTTCTCCTTATTATTTTCATTGCAACACGTTGTTAGTGATAAATCTGAGCAGTTGAAAATAAAACACTCTAATATATCAGTGACAAAAAACAAGAAAATTACGTTATCAAAATTTGCGTGTTTTTTGGCCAAATTTCGGTTTCATGGACTACACTTCACATTGCACCGTGGTTAGAGGCATACTAAATGCAAGCTGCGAACGGCGATCGCAAGTCTGAGTGTTGGTTGCTCCACTGATAGGTGTGCGGTGTCCCTGCGTGTAGGTACACTGGCAAATTGGACTTCTTCCGGCCTATGTTCGCAGTAGCCTGAAGCGCTTGTATACTGGTTTACTTATCTTCCTCAAAAAATTTAAGCTAGTTGCCATTTTCAATGGTACAAAAGCTTAATAAATAGTTACCTTTACAGTTTTTAATTTTTTTTTGGAAAAAATAATATTGTCTTCCTTATAGTATAGTATGATATAGTGAAAAGTATGATTTCTGGAAAAACCATGATTTATTTATTTAGAAATTTCGTAAAAAAAACAACCTGGCCAATGTTTATATAATTTATTATATACAGGGTGTCCCATGTTAAACGTACCACACAGGTTTTCTTGAGAATCGCTAAAAATTTAGATAAACCCGAAGACATGTCGATTGGTTTTTCGCGGGGGACATCTTGAAATTTTTATAGCACGCACCTCTTTCAAGGGGCAAACTTTACCCCTAGATTTTGAATAAGTAAAGTGGGCCGAGTGATATCTGGTTTTGAAAGTGTTAAAATTTTAAAAATCCAGCAGTAAGTTTTCGAGATATTCACTTTTAAAGTTGCATGGACCAATATAAAAATCGTTTTTTTTTTTACGAAATTAAAATCTGATTTTTGAGAAATTCCGTGGCACGTCGATTTTGTTTTCGTTATTAGTACATTTTATCATTTCAGTGTTTCTTCTGAGAAACATTCCTAAAATTGAAAAAATTTATCTGTACAAATTGAGCTTATTTTGAAATACTTAGGGGGCATACGTAGAAAATTTGGCTTCCGTGCGGCTTTTGATGAAGATTTTATGACAATTATTTTAATCGATTACTATTGGACCCACCAACACTGCCTAACCTGTTAAAAGCCCCAAAAATTCTGCAGATAAAAAGTAGGGTTAGGGTGTCATTTTTTTTTTTTAAATTAAGACGGTTTAAGCTAAGGCAATGATATTTGGTAAGTATGTTGGCCTTCTGGCACCGTACCCTCCTGTGTCATAAAAAAATATGTAAGGCCCCTAGGGGGCAACAGCAGCCAAAATGTGTTTTTAAACTGTCCCTCATAGCTTCTACAGTAATGGACCTGCATATCTGAATCTCAGTCAGTTGGTAGTTCATACCATTACCTATAAGTATACTACACCGAAAAAAATTTCGTAGCTCCTAAAAAGGCCCCTAGATTGAGAGTTAAAAATTTTGTCGATTTCAATTAAAAAATAATATTTAACTTGTATTTCATCCTATCTCAACAAAACTGGACCACCAGGAGTGCAGTGGACCATTTCCCAATTTTAAATACCCCCAACATTTTCCTAGCTCCTAGGGGATGTAAGGGGGCGGGATCTAATTTTTACCATTTTCATATTCCAGAAAACACTTCATATGCACATTTAAAACTGATGAACTTGGTCTAACAAATATTATGAAATATAAAAATCTCCATCTTCAGAGGCGACCGTTAAATAGGGGCTAAAAATTTTAAATCTCGAACAACTTGTTAAAAATTTACTATACCAAATTCAAAAAGTGCAAAATTTTTTGGCAATCACAAGTTCGAGTCAAAACACTTATATAAATTTTGAACAAGTTGTTCGAGATTTAAAATTTTTAGCCCCTATTTAGGCGTCGCCACTGTGGATGGAGATTTTTATTTTTCATAATATTTGTTACACCAAATTCATAAGTTTTAAATGTTCCAATGAAGTTTTTCTGGAATATGAAAATGGTGAAAATTAGATCTTGCCCCCTCACAGCCCCTAGGGGCTGAACCAAAGTTGGGGGTATTTAAGATTAAGAAATGGTCGACTGCGCCACCGGTCATGCATTTTTGTTGACATTCGCTGAAAGATAAGTGAAATTTGAAACCGATAAAATTTTTAACCCCTAGCCTAGGGGCCTTGTGAACAGGACATTTGTTTCGCTATAATAAACTTGTAGGTAATAGTATGATCTACCAACTGGCTGAGATTCAGATGTGCAGGCCCAAGTAACACAGCTTTGACAATATATACTTTAAAGCCAAGTCAATGCTGCAAAAACGTTAGTACAGCTCTCTTTTTGCTTCAAAACAGCTAGCTTCATTTAATCTGTAATTTTAGCAGTTAAAATTGATTGACTACTAAATTTACCTTCAAAATAATTTCTATAGTTATATCATATAGCGAATCACCTTTTAAATGTAAAACTTATACCTAAAAATATGCTAAAACTTAACTAACAAAATAGTTGCAATCTTAACTTTTTTCTTAAAATACAACTGAAAAAAATGCCAAGATGGCAACGGCAGTTATTTGTTGTATACTAGTGCAATTTTTATTGAAATGCAGCTGCTTTCAATGCTATTTAACATTTGAGAATAAGCGCCATCTACCGCTAGACTGGGACCGTGAGCCCACAGCAATAACGCCAAGATTTGCTTTTGTTTTAGATTTATTGTTTAAAAAAATGCCAAGTTGCTTGGTTGCACAGGCGGGCGAGCGGCCATGTTTTATATATTATGGCGAAACATAACCTCTCAAAAATTTCTGAGAAAACAATATTTTTTACATAAATATGCTCAAATCTAAGTCTGAAAATCTTCCAAAATAACCTAAATATGCCAGACATGATGTTTTTCCTTTAATTCTGAATTAAGATTTTAAAAAAATAAAAAATGTATAATTAAAAAAACTTTTGTTATCTTAAATCTTTAACGAGGTATCATAACAGGTTTCTTCATCAAACGGGCCTTGGCACAAAGATTTTACTCTTGAGAAGTCCACAAAATTCGTATTTTTGATTAAGAGTTTGGTTAACATCCGTAATATTTATTTTAGTTGTCTTCCATCTTCAGTCTTTTTTGTTGGCTGACAATTTTGATTTAATTGCAATTTTTAAATACATTTTCTGTCAGGGAAGTTAAATTTCAAACAAAATTGCTTTCATGTGCAAAAATATTGTATTTTCAGCTGCCGTAGACGTTGTCACAGACAAAAAATATTCCTCAAAATAGCTGTGACAACATTTTCATGAAATTTTCAAAACGTTGTGGCAGAAGACGTTATCCCAACTGATTTACAACACGCTGTGTTATTTGGAGGTGCATTAGTATGGAAGGCATAAGAGATAGTTTAAAAACACATTTTGGCTTCTATTGCCCCCTAGGGACTACATATGTAAATTTTTTATGGCACACGAAGGTACGTTGCCAGAAGACCAACAGATTTGCCAAATTTCATTACTCTAGCCTAAAGCGTTTAAATTTAAAAATAAAAAAGTGTCCCTCTGGAAAACTAAATCGACGTGTCTCGGGTTACGTTTTGAATGGAACACATTTTATTAGGAATTTATCGGTACAACAGGGACTTATCGGATATTATGGGCTGAGTTTAATAAAGTCGACACTATTTTTGACTGTTCCGCACGAAGGGGAAACAACTACAACATATTTTTAGGCACTTTACTCACCTGCTATGAAATTACTGGAACAAATGTGAATCCCCCCCTTGTAACACTTTATAACACCTCCAGCTACCCCTCGCCTCCCACCTTGCTACGTTTCGGTGTTTATGGATGGTCTGCAAAAACGTTATGAAAGTCGACATTATTTTGATAGCACCGCGCCCAAGAAACCTCTGATCGGATAGCCTGAACGTAGACTTTGTTGGATAAGAGCACTTCAAGGTAAAAATTTAAGTGAGATTATCCTGACAAACGAACCGCAAGGACTTGTTTCAGTCATTTGACAACACATGAGTAAACTGCCTAAAAATATGTTGTTCTTCGTGCATATAATATTATATGTACTTCGCGACACATAAAACGCATACGCCGATTTTATATGCAATATGTGCTTTACGATTAGCAATCTTTTCTGTCACAAAGTGTCAAAGTCCACTCATGGTCATGTTTTGTTATCACAGTCTTGTCAAACTTAGAAATGCTACACTAGCTATCGGAATTCGATAAGTCCCAAATCTTAACAAAATTAGATGCAGGTTTGTCTGTTCATAGGGTCGTCGATCATTATGGACGAGACAAGTCCAATATAGTACGATTAAAAAGAAAATACGAAGAAGAAGGAACTGTTCGACGAAAGGAAGAAACTCGCTTGACCAAAGTCAGCACACCCCAATAAGATCAGTAAGTCACTAACCCTGGATTTATAAACTGGACTATATCGGCGAACGGTGACGTTACTGTTATCGCTAGAAGATCAACAATGGAAATGCCATCATACCATTCATAAAGTTTTTGCCGTTATCGGTACGACGGTATCGGTAGGCCGAGATGAACCAACTTTATCTTCGCCGACAACGTCGAGAGCGCGTTCAGATATTCGACCAATGAAAGGTCGCGGTTTTTACCACGTGATATCATACTATGGCGCCGCCTGTTTTGACGTTTCATTTTGACAAGGGCTTTGTTTGTTTTTCAATAAATTTTTTCTATTTTTTTTCCGATTTGTTTTGGAGTTTGAGTAAAATAGAGGTCGATGAAGGTAAGTACTTTGGTTACTTTCTTTGGTAATTATTTCAACGGTTTTCTGCTATTTTTTTTTTAAATTCTTTCTCTGTTAATAGGGCTGGTTTTAAATCTTCTTTTTTCTTTTTTAGCATGTAAGCCATGGATAAACACAAAAAAACACTCATTAAACCCAACATCTGGGTTTTAGTATCCATATTTTCTCTTTTTTCCAAAAAAATTTAAAAAAAACAAACACTGAATGAAAACCAATTTTAGGTTAGGTACAATTGTCCTTTTTTTTTTGTCCCTATCTCTGTCTGATTCTGCGTCGTCGACCAGTTTATGAATGGAAAGCTTAACCACACCGACACCGCTGCCGACAACGTCGTCGTTCGCCGATATAGTCCAGTTTATAAATCCAGGGTAATTTCCTGGAAGAACATCCATTTGCAGCCAAAAAGATACGGCTAAGGGAAGGAAAAAGCAAGCCAGATTAGTTTTTACTCTGAACTATTTGAGACAGGAAAACGAATTTTGGCGACAGGTTGCTTTTGATAGGTTTTGTTTTTATTTATATTTGTTTTTTAATGTGTAATGTGATGTGTATTGACTTTGCTTAACCCAAAGCCTTCCAGTTCTTTCTTCGTCCATTTTGACCGGCTATTTGATGAAGAGACCAACCTTGTTCTAGTTTTGCCAAAATTTGATTGAATTCCTTTTTTTATAATAAAAATTTTCTTTTAAAAGTGTTTTATCTTTTTTATATTTTGCAGCAACCAGCAAATATCGATAAAAATACTTACAGTTTCCTTAAAAAAATTTGTTTATGTTGTCTTAAACTGTTAACCTATAAAAGTCTTTAAAAATAAGCAAACAAAATTTTTAAAATATAGACATGTGCCTAACTTCTTGTGTATGTATTTTATGTGTAAGGAACTGTACCTGTCAAAAATAGTGCGGACTTTATTAAAGTCAGGCTATGCTGAGTTTATATACTGATAAAACCCTACTAATTATTATTATGGCTGCCAATAATTTAATCGTATTTAATTACTATGGTATTAGAGATTGACAAATAACAAATCGAGTGTTTTAAATAGCAATTTTCAATATTATTGTATCAGCTTAATGAAGCGTTTAAATCCGTGATATATAGGTAATAAATTATTATTATTGTGGATATACAGAGTTGGAAAAAATAATGCAGTTAGCCGGTAAAAATTTTGTTTTAAAAATATTAAAGAATGGGTCAGTGTAGACTCTATTACTTTGTAGTTTTGTATTGGGTACGGCCTACTGAATTGTAACCAAATTAATATCACTAGAGTCGTTACCTCGTAAAAGTAATATTAAAGAAATTAAATGTGACTACTACTACAACACAAAAAACTAAACACGCCTGGATTTTTTAGATATACATATGATAAAAGAAACTCAAACCAACCCCAACTGCCTTAACGTTCAAATGAATCTAAAAAGAAATTACTCCCCAATACACAGACAACTCAACAGCCCTACTTCCAGAACCCCAATAACACCTCACACACCCAACATTCTACCCCAAAACACACCCCACACACCCACTTTACAACATCACAACAACCCCCAGGGTCCAATGCACAATGGTGCTTTTATAACAGAAAAAAGAGCACCGCAACTTTAAGAAACATATTCACCTTACATCCTCTAAGAATATGTGTACCCAACCTAATCCAATCCTCCCAAAAAAAAGCCTTTCCTCCTCTCCCCTCATCTTAACAAACCCACAACCATAATACCATAATCAACTAAAACAACAACTAATAAAACAAAAGTCGTTGTAAATACAGCCTAAGATAGATAGAGGGTCTATCAGAATCCAACTACTCAAACATGCAAGCATTTGAGCTACCAGTTATAAAAGTGACTAGCTTCACACAATATTTCGACAGAATCGAAAAACAAAAAAAATTTTAAGAAATCTTTAAAAACCACATAGCAAGCCTTGGATATTGTATATCACAAAGATATTTAAAATTACTATATACGTTAAGTATGTTACAAGTATATTTCATATATATTAGAAAAAAAAACATGATTCGTATCAAAAAAAGGAAACATGAACGGATATTTACTGCATATTCAGTGTATATGCGCTATCGTACATCCTAAAAATATGTTTTTTGTATACAAGCCTTATATTTTTTAACCGAATATAGGTAAATATTTTAAAATAAAACATTATGGATACGAAAAGAATATACTTTTATAGATATACAATTGTATATATATCAACTAAAATTTTGACAAATAAACATTTTACCAGAATGGATATACCATAGAACATTAAATTTTGTAAAATAAAAATATAACTCGAATATTTTTGTGAAGTAATTAATACATGTTCAGAATATACTTATAACGTATATTCGATGGATGTTACCTAATGGGTACATCTGGATCTAAATTGGATCTTTTGTGGAGGTCCTATGCACGTCGGGTGATATCCAGGGCAATATTCTTCTCCGTTTTCGTATATACGCTGGATATACGCCCAATATTTTCTTTGGTATGTGGGAAATGTGCACGTCAAATTAATGTTTATATGTACCTAGTCGATATGCGTTCAGTGAAATGTTCCTGTGACTGACGAGTGACTAGAGAAAAAACAAAAAACATAACCTATTAAGCATACCTTAAATATTCAAAAAATTTAAAAAAACTAAACAACATTTTTTCTATTCATTCACAGTAGCATCCTGAGGATGGGCCAATGCCCGAAAGCGCTCGCTGATTACTAAAAATTAAATATTTTAGCTCAAAAGTACACTCCTGGCTAAAAAAAAGTACGACCTAATAGAGTTGCAAAATTCAACTTATAACTTGAGTTACGAAAGATAACTGGTCTATATGAAGAGCGGCGAACCATTTTGGAGTTAATAAAAAGACATTACCACGCTGGGCAAAGCGCTGTAACAAAAACAATACAACAAAGAAAAAACAAGAATAGAGAAACGGCGATAAAAACAACAACAATAATTTTAATACTTCATGGGCTCGTCGTTCTTGTCTAAAACAAGCTGCAGATGAGTCGGCATATATCTACGGCTCGCCTGAATTTCTGGGGAACCAATTTCGCTGATAAATTATCTTCACAATCCGTCCTCAAACATTTTCCATGGGATTTAAATCCGGTTTGTCGGATGGCCAAGGTAGAGCTTCAATATTGTTCTCTCGAAACCAAGTGATCACTACATTCGCCGTGGGCACAGGGCAGTTATCTTGTTGGTGTATGAACTCATTATTTTCATGCAAGGCCGAAACAGATGGATACATAATATTAAGAAGAATTTCGATGTATCGTTCACTGGTAAATCTACCTTCTATTCTCACACCCATACCTCCCCATCCTCACATGTTGACGGAAAAATGTCCTGCTCTCTTGATGTTGTGTGTGTATTCTGGATCATACCTTAAATTTGGTGGACGATAAACCAAAATTCTCCGACTATCTGACGATGACTGGAAAATTTTTTCATCCGTAAAGACTACTTTCTCCCAAAAATCATTTCCTTCTAAAAGATGATTGGCCGCAAAAACTACTCGAGCCTGTTCCTGCTCTCCCGTTAAAAGAGGCTTTTTTGCTACAACTTTACACGATAGATTTGAATTTTGTATCCTACTACAAGCAGTTCGCCGGGACCCTGGAAACTTGCTTGCAGGAGTCGTCCATCTTGCTCCATTGAACTAATTTTATTTCGTCCTATCGGCAGTGTGTCGGAATCGGCGACAACACGCTGGCCCGATGTTGGACAGATTGCGATTTTCAGTTTTCGGTCAATAATCGACAACTGACGAAGGTCCATACTACTACAGTCGACTTCATGCCGACACCACTTTAGGACCGACGAAACTTTGTCTGCCTTAGTGGTTTAATCGGTCAAGAATCGGCAACTGACGATGGCCCGATTTACTATAGCCGACTTTATGCCGACGACCACTTTATCTGCTTTAGGGCCGACGATGTTCCGATTGGAACTTTGTTTGATTGGTCGAGAATCGGCAACTGACGATGGTACGTCACATTAAAATTTTTAAACTGCTTAATAGTTTCTTCCTATTATGTAGAGATGGCGCTAATATCACTATATTCCCTGTACAGTAAAAGATAATATTATATATACAGGGTTCCTAAGATTTTCCTTAGGGATAGAATTTAAATAAATCAAACAGAAATGGCATAGAAATTTCTGCGCGCACAAAAGAAACAGGTATATTGAGCAATGGTGCCAGTTTGTTATTATCTCCGGACTGCTTTCATGAGAAAAAATTGTCGCCACTCTTTCAATGTGAGCATAAATCATAGTTGCAATAATAACCGTTGACAAGATGTCTGCAAATTCCGCTAGATGGCGGCCACACCATGTAATCTAATTAAAAATTAGATGTTTTCAGGTCCAAACCACAGCTTTTTCTTGCTTAAAGGAGGCGGCAGGGTCCATTATTTACGATACTGAGCGATAATCTCGTGAGGTTGTTAACATTAACAAAGAAATCAATAAACGGCGCTGTTTTTCCTGCAGAGCTTTTTGCTTGCGATATTATTGATTTTAAATAAAGCTAGCCCTAAACTACATTTGATATTTTCGAGGTGTTTTATGACATGATCTCGCAACATGTAGCGAACCAATTCTTCAAAACTAGGGGGGTGAAAAGATTTATTTTGCTCTGTTTCTTTACAAAAAACGTTTTTTTTTACGAAAAACTTGAGCTCTGTTACTTTTTTTATTTTTTTTTCAACTTTCTCGAAATTTTCGTCATACCGTAGAAAAAAATTATTTCCCCCATGGTCATACTCTACTTTTATTCGAAAAAATTTAGAAACAGAGACGGGATCAGTTTTCCTAAAACGGGGGATCTTGGTTTCGAGTGAGAAGATAAAGGGCGCCGCAGCCAAAAATTTTTCTATTAAATTAGCCGAACGCAAAAATGTTAGAAAAACAAAGCACGAAATAAAAATGACGCCGCTTACAATTTTTTTTCAAAAATTACGTAATTTCGGGAACGCAAAGAAATAGGTCTAAAGAGTATAATTTTTAAGAAAAAAATATCAATTTTCTCGCCTGTGCAAAAATTACGTAATGGTCATAGGGGGGAGGGGGGTTACAAAACGTTACGTAGGAGGGAGGGGGGTTTTCAACAGCGTTTGCATTTGTGTGAAACTAAGAAAATTTGGAATGAAAATAAGGGAAAAGTTTTTTTTTTGGAGGGGGGGTAGTGGTCTTGAAATCGTTACGTAATATTAGGGGAATGGCGTGCCAAACCGTTACAAAACATTACATAGGGAGGGGGTCAAAAATTGGTAAAATCACCGTTACGAAATTTGTGCACGGCCCCACATCTGACTGTTCCTCCTTTTTGATTTAGAATCAAAGTGCAAAACCCGGGTTGGACGTTCGAAGGCGTCAACCCGTCCCATTTGCTTGATAAAGTTTCTACGGAAATATCTCAGTCGATTTCTCCGGCCATGTATGAACGCCTTAGGTTAGGCATTTGCATGTATCTCAGTCCCCAGCCTGTAAACAGTGCGTAAGGACAATGGTTACAAAACGAAAAGCCGAAAAATATTTTTTTTTACGATATCTTTTATCAGTTTGGTATTAAAAGTCGAGCAAAAACAATTTTTATTCCAGTCCTAAAGGTATGAAAATGGAAAACATTAGAAAACAACAACCTGGAATGGATTTACTACGTGTAAGATGTAGTGACAACATCGCCCCATGCCCATCCTTTTCTGTCTAATGTGCTTTTCCGTTTGTCTGCGTCTTATACACGCCTGCTTGGCACCCTAAGGATTTGCTTAGGAACCCTGTATATATAATGAGCAAAGATATTTCAAAACTAGAATGCGCACTTGACAAGATGGTGGTACTTCTCTACAAGAATCACCTCTTCGGCCACTTAAACCAGCCTGACTGGTTAAGCACCTGCATTATCGAAACTTTGTACTTTAAGCTATTACCGACGGACCTTCGTCAATCGCCGACATTGGACCGTTTTAGTCTACTTAAAGTTTATTTCATCACTTTAACTGAATGCAAGAATATTTAGATTAATGTGTAAAATAATTATTTCGTAGTAGAACAGATTTTTCTTCCAGTTTTCATTTAAAAAAAAAATAAAACATGTAACACAAATCAACTGTTACTGGGAAGAAAAACTTGTTTAGTTTATCTAGAAAATACTAAAACATTAATGTTTGCTCAAAAATATTTTTTTATTTTTATGTCGAAGAAAATAAAAAATTGTTAAAAAATTATTTTTTTCAGTAGACCTGTGTACAACTAGTTAACATTTTAATAAGATAATAATAAGAAGGTCCTCGTGTGGTACCTCAGTAACCTATATTCGTCGATAACTTATTTTATTTTGGTCAGGAAGTGCCATTTTGTGCGTGCCCAATATACCCCAAAACGACGTTTTTTTAAACCTAACCCACTGTGACGTATTAAAATTATATCAAATTTCACCGAAATAATTTTTCAATGTATATCGTGCGGGGTTCTTTACTACAATGGGGAATTTCAGCTCGCGTACATTTTACATTCTGAACGGATACCTAACTATCTACTAGGTGGCCCAAAAAACAGAACAACATATTTCTTTGGGCAATTGATTTTGGTGAAAACTTGTTGCTTTTGCAGAAACGCAAATCGCACAAAAGATTATTTTAAGCAACCAGCTTTACGCTTTAAACATTCACAATTTATGAAAATTAGTTGCATGCCGCTTTCTCTCTTCAACATCCTTAAATATTTTTCATTTTACAGAGAAAATATAGTTTTTGGCAGCACTTTTTTTTAAGCGCTATAAAAACAGTAAAAAAAAAGAGAGTTTTTGATTCTACGAGTCGACATTCTGGAAAAAAAACTATAAAATGTGACTAAAATTATGTAAAAAAGCCTACAAAACAAAAAACAAAACCGTTAAAATATTTTAGTTCTTAAATTAGCATCATGGCCGTACCATTAGCGAATGTAGAAATGAAATAAGGGAAATTTTGGAACGCTTAAAATTTTGACAACTTTGACAGGCGCTGTGGCAGTGCTTAAGGAACATATTAAAAACTCTCACTTGTAAAAAAAATAGAGGTGAGAAAAAAATAAAAAAATTGGCTTAATTTTACAAAATAAGTGTTTTACATATTGGCATCTGGTAATATTTTATTATTTTTAAAATCAATTGCGCCAAAATTCTCCAAAATTAATCAGAAAAATAACCACAACCACCACGAAATGGATTTGTAGCTTACGGCAGTGGTAGTGGTTAATTACCAATTTTGTGAAAGGTCGAAAATTTCAAGTCAAATTATTTAATTAAAAAAAAAAAAGTTAGTACTTTTTGTTTAAAAAAAATCGTTAAAAAAAACAAAAACTTAAAACAGAATTTTTCTTAAAATCCCAAAGTTATAAACAAATTTAAAAATTATTTTGTTTTAATAACTGGCAAAATATTTTCTTTCCACAAAAGTGATTATAAATTTAGAAGTAGTAAAATAAATAAAAAATGAGTTGAAAAAAAACTAGGTATGATAAATTTGAAAATATTTTTGTTTTCTTTCGATATTTTTTGAAAAATATTTTCTTTTTAGCAGCCAACCTCAACTATTGTTA
Source organism: Oxystoma pomonae (assembly GCA_963921995.1). Lineage (NCBI taxonomy): Eukaryota > Metazoa > Arthropoda > Insecta > Coleoptera > Brentidae > Oxystoma > Oxystoma pomonae. Next base: position 97,290,972 of record OY998165.1, read on the forward strand.
TAAAAATTTTAGTTAATGATTTTGAAAATTTAAATAGTCAAAATATTTTTTTCTTTGTTTCATAAGTTTTTCAAAATAATTTTGATAAAAGTTTTCCAAAATAATTTTCATAAAAATTTTAATAAATTTTCTTTTGTAAAAAACGGGAAATTTATTCTAAAGAAATATTTCTTACCCAAAATAAAAAAATTACATTTAAGTTCAAAAAACCAACAATCACAAAAAAGTCTCTAAGTTCAAACACCCACTGTGTTCTATGTCTATAGGCATAGCGCGCACTACCGAGGTGTTATTCTGTTAAAAAATTGTTAAAAACTACCTACGTCGCGTCACTTAACAAGAATTTTTCATCACATGACCGCGAGAGCACTGTAAGACCATGTATTCTTGAAAGTCGTACGATATGTGATCATTCTCTAAAGCGATTTATACCGCTCCCTGTTCAGGAATAGATTTCCAGCACGTAAGCCCGTTTTTTTCTGGGAATTCGGCGCTTACGTCACATTTTGCTATAAAAGCATAAATTGGCTTAAACAGAAGACAGTTGAAATCCAAACGAGTTCCAATACTCATCTTAAAACAGTACAAGGCAGTTCGAAAGAAAATAGTTAGAATGTAAAAGTGAAGTTTGGTTTGTGAAAGTATCTCAAAATGTTAAAATTTTGGAAGCCCGGTATAAGAACTGTCGTGTGGAAGTTAAGAATCAAACGAATGCTGTAAAAATGTTTAAAAGTGTAGTATAGTGATTAGGCAGGATGCAAGATGTAAGTCGGAGACTTCCTGGACTACTGTATCGGTCAGACTTTGTGTAATGGTAAATTTTCATGCAAACTTGTATTAGTGTAGGACTGTTTGTTGAACCGAATATTATATCACAATGGATTTGAACTTTATTTATAATTTATTATATTAAATTATAATTGTCTGTTTGTACACACATCCCCAAAAATTAAATATTACTATGCATACTAAAACGCTCATGTCCAAAACATAATAAAAAAATATGTGGCGTCTGTTAACGAGTTAAAAGTTTTCCGCTCGAACTTTAGAAATATCCCTTAAGGGCCGTTGTTCACAGGGTTTCCATACTCTTTTTCCTTTGTTTTAGGCATATTACTGAGATACTATATTGGCTCAAGGGTCGTAAAATGTGTAACAATAATAATAACTTGGAAAAACATAGAAAATTTGTCTATTGGGCATGCATGTATATTTCCTAACAAGTGCGAGAAGTGATATACATTCCCGCACGCAAAAGCAGTTAGACTAACGACGCGGAGCGGAGTTCGGATAAGCTTGAAGTGCGGGAATGAAGCTTCTCGTATGAGTTAGGAACAAATTTTTTTCTACTGGGGTAAAATTCTTATTTAAATGTTATTTTTAAAGACAAAATTCACACCACGCATTGACTTCACAAAACTAGGGTTTTATATGTAATACCTGGCTGAAAAAATCTCAGGCTTCCTTAATTTAAAAAGGCCAATAAAAGCGGCAGGCCTCAGCCGCGTTTGAGTTTAGGTTCAACCAGCCCCAAAAGAGAAAAATGCATCTTTTTAAAACAGGCGAAAATATTGATAGACTTAATTTCCATGTAAAAAAGAGATAACAATATGAGCAGCTCGACAGTTGAGTGGGACAGAAATCTGAGCTTTATGGAAAAGACCCAAGGAAGGGACGGGATATTTGCATCTACAAACTGTATTTTAAGAACTCGTTGGACACCGGTGTTCTAGGTGCTAAACATTAGGTAGGGGTAGTTGCGGGGAACAGGGACAAACAACTGTGGTTTTAAGGGCGCAATGAAAGGTTGATCAAATACAGACGTCTAAAGGTGGATTCATAGTTCCATATATAAGGTCAGCGGTATGAGGTATGCAGTAGAGCGCAAGGGAAATACACAATTGCAAATATATGCGCTTCAGCAAGCTTGAGGCTTACGAAACACTATAAACAGCAGCATGAGTTTGCACATACCTCATACCTCACGCTTACCTTACGGAACTCTCAGATTAGTTTAGCTCATCGCTCCTTCTTAATTTTCATGTAATCAACAGAGAAAAAAAATGATGTAATCGCGATTAGTGGCTACAGTGCATTTAGGGCCGGTTTCTCAATAGCTGGTTAGCACAGAGCTAAATTAACTCGGGTTATATTGCTTGAGTTACCGCTAACTCGCTACTGAGAAACCGGCTCTTAGGGGTCAGGCAGACGGCGTATTTCACCGCTATCAAAATGTTATATATATTAAGTATATATAAAAATGCTTATTAGTAGAGTATAAATGTACATATCTCTGACGTCACCCATGTATTTTCTTATGGGTTTCCGGTCGAGTTTGAGCAGGGTCACGTGACCCGAAGTGAGGTGACCTGGGTGAGTATTAAGTAGTGAAACGATCAGAGTGTAGCGCGCAGGCCCCAGAAGGCCCGCCCCCTGGTGGTTGTATTTCAGTGTGAAGGAGTGAGAGCGGGAGAGAGAGCGAGAGAGAGAGAAATAATGAATTAATTAAAAAAAGTGTGAAATTGTGGAGAATCGAACCTGCGATGTTGACGTTGGAGAGATTGTCGCCTAAGACCACCCGGCCACCGGCCTTGTTGATATGGTTTTGTTAAATGTTGTATAGATAAAAGACGTCAATGGGAGTGATAAAGTCGGCATTAATGTCTTTCTCTATCGCTCTCTTTCTATCCAACGTAAATGTTGATGCAAAACGAAGTGGCAACGTTGAACGACTTAAGCAATGTTAAAATTAGAATTTGAGCGGGAGTCGTCGCGAGAAGATGGATCCCGTATCATTGCGAGCCTGTTTCGACGTTGCCAAGTTTTTTGCTTATTAATTAAAAATAATTAATAAACGAATTTAAGTAATAAAGAGGTATTTTATTTCATAATTATATATGCAATAGGTACAATAATACAGGTGTTGTAAGAAAAACAAAAGAAATACATTTTTTAGGTTAAAAAGTGTTGAATTTATAATAAACTAAAACTAAATAAAATTGTTAAGCGTAAAGTGTCCCCAAGGTAATGTAGAAATCTTGTCTTCAGTTATATATCTCTTATCATCTAAAGAGCTTAAAGCAGACTTGCATACAGAAATTGAATAATTTTGACAAAGTTTACTCTGTATGGTATTAAATTTAGCCTTTAAGTTTACATCATTAAAAAGACAATTGAAAAAGTCATCAAAGACGATATTTCTAACTCCCGAACCCCCTACCCCTTTTATTTTTGATTTTTTCTCTTTTTCTTCTACTATGTATGAGTAAACCTTAGATCTTAAGCAAATGAAATCAGTTAAAATTTTTCCTTTAATTTCGTCTTTCATGAAACCTGGTACTTTTTTATTTAGCCTAGGGATACCGTAGATATTATCAATATCATAATCACTAGTATCAAACATTTTCTCTGCGTCTCGTTTTATTATGTCATATAAAGTAAGCAAATTATTATTTTTTGACGTAAACTCAAAAACAAAGGCATCGGTATCAATATAACAAATCTTAACATTATAATGAGGCGCTACACTTCTAAGAATATAATTATAGTAAAAGTTATACAGAACAGTTTTACTTATTTCTAAAATGGAAAAACCGACAAAAATGGGTTTATTAAACAGAATTTCCGTTCTTTTCAATTCAATAGATACTAGATTTTTATCAAAAATTACAATATTTTTAAACTCAGGTCTTGAAATTAGTTTACGCGCCTGGTTCCAGTTGCTTGCTAAAACAATGTTCCTTTTTTTTCTATCTCTTTCAATGGTTTTTCCATAATTGCCATTAATAACAAGTTTAAAAAAGTCTTTTTCAAAATCGTTTTTTGCTTGCATTCTCATTTTGGTATTAAATTCAATAAACTGTCTTAACCAGGGTTTTTGACTAAAACTTAAAATTTTGTGAATTTTCTTTAAAATTAGACCCTCTTCTAGGCACTGACATAAATTTTCAAAGTGAATAATATAATTAAACTTATCTTCCAAGGTGCAAAGTAATTTTTCACACTTAGAAGAAGGAGGACATTGTTTTATTGGGCAAAAAGGTAAAAATTTATGTTTGTCGTGTATATAACTAGGATAAATCAGATCTACCTCCAAAATAATGCCTTGGGATCCTTCTTTCTTGTACTCTAACATAAGCTCTAGAAAAGAGGAACGATTTTGAAATTTTTTAAAAATTTTTTGAATTTCATCCTGACCTACCCATAAAAAATCTCCATAAGGTAAACTGCCCATTTGACAATATCCATAGAGGTTATTTAAATCCCAATATCCCAAATAAACTTCCGGTTTAGAACTGTCATAAGTGGGTGGATAAAAACGATTATTACAACGACTGTATCGGTGAGAGGCCTGACAAATGCCTCCTCGAATGCCACGTTCAATAAACAAAATCTGATCTATATCTGTTAAAAGTTCTAACTTTACTTTTGAGAATAATAGAGACGAGGCCCAAGACAATCCTGGAAGGGTATAAAATGCGGCAGGATCTAAACCATAGTATTTAAAAGCGATATCTCGAAAATTTTGAAAAACTATACTTAGGAGATGTACATCTACCTGTAGGTAAATATCTCCAAATTCACCCAAATTTTTACATTTAAAAGTGTCCCACACCTTTTTGGCGTGTTCGTAATCCAGGTCAGAGATAGGTTCCTCTTTTAAGACATTGAAAAAACAAATTTTCGGTGGTAAATCTGATATTAACAGTTTATCCCAACTATCCACAAAATCGTAAGGGAAAACACCTTTTCTTGTAATCATATCGAATTGCTGTTCAAGTGGAAATTCTGTTTTTAACTTTTTTGTTCTCTATTTACCACTCCTCCTCCTCCTCCGTGTTTGAAACCCTCTAAAAGAAAAAACAAATATAAAAAATAAAAAAAAAACAAAAAAAGAAAAGCTTCTGCGTTTCTGTATCCCATTCAAAAACTAGGAGAAGCAAAAAATAACTCGCAGCTTCTAAATGAGATTAAAAAACACAGAATTAAAGCAAAACAAAAAATAATCAAAAATGCATTTCAAAAATATGATAAAAATTTTCAAAATTAAAGCAAAGTAGGGACTTACGATCACAATACATGACGTCTCTACGTCTTTATAGACTTTAATGGGGATGGTTTCCACCACCCCGGAGAAAATCATCTCCCAGTCTTCATGCGGTGGACTGACATCAGGTGAAAAGACAACCCCCTCTATGAAGAGGGGGAAAATGATGTCGTTGAATAAAAAATATGTTAAAACTCTTGACACCTCCAGCCCTAAAAAGGTTAGCATAAGGATAGAAAAAATATTCTTTGAATAACTTAATCAAAAAACTACCAAAAATTAACTAGGATTTATATTCATAGTCCTTTCTTCAAGAAACAAGAACTCCTCAAGAAATACGAAACCTCAAGGAAGGACTAAGAAAAACAATCCTAAGTAAGAAAAAATTTAGTAATACTTACAGGTCACAACCTCGTCATGTATTATGACAGGCACCATATCAAAAAAAAATTGTACTTCACTTTCTGGCATTTTTATTGCTAAACCGATTGAAATTTGAAATAAAACTAATAAAGTATATATATTTCTAATAAATGCATTTTGCATTTTTTATCCCAAGTGTAGGAGATTTAGGAAGTGTGCAAAAATTAGATAAAAATAATACAAAATCGTAACAATGTAATTTATTTAGAAAAACAAATCTACTTTTAGCCTAGAAAATACATAGAATTGTGTAAATATAAGGGTATATAATTAAATCATTAGAAAATTATATTCTAGGGCACTAAACCATGTTACGTACAACACCAGACAACGGTAGGTATTCGAAAACACAATCGTGAATTATGACGCAATAGGCAACCCATTTTGAATTAAAATTTTCTGAACTTTGAAATTCCAATTTTACATCCACCGTACTGCTTTTGATTGATTCTGTCTGCCTGCTACAATCAATAACATAAATTGGATTACTGTGGAATTGGTCAAAATTCATGAGTGGTTCAACGCAATTTTTGCCGTAAAATGATTTTTGAAAATCCGTATACATCCTATACAGCTCACTTATCTGTTTATCTGAAAAATTTAAATTTAGTGCCTCGTAGGGATACACCTCGGAGTTAAGAAAAAGTTTTATATCGGTAATGTTAAGATCATCGAAAAAGCTGCTATCTTTTTTCGGATTGTTAAGACGTTCTTTCTGAAATCCCACGATTACGTAACGAGGTCGTTCCAAATTGCTAGCAGTTTTTACCATCCATATATCCTTCTTGGACTGTTTTAATGAGGGAAGTTCAAAAATTTCCCATTTTCGGAATGGAATCATCACGGGTGTGTCCTGGGCTATTCTACTAAGCATTTCAATCTTTATGTTATCGTTTGGAAACACATGTTTAACCTTGAGTTCGAGCGCGGTTAACTCTATGCTTGCAGTCTTTGTGCCCGAGCTCTCATAGCAATTGGTGTCCATTCTCGACCTTACTAATCGAAATTTATGACGACCTGCGATGACGTTTTTATAGTCGTTGAAAATTCCAAAAAGAAAATTAAGTGGGATGCGAAGGCTAAACTTTTTGGAAGTCGAATTTATAGTTTTGAGCAGTCCATCGGGATAATTCCATCCTGCTGGGGATAGTGCCACGCCCTCCTGCGACGAAAGGCTAAGTAAAGCTCGGAACGTGCACAATAATCCCGGATCACGCACTTTATCTATTTCTTTTCCATTCAACTCGTACGTAACGGATTCGAAAAGAAAAACACCAAAATTGTTGGTCGTATTAATAGTACCAGTTCCTTCAGTGGATTCCTTTATTTGTCCTTCAATGTAAAGCTCTGCCTGACTAAGATCCATAAATGTATCATGTTGATTTAAAACTATTTCTATTTCGTCGTTATTTTGGAAACTTTTGGTGTACGGATGGTATGTGTGCCATTCTTCACGGACTACGCTTTCGTCCGATCTAATCGAGGAGAATATTTGAAGTTTTTCGAAGGCGGAAGCCATACTTTGATCCCAAGAGCTGAAGCAGTAATATATTCGAATTACTCAGAGATTGGGGACGTAGTAGTGATCCGCTTGATGGTTTGATGTTGAATGATGATGAATGAGCACTGTTCGACAATCTTAAGTAGGGAGCTGTGTACGCATCCTGTCGTTTATCTTTAAAAACTAACCCCATCTCGTTTCAGTTCTAATCTAATAACTACCTCTTCGCCTTGAAAATTAACAGGTCTACCGTCTTGATCTAGAAGATGCAATGTTATGTTGTCGATGATGTTCTTATTAACTTTGAGAAAAATCGGATTGGGAGGATTGATATTTATACTGAACCCTGGATCGACGAGAGGTGCAAATTCATACAGTGTGTGCGAAATATCGTTGTCGTAGTAAGAGCCTGTGATAATGTTACACTCGATCCGAATCGTGACCACCTGTATTATTTCTACAGGTGAGTTGGAAATGTGATGTGTGTTAGCGGATAATATTTGCGGAGAAAAACCCAACAATTTACCTATGCTATCCTTAGGTTTGAAATCGATATCATACTCGCTCAAAAGTTCTACTTTTAACGTGTTATTATTCTCTTTAAGAGAAAACTTGCTAAAGGGTTCGTAATCACTCCATGCGTTATCACCAAAAGCCATCTGATCTTGAATATATTTTTGCAAATCAACTAATTCATAAACCCCTGTAGGTATCTCGATAACCAAATGTTCTCCTTCAGTGATGTAATACAACTTGTTTCGTCCCGGTTCAATGTTGGGAATAGTGTTCCATGTGTTCATTGAAATCAATGCTAGCGAATAGTTGTATTTTGGATCTAATTCTATGGGAGGAAAAAATGATGCCGATAAATGGTGACTTCGCCCCGTTAGGGTAAATGTAAGAGACATTTCTTTGAATGGTTGTCCAATTGGCACGAAGGATAGGATAGGACTGATAAATAAAAGAATACGTCACTACTGTTTATTGTTGTATTAAGCGAGTACGCGTACAGAGAATGTTCACTTGCAATCATCATGTTGTATACGGTATTGTTGAAAAAATAAAAATCATAAGTTATGGCACTAAAATTTATTTATTTATTACATTAGATCATTGGTCACAAGTTTCTACATCAGATTCATCTTCTTCATCAGATTCATCTTCTTCTTCATTAGATTCATCTTTTTCTTGACACTCTCCATTTTCCTTGAAACACAGAAATTCCGAATAGTCAGAACCGGAACATATGCTATCAAAATCAAGATAGTGATAGCGTGCAGGCACAAGAGTACGATCACAATAATCACAGCGTTCACCGTGAAAAATGGTATGCATATCTACAGATTCGTCAGCATCCTGAGAATCTTCTTCAGAGGAATCTTCCTCGGAATTTTTATCGTTATCCAAATATTCGTCTTTATTTTTATACGACATGATTGACGACAGTATACTCTTTATTCTAATGTATTCGAGCTTTTATAGTTGTTGGACACTGGAGGAGGGGTAGAATGTTGTGACGTCAATTATTACTGATTATTATAAAGAAACGTCAAAGACAAGTGACCACAATTATAGGTATTGAACCTCTGATATTGATCCAAATTAAATAACACTCTACAATTTTTAAAGTATCTAACTAGTTCCAAAGGAGGTTTAAGCCCTCCAAAACTATCAAAGTAAACAACAGTAGATCCATTTTTCTTGTAAGCTACCCAATGGGTTCCAAATGATTCCTTAGAATCTAGATTAACAATTCCCGTTTCTTTTTTCCATACAAGTCCTTTCGGAAGCGAATTTCTCATAAAAACACCTCTAAAATGTGGGATTTTTAGAATTTTTGCATATTTTTTAAGTTCAATGTCAGTTAGCGCGCGTCTGGGTAGCTTTATTGGGAGTTTTTTGGCATCTTCTTAAGATACATTCCGTAACCCGATTTATACTTATGTAGATAGAGTCCACTGCCTTGTCGTCCCAACGCGATGGCTTCCATCTTCTGATTATGACGTTCGGCTTCCTTAAGCCTTTCGCGTGCTATTTTTGCATCGTTGACGGCTTTCGCGACAGCTGCCCCTCCTCCTGTCAATGTACCCAATGCACCCAATGCAGAAAGAACGATTGGGATTAGAGGAAGCAACCCTCCTGATTTGGGTATCGGAATGACTCGAGGCATTTTAATGTTCTTTGTACCTCCTGCATCTTTAACAGTTTTCTTAGCATATTTTATTAGAGCATTCATACGTTTAACATTCGAAGACTGACCGTCCCCAATTATTCCCTTTATATCCTTGATCCTAGCCTTTTGCTTTAATGGTCTTAGGATAGCCGAAAAAACGGTCTTTTTCTTATTATTTTTTCTTTTGGTTCCCATGCCTAATTTTCGTTTAATCTTCATCGCTGCGGTGACGATCAAACCGTCGGCTTTTTCTTTAAGACTGGAATCTTTTGCTTTCACCCGATCCCACGCCTTATTCTCTAAAATAAAGTCTGCCTTATGCCTATCTTCTAGGTTATCACTTTTTGAGTAGGCAATATCGTGTTCTTTGCACGCGTCGTCCAGAGGATGTATTCCGACGTCTCCTCGCGCTAACCTTTTCTTTAGCTTGGTACCTAAAAATTACAGAATAAGTAATACTTTAATTTAAGATATTTATAAATAATAATTTTGCTATTTATTATTTTGGTAAATTAAATATCTTAGCTCACCAGGACCACAGAATCGATTCCTACTGAGATGTAACTCCACAGGTAATTTGTTTATGGCTGTATTTAAGAGACCTTCACCCATCGAATGCGCCATTACAACTAAATACATAGAACAGGTGCAATGTGTATTATAGCTTGAAGAGGGAGAAAATGGAGAAAATTCGAACAGTGAAACAAAGTATTAGCATAAATATTATTAATCTTGATGAACTGGAAAATGTTAATAAAAATATTTTTCGGAGACATGGTTCCCTACTTCCAGACACAATTCGAGGCATTATCGTGGGTCCAAGTAATTCAGGAAAGACTAATCTAGTAATCAGCCTAATTATTGATCCCAATGGGCTTAGATTTAAAAATATATATATTTATTCTAAATCACTTTACCAGAACAAATATCAATTATTAGAAAAAATAATTAGAAACGTTCCCGAAATCGGGTATTTTCCTTATAGTGAAAATGAGGAAGTTCAAGATCCTGTGCAGGCCTTGCCACACAGTGTTTTCATTTTTGATGATGTGTCTACTCAGGGTCAAAGTATTATACAGGATTATTTTTCCAGAGGACGACATTCTGTCATAGATTCGATATTTTTAGGGCAGACGTACAGCAAAATTTCTAAACAACTTATTCGAGATAACGCCAACATGTTAGTTCTATTTAAGATGGATGAAACGAACCTTAAACATGTCTATGATGATCACGTAAACACGGATATGTCGTATATCATATTCAAAAATATATGCTCAAAATGTTGGAACGAACCTTATGGTTTTTTAGTGATTGTGAAAGACTTTGATTTGTCTAATGGGAGGTACAGGTCGAAGTTCGATACATATATAAAAGTTGATATATAAGTACGTAGGAAGCAGTTATTCACCTAACATCCTCTCTAGAACACCTGTTGGAAGCTGTTAATAACTGAAAACTACCTGTTCGAGGCAGTTACCTGTTCAAAAGCTGTTGATAACAGCCTGTTACCTGTTTGAAAGCTGTTACTAACAGCCTGTTACCTGTTTGCTAGCTGTTCAAAATGAAGCCTTATTGTAGTAAGGAATCGTCTCTAAAAAGACGTCTTGTCGAGGCATCAAACACGATCAGACAAAAATATAAAGCGCTTAAACTTGGACTAAACGAAGAGGACGAATCTTTAAAAAAGTTTTTTAAACCTGTTACGGACCCCTTATCAAAGATGACTACTAGTACATCTTCACGTATATTACCTGCTTCAACTTCCTTACCACAACCATCACCATCTTCAGTGCCTAAGAAAAATGTTGCAATTTCTCCCCTATATTTAAGACGTCAATCTTATTCGAATATACCTACACCCGTAGGTTCTTACCATTCATATAAGAGTCCAAGCTCTTCTTTTCCAAAAGAAGAGGAAGAAGTCTTTACCACGGAAAACATACAATCCGAGGAAAAAGAAGAGGAACAAATTGATAAAGAAGAAGAGTGGAACAAATCACTTGCAACATTTCAGGAGGAATTTAATTCTAGTAAAAAAGAATCTCAATCCGATTTTCTTGATGGATTTCCTGCTGTAACTCATCATTATTTGTCCAAATATTTTTCAAATTCTCCTCAGATCGATTACTCCATGTTAAAATTTCATCCTATACAAAATACGTTTACATTTGGATCCAAAAATCTAGATTTTGATCGCAAGGGAAATATACTGGTAGGAGATAAAGTCTTTCCGCATCGTCTCGGGTTGTATGATCTTCTCTTTCTAAAAAATCCTCGGGAGTTAACTATAGCCAAAGACGATAGAAAAATCTTTCAGGAAATTTTGGAGTATACCAACGCGCACAGAAGAAACTTTAGACCTTCGGGACAGTTAAGAGGCAATAAAAGTATCAAATATAATAAATATATAAAAAGTAGAAACAGATCCGCTCCATCTACATCGAGCAAAGAAACTGAGAAAAGTGGAAAGGCGCTACTCGAGTATGCTGACAAATTCACGGAGTACGTACCCTATAGAGACATTAACGATCTGGTTGAAAAATTACGCAAATTAGATGCATCTATGGCTGCGGGTAACACGAATACGAAGAATGACGTCACATTTATTTTGGAAGAATTACGTAAATTGGGCGTTATTGAGTTTCTATCCTAATACAACCCTTATATAATAATCATATTCTGAGGAAGCGTGGTCATTAGTACTCTTACCATGAATAAGTTCGGTTCGACGCTTAAGTACTCCCAAGCACGTGTAGAACGTTTTCGTCCTTACCCCGAAATTCCTCGCACGAAAGATGGACATTACGACCTTCAGGAACGTAGAATATGTAACCTTAAACAACCTGAAAATGAGCACGATGCTGTAAATAAGGAATACCTAGATCTGCGAATTTCGGATTTGGAAAAAAGTCTCAAATCTTTAATAATCAATCGAACAGCTATCACTACGCATCAGTAGAGGAAATAGCATAATTTTACTTATAGTTTGCTTCTTACGTAGAATATACTTAGTTTTGTTTATAATGTCTGACGGTACGCATCTTGTTATCCTTCCTATTTCGAAAAAGTGGGACCTATTTTTATCCGAACACACCAAACATATCGAAGCTCTTTCGAGACGTTTAAGAAAACTAAACTCCAGTACAAATCGCAGGATTTCTACACACGTTTTTCATGCAAAAGATGTCGAAAATTAAGGAACAGATCGTTGCCGAACTACATAAACCTGCAAGAAAAAAATTTCAACGTCTTAAAACGGTGGTGAAAGGAATTGATGATTTGTGGCAGGCAGATCTCTGCGAATTACGAAATATTGCAAAAAAGAACAGAAAATTTAATTATATTCTAGTGGTCATTGACTGTTTTAGTAAATTTTTATGGACACGTCCTTTAAAAACGAAAACCGGTGAAGAAGTTAGTAAGGCCTTCCACTCTATTTTAAAGACAGGTCGCCATCCTAGACATCTTCAGACTGACGAGGGTAAGGAATGGTTTAATAGCAAATTTACAGATTTAACCAAAAAATATACTATAAACCATTACCATACATTTAGCGTAATAAAGGCCTCAATGGTGGAAAGGGTTATACGCACTCTCAAAGAACGTATCTATAAGATGTTTAGTTTAAATGGTTCCTATAACTGGATAAACCACTTGCAACAGGTCACAGATAACTACAACAATACCGGACACTCTGTTACACATCTTAAACCTGTTGAGGTTGATTCCAAAAAACATGAAAAATTATTACTCTCTACCGTATTTACTAGAACTCCACTGACGTTTCGTAGAAAAAAACCCCGTTTTAAAGTGGATGATTTGGTTCGAATTTCTAAATATAAACATATCTTCCAAAAAGGATACACACCTCGTTGGACCACCGAGCTTTTCTACATAACGGAAGTAAATTCTACTCAACCGCCAACGTATCTTCTTAAGGACACACATAATGCCCCTATTAAAGGAATCTTTTACGGAGAAGAGCTCCAGAAAACGGCGTATCCTGATACATTCCTGGTGGAAAAGGTCTTACGTCGTAAGAATAACAAACTTTACGTAAAGTTTTTGGGTTTAGATAACAAGTTTAACAGTTGGATTGATAAGTCAGATGTGGTTTAGTATGAGGGAAGGGGGAAATTAATATTTCATCATTTCCTCTAACAAAAATTCAGTTCTCATCATGTCTTTCAATGGTACGCATCTACCCGAACTATACTGGAACGATAACTTCGATCCCTGTTTTCCGTTTAGAACACTTATCAAAAATGAAAAGATGTTGCTGAATCAAACCACGTATGATGTACCGCATTCCAACGATGTCAAAATTACAATTGGATTAAGTACCGTTAGAGATTTTATGGCAGTAATAAAACTATGGAAAGAAAACGGAGAATGCATTTCATTCATTGAGCAGGATTGGAAATCATTCATGAATTTTATTTTGGTTGAACTATGGGAAGATTCTAAAATAGACGAAAATTCTGTACCGTGTCACGACTGTTCGAGCAACCGCACTAGAGACTTCATTTTCGATGACTACACAATAAAGTATCATGGCAGAGGATTTATCAGCCTTTTTTGGAATGATAATATGACAATAGTTTTGGAGAAACACACACTTCGACATTTAAGTAGGATTAATGACTTACTCTTAATTCATAGGTTAGAATATTTAAATAAGTTAGATATGCATACGTTTTATTTTGCCTTCTTAAGAAGTATTATAAACATGCCTTTAATGCCTGATCATAACAAAGAAACTTTGGAAAAAATTTTAGGACATTTATGTAAAAATTCGTGTATAAATTGTGATCAGATGCATTGTATTAGGGAATATTTTACGCATTTTAAAGACCGTATGATTGAACAAATTCAAAACATAGATGTATGATTTACTTTTAAAATAAATTGCATTGCTATTACAATTAACGTTTTTTATTTATTATATTCTATATGTCCGAAAGAGATAAAATAAAGATCAAAGTGATAAGAAAATGTGTGTGGGTACTCTTTTAACTTCTTATAAAATTTGTTTCGTGAGAAAATTGGATTAGTCTTTATGAAACTTCTCCCGCAGCAACATGTATAACACATTAATTTTAACCAGTTTTTTAAACTGCAGTTTTATTATGTTTCGGCCAGCAGGCGTCCAAGAAGGATTTATAACATTCGAAAATAATAATCAATGGCCTTCGGGTTGGCATAGGCTTCATGAACATTACTATGCTCCGAACGTAATGCTTTATCGCTTTGATGCCCACACATTGGATCTTTGCAATAGAAGTACACACAGTGAATTGCCAACATACAAATTGCGACTTTTATCTAATGGGAGAAGAGATTTTAATGATTATGGATGGTTTGGACCTAGTTTAATTCCGACAAAGGATTATTTACTTGCAGAAAAAAACACCACGAGAAATACTAACACTATCTCTACTACTACTACAAAAATGGACGAGAACAAAGATGATTATGATAATGATGAAGATTCTGATATTACTCAAGATAAATCTTGTACCGTTTACGACACCGCACTCTTTATTTTTCAGATTATCTATATGTTTTTCTCAATATTATTTTATATAGCTACAGCTTATCATTTTAAAAAAATCTGTGTTAGTAGTTAAAACAGAACGTGGTTATAATAAACCAAATTAGTATACCAAGAAAAATGTATAAATATCTTTTAAATAAATTTTTTTTCTGTAATTTGCTTTTTTACTTTATTAAAACAAAAACAATATTTTTCTTTTTGATTACTATTGTAATATGTGTATAAAAACACCAGCATAATTAGGTTTAATTTTTATTATTTTTCATTCATTAAAATATACATAATATTATTGTTGTTGTTATTGAATTCTTCCTTCTTCCCACGGATTCGTCGGATGCTCCAGACGTAATTCTTCCAAAACTTCTTTTTTTAGATGTGTTTGATATTTCAGGGCGTATTCCCAATCAATTCGTGATGCGTGTTTTCTAATAAATTTTTCGCTTAGAATCTGATATCGACATAAAAATGGCCAGTAGAGATCGTGCTTAAATAATTCCATAAAGTTTTCGCTCAGTTTTTGATATTTTGATACATGCGACCAATTTAATTTATTAATAAATGTTGCCATAAAGTCCTCACTTAAATGTTGATGCTTGCATACCAGGTCCCAGTTTACGTTTAGTTGGAAAAAAATAATAAACGATTCGTTTATCACAGGAGATTTTGAAATCTCATCCCAAATTTTTTCAGCACACTCAGAAACCATTTTTTTTTCTCTTTCGTCTTTACTGGTTGAGAATCTGTTCTAAAATAACACTTTCCCTTTTCGCGCTAACCCTTTTAATTACCTATTTACTCTTACCAAAAATAAAAGAAAAAACATTTTCTTATTTTTTAATTAATAAGCAAAACACTTGGCAACGTCGAAACAGGCTCGCAATGATACGGGATCCATCTTCTCGCGACGACTCCCGCTCAAATTCTAATTTTAACATTGCTTAAGTCGTTCAACGTTGCCACTTCGTTTTGCATCAACATTTACGTTGGATAGAAAGAGAGCGATAGAGAAAGACATTAATGCCGACTTTATCACTCCCATTGACGTCTTTTATCTATACAACATTTAACAAAACCATATCAACAAGGCCGGTGGCCGGGTGGTCTTAGGCGACAATCTCTCCAACGTCAACATCGCAGGTTCGATTCTCCACAATTTCACACTTTTTTTAATTAATTCATTATTTCTCTCTCTCTCGCTCTCTCTCCCGCTCTCACTCCTTCACACTGAAATACAACCACCAGGGGGCGGGCCTTCTGGGGCCTGCGCGCTACACTCTGATCGTTTCACTACTTAATACTCACCCAGGTCACCTCACTTCGGGTCACGTGACCCTGCTCAAACTCGACCGGAAACCCATAAGAAAATACATGGGTGACGTCAGAGATATGTACATTTATACTCTACTCTTATTTCATTTAAGAAGGTAGTACCCTCGCCCATAAAGAGCGTGCACCTGCACTTGCACGAACATGAGTTCCCTTATGCTTGGTTCGAACGCGGCCCTTGGCAAGCTACTGTCTTTCTGGCCTGCAGGTTAGTTTATGAAGACTGTTGGTTTGTTTTGTAACCTCCAAAAGCTTTAAATAATTAAAACAAAATCAAAGTTCTTTTAAAGAAGCCAACAAAATTAAAGAGAGGGTAAAAATATATAAGTGACAAAAAATAAAAAAGCTGACCAAGCCCTGCCCTCGGCAATTGAATAGATTGTATGTGTTCTATCAATAGTGATGACTTATTGAATTTTTTGTTGAAAAAAAAGGCTAAAATCTTCAAATATTGTTGCAAAAAGGGAGTTTTGAGGGCATATTTGTTTACCTAAGCAATAAAGGTAGGCGAAAACATAAACATTAAATGGTAAATAGTCATTATTTTCAATGCAAGCCAACTGAACCTTATAGATTACATATCGACATTCTCTAAGAATGTCCAGAAGCAATTGTGCATGAAATCGGCTCCAAGGACTATTTTTTGCTTTTATCTTGTAGTATAATATAAGCTGACGCGGTCTTTTGGTTTTCTTATGCATAAATGCAGCTAGCTGTGATAAAAATAATGTAAGTAATATCGCTGAGTATTTATTTTGAGCCAAAAGAAAATAAATGATGAACCAATACCAATTTTTTTTTAAATTGACTACTGGGTTTGGTTATAAATTAAATTTACAATTGACCAAGAGAATGGGTTGCCTCACTTAAATTTCTAAGCAGTTTACATGTACATTTAAAATAATTTTTTTTCGTCAATGAAAAGTCCGGTTTGGATGAAATTTTTTATGTTTAATGTTTGATTTGATTTTTCTTTAATTATGTTATTTACGAAAATGTTACAGTTCATTTAACTTTTCTTCATTTATATTTTTTACTAGTTTTTATTGTACGAGTTGAACATAAATAAATATTATGAAAAGTTTAACATTTTGCACACTAAACTCTAGTTGATAACAGGTTTTCAAAAGTCAATATACTCAGTTACTAGTTTGCGAAAATTGGAATCAATTGGCCTAATTAATTGTTGTTTGTTCATCGTTGTTTTGTGTTTTGTCCCACCTCTATTGAGTATAACACTCAGGTAACAGACGCACATTATTTACTTTCATACAGCTTGGCAGATATTATATAGAGTGTGTCCCAAAAGTTCGGAATAATAGATTTTTTGGTAGGACTATATTTTTATTTTAAAAAAATTATAAAGAATCATTTTAGGCAAAAAAGCGGTTTTAAAAAATATGTATTCTTTTATACAGGGAGTCTCAAAAATAAAACTTGGCACAAAGTTATCTTTTTTTAAATTAGACACTCTGTACCAAAAGGGTTTAGTCTATTTTAGAACGGTCCTAAGTTTAACTGAAATTTTTGATTTTAGGCATTTTAAACCAACCTTTCTTGAGTTTTGGACATAGTTTGATTTATAAGAAGAATTTTAATAAATTTTTTTATTGAATAATCATCTTCACGCATTTTTTTGCTGAATTTAAGAAGAAAATTAAAAAATGTAAATCCACGTGGCGTTTAAATATTAAACACTATAGAAAAAATTAAAATTGGGGTTATATGTCACTCTAATTAAAACTTACCCTTGCTAATTCATTTTTCCAATTAATACTTGATGTTACACAACGATTTAGATGGGTAATAATAAAATAAGGAGTAGATTAATTTTGTATTTATTTAAAAGGTTTTATTTATTAAATGTATTAAAAAACTTAAATACAAGTTTTGTTTACATTTCTGTCACGGTCTAAATATCAGTTTCAAAATATTAACTGCGTTCAAATCACAAACAGTGAGTTCGGATCTCTTACCTCTGCTTGTACCTTGGCTTGCACCAACCTTTATGGATGAAAGCTACAGCCACGGATGTAGAAATCTTGGATTGCTAGTACCTATGGGAAATTTTCATGAAAATCACTGCCGCGTGTCTTCCGCCATTTTCGACGCCATGTTGTGAAAATTTAGGTTGGCGACATTGGTTTCCTTAATTTTAAATAGTAGTGTGGGAACACTGACTGTCAACAGTGTCAAAATATGATTTTAAATTTGAATCAGAAAACAGCGAGTTCCGATCTCTTACCTCTGCTTGTACCTTGGCTTGCACCAACCTTTATGGATGAAAGCTACAGCCACGGATGTAGAAACCTTGAATTGCTAGTACTTATGGGACATTTTCATGAAAGTCACTGCCGCGTGTCTTCCGCCATTTTCGCAGCCATGTTGTGGAGATTTAGGTTGGCGACATTGGTTTCCTTAATTTTAAATAGTAGTGTGGGAACACTGACTGTCAACAGTGTCAAAATATGATTTTAAATTAGACATTTCTTTGAAAGGTTATTTTTGTTGTTGTTTTTTAATACAAAAACAAAAAAGTAAAGAAACAAGTCATAAACAAATGCTCCAACGGTCACGCCATTTATCTCTCTTATTTGGTCTGGAGTATATGCAGGTTTCGAACAAATAAATCACAACATGGAAACATTGCCCCTCCAATTTATAAACTCAAAGGGTACTGTTAAGCCACACGTTATAAATTGTAATGAACACTCGGTTCAACCATTGCTGCTGGCGCTCCCGCTGAAGATACACCTTGATTACCTTGATCTGAATCCGCACAGGGACTAAAGCAGCTAAGAACAAGTGCACCAAGGCGATACAGTAATAAAAAATAAATTAATAGAGGGAGATACTGACTTTGATAATAGCATATATGGCTCAGCTGAAAGCCAGAGCCATGGCAAGTCAAGCAACATTTAGCGATCACAAAAAAAGTACATCTTTGGCACATGGAGTCGAGAATGGAGTTTTACAATATTTGAAGACCTTGGCGGAAAAACCTATTAACTAACATCTGTGTCGACCATACCTTCTCTAAGTTAACAAGATATTACTAAAATATACTTGAGTTTTGGTAAGTTTTCATATTTTTTGTAGCTCTATCTTTTATAAAGGATGTGGGATTTTGCTCAAAACTGCATATGTTGTAGGTTTCATTGTTCTGATAAAAATCTATCATTGCTCCACAGTGATCTGGTATGTGGTTTTCGAGATACTGCGGTCAAAGTTAAACATTTTGGTATTCTGGCTTTTCCCTAAAATCAGTTTTTTGAACTTTTTGTTAAAATGTAAATAATATTTATGAAACAAATTGTAATCTGAGAATAAGCAGCAGAAAAATATAGGTTGCGTCGCACTGGCATCACAAACATAAAAAATATTAAATTCATATGACCAAGAAATGACTTTTTTAACAAAAGGCAAATTTCAATTGTTATGTTGCCACTTAGTATTTAACAAACATGCTTCAAAACAAAAACTTTTATAACATTTTTAGCCATTTTTGTTGATTTTAGTAAAACGGGTATACCTATGGGGCAATGATAGATTTTCATCAAGATAAGCAAAATCACACAGAAACCAGTTTCCATAAGGAAAGTGCATCATCCTTAAAAGATGAATCTACAAAAAAAAATGTCAAAAGCTGAAAACTTACCAAAACTTAAGGATATCTTAGTAATAAATTTTTCTGCAGAGGTTTTCAGAATCAGAAAACTTTTATTACAAAAACTGTTAACAAAAAAGATTGTCACAATTGAATAAATAAGCGTCAAAATGTAATGTTAAAAATTAACATTAAGGTAAATTTAACTTAAGAATGTCTTCCAAATGTCATTTAGATATTAAACAATGTTAACATTAAGGTTTTGTTAATAAAGAATAAAAAATAAATATTGATTTTTCTTTATTTCTAGTAAACTGGTAAAACATCTTATAATTACTGGTCTTAAAATCTCAAAAAAATACTGGCGACAATATCACAAAAATTGACAATGAAATATTAAAATACTTACTTAAAATTACATGTAGAAAGTTAGAAACACTTGGAAACAAGAAAAAAAAAATATACTGATAAAATACATATTAAAATTAATTTTTTAATGTTCTTTTTAAAACTCATGAACTATTGTTCTAATTTTGTAAAACTTGATGTGCCAAAGATGTACTTTTTTGTGATCGCTTGCCATCGCTCTGGTTTTCAGCTGATCCATATATGCTATTATCAAACTCTGTATCTCCCTCTATTCATTTATTTTTCTTGTCTTCTAGACATGTTTCCATGTTGTAATTTATTTGTTGAAAACTTGCACATTCCCCAGATCAAATGAGAGAGATATTATCATGGCGTGGCCGTTCAAGCATTTGTCTGTCTTTTAAATGGTTTTTATTACTTGGTTCTTCACTTTTTTGTTTTTAACAATAACAAAAATAACTTTTCTAGAAACGCCATTTTTTGACACTGTTGATAATCAGTGTTCCCACACTACTATTTAAAATTAAGGAGCCAATGTCGCCAACCTAAATCTCCACAACATGGCTGCGAAAATGGCGGAAGACATACGGCAGTGATTTTCCCACAAGGGTATTATCAATTCCTTTCTTTTTTACATCCGTGGCTACAGCTTTGAAATGAGTGGGCTTTGAGTAAGGAAAGTTTTCTTGCCTCAGCTTTTAGATAAGCTCAATGTTTTAATATCAGTTTGTAAATAAATTAGTCTAGTTATTTTGGATTTTTTTGTTGGGTATATTTTTCGTACATAATCAGTGACCTTCACTTACGTTTGTTTTACCTCGTAGTGCCCTCATAAAATCCCACTGTTTGGGTCTACCTTTTATCTTCTCGAAGATATTCAAGTTTAAATTTACAATAACTAATTACTTAAATCTAAATCTTAAACCAACTTAAATATAGGTTAGAAATGTCAAAATGACAAAATGTATGCAAAACAAACACTTAAAAATTTAAGAATAGAAATTGCGTTAAAAAGTCTGACATATTGTAAAAGGTTTTTAAAATAAGAAAGTCTTTTAACTTAGTCTTAAATTGTTTGGCCGGTAACATTTTAATTTCGATTACCAACAAACTGTAAAAACAGTGACGTCCGGCATACTTTGGCGATTTAAAAGAAAGTACTTGCTTTCCTAAAAGAACATAAATTACATTTTTGTTTATACACTTTAGGAATTAAATACATACGTTTAATCCCTCTTTTTAGAGACTAAAGTTGCACTTTTAATCATTAAGGGTTTCAATTAAAATTAATCTCTAAGGGATTAAAAGTAAATTTAATCTCTTAGCCTACGGATTAGAAGTAAATTTAATCATTCAGGGATTCAAAAAGAAATAATACCTGGAAAATTATAATTAAATTTATCGCAAGTCAAGCCAAACAGCATATTTTGCTCTTGGCCAAGATTTCATTCTTAGCACCCTTTCTTGTAGTCGACGAACCATTTGGCATAGAAATAACGTGATTTTAATAAAGCCGCGGGATTAAAAGTAGCACTTTAGTCCCTAGGTTTTTAATGTACTATTTTTTGCCTATTATTAAGCTTATGTTGTTTATCGACTGTGGTAAATAATAATAAATTTATAGGCCAGTTAAAGTTTTATAATTGATAAAATATTTTTAACATGACTCCGTATTTTTTATACCAGCAATACTCGTTATTACATGCTTTTGATCCAAAAATACATCTTCAACGTTTGCTCACCAACCCCAGAAACAGATCCCGTAGTGCAAGCGGGATTCCACTTCTGCATAATATATGGCTAAGAGCTGCCCGCTTGTAAAGACATACCGCAAATTTTTAAATTTATAAGTAGTGCAGTGCAGTTTTGACACAAGAAACTCACAATGCTGTTTCCAGTTTGACTATACAGGGTGATTCAAAATTCCCTAGATAAAATTAAACAGTGGTTAGGTGATTATTTTGTTTAAATTTCACATTTCTTTTTCTCTGAATTAAGGAGTAAAATTTTCGTATTTTTTTTGGAATCACCTTTAAACTAGTTTACCAAGCAAGTCTACGTGTGAAGTTGTCAATGTTTTATTATCAAAAATTGATGTGTCTACCATGCAGTAAAGGGTGCTTCTTAAAAGATATTAACAATTTTTAAATTCAAATATCTCTGAAGCGAAAGAGTTCACAAAAATACATTTTACTAATTCTTGTTCCGAATAACAAATTCTACCCTAAGTTAAGGTCTAGGGAATTTTGAATCACCCTGTATAGACACCTAAAAACCTTGTATAATATACCTGATTACATAATTCACCGTTAAGCATTAATTTCAAAGGTTGTAATTTGTGCATTATGAAACTGCATTTAATAAGTTTTTTCCATATTCAAAAATTATGAACCAATTACCCAAGTCAGAAAGTGTAGTAGGACCACAGTCTACTAAGATTATATTACACTGTGGTAGGAGATTAACTTAGTAACTCTCTCTGCCACCTTTCTGAAATAACTACCGATTTTTCATCAGCATATTTGGTAGTAACTTCGATTTCCCTATCTGTTCCATACAAATTTAAACTTGAATATCTTGGAGAAAACAAAAGATAGAACAAAAGTGTTTGATATTTTTAAAAAGCTTATTTTCTAGGGATTCAGTGCCACATTCAGTTTTTAGGACACCGTGTATAAATGGTTATACATTTTTTTTAAACTGCTTTTTTGCCTTAAATGATCCTATATAAATCTCTAGTTCTCCCAAAAAATCCATTATTCCAGATTTTTGTGACACATTGTATAGAGGCCGTTGGAGTCCCCTGCATTCATTTATGTTTGCTTTAGGTCAAACTGCAGGTTTTGTCATTGAATTGTATTGGATTATTCGATTTGCTTGAAATCAAAGTTTGCTTAGTGGTTTTGCGTTCTGGTGTTGTTTGCATTTTGTCAGTTACAGCATATTCCGGAAAATATGGAAACCTAATTTTCCAGGATATTTTTAAAACGTGCAATCATCTTGAGCGACAGGGCAATACCCACAAAAATATGTAAGTCATAAATGCCCCTAGAGAGGGAAGGGGAAAATTTTACATTAGTAGATCATTGAGTCTTCATTAAAATTAAAATATATTAATATTGAAAA
Source organism: Oxystoma pomonae (assembly GCA_963921995.1). Classification (NCBI taxonomy): domain Eukaryota; kingdom Metazoa; phylum Arthropoda; class Insecta; order Coleoptera; family Brentidae; genus Oxystoma; species Oxystoma pomonae. The sequence goes on from OY998165.1 coordinate 97,314,104, forward strand.
AACTTTTATTTCATTGAAACCACAAACATTTTAAGCTTGCCAAACTTTAAAATTTATACTTACCAAAACCGAGACCCTATGTTATGTAAGAGCTAACTTTAAGTTTTGTCTTCATACGAAAGTTATTTAGCATAAATAATCACAGGCACTGCCCGTAGGCCTTTATTAAAGTCTATGAGTGCATGCATACATGTTTGCTTTGACTGCATATATGCATATATATAGAGGCATGCTTTTACTTGCCTTTATATTATGTGACCCTCAAATTTTCTTTCATTTTATACAGAAGAAAACTGAATAAGATATTGTCCCCCTGGGGTGTATTACTTTTCATCTAGATATTTAATACCTCAGGGCCGTTAGCCTAAAAAATGGCCTTTAGGAGAATTTTTTGCAAAGAAGCTGAATTTATACTAGATGGTAATACCCATCAATAGTACTTTATAAGTAAAAATTATACCTCGTAAAGCGCTTGCTTTTTCGGCCATGTTAAATCAACGTTGGCAGACAAGGGTTTTATGCAAAAAATAATAATACAGTCACAATTATGTGTATGAGAGTGAATATATACAATCCTATGTTGTGAGAAAGATATGTATTTTAATATCCGTAGAAAAGGTTATTGAAAAATTTTTGAGTATTTTATACCTGGTACTGAGAAGTACAGCATCTTAAAAAAACATGTCTTTTTCCAAATATCTGTTAAAGAACTGCCATGGGGTTTGGGAATTGTTAATGATATTCTGTTTAATAGTATCCTTTTTTGCTAAAAGATATTCAAGGTCTCCAATCTGAGGTGAAGGTATGTCAAGGAAATATCATCGTCAACATCGGTTTCATTCGACGAATTTTCAACTAACTCACCTTCAATATTTGAGGTTGACCTTGATTTATCTGCAGCATCTGACTCTTTATCGACATAAAGATCAGAATCTCATCGCATCTCACTTCAAAAGCTGTTACTCAGACCACACAAAGGTAACATTTAACAATCAACACACAGTACCTTTCGGAGCTAATCTTTCCGACCACTTTTTTAATGAAAAAGAAATCCATAGAAAAATACAAGATTTAGACTCATCAAAAAGTCCTGGCCATGACTGGCAATTATTCCAACTCTCCTTCGAAAGTAGCATTTTTCCAACTACGTGGAGAACATCGACTTGGTTTCACATCCACAAGTCTGGCGACAAGAATAATATTCAAAACTACAGAGGTATATCGCTGCTATCTCATATTCCTAAGATAATGGAATCCATACTTACTGACGATATTTACTGTTGCTATAAAAATTGTATTGTTAGCGAGCAACATGGCTTCTGCAAAAATAAATCAACAACTACCAATTTGGCCATCTACCAACAGTTCTTAACTTCACTAGAGTCTGGCAAACAAGTTGATGTCATTTACACCGACATATCAAAGGTCTTCGATAGTGTCTGTCATGAAGTTCTGTTTAAGAAGCTTTCTGACATTGGCTTCGGTGAGCGCTACCTGAAGTGGACCAAATCATATTTTACGTACAGACATCAAGGAGTCAGCATCTGCAGATCACTCTCTTACGAATTCCCCTGCAGGGCTCCCACATCGGTCCAGTCTTGTTCCTGCTCTTCATCAATGACATTATTAGTTGCTTCAAAAACGCCCTCTGTCTGCTTTACGCCGACCACCTAAAATTTTTCATGATTGTGGACTCAGATAAAAATCTCCTGCAACTTGATCTTGACAGATTAACTAGCTGGTGTGATATCAATCTGTTAAAACTAAATGTCACAAAGTGCAAGCACATGACTTTTCATAAAACTTTTACCCAATACAACCACACCTACTACCCTAGAAAAAGTTGATATGTTCAAAGATTTAGGTGTGACTTTCGAAAAGGACCTATCTTTTAATAAGCACATAGACAATATAGTGCTGAAGAGCTTTCGACTTCTGGGATTCGTCAAAAGAAACACAAAAGACATATACGACACAAAAGCTATACTATGTTTATACTACAGTTTGGTTCGCTTTAGTATTGCAGCATTATATGGAGTCCAAGTTACGAAAGAACTACGCACAGAACTAACTACGGCTTGAACAGTGTCATGACAAGATTAGTGACAAATTATAATTTGTTTTTTCCTTTTATTGATCTATTAAATTATGGCTTAAATTCTGTTAAAGGGTCTATTTCTTAATTTGATGTTACAAGATTGCTTAATCTTAATCTTTCTGTACATTTTCTTTTCAAAGTGTTCCATTTGGAAAATATTTCTGTAGTGTACACTCTAAATAAATAAAATAAAATAAATAAAAAATAATCAATGGTATTTAGCACATCATAAAATGCCTCGCGATGTCTCTGTGTCTTTTGTAAGCGAAAGTGAAACAAAAAAAACATTTTTACATTGAAATTTGTAAGTGTAGGGAGAAGTTTTTTTTCCTACCAAACAGCAACCGGTGGCAACAATCAGGTCCTTAAAGTTTTAAGATAAATTTCATGTGTTCTTAAATTTTCCCGGTGGGATCCACCATCCATCAATCAAGTTACCATATTTTTCTGATAGGATTCCGATGCCATCAATTGATGCCATCTACTGCAACCGAGTCTGAGAGTCGGTGGAAGGTTTTGATGGAGTACATACTCTCACTTTTTTTCAGTTGGGAGAGCTGTGGCCAAGTCTGCGCTAAAGGTAATGGAGGGTAGTAGTTCCTCATCTGAGGATTCAGGCGAAGGACTAATTATTTTCTCGAAACACACTAAGTGGAGGATAATGTAAAAAAATATAAAAAAAAAGGTGAAGGTGAAAAACGATGGCGAAAAATCGAAAAAAGTTGGCCTAAGGCATATTTACGCTGGTAATCAAGCAAGCAAGCAATTCGGAAAGGTACGTCTTATGGAAACATACACAACCGTTTACACTTGCAAATGTGAAATATCAGGCAGAAGTGCAATTCTCCATGTATAACTGTCAATTTTCATTGCTTGCTCGGCCAGCGTAAATGCGCCTTTATGTCTCTTTCTTCTCTTGTCACTTGTGTGCATGATGCCATCGGGTTTTTATTTCAACTGATGGCTTCATTTGATGCAATCAAAAATTATTTTTGTTTTAATTTGAAATTGTTTCCAAAATAGGTTATTTAAAAAAAAAAGGAAAATGAAAAAATTTAAACTATGATGATCAGAATGGGCCACATTATTTTATATATATTATATAAATATAGATTTCAATAACTGAAAGTTTGATATTGCTGTATGATTTATCTGTTTTTTAGTTCAACTTGTAAAATATTGTAGCTTTTTGGAGCCATGTAAGTAATACATTTTTGTGAAAATCTTTTGCATTTTCTTGGTATTTCTGCAGTTAGATTCATAATTTGTCTTGTGTTATGAATGTTTGTACTTAGGTTTCGTATTATCTCTTGGTTTTTACAAATGTAAAGTAATATTTTGTAGAAATAGAGTTGTTTTAACCGAAAAACAATAAATTCTTTATATAACAAATCCGTTGAAAATCTTGAGTTTTTTTTCAAAATTGTTTTTACACAACAGTGATTCAGATTAATTCCTAGCACCGTACTGATGAGCACCACCAGTGCGAAACCCTGTTCTACGGTTAACATTACCTTTATTGAGGGAAAGCTAGCTATATAATTTTTGATGTTTGATAGAAAGTATTTACTTTAAATGAATGTATATTTTATTGGCAATAGGCTCAAATCTACTATTATAAATAAGCTTTTTACAAAAACTGTTTGTAAAAGAAAATGGAAATATGAGCAGTATTTCAATATTGACCTTTCAGCATAAGGTTACTTTACAATATTTATAAGTTACCACTTTAAAGTCCGAAATATTATGTTATGTTGTTTTTAAGTTAGTGGTGGCCATTACTGGGGTAGTATACACACCCCTTTAACCACTAGACCTACTTAAAAGTATAAAGATAAACAAAAAAATTTAAAAAATATCTTTGGTCAACTTTACAGTTCTTTTATAGAGTTTTAATCTACGCACAGTACAAAAAAACAGAAATACGTCCAAAAATAGTAGTTTTTACCAACTAGTGGCTAAAATAGTGCTTTTTTTGACAAGCGTTGGTTTAAATAACTAGCGCAGCGAGGCATCTAAAAACACGAGTAAAAAAAGCACAGTTTAGCCGCGAGTTATTAGCACTAATTTTTTTTAATACCTTTATCAAAAAATACAAGAAAAAGAGGAAAATACTTTTAAAAATCTCGAACAAAGAGCACTTCTCGCAACACACCATTTTTACACTATAAATCAAGACGGCTGGTAAATGAAATAACAATGGTGATTTCCATGGCGATGTGCCTTTTTATTCGGTGACGTTCATTGTTGCGACATTTTAATCGTTAAATACTTGGTGAAAACTGGCGGAAATGGCTTAATTTTTAGGCAAGAATAATTAGATTTTTTAAATATTAGTATTTTCCACTATTTCTCTTTAATTTTTACCGAAATCTTTTTTTGCACCCGTGATCAAAAAAAAAAGTTTTTTTGCATCGATAACCAAACATGCCACGCTTTAGTTATCTGCAGACAGTTACTAAAATCATGTTTATGATGAAGTTATAAAAAAAACATAATTTTTTATAAGATATTTACAAAAACTGTATAGTGTACAATTTTAAATCAAACTGTTAAATTAATGATTTTAATAAATTTTGTGACTTTATTTCGTACTTCTCTCTATTTGAGCAAGTTTAAAAAATAAAAGAAACTGGCAGAGTAATAGCTAACATGAAAAGCTAAATTTCCAGTCAAGAATCCCCCATTTTGCGACCCCAGAAACTAATATGACGGATTTCAAAGTTAGGAAACAATGTGTTTTCTACGTTTAAAAAAATCAAATCAAAATAAGCCGCCTCATAGTAAAACTTAATCCAAAAATATAAAAAAGTTGACATAGGTAAATCCAAAATGGTCTAGCCAATCTATCGGCCTCTTTATTTCCCGGTACACCTTCATGCCGCGGGACTCAGAGGAGATTGACCTTGTTGTGCCTTGCCGTAGTTGTCAAGATACGTGTGCACTTCAATACAAGGGCAGAGTTAACTCTGTCCGACCTAATAGCAGACAGTGCACCCCTACTATCTGAGCAAATGTAAATATCTTTGCCTGAAGCAAATATTCCCAGATTTTCTTTGTCAGAAGAAGAAATCTTTCTATCAGCGTAGGAAGCTTAGTTCACCCTTTGGCTGTTGGATAACCCGTTATTGATAAACCGACCTTTAGAAATACGCTGAAGCGTGAGTTGTGGCTGATTTCAGCACTTTAAAACAGTCATGGCTAAGACGTGTTTACGACGGGCTCCTCGTTGTTATTTGGCAAACTAATATCCCGATCTAAGATCCAAGGATCCACTTCAAATCTCGCCTTACTATCGGTTTACTCAGGGTTTCATGGTATTTACTTTGCATGCTCCCAATTAATTTATTTTTTAAACAGTCAACTAGATCATAGCTTTTAAAAAATTGCGACCCCCACACTCCCAAACCTTTTTCTGAGTGCACGTATTATGATTATAATGGATACACCGCGGAATAAAAATGTATTTCAGCTACTAGATAACTACATATAATTCTTCAGTTAAACTCTACTTTGCGTGACCCAAATAATGACGGAACAGAACAGCTAGGTTTGTTGAAACACGTGTCTAACCTATTATTAACTTCGGCGTGTCTCGTAAAAAATCGCGTAAAAGAGATTAATGGTTCATAAAAAATCCGCAGTCCCGAAACAATTTGTCATTTTAATTGAAAAATGTGAAAAATTATACCCATATAAAGTGATCAAATCCTGTTGTTTTCCGGGGCAGATAATTAACAATCAAAAAACGTCGTCGCGTTGGCAATTTTAAATTATTGAAATATAAACCGGAGTATCCAACCTTGCAAAAAATTATCAAGCAATGAAACTTGCCACTCATACCTAGTGGTTTTTTGAATTGTATTGGAGCAATAAAATTTGAAACAGATGTCACAGCCACAAATTTTCACGTGCCTGACTGACTGACGTTAAACCAAAAAACAGCAAAAATACAAATCAATAGCAACTTTTCAAAAAGCAATAGAGTTAATTTTACACCGATCGTAGTTTTTACAAAATATGCCTTCCATTAAAAGTTCAGCCAATTCTAATTCTAATATATCTCTTAAATGAGTAAAAAGACTTGAAAAACAACAACATATAGATTTTATAAAAATTTCTTATGAACCCTAAAGTCTAGATATTATTATAAAAAGGTTTTACAACTGTTGTAACAATAAAATAAAATGGAAGTGAGATAAGTTGAAGCAGGAATATGAATATTTATATACTATAGGTCATCCTACTCTGATAATCAGCTGCGGTCCCGTGTGTAAAAAAATATTTATTTAAATTAAACTGTTTTTTTTCACATATGTTTTTTGCTTTCTGGGAGGAATATTGAATTTTGTATTTTGTTCTTAACCCTAAACAAGCAATATTTCGATTAAAACACATGTTGAAACCCCATAAATAACGTTTTTATTTTGGTCAAAAACCTATTGTTGGAATCCAAAATGGCGAAAATTTACGACAATTCTATAAAAAAAAACAATACAATTATACCACTGTTTACCTCTTTATCAACGTTTTAAAACATGATGCTAGTTGGAACAAAAGGCTGCAGATGGCGCAGTGTTAAACACTGAAGGTCCGTTTCTGCGAGCTTAACATAGTTACCATTGTTCTCTTTTCCTAAATGTATTCATCTGAGAGAGATCTAGTATACTACACATACCAGGAAAAATACCCGCCTGCACACCCTTCAACCCCGCATAACTGTCAGAGGTAACTATCTCAAGAAGATAGGTAGATTGCGGTGTCGAAGGGTGTACAGGCAGGTATTTCCCTGGTATGCTGGATCTCTCTCAGACGAATGCATTTAGAAAAAAGAGGATAATAGTAACTATGTCAAACTCGCAGAAACGGACCTTGACACTGCATTCCTTTGCGTCGTAAGGTGATGTGTTCACAATTGCCGCCGACCAGCCGTGCGCACTATATGCACTCGAAGTTTTACGGTGCATTTTTGCGAACTAAACACGGTTACTATATTGTTCTCTTTTTCTAAAACCCGGTCCCACCTATGGGTTTCTTATGCATGGGCTCCTCGAATCAAAACACGGATCACGTAGCCTATGCGAGATTTGTCTATACAAGTTCATGTCGGTCCACGTGATGAGTTTTTTGAGTCAGGTTGGCCGCGCATGGGAAACGCTGGTCGAAATCGGGTGTAGAATGCATTCGATCCCGATATTTGTCATCGAAAACTATCTCAAGAAGATTTGGATCTCTTGTCTCTCTCAGATTGATGTAATTAAAACCAGATAATGATGGTATGGTATCTCGCAAAAACGCGCCTTTTGAAGTCGCAGAAACGCACCTTTGAAAGTCGTAAAAACGAGCCTTTTGATGTCATAAAATTAACCTAAAAAAATCTTGTTTGTTTTGTTATAAATTAAAATTGTTTTTGTTGTAAAAACAGTGGTATTATAACTACTATACAAAGAAATTAATAAAAACATTGTAGAAAGAATGGGCGAAAAGGTTTATGAATGAGTTCATAAGAATATTACAGGTACCAATTTATATAATTATTGTGTGTGAGTTTCCAAGTTTTTATAAGTGTCTCTATGTTGGTGGAAACATTGTTAACACCAATTTATATAACATTTGTTACCGTTGTCTGTGGAAATATAGTTAACGCTAGTTTTATGTTACTTTAGGGTACCATCAATTTAGAACCTTTAATAAAACAAATATACAAACTCAATTCCTGTAGGAAACCTCTAAATACCCTAGGGCATTAATGGAACCCTCTCTATAATAATTATATAAATTTTTGTCACCAGAGGTTTCTGAAAATGCTCATTGGTAGGTACAGGATTCTGTATTTATATTCTGTACTTTTTAATTTTGATGTTTTTGTTTCTCAGTTTATTCGACAGGTGGCGCACACAGGTACTACGTCTCCGCAGATTACAAACTTTTTGTTTTAAATTCGAGAGGTGTGCATGGTGCCTGTGTAGCTTCAACTGCCAGATACAATCCTATGACTCTCTGATGATTCCTAATAAGGATGAAACAGGTCTGTAGGTGTCTGGAGTTTCTATTAGACATTGGAGGCCTGGTCGTTATAAAGTGATAAACAAAAACGCTTTGTCCGATATGCCACGAGTGTTACTTCAATTTTTATTTGCGGATACGAGATTCACTTTATAGTTCGCTATTTTATATTGCAAGTTAAATAAAAGCTTATAAGAATAAATTCAATACTTGTGTATTTCAATCCTTAACTGCCAACGTCGACTTCGTTTATAATTCCCGTGTTGTGATTGGAACGCCCTGTGTGCTGCCATGATGAGAGCTAATGAGGGTAATGCTAATTAAATTATAAACCCAAATTTTTGTTCTAATTCCTGAAGTGTTTTTCGGTATTTATTGTTATTAAAGCACTCGCAATTTGATCACCTCTATCTTGCTGATGGAAGCAGTAAAGCAATCTACGCACGTCGCTGAAGTTGGATTTGGATTCAGATTTAGATTTGTAAATATTACAGTGGACCAAATAAATCAAGAATAAATATTTTAAACGCGTTTATCTCTGCAATAAACTGCCTGATTTTGACGAAATTTGCAGGATAGTCTCCAAATACCTCCCTCCTCATAAATGACGAGTGTAAGGTTGATGCGAGGTCGCGTACGAGCAGCAGGCGAGTAACAACTTTAACTGGATTTTAGGCTTATGGGACACAAAATTTTGGCTTATATATATCCGATCGGCTTCAAATTTGTCATGCTTATATAGTTGCGATGACAACACAATATTATAGTGTAATGAACTTGATAGCTCCCCCCACTCGAAGGGGATGCAGGGGGGTACAGTTGAAGTACGCCCGATTTTGTTGAAATTTGGTATGTGGGGGCATTTGGGGATGGCGATGACAAATTTCTAATCAGATTTTAAAAATTCGGTATGGCGGATTCAAGATGGACGATTTTTGGTCATGTTTTGCTAACCAATTTTAACTGACTGATACACATCCGATTGCCTTTAAATTTGGCATGCATTTATAGTTCCGGTGACAATACAATAATAATTATGGTATTACAAGGCAGCCCTTCCCTTTCCACGAGGGGAGTGGAGGGAGGAAAACACTTACGTTTGTCTGATTTAAATCAAAATTGGTACAAGGGGGTTTTTGGGGATAAGGAATACAAATTTTTGGTCATGTTTTGCTAATCAATTTCATTTCTGGCCTTTTTAGATACTTTAAAGACCTTTCAAACGAGGTACAAAATGAACCCCCAGCAACAGTCCTTAATCCCAAAAAATGAACTTAAATTGGAAAAATGGGACAATTTTGAAAAAAATGCATTTTTCAATCTCGACGTTGTCCATAGAATTTGATTTTTTGGTTTGATAGACGCTTTAAGGAGCTTTCTAATGACGTATGACATGACCCTCCAGCAACCGTCCTTCACCACAGAAAACGAATTTGATTTTTGGCTTTGATAGATACTTCGAAGACCTTTCAAATGACGTACGATATCGCCCCCCAGTTACCGTCCTTAACTCCAAAAAATGACATTATATTGTAAAATAATAAATTTTGAAAACAACATGCATTTTTCAATCTCGACGTTGTCCATAGAATTTGATTTTTGGCTTTGACAGACACTTTAAAGAACTTTCAAATGACGTACGATATGACCCCCCAGCGACCGTCGTTAACCCCAAAAAATGAACTTATGTCGGAAATTAGGACAATTTTGAGAAAAATGAATTTTTCAATCTCGACGTTGTCCATAAAATTTGATTTTTGGCTCTGATAGATACTTTAAAGACCTTTTAAATGACGTACGATATCGCCCCCCAGCGACCGTCCTTAACCACAAAAAATGACATTATATTGTAAAATAATAAATTTTGAAAACAACATGCATTTTTCAATCTCGACGTTGTCCATAGAATTTGATTTTTGGCTTTGACAGACACTTTAAAGACCTTTCAAATGACGTACGATATGACCCCCCAGCGACCATCGTTATCCCCAAAAAATAAACTTATATTGGAAATTAGGACAATTTTGAAAAAAATGAATTTTTCAATCTCGACGTTGTCCATAGAATTTGATTTTTGGCTTTGATAGATACTTTAAAGGCCTTTTAAATGATGTACGATATCACCCCCCAGCAACCGTCCTTAACCCCAAAAAATGACATTATATTGTAAAATAATAAATTTTGAAAAAAACATGCATTTTTCAATCTCGACGTTGTCCATAGAATTTGATTTTTTGCTTTGACAGATACTTTAAAGACTTTTCAAAAAACGTACGATATGGCCCCCCAGCAACCGTCGTTAGCCCCAAAAAATGAATTTATATTGGAAATTAGGACAATTTTGAAAAAAATGAATTTTTCAATCTCGACGTTGTCCATAGAATTTGATTTTTGGCTTTGATAGATAATTTAAATACCTTTCAAATGACGTACGATATGACCCCCCAGCAACCGTCGTTAACCCCAAAAAATGACATTATATTGTAAAATAATAAATTTTGAAAACAACATGCATTTTTCAATCTCGACGTTGTCCATAGAATTTGATTTTTGTGTTTGATAGATACTTTAAAGACCTTTCAAATGACGTACGATATGACCCCCCAGCAACCGTCGTTAACCCCAAAAAATGAACTTATATTGGAAATTAGGACAATTTTGAAAAAAAATAATTTTACAATCTCGACGTTGTCCATAGAATTTGATTTTTGGCTTTAATAGATACTTTAAAGACCTTTTAAACGACGTACGATACCACCTTCCAGCAATCGTCCTTAACCCCAAAAAATGACATTATATTGTAAAATAATAAATTTTGAAAACAACATGCATTTTTCAATCTCGACGTTGTCCATAGAATTTGATTTTTGTGTTTGATAGATACTTTAAAGACCTTTCAAATGACGTACGATATGACCCCCCAGCAACCGTCGTTAACCCCAAAAAATGACATTATATTGTAAAATAATAAATTTTGAAAAAAAAACATGCATTTTTCAATCTCGACGTTGTCCATAGAATTTGATTTTTGTGTTTGATAGATACCTTAAAGACCTTTTAAATGACGTACGATATGACCCCCCAGAAACCGTCGTTAACCCCAAAAAATGAACTTATATTGGAAATTAGGACAATTTTGAAAAAAATTAATTTTACAATCTCGACGTTGTCCATAGAATTTGATTTTTGGCTTTGATAGATACTTTAAAGACCTTTCAAATTACGTACGATATTACCCCCCAGCAACCGTCCTTAACCCCAAAAAATGACATTATATTGTAAAATAATAAATTTTGAAAAAAACATGCATTTTTCTATCTCGACGTTGTCCATAGAACTTGATTTTTGTGTTTGATAGATACTTTAAAGACCTTTCAAATGACGTACGATATGGCCCCCCAGCAACCGTCGTTAACCCCAAAAAATGAATTTATATTGGAAATTAGGACAATTTTGAAAAAAATTAATTTTTCAATCTCGACGTTGTCCATAGCATTTGATTTTTGGCTTTGATAGATACTTTAAAGACCTTTCAAATTACGTACGATATTACCCCCCAGCAACCGTCCTTAACCCCAAAAAATGACATTATATTGTAAAATAATAAATTTTGAAAAAAAACATGCATTTTTCAATCTCGACGTTGTCCATAGAATTTGATTTTTGTGTTTGATAGATACCTTAAAGACCTTTTAAATGACGTACGATATGACCCCCCAGAAACCGTCGTTAACCCCAAAAAATTTACTTATATTGGAAATTAGGACAATTTAAAAAAAATGTATTTTTCAATGTTGACGTTGTCCATAGAATATCATTTTTGGCTTTGATAGATACCTTAAAGACCTTTCAAATGACGTACGATATGACCCCCCAGCGACCGTTGTTAACCCCAAAAAATGACCTTATATTGGAAATTAGGACGTAGTCCATAGAATTTTAATACTAGAATAGAATAGAATAGAATACTTTAAAAACTTTTCAAATGACGTACGATATAAACCCCATCAACCGTCCTTAACCCCAAACAATGAACTGATGTTGGAAAATGGAACTATTTTGAAAAAAATGCATTTTTCAATCTCTACGTTGTTCATAGAATTTGATTTTTGGGTTTGATAGACGATTTAAGGTATTTTCAAATGACATATGATATGACCTCCCTGCGATGGTCTTTCACCCTAAAAAAAGACCTTATATCGTAAAATAGGAAATTTTGAAAAAAAATGCATTTTTCAATCTCGACGTTGTTCATAGAATTTAATTTTTGGCTTTGATAGATACTTAAGGACCTTTCAAATAACGTATTATATGACAGCACCGTCCTTCTCCCCAAAATACGACCTTACATTGGACAGCAACCGACTTTCACCCAAAAAGCTGAATGAAGTGGGTAATTGGATATTTTGGGGGAAGTAATTGGATATTTTGGGGGAAGTAGCTGAATTTTTTGGGGTTAACGACGCTTGCTGGGGGGTCATATCGTACGTCATTTCAAAGGCCTTTAAAGTATCTATCAAACACAAAAATCAAATTCTATGGACAACGTCGAGATTGAAAAATGCATGTTGTTTTCAAAATTTATTATTTTACAAAATAATGTCATTTTTTGGGGTTAAGGACGGTTGCTGGGTGGTCATATCGTACGTCATTTGAAAGGTATTTAAATTATCTATCAAGCACAGAAATCAAATTCTATGGACAACGTCGAGATTGAAAAATGCATGTTTTTTTCAAAATTTACTATTTTACAATATAATGTCATTTTTTGGAGTTAACGACGGTCGCTGGGGGGTCATATTGTACGTCATTTGAAAGGTATTTAAATTATCTATCAAAGCCAAAAATCAAATTCTATGGACAACGTCGAGATTGAAAAATTAATTTTTTTCAAAATTGTCCTAATTTCCAATATAAATTAATTTTTTGGGGTTAACGACGGTTGCTGGGGGGCCATATCGTACGTCATTTAAAAAGTCTTTAAAGTATCTGTCAAAGCAAAAAATCAAATTCTATGGACAACGTCGAGATTGAAAAATCCATGTTTTTTTCAAAATTTATTATTTTACAATATAATGTCATTTTTTGGGGTTAAGGACGGTTGCTGGGGGGTGATATCGTACGTCATTTAAAAGGTCTTTAAAGTATCTATCAAAGCCATAAATCAAATGCTATGGAAAACGTCGAGATTGAAAAATTAATTATTTTCAAAATTGTCCTAATTTCCAATATAAGTTCATTTTTTGGGGTTAACGACGGTTGCTGGGGGGTCATATCGTACGTCGTTTGAAAGGTCTTTAAAGTATCTATCAAACACAAAAATCAAATTCTATGGACAACGTCGAGATTGAAAAATGCATGTTGTTTTCAAAATTTATTATTTTACAATATAATGTCATTTTTTGGGGTTAAGGACGATTGCTGGAAGGTGATATCGTACGTCGTTTAAAAGGTCTTTAAAGTGTCTATTAAAGCCAAAAATCAAATTCTATGGACAACGTCGAGATTAAAAAATTAATTTTTTTCAAAATTGTCCTAATTTCCAATATAAGTTCATTTTTTGGGGTTAACGACTGTTGCTGGGGGGTCATGTCGCACGTCATTTGAAAGGTCTTTAAAGTATCTATCAAACACAAAAATCAAATTCTATGGACAACGTCGAGATTGAAAAATGCATGTTGTTTTCAAAATTTATTATTTTACAATATAATGTCATTTTTTGGGGTTAAGGACGATTGCTGGAAGGTGATATCGTACGTCGTTTAAAAGGTCTTTAAAGTGTCTATTAAAGCCAAAAATCAAATTCTATGGACAACGTCGAGATTAAAAAATTAATTTTTTTCAAAATTGTCCTAATTTCCAATATAAGTTCATTTTTTGGGGTTAACGACTGTTGCTGGGGGGTCATGTCGCACGTCATTTGAAAGGTCTTTAAAGTATCTATCAAACACAAAAATCAAATTCTATGGACAACGTCGAGATTGAAAAATGCATGTTTTTTTTCAAAATTTATTATTTTACAATATAATGTCATTTTTTGGGGTTAACGACGGCTGCTGGGGGGTCATATCGTACGTCATTTGAAAGGTCTTTAAAGTATCTATCAAACACAAAAATAAAATTCTATGGACAACGTCGAGATTGAAAAATGCATGTTGTTTTCAAAATTTATTATTTTACAATATAATGTCATTTTTTGGGGTTAAGGACGATTGCTGGAAGGTGATATCGTACGTCGTTAAAAAGGTCTTTAAAGTATCTATTAAAGCCAAAAATCAAATTCTATGGACAACGTCGAGATTGTGAAATTAATTTTTTTCAAAATTGTCCTAATTTCCAATATAAGTTCATTTTTTGGGGTTAACGACGGTTGCTGGAGGGTCATATCGTACGTCATTTGAAAGGTCTTTAAAGTATCTATCAAACACAAAAATCAAATTCTATGGACAACGTCGAGATTGAAAAATGCATGTTGTTTTCAAAATTTATTATTTTACAAAATAATGTCATTTTTTGGGGTTAAGGACGGTTGCTGGGGGGCCATATCGTACGTAGTTTCAAATGTCTTTAAAGTATCTATCAAAGCCAAAAATCAAATTCTATGGACAACGTCGAGATTAAAAAATTCATTTTTTTCAAAATTGTCCTATTTTCCAATATAAGTTCATTTTTTGGGGTTAACGACTGTTGCTGGGGGGTCATGTCGCATGTCATTTGAAAGGTCTTTAAAATATCTATCAAACACAAAAATCAAATTCTATGGAAAACGTCGAGATTGAAAAATATATGTTTTTTTTTCAAAATTTATTATTTTACAATATAATGTCATTTTTTGGGGTTAACGACGGTTGCTGGGGGGTGATATCGTACGTAATTTGAAACGAATTTAAATTATCTATCAAACACAAAAAACAAATTCTATGGACAACGTCGAGATTGAAAAATTCATTTTTTTTAATATTGTCCTAATTTTCAATATAAGTTCATTTTTTGGGGTTAACGACGGTTGCTGGGGGACCATATCGTACGTCATTTGAAAGGTCTTTAAAGTATCTGTCAAAGCAAAAAACCAAATTCTATGGACTACGTCGAGATTGAAAAATGCATGTTTTTTTCAAAATTTATTATTTTACAATATAATGTCATTTTTTGGGGTTAAGGACGGTTGCTGGGGGGTGATATCGTACGTCATTTAAAAGGTATTTAAATTATCTATCAAACACAAAAATCAAATTCTATGGACAACGTCGAGTTTAAAAAATTAATTTTTTTCAAAATTGTCCTAATTTCCAATAAAAGTTCATTTTTTGGGGTTAACGACGGTCGCTGGGGGGCCATATCGTACGTCATTTGAAAGGTCCTTAAAGTATCTATCAAACCGAAAAAGCAAATTCTATGGACAACGTCGAGATTGAAAAATGCATGTTTTTTTCAAAATTTATTATTTTACAATATAATGTCATTTTTTGGGGTTAAGGACGGTTGCTAGGAGGTGATATCGTACGTCATTTAAAAGGTATTTAAAGTATCTATTAAAGCCAAAAATCAAATTCTATGGACAACGTCGAGATTGTAAAATTAATTATTTTCAAAATTGTCCTAATTTCCAATATAAGTTCATTTTTTGGGGTTAACGACGGTTGCTGGGGGGTGATATCGTACGTCTTTTGAAAGGTCTTTAAAGTATCTATCAAACACAAAAATCAAATCCTATGGACAACGTCGAGATTGAAAAATGCATGTTGTTTCCAAAATTTATTATTTTACAATATTATGTCATTTTTTGGGGTTAAGGACGGTTGCTGGGGGGTCATATTGTACGTAATTTGAAAGGTCTTTAAAGTATCTATCAAAGCCAAAAAGCAAATTCTATGGACAACGTCGAGATTAAAAAATTCATTTTTTTCAAAATTGTCCTAATTTCCGATATAAGTTCATTTTTTTGGGTTAACGACTGTTGCTGGGGGGCTATATCGTACGTCATTTGAAAAGTCTTTAAAGTATCTGTCAAAGCAAAAAATCAAATTCTATGGACAACGTCGAGATTGTAAAATTAATTTTTTTCAAAATTGTCCTAATTTCCAATATAAGTTCATTTTTTGCGGTTAACGACGGTTGCTGGGGGGTCATATCGTACGCCATTTGAAAGGTCTTTAAAGTATCTATCAAACACAAAAATCAAATTCTATGGACAACGTCGAGATTGAAAAATGCATGTTGTTTTCAAAATTTATTATTTTACAAAATAATGTCATTTTTTGGGGTTAAGGACGGTTGCTGGGGGGTCATGTCGCATGTCATTTAAAAGGTCTTTAAAATGTCTATCAAACACAAAAATCAAATTCTATGGACAACGTCGAGATTGAAAAATGCATGTTTTTTTTTCAAAATTTATTATTTTACAATATAATGTAATTTTTAGGGGTTAACGACGGTTGCTGGGGGGTCATATCGTACGTCATTTGAAAGGTATTTAAATTATCTATCAAAGCCAAAAATCAAATTCTATGGACAACGTCGAGTTTGAAAAATTCATTTTTTTTCAAAATTGTCCTAATTTCCAATATAAGTTCATTTTTTGGGGTTAACGACGGTTTCTGGGGGGCCATATCGTACGTCGTTTGAAAAGTCTTTAAAGTATCTGTCAAAGCAAAAAATCAAATTCTATGGAGAACGTCGAGATTGAAAAATGCATGTTTTTTTCAAAATTTATTATTTTACAATATAATGTCATTTTTTGGGGTTAAGGACGGTTGCGGGGGGGTGATATCGTACATCATTTAAAAGGTTTTTAAAGTATCTATTAAATCCAAAAATCAAATTCTATGGACAACGTCGAGATTGTAAAATTAATTTTTTTCAAAATTGTCCTAATTTCCAATATAAGTTCATTTTTTGGGGTTAACGACGGTTTCTGGGGGGCCATATCGTACGTCGTTTGAAAAGTCTTTAAAGTATCTGTCAAAGCAAAAAATCAAATTCTATGGAGAACGTCGAGATTGAAAAATGCATGTTTTTTTCAAAATTTATTATTTTACAATATAATGTCATTTTTTGGGGTTAAGGACGGTTGCGGGGGGGTGATATCGTACATCATTTAAAAGGTCTTTAAAGTATCTATCAAACACAAAAATCAAATTCTATGGACAACGTCGAGATTGAAAAATGCATGTTGTTTTCAAAATTTATTATTTTACAATATAATGTCATTTTTTGGGGTTAAGGACGATTGCTGGAAGGTGGTATCGTACGTCGTTTAAAAGGTATTTAGAGTATCTATTAAAGCCAAAAATCAAATTCTATGGACAACGTCGAGATTGTAAAATTAATTTTTTTCAAAATTGTCCTAATTTCCAATATAAGTTCATTTTTTGGGGTTAACGACTGTTGCTGGGGGGTCATGTCGCACGTCATTTGAAAGGTCTTTAAAGTATCTATCAAACACAAAAATCAAATTCTATGGACAACGTCGAGATTGAAAAATGCATGTTGTTTTCAAAATTTATTATTTTACAATATAATGTCATTTTTTGGGGTTAAGGACGATTGCTGGAAGGTGATATCGTACGTCGTTTAAAAGGTCTTTAAAGTGTCTATTAAAGCCAAAAATCAAATTCTATGGACAACGTCGAGATTAAAAAATTAATTTTTTTCAAAATTGTCCTAATTTCCAATATAAGTTCATTTTTTGGGGTTAACGACTGTTGCTGGGGGGTCATGTCGCACGTCATTTGAAAGGTCTTTAAAGTATCTATCAAACACAAAAATCAAATTCTATGGACAACGTCGAGATTGAAAAATGCATGTTTTTTTTCAAAATTTATTATTTTACAATATAATGTCATTTTTTGGGGTTAACGACGGCTGCTGGGGGGTCATATCGTACGTCATTTGAAAGGTCTTTAAAGTATCTATCAAACACAAAAATAAAATTCTATGGACAACGTCGAGATTGAAAAATGCATGTTGTTTTCAAAATTTATTATTTTACAATATAATGTCATTTTTTGGGGTTAAGGACGATTGCTGGAAGGTGATATCGTACGTCGTTAAAAAGGTCTTTAAAGTATCTATTAAAGCCAAAAATCAAATTCTATGGACAACGTCGAGATTGTGAAATTAATTTTTTTCAAAATTGTCCTAATTTCCAATATAAGTTCATTTTTTGGGGTTAACGACGGTTGCTGGAGGGTCATATCGTACGTCATTTGAAAGGTCTTTAAAGTATCTATCAAACACAAAAATCAAATTCTATGGACAACGTCGAGATTGAAAAATGCATGTTGTTTTCAAAATTTATTATTTTACAAAATAATGTCATTTTTTGGGGTTAAGGACGGTTGCTGGGGGGCCATATCGTACGTAGTTTCAAATGTCTTTAAAGTATCTATCAAAGCCAAAAATCAAATTCTATGGACAACGTCGAGATTAAAAAATTCATTTTTTTCAAAATTGTCCTATTTTCCAATATAAGTTCATTTTTTGGGGTTAACGACTGTTGCTGGGGGGTCATGTCGCACGTTATTTGAAAGGTCTTTAAAGTATCTATCAAACACAAAAATCAAATTCTATGGACAACGTCGAGATTGAAAAATGCATGTTTTTTTTCAAAATTTATTATTTTACAATATAATGTCATTTTTTGGGGTTAACGACGGCTGCTGGGGGGTCATATCGTACGTCATTTGAAAGGTCTTTAAAGTATCTATCAAACTCAAAAATAAAATTCTATGGATAACGTCGAGATTGAGAAATGCATGTTGTTTTCAAAATTTATTATTTTACAATATAATGTCATTTTTTGGGGTTAAGGACGATTGCTGGAAGGTGATATCGTACGTCGTTAAAAAGGTCTTTAAAGTATCTATTAAAGCCAAAAATCAAATTCTATAGACAACGTCGAGATTGTAAAATTAATTTTTTTAAAAATTGTCCTAATTTCCAATATAAGTTCATTTTTTGGGGTTAACGACGGTTGCTGGGGGGTCATATCGTACGTCATTTGAAAGGTCTTTAAAGTATCTATCAAACACAAAAATCAAATTCTATGGACAACGTCGAGATTGAAAAATGCATGTTGTTTTCAAAATTTATTATTTTACAATATAATGTCATTTTTTGGGGTTAACGACGGTTGCTGGGGGGTCATATCGTACGTCATTTGAAAGGTATTTAAATTATCTATCAAAGCCAAAAATCAAATTCTATGGACAACGTCGAGATTGAAAAATTCATTTTTTTCAAAATTGTCCTAATTTCCAATATAAATTCATTTTTTGGGGCTAACGACGGTTGCTGGGGGCCATATCGTACGTGTTTTGAAAAGTCTTTAAAGTATCTGTCAAAGCAAAAAATCAAATTCTATGGACAACGTCGAGATTGAAAAATGCATGTTTTTTTCAAAATTTATTATTTTACAATATAATGTCATTTTTTGGGGTTAAGGACGGTTGCTGGGGGGTGATATCGTACATCATTTAAAAGTTCTTTAAAGTATCTATCAAAGCCAAAAATCAAATTCTATGGACAACGTCGAGATTGAAAAATTCATTTTTTTCAAAATTGTCCTAATTTCCAATATAAGTTTATTTTTTGGGGATAACGACGGTCGCTGGGGGGTCATATCGTACGTCATTTGAAAGGTCTTTAAAGTGTCTGTCAAAGCCAAAAATCAAATTCTATGGACAACGTCGAGATTGAAAAATGCATGTTGTTTTCAAAATTTATTATTTTACAATATAATGTCATTTTTTGGGGTTAAGGACGGTCGCTGGGGGGCGATATCTTACGTCATTTAAAAGGTCTTTAAAGTATCTATCAGAGCCAAAAATCAAATTTTATGGACAACGTCCAGATTGAAAAATTAATTTTTCTCAAAATTGTCCTAATTTCCGACATAAGTTCATTTTTTGGGGTTAACTACGGTCGCTGGGGGGTCATATCGTACGTCATTTGAAAGTTCTTTAAAGTGTCTGTCAAAGCCAAAAATCAAATTCTATGGACTACGTCGAGATTGAAAAATGCATGTTGTTTTCAAAATTTATTATTTTACAATATAATGTCATTTTTTGGAGTTAAGGACGGTAACTGGGGGGCGATATCGTACGTCATTTGAAAAGTCTTTAAAGTATCTGTCAAAGCAAAAAATCAAATTCTATGGACAACGTCGAGATTGAAAAATGCATGTTTTTTTCAAAATTTATTTTTTTACAATATAATGTCATTTTTTGGGGTTAAGGACGGTTGCTGGGGGGTGATATCGTACGTCATTTAAAAGGTCTTTAAAGTATCTATCAAAGCCAAAAATCAAATTCTATGGACAACGTCGAGTTTGAAAAATTCATTTTTTTCAAAATTGTCCTAATTTCCAATATAAGTTAATTTTTTGGGGTTAACGACTGCTGCTGGGGGGTCACGTCGCATGTCATTTGAAAAACCTTTAAAATGTCTATCAAACACAAAAATCAAATTCTATCGAAAACGTCGAGATTGAAAAATGCATGTTTTTTTCAAAATTTATTATTTTACAATATAATGTCATTTTTTGGGGTTAAGGACGGTTGCTGGGGGGTGATATCGTACGTCATTTAAAAGGTCTTTAAAGTATCTATCAAAGCCATAAATCAAATTCTATGGACAACGTCGAGATTGAAAAATGCATGTTTTTTTCAAAATTGTCCTAATTTCCAATATAAGTTCATTTTTTGGGGTTAACGACGGTTTCTGGGGGGCCATATCGTACGTCGTTTGAAAAGTCTTTAAAGTATCTGTCAAAGCAAAAAATCAAATTCTATGGATAACGTCGAGATTGAAAAATGCATGCTTTTTTAAAAATTTATTATTTTACAATATAATGTCATTTTTTGGGGTTAAGGACGGTTGGTGGGGGGTCATATCGTACGTTATTTGAAAGGTATTTAAATTATCTATCAAAGCCAAAAATTAAATTCTATGGACAACGTCGAGATTGAAAAATTAATTTTTTTCAAAATTGTCCTAATTTCCAATATAAATTTATTTTTTGGGGTTAACGACGGTTGCTGGGGGGCCATATCGTACGTTATTTGAAAAGTCTTTAAAGTATCTGTCAAAGCAAAAAATCAAATTCTATGGACAACGTCGAGATTGAAAAATGCATGTTGTTTTCAAAATTTATTATTTTACAAAATAATGTCATTTTTTGGGGTTAAGGACGGTTGCTGGGGGGTCATATCGTACGTAGTTTCAAAGGTCTTTAAAGTATCTATCAAAGCCAAAAATCAAATTCTATGGACAACGTCGAGATTAAAAAATTCATTTTTTTCAAAATTGTCCTAATTTCCAATATAAGTTCATTTTTTGGGGTTAACGACTGTTGCTGGGGGGTCATTCGCACGTCATTTGAAAGGTATTTAAAGTATCTATCAAACACAAAAATCAAATTCTATGGACAACGTCGAGATTGAAAAATGCATGTTTTTTTTTCAAAATTTATTATTTTACAATATATTGTCATTTTTTGGGGTTAACGACGGTTGCTGAGGGGTCATATCATACGTCATTTGAAAGGTATTTAAATTATCTATCAAAGCCAAAAATCAAATTCTATGGACAACGTCGAGATTGAAAAATGCATGTTTTTTTCAAAATTTATTATTTTACAATATAATGTCATTTTTTGGGGTTAACGACGGTTGCTGGGGGGTCATATCATACGTCATTTGAAAGGTATTTAAATTATCTATCAAACACAAAAATCAAATTCTATGGACAACGTCGAGATTGAAAAATGCATGTTTTTTTTCAAAATTTATTATTTTACAATATAATGTCATTTTTTGGGGTTAACGACGGTTGCTGGGGGGTCATATCATACCTCATTTGAAAGGTATTTAAATTATCTATCAAAGCCAAAAATCAAATTCTATGGACAACGTCGAGATTGTAAAATTATTTTTTTTCAAAATTGTCCTAATTTCCAATATAAGTTCATTTTTTGGGGTTAACGACGGTTGCTGGGGGGTCATATCGTACGCCATTTGAAAAGCCTTTAAAGTATCTATCAAACACAAAAATCAAATTCTATGGACAACGTCGAGATTGAAAAATGCATGTTGTTTTCAAAATTTATTATTTTACAAAATAATGTCATTTTTTGGGGTTAAGGACGGTTGCTGGGGGGTCATGTCGCATGTCATTTAAAAGGTCTTTAAAATGTCTATCAAACACAAAAATCAAATTCTATGGACAACGTCGAGATTGAAAAATGCATGTTTTTTTTTCAAAATTTATTATTTTACAATATAATGTAATTTTTAGGGGTTAACGACGGTTGCTGGGGGGTCATATCGTACGTCATTTGAAAGGTATTTAAATTATCTATCAAAGCCAAAAATCAAATTCTATGGACAACGTCGAGTTTGAAAAATTCATTTTTTTTCAAAATTGTCCTAATTTCCAATATAAGTTCATTTTTTGGGGTTAACGACGGTTTCTGGGGGGCCATATCGTACGTCGTTTGAAAAGTCTTTAAAGTATCTGTCAAAGCAAAAAATCAAATTCTATGGATAACGTCGAGATTGAAAAATGCATGCTTTTTTAAAAATTTATTATTTTACAATATAATGTCATTTTTTGGAGTTAAGGACGGTTGCTGGGGGGTCATATCGTACGTCATTTGAAAGGTATTTAAATTATCTATCAAAGCCAAAATACAAATTCTATGGACAACGTCGAGATTGAAAAATTCATTTTTTTCAAAATTGTCCTAATTTCCAATATAAATTTATTTTTTGGGGTTAACGACGGTTGCTGGGGGGCCATATCGTACGTTATTTGAAAAGTCTTTAAAGTATCTGTCAAAGCAAAAAATCAAATTCTATGGACAACGTCGAGATTGAAAAATGCATGTTTTTTTCAAAATTTATTATTTTACAATATAATGTCATTTTTTGGGGTTAAGGACGGTTGCTGGGGGGTCATATCGTACGTCATTTGAAAGGTCTTTAAAGTATCTATCAAACACAAAAATCAAATTCTATGGACAACGTCGAGATTGAAAAATGCATGTTGTTTTCAAAATTTATTATTTTACAATATAATGTCATTTTTTGGGGTTAAGGACGATTGCTGGAAGGTGGTATCGTACGTCGTTTAAAAGGTCTTTAAAGTATCTATTAAAGCCAAAAATCAAATTCTATGGACAACGTCGAGATTGTAAAATTAATTTTTTTCAAAATTGTCCTAATTTCCAATATAAGTTCATTTTTTGGGGTTAACGACGGTTGCTGGGGGGTCATATCGTACGTCATTTGAAAGGTCTTTAAAGTATCTATCAAACACAAAAATCAAATTCTATGGACAACGTCGAGATTGAAAAATGCATGTTGTTTTCAAAATTTATTATTTTACAATATAATGTCATTTTTTGGGGTTAAGGACAATTGCTGGAAGGTGATATCGTACGTCGTTTAAAAGGTCTTTAAAGTGTCTATTAAAGCCAAAAATCAAATTCTATGGACAACGTCGAGATTAAAAAATTAATTTTTTTCAAAATTGTCTTAATTTCCAATATAAGTTCATTTTTTGGGGTTAACGACTGTTGCTGGGGGGTCATGTCGCACGTTATTTGAAAGGTCTTTAAAGTATCTATCAAACACAAAAATCAAATTCTATGGACAACGTCGAGATTGAAAAATGCATGTTTTTTTTCAAAATTTATTATTTTACAATATAATGTCATTTTTTGGGGTTAACGACGGCTGCTGGGGGGTCATATCGTACGTCATTTGAAAGGTCTTTAAAGTATCTATCAAACTCAAAAATAAAATTCTATGGATAACGTCGAGATTGAGAAATGCATGTTGTTTTCAAAATTTATTATTTTACAATATAATGTCATTTTTTGGGGTTAAGGACGATTGCTGGAAGGTGATATCGTACGTCGTTAAAAAGGTCTTTAAAGTATCTATTAAAGCCAAAAATCAAATTCTATGGACAACGTCGAGATTGTAAAATTAATTTTTTTAAAAATTGTCCTAATTTCCAATATAAGTTCATTTTTTGGGGTTAACGACGGTTGCTGGGGGGTCATATCGTACGTCATTTGAAAGGTCTTTAAAGTATCTATCAAACACAAAAATCAAATTCTATGGACAACGTCGAGATTGAAAAATGCATGTTGTTTTCAAAATTTATTATTTTACAATATAATGTCATTTTTTGGGGTTAACGACGGTTGCTGGGGGGTCATATCGTACGTCATTTGAAAGGTATTTAAATTATCTATCAAAGCCAAAAATCAAATTCTATGGACAACGTCGAGATTGAAAAATTCATTTTTTTCAAAATTGTCCTAATTTCCAATATAAATTCATTTTTTGGGGCTAACGACGGTTGCTGGGGGCCATATCGTACGTGTTTTGAAAAGTCTTTAAAGTATCTGTCAAAGCAAAAAATCAAATTCTATGGACAACGTCGAGATTGAAAAATGCATGTTTTTTTCAAAATTTATTATTTTACAATATAATGTCATTTTTTGGGGTTAAGGACGGTTGCTGGGGGGTGATATCGTACATCATTTAAAAGTTCTTTAAAGTATCTATCAAAGCCAAAAATCAAATTCTATGGACAACGTCGAGATTGAAAAATTCATTTTTTTCAAAATTGTCCTAATTTCCAATATAAGTTTATTTTTTGGGGATAACGACGGTCGCTGGGGGGTCATATCGTACGTCATTTGAAAGGTCTTTAAAGTGTCTGTCAAAGCCAAAAATCAAATTCTATGGACAACGTCGAGATTGAAAAATGCATGTTGTTTTCAAAATTTATTATTTTACAATATAATGTCATTTTTTGGGGTTAAGGACGGTCGCTGGGGGGCGATATCTTACGTCATTTAAAAGGTCTTTAAAGTATCTATCAGAGCCAAAAATCAAATTTTATGGACAACGTCCAGATTGAAAAATTAATTTTTCTCAAAATTGTCCTAATTTCCGACATAAGTTCATTTTTTGGGGTTAACTACGGTCGCTGGGGGGTCATATCGTACGTCATTTGAAAGTTCTTTAAAGTGTCTGTCAAAGCCAAAAATCAAATTCTATGGACAACGTCGAGATTGAAAAATGCATGTTGTTTTCAAAATTTATTATTTTACAATATAATGTCATTTTTTGGAGTTAAGGACGGTAACTGGGGGGCGATATCGTACGTCATTTGAAAGGTCTTCGAAGTATCTATCAAAGCCAAAAATCAAATTCTTTTTCTGTGGTGAAGGACGGTTGCTGGAGGGTCATGTCATACGTCATTAGAAAGCTCCTTAAAGCGTCTATCAAACCAAAAAATCAAATTCTATGGACAACGTCGAGATTGAAAAATGCATTTTTTTCAAAATTGTCCCATTTTTCCAATTTAAGGTCATTTTTTGGGATTAAGGACTGTTGCTGGGGGGTCATTTTGTACCTCGTTTGAAAGGTCTTTAAGTATCTAAAAAGGCCAGAAATGAAATTGATTAGCAAAACATGACCAAAAATTTGTATTCCTTATCCCCAAAAACCCCCTTGTACCAATTTTGATTTAAATCAGACAAACGTAAGTGTTTTCCTCCCTCCACTCCCCTCGTGGAAAGGGAAGGGCTGCCTTGTAATACCATAATTATTATTGTATTGTCACCGGAACTATAAATGCATGCCAAATTTAAAGGCAATCGGATGTGTATAAGTCAGTTAAAATTGGTTAGCAAAACATGACCAAAAATCGTCCATCTTGAATCCGCCATACCGAATTTTTAAAATCTGATTAGAAATTTGTCATCGCCATCCCCAAATGCCCCCACATACCAAATTTCAACAAAATCGGGCGTACTTCAACTGTACCCCCCTGCATCCCCTTCGAGTGGGGGGAGCTATCAAGTTCATTACACTATAATATTGTGTTGTCATCGCAACTATATAAGCATGACAAATTTGAAGCCGATCGGATATATATAAGCCAAAATTTTGTGCCCCATAAGCCTAAAATCGAGTTAAAGTTGTTACTCGCCTGCTGCTCGTACGCGAACTCGCATCAACCTTACACTCGTCATTTATGAGGAGGGAGGTATTTGGAGACTATCCTGCAAATTTCGTCAAAATCAGGCAGTTTATTGCAGAGATAAACGCGTTTAAAATATTTATTCTTGATTTATTTGGTCCACTGTAATATTTACAAATCTAAATCTGAATCCAAATCCAACTTCAACGACGTAATCTACGCAGACTAATATAAATTTAAGTGGAATTACAAAACAATTTCCTGCCTAACTCCTTTTTTTCCTGAGGGCCAGACCTATCTATTATCATATTAACTCGCCCGGCCTATTTTCAAGTCATTGGGACGTTTGACTACGAATATACGTGAAATATCCGTCTTTAAAAGAGTTTTGGAAAACGAAATATAAAGAATTTTTCTTGTCATGAAAAATAAATGCATATAAATATAAAACCTACAACGAAAAATTTTCAAGGAATAGTTTGTGCTTGTTTTAAACAAGACTTAATTTTATTGTGTATCTCTCGGTCTTTATTGTTTATTGTATAGAGAGGCGGTGGCAATTGAGGTGTATGCTTTCATCTACATTATAACTAGTATAAAACTGTAGTTTACATTTACACGAATTAAGTAAAAATATTATGATGCTCAGCTGGTGGGACTTTTTTTATAGAGAGGCCCAAAAACTTGCAAAAAATAGTAGCTCTATGAAGTCATTCCATCTCTTTTCTGATTAGTGCTATTGTGTTAAGACGCACACCAATATACCAAAAAAAAATATTGCACCTCTTTAGGTGGGGCTTTTTTACAGGGAGGCCAAAAATAATTACTATATGAACTCATTTCATCTTTTTTTTGATTAGTGCTATTATGTTAAGGGCCACAGCAACATAACAAAAAAAATATTGGACTCCTCGGGGTGGGGACGTTTTTTACAGAGAGGCTCCAAAACTTGCAAAAAGAAATTGCTATATGAATTAATTTCATCTTTTTTTGATTAGTGCTATTATGTTTAGAGTTCCACTAAGATAAGGTGACCAACCGTCCCGGTTTGGCCGGGACAGTCCCGATTTTTAACCATTTGTCCCGGGGAAAAAATCCGTCCCGGATAGTCCCGATTTTTCAGCAAAAGTTCCGGTTCGCCCCGGTTTTGATACCACTGTATTTAGTAAGTTTAAAATCACTGCAATTAAAAAATCGGATGTTCTCTGCCATCTTAACTAAGATAACAAAAAATATAATAATATATTATAGGTGTATACTATTTTTTTTGTTATCTTAGTGGAACCGTAAACCTAGTAGCACTAATCAGAAAAGGGATGAAATGACTTCATATATCAATTATTTTTTGCAAGGTTTGAAGCCTCCTTCTAAAAAGCGCCCTCACCCTGACGGGTCCAATTTCTGTTTTGTTATTTTGGTGTGTCCGTTAACATAGTAGCACTAATCAGAAGAGAGAGGAAATGAGTTCATTTAAAATAAGGAGAATGAGAATTTGTATACGTTAAGAAAAATGTTTAAGAAAAGCAAAATGTAAGTTCAAAATTAACATTCTATGTGAATGTATCACTGATACACGAAAGAAGCGCTAATTTTACGTTAATATAATCTTGGTTTTAACAAGAAATGTAAACGATAAGGTAACTGAAAAATAACAATATTTGAAGTTTAATAAATGTCAGTGTCGAAATAAATTTGCTTATTTACAGTTAGATGATATTACATAATATTGTAAGTTTTTTAAATGTCAAATTTAAAATCAATTTGTGACATGACAAAATACAATAGTGTAAGTGTAATAAACATCAAAGTTGAAACAAGTTAGGAATGCAATAGTTTTATGCAAAAATTGCAAAATTAATAAAACTTTTAACCCAAATATGACGAAAATTTATGAAAAAGTTAGGAATGATATCGAAGAGTTTACTATTTTTATGAAAATCCTGCGATTGTTTTGATAACTTCCCACAAAAGGGAAAATAAGTATAAATTTATATGTATTCGCACCAGTAACGTATGATCATTTTATGATATGGTTTTTTTACGGTTCGAGGAAATTATATATTTCCATTTTTTTTTAATTTCGCAAAATTATATTTCTATCAAATTATTGTGATTCAATATTTGTATATATTTTTTGTTATTGCAAATGAAACCATTTTAGGAATATGTATTTTATTTATTAAAAACAATTAATTAAGTTAATAATAATAAGGCGCTGAAACCCTGGTATCTAATCGTCAGAATAGTGGTTCGAGTCCCGCCAGCGCATATTTTCTTTTCTTTTAAATTTTTACTATTTTTTTTATTTGTTGAAGATGTAATCACGAAGATCAGAGATTTTGAAGCACAAAAATATATTTTTTATGTTGTTTAAACCAATATTTAACAAGTTAGAGTTAAATTAAAAAAAAATAATTTTACCTAGCCATGTAACGTTAAATGTTGCATGCAAGTCACATACTTGTTAAAAAAAAATCGAATGTAACACTGTTACGTAAATGTTTAGGACAATTGATGTACTGGCAATGTAATATCCTCGTTAAAGTTACAAGACGTGTTAAGTAACAGGTCACAAAAATACGTTAAGGTAATGTAAATGTAACAAGGTTCTGCTTAGTGGGCTGTTCCTCGATATCCATTGAAATCGCGAAAACAATGCAGTTTGTATGAAAATTTAGAAGAAACTTCTCAAGAGATGCTCGGTTTGTTTATTTGGTTCATATAACTATCAGATACTATAAAGGCCCTGCCCGTGTATTTCCCTATGATAAAAAGCGTCGCGGAAACCCCTGCGAAATACTAAGTTGGCCGTTGCCAATGGATTAAAGACGGGCTCCAGTGCGCCTGCGTCAGCTGGAAGTGCGCTGAACGAGAAATGAGGTAATTCGACGTTACAAACTCGCACAGGCTCAGATCGAGCCGTCTTTAATCCATTGGCCATGTCATGGAAATCTAGATTTTGACCTTTGCCGCGACGATTTTCTCGCATCCTGGTCCTTTACATATCTAATAGTTATATGATTTCGTTGCTACGTTTGCTAGGAGCATTATTCAATGTTTTTGTCAGAGTGCTTTATTAAAAAGTGACATGAATACACTGGCCACCCACTTACTGACAGTGATTCGTGTGTTTTCAAAATATTAGAGAGCTCTAGAACAACAATTTTTTTTTGAATAATTCTCCTAAAAAACACGGTTGTGCATAAGACATTGTATGTATCTCGTTCTTAAATTGCGTTTAACGACCTTAGCCTGTAAAAACCCTCGCCTGTCGGCCCGGGTCTTTATATTTACTCCGCGGGCGTTAAACGACGCTGTCTTCTAGAAATATAAATAACTATTATGGTCAACAGTTTTTATAATAATACTTTTTTTAAGGTTATGTTAATCCATCATAACCGGTCTAAAGTCGATGAGACCTGATTGCAATGCAATGCAGTAATTTTAGAAATTATGTATGTAGTATATACTGCCAATAAAGATCTACTGCTTCGTACTACTAGAAATTGGATAGTTTTTCTTCGTACCAAAAACGCCTGATGACTAACGCTATTCGACACTGTTGAGATTTGAACTTCATGTGTGGTTAAGAGCTGCCCTGAAATTTAGAAAACCTACGGACGGTGAACATAATTTAGACTTACGTAGGGCATGCGGATTTATGTTTCCATTGGCGTTGCGCTCAGTATACCCAAGACACACCCAAGCGTGTTTTTATGTTTAAGCGTTCTTTCATGAATAACTGAATAGGTACCTGCTTTAAAACGAATTTAAATAGAAGCAATAAATGTGGGTAATCTTTATTCTCTACTTTCTTGAAACCTAATTAGTAGTAGTAGGTATGCAACTAATAAAATATCCCAAACGTCAAATAACCAGACCGTCAACGATAAACCTGTACCAAAAAGGCTATTTTGAACTGTCATATAGTGTTAAAGTTATCGTGTAGGCAAAGTTATCGGGCTGTAAATTGGCACGACCAAATACTATTTATTTATTATTCGAAATTCGAGGAGACGAGCAGCTGCCGGTTATTTATTTGGCATAGAGAGAGGCATCTTCTGCCTTTGTCTATTTATAAGCGTCGTGATAGGTATTTACGTTACTAGACCTGAAAGGGGAACTTTACCGGTCGACACAGAAGACCTGCAAAATAAGTTTCCGGTCATGTATCTTACTTTAATTTTTTCAACCAATTAATATTCAAAAATAATAAAAAAACAAATAAAAAAAAATTTAAAAAATTAAATAACAATTAAAAACTAAACTAACTAAATAAAAATGGGACCGGAAAATTATAGTTTTTCTTCTTCCTATTCCGGTCTATTTTTTATTTTCCGGTCCCATCTTTGTACCAATCTTCGTACTTTCCCTAAAAAAAATTGTACGGAAACTGTGTACTTTCCGGTCTGTTAAAAAATATATATATATATAAAAAAATCAAATTGTTTTCTGTTTTGCAAAATGTTTTTAATTGTGAACTGAGCTGTTACATTAAAGAGAAAGTAATTTTTTAACATATTATTTTTTAATATTTTAACAAGAAAACGTCATAACCAAAAAATATCACTTTCACTAAATTTAAAGGGGCTGCCGCACCTCTTTTTTTCCAATAAATGTTATCTCTTTATCTCTGGTTAGACCAAATAGCGATTGACATTTTAACACAGGGTATTTTTAGCTGCATAAACTTACGCGTACTCAAGGCGGGTTTAACCAACTTTTCATATTGATAATATGTAACCTGCACAATTTTATTCATAATTAAAATATTAAATACATTATTGTTGATAGAAGTGTTTATAGTTATAATTCAAAATTAATAAGCACAGTGCTGCATGATTTCAAAGTTGGTTAATTAATGCCCAAAATAAAAAGCAAAGAAAAACTTTGGTTGGTTGAGCTCAAAATAAGAGTTGATTTCAACTGATATCAGAAAACAGGAATTTGGGAAAAAAGAATACCTAACCTATTGCGATTAGGTAAAAAAAAACATTGTTTTTGTTCTTCGTTTTTTTTACCAATGTCAGTTTGGTATGTCAATTTTCAAAATTTATCCCAATGCACTATATACTTATGAGCCCTTGGATAAACAGGTGCTGTTAAATTATCTATTAACACTAAAATTGTGCTCAGCCACTATGACTTAACAGTGGCGCACCCAGGAATTGAATTCGGGGGGGGGGAGTTAAATATATTTAATATAAAAAACTTAATATGAACTAAAAATGTGACCATAATTGATACAAGGAAACAGGTGCTTACAATCGTGGACCTGGGCGCAATTATAAGGGGGGCGGTTGTTAACCAAATTTAAAATTGTTTATTTATCCAAAATTTAATGTCAAAATCATGTTTTAATTCGCGGTAAAATTTTTTGATTAAATAACAATAAAAGGGAAATTTTTTCTTAAAATGAAACTAAAATTGTAAATATAGATAGGTTTTTCGGAATTTGAATTGTTTATTTTCCCTTAGTTCTTTTATAAAAATTCAAAAAATATGAACATTTTTGCGAAAATAACACTTAAAATGCCATTTTTGACACCAAATGGCAGGCAGAATGTTTTGATAAAATTACATTATTAAAGACATTTTGGCACGAAATCGTAAAAATAAAAGGTGTAACAGCGCCGCAGGCAACATTTTTTGCAATTTACGATTTTCTAAAGATTTTTGTTATACATTAAAGTACATTTCCCATATATATTATTTCTGCTTTTATTTGACTGTGCCAGCCAATTGTAACCCGGTTTCTCGGGGAGGGGGGGGGTTAAGGCCGTACTCCCCCCCCCTTCTTAGTTAGGCCCTGATTTTTTCAATTTTTGTTTGCAATCTTTGGGCCCTTATAGTATCTTATAGTAATATGGTTTCTACAACACAAAAAAATTAAGGTTTTACTGTAGCAAGCATCATGCCCAGGATCATACAATAGAAAAAGTAACGAACAGTTAAACAAAAATTTCTTTTCAATAATAGCTTGTTCGAATTCTATATTCAGAGGGTATATTATATAACAAGACAAGAAAGTGACAAATTTCACACGAGCGTGAATGTTGTGAACGAGGCGCTAGCCGAGTGAAACAACACGCGACTGTAGGAAGGTTACTTTCTATCGAGTTTTGTACGTTATTTTTTGAATGATGAATGAATGAATGAAACTGCTTTTTTGCACGCGCGTTGAAATAGTTATTTACCTAACAAGTTCGGAAAGTTATACTTTTCCGCACACTACGGCAGTTGCACAAACGACGCGGAGCCAAGTTCGGGCAAGCCGTCAAGAGTGGAAAAGACACTTTTCACACGTGAAAATTT
This sequence comes from Oxystoma pomonae, assembly GCA_963921995.1. Lineage (NCBI taxonomy): Eukaryota > Metazoa > Arthropoda > Insecta > Coleoptera > Brentidae > Oxystoma > Oxystoma pomonae. The sequence continues at coordinate 97,346,532 of OY998165.1, forward strand.
GATGTCAAAATCATGTTTTTCGCGGTAAAATTTTTTGATGAAATAACAATAAAAGGGCAATTTTTTCTTAAAATGAAACTAAAATTGTAAATATAGATAGGTTTTTTGGAATTTGAATTGTTTATTTTCCCTTAGTTCTTTTATAAAAATGCAAAAAATATGAACATTTTTGCGAAAATAACACTTAAAATGTCATTTTTGACACCAAATCGCAGGCAGAATGTTTTGATAAAATTACATTATTAAGGACATTTTGGCACGAAATCGTAAAAATAAAAGGTGTGACGGCGCCACAGGCAACATTTTTTGCAATTTACGATTTTCTAAAGATTTTTGTTAAACATTAAAGTACATTTCCCATATATTTTATTTTTGCTTTTATTTGACTGTGCAAGCCAATTGTAACCCGGTTTCTCGGGGAGGGGGGGGGTTTAAGGCCGTACTCCCCCCCCTTCTTAGTTAGGCCCTGATTTTTTCAATTTTTTTTGCAATCTTTGGGCCCTTATAGTATCTCTCTTATAGTAATATGGTTTCCACAAAACAAAAAAATTAAGGTTTTACTGTAGCAAGCATCATGTCCAGGATTATACAATAGAAAAAGTAACGAACAGTTAAACAAAAATTTCTTTTCAATAATAGCTTGTTTGAATTCTATATTCAGAGGGTATATTATATAACAAGACAAGAAAGTGACAAATTTCACACGAGTGTGAATGTTGTGAACGAGGCGCTAGCCGAGTGAAACAACACGCGACTGTAGGAAAGTTACTTTCTATCGAGTTTTGTACGTTATTTTTTGAATGATGAATGAATGAATGAAACTGCTTTTTTGCACGCGCGTTTAAATAGTTATTTACCTAACAAGTGCGGAAAGTTATACTTTTCCGCACACCACGGCAGTTGCACAAACGACGCGGAGCCAAGTTCGGGCAAGCCGTCAAGAGCGGAAAAGACACTTTTCACACGTGTCAGGTTTAAAATTTTTCCTACTTGCGTAAAAAACGTCCAGACAACACTACATTTTCATGTTTGGGTATTAAAATACCTAAAAACTGTTTTTGTTTGCATTTTCTTTACATTTGAGTTAAAAAAAATATCTAAAAAGTCGAATTGGACCTAAAAAATCGGGCAAAAAAAATCGTCCTTAAAAGTATTTTTTACGCACGGCCGGTGTGCGGAGAAGACACAGGGTAAATCCATTCGCGCATGGCGTGCGGGAAATGCAACTTTCCGCACGCTAATGTTTGCGTAAATTTAAATTTTACGCATGCTAGTAGGAAAAGTGCAACACATGTGCGGAGAAGTATGGCGACAGTTAATGTCATCATACACTTTTCCACACATGTGCGAAAAAATTTCTGCACAGAAGTGAAATCAACTGTTTTCTAAGGATGCAAATCGTGTATCATTTTCATGATTTGGTCGTAGGAAGAAATAGTAGTCTTAGGAAAAAATAGTTGAATCGGGTATTTTCTTTTTGCAAAAATTGTAACAATTGATCGTGAAAATCGCGGCTAAAGTTCCACCAAAAAGATTAAAATTTTTTATTTGGGCACCGAAGGTTGGGAAATAAACATTTTAAAAATGCATAGAGGCGCTCTAGGCCCGTTTAAAAAAAAGCAAAAAGTTATTGGAAAAGCAATGTTAAGTGTTTAATTATTTTTAGTTTTTGAATAAAACTATTCTTAATATTATTTTTTCGGGACGGCCAAATCTTTGTTCTAAGATAGAAATAATAAAATAAGCAAACATTTTATCATTTTTTCGCAGAAAATTTTGAATTCTTTTGTGAACAACACATATTTTTTTCTGGTTTATATCGCACAAAAAAGAAGATGCCCAATCCACAGAAGTCTCGCTCCATTCTGATAGATGGGTCGCGATTCTTCAGAAACGACAGAAAATCTCACCTGTTAAAATAAAAACACAGCAACCTTCATATTTATCCTAACGTTGTAAGAAAAACTGCATCATTTTTTTATTAACACTTTGTAAATTTAATATTTTAAAGATATTTTGCAGGACTAGTTTTTGGCAGAGCTAAATTGTTACTACTCGTACCAATAAACTTCGAAAATTCTCACCATGTAAAAGGAAAGATAGAATTTGTGTGACTTTTCTGAACAGTGACACCGAAATATTCCATGGCTATCTATGGTTTTGTATGTTAAAAGTTTAAATGGTTTGTTTACACATAAAAATATTTAAGGAATATTAGCAAATAGTCCTGACATAAAGCATTAAGTGTAAACTTGTGTTTAAAAATCGTCAGATTTTTTGTAAGGGCGAGATTTTCTGACGGTTTTTGAAGAATCGCGACCATCCTGCGAAATAACCTGCAGTGCAACCAAAGAAGTTTGATTTAATTTTCTGCTATATATTCCATTCGGCATTTTTGGTTAGTGCTCAGTGCATAGTAAATCCCCTTCTACTTGTTTCGAAATTTAAGATTTTTTCATTTAATTTCTATTTTTAATCGCCCCACATCTCAACCTAATTATTTATTTTTTTTTTCGTTTGTATTTTGAGCTACTAACTACTGTGATACAGCGATTTGGTGCACTGTTGGCTTCGTCATTTGTAATTTTCTGAGATTTCTGGTAACTTTGTTGAAGCCTGCGTAGCTTTAAATGTAGTTAAATATTAATCAGTACGCCGATCGCGATTCTTCAAAAATCGTCAGAAAATCTCGCCTTAATAACAAATCTGACGATTTTTAAACACAAGTTTACACTTATGTCCGTTAATGCCCGTTAATTTAAAAGTCCACAAAGAGAAAACAGAACAGAACACAAATGTTGTAAAAAAAGTTTAAATAAAGGCAATCAGTGGCCGTTTATTTTCTTGACGCTTGTATAGGCCGGGGGTGACCGGACCGGCCATAAATTGAACCTGTGTGGAAAAATATAATTTATATCATAAAATTTCTATGCCTAGTTCTTGGAGAGATGATCATAATTTCCCACCCATGGATGCTGCTATCATAAACTGAAGATTTGAAACATAACTCAAAACATACAGGTAAGGATAATATTTATGTCAAGACGTATCTTGAATATGAGGCCTCAAGGCCTGGTTTACCCAGCAACATAATGCACAGCACAATTCTTAAAGTCAGGGCCTAATTTTTTATCTCTCTCTTTTTCTACCATACTATGTTGGAAAAATGATATAAGTGGATCCGAAAACCCTCAAGTTTATATATCATATGTCTGTATTTGATCTAGTCTCTTTTAAAATATTTGTGTCCCATCTTCAATATTTTGAGTTTTACAGGAGTGTTAGAGGCGCATCAATCGGATTCATAAAATTTAAACCTTTTGTCAAACTTATACCTTATTACAGGACGGTGTGCTAGGTGTTATGAAGCATTCTCTTCAATTTTGTTGTTTTCTCTTAAAGAAAATATTTTTTCACTGCTTTAATGAGAAACATTTATAAACCTATACTTTTGTTTTTTTTTTTTAAATTTTAGAACATAACCACTACATGAAGCTACGTTTGCGGTACCAAAGAAGGATAAATAATGCATAATTTCATGTTGTTTTTGTGTTTTTTTAAAGTTAGATTTAGTTTAAATGATTAGTAATAAGTATTTTTAAAATAAGTTTTTAAATTCATGCATTAAATTGCCTAAAGGTGTTTACAATGCTATAGTCAACTCGACATCTGAGCATTTCTGTTTTACTTCCAAGGACCGGATGCTTACCGGTGGAAACTGATCCTCTGCTGTTTCATGACCATCGTAGGCACACGATACTGAGACGTAAAAAAGAAATGCATGCCTGTGGGTATGTCGGGCTCAACATGTTAATAGTAAGGTGTCATAACGCTACATGAACTTAATAAATTAATTTTTCTGCATATTTTTTAAAATTCTATTAAATGATTGTTAATTAAAATTGCTACTGCACACAAAAATCCTATAGTATTCTACCCATATACACCTCATTCCAAATTTTCTGGTCCAATATGGTGGCTGACCGTTAAATAGAGAAGTTAAATGGAAATGTCGTTGTCAAAAAACTAGACTGCAGCAATTTGGAATGCAGTGTCGTTGTTATTGTTCTGTGAATAACTAAAACGTATAAAAATTGTATTGTTCAGTAGTTTCCTTGCCTACATTGCAAAATCTGAAAATAAAAAAAAATAGAGGAAAATGTTTGTGTAATTTAGCTACAATGTTTTTTTTTTAGTACTAGTAAGGAGGGCTTTACTAAATGTTCCCTTGAAACCAAAAAAGCGCAAGTATTTCTACAAGCCCATCTTTGCCGCAACCTTCTCTTATGCATTTTTTAACTAAAGTGGGGGGACATTGGTAATTAATGTTATAGTTAAGGGATCTATTAGGAAATTATAAATATTTTTGGACCTATATTTATCTCTCTTTCTTAAACTAAAGATTTAAAATGTTTACATAATAAATGATTCACTTGCAGAAAATACAAGTTTGCATAACAGATTTATGGAAAGAGTTTTATTCCAAAATATTTTAGTAACTGAAAAGGTAATTATGAAGATCAATGAAAAATATATCCTCAGGCATGGCATTCAACGACCCCAAATTAAAAGCCCTTTTTTCCAAACATCTCATCACTAGGAATATAATTGCAAAAAAATAAAGGTTTAATTTTCACTTGCTTTTTTACGTTAATTCTCCAATACAGCTCAAGCAGTTATTTTTGTCTTCTAAAGGCCCTCAGTGCAAGGAGTTACATTGCACGTTTTTATTCCGTTTGATTGTCTGTGTAATGATTTTGTACATCTCCATCAACTTGCTAGTTATAAATTCAACCATGCATATCCTCTAAAATATTATTATCAACTTGACACAACTTATTTGGCCTCGTATTTGACTCATTTAAGGTCAATTAATGCTCGTACCTTGGATCAACATATGTCAACGTGTGCAAGTTTTTATAGAGTAAAAAATCTGCGCACTTTGTTACTGATCCAAGTTGTTGCGAGTATGAATTGGCCTTTATCTAAGCTTAATTCTTTTAACTAAGAAAAAAACCGCTCATACCTTTCATTCCAAACCCTTCAAGGATGATATCCTGAATGTCCAGGTCATCATCCATCAATATATCTTCAACCTCCATGGATTTTTCGTCGGTTCTTTAACCTCACTTGTTAGTTAATCGTCAATTATCTTTTGTTAACTGGCCAAATTCGGCTGATTATTTCAAACAGTCGATCAGTACAAAAAATTGCTTGGTGGATACGAAATAATTATAAATTCTTTAGTAATCGACGATTAAAAGTTAATTGTTGAAATTGAGCTTTGATGTATACGGGCATTAATGCTCTTTTGTCAGGACTATTTGCTAATATTCCTTAAAATTTAGTTTCTTAATACTGTTCTAGTAAATAAATAATATGTCAGTTCTAAGCTATTTTTCTGAAAATCCTGTTTTTTATTTAAAAATGTATTGTATTAAGTTTATTTGTATGTGTAAACAAACCTTTAAAACTTGTACCATATAAAACCATAGATAACCATGGAATATTTCGCTGTCACTGATCAGAAAAGTCACACAAATTCTGTCTTTCCTTTTACATGGTGAGAAGAGACACTTTTTGATGTTTATTGGTACGAGTAGTAGCAATTTAACTCCGCCATAAACTAGTCCTGCAGAATATCTTTAAAATACTAAATTTACAAAATGTTAATAAAAAAATGATGCAGTTTCTCTTACAACGTTAGAATAAATATGAAGGACGCTGTGTTTTTATTTTAAATAAAGCGATAAGTAAAAATCGCCACTTTCCAGAATTCTGACGGGTGAGATTTTCTGTCGTTTCTGAAGAATCGCGATCTCCGTATCAAAATTTTTAGAAAACAGTAAAAAATACAGCATTTTGGGACATGCTTAACCCGAGGGCTATCCCAACCCGGGGGTAAACCGCATCTATAGGACAATAGTGATTACTCGGCTTCTGATATTTGAAAGCCAATCTATACAAAATGTAAATTGTAGGATCACCCGGCCAAGACCATTATGTAAATATTAAGTAAAAGTTACAACACATGATTACTTTGTTACATAAATTCTATAGGTAAACTGGAAGTCACAACAAGGTAAAAAGTAGCTTCCATGTTCTGCATAATGGCACTCACAAAGTTCTTTTTTTTTACCTGAATGCTATGTAATTAAAATAACGTAAATAATACATGGCAAAAAAAAAAAGGGAAACGGCAGATACCGATTAACTAGTAACTAGAAAGTAAATCTAAAGGTAAAATTGGGGTAATTTTTTTTACATAGTATCTATATCTCTTACAAGTAACATCAAGGTAACGCACTTTTTATGTAACTACTATATATACATTTATAACATAAATATTATATACAACATGGTATAAAGTAACTTACATGTTTTGCATAATGCCATTCAAAAAGTTCCCTTCTTATTACGTAAATATAATGTAATTAAAGAAAAATAAGTTTGGTTATGTAAATATTACTTACGTAAACTTTATGAAAATTGTTTTTGTTAATTTTTTTCTTTAGATTTACGTAAATATTATGTTAATTTAACAAATGAGTTTGCTGGGGAATTTTTAACAAAAAAAAAAGATTTTTGTCTAAATGCAACTCTAATGCATTTCCAAGAGTAGAGTTATTTACAGTAATAAGCTATATCTTTACATTTTATCCCTGCAAATACATCTGTTACATTAACATAGTATTTACGTAAATCTAAAGTGGACACTTTTACATAAAGAAATTTTCATAAAATTTACGTAATATTTACATAACATACCTTATGTTTTATTATATTTATGTTATAAATTTATATAGTAGTTACATCAAAAGTACGTTATTTACGTGACGTCAAGTTTACCTTGATGTGACTCGTAAGAGAAATAAATATTATGTAAAAAAATTTACCCTAATTTTACCTTCTGGTTTACTTTCTTGTTACTAGTTAACCGATATCTGCGTTTTCTAATTTTTTGTTGCCATGTATTATTTACGTTATTTTAGTTACATCTTATTTACGTAAAAAGTACTATTCTGACCTCCAGTTTACCTATAATTTATGTAACAAAGTAATTATGTGTTGTAAATTTTACGTAATATTTACATAACGGTGCTGGCTGGGAGGATCCCAACCCTCACAGGAAAAATTCCTTTCTAGTTTTACTAGTTTTTTCTAAATTAGGAAATACCAGACAAAAAAAACAGGGAATTCCTTACTTTTCTTGGAAATTCCCAGCGAAAATTATGATTTTTTATTTTCGTTGGGAATTCCTCATCTTTTTTATAAATTGACACTTTTTGTTAAAAATTTCTGACAAAAACAAGAAATCCCTTAATTTATTTTGAGTATTTTATTTTGGTGAGAACTACAAAACTGAACGTGCTCCTTTTTTACTTTCGTACTGAAGGCTTAGCTTAAAAGCATATGATTTCTCTTATCCCTGAAAAAAACGTATTCAAGCCAATTCATCTTATCTGTGAACCAAACTGTAATATTAGCTAGAATGGAAGTTAATATCCGACAGCTTGCTGTCTATTATAGCTCGGAGGCGGCCGTGAAACTAATATTAAAATATTAAGTTCCTTTATGTAAAAGGGAATACCGTTTTTCTAATTATGTGTTGTACGTTTCACGTAACATTAAGCAAACTTTACAAATTTACAATAATAATCCATAAAAAACGCAAAATATTTTAATAAGTATAGTCGTGGCGTAAAGTTAAAGGAGAAAAGAAACTTTACTCAGCAGTTTTGGATCTGACAGGCTTTGTTTAAAACTTTCTTAATTTTCAAGAGAAAGAGTTTGTACACTAATAGGTTTGACATTTTTTTAAGCTTGCATCGCTCAGAGCAAATCCATTTTAAAAGTTTTTGTAGCGTACCGTCAAAGTAAAATATCATTTAATTTATAAAACATAAGAAGTAAACTGTATGAAAACTCATTTTCGGTGTTACAATTATTTTTTTTATACCTTCATCAAAAACATGATTTTACTAACTGTCTGCAGATAACTAAAGCATGGCTTTTTTGGTTACCGATGCAAAAAAACTTTTTTCTTGATCACGGGTGCAAAAAAGATTTCTGTCCGTTTTTTACACAAAGTTAAAGAGAAATAGCGGAAAATATCAAATTATCAAAGATTAAAATGTCGCAACAATGAACGTCACCGAGTAAAAAGACACATCGCTATGGAAACGACTGTTATTTCATTTACCAGCCGTCTTGATTTATAGTGTAAAGATCCCACTAAACATCAAAATCGTATTAAACGTCAAATACATGTTGAAAAAAAAATGTTTTTTTTTAAACCCTAAAATGTGTTAGAATTAATGCATCTTTTGGAATTTAAAAAAAATGTAGGAAATCTTACCTCAGATACTAAAAATATATATTATAAAAAACATTAATAAACAAACATTTAAAGAACGTTAATTTTATTAACATTAAAGAAAAGACCATTAATATATGTTTATTTTTGATATGTCATTAACCAGAGAATACTTCGAACATGAATTTAGGATGGAATAAGGGTATAAATATAATTGTTTTTTTGACATTAAAAGGCCACCATAAAAATTTGTTTATTTAATGAATGTTTTTTTCACTTTAAACTTTTTAATACAAATTATTAATTAATGTATGAGATTAACTAAAATTTATTTATAACATCCAAAAAAGTCCTTTAAGATATGTTTTCTTTTAATTGTTTTTTTAATAGTTTATTTTCTAGCGAAAAACAAAATAAAAAGACCCTTCTAAAACTAAAATAAAAATCAGTTAGGTATGTTTATTTAAATTAAAATGATTTTTTATAATCTAAAATGTTGTTTTATACAACCTACTTCTTTTTAATATTGTTATCGTATGACAACTTCTTATTTATTTAATTTCTACCAAAATGTTATTAAAAACTCGATTTGTTTAATTTTGCATTTTACAGGCCCAGCAGTCATCAGCTGATTCTCTTCAATTTCGCCTCCTAGTTATCGCGCAGGCCGGAAAATAACGGTACTGATCCAGTGGCCCAGAAGGTCCTTATTTTCTTCATTTTCTTTTCTTAATATCTCGATCAAATCCTAGAAAGTTCAACTATACTATTTCTTATGCTGCACTTTTATTCACCTTAGTTCTTTTTCTTCGAATTCAAGATATTATTTCTTGCCTATTTACTTTTCTGTACGATGGTGTTTAGCAGACTCTGTTTTCTGGCCTTAGCTTTAGTCGACGCAGCTACAGATAGAAATAAAAGAGAACATGATTTTTGATTGATAAGAAATTGTAACCTCAATTTTTTTGACTTTTGACCTTTGTTTCTGGCATTATTTCAAAAATCAGTTATGTTTATTTAAATTAAAATTATTTTTTATAATTTTCGAATTAAATAGATTACGATTGCCTAAGTAGTTTTTGTGATGGATAACCCTCTGATGAAAGGTATGTTCTTTTTATATATTTCTTTTAGATAGAAGTGTGGTTATGGCAGAAAACCATATACTGCATAATTACCTTATTTTATTATCTGAACTATTCTTCTAAGAGTGTGTACTTTGTATTGAATAGGGTGCTCCGTAGATTCCTCCATGGATTCCATTGACGATATCTCTGAAAGTCTCCCAAAACGTTAAGACATTTTTCTGATAGACATGCCTTCCCTATGTGAGTCAACTATCACCCATGCCAGCCTACTTTACCTGATGATGCTACAGACCTACCTCCAGAGGTGCTGCTTAGAACCTGCTGTGACCAATGCCCTTGTCATGCCTGTGTTAGACAGCTTTGAGAGGCTTGCCATCAATTGCAGAGTTTTGTCTACTGAATGTCATAGACTCAGGCCTGTATACCTACCTACCTTTGGAAATGTATACCCCATGTTGTGTGTTTTCTGTGCTTTTTATTCCATGTTTATTTAAACTTTAAGCTATTAAACCTAGTAAGTACCGAAAAAGCACATTACCTAAAGTTAAAATTATTTAACTGTACCTTAGCAAAATGTTACCTTTCCTTAATTTACCCTTATAAATATTAAGTTTAATTACTTTAACCTTAAATTAACTTACCTACAATTCCCCGGTGTACCTTTGTAGATTTTATGGCGGCGACTAGATGTCATGATTCCCTGATACCTCGAAGAAAATATAAGAAACTATTTATTTTCTTAAGCCCCTAAGTTGTGCACAATTTTCGACGATTCTATACAATTGTAGAAAATTTTTAGACAACATTCCTTCCCATGTAAATATATTTTTTTTTTTAATGTTATATATTGGCAATTGTAAATAAAATGACATTTTTGATTTTAAACATTCCTGCCGTAGGAATCTTTAGTTTAGAAACAAGGTTATTCCACTTAGTTATAGTTTAAGGGATGTTTTTTTTTTGTCTAAGAATAGTTGACTATTTAAAAATAAGCGACAATGAGAAAGTTAATTTTTTTGTATTTAATTAAAATGTTTTCAAATAATATGTTTATTTTTTTTGACTCTCTTGTTTTAACCAAAAGGTATTTAACTACCAGCAATAATAAATTTTCTTTAAATTAATTTAAATAAAAATTGTTACTTATTTAAACAATAAGTTTATAAACAGAATGTCTTATTTCTTTTTAATCTATATAATTTTATTTAAACAACAAAACTTATCGCTGGACATATTTCTGTATTTTAGTGTCCTGACATACAATTAATATTTTAATATAAACACAGTGGCGTTCATTACATACTATTTTTTTTCCAAAACACATGCCCCACACCTTTAATTGTTCATGCTAGTTTAGCTACGGTTTAGTGTTAGTGTTAGTTATTTCACAATGTTATGGCAGTAACTTTACAGACACATCTACATATGTATCGATTGCAGTCAGCTGTTCTATCACCGCATCTACCATAAAATAGGGCTTCATTATAAACATGCCATATAAATCAGAATCCTAGTGTATTTTGGCTTTATTTCAAACGCGTTAGGTATACGTATCTATGTACCGTCATCCGGGGCTAAGTGGTCCAAAATTTTCGGTTTTTTGTAGATTTTGGGAAAACTATAAAATATTTTGGCTTAAGAATTTTAATATAAAGTCTACCATGCTTTAATAAGCTGCGTCTGGACAAATTTTGTTTTAAATATATGTAGTTTTTTTATATATATTTTTGTTCTAGGTGGTCCACTTACCCCGTAGTTTGAGGTAAAGGGGACCACCCGCCCGTTTTTCATTAATTTACGCACTAGGGTCCCATTTAATCTTTATAATGGGAAAGAGGTCCACCCTTAAACTTTTTAAAAATGATTTTTTTGTATTAAACAACATATGAAAAAGATTGGTAGTAAAAATAATATCAAAATTTTTTATTTATTTTTAATTTGAAAAAAAAACGAACTCTTATTAACTAATAAGTTGTACAAAAAAATTTTTAAGTACAAAAGCTTAAGCTTTAATAGGAACAAAAATTCTTAGAACTAAGAAAAAATAAAAAAATACTCTAATAGCAACAAAAACTGAACAAAAAAATTTGGATTCAGTTTTAGCAAAGTAAAGAAATATCAGTATTCATATGAAATTTGTATCTACCTCTGGTATGATTTTTAACAAGGATTTTCTCAACAATATCTGTAGGATCTATAAGGCATTCGTCGTGAACTTGAGGAAATACAAAGTAAATTTCTTTTCCTGTCATCTTTCTTAAAAAAATAATTTTAAATTTATCGTTTAAATTTCTTTGTATTTGGCCAACATAATACAACTGCCTTTTTCCAGAAGTAATTTCAAATTTTACGATGACAAAATCGCTTTGTACCAAATCACTCAAATTTTGTTGAAGCGCCGGCACCGATACAGTTTCCTGTTGCGGTTCAGCTTCCAAAATGTCTTCATCAGAATTCTCCTGAAACATATCTACATCAGATGACTCGTTATGTTCACTATATTCAACATCGTCTGATGACTCGGACGATGTTTCAATTTCCTCTAAAGATAAACTTTTTCCTGGTGCCACGTGTAGCTTTTTACCTCTAGATTTTTTTGTTTGATTTTCAGGCATTCTTGTTTTTTTAAGAAAATCAATAAGTTCTGGATTAAAATTACCAGAACTTTCTGGTTCCGGATGAGTTTCATTTGGCAGTTTTTGCAGGACCCTTTCTCGATTTAACGGATAGATTCCGCAGGCAGCAAAACCGGCCTTTAGATTTTCAGAAGCGGTCTCTAAACTTTCTAAGGTTTTCTTAAGGAGTTTTGGGAAATCAGATTTTGGAACAACTCCTCTATTTTTCTGTTTCCACTCTAGAAGTACAGCTCTCCATTTTCGTTTTAAGGGAGCAAAAAATGCTACGTCAAGAGGTTGACAAATTCCTGTTGAATTTGGCGGCAGTAGCACAAATCTAATTTGATTTTCGTTACAACTCTCGATGACTGTTTGAGAAACGTGACTGGATAAGTTGTCACCTATCATTAGTCGCGGAGCTGGTTGCTTTTTAAGGTATGGCAGAGCCAGTTTTAAAAACCAATCCTCAAAGGTCCTTTCGTCAAACCATCCATTTTTTGACCTGTTGTATCGAGTGTTGTCTGGGCCACCTTCAATCCAAGTTGGGTATAAATTCTCTGCTCGATAAACAATATAAGGTGGTAGCAATACTCCTGCAGCTGATCCGCACATCATTATGGACACGCTAGTCTTTGATGAGTCTAGAACATTTTTTGGATGCTTAGATCCCCTTTTTATAACAACCCTTTGCTTTCCAGGATCGTCGCAAAAATTTGTTTCATCATAGTTAAGTATACTTTGTGGAGAAACGTTCTCTAAAGAATTTTGGAGTTGATCAAAATAAGAGTTGATAATGTCGGCGCCAACTTCAGCTCTACAACGCTTGATATTTTCTGAAAAACGGACCGATAATTCGGGATGCCTTTTTAAAAAAAGATTAATATATTCGCTGCCTGGCATGTTATTCTTAAAACGTGATTCCTGCCTACCAATTCGGTCAAGATACTGTTTGATAATACACCTGATATCCAACTTGGTCATCGGAAATCCCCATTCTCCACAAAGTATGAGACCTTGAACTATTTGCTGTTCTTCATTCTCTCTTAAAGCTGGTTGTCTGCCGTATTTTAATGTGTGAGTTCCCTCTAATTTTCTTTTTAATGTGGTTCTGGGAATACCATATTTCTTACAGGCTTTTCTTCTAGACATCCTTCGTAATTTTACTTCTCTGATCGCTAGCTCTAAGTTTTCTACCGTATAGTTGCAGTTGGGAGCTTTTCCCACCTTCCTCTTGTAATTTCTGACCATCTTTTGTCATCTGTAACGAAAAAACAAACCTTTTGTCAATTCTACGGCTAAAGTGGACCGGTCCGCTTTCCCCAGATTTATGTTGACTTTTTATATTTATTTCCCCCACTGCTACCACAAATAAATAAAAACGTTTTTTAAACTCAATTATTATTTAAAACTAAATGGTGAAGTGCCTAACGTAAGTTAAAAAACAAAAAACTTACCTATAAACGCACTGCAAGGGAGGTTTTCCAGGAAATAAAATAACCAAAAAATTGCCGTGTATCTTTTCGCTTTCAGAATGCAACTGAACAACAGCAGCGCGCTCGATCTTGACAAAAAAGCTTATTGCGTTAGGTGTTCTCAATCCAACCTGCATACGAAATCGCTGTTGCCGGTTGTTTTATAGAAGATACACAATTTTATTATTTTTAATGTCCTTTTGGACCACTTTACCAGCTGTGGTCCTCTTAGCCCCGCTTGACGGTACGTAAATGTTAAATTTATTTTAACAATAATGGCATTTTTTTAAATAATTTTCTTAGTTTTGTTCAGTATATGCGGACATTGACTAAAATCGAGTTTTTGAAGGCATAAAAACGAATTTAATAGTTATATTATAGCTAGGAACTAAAGTGACATAAAATTTGTAGCCTGAACAAAGCGAGAGCTACATTTCGCTGAGTGATAAAAATGCGTGGTAGGTTTAATAATTATAATGTATACTATTTTTTGCACTTTTACCTAAAGGGTTCAAGGTCACCTTGTTTTTAGTTTATTTTTTAAATTAAAATTTACTAAATTTAATTTTAACTCCCTAAAATTTTATTGTCCCTAAAATTTTATTTTACTCTAAAATTTCATTTTAATCCCTAAATTTGATTTCTTTACTTCTTGCTTTACCAAAGAACTATAAATAAATCTAAAGTGAAACATTGGTCCAGTGCAAAAAAGTTTTTATGAATAACATTTTCTTCTTTGTCACGTTTTTAGTCCCAGAAGTGCAAAAACATTTTTATCTGGTTAAAAATATTACCAAGTTAACCAAACATTGTTTAATAATTTGAAATTAACTCCGTGTTTCGGACTTCCATTGTTTATATTTTATTTATACACGACGAGACGTTGCAAACTAGTTTGCACCTGAAGATGATCAGAGATTAAACTGATCGGAACGTCGTGTATAAATAAAATATAGACAATAAAAGTCCGAAACACAAAGTTAATTTCAAATTGTTTAATAATATTATAAAAACATTTTTTTGTCAATGTTAGAAAAACATTTTTTTTCCCATGTTAAAAAAACAAATTTTTTTCAGTGTTATAAAAAAAAAATTTCCAATGTTAAAAAAACATTTTTTTTTAAATTATTAGACAAACATGAAGTTATTTTTCTAACGTCAGAAAACGGGTTATTAAGCGCATTTTTCACAGTGAATATAACGTTAGAACTAACATCCAGGCTAACGTTATGTTTTCCGACTATATGTTATTTAAACGTTATTAAAATGTTTTTTTGTTTAGTGGGATGGTGTGTTGAGGGAACTTCTCTTCGTTCGAGATTTTTAAAGGTATTTTCCTGTTTTTCTTGGATTTTATGATAAAGGTGTTAAAAAAAAGTGTTAACAACTCGCGGCTGAAGTGTGCTTTGTTTTATTCGCGTTTTTAAATAGCTCTCTGCGCTCGTTATTTAAACCAACGCTTGTAAAAAAGCACTATTTTAGCCACTAGCTGCTAAAACTACTATTTTTTATACCTTCATCAAAAACAAGATTTTAGTACCTGTCTGCAGATAACTAAAGCATGGTTTTTTTTTGGTTACCAATGCAAAAAAACTCTTTTTTTTATCACGGGCGCAAAAAAAGATTTCTGTTCGTTTTTTACCCAAAGTTAAAGAAAAATAACGGGAAATAATAATATTGCGAAAATCTAATTATTCTTAAAAAAATAATTACAAAATATAATTACAAAAAAATAATTACAAAATATCGTCAAAATATCAAAGTCAAAGAATAAAATGTCGCAACAATGCACGTCACCGAGTAAAAAGGTACATCGCTATGGAAACCATTGTTATTTAATTTACTAGCCGCCTTAATTTTTAGTGTAAAGATGGTGTGTTGCGAGCAGTGCTCTTCGTTCGAGATTTTTAAAAGTATTTTCGTGTTTTTCTTGGATTTTTTGATAAAGGTATTAAAAAAAACAACTCGAGGCTAAACTGGGCTTTTTTTTACTCGCATTTTTAAATACCTCACTGCGCTCGTTATTTAACCCAGCGCATGTAAAAAAAAGCACTGTTTTAGCCACTAGTTGTGTTTATTTAATATCACAACAAATATTCAGTTGAAAAAACTACAACTAAATAAGAATTTATGTTATTTTTCCTAAAGCAAAAACACACTTTGTTGCATGATTAAAAAGGGCAACATATATATCTTTCACGGACGAGATGAATTTTTGATCCCATGACTGGCTCCACGTATGTTGATTTATATACGCATCTTCAGGGAATCGGCGCATGTGTTTTATTTAAAAATGGTTTTGGAGAAGTAACATTAACCTTATTTTGTTAAAATATTATTGTGGGAAGCAAGCAGAGGTTTTTAATCAAGATCTAAGCTAAGGATGGCAAGGGCAACTAACAAACTTTCGAAAATATGATAAGGTTTGGCACACTTACCCTGAACCGGGCCTTTCATAGACTGCGCAATAAGATGCAAAAACATACTTTAAATAAAATTTAATTATTTTTTCCCGATTTACAAATTTAACACAAACACCAAAAAATATTTAACAATTCCTCCGCAATGCGCAAGTTAAGTACTACCACTCGCTCTCAAATTTAAGAATACCGGTCCTGGGGCAAAGCATCTTTTTTGTCCACGGTCTAAAGGGGCAACAAGGTTGCATTAGGTATATCTTTTACGGACGAGATGGATTTTTGATCCCGTGAATAGCTCTATGTATTTTCACTTATATACGCGTCTTCAGGGAACCACGTGATGAAAATGGTTTTGGCGAAGTCACACAGTTATTTTGTTAAAATATTGTGAGAAGCAAGCCGAGATTTATAATCAAGATCTAAGCTAAGAATAGCAAGGGCAGCTAACAAAGATTCGAAAATATGACAAGGTTGTGCAAACGGACCTTGAACCGAGCCTTTCATATACTGCGCAATAAGATGCAAAAACATACTTTAAATAAAATTTAGTTATTTGTTTCCGATTTACAAATTTAACACTTAAAAAACAAAAAATATTTAACAATTCATCTGCAATGTGCAAATTAGGCACTATTCCCTTTCAAATTCAAGAATACCGTCCCTGGGGCAAAGCATCTTTTTTGTTTATCCACGCTCTTTCAAAAACACATGCCATGGTATATTTAGGAGCTGGTTTCATGGCGTAGGCGTAGGCCAAAATAAAAACCGAAAGGGCAATAATTGCCTGTCTAAGCAAAGATAAATTATTGCTTTTATTCTGAAATTATCACCTACTTATATGAGATTAATTCGCTGTCTTTGTTTTCGAATTTTATTTTAGCAAAAAAATAAAAGATATTAACCAATGGAGCTCAGGAACATTTTTCAATAACAACATATCTGAAAAATACTCAACAATTATTGGAGCATTCGTTTTTATTTGTTTCGTTTGGCCTCATTTAAAAAGTTCACAATTTTTGATATGTGCTCAAAAGTTGCCGGTCAATTGATCATTTTAAGAAAACTTTTTAATAATTTGAGGAACCAAAAGTATAATAGGTACTTTACTAATATTATACTTTAACTACTGGCACCTGCTGGCACCGGCAATGGTGTGCATTTCTTTTATTATTTTTTTATGGTAGAGTTTACATGCTTTAAAAATAGTAGTGCAGCCATAGTTAATGACAATAAAACCTTCTCTATGCATGTCTAAACAATTGGTTTAAAAATATTTCGGTATAAGCAAAAAATAAATTAACTTCCGGAAGTAAAATAGATCGTGTAAAATTGTTTACAAAGAAAAATGCAAAAAATCAAGCATATTATTAGTAGTGGCAAACATGTACAACAGAGGTAAAAATCAGCGAATATTGTACAAAAAAAAATTTATATCTTGTCACAAAAGAGTTAGTTTTAATGTATTGTAATGTACGTTTAATATTTTTTCTCTATTGAAGATGCTATTGTTACATATATTTCTATAAAGAGCGAGAACTGTAAACTTAAATTATTAAGAAGTTTAAGATATGATGGTGATACATCTAAGAATAATTATCATTTTATGAAGTTATGAGGGTTGTGATTTTACCTAAATGGGACTTCTGTCAAGTTCTGTGGGATATTTAGAGAATCCCTGGGATATTTCGTTTTGAAAATCTCAAATGGATTCTTCCGGGGATTTCCCTGGGAGTTACTGTGCTATTAGGGTGTCAGATTATGTGATTTATTTTATTTTTATTTTTCAGGGTGGTCCAAATTCAAAGGGCCTCTATAGCTTTGAGCATTTGCAGCATATTTAGCCCAAAACTAATATACATGTTACGGGCTCGATTTTCAAGAGAAATCGAAAACTAAAAACCGCACTACGATATGTCAAAGCGTTTCTGAGCTACAGGGTGATTCTCAAAAATGTGCGATTTTAAAGGCCTTCTAAAACTTTTTTATTTGTAAAGATAAAGATTTTCATTAAAAACATTTTTTGAAGATTTTTTGAAGACGAATCTACCTATATCACCGATTTTCTCTTAAAGACTTTAGTTCCCGAGATATCACACAAAGTTATATTTCTTTAAATGGGATACCTCCAATTTTTCTAAGAAATCAGTTTTCTAATAAAACTTCCTGTCGAACGATGTGCCATGCACCTATTTTTATTAAATAGTTTAAAAGATATTTGCATATTTTGATATTTACCATAGTAGACGCTGTGCGCGCCCTAAATGTGTAAATAAAATTTTACAAAATCAAGTTGGCTACGACCCGAGGGGACACAGCAACCTCGAACTTTAACTTCTAGTTTACTATAATTACCAACCATAAAATAATAAACAAAAATAAAATTATTAAAAGTTTTTATTTAAAATTTTTATTAATTAAACTATGTAACACCTAAAATCTACATCTAACAATTTTCTTTAATTCTAAAACAAATGCTCAAATTGACGGCCGTTTTCTTGTACCTAAACATATCCTACATCTTCTCTTGACGCTATTTTCTGCATTAAGAAGTTCTACCGCACGAAGCTGCCTGAATGCTGTACGAAGTGCCTCTTCCAATTCCCTTCGAGTAGTTGGGCGATTTCGAAATACAAAATCTTTGACTCTCCCCCACAAAAAGAAGTCGCAAGGGGTCAGGTCTGGAGACCTGGGGGGTTAATATATAGAACCTTTATTTCCGATCCAGTTTTCGGCAAACACAATATTTAGCAAATTAGTAATGTCTCGTGCATTGTGAGGAGGTGCACCGTCATGTTGAAAGTATTGCTCATTATTTTTCTGAAGTGTCAAATTGTCGATAAACGGAATCACCTGCTCTTCTAAAATTTGTTGGTATCTTTCAGCATTTATATTTCCATCAAAAATATGTGGCCCAATAATTTGTCCTCTATAGATGCCTACACATACCTTAAAACTGAACCTTCCCTGATTCGCTTCTTCCACCATAATATGGGGATTTTACCACCTGCAAAATGTACGTCTTGGAGCAAAATCTGGTTGCCGTAATTGATGCACCCGCCGGGGTCGATAAGGCCTAAACTTATGTTTTTTAAGAACCCGAACGGCATTGCTGCGTGGAACTCCAGTGTTTCTCTCCATAGCTCTGGTGGAAATATTCGGGTTAATTTCTATTTATCCTAGAACCGTTAGTTCTTCCAACTCTCTATCTCTGGCTAAGCTTCTATATGTCCTAGGCTGCGGTTTTGTAAAGGATCCGTATTCTTGTAGATGACGTTTTAACTTCAAAAATATTTTTGAGCTAGGTTGCCTTCTTCCCGGATATTTCTGGAAATATAGATTTAACGCCGTCTATCGATTTTCGTTACTTTCAATATAAAATTTTATCATGTCCTACTTTTCAAAGTTTTCAAACATTTTTATATCTTGACGAAGACGCCACTTTTGACACTTGGGCTCGTTTATCATGGAAATTGTTTTTATTTGATCATAGCTACCTAGATAGATACCCTAAAACCGCATAGGTCAGAGTTAAACACAGCCTACTATGGTAGTTATTAAATATTGCAGATATCTGTTTAACTACTTAATAAAAATAGGTGTATGACACATCGTTTAAGAGGAAATTTTATTACAAAACTAATTTAAAAAAAAAAAATTGGGTATTAAGGCAAAATTGGTGAAACAGGTAGATTTAGATTTGTCCCTAGAAAATCTTCAAAAAATATTTTTAATGAAAATCTCTATCTTTAAAAATAAAAAAGTTGTAGAGGGTTTTTAGAAACGCACATTTTTGAGAATCACCCTGTAGCTTAGAAACGCTTTGACATATCGCAATGCGGTTTTTAGTTTTCGACTTCTCTTGACAATCGAGCCAGTAACATGTAGATTAGTTTTGGGCTAACTATGCTGCAAAAGCCCAAAGCTATAGAGGCCCCCTGTACAACAGAGGTAAAAATCAGCGAATATTGTACAATAAAAACACTTACATCTTGTCACAAAATAGTTAGTTTGGATCTATTGTAATGTACGTTTAATATTTTTTCTCTATTGAAAATACTATTGTTACATATATTTCTATAAAGAGCGGGAACTGTAAACTTGAATTATTAAGAAGTTTAAGATATGATGGTCATACATCTAAGACTCATTATCATTTTCTGAAGTTATGAGGGTTGTGATTTTACCTAAATGGGACTTCTGTCAAGTTCTATAGGATATTTAGACAATCCTTGGGATATTTCGTTTAGAGCATCCCAAATGGATCATTCCGGGGATTTTCCTGGGAGTTACTGTGCTATTAGGATGTGGGATTATGTGATTTAATTTATTTTTGTTAAATTTTTAATTTGTTTTTCAAGTACAGTACAAAGAAAATATTAAAGTTAAAGTACAACTTTATTTGAGTGGCTTTCACTAAAGCTTCAACTGGCATAAGTTAAGGACAAAGTATCAAGCCTAAATCAAGTTTTGTAGTCTGCAGGATTTTTTAGCTTCCTGGGTCGTATGTGTTTAAATTGCGATCTTCAAAATCTCAGTAGATACCTGGGCACAATAGGCCCCTTTGAGGCCGCAGTGCATGGTTCAGCTTTCGGTAGAGAGCTAACCACTAGTTTTGAATACATATACATACAACTTTTTTTGTACTAAATATATACCTGCCAGCCTGCTGCAGGCCGTTGTTCCAAATCAATGCTAACTAGTAGTAGTAGAAAAGGGGTGGCGCGCGGCCCATTTATTGAGTCGACTTTGCAATTGCCTCTTGGTTGTTCCTAAGAGTGGTTCCGGCCCTACATACTGGGTGCTTGCCCCGATCCTGGCGAGCTCGTCGGCTTTCTCATTCCCCTGCACCCCCATATGTCCCGGTACCCACATAAGTGTCACTTGTTTGCCCTCTCCCTAGGATTCTAGTGCATCCGCACATTCCTCTCCCAGGGTGTTGTTGATCTTGGGCGCCCTAGTGCCTTTAGGGCCGATTGGCTGTCGAAGAATATATGCTAACTAAGTACTTTCCAATTAGTACTTTGCCGTTATTGGTTTGGTAAGCATGTACCTAAAAAGTACTATTTTTTTAAATTCGTGTTTGCTGAGTGGTTCCATCGCGCAGGCCGAAATAATTGCCTCTCCTATTGGTTTTATTCTCAACTTATCACTTACCTTATAATATTAATTCGCTGTCTTTGTTTTCGAATTTTTTTTTAATAACAATATATCTGAAAACTAAGTTTGGGTAAAAAAGAGAATTAGTCGAAAAAATCGCATTTAGTTGAACCTCATTTAAAAATTCCACAATTTTTGAAATGTGCTCAAAGATTGCCGGTCAATCCATCACTTTAAGAAAACTTTTTAATAATTTAAGGAAACAAAAGTATATTAGGTACAAAAAAATCAAAATTTTTCTTTAGAAAAAACACATGTATATTTAAGAGCTAGTTTCATAGCGCAGGCGTAGGCCAAAACAAAAACTGAAAGGGCAATAATTGCAAGCAAAGATAAATTATTGGTTTTATTCTCAAATTATCACCTAACTATGTAAAATTAATTCACTGTCTTTTGTTTTCGAATTTTATTTCAACAAAAAATAAAAGACATTACTCAACGGAGCTTAGGCACATTTTTCAATAACAGCATATGTGAAAATTACTCGACAATTAATGGAGCGTTCTTTTTTATTTTTTGGGTCAAAAACAGAATTCGTCGAAAAAATCAAGTTTGGTTTAGCTTCATTTAAAAAGTTCACAATTTTTGATATGTGCTCAAAGGTTGCCGGTTTAAGAAGACCTTTCAATAATTGAAGGACCCAAAAGTATAATCTGTACAAAAAAAATCAATATTGTTTAAACCACATCGTGTGCAAAGGTGTCAGGGGAAACACATAAGTGAAAATTGGAAAGGGTATTTCTTGTTAAGTCATGGTATAATCGATTTTCCTCAAGCATGATTTACTAAAATAGATAAAAAATATTAAAGCCTAATTATCCTCGGGTCAGTCCTAAAAAACGTATGTCGAGCTAACTTGAGTCTCTTCTTTTAATTTGCAGTATTTTTCATTAAAAAAGCGAAAAAATTTGACTCGTCGGACACGGCTGATTTTTTTGGATGGTTTGACAAAAATATTTCAAATCAAGTCGTTATTTTGTCCAACAAATTTTTTCAAGAAATTCCGTTGGCGGGCTCTTTTAAGTTAAGGGTGAACTAGAGTTTCGAACGTCCATTGTTTTTATTTTTTACTTTTTCCCAACGTTTCGAATGCTTATGTATCTTCAATCATCAGCTGAATACAGCATTACTTGTAAGCCTGACAAATACTAAGCTCATATTGTAGCTAAAGGTTTCAAACAAAACTATGGCAATGGAAATTTTTTTGTGCATATGTAAAAACCACTTAATAAGATGGCTTAATTATTAGGCAACAACAGTTAAATTTTGTTTCTATTGCCAAGTTACAGTATTTTTCTTTATATTTGGGTAAAAAATGGGTGGAAATCTTTCTTTGCTCCCGTGATGAAAAAAAAAAGGTTTTGTTTGTGGACTGTGAGTAAAATCGAGTTATTGATGTAGGAATAAAAAAGAGAACATTAAAAACGTTAAAACAGGCAAATAAATAAAAGATAATCCTAAACCATTGACAAGCAAATGTCATGGTGATCGTTATCTACGGTAAATCTCTTGCTGAAAACGAAACTAATCAAAATTAGCAGTGAGATTTACTTAGATCTAAAATAGTACCCCCCACAGGTCTAAATATTTACACCTGTGGGGGTACTAAATTTTAAAACAAATTTTCAAAAAAAATTTACCCATACAGAAAAGACACAAAGTTATTGATTATTTTGTATTGTTATTGCAAAATACCTCTGAAAAACTGCTTTTTTTTCTCAAAATACACCATATTTTAGAAGAAAATGCCCTAAAACTAATTTTTTTGACAGGTTTCAAAATGGTAAATGGTTAATTCACCAATAATTTAGCACATAATAGCTTCATTATTTGTGATTGAGGTTATAAAGTTGGTGATTTTTCAGACCACCTCAGGGGGGTGGTTTAAATTTATAGCCCCCAGAAAGAATTGTTTGGTGGCCTTTGGTAATAAGTTCGTTTATAATTTCCCTAAGTAACCATTTTTGCAAGGATTAGTTTACCTTATTTAATATCCCAAATTGTTCATTACCCAATAAAACACCTCCTATTTTGTCCAGAAATATGCCATATTTTGAACCCGTTTTCAGCACAAAAAATATATTTATGAGGGCACTACGAGGCAAAACAAACATAAGTGAAGGTCACTGATTATGCATGAAAAATATACTGAACAAATAAACCCAAAAATTTATTTACAAACTGAAAGTAAAACATTGAGGTTATCTAAAAGCTCAGTCAAAAAAACTTTCCTTACTCAAAGCCCACTCATTTTAAAGCTGTAGCTTTCATCAGTAGAGGTTGGTGCAAGCCAAGGTGCAAGCAGAGGTAAAAGATCCGCACTCGCTGTTTGTGATTGAACGCAGCGCTAATATTTTTAAACTGATATTTCGACAGTGACAGAAATGTAAAAAAAACTTGCATTTACATTTTTTTGAAAAAGAGGACTTAATATATGCAACTAATGTCCAAACTGACATTTCCTTAAAATTCAAGATGGCAGACAGATTTAAAAAAATTGGTCATTTTGACCTTCCTTGGAAAATGTTTATGTTCGCCACTGTACTAAAACTGAGATGTTCGCTAAATTGCCTTATTCTTTCTACGTATTTACACATAACATTTGTTTAAATCGGTTAAGAAATAAAAAAGTTCTACAGTTTTATATTTCATGCTCTTTGTGTGCTAAATTCGACGGGATACAGGTTCGTCAAAAAATATCGGAAAAAAGTCTAATGCCAAAACTGTTAATTCTTTAAAATTTAAGATGGCGGACTATTTAAAAATTGGATATTTTTATCCCCTTGGAAGAAAATGTGTACGCAACTGTAATAAAATTGGTATGTGCACTAAATAGCCTTATTTTTTCAACGCATACACATATGTAACGTTTGTTTAAATCGGTTAAGAAATAAGACTTTTCATGGAGTCTTCCGCCATCTTGAATTTTAAAGAGATGTCATTTTGACATTAGGCACATAAAAGTTAGGCTTTTAGCTTGTCAGAAAGTTTTAAATTTTTGGCAAAACTATCCCGTCGACTAGAAAACAACCTATGGTCAGAAATAGGCATCAAATATAAAACTGCGGAACTTCCCTATTTTTTAACCGATTTAAACAAACTTTACATGTGAGTACGTAAAAAGAATAAGGCAATCTAGCGCACTTCTTAGTTTTATTACAGTGGCGCACATAAAATACCCATTTTTCAAAACTGTCCACCATCTTGAATTTTAAGACAATGTCAATTTTAATGTTAAGCACATAAAATCGGAAGTTTTCTTTTTCAGAAAAACTTTAATTTTTAAATTTCGGAGAATTAATGTAGAAGTTATAGGCAATCTAAAAAGTCCATTTTTTTTGGAACTCCCTATAGAATACACAACAGGGATAAAATAACAAATGGGACATTTATGGATTTTGCAGTGTAAGTTTCTTATATCTCATATACCGGGAGCTGGACGTTAAAAAGTCTATGTATCAGATACCAGAAGAGGTTATAACCAGAAAGTGTCATATTCGTATGTTACAGCGTGTGCCAACTATAACTTTTTTCGAAATTTGGTCAGGGAGCTAATTTCTGTCATAGCTTGACAGTTAAGGTAATGAATAGAATACCTGCAATTTTTTTATGATACAGGTGTCATGTTGGCCCACTAATTATAAATTGACAATGCTGCCAAACTTTTTCTTGGTCATATGCGAGGCACACCACTGGTAAGTGTGGCAACTACTAACTTAGACTTATGGTAACTCATACCACTGTTATTTTGATGTCAGACATGTAATACTGGGATTCCTGATTGAGAATATCCAAGCTGCCTAATATCATCCTGTCCAGACCTAAATTGCGCCCACATATATGTCAATTTTTTTACGAGCCTACCTATGAATTACGTACCAGCATATTTGTTGTTTTAAGAATGTCATTTTAAAGCAGTGAGTACAGAACCGTTAGTAGATTCAACTTGAGTTGGACCAGAAAATTGGCACACTACCATAGATTGCTGTCATACGTGACTCCAACCTAAGTCATAAGATACCTAAATGGCTTTTCTTTTATGAGTGTCATATTAACCTCTTTGTTACGAAAAGGCTATGCTGCCATACCTCCTCTTGACAAAAGGATAGGCACACCTCCTTAAAGAGTTGGTTTTTTAAACATCTACCTACTTTATTTACTACCAGCATAATTTTTGTTTATTATGTGTCATTTAGTCACCTTAAATAAAAATTCAAATAGCTGCCAAACCTTCCATGCGCTAAAGAACAGATAGACCTCTATCAAGAGGGGGTTAAATATAAGACTACCTACTTTATTTGATACCAGCATTTTTATGGCGGTACGTGTGTCATATAGATGCAGCAAATTCAAATTTAACATACTGCCAACCCTACTTTTTTTCAGAGCATGGGCACACCCTTATAAAGGCATCCAGTTACTAACTTTTAGCTACACCATGTAATACCAGCAAGATTTTTGTGGCACACGTATCATCTGGATACCTTTTTTATAAAAATTTTGTGCTGCCCAGCCTACCCTTGTCTAGTGCCTAGGCACTCCCTAGTAAAGACATCCAATATTAAGCTCTTACCTACTTCATCGAATACCAGCATAATTTTTGTGAAACAAGTGTCATATGGACACCTTTTTTATAATTTTTGAATGCTGCCAAACCTACCCCTGTCCAGAGCCTAGGCACACCCTTGTACAGACATTCAATATTGAACTGTTACCCACTTTATCGAATACCAGCATAATTTTGGTGGCACACAGGTCATATGAATACCTTACCTTTTTTTTTAAATTGCCATGCTGCCAAACATACTCCTGTCTAGAACCTGGGCACACCTTTCTAAAGACAACCTATAACTAACTTTTACTTACACCATCCCATACCAACATGATTTTTGAGGAACACGTGTCATATTGACATCGTCTTTATAAATTTGTTATGCTGCCAAACCTACCCCTGCCCGGGGCTTAGGCACACCCTCGTAAAGTCATCCAATATGAAACTTTTACCTACTTTATCGAATACCAGCGTATTTTTTGTGGCGCACTTGTCATATGGATACCTTTTTTATAAATTTGCTATGTAGCCAAATCTACCCCTGCCCAGGGCCTAGGCACACCCCTGTAAAAGCATCCAATATTGAAGGCTTACCTACTTTATCGAATACCAGCACAATTTTTGTGGCACACTTGTCATAAGGACATTTTATTTATAAATTTGCTATGCTGCCAAGCCTACCCCTGTTCAGAACCAGGGCACACCGCTTTAAAAGGACACTTACATTTATAATACCATTGTTTACAATATTTAAACAATGCTAATACAAGTGGCGTTGCCAGCAGTGGGAGAGGGGTCAACCTCCTCCCCCCCAGAGACCCTGAATAAGTAATATATAACACAATCATCCGAACTTTTATACAAACATAAAATTCAGAAAGAAGAAAGAAAAGACAGAAACATCCGAGCTGGAAAATTGCACGTGTCATGACCAACTTAAAGTGTCTGGGGGGCAATTCCAGTGGGCTATCGTTATGAGATAACGATCGCTATCGCCATTATTTTCACTGTTACGGCAACATTGCTTATTGTTAAGTTAAAAGAAGAAGGCTTGAATGGCACGCAACCCGCAATACTTTCCCAAAACAACTGTCAAATGCCGACAGTCAGTCAAGTTTGTTTACCTTTCTTGGAATTTGCGGCGAAATTTCGAAAAAAATAATAATTTTCATGTACTTTTTGCATGCAATATAATCTGATCTAAAATCTGATCAGAATGTGATGGTGGACGACTGTTATCAATTTTTGAGTGAATTTTGTTTGGAAAAGTCACGTTCTTTGTGAAGAAAAACCCACATGGGCCTTGTGTGGAAGTGCCACAAGATTTTGTGTTTGGGTAAGTACCTATACTTACTTTATCTTATGTTTTATTCTGTTCTTTTTGGTGCTTAAAGACCACTACTTCATATTGTAAACAAATAGTACATTATAAACCTAGGCACTAAAGTGCCACATCTAATCCCGCGGCGAAAGGTTTGTAGCCCGACCATAGGGAGGGCTACAAACCTACTATTTTATGCTATTTAGGAAAAGATCTTCATTAAAATTACGTTATTTCTACGCCAAATGGTTGATCAACTACAGGAAAAGGTGCTAAGAATGAAATCTTGGCCAAGAGCAAGGGCTGTTTGGCTTGACTTGCTATAAATTTAATTATAATTTTCCACGGATTAGTTTTTTTTTAATCCCTGAGGGATTAAATTTACTTCTAATCCCTAATCTGAGGGATTAAAAGTACCTATTTAATCCTTGAAGTGCATAAAAGATGTAGGTCAATTTTAAGTTCAGGCGGCTGATTCTGAATTGCTATATGCACCAACCAAAAACTTTGCATTCCTTCTCATGCTGTCCCCCCTTTTCCAATGATTTTTTGCACAGGCCATTTAAATCAATAAATGACAGACGAGAATCATGTACTTAACTTTCGTACATTCAAATTGATTTTGCTAAAACAAATTCTGATGTGCACATTTCCTTTTTTTAAGGTTTGGAAAATTTTCATGTTTTAATGTAATGTACTTAATTTCAGATCAATCATTTCTCGTAATTATTAAGATGTATGATGAAGACATTTAAGCAGACAGCACCCCACGCATTTTAGCAAAATCCGGCAAAATCATATGAAGGACAAAACACATGCTAAGCTACCTTAAACACATTAAAAAGAAAACATTTTAAAATCCAAGAATTCGTCAGTAAAATTAAAAAATTTGGCTACTTTTTGGAGAATTGTTGTCGTTTCAACCAAATATAAATTTCTACTTCTTTATTGCTGTAATTTAAGTTTTTGTTTTCTACTATTTTTATTAGCCACCAAAACATAAACATTTCAAATTTCATTAGTTAAATCCAAGGTGGGATAAATTTTTAAGGTAAATTTGTATGTCCAAAGGATATTTAAATAAAAACATTACATAACAATTGAAGATAACTAGGGGATAAGCCACACTTATTTCGTTAATTTACAAGAAACAATCAAGATTCTTTTTCCACTTGGATCCCAACAAAAGTTACTATATAAAAATCAGGTTTGAAGGCTTTCAATCCTAAGTAGCCATTTTACTGGCTTACATTTTGAAATACATCTTATTTTTTGTTTCAGGTTAGCAGTGCCTAAGCTGATGAAAGAAAAGATGCAATCCACCAATTATTGAAATATTAGAAAACATTTTTTAATTCTAAGTAACATTTAAACCAATAAGTAAAAATAAATCAGTTTTGTTTCCCAAATTTTATTATTTTTTAATAGCAATGTTAGGAGTGACAAAATCAAGTTAAATCAATTTTTTCTTTGGTACATCATAAATTGGTAATATTAATTTAAAAACTAAGTATAAACCTAGCCAAAAAATTAAATTTACCTACCTATGCCAGTCAGTAAACTATTAAAGTTAATTTAGAAATGCGGAATACATTTTAGGCACTTTATTTTAAGTACTAGTTTTTCAAGGGTATTATTTATAAAAATAGGTCTTTCAAGTAACCGTTTATTTTATTATTTAGAATCTATAACCTTGAGTTATTAGTTTTTTTGCTAGCCCTTAAAATAAATTGACAGAGCAAATATAAAACTATTAAAATAATTTTCTTAAATAGGCAACTACTAGAAATATCATTTAGGTAACTTAAAAATGGATGTAAAATAATGAAGAAAAATAATTTAGGTAAATATTAAATCACATCAGTTCAATTTTTTAAAACATCATCAATTTTTTTTTAAGCAACCAGAGCTTGAAATAACCTAATACTGTACTTAACTTACCCCACTCATATAAATGCTCTTGATTCATCTGCTCTGCTGATAATTTAAAATGACAATTATAGGAATAGGACATTTTAACAAAAAAAAACCCTGCCTTATTTTAAAAAGTTTCCAATAAGTTAAATTAATATGTTTAGAATAAAGTGGTTTTACATGTGTGGCAGTGAACAGTAACTGTGACCCACTCTTTCGACGATTCCCCTAAAAAATCTCCAAATTTTCACGTAAAAGTTCCAAAATCCCATTTACAATAGGTACAATGTTCCATAACTTAAGTGACATTTAAATAAAGTATTCAAGTTATGCTCTGGCAGATTTAAAGAAATGTGGGCTAACAGGATTAAATAATTAAATTTTATTTTTGTACTATATTTTACACAACTGTTTAATAGGTACATTAAAAGTTATCTTATATTTTTTTTGATGGGAGAACGAATAGCATTTAGCATACATGTACATATATTGCATCAGTTTCTTCTGAAAGTTAGTTTCACTAACACACTACACTTTGCCATAATTATCACGAAGTTCTTGATATGTCTATTGAACATCTATGTCTAGTTTCATCTAGTACCTTGAAAGGTTGGTCTATGTCTTACTTGAATCCATCCATACTTAATTCGTTAAAGGGTTGTGGCCCGGGCTGTGGTACTTGATTGGAGACTTGATCCTACTAGAAGGTTTCTTACATGTAGCTCCATTCACATACCCCCGCACATTATACCTGAAAATAAGCAGGATACATTGTAAGTTTTTTCAAAATAGTACTTATCCAAAATCCACAATTTAAGTATTTTTTCTTTGGTAAACTGTAAGAATCTAGATCAGTAGTTTTCATTTTAATTAAACTATCTTACTAAAATATATAAATGGACTCAATAGCTCCAGCTATTAGCATGCATTGTTTGCATGGTCCCTACATAGATGCAAAGCATATATAAGTCATATATGCTCACTTGTTAACTTTAAGCCCAAAATCAGTAAAGTATGTTGCATAAAGTGAGCTTTAATTTCTCTCAAAAAAAATTTGAATTACCTTTTACTGCATAAATTTAAAGCATTTTTTAGCTAACAGAATAGTGCAACCAGTTTTTTGTTTTAATTTATTATATTTATATTCTTGATAAAGACACCGAACATTCGGTAATAAAGAGTTAAAGACTAACAATTAAAGCAAAACATTTTATGTATCCGAAGCAAATAATCACCTCAAAGTATCACCTTCTTACCCACCCTGACTTTAAGTAGGTAATAAATTTTCGCAAACTCAACTATGCAGGTGGTGCCATGCATATCTATTCTGCCATAAGGGCTTGCGATTCCTTTTACAGAAGAGTATAAAATATAAACCCACCTTAAAAGTGCACTTTCATAAATACCTAGTCGGGAACTTTTGATATCCAAGTTTAGGGTGAGAAACCAGTATTTCCCCATAACAAAAGCTAGTTTTACTACTGTGCTGCTCTTTGTGGGCTCCAAATATAATGTAAACTTATTTTCGTCCTCCATTCGGGTGGTTGTAGAAAACACAAGATCACAGGAGAAACTAGTCGGCAGGAATTATAAAAACTTTATTCTTTCTCGACGTCTGCAACCATCGCAGAAGAAATCATGTTAATTTTTCTAAATCATTATAGTCAAAAGGCCGCGGCCATTGTGAAACTGGTAAACACAAACCGCGGTGTTGCCGCGATAACGAATTCGCTTCGTAACGATATCGGTATGAGCTACTGGAATAGCCCACCTGGAGTAGTAACAAAACCGATGAAAAATAATCAGTGGTAACAATCACCGGATAAAAATCCGATTTGCGGATTTTTTTTTCAAGGATCGGATTTTTTTCGGATATTGCGATTTACCGAATTTTTTTAGGATATTTTAGAGCAAAACGGTGTTTTTTGAGGATTTTTCTTTATTTCCACTCGATACGATCGAAATATCCACCCAAAACCTGGTTTTTTAGTAATCGAAAGACCTTTTTTTTTAACAAAAACTAGTGCAATTCATCAGTGTTCGTAGGAAAAATGGCATACACAACTCGATAGAAAGTAACTTTCTTACACTCGCAAGTTGTTTCACTAAGCTAGCACCTCGTTCACAACATTCACGCTCGTGTGGAATTTATCAATTTCTTCTCTTGTTATGTAATATACTATTTCACATTATTTTTGTTAGGCGATCTCAATTTTCACTTTGTGAGTCGTTTTTTTTTTAAATATTTAATTATTTATAGGTTCTTTAGATTTAAGTTTTAGACTATTCCTAATACAATTGTAAATTTATTGTCTCTGGGGAAAATAAACGAAATAAATAATTAAATAAATGGTGGGCCCGCCGATGTTGCTCCGAACCAGGGCCCGCTGGCCTGTTGCTACGCCGCTGTCAGGGCGTGTACTTTAGGTACGTTTACAAGTTTTATCAAAATAGGATAAAGATAGGGACCCGGTCAACAACTTTTTCGCTGGTCAATCGCGTTTATTCCCCTACCACCCTTATTTGGGGGGTGAGGAGGGTAAAAGTTACTGGATGTGTTTGTTTATGCAGTTGAATTGTCTCTGCCAAAACTAACCTCTTTTATTTTATATATTAACTTATCTACTTTTTTGGAAGACGTCCTTGATTAAAGAGAGAAGAATAGTATAATACGTAACGAGTGAAGAAAGTGACATATTTCACACAAGTGTAAAAACTTTTGTGCGAGGCGTCAGCCGAGTGCGAAAATCACACGAATGTAATATTGTCACTTTCTAACGAGTTATGTAGTTACGCTATTTTTCGTACGACCACGCACCAGCGGCGACTCGTCAGGTGAAGTAGGTGAAGGGGCTCGACCGCCCGTCGCAACCCACACCGCTCCTAAAAGAATCGAATTATCGAAAGCAAAGCAGCAAGTGAATAGCCAACATACAGGCTTTGGTATTCACCGTTGCTATGGTTACTCGACGTCAGCCACGCGGCAGCATGTAATAATTTGTATTGCGATTAGAGATGGACCAACCCGCGATTTTAGTGAAGCAGTCACAAGACGTGACTGCACCAGCCGGGTCACGGTGACAAATAGCAGTGATTTTTTGGAGCAGTTTACCCAAAACATGTAAATGCTACATCAAAATCGCGAACGAAAAAAATGTTGTCTATCTTGCAGCCAAACTCCCGTTTTCTGCATTAATTGCGATGAATGAAGAGCAGTTAAAAAATAGATTAGTCGTATGCACTATATTTTCGTCAAAACAGTGGA
This sequence comes from Oxystoma pomonae, assembly GCA_963921995.1. NCBI lineage: Eukaryota > Metazoa > Arthropoda > Insecta > Coleoptera > Brentidae > Oxystoma > Oxystoma pomonae. The sequence continues at coordinate 97,378,653 of OY998165.1, forward strand.
CCCAAAACACATCTAGGATCTATAGTGTGAGTCATTTTCCTATTCAGAGAAAAAAATATTTTCTTCCGTAGAGTGACGAAAATAAAAATTAATATGCCTGTGAAATATGCATGCACCTTCCTGAAACAGGAAAAAGTGCAAATTTGGCTATTTTCATGTGGTCGCAGAAAAAATAATTTATATTAATCTATTTTGTTTTTGTTAAGGATAAGTAAGACTTATTTTGTAACGGCAAAAATTGAACGTTACAAAAGTAGGCTGGTACTGCAGTTGACCACTCTAATCACATTAAGTTGGCTTGTCGAGCACTTTCCAGGAAATCTCAGAATTTTCATAAAAATTTAAAATTTTCTTGTGGTGTGGCAGCATTTTGTAACTTTTTTTTAATTAAACATTACTTATTTGAAAATTTCAGCCTGCGGCGTCATTATTATAGGTAATTATTTTTTTTTAATTATTCATTCCTCTTCTTAAATTTTCACGTGCTGCGTCTTTTGGGTCATTTTTTGAAAGCAAACATTGATATAATATTTTTGAAATGAAACATATTTTTCTGCAAAAATTTCGCCTGCAGCGCCATTTACGGTCAGTTTTTTACAATCAAACATTATTTTTCCTAAAATTTTTGCCTGCTTGTGTTCGCTAGGTCTAGCAGGACTGTATATTTTGCTAAAAAAAACGAAATAACACAGATTGCTTCCATGAAAAAATTTCGTGACGCCCCCTTCCGTTTTAGAAAGTTGCGACCGCCACTGGTTCTATATATAGTGAAAAATTGGTTTAATTCATAATAAGTATATTTTTAAAAATGTTAGGCTTTTTATGGAAAATCAGGTTTTTTTGTCCTGGTTGTCCTCCTTGTGTTCGTACAAAAGAGGAAAATTTTATTTGTTTTTTAAGTGATTTTCTTGGATTATGCCACTGCTGTGCATTAAAAAACCCATAAGACAAAGACAAGTGACATTTTGCAAAAATACAGCGATAGTATTTCTTGACAAGTAAAAAAAAATACACCGAAAATTCCACACCAGTACATTTAAACCAATCAAAATGGGTTTTTTGACAGGTCAACATGTATTTTTGCGAAAATTTTTTTCGCTTGGGTAGGTAACCAATAGCAAATTAAATCGGAAATTTTTTGGCATAATCACGCGACAACTGCCATCCTTCAATCATGATGTTACGATAAAGTGAACATATAAAAACTTAATAAAAACGAAAAAAAAGCAATTTTCCGCCACTTAGTAGTAACTCAAAGCTTATGTAAAATTAAAGAATGTAGCGTCATCTATCTGTAACCACCGCTCATAACATAACTCAAAAAATATCCGACCGATTTTGATAAAATTTGGAACTTATGTTGAGTTTGGGTTCTATAGTTGGTCCCATTCTTTTATTTAAAAATGATTAAAATCAAACCCATAGCCAGTAAAAATGGTGGGGAGTTCTTAAATATTAAAATTTGTATCAAAATAGTATGTATATGGTATCAAATGAATAGTACTTAAGCCTAAAGTTAAAAGTAATATATTTTTAACCAATGGTGTACAATGAGGCGGGGGGCCAAAATTATGTTTTCAATAAAATATAACTAATGTGATATCAAAAAATGAATGGCAATTGAGTCTAAACCCTGCCAAAAAAACCTCATAAAAAATACACCTTATCAGTTTTTATAAAGTTTATAAGCTTTTGTGAGGTTTAATTTTAGGATTATAAAAGTTTGTAATAATTTACGAGGTATGTCTTTGATTTTGGTAAGAATTTCAAAAAATTACAGTAGCACTGTTAACCCCCGCAAAATCCGCAATATCCCCCAAATCAAAAGAAGATCGCCGCAATTCGGAAAATTCCCCACAAACTGGCAATACCCTGATCTCAGACTTTATTTACCGTGTGGTGGCCCAGAAAAAAACCGGAATGACTGCAGTTTTGTTATATCTTAACCGATTTTAATGAGTGTTATTTATTTATAGAACATGAAATTCGCCTTCAAAATTATAACAGAATCATAGAATCAGTTTATAATGAATTGAAAAATAACATCGTTCTGAATCCTAGTCTCTACCAAGGTGATCGACGTATCGCTCATTAAAATCGGTTAGGTAATTTAAGATTATTGCTCAAAAATTTCTGAGAATCTCTGGTGCTCTAAATGACAATTAAAAAGCTCAATTTGGGAAAACGTACGTCTTTTGGGTAGCTAAAAAAATACGGTCACCTTATTATACAAGCATCCTCAACCTAATTAATTCAAAATATTACATATTACTCAACATACGTAGGTATGTACCTACTTTATAAAATTTAATAAGAATGCCTACAAAAAACAAGAAGATTATTTTTATAATTACACATACAAAATTAAAGAAAATATGCAAATTATGGGTTATTCCAAGAAAAGAAATTTTAATCTAGTTTGCGTCAGGTAAGAAGTACCATTTTTGAGTCAATAAAAAGAATAGGCTATATATATTCTCAAGTGCAATAAAGAGGGGCATAGCTTTTCTAACGTGATTTCTATAATATAGTAATTATTTTTGTATACATGGTGTTCATTTATAAACTTCCCACTACCGATATTTTGAGAACCAAAAGAGATATTTATATAATCTTAAAAACGTATCAAGGATTTCAAGGAAAAACTGATAATTTATTTACTGACTTGCCTTCTTACCCCTCCCCCACGTACCTTGTAATACCTTGTTTGAAAGGGGTTTTCCTCAGTTTTAAAACGGTGTATTGCATTTCGAATTTAAAGTAGTTTTCGAGATATTAGCAGTTAAATTTCTGAAAATTTCAATTTCAAATTTAATTTTCTTAAAAACTAATGAATAAAATTAAAAAAAGGAGACTTTGTTGTAAAGTCCATGAGAACGCCTTTTTAAAAGGGTATTGCAAACAGGGTGTTTATTGGCCTCTTAAGCCCGGTTGACATGGAGCAATATAACTTGCAATTGTCTGCAATTTGGAGTCATTCCAAAATAATAAAGGCGCAATTACAGAGACGAACATGCTCAAACAAAACCTCGTCGAAAAGATCTAAAATTTTTTTCGTGAACATTTTTGTGAGCTTTTCTCTGAACATTTTGTTCGGGTAAATTTTTGAACAAATTATTGCTATCTATTTTGGAAACATATTTTTAAAGATGAGAATAAATAAAATTTCACATCAGTGATCAGTGATCTCAATTCTTTTAAAAAAATTAAACACCAACTTTGATTTTAAATTTTTGTGAAAAAAAGCCAACGGCAAGCGAAACATTATTATTGGCTCTACTATTAGTTTTGTCACATGGATTAGGGTTACTTATAATATTTTTTTCCCGGATTTTTTTGCCCGGGGGGTTTTTTGGGATTTTTTTGCGAGTTTTTTTATTTCCAAAGGTTTTTTCCTAAATTCAGAAAACAACCCAGGAAAATTTTTCTTTTCCAAGAAAAATTTGAGTTTTTCAAATATCGGCAAAAAACTCAAAAATTGCACTTTTAAGCGGTAATCCGCGCCTAACGACTATCTATCAGGAGTGGTGGGGAGGGGGATTTTTTTTCAACATATTTTTGTAACTTTACTTTACCCTTAGCTTTGATTGTTTTTTTTTAATTCCTCACACCAGATTTACCTAGTTAGTTTAAGGCCCCAAGGGTTGCTTAAAAAAGCAAAAGATTCATGAAAATGTTGAAGATATAGATATATATAGACACTGGACAAACAATATGCAAAGGGGCAACATTCCGATTCAAAAGTCTAGTCTTTTACCACAGAGTACCGAACAGACAGGTGATCCGTGCTATTACTGCTAAATAATATTTTTTAGACAAGGGTCGGGATCGTAGGGTTGTAAAAGTGGGTAATAAACGGGTATTATTTAAAACGAACATGCTTTTGTTCATATATTTGAGATTTAATAAAATGTGTATAGGTTTTTTAATTTGACTTAATTATTAGTGTAAAAGACTAAACTAGGAAGTAAAATAAAGAGGTATTCTTTTAAACGTAAATTTTTATCATTACATTTTACAGGCAACAGAAATAAATAAGTGCCAATTATTATTTTTTTTATTCTCGTTTTTTTTACAACCCCAAAAAAGTTACAGTTATAATGGCATATCCCCTATAAAAATCAAATCAATCGAAGTTGTTTATGAGGTAAACTGTGAATTTCGGCATCAAATCGTTTTTCCGTCGGAAAGTACTTGATTAAAAATACCTTATTTTAAAACTTTTTATATTTCAATATATATTTTGAATTTGTAAGAAATTTCTATACCAACATTTCTTCAAACAAATTTTGCTCTAACATTCCCTCCAAAATTTTCGTGAGTTTTTTTGTACGAGATTTTGCTCGAACTTTTCTTTGAACATTTTGCTCAAGAGGCTCGTGTAAATGTTTGTCGGCATTTCAACATCAAAGGAAAGTTTGTCTGTGTAAATGCGCCTTACAAATTTTTTATGGTCTTTTTTACTCCCTTCTTCTAAACGTCTCAATTTGTGTTGTGAAAGGGAAATATAACAAACAACACAAATTCTGACATTAAGAGGGAGGAGTAAAAAAACCCTAAAAAATTTGTGACATTATTTTAGAATGACCCTGAATTGCAGACAATTGCAAGTTATATTGCCCCATGTCAAGCGGGCTTTACTCACCCTCCGATGCAGGCCACGCCCACCGAATATTAAAATACAAGAACCTTATGGTCTTTAAAATTTTGAAAAAAAAAATTATATTGACATTTCCGAAATTCAACTGCTACTGGTTTTAATTAAAAATACAATGCACCGTTATAAAGCTGATGAAAAACTTTTTCACACAAGATATTACAAGTTTTTAAGAATATGTGAATATCTCTTTTGGTCCTGAAAATATCGGGGGTGGGAAGTTTTCAAGTATAGAGGTATATATATTTAGATATATAAAGGGTAAAAATAACACACGGCATTTCATAATAAAATGTCAATATTTAAGGAAGTTAGTTTGTTTATCATTTTAAGACAAAAAGTTCATAAAGGTACCTACGTTCGTTTTGTCCTAATTTTTTGGTTGTAGGAGACAAAGTGCACTACTACAATCGTATGCAGGTAGGGATGTATTCTTTATTTTTTTATCATTTCAAAACCGCTTAAAATACGAAAAAAGTAAGAGTATATCTTGTTTGTTAAAAAATCCTTTTTTTTTCATTGAACACATTTTAGGAAATATTGGGGCGCCACTAATTAAAACTAAAAATGATTTTCATGGCAAAAGGTGCGTCCTACTTTATTCGCACATTTTTTCATATAATACTGTGAGCAAAATGTAGCTCATAAAAACTCACATTAAAAAGTTAAATAGTATATTGGGGAGTACGCAGATTTGGGACTAATGACATTCGCGAGCGGCTTTGCTGTCAGTTTCTTCCCTAGAGTGTAAAGTTGGAGATCAAAATCGCTCACCGCTAATGTCATCACTGCATGACAAAACTGATAGAAAAGTGACACAAAGATGAGATTTTGATCAAACAGTACGGGGTTTCTTTTCGGTGACTACTCCTTCTCACCCGTTTCAAGAATTCTCGCACGCGTTCAGAATGGAAACGTGAGGTATTGTCATGAAGTTGAAACTTTTCGAAAAAAATCACCAAACAAACTGGGGTGTTTGAAGGGGGTAAAAAGGAGTGTGCAGGCGTTGGATTCCCTGGAACTTTTAGAATGTTGCTATTTAGTCTTATATATTATGAAGGTGTGCCCGTCCTCCGGTCAGGACAGGATCTGGCAGCATATTAAATTTTAATTCAGGGGACCATATTATACAACTAAACTCAAAACCCCGATGGTATTTGATACATTGGATTTGTCCCTAACTTCGCATGTCTTATGATCGTGTTTTGGCTCATCGGCCTGGAGAAGGTTTGGCAGCATATCTAATTTGAATTCAGTAGGTCCATAAGACACATAGGAAACAAAAACTACGTTGGTATTAGATACATTAAGTTTATCTGCAATTTCGGTCCTCTTACGGAGGCGTGCCCAACCTCTGATCAAGGGGAGGTTTGGCAGCATGACGGAATTTTTAAAGACGGCCTCATATGACATAATAAAAGTTAAAATAATTCTGGTATGCAATGGTGTAAGTATACGCCTGATTGAGTGCCTCTTTGGGACGGTATAGGTGCCCTTCTACCAATGAAATAATTGGCAGCATGGTGTAAATAATATCAGTACCTTTATATGACACAAATAACGTTTAGTCTATTCTGGTATGCAATAAAGTAAGTATAACTCATTCTCTGCATTGTTTCAAGGAGGTGTGCCTGCCTTAAGTAAGCAAAAAAGTTTGGCAGCATAATAAATTTGCTATGTGGAGGACCATATGACATATATATTATAAAAACGACGGTGGTATCTAATAGATTAAAATACGTTCAATTGATCGTGTCCTTAGGAATGTGTGCCGGTCCTCTACCTAGGATAAACTTTAATAAAGTACTAAAATTCGTAATCTGGGATCCATATGACACACCCAAACAAAAAATTATTCTGGTATTTGATACATTAAGTATACCTCCAAAAGCATTTGACTTTAGAAAGTTGTGCCTGCCTTCTTGTCAAAAAAAGATTCGGCAGCATAAGAAATTTTTTGAATAGAGGGTGATATGACAAATATAAAGTATAATCTGCGCTGGTATTCGATACATTAAATGTTTTATCTGTTTGACAAGGTGTGCCTGCCCTTCTTTCCAAAGTAGAGTTGGCAGCATTATAAATTTAATATAAGAAGGACCATATTACAGAAATAAATTTGAATCTACAGTGGTATTAGATCTATAGATAAACCTCCTTCTTTTCTTCCTTTTAGGAAGCTGTGCCAGTTTTCTTGTCAGAAACGGAATTGGCAGCACATCAAATTTTAATATATTACATACTTATGACACACAAAAAACAAAAATCCTTTGGGTAATACATACATAAGATTAAGTTTAACATTTGTCAGTTTTAAAACGGTGTGCCTTCGCTCTTGTCAAAAGGACACTTGGCAGCAGTATGTAATTTCGTCAAAAAAATGCAAATAAAACGTGTGCCATAGAAATTGGGCTGGTATTAAATACAGTTATTTATACCTTGTTAGTGGGTGCTTTTTAAAGGTGTGCCTGTCATTTAACCAAGAATAACTTTGGCAGCATATTCAATTCCTATCGGTAATATTTAAATTACATTTATCCAACATATTTTTGGCTGGTATTAAAAACATAGGTATACTTTCCAGATGGGCCACTTTCGGAAGGGTGTGCCTTGCCTTTTGACACATGAAAATTAGGCAGCATGACATATTCATATTTGATGGTCATATATTACATGTGTGCCACCATACTTACTCTGATATTTGACACCATACGTTTCGCTTACTATTTGACTTGCATAGTCGTGGTGTGAAAGTTTGGCAGCATTTTTAATTTATAATTGGTGGGTCAATATGATATAATAAAAAAATTGCTGGTACTGTATGCATTACCTTGACTGTTAAGTTATGATAGTAATTAGCTTAATTCCGGCTCCCTGACCAAATTTAGAAAAAAGTTGTAGTTGGCACACACTATAACATATCAATGTGACACTTTTTAGTTATAAACTCTTCTGGTATCTGATACATAGACCTTTTGACGTCCAGCTCCCGGTATATCATGAAATTTTATTTACCTCCAGAGTCTCTTAAAAAGGTTATATCGATAAGATGGTTAAAAGGGATTTTGTGTTTGAGTGATTGATTCGTATTTGGGATAGTATTAAAAACAAATCGATTAACGGCCAGAGAAAAAAATTCTGGTGACTGGTTGTTTGTGATTAACCCAAGTAATTAGAACTCGACGTATCTTTGGAATAATGAGCGATTGGTTCTAGAATAGATGAAAGAAGTATAAAAAAAAATATGTGTGGAAATGTGTAGGATGACGTTCCCTGTCACCATACTTTTACGCACATGTGTTGCAATAGTTATTTAAACAACAAGGTTTGAAAACGACTCTTTGCACACGACCGAGACAGTTTGGTGGACTGAGCCGAAGGCGAGGTCCACAAGTCGAGGGAGTGTGTAAAGAGGTTTTCAAACGAGTTTTTTACGATACTTTTTATACGAGTGCAAATAAAGAGGGACCAGAAAAATCTCTTTTTTATTAAAAAAATGTATACTATTCTATTTAAAGTATCTAATCAACAAAACAAAGGAGCCGTGACGGTCGTCAGTCATCACTGATTTAGCTGTGTGACGCTAATAGGCACTACACTATAATTTTTCTAATATTTTATACAATTTTGCACAAGTTCAAAATACAAATACATTTCTAACCACAAAACTTTACTTGTTTTTCTTAGTTTTCATCTTAAAAACTACCGACCTTAGCGGCAATGTTCATAAATTACGCAACACGGCTAGGCGTCGACGAAAGTGATAGATACTAAAATGTTTTTTCTGATCGTTTGAAAAAAAATGTACGTACGATACACGACCGGAAAGTGTCTTTACAAGTCTCCGTAGGTTTATAGGAATTTCCTGCGTCGACCCGTAAAGACCAATTTTCCGGTCTAGTGACGTAAATACCTATTTTTGATTTATTTCTAGATTTTGGTTTATTTATGTGGGAGTGTATGGTATTTGGTATTTGGCAAAAACATTCCTGATACTAGCTATTTTCTTCCAATGCAAGAAGCCTAACTAAAATCAAAAATGTTAAAACCAAAGGATCTTGAATTGGTGTATTCAATGGTTTTTTTTTATTAAGACATTTCACTTTGCTCGACATTTTATTCAAACCTTGAATAAGTGAAATTTACAATAATTTTTAACAGAAACATTATTTTTTAATTTGGTCGTAAACATCGACTTGGAAGATGGTAGCAAGAATCCAATTGAAATTGCAACTCTTGAACCCGATACACCCGCTCCCACGCCGTCCTTGGTTTTTGATCCATCTGTGTACCAAACGTGTCCAGCTTTGGTAAGTTGATTTTTATACCCCTCCCATTCTTCCAACCGTTGATTAGGTTTAGACTTGTCTGAAGGATGTTAGATACCACCCCATCAAATTTGCCTCTTATTTGTACTATAACATCGTCAGAATAAGCTTGCTCATCTATTCACTGTGGGTCATGTGATATTCACACATTTTGGAGTAAAAAAAACTTCAGTAGTGGCTGAACTTCGGAGTACTTTTTTGAGTTTTTGCCGAATAAGCAAACATTTTTTCTAACCATTTGCTTTTTTTTTTCGTGTTTTAGTTTTTTTTAAGGGATAATTAAATATAATATACCCGTTAAACTTCCGAATCAGTTACATCAACCGAAAATAATCTAAAAAAGAGATGATCAAAAGGTCTTGGGAGGAAAGAACGAAAACTCAAAATTGGATGAGTGTCCCACAAGGAACACACAAAAGACCAAAGCAAAAGGAGAAACAATTAAACGATATTTCGCCCGGGGTGACCAGCGTCGGCTCGTCAGTGGATTCACTAGTCACACTCTGACTACCAACTCTGAATCACTCCTAAATAGGCATCGTTCCGCATGGTACTTATTATAAGTCACCTGATACGGGTTCATCCTGGCGTGTTAATCTTTCCAAAAGGAATATACTCCTAAGACAATTAAAACAAAAAGTTAAACTTCCAAATCAGTTACATCAACCGAAAAGAATCAAAAGATCTTGGGAGGGAAGAACGACAATTCATTGGATGAGTTTCTCACAAGGCACACACAAAAGACCAAAGCGAAAGGAGAAACAATTAAACGATGTTTTGCCCGGGGTCACCAGCGTGGGCTCATCAGTGGATTCACTAGTCACCCTCAATTCAGACATCATTTAACACCATCGCACACTCTGACTTCCAACTCTGAATCACTCACAAATAGGGATCGTTCCGCATGGTACTTATTATAAGTCACCTGATACGGGTTCGTCCTGGCGTGTTAATCTTTCCAATAGGAATATGCTCCTAAGATAATTAAAACAAGAAGTTAAACTTACAAATCAGTTACATCAACCGAAAAGAATCTAAAAAAGAGAAGATCAAAAGATCACCCCGTGCGAAATATCGTTTAATTGTTTCTCCTTTCGCTTTGGTCTTTTGTGTGTTCCTTGTGGGACACTCATCCAATTTGGAATTTTCGTTCTTTCCTACCAAGATCTTTTGATCTTATCTTTTTTAAAATACCCCTTGTTGCAAAATTACCGTGCTATTTTTGACACGTTTTGGGTGCTGTTGACCAAAGTTACTTATATACAATTCAACTAAAATTGTAACAACCAATGATGTTAGCTTCGTATTCAGTAATTTTTTTTTAAATTTAAGCAGAAAGTTTTTTTTTGACTTACACATTCCCCAGCCTACAGTAAATAATAGACAGTTAAAGTAAATATTTCAACGGATCGGTATCGGTATACCTAACTCGTTCGAAACAAAGCCCTAAATTTTTGACTTGCTCTTGCCATGTTTCGAACGATGCCCACTTTTTTGACGAGTGCGATGACACAACAGCTGATTCTACTCGTTGCGTACGGAGGGCTGTACGTAACCTTACGGACCCACAAACGTCCACAACGATTTTAATCAGCAGTTCTGTCATCGCATCCTTCAAAAAAGCGGGCATCGTTTGAAACATTGCATAAATAAGTCAAAAATATAGTAGAACGCGTTAGGTATACCGATACCGATGCGTTGAAATATTTACTTTAAGTGTCTATTTAAACATGCCCTTTATCTACTGGGATAGAGATATTCAAAAAGTTAACCCTAATATTCAATGCAACCGCCCTGACATCGTGATAAAAAATAAAAATAAAAAAATAAATTGAGTACCTTCGTTAATGGTTATATTGCGTTACCAGCCCCTGTAAACAGAGACAAAAAAAGGAAAAATGCGTTAATAATAGGGTGAGTGTGAACTATATAGACATAAGAGTCTTTTGAAGATCCTTTGGCAAGCACAGAACCTTCTCTATTAGCTGCTGAAGACTGTTATGCTGAGGACCTCTAACATAATAAGCAAAGTGCTAATTAGGACATAGTAAAATGCCATGTGCCTTTTATTCCGAATAATATTAATAACTAATTAAAACATAATTTTATTTAATATATCAAAGTTCATCAAGTACTTCGAATTAAAAACAAGTTAAAAAATATTAAATATAATGAAACAAAAGGAAATAGATGAAGGAGGAGGAATTTTGTAAAGGTACTGCGGTATTTCTAATTTGATTATTTTTTAAACGCTTATCTAATGCAGAGTTTTTCTGTTAAACCTGTTTAGCTAAAAAACTTAAACTTGTAATAAACGATTTTTCAGAAACGACAGAAAATATCACCCATCACAAATCTGAAAAGTGACGTATTTTACAAATTACTTTGTTTAAAATAAAAACACTGGGTCCTTAATAATTATCCTAGCGTTGTTAGAAAAACTGAATCATTGTTTTACTAAAATTTTGTAAATTTAATATTTCAAAGAAATTCTGCAGGACTAGTTTTACGGCGGAGCTAAATTGCTACTATGCGTACCAATAAACGTCAAGAAGTATCGAAAATTCTCACCATGTCAAAGAAATAACAGAATTTGTGGAACAGTATTAAGAAACTACATTTTAAAAATTATTATTAAATTACTTCTGATAACAACTTAGTATAAAGCGAGGTGTAAAGTTATGTTTAAAAACAATTAGATTTTTTTGAAAAGCCCAGATTTTCTGACGGTTTTTTTGTCCATTGTGACACTTGCTTATATATTCTCAAAGTTTCATTTTTTCTTTGTTTATTACAGTCGGAAAGGGACCGTTCATGTGGTCGCAGTAAGTAAAGCTAGGCAGAATTACTGAGTCGCATACAATCGCGTTGGTTTTCTATTGAAGCAATTTTGGGTTACGTTTCCTTTGAACTAATTTTATTTTATTTTGCAATTTTCCTGATCTTTGACCTTTGATTAACCGGAATGGGTAGGTACCCACTTCACTAAAATAAAATTTGCCGAGCAGATTCCCTTTATAGTTTTACATGAGAAAGTAAGTAATGGTTATTTCGTTAGGTTTGATACAATCAAAGAAGCAGTGCCATTATCTTTTGCGAAGGAAATGTTTAAATTTATTCAACGATTGCATTTAAGGAAAGCTTCAAACTCAAACAGAACTTTGCGCGCCTTACATTTTCAATAAGGACACTGGTAAAACTTATGTTTTCTTTATGCTGAATTTTTATTTATTTTGTAGATATATTATTTGATTTAATTTGTAACTTTCTCGATTATTGCAATAAAATCACTCTCGCACACTCCGAGAAGATTTGGATGTTCGACCAATCAGTCTCCTAGTATCAAACGCATCAATCTTGGTTACCAGAGACAACATAATAACTTACGGAGATTAACAGAAACTACGTTCCTGAAGCGCATAGCGCATTACGGCGGAGAGTGAAAGTAATGCTAGTATTAAGTAAACATCTACCTTGCCCCGTCCATCTCTTTCTATATGAACATAAAAGAAAAACAGAACATTTTTCAATGTCGAGATATATTTCACAAAATTTTAATTTTGTACCTGCCGGTTTTTGCCCCCGTTGCCGTTCGTCAAAGTTTTTAGATTTTCAAAAGTGAGTTGTTTTAATCAGTTTTGCTTGGAAATGGCGCAGGTTTATGGGACTGGCTATATAGTGGATTAACAACTTATTGTAACGTCTAAAATGCCATTTATATATTATATAGATTTATACAAAGTTAAGCAAGAAGATAATAGGTTAAAATACGACCAAAAAAAAAGAGTTATAGGTTAAAATAAGTGTTTATAAAATCTGTAAGACTTTTATATTGGGATTTTTTTCCCAATTAATAAAAGAAAATAACATTTTAGATTTTTAAAGGGTCCAAAAAACTTTTTGTAAGCTAAGGAAACTTTTTTAGTTGCATGGAACAGTACAAAGTTGGTTAATGTTTGTATAGAGCTAAAACCTTTCGGAAATGCACTGATTTTTTAACGCTAAAAAGTATGGAAAAACGGCGCCTATTAAGTTTTTCATATCCTTATATTATTAAAAAAGTATGTGTCTGTAAAAAATGAACCGAAAGAATATATCTATTTTATTATGCGTCTGGTTGTACAAGTAGTTCCTGCCTGTAGCCACCGGCTGCGCTCGTGTCGCCGTCAAACAATGTTTCCCAGGTATAACACATTATCGGTCACCCTCGCGTAGCTATTACTCTCTCTATGTTGGTTAATTCGTGAATGAAGACGGAGTGGAGAGTCAGATCTAATAGTTGTTATTAGTAGTTTACATAACAAGCATGTTATGATGGTCATTAAACGCGAAGATAAAGATTGAGGGTCTTAATTTATCTGAGCGGGTGATGACCATAACATGCGACATAGTGTAACATACTTTACCTAAGACCAATGACAATGTCATCGTAAATATCAGAAATTATGAAAAATATCAAACGCGAACACTCTTAAGTCAACAACCTTCATAACCTGAAGTTTCAATGACGTTCTATATAAACGTCAAAACAAATAAGGACTTATTTTTAGTTAGGTACTAAAATTATATTCGACTTATTAAATATTTATTGTCTTAAAAATATAGAAAAATAATTCACGTTTTTGTGTCAATTAGTGCTCTGATAAAATAAAATTTCATCGCTTGTCCGGCCGTCTTGTGATTTACGTCTAAGCTTTATTATTATCCTAGAACCGTAATTAAGCCATTAAAATCGTATTAAGATGGTCGTAAGATTAGTATTATTCGTTAGTTGTAGGTAAACATTTTCATAACCTCACTTTGTTCGAATTTATTGCATGGCTCCCCCACATTAACAAAGACATCTCTTTCTCCATTTTAGAAATAAAATTGACAAACGAAAAATAATAAACAAAGTGAGGTTAAACTTTCAGCATCTTCAACAAAAATCGCAAAAAAGTTGGGCGAGATCCTACTTCTTGGCGGCAAAAGTTGTCAAATTCAAAATGTTCTGTCCATGTCTCTCTCTATTAGAGAAACAGGGATATAGCATCGAGTAGCAAAAAGCAAATCTGGGGATCTGGCATAACTTTGATTATAAACTGGTGCGAATTAAAAAACGGTAAGAAAATTACTGAAGATATATTGGTGGTATATTTTTCGAAAAAATCGACCTCACATTTTCAATTGTCAAAGTAAGTATACTATAAATATAAGTAAATAAAGGTGATAAACCTAGAAATCTGGTTTTCATGAGTTGTTTTATCACTATTTTGCTTGATAAGTTAGCCATGGTTTGCCATAACTGGTCGTCAGTCAGCTGTGTGAAGCTAATGGGCACTACATTATAATTTTTCTGTAAATGTCATTTACAATTTTGCACAAGTTAAAAGTACAAAAATAATTTCTAACCACAAAAAAAGTTTACTTGTTTTTCTTTAGTTTTGATCTTAAAAACTACTGGCCTTAGCGGCAATGGCTATCTAGCCATCAAGAAGCAGTACTCTAATATTTTCTTATTAGGGGACTGTTCATAAATTACATAGCGCGTCTAGGCGTTGACGAAAGTGGTAGGTACAGGGTAATTCACTATATTTTGGACCCTGGTTAGCGCCTTTATTATTGAAGATAGAAAAAAAAGTCTAAATAGAAAAGTTTTATAGTTTTCCAAAAGCCTTCTAACACACATGACAGATGTTATCAAATGTCATTGCTTATGTCAAAATTTGACATCAACTTTCATATATTAAATGGAATACCCTGTATGTTATTACATTTTCTGAATTCTTAAAAAATAAGCTTTTCAAAAATACCAAACACTTTAAGTTTGTCTTTTATCTTCTCCAAAGTATTTAAGCTTAAATTTTTGAAGAAGAGATAGGAAAATAAGTTTCATAGAAGTATTAATATTGGCTAGTTAATTTCGATTCCTTATCTCTTCCATACAAATTAAAACTTGAATATCGTGGATACTATAAAAGATAGGCCCAAAGTGTTTTGTATTTTTGAGAAGAATTTTTTTTAAGGATTCAGAAAATGAGATAATATACAATAATTTAATGTACAATAATTTTAAGATATGGAATAACATTTGACAACATCTGTCATATGGGTCAGAAGGCTTTTAAAAAACTATTAAACTCTTCTATTTAAACTTTTTTTCTATCTTCAATAATAAAGGCGCTAATCAGGGGTTCAAAATATAGTGAATCACCCTGTACCAAAATGTTTTTCTGATCTTTTGAAAAAAAAAGTACGGTCGATACACGACAGGAAAGTGTCTTTACAGGTCTCTGCAGGTTTACTGGACTCGCCTGCGGGTCGCCCTGTAAATTTTCTGCGTCGACCTGTAAATATCTATTTTCCGGTTTAGTAACGTAAATAGTGGAATGGAAGGATCGCAAAATGTGTAACAATAAAAACTTTGAAAAACAAAGGAACTAATGTAAAAATCAGGGTTGACCCTGAGCAAGATCAAAGACAAAAGTTCATGTTCCGAAACCGAGGAACAGTGTCGAATCTAGTGAGGATTGCGCAATAAAGAGTTTTTTTTTTGGAATGTATTGCCTCCTAAACTGCTTTTTGATTGTGGGATGTGATAGATCCCATGCGATACATCCCAACGCACGAGAGAAAGACCGGATCGTCTAACTTTCAAGAATACACGTCCAGAAGAGTTTTTGGCGCTGTATTTTTTCCAGGTTAACTTGATTAGGGGAGTTATTATCGCTACTGCTTTTTATCGGAAAATGCAGGGCCAAGTGTATCATAACTATAAGAAAAAATGTATACAAACAGCACTGATACATTTGAACAATGAGCGTCAAATTTTTTCGGTAAGCCTCCTACATCAAGCAATTCTCTATGGTCTAAAATCTACACCGGTAATAGAAATAAATATTTAGAAACGGCAATTCTATGAAGATTTCGTATTTGTTGTTATTTCTATTTTTTACGTTTAGTTTTTCGCTTTATTCTCATTCCTCACGTAAATGGTTATCTGCGCCCTTAGAGTGCATTTTTGTTAACATATGTTTATTATTTCGAATTGAAATCGACGAAATTTTGGAGCTCATAACCTAAGTATAGTAGACTTATAGGTAATAGTATGAACTACCAACTAGAACTGGAATGGAAGGTATGACGGATAGTTTAAAAACACATTTTCGCCCCTGTTGCCCCCTAGGAGGCACATACGTAATATTTTATAAAACACGAGGCTACGTTGCCGGAAGGCCAATATATGTGCCAAATTTCATTGCTCTAGCTTAAACCGTCTGAACTTAAAAAAAAATGACACCCTAACTTTATTTTTTGACTGCATCATTTTTGGGGCTGTTAACATGCTAGACAGTATTGGTGGGTCCATTAATAATCGACTAAAACAGGTTTCGTAAAATCTTAATCAAAAGTCCCACGGAATACGCTATGCCCTCTAAGCAATTAGGTAATTTTTAATTTTATCAAAAAGTAAATAATAAAGTTTACACCATAGTTTTTGTATATCAGTAACCTTAGTTAAAACAAAAGCGTCTTTACTTTTCTTCAAGTGGTTTTATAAAAGGCGACAAGTAGTGCCTGAAGAGATAAACTTTAGTTCAAGAAATAATTAGAGCTTTATAAAAGTTTTCTTTAAAAAGAGTACCTACTGCTTTGAACGTGAATTCATCATGTTAGAGGCCCTGCATCAAATTTAATTTTTGATTGCCGCAAAGCTCAGAGGCCCATAAAGTACAGAATTTAATTTTGAAATACATTAAAGATTGCTGAAACGCTACTGGGTTGGTTAATGCTTTAATGGGGCTCTCCACTTATTTTACAAGTTGGGCTTTATATGTAGAAGAAAACGCGCTAATTACCTAGAGAAAATCTGTTTTTCGACATTTCCATTTAAAACGGAGATGCATTAAGCTTTGTAACTGTGACGTCAGACTTGTGCATTGTTTAGGAGTATGGTTTGATGCAATTATTTTATTTTCCGCTTTCTATTATCACAAAAGAACCTCGCACGAAATACATTGAAAAATTATTTCGGTAAAATTTGATAAAATTTTAGTATGTAAAGTTTAAAAAACCCTTGTTTTGAGGTATCATTGGACATGCTCAAAAAGGCATTTCCTGACCGAAATAAAATAAGTTATCGACGAATATGTATTACTGAGGAACCAAAGATTGACTTCCTTATTATATGTTGGTAAAATGTTAGCAGGTTATATATATAGGCTAGTAAAAAAAAAAAATTTTTGCCAATTTTTTAATTTCCCCGATATAAAATTAAAAAAAAATATCTTTGAGCAAACAACAATATTTTAGTATTTTCTAGATAAACTGAACAAGTTTTTCTACCCAGTAACAGTTAGTTTGTGTTACATGTTTTTTTTTTATTTTTTTTTATCATAAAAATTGTTTTCTACTACGAAATAATTATTTTGAGACTAAAAAATACTCATTTCTGTCAATTAAAGTGATGAGTAAATCAACTCTATGTAAATTGAATTTTATTTTTCCCCTAGCTATGAGGTACATGCAAATGTTCTATATCATTAATTTTTACAAAAAATATATCAATATTTAATTTCTTTAAAACTAATCGAGGGATTTTAATTTAATTTATTTTTTTGAAACTTTTCTTATGTTTTGC
Organism: Oxystoma pomonae; assembly: GCA_963921995.1. NCBI lineage: Eukaryota > Metazoa > Arthropoda > Insecta > Coleoptera > Brentidae > Oxystoma > Oxystoma pomonae. Next base: position 97,396,258 of record OY998165.1, read on the forward strand.
ATCTAGGATGATGATTTTTGAAGGTTTCTCAGGGTTCTCTAAACTAAATAATAACACTTTTGGTGGGGCTGAATTATCAGAAAAAGAATGATATGCCATAAATTATGATTACGGATAATTGCTCTCCCTTATACATATACAGTGGCGTAGCCAGAGGGGTTTTGGTGGTTAAACCCGCCACAGGGACTAACCCATAATAATAAAAGTTACCCTGCAAACCTATAAAATCGTCATTACTTCATTACTAAATGACCAAATCCCCCAGAACCAATTTCTAGCTAAGCCACTACACCTACATACTCTATTGGGTACCTACTATTCAAAGTCAGTGGGTTGTCCGAAGAAGGATGAAAAGTTACTATCATAAAAAACAGTCAAAAAATATTCCACTCATAAAAGTAACTATCAACCTAGATGCAAAACATAGAGAAATGACAAAAAAATTGGACCGTGCATTAGATAAAAGTATTATAAAAGCGTACGCAAAATTAAATTAAAATCCCTCAAACAGTTATAAAATAATAAAATTTAAAAAGAAAATATTTTTCATCAAGTTTTATAATAAAAAAATAAAAAAAAACGTAGCACAAATTAACTTATTCAGTTTATCTAGAAAATAACAAAACATTAATGTTTCCTCAATTTTTATATCGGGTAAAATAAAAAATTGACAAAAAATAATTTTTTTGACTAGCCCCTGTATACAACCGGTTAACATTTTGCCAACATAATAATAAGAAAGTTCATGTATGGTGCCTCAGTAACCCATATGTAGACTTCCGGCCACATAAAATGCGTACGCCGATTTTATATAGTGTATTATGGGCCTCGCAACTCAGTAACCTTTTAGGTATTTCAAATTGACACAAAATGTCATCGTCAGGTTTTGTTGTTGTCATACGCTTATATTTAAAAATGCCCCAACTAAACGAATTTGAAAAAGCCCAAATTTTGGCAAAATTAGACGGTGTTTGGTCGGTTCGAAGAGTACCGGCCCATTATGGACGAAATAAGTTTACAATTGCAAGAATAAAAAGAAAGTATCAAGAAGAAGGAACTGTTCGACGAGGGCGAGGCACTGACTTGACCCAAGTCAGTACGCCTCAGCAACTGATCGACTTTCTTACTTAGTGCGGAAAAGAAGCAAGCAATAAGAAGAAGAATTTTGGCAACAGATGGTTTTCACAGATGAAAAATGCCAAAAAGTTAACACGAACTCATAGTAAGAGGGTACGACAAAGTAATTGTTTCAAATCCAAATTTATTTCAAAATTTAGCAGATTCCATGCCACGAAGACTGGTAAACATTATCGAGGCTGACGGGGCAATGACACGCTACTCAAGAAACGTTTCCTTGTTTTTTTTTTATTTACGTAATGTTTTATGCAATGCAAAGACTTAGATTACTCAAATTTATCGATCCTGCAGAGGTGCGCTGACTATGATTAATTTATTGCTTTCCTTTCGCCGAACAATTCCTTCTTCTTGATACTTTTTTCTTATTCGCACAATTCTGCTCTTGTTTCGTTCATAATGAGCTTTAAGAATAAGTTTTTATAATAAAAGTTGAATAATTTTAAAAAATTGTTTAATTCATTAATATATTATCGATTAGTATTATAGTAAAGTGTGGACAGTCTCCTTATTTTTGTATTTACAATGTCAAAAGATCTAACCTGTAATTCGAAAACGTCAAAGTCAGTTACAATAAGCAACGCAATTAGCAAAACTTAAATTCAACAGACCTGCAGCTAACTTCTGCTACGTACGCATTCTATGTGGCCGGAAGCAACACCTAACGTGTTGCCGGAAGATATACAATAATTTTTCAATATATTTCGTGCGAGGTTCTTTATGACGGGTTTTGTCAGATGCGCAGGTCAAATGCTTGTCACCTTTTGTTATTTTTTTATAATTCCCGCGGTTTTCCTTTTGCTTTCCATAAAAACCGAATTTGGTGGCCTTTGCTTAACCGCTACCTTTATATCATTTATATTTTTTTCTTGATTTTCTTATAATACTTATTTTTTCTCAGTCTTTTAGCAAAATGTATTGAGTTTTATTGAAAATTAAAACCACAGTACCGCCGCCGCCTAACTTACCCTTTCACCATATTCTCATCTGTTCAAGTACATCGTGCAATATAAACTATTCTTACTTCGAGAATACCTATGAAACGAACTTGCACCAATTTTTTTTATGTAAGTATTGGTTAAATTTTCTTTTCTTTTGCTTTTTAATTCAAGATTTTTCTAATAGCACTCGTTATTGTTCTCATATAACTAAATAAATAGTCAAACTTTCCAAACGGTAATACTACAGTAAAATTACTAATAATATAAAAGCGGTATACTGTAAAAATCCATTAAGTTCTTTCAGAGAGAAAATGTATTTTCATAATTTTTCAGTATGATGACTAAATTAATAAATAATAAAATAAACAAAATTTTTACAATTAATTTTTGGTACCACCTCTAAGTTTTACTGTTTTGTAAGCTCTCCTTTAACTAAACTTCACTTCATCTAGCTCTTGGTGCTAACAGAAGCCTGAGTTCACGTCACTGATTTTTCATTTAGTCAAAACGTTTTATGATATATGATGGTGATTTCAGTGTCGTGTTTGAAAACCAGATAACTGCTTTTTCATTGGTCTGACTCGCAAATTTCAATTTTTTTTTTCATTCGTGGTGGTAACATTATTTTTTTTTTAATACAGAAGTATACAGAAGATACAAAACTACAAAATAAGCTTTTATCTACAAATCAACAAACCTAGTCCAAGTTCAAAGTCTTTGATCAATTCATAACATATCTCATGAACTGAGGTCTCAAACTACCTGTATTTGGATTTTTTTGGATTCGCACAATTTTGGCAGAGTTTATTTTTTACGTCGTTCCTTTCTTGTGGGTTTGGGTTGCTACGCTTGGATTTTGGTTATCTGGATAGCTGCGGAGCCATTTCGAACGTTTCGGTTCTAAAAGATAAGTACAGACCTCCCGAAACTTTCGGTTTTTTTATACTTAAAACTTCTTAACGTCTGTTGAGTTTGCTTTTGACTCTTTTTTTTGCTACAAGACGACTGTTGTTTTTACAAAATTCAGAGAATTTTGTAAAGTGTATTTTAATAAAATGTTTTTATATTTTTTTTAACGCGTTTGTATACGTATCTACTTTTATTTTCTGTAAAGTCTGTCTTTAAAGTAGCTTTAATTATTTGATAGTTTTATTAATTAAATTATTTCAAAATAATTTTGGTACTAAACTTTTGTGGCTGCTTATGTTTTTGCTTTACTTATTACGATATTAAAAATTTTTTACAGTTATATGGTTGAATAATATTTGCGTGTTTATCAAATTATCTTTCAAATAAAATCACCATATAAAAAAACCCATATAAAGAAACTATTTAGCATTGTTAGTAAATAATTAAGCCTAATAGCTTTTCTGAGCTATCGACTTTAATAGCAGGACCTTTATTTCTTTACTTTCAATTATTTTTGTCAATTACGCTAGATTATCATAGTATATTTTGTTAAATATTTTTTTGGCATTTAAAATTAACCTTTTTGCTTAAATTGATTTTTGATCTAGCGGACAACAAACATCCTATCTTTGTACCCACACCCTTGCTCTTCATCGCTTAAGTAGCTCCAGGGCCCCCCAAAGTAATTCTGTGTTCAAAAACACAAAGGGCCTTACAAATTTTGGCCCACACCCTTGATCTCCGTTGATTAAGTAGCTCCAGGGCCCCCCAAAGTAATCCTGTGTTCAAAAGCACAAAGGGCCTTACAAATTTTGACCCACGTCCTTGATCTCCGTTGTTTAAGTAGCTCCAGGGCCCCCCAAAGTAAGCCTCTGTTGAAAAGCACAATGTTTCTTTCTTCTTGGTGAACTTAAGTGTATATATAAACAGGAAAGTTTTCATTTAATTGTATTAGATAAAGTCTCACCAAATGTTTTAAGATATAAAATCAAATCAGCGAGTAATAAAATTTGGAAAAATTAGGATACAAAAACCGAGACAAACACCTCATAAGTTAAATAAATAGTTGTTGGAATACGGTGAGAAGGCATAATATAATAGAAAGTCCGAAAAGTACAAGAAAATTATCTTGAGGAGAGCGGGATATTATGCTGGATTTATCAAAAATGTATAAAACATAAAGTTAAGGGTTACTTTTATTTCTATTTCGAAAATATGGACTTAAATTTAAATTTAAAAAATTTATTTATAAAATTGCTACATTTACCGAAAAGGTCCTTATCTTGCCTTCATCTTCTTTAATTCGAAAATCGGTAAAAAACTAGGGTTATATTTAACAAAAAAAGTTATCGAAACTTTTATTTCTAGGTTATATGTGTTTAAAGTTCAAAAAGTGGAGAGAATAGATATTTTAAAGAATACAAATTTCATGGGGCAAAATGATTTTTTTTATACCTTTATCAAAAATATGATTTTAGTAACTGTCTGCAGATAACTAAAGCATGGCTTTTTTGGTTACCGATGCACAAAAACTCTTTTTTTGATCACGGGTGCAAAAAAAAGATTTTTTTCCGTTTTTTATTCAAAGTTAAAGAGAAATAGCGGAAAATAGTAATATTAAAAAAATATAATTATTCTTGCCTAAGAATTAAGCCATTTCCGTCAGCTTTCACCAAGCATTTACGAAAAAATCATTTAAGAATATCGTTAAAATATCAAATTGCCAAAGATTAAAATGTCGCAAGAATGAACGTCGCCGAGTAAAAAGACATATCGCTATGGAAACGATTGTTATTTCATTTACCAGCCACCTTGATTTATAGTGTAAAGATGGTGTGGTGCGAGAAGTTCTCTTCCCTCGAGATTTTTAATAGTAGTTTTCACAACTAGTGGCTAAAATAGTGCTTTTTTTACAAGCGTTGGTTTAAATAACGAGCGCAGCGAGTTATTTAAAAACGCGAGTAGAAAAAAACACAGTTTAGCCGCGAGTTGTCAACACTATTTTTTTTTAATACCTTTATCAAAAAATCCAAGAAAAACAGGAAAATGCTTTTAAATCAAGGCGGCATAGCGATGTACCTTTTTATTCGGTGATGTTTATTGTTGCGACATTTTAATCTTTGACAGTTTGATATTTTGCCGATTTTTTTAAATGATTTTTTCGAGAATTCTTGGTGAAAACTGGCAGAAATGGCTTAACTTTTAGTCAAGAATTATTAGATTTTTTCTATATTACTATTTTCGGCTACTTCTCTTTAATTTTGGGTAAAAAACGGACAGAAATCTTTTTTTGCACTCGTGATCAAAAAAAAAGTTTTTTTGCATCAAAATCATGTTTATGATGAAGGTATAAAAAAAAGTATTTTCCTGTTTTTCTTAAATTTTTTGATAAAGGTATTAAAAAAAATAATTAAACGATGTTTCGCCCGGGGTGACCAGCGTGGGCTCATCAGTGGATTCACTAGTCACCCTCAATCCAGACATCATTTAACACCATCGTCCTGGCGTGTTAATCTGTCCAATAGGAATATGCTCCTAAGACAATTAAAAGAAGAAGTTAAACTTCCAAATCAGTTGCATCAACCGAAAATAATTTAAAAAAGAGAAGATCAAAAGATCTTGGGAGGAAAGAACGAAAATTCAAAATTGGATGAGTGTCCCACAACGATCCCACAAAAGACCAAAGTGAAAGGAGAAACAATTAAACGATGTTTCGCCCAGGGTGACCAGCGTGGGCTCATCAGTGGATTCACTAGTCACCCTCAATCCAGACCAATAGGAATATGCTCCTAAGACAATTAAAACAAGAAGTTAAACTTCCAATAATGTTAACAACTTGTGACTAAAGTGTGCTTTTTTTTACTCGCGTTTTTAAATACCTCGCTGCGCTCGTTATTTAAATCAACGTTTGTAAAAAAAAGCACTATTTTAGCCACTAGTTGTTAAAACTACTATTTCAGTTTATTGTGATCAAAAAAAATTAGTTTCTAAATCGAATATTTTTGCCCCTCGTTTGGCAATATTTAGTTGCGCTCGGTAAAATCCTACTTACCACACTTATTATTTAATATTCAATCTTCTAAAACCGTGCGGTAACTAAGGTTTACCACACTATTTTGCACATACGGGGTTTGCGGTAATAAAAAAATTAGAGCACACAAAATCGGTGTGGTACATATCTAGCAAAATTTATTAGTGGCGTACGAAGAAATTGTTCCTGACCAGGTGGTAGCTTCAATTTGTAATTTTGAGGGAAAATTCAACCCAATTCGACCCCCCTCCTTGCTACGTATACAGGTGCCGCGGCGGTGAGATTATTTGATTTTTGGTTACCACACGGCTGTTGATAATAGTGCGAAAAATGACACTTTACCGCACGTGATGGCAGCTGACCGAACGCGACTACGTAAAATATTGTATGCAGTTCCCATCTACCAATCAAAATGCAGAGTTTGATCACATGATATAGAAAACTGTCATCTGTCATCACTCAACTGTTTTTCTCTGATTCTGCCATCTTTTATATGACATTTAGTAGCCCAATCAAAATTAAGTCAGTAGCCAACTGTGTAAAGTGCCTTTATAAATGCTCCGATCTGAAATCTCAACTGCGAACGACTTAAACTGCGAGCAGCTTAACTAAACTACGAACTCAACTGAAGTTATAAGTAAGCCTTAACAGGTAAAACTTATTTTCATGCATACTATAAAATTACTTCTTTGTGCACTTGAGTGTACCAAACTCTTTATTATGGAATTTATTTCTATAGAACAATAAAGCAAAGTAGGTTTTGATAACAATGGTTAAATAAACAATACTACAAAATTTCATTCCAACCTAATATAAAGTTTCCTTTCGGAAACCTAAAAAGGAATTAGCATAAAAACTTTCTAACAAAAAAAAAACAAAAAAATACACTGAAAAGAATAAATAATAGATTAATGTCCCTATAGTCTAAGAGCCAGCTCGAAAAACTAACGTCATTTTGTACATGATTTATTTTGCATGCGTTAACGGAGGATGCAGTAAAAGTAGAAAATTCACACGTCTGCCACTAAAAAATTACTTTATCTTATACACGATTTTTTTTGCGCGTATATACAAATTACGTGAATTTTGTAAGAAATTACCTGCTCTGGAGGACCACCCCCCTCTAGTTCCGGATGGAAGGGAGCAGACTTTTAGTTTTGCCTTTTTTAACACTTTTTTCACCTATTCTACGCGCAAAAAATTGTATATAATATATAGTAATTTTTTTATTTTTACGACTTTGGCGCCGTCTGTCGGCACTTTGTGCTCCACTAGGACGTCTGCCAATAACATTTTATTTTTAGTATTTTTTACAAATTTGACGTCGTCTGCCGACTTCTTGTACTGCACCAGGACAACTGCCAATGGACGTTCGTTTCTTCAGACATCATCTACTATAATACTGTGCATTTTCAGTCATGCACAGGGTGGTCCAAATTCGAGGGGCTTCTATAGCTTTGGGCTTTTGCAGCATAGTTAGCCCAAAACTAATATACATGTTACGGGCTCGATTTTCAAGAGAAGTCGAAAACTAAAAACCACATTGCGATATGTCAAAGCGTTTCTGAGCTACAGGGTGATTCTCAAAAATGTGCATTTCTAAAATCCCTCTACAACTTTTTTATGTGTAAAGATAGAGATTTTCATTAAAAACATTTTTTGAAGATTTTTTAAGGACAAATCTACCTGTTTCACCGATTTTGTCTTAAAGAGCCCAATTTAAAAAAAAATAGTTTTGTAATAAAATTTCCTATTAAACGATGTGTCATAAACCTATTTTTATTAAATAGTTAAACAGATATCTGCAATTTTTAATAATTTTACTTTACAAAACCGCGGCTTAGGACGTATAGAAGCCTAGCCAAAGATAGAGAGTTGGAAGTACTAACGGTTCTAGGAGAAATAGAGGCAACGAGATTTTGCTCCAAGACGTGCATTTTGTAGGTGGTACCCAAATAAAAGCCAAGAGGACCCCGATTTTGCCAGAAAAGTTATTTGGACGGATGAGGCGGCAACGATTTCTGGTGATGGAATATTCACCAGATATAACTGCTATTACTGGAAACAGCAAAATCCCCATATTATGGTGGAACAAGCGAATCAGGGAATCTTCAGTTTTAAGGTATGGGTAGGGATCTACAGAGAACAAATTATTGGGCCATATATTTTTGATGGAAATTTAAATGTCAAAAGATACCAACAAATTTTAGAAGAGCAGGTGATTCCGTTTATCGACAACTTGCCACTTCAGCAAAATAATGAGCTATACTTTCAACATGACGGTGCACCTTCTCACAATGCACGAGACATTACTAATTTGCTATGTATTGTTTTTGCCGAAAACTGGATCGGAAATAAAGGTCCTATATATTGGCCCCGCAGGTCTCCAGACCTGACCCCTTGCGACTTCTTTTTGTGGGGGAGAGTCAAAGACCTTTTATTTCGAAATCGCCCAACTACTAGAAGGGAATTGGAAGAGGCACTTCGTACTGCATTCAGGCAGCTTCGTGCAGTAGAACTTTTTAATGCAGAAAATAGCGTCAAGAGAAGATGTAGGATATGTTTACAAGAAAACGGCCGTCAATTTGAGCATTTGTTTTAGAATTAAAGAAAATTGTTAGATGTAGATTTTAGGTGTTACATAGTTTAATTAATAAAAATTTTAAATAAAAACTTTTAATAATATTTTATTTGTTTATTATTTTAGGGTTGGTAATTATAGTAAACTAGAAGTTAAAGTTCGAGGTTGCTGTGTCCCCTCGTGTCGTAGCCAACTTGATTTTGTATGAAAAAAAAAACAATAAAATTTTAAATAAATTAAATTAAATATCAAAATATGCAAATATCTTTTAAATTATTTAGTAAAAATAGGTTTATGGTACATCGTTCGACAGGAAACTTTATTAGAAAACTGATTTTTTAGAAAAATTGGGGGTATTCCATTTAAATAAATATAACTTTGTGTGATATCTTGGGAACTAAAGGCTTTAAGACAAAAATCGGTGAAACAGGTAGATTTGTCTTTAAAAAAATCTTCAAAAAATGTTTTTAATGAAAATCTCTATCTTTACAAATAAAAAAGTTGTAGAGGGTTTTTAGAAACGCATATTTTTGAGAATCACCCTGTAACTCAGAAACGCTTTGACATATCGCAATGCGGTTTTTAGTTTTCGACTTCTCTTGAAAGTCGAGCCCGTAACATGTATATTAGTTTTGGGCTAACTATGCTGCAAAAGCCCAAAACTATAGAGGCCCCTCGAATTTAGACTACTCTGTACAAATGACGTTAATTTTGTGCAAAATTTCCGACTTTGATGGATCACCCCCCCTCCTTCCTCAGTCTCGAGTGACAGACGTATGAATTTTCTACTTTTACCGCCCCTTCCGTCTAACGCCAGCAAAATAAATCGTGTACAAAATGACGTTACTTTTTCCATTCGAAGTTTATACACATTTATTAGACGTCAACTGAGAATTTTCGATCTGACGTATGGTAATTTTGTTTCTCCCTAAAAAGACAGCTGGGGACAGTGCCGCATAGTTTTCTTTAATTTTACTTTTATCTTTTTATTAAACTTTTTCTGCACACTTTCTTTATCTATAATTTTAGGGATAAAATATTGAATACAATAGAATATAAAACGTCTTTATTGTAAAAATAAAGGCGAAGTTAAGCTCAATGGCTACTCTATTTAACCCTTAAATTTACATAAAAAATATTTTACTAGGAGATATCTCTCTTAATTTTATATCAATTTCAAAATAATTTTAATTACAATTTAATTAATTTTTAATTATAAATAAATTTGATGACAAAAATAAAGTAAAAAAAAAACAAGAAAATTTGATAACAAAAATTGAATATATAGTTTTTTACATTTTATGAATTCTTGCGATATCTAAGAAATCGAAAGATACAATACAGCGCTTACAAGACAATAAATATGTCTATTTAATTATTGCTGTGTTTATTTTTGAATATTCAATAGATAACTTTTAAAAATTTTCCGAACACTGCAATTTTGATTTTTAAGTAATAAAAGAATATTATTGTAGCATTTAACGCCATTTTAAATAACACTGCGATAAAAAATGGTTAGCCGATGCTCTTCAGTTAACATTGTGAAATTGTGTTCTGGGTTGCAATTTATCGCTAAGGTATGGAGGGGATGAGGATAAAATACATCTCCGAACAAATACACCCAAATGGCACACATCCAAGCTCATTTATTTTTATAGAAACCCTATAGAACTTTCTTAACCCAAAGATAAAACGTTAGCAAGTATTTTGAAACTTTTGAAGTCGTTCTGCAGTAAGTTTGTCAAGACATGGAAAAATAACTATATTACAATAATTTAAAATTGGTGAGACTAAAGACTCACAGAGCCCTTTTCTTAATTTAAAATTCAGAATAGATTTATTGTAGTACAAAGATTTTAACGCAAAATATTTAGCGCCTAATAAATTTACAGAAAATACTTGTGGCGTAGAGGGTAAAGGGTGAGGGAATAAATCGGAAAAAAGTTTTTCCTCAACCAGGATTTGAACCCGGGACCTCTACAATACCAGTCTAATGCTATACCAACTGAGCTACCGAGGAACCCTGGCTATTCGGAAATCCTTTCGTCCTATTCATTTGTTAGTAGTGGGGAGATCTTTGAAGCCTACTGCGGCTTTAAAAACCTAGACTTTTTATAAAGATAAGGAGGTACATATTCACGATTATTAGTTGTACGAAATTTCTATGTATCTATCAACCGACGATACACAACATATAGCGTTTCAAAACAAAAAATAAGTTAAAAAACCTCCAAATCAGTTACTTCAAACAAAAAGAAACCAAAAAATAAAAGATCAAAAGATCTTGGGTGGAAATAACGAAAACTCAAACTTGGATGAGCATCCCACAAGGAACACACCAAAGACCAAAGCGAAAAGAGAAATGATTAAATGATGTCTCGCTCTGGGTAACCAGCGTGAGCTCATCAGTAGTTTCACTGGTCACCCTCCTCATACATCAATAAACACCATCATACACTTTGATTTCCAACCTTGAATCACTCACAAATGGGCATCGTTCCGCACTGGTTCTTATCCAAGTTACCTGATACGGATTCGTCCTGGCGTGTTAATATTTCCAATAGGATTATACTCCTAAAACAATTAAAACAAAAAAAAAGTTAAAAAACCTCCAAATCAGTTACTACAACCGAAAAAAAAAACCAAAAAACAAAAGATCAAAAGATCTTGGGTGGAAATAACGAAAATTAAAACTTGGATGAGCATCCCACAAGGAACACACAACTCTAGTTTGTGTATTGAGATACAGTTTATTCCAAATTCAATCGGACCAATTTTTTGACATTGACAATGTTCCATTTAGTTATTGTGTTTAAATGTCAGCCGCCATATTGAAATTGGTCTGAAGAATTTTGGTTGGTGTCTATAAATTGTTAACTTTTTTCCGTCACTGTCAATCAATAATATTAATTTTTCAGTTTGTTGTTAATAGAACATTATCGAATGCTGAAGTCTACAAACAAGGGGGTCCTGCACTTAATTCCCAAATGCACATTCTAATAAGTAAAATATGGACCACTGAGACCATTCCTGCCGAATTCAGAGACGCCTCTATAGTTACCATTTTCAAAAAAGGCGATAAGGCCCAATGTGGAAACTACAGAGGTATATCTCTGCTTTCTCTTGCTGGAAAGATACTTGCACGGATACTATCAAACCCATTAATTCCGATTGCTAAACAAAATCTGCCAGAGACACAGTGTGGATTTAGGCCCAATCGAGGCACAGCTGACATGATCTTCAGTGCCAGAGAAATGCAAAAGAAATCTAGAGAACAAAATCGCCCTCTCTTCATGGCCTTCATAGATCTGGTCAAAGCATTCGATTCGGTCAACAGAGAAGCTCTTTGGAAAATACTGGCAAAAGCTGGATGCCCTCAAAAATATATTCAAATTCTTAGACTACTACACGACAATATGAATGCAACAGTCCTGAGCAACGATGGACCAGGAGATTCATTCCAGATTACGACAGACGTTAAACATGGGTGTGTTATTGCGCCCACCCTATTCTCTATATTTTTAGGTGCCATACTTCACCTTCTTGAGGAACATCTACCGCCGGGAGTGGAAATTCTATATAGATTCGACGGTGGCCTACTTAACCTAGGCAGACTGCGAGCAAAAACTAAGGTCTCGACAACCTCGGTAATCGAACTGCAGTACGCCGATGACAACGTCGTAATGGCCGATACAGAGGAAGGTCTACAACTGGTAATCAACGCATTTAACCAAGCCTACAAAAGCATTGGCCTAGAGGTCAATCTTGCCAAAACGCAAATTCTTCACCAACCAGAACCAGGTACGAATCCCCAAGCTCCAAACAATTCCATAAATGGTCATCCTTTGCAGAACGTGGAACATTACCCATACCTTGGGAGCCACCTATCATCAAACGCAACTATTGATGCAGAAACACAGCATCGCCTAAAATGTACTAGCGTAGCGTTCGGACGGCTTTCGGAGAGAATCTTCAACAATCACGACATCAATGCGGAGTCCAAGCTTCGTGTCTACAACACAGTTATAAGTGGACCACCTACAGAAGGCATATCAAACGACTAGAAAAATATCACCAAAGTTGTTTAAGACGAATACTGAGAATCAAATGGCAAGACCGACGAACAAACATAAGTGTTTTAGAAGAAGCCAGAACAACTAGTATAGAAGCCCTTATCTTCAAGCACCAGCCTCGTTGGACTGGTCACATTATCCGCATGTCTGAAAAACGTCTCCCAAAGCAGATATTTTATGGACAACTGAAGGAGGGAAAGAGAAATCAAGGTGGTCAACAAAAAAGGTACAAGAACGTTCTCAAAGGCAATATGATGAAGGGTCACATCGATATAGCAACTTCGAGACCACGGCAAACGATAGGGCTACATGGCGCCGAACAGTCCATGAGGGAGCACAAACTTTTGAAGAGCAACGACGTAGACTAGAAACGGAAAAGAGAGAACGTAGAAAGGAGCGACAAAATGGAAGAATGGAGGATCAACAACACCCGGCTGCTGCCGGAGACTGGGTGTGCCAGGACTGTGGAAGAGTGTGCGGCTCGAGGATTGGCTTACATAGCCATCAAAAAACGCATAACTGATAGCGACGATACAGAATAGAGGAAAATCATACTCGGTATCGAGTGATTGCCTATGATGATGATGATGACATAACAAAAGAAGAAAGTGACAAATTTTACAGGAGCGTGAATTTTGTGAAGCGTTAGCCAAGTGAAACAACACGCTAGTGTAAGAAAGCTACTTTCTATCTAGTTTTGTACGCTATTTTTTCTACGAATACTGATGAATTGCACTAATTTTTGGTAAAAATTGGTCTTTAATTTTGCACAAATCAAATAAAACTGCTTTTCCGTACATGTGTGGAAAAATACTTTGCAACACATGTGCGGAAAAGTATGGTGACAGTTATCGTCATCGTACAGTTTTGACACAAATCCATCATTTTCATATGTTGTCGTAGGAGAAATAAATAAAGCGTCGACATTTTTTGTCATTGTTTTGTCAGCCGTTTGTTTTTTGGCATTTCAATCGGAATTTCAAGAATGCCGGTAAAATGCTGCCTTTTGAATTACAGAACACACGTTGTTCCACTATGCACGGTTTAAAAGAGAAAAAAATAGAGGACAAAAATAGGAGAAATAATTAGTGAAAACCTTGTCAAAAAAATGCTAGAAAGAAAAGAAAACTAGGAAGCAGGAAATATATTTATGGAAAATTTTATGAAACCAAAAGAAATATAATTATGAAAAGGCACGAGCAAGAGAATGTACATTCTTAAACATTTTAAATTAAGCCATGTAGTTTTAAGAAAAGTAAAAAAATAGTGGAAAGATGTTTTCGAAAGATAACTATCTTCAATGGGGTAGGTTCCCATCAAAAAAATTAACGATATTAGGGATGGAGATATAATTCTAAAAAAATATAGGAACATTTTTATTTCCTCAAATATGTTAAGCTTACTTTCTGCACATTGTTTTATTTTCACTCTTCAGTGACCTGTAGATCTGTCAGCCTTCGACAGTGTTGCAATTCATAGAAAGATAAGGCTTGTTAATTTTAGGAGGCTCTGGGGGCACATACATTTTTGGCTCTCAGTATGACGTCATTAAAAATGGAAGTAATTTCGACTATAGATGTCAAAACTTCTGCAGATCTTAAAATACATGGTTTGATATCCAAGTACCAATGGATGTCCCACAACTTCCAATGCCACTCTTGTGTGACGTCTTTATTAGGCATCACCACAGATTTCACAAGATTCAAGCTGCGATACCACCACATCTAGGTATCACACGTGGAGGTAAAAGGCACAGTCATTAGCAATTTAAATTTTTTAAACGGCATTTTCAAATTCGTCCAAAAACAAAATTTACCAGCGGATTTTTTGTGAAGTGACATGTTTACAAAAAATTAAACCATAAACAGTGTAGATTTCACAACTAGTGGCTAAAATAGTGTTTTTTTTTAAAAGCGGTGGTTTAAATAACGAGCGCAGCGAGGTATTTAAAAACGCCATTAAAACTATTGGTTTTAATATCTTTATCAAAAAATCCAAGAAAAACAGGAAAATACTTTTAAAAATCTCGAACGAAGAGCACTTCTCGCAACACACCATCTTCACACTATAAATCAAGGCGGCTAGTAAATGAAATAACAATAATGGTGGAAATTGGCGAAAATAGCTTAGTTTTTAGGCAAGAATAATTAGATTTTTTCAACATTAATTTTTTTCCGCTATTTCTCTTTAATTTTGGGTAAAAAACGGACAGAAAACGCATCAGACGTGGTCAGAAATGGTATTTCAATTCAGAACCGCCTTGTATCTCAAATTAGTAACTTTTTTTCTAAAAAAAAAATAGTTTTTTAAGTATACTTTTTAAAATTTTTCTTTTGTTCATTTTTGGTACAAATATTACAAAGACATTTGAATAGTGACTAAAAATAAAAAATAAATAAATATATAGTTCTTAAATTTGGCTCATTTCCTCTACCTTTCCCTACGATCTTGACAAATTCTTAACATTCTGAAAAACAAAACATAGATGTAAAATTGACTTGAATTTACTTGTAAAAACCTGTTTGTATAGTTCCAAATTATTTTGACAAGCTTAAGTTCGAGCCTAATCACATACAGTGCGGACGTAAAAAGTCCCCCCTCCCCCGGCTAACTCTTGAACGAATTGAGGTATCGACTTCAAATAAAAACCATGTTTAATGATAACACTTTTGCTACTTTTTGACGTATCTTTTACAAAGCATCATATTGACGTAAATCTATAAGGTCACTAACTACTTTAACTTTAAAATTTTAAATAGAAAGGGGGGTCGAGTGATACCTTGTTTAAAAGGTATTTTAATTCCCAATTTAAAATTTTATTTTTTTTTAAATCTTTTTACGACTTACAGACTTATGAGTTTTTTCGAGTATAGTTTACGCACCTCACCTTACTTCTGAACGAATTGAGATATCGACTTTAAATAGAAAACATGCATAATAATAATAATTTTACCACTTTGACGTATTTTAGATTAGTTTCATAATGACTTAAGACTATAAGGTCACTAACTACTTTAAAATTTTAAATAGAAAGGGGGTAGACCTTGTTTAAAAGGTATTTTAATTCCCTATTTAAAATTTTGTTTTTTAATATAATATATTATATTAATATAATATATAATAATATAAATTTCTTGAGGTAAGAACATAAGGTCACTAGCAACTTAAAGTTTTTATTATTGTTGAGTAATACTATACGTAATACGTAAACTATAGTTAAAAAAACTCATAACTCTGTAAGTCGTACACCGATTTTTAAAAGAAATACAATTTTAAATAGGGAATTAAAATACCTTTTAAACAAGATATCACTCGACCCATCTTTCTATTTAAAATTTTTTAAAGTACTTAGTGACCTTACAGACTTACGCCTGTAAAAAATACGTCAAAAAGTGGTAAAATTGTTATCATTACACATGTTTTTTTATTTAAAGTCGATATCTCAATTCGTTTAAAAGTAAGGTGAGGTGTGTAAACTAAAGTAAAAAAAAAATCATAACTCTATAAGTGGTAAGCCGATTTTCAAAAAGATTAAAATTTTGAATAGGGCGTTAGTAGTACATTATAAACCGAGGAACTAAAGTGCCTCTTTTAATCCCTACGGTCGGGCTACAATTCGCCAAGGAATTAAAATACACTTTAGTCACGAGGTTTATATACTATTTTATGCACTTTAAAATGCGAGAAACTAAAAAAAAAATCACAAAACTAACAGTAGACCACTAGTTACTACCGGTACTCTAGTTTCAAGATTGACAGCTCGTATTACTGATAGTTTTCATTGATTGTTGTTGCCATGGTGGATTCAATCAAAATTTATTGTGCCATGGAAGTGTTGCTATGGCACAAAACAAATGTCAGTCAGTTGTTGTTATCAAACGGCGTCACCAAACGGTGAGGCCAGAAAAATCAACTAGCATTTTTTTTTTTAAATGAACATTGAAGAGGCCGCGGAAGAGGCCATCGCTAGCCTTCTTCCACAAAAATCTTTCGAGGTTTACAATGAAAAGTTTCGTAATTAGCGAAAATTGTGCGCTGAACAGCATGCAGAGAATTTTACGGATGAAAAGGTGCTCCTGGCATACTTCCCACAGAAGTCCAAGAATCTCAAGGCATCTTCTGTATGGAGCCAATACTCCATGATCAAAGCCACGATAATATCTGAAGCAAACGTCGACATCAGCAAATATAGTAAACTCACGGCATTTCTAAAGAGATCGAATGACCGAACTAGATTTAAGTAATGCATATACTAATTATTTTTTTCGTTCATACATTTTAACAAATAAATAAAATTTCAATAAAATTATTGTTTAATTTGCAAAAATTTACTTTAAGTCCCCCGAGGATTAAAATTATTTTTTATCCTTGAGGGATTAAAAGCATCCCTTTTATTTCTAAAATGAGGGAATAAAAGTTCACTTTTAATCCCTAAAGTGCATAAAATACCTTTTAAACAATGAATCACTCGACCCCCCTTTCTACTTAAAATTTTAAAGTAGTTGGTGACCTTATAGACTTACGTCAATATGACGCATATAAAAAATACGCCACAAAGTGCCAAAAGTGTTATCATTAAACATGGCTTTTATTTGAAGTCGATACCTCAATCCGTTCAAGAGTTAACAGGGGGGGGGGGGACTTTTTACGTCCGCACTTAAGCAGGTGCATAAAACTTACGTTGGCTGGGTATATTATCTTCAATAAAAAGATATCATAAAAATAAAAAAATACCATTTCTAGGAGAACAAGGGAAATTTTTTTTCCCCGACTTCGAGTTCTCTTAAACTGCACTCTTTCTATAGGGAACATGCGAGTAGTTGTAGTACCTTGTTTTAAATCCCTACTAAATTTCTTTATTTCTTTTCTTTTCCAGATCTAAACGACGTAGTTATAAATACCTTTATCAAGAACGAAACATTTTCCATGACTACGTCAATTCCCTTCGAGGGATTAAATTTACCCCTAAAACAATGATTAAAAAAAATGTGACTCTTTTTGCCGAAATTTCTAGTTTCAGTACTTTGACGCAACTGATGTAATTTATGAGAAAGTCAAAATAGCTAAACTAGTTTTCCTAGAAAATATTTTTTAGTGTTTCCTTAACTTTGACAAATATCACGTACTATCTAAATATATATATATCATTATCAAAGTACCTAACATGTTTTGGCATATCTCCAGCCAAACTAAAAATTTAAATATATACAGATTAATGAATAGATATTTAAAAATTATGCGAGTTTGACAGGTGACTGTTAAAAAAGCTTAGGGCAGGCGAAGGTATTGTAAACGCCGAATAGCAAGGCAGTTGTTTAAACTCAAAATCAGAACGTGCTAGTGAAAATTACATTCTCCTTTAGTGTTGTTTTGTATGCACGTGTGTCTACATATTTACCATATTATTCATGTTATGGTAAAGAGAAACTTTTGCGACGAACAATTAGCTAGCCCGAAGTTGTGATACTAGCTACCAAAATAATAATTTCTAAAACCAATTTGTACTCGTTTAAATTAAGCTTTATTTTGAAATGAATCGCTTAAAAAAATACTTCAATTTTATCTCGTTTAATCCGAAAAAAACTCTTAATTTATTTTATTAATAGGTTAGCATTTTAAAATCAAAAGGAAATCAAGGCAACCAGTGTGAAAAAATGTGAGAAAATTAAGCGGCATTATAAGCAACTATTTATTAGCATTTCATAGATTCTAATTGGACACTTTTGGGGGTTTCAGTTACTTCCAGAGGAGATAGAAAAAAGTTGACCCCCCACTAATTGCGTAAAGGTGAAAGGGTCTATAACTTTTTTATTTGTCCAAGTTTTCGTTTGGTGTATTTGGCTTTTTTGTGGATTATTTAAAGAAAAATTTGACAGATAAACTTGATTTTTTCTGTTATTTTTAATTTTTAAGATACAACACAAAGTTTGTATTTTTCTTATGGAATGACCTGTTCTACTTGATTTTTAAAGTTAGCTTAAAATGCCCTTTAAAATAGGTAGTGATACGTACATCACAATTTGTGTTTATTTGTTCTTTTTATTTGTAGTGTTTGTGTTTAATTTTTACCTAATTTTCTAGTTTTTATTTCCTACTTTCAATATTCTTAACTGGTTTTTAATTTTTAATTTTTTAATATTATAAAAAGTAAGTGAAAAAAATCAGATTGTACCAGAAAAAAAAAGTTAAGAGCCCATCCCAAAATGCAGATTTTTCGAAAAGCCCCCGTAGTTTGAAAATGACTTGACATATCAAGATGCGGTTGGGTTAAGCCTCACAATTTTGGGTCAGATTTTTTTCTGTCTTCCCTGAAAAAACCTTAAATCCCCCTGAAAAGTGCCTAATTTAGTCCGGTGGATTTGGGGGTAAAAAAGGGAAAAAAATGTATTCTAGCAATTTCCGGCATAAATTAGCGTAATAAAATAAAAACTTAAAACATAAATTCAAAAGTTATAGATCGTGCAGAAATATAAAACTTTTGTGAATATTATTTTTTTAAATAACCTTAAATTTTTTTTTTTTTTGTTTTCCAACAATAATTAACCACTCTATATCTGGAGTAATCACTTTTTTATGTATTTGTGTCCAGAGGTTTGTGAGACATTGATTTATTTTTGGTCCAAAATCCTTTTTTTCAAACAAAAGTTCTACTTAGGAATATCATTGTATAACATATACTTTGATGCAAAGTAGAAATTCTACGGTTACAATTCAAAAACCAAAAATGATTCTTGCGACAATAAAGAACACCCAACTATGAGTGTGCACCGACAATAGATTTTTCCAAAAATTCTGATATGACTAATTTAAAAGCATCACAAAAGCTGGTTTAGAACGTGATGCCTCCCTCCATTTATACACAGGAGCGTATTAAAGAAGCACTGAATACATGTTACAATTACACATTGACTCGCAAAACGAAAAATAAAATACTTTTTTAAGGTAAAAATTCTGCAGTTTTAATATCAATTTTCTTTGGTCACAATTCTGCCGTTAAAGAAACAGGTATTTGTAGAACAATTAGTCTGGCTAACGTTGCGACGACGTATTTTAAGAAGTCGGCGATTTGACCGTAGTTGCCCGGTCAACGTTTTGTGGACGTTGTAAAAACCCAGTTTTGCACTAATTTGGGAAATACGTTATGAGTCGCAGCGACTTTACAACCCTTTAGTCGGTGGGAATGGTTGGTCTAACGTCAAATATTTTAAAATGTATATTAAAGAGAATTTCAGCAATATTTTTTAAAATTTTCTGTTGTTTACAACTAACAAGAATCATGGCGGGCGAAGCAGCAAATCACCAAAAATGGTACAGTCATATTTGGTCGTATTTTACACATCGAGTAAACGGAAGAGATTGGCCGGGTGGCCATCGGCGCATTGACGCCAGCAATTTGTCTCTTGCTTTACATAAAACCGCAAAGATCAGATATAACTATTTTGGTACACCACTTTCCCAATAAAACCGCTTCTGACAATATTGGCCCGGTTCACTTCTTGCCGTTCACTTCTATTTCGCTCTTTGTCATTTTTTTTCTATCTCAATCTTATTAAAAAAGAAAGAAATAGAAGAAGTTTTCTTCACGTTAGGCCGAAAGATCTCCGTATCTATTACACCAACTCATATGCCTGAATTGAAACTAAAAACGTTGAGAAGGCGACCTCCAAGCGTTCTGCGAAACGACGTTACTGGGAAAACGTAGAGTCGTCGATTTCAAAAACTTAAAAAACTACCTCTAAATAGTTTTTTGCCTAAACGTTGTTTAAATGACTTAAAAACGTTGTGTCTCTATCCGAGTTAATTAGATGACGTTTACTTAACGTCGTCGACAATGTCAATATACTACCAATTCTCAGTCCGTCGTGGAAACCTTTCAACGACGTCGGTATTTAACGGAGGTTGCACACGTAGTTAATGCGCCGGTGTTAAAATAAAACGTCATTGCCAAAATGACACCGAATGGAACGTTAATCTTAGTCAGAATGTAGGAAATTTTTACTTGAGTTCGTTTTTAGGTTTTGCCTGAACTGAAAAATAATGTTTTAAAATTTTTGGGCAGCAGCTTACCATATTTTTTATTGTGGTATTCAGGTAACAATCTTATCGTTTCCATGTTTGTAAATTTTAAACCTTTGACATGTATAAAAATGTCGTGCGCCACTGAATAAAAATGTCGAAACATTACCTTTTGGGCATAATTAAAAAAACCAATAGACATACGACTAAAAATAATTTTATAAGTACCTGTTTCTTAAACAGAAGAATTTTGTCATTCAAAAATTTTAAAAAAGTGGAACGTCACTATAAAAAACTTCGAGATAATAGCTTTCTAGCCATAAAACGAATATAGGGACCACTATAAATGGTATATTAAGGCGCATTTACACAGACAAACTTTCCTTTGATGTTGAAATGCCGACAAACATTTACACGAGCCTCTTGAGCAAAATGTTCAAAGAAATGTTCGAGCAAAATCGCGTACAAAAAGAAATGTTGGTAATAAAAATTTCTTACAAATTTAAATTTTATAGTTTTATGGGAATTCATTGACCTTAACTGAAAATAGAAAGACTAAGTTTTAAAACAAGGTATTTTTAATTAAGTGCTTTCCGACGGAAAAACGATTTGATGTCGAAATTCACGTTTTACCTCATAAGCAACTTCGATTGATCTGATTTTTATAGGGAATATGCCAGTATACTTGTAACTTTTTTGGGGATGTAAAAAAAACGAGAATCAAGAAAAATAAAAATTGGCACTTATTTATTGCTATTGCCGAGTTAGGAGAAGGTAAAAACCGTAGACTAGTGAGAGAAAGTTTTGGTCAAATGAACATTGACACACAAAATTACAGCAGTGTTTGACAGCGCTGCGTTCCGACTGTCTAAAGCTCCCTATCCCCCCAGGGAACACCTAACTACTCTCCAGAACAGTTCTCTAAAAATATCCACCTGCTTTTTAAAAAGTAATTACTTCGAAGACATTTCCGTTTTCTTTTTGTAATGAAAGAAAACCAAAAAAGTTAAAGAAAAGAATTAAATGTTATTACCTCCATCGTTAACTATTTTAACATTGCATATGACAAAACTGATAGCCAATAATAATGTTTCGCTTGCCGTCGCCTTTTTTTCACAAAAGTTTAAAATAAAAGTTGGTGTTCCATTTTTCTAAAGAATTGAGATTACTGATCAATGATGTAAAATTATATTTATTCTCATCTTTAAAAATATTTTTCCAAAATAGATAGCAATAACTTGCTCAAAAATTTACCCGAACAAAATGTTCAAAGAAAAGTTCACAAAAATGTTCGCGCAAAAAATTTCAGATCTTTTGCACGAGCTTTTATTTGAGCATGTTCGTCTGTGTAATTGCGCCTTTAGAGACAAAACTTAAGAATTGTGGAACTAAAACTTAAGAATTTTTATGCGCCCTAAATGAAAATGTCAAATCCGCTGGATTTTTATTCTGCTAAATAAGCAGCACATATATTTCATTGCTTCTTTGATACGACCCTGTGTCTAAACGATGGGTGGCACCACACTCTTACCTAGCTTTTTATGATGCTTTTAAATGGGTCTACATCATAAAACATTTTTAAGCAAAATCTGTTGGTGTCGGCGCACACCTATAGTTTTATGAAGCAGAGTTTTTTATTGCGCGAGAATCATTATATTTTGACTATAGATTTTTTTCATTGTATCAAAAGGTATATATAAAAAAATATCTATGGTAAAACTTCGCACGATAAAGTAAAATTCTTGATTAAAAAAAGAGGGATTTTAGACCGAAAAAATTAAGTATCTAGGAAACTACCTGATTTTGTACATAAAAGAAATTGTGGTTTACCAGACTCAGAAAGGTGTGTTTTCACCAAGATTCTAAAAAATTAAATTAATTAATTTTAATTTACAAAAGTTAATTAATTAAATTTACAAAAGTTATTGATTTTTGCGCGGAAATTTGCAATAATACCCATTTTCACGCCTTTTTCACTCCCCCCTTGCTTACGCATTTTATTAACCTTTACCATGTCCACTCATCAAACTGTTCCTAATATTTTTTTTATCTTTTATTATAATTTGGAGGGACTATTAATCCCACATAGCTTTAGGCTGAGATTGTAGATTTATTAGAAACTTAAAGTAAATATTTCAACGCATCGGTATCCGTATACCTAACGCGTTCGAAACAAAGTCAAAACATGCTACATTTTTGACTTGCTCATGCCATGTTTCGAACGATGCTTGCTTCTTTGACGGGTGTGATGACAGAATCTCGTTACGTACGAAAGAATGTACTTATCGTTACGGACCCACGAACGTATGCAACGATTTCAATCAGCAGTTCTGTCATAACACCCTTTAAACAAGCGGGCATCGTTCGAAACATCGCATAAACAAGTCAAAAATATGTGTATTTTGGCTTTATTTCGAACGCGTTAGGTATACGGATACTGCTGGGTTGAAATATTTACTTTAAGTGTATATTAATAATGTAAAGTGGGTAACTACTTAGGGGGCATAGCGTATTCCGTGGGAATTTTGATGAAGGTTTTACAAAATTTTATTTTATTCGATTACTAATGCATCCCCGTACAGCCCCTAGGGGCTGAGGCAAAGTTGGATGTAAAAAATATAGGCTCTTAAAATGTAACAGTGGGATTTACTAAGATCTAAAATAGTACCCCCCACAGGTCCAAATATTTACACCTAAAACTAAATACTAAATACTAAATTTTAAAACCAATTTTCAAAAAAGACTTACCCATACAGAAAATATACAACATTATTCATTATTTTGTATTTTGATTGCAAAATACCACTGAAAAACTGCTTTTTGCTCAAAATATACCATATTTTAAGAAAAAATGCCCTAAAACTTATGTCTTTTGACAGGTTTCAAAATGGCAAATGGTAAATATGCCAAAAATTTGCCACATAATAGCTTTATTATCTCTGTTTGAGGTTATAAAAATGGTGATTTTTTAGACCACCTCTGGGGGGTGGTTTAAATTTATAGCCCCCAGAAATGATTGTTTTGTGGCAATAAATTCGTTTATAATTTCCATAAGTAAGCCTTTTTACAAGGATTAATTTACCTTATTTAATATCCCAAGTTGTTCATTAACCAATAAAACACCTCCAATTTTTTCCAGAAAAATGCCATATTTTGAACCCGTTTTCAGCACAAAAAATATATTTATGAGGGCACTACGAGGCAGACTAAATATAAGTGATGGTCACTGATTATGCACGAAAAATATACCAAACACAAAACCCAAAACAACTATATTAATTTATTTACAAACTGTAATTAAAACATTAAGGTTATCTAAATAAAAGCTCAGTCACGAAAACTTTCCTTACTGAAAGCCCACTCATTTCAAAGCTGTAGCTTTCATCAGTAGAGGTTGGTGCAAGCCAAGGTACAACCAGAGAATCTGGGACAAATTTGGCGGTATTCAAAATTGAAAAATGCCTGCATTTTTGTTGACATAAGGTGAGAAATAACTGAAATATAATTTTTAGCCCCTAACCTAGAGGCCTTGATAACAGCTGTAAAA
Source organism: Oxystoma pomonae (assembly GCA_963921995.1). Lineage (NCBI taxonomy): Eukaryota > Metazoa > Arthropoda > Insecta > Coleoptera > Brentidae > Oxystoma > Oxystoma pomonae. The sequence goes on from OY998165.1 coordinate 97,420,490, forward strand.
AATTTTTTGGGAATAGAAGACTTAGTTGATAATAGTATAAGCTACCAACTGATAGTTTCGAAACACATTTTAGACCATGTTGCTCCCTAGGGGCCGCAAATGTAATTTTTTTATGACACGCGAGAGTACGTTGTGGAAAGGCCCAACATATGTGACAAATTTCATTGCTCTAGCTCAAAAGCTTAAAAACAAATAATAACCTAATCCTACTATTTGAATGCAGCATTTTTGGGGCTGTTAACAGGTTACCCATTGTTGTTGGGTCCATTAGTACCTAATCGATCCAAATAAGTTTCGTAAAATCTTCATCAAAAAGCCCACGGAAGCCAAAATTTATACCCTAAGTCAAAAAAAGAATTTTACATTAAATTCGGATCTGACCGAATTGTCCATCAGACTAGCCTATTAAGAAGTAAATGTCATACACATACGATATTATAATTAACTCGCTATTAGCTTACTTTCACAGTGTATTATTAGGCACAAATTAGTTTCTGAGGTTTGCTAGTCCTTCGTCGCTTTTTTCAATAAGTTTCAGCATTGACGTTCGTTAATCAGTAAAGTAAAATATTTTGCGTCGACTGACCGCACCAATTAGAGTCACACGTAACCCACTAGATAGTTTTTGGTCATGCCTATTGGTCAAGTCATGATGGTAATTTAAGGCTTAAATTATTTTAGCATAATATAAGGGGTAACGTTTTTGTTTAAGCAATTTTTACTATGTTTTTCACATTTTTATGCCATAATTTTGCTCACATTTTAAAGCTTTCTTTCCAAACTTTCGATTTCTAGAATAAACCACTCACAGTGAGATTTACTAAGATCTAAAATAGTACCCCCGATATGTCTAAATATTTACACCTGTGGGGGGGTACTAAATTTTAAAACCAATTTTCAGAAAACACTTACCCATTCAGAAAAGACACAAAGTTATTGATTATGTTGCATTTTTATTGCAAAAATACCACTTAAAAACTGCTTTTTTCTCAAACTACATCAGATTTTAGAAGAAAATGCCCTAAACCTAATTTTTTTGACAGGTTTCAACATGGCAGATGGTGAATACGCCAGAAATTTGGCTCATAATAGCTCCATTATTTGTGTTTGAGGTTATAAAGTTGGTGATTTTTTAGACACCTTAAGGGGATGGTTTAAATTTATAGCCCCCAGAAAGGATTGTTTTGTGGCATTTGGTAATAAGTTCGTTTATAATTTCCATTTTTACAAGGATTAATTTACCTTATTTAATATCCCAAGTTGTTAATTACCCAATAAAACACCTCCTATTTTGTTCAGAAAAACGCCATATTTTGAACCCGTTTTCAGCACAAAAAATATATTTATGAGGGCACTACGAGACAAAACAAACAAAAGTGAAGGTCACTGATTATGCACAAAAAATAGACCAAACAAAAAACCCAAAACAACTATAATAATTTATTTAGAAACTGAAAGTAAAAAATTGAGGTTATCTAAAAGTTCAGTCAAAAAAACTTTCCTTACTCAAGGCCCACTCATTTTAAAGCTGTAGCTTTCATCAGTAGAGGTTGGCACAAGCCAAGGTGCAAGAAGAGGTAAAAGATCCGAACTCGTTGTTTGTGATTAAACGCAGCGCTAATATTTTTAAACTGACATTTCGACAGTGACAGAAATGTAAAAAACTTGCATTTAAGTTTTTTATTACATTTGAAAAATAAAAACACCTTTTAAATAAATACAAAATTAATCTACTCCTTATTTTATTATGATCCATCTAAATCATTGTGTGACATCAAGTATTAATTAGAAAAATTAATTGTCAAGTATAAGTTTTAATTAGAGTGACATTTAACCCCAATTTTAATTTGTTCTACAGAGTGTTTACTATTTAATCCCCGAGTGGGTTTAAATTTTTTAATTTTCTTTTCTTTTAAATTGAAACTTTCTTCTTAAAACAGCAAAAGATTATGTTAAAATGATTATTCAATAAACAAATTTATTAAAATTCTTTTTATAAATGAAACTATGTCCAAAACTCAAAAATTATTTTAAGGGTCATCCAACACCTGCTTAACTAAAAAGCCAAGTTAACTCTTTTTCAATCTAGTATCCTTTAGCCTACTATAGCGGTCATATTGACACACAACTGACAGAAAATACACGTTTTACCTGTCAATTTGGTTATAAAAATGGCGGCAATCTTAGGCTAAGGGCACTGAAGAGATAAGAGTTAACTAGCTTTTTAGTTGAGAACGGTGTTGGGTCATCGTGGCTTTAACCAAAAACATCCGCCGACTAACGTTATTTAACACTGTTGACATTTGAACGTCATATATGGTTAAGGGATGCCGTGAAACGTCACAAACGTACGAACGGTTCACATAAGAATTTTAACGGCTTCTAGCTAGCTTCCGCGCTATTTCGGACCGGGTGCCGCTGCGGTCAGTACCCAGGACGGACCCCAAGCGTGTTTTTATGTTTAACTCGGTACCTGTTTTAAAACGCAATAAATTTGGATATTTTAAATTCTCTACATTTTCTCTGGACTTAATTAAAGAAGCTATAAGTAGTCGTCCGGCTTAATTCCTAAATAGCAGTCAATTGTTCATTTTGTGCAGAAAGCATTAAATTTGGCACAATTATTCTTTGGACAATTCTTTAAAATCTTAGTCGAGAAAATCGATGATCGGATTTATAGGAGCCAAGATGGCGGCGATTTTTTCAAAATGGACGTCTATTTTTTTTAAAAATTGTAGGTTCGCCATCAAAATAAGATTTTACTCGAATCCATACAATTTGATAGAGAGGAATAAAAAAAAATGGTTACATTGACGTATGACCTTTATCGTCCTTAAAAAGTGACATTTTATTTTTTTTAAATGCAATTTGAGAATTTTTATTTGATAATATTTCATGTAATTTTATAATTTAGAAAGAATATCAAAATAACTTTTCTAATTAACTTTTTGCTTACAGGGTGATTAGTTATACCAGGCTAGTCAAAGTACGATTTTTGACAAAAGTTACATTATCATCCGTATCTTTTTTAGTTTTTAAGGAAAAAATGTCAAATTTGGTAAGATTATTACAATTGTCAAGGTCAACTGATATTTTTAAAACATTTTGGATACGTGGCACTGCGGACGACGTGGCACCCAAATTTCTGATTTTAAATTTGATAAAAGTTCATATATTTTTAATAGCTTAGATAAAACATGCATATTTAATAATATAAAGGATTATGTATAGCTGAAGTACTTAGATTTTTTGTAAAACAATTTTACAGAAAAGATTTGTGGCGTAGTGGGGGCAAAGAGTAAGGGAATAAATCGGAAAAAAGTTTTGGCTCGACCAGGATTTAAACCCGGGACCTCTAGAATACCAGTCTAATGCTCTACCAACTGAGCTACCGAGGAACTGGGGTTTTTACTGGCTATTCGGAAAACCTTTCGTCCGATTCATTTGTTAGTACTGGGGAGATCTTTGGAGCCTACTGCGGCTTTAAAAACCTAAAAAACTTTTTTCCGATTTATCCCCTTACCCTTTGCCCTCTATGCCACAAATCTTTTCTGTAAATTTATTAGGGCGCTAAATTTTCCCTTCATTTTGAAAAAAATTTTAGTTTGAAATGGTCATTGGTCCTCTTAATTTTTTTTTTGATAACGTAAAAAAACGGGTTTTTTAACGTTTTCTTCAATTCTTTCTAGCGACCAAAAATTTGGCTGGATATATACCCTGATGACTTCTGATGAATTAGAAGGCCCCAGCAAATCGATTCAGATATAAAATTCCAAATTCTATCTGGCCGTTGTTACGCTATAGGGCAGTAAAGTTCACCTAACATGTGTTTAGTCGCCCCGAATAGTACTCTAATGTACCCTATTGTTAATTTTTTGCGGAAAGCACCAAATTTGGTACGCTTACTTTTTTTACAATTTTTTAGAATCGTGGTCAAGAAAATTTATGATCGGATGTACAAAAACTAAGTTGGCAGCGAATTCTTCAAAATTGCGGTCTTAAATCGAAAGTTACTTTTAAAAAAATTATACTTGAATCTATAGAACTTAATGAAGAGAAATTTAAAAATACTAGTTAAATTGATGTGCAACCTTCGATGACCTTGAAAAATGTTATTTTACTCAAGAGAAATATTTTTCCAGATCCTTTTTTTTTAATGTTTTATAATTCTGAAAACGGCGACAGGTCTTGTTTTATAATTTTAACATGACATCAACAAATTATCACCTGTTTTTTTTTACTTTTTAAAGTAGAATTTTCAAATTTGTTACGAATTTTAACGACTTGCGCTGCAGAAGACGTGCCATAGAAACATCCGGTATTAAATCTGATAAAACATTTTTTAATTAAATTTTATAAAATTTTGTTAGGCAAAAATATAAGGTCATCGAAGGTTGCACGTCAATTTAACTGGTATTGTCAAATCTTCTTCTTCTTTATTAAGTAACTTTCGATTTCCGCCATTCTGTAAGAATTCGCTGCCAACTAAGTTTCTGCACATCCGATCATAAATTTTCTTGACCACGATCCTAAAAAATTGTTAAAAAAGTAAGCGTACCAAATATGGTGCTTTCCGCAAAAAAATTAATAATAGGGTACATTGGAGTACCATTCGGGGCGACTAAGCACATGTTAGGTCAAATTTACTGGCCTATAGTGTAAAAACTGCTCGATAGAATTTAGAATTTTATATCTGAGTCGATTTGTTGGAGCCTTCTAATTCATCAGAAGTCATCAACGTGTATATCCATCCAAATTTTTGGTCGCTAGGAAGAATTGAAGAAAATGTTAAAAACCCGTTATTTACATACTTAAAAAAAAATTTAGGCGACGAATGACCATATCAAACTAAAAGTATTTTTACAAAAATCTACATACTTCAGCTATACATAATCGATTATTTTATTAAATATGCATGTCTTATCTAAGCTATTAAAAAAATATGAACTTTACTCAAATTTAAAATCGGAAATTTGGGTGCCGCGTCATCCGCAGCGCCACCTATTTAAAAAAATTTTACAATATCAGTTGACCTTGACAATTGTAATAATCGTACCAAATTTGACATTTTTCCTCGAAAATCAAAAAAGATACGGATGATAATGTAGCTTTTTTTTAAAATTTTACTTTGACTAGCCTGTTATAACTAAATTAATCACCCTGTAAGCAAAAAGTCAATTAGAAAAGTTATTTTGATGTTCTTTCTAAATTATAAAATTACAATAAGATGTCACTTTTCAAGGACGAGAAAAATCATACGTCAATGTAACCATTTTTTTTCAATTCCTCTCTATCGAGTTATATGGATTCGGGTATAATCTTGTTTTGATGGCAAACCTACCAATTTTTTTAAAAAATGGACCTCCATTTTGAGAAAATCGCAGCCATCTTGGCTCCTATACATCCGATCATTGATTTCATCGACCAAGATTTTAAAGAATTATCCAAAGAATAAGGGTACCCAATTTCATGCTTTCTGCACAAAATGAACAATTGGGGACCTAAGTCGGACGACTAAAATTTTGTCTTGGAAGGGAAAATCGCTGTAAACTAATTTTATTTTGGAAATTAAAAACAAAAATCCCAAATGTTATATAAACGGACCATCTACATAAAATATGTTCCAAAAAGGCAATTCTTGTCGGCGAAGTTATCGAACTGTAAATTGGAACGACCAAAAACTACTTCCTGTGCCCGCATGTTAAAATACTCCGGAAACGTTAAATAGAATTTATACTTATTATAGAGCATTATGGTTCTCCCATTCTCGGCCTTTCGCAAAAACGTTATTAAATGCTTTTCTCTGTTTGGTCCCTTTTATTAAAAGACATACCTATTTGTAGCAACTCATTTTTTGCATAAATATATCGCTGTAAACAACGCTAAAAAGGGAAAAATTGCCAAAATTGAAGTTTGAACCAATAGTTCGGAGGATAAAGGCGAAAAATTACTCCAACCTTGCAAAACATGATTAAGCAAGTGGACCCTTAGGTAATTTCTGAGATGTGTAGTCAACGTAAATTCCGCTGCAGAGGACCCCTATTCCCGAAATATAGCGCTAAATTTGTAAAATTTTAAGAAACTATGGTGGAGCCATAAAATTTGGCTCAGATGTTCATTAAACTCCTAGCGAACATTTTAACCTCTGTTATTTACTCAAGATCCTTCGCTGAGGGTCTCAACACTTGGCGTTAAAGAAAAAAAAGAAAAACCCAAAATATTAATAGCGACCGCCCAAAAAACAATAGAGCTACACTTGGAGCTACCATATTTGATGAAAATATTCCTTTCCTCATGAACTAATGTCTAAGATATGTTGTTACCAAAAAGTAAAACAATCAACACTGAATATCTCATAAACGCTAAATGATAGAATAATGAAATTTGATACAAATGGGACTCTTGGTGGGCGCCCTTCTACTGACAATATATATTATAATTTGCTAGAATAATTGGGCACAATTTAAAAGAACAGCATTTAGCCAATATTATTTATTGTTATACCTAAGCACGGTCTTAGTTTAATCTTTTTTTTGCGTTAAACGTGCGTTTTTGTTAAATAACTTTGGGAATAGGGATGTTTCGTCAAAAGTTGTATATGTCATTTGGTACAGGGTGATCTGTAATATTTGGACCATGTTTGGACGCCTATATCTCGATAACTAGATAGAACAGAATTACTATTCTGGTGTCAAAAAATAGCTGCTACCAATAGATTTAAACCCATGTAATCGATTCTTCACTACACGTCCAATAAATGACACATTTTTTGACAAATGTTAACTTTTCTTAAATGGGGGACTGAGCAGATGTAAATATGTTGCTGAAACTTTAATGTGTTTAATGTTACATTCGGTTTTCTGCATCAGACTTTACTTAGACTCTACTTAGTAAGCGCTCCAAGTTTCATTGTCTTGTCAGTTTATGCAAGGTTGGATCCCTTATCCTTCGCGAATGCGAAAAAGGAGGGGTGGCAAGTTATATTGTCAAAATCATTGATTACCGCCTGATCATAGTATACAGTGTAAAATTACCTACGAGATTCACTTTGATAATAATAAAGCTTAGACCACAAGATGGCGTGACAAGCGATGAAACTTTATTTTCTAAGATCACTAATTGACGCAAAAATGTTAATTATCTTTTTATATTTTCAAGACAATAAATATTTATTAAACGTATCAAAAGTAAGTCCCGTTAAATTGACATATTACGCATTTTTAAGAAAAAAAAAACCTTGTTTTTAAAAAGATATATAAAAAGTCCCTTAGTAACCTTATTTGTTTTGTTGTTTTAGATAGAACGTCATTGAAACTTCAGGTTATGAACGTTGTTTACTTAAGAGTGTTCGCATTTAATATTTTTAATAATTTTTGATATTTATGAAGACATTTTCATTGGTCGTAGGTAAAGTATAGTACACTAACTCGCATGTTATGGTCATTACACGCTCAGATAAATTAAGACACTCACCTGCGGCTCGCGTCCCTTACTTCATATTCGCATTTAATAATCATCATAACATGCTTGTTATGTAAACTACTATTACCCAGCAGGTAAAGCATAATTTTACATTTTACAAAGTAAAATTCACTACGTACTAGGGATCATACACCTAAAATTGCCGGAATATTATATTTAAAAATAAAAAAGATTTTGTCAAATTTTACACAAATGTTGTCAAAAAATGAAGCTGATCTGTAAAAAGTAATCGTAAATTTTCATACATTTTATCAGTGCGGTCAACCGATTTCGATGTATTTCAGGGGGGCAATTCCAGTGGGCTATCGTTATGAGATAACGATCGCTATCGCCATTATTTTCACTGTTACGGCAACATCGCTTATTATTAATTAAAAAGAAGGCTTAAATGGCACGCAACCAGCAATACTTTCCCAAAACAACTGTCAAATGCCGACAGTCAGTCAAGTTTGTTTAGATTTTTAGATTTTTGTTGCGGCGAAATTTCGGGAAAATAATAATTTTCATGAGCTTTTTGCACGCAATATAGACTAAAAATCTGATCACAATATGATGGTGGTCAACCGTTATTGAATTTTGTTTGGAAAAGCCACGTTCTCTGTGAAGAAAAATCCACATGGGCCTTGTGTGGAAGTGCCTCCAGATTTTTTGTTTGGGTAAGTACTTATATTTACTTTATCTTATATTCTATTCTGTTTTTTTTGGTGCTTAAAGAACACTACTTACATAATGTAAACAAAAAAATATGGTAATTATGCAGTATACGGTTTTCTGCCATTTATGATTTTTTTTGAAAAATTCTTTATGGGGGCACCTTCTAGGGTCCCCAGGACCCCAAATCCGCCTGCGCCCGATTTTTTTTTTTAACGAGAAAAAAGGGGGGGTTGTAAAGTGTTTTTTTAATTGTTTTGGGTTGGTTTGGATTAGGTTGGGTTGGACTGTGTTGGTTTGGTTTGTTTTAGTGAAAAAAAATAAAAAAAAAACAAAAAAAATCAAAAAAAAAAACCAACCGGCGCAGACGGATTTGGGGTCCTAGTGTCAGTTTATACATTTTGAAAAGACGTGAGCCAGTGGCCAGAAAACCGAAAAATAATTTTACAAAATATTCATACACTATAAGAGAAAAAAGTTGGAAATTCAAGAATGCAGGATTTGTTTGATCCAAGGTTATTACACTGACTTTTTATTTAAAAAAATCTGACATCAACTAATATCTACCTATATATCGAGAAAAAATCAAATATTATTTATTTGGACAGTTTATGTTTGTATTTTTTGAGGTTATAGCCAAATTACTAAATATTATGCCTTGTATAAATAATAGTACTTACAACAGACCGCATTGAGTACCTAGTTGAAGAGAGGTGGCTGATTCTGAACTGCTATGCACGATCAAGTAAAAATTTTACATCCCTTCTCATACTGTCCCCCCTTCTTCAATTATTTTATTTGCACAGGATAGTAGATCTTTTGAACTCATATATTCAAATTGATTTTGCTAAAACAAATTTTGATGTACACATTTTCTTTTTTTAAGGTTTTCAAAGTTTTAATGTTTTAATGTAATGTAATTTACTGTTCTTTTTTTAGGTCAACTGTTGAAAATCTCCAAGAGCAGGACCCATGCTGTAGTGCTAATAAGAGAGAAAATAAATTATGAAGTTTGGGAATAAACACTTACCGTAGATGCTCAATGTATATTGATAAATTATCCATAGAAATCAGTTTTGGTAAGTTTTCAATTCCAACACCTGATTTTAAATATGTAGGTACACCTATTCTCAAGTAATGCAAACTATCCTAAGATTTTGTCCCATACAGTCAAGTATTGTCAGGTATTATCGAGTTTTCGTACACCTATTGGAGGTGTTGGCCTCTCGGTTTTAGATTCTGAGTTTTAAAAATGTTTACTTAAATCTAGTAAATAAAAAAAATGTGTGTAAATACAATATTTTTGTGTAAAAGTAGAGTATTGTGGTTTTTGACGAAACATCATTTTAAGTTTCGCAATTATGTGAGTAATAAATAGTCATTTTTAAATATTTAACCTTTGCGTTTCTACATAATTTTAAGACCAAGTTTCTCACCTTTGTCAAAATCAAAATGCATAAAACTTTTAACTTTTCAAACTCTCTACAGTTGATCAAATTCCTGTCTTAAAAACTCTTTTAGTTTTTATCTACTGTTTTACAAAGTTTACTAGTTCTTATCAGTAAATTATTTAACCCATCATCACACAAAATTAGTAAAGTTTAAAAAATTTAATAATAATAAATTGTAATTTTACTCAGAAATCATTTTATTGGGATAATTTCAGATAATTTCGTTTTTTTAACAGGTATCAGAGGGTTTTTACCTCGACTCCCCCTTCCTTTGGGACGCCACTGGGTAACCATATACACCTATATAACAAATCTTATGCATTTTTGTTAGATAACGTTTAAAAAATTGGATTATTTAATTCACGTTACATATTTTATGCAGATTTTATGGATGTCACTAATAAAAAGAATAAGTAAAATTGATAATACAGTACCTAAAATATGTTATAAAAATCTAAACTTTTTACATGAAAAAGTTAGCTCATTTTTTTCCTCGTATTGAAAGGTCATTCATTCATTTTGATTCAGGCCTAGATGAGAAGATTAACTTTAAATTTGGCACAAAATTGGAAAAATATTGGGAAAAAAACAAAAAAAAAATAGCACATGTTATTGCTATTGTCTGAAGTATTAATTCAAGTGAACTAACTGGTGAGCTGATTAGACTATAGATTTGCATACATCACACCTATAATAAATTACTTTAAATTTAATTTCAGATCAATGATTTCTCGTAATTATTAAGATGTATGATGAATACATTTAAGCAGGCAGCACCCCACCCCACCTACGCAACTAAACATTTTAGCAGGACAAAACACATATGGTTTTGGCTACCTTCACATTAAAAAGAAAACATTTTAAAATCCAAAAATTCATCAGTAAAATTAAAAAAATTGGCTACTTTCGTTTCAACCACACATAAATTTCCACTTCTTTATTGCTGTAATTTAAGTTTTTGTTTTCTACTATTTTTATTAGCCACCAAAACCTAAATATTTCAAATTTCATTAGTAAAATTCAAGGAGGAATAAAGTTTTAAGGTAACTTTTTATGTCCACAGGATATTTAAAAAAAGCATTAAATAACAATTAAAGATCTTGGGGTAACTAGGGGATAAGCCACACTTATTTCGTTAATTTACAAGAAAAACTCAAGTCTTTTTCCACTTGGATCCCAACTTGTTAGATTTTCTGAACTTTGTTTTCCCAAGGTTTTTAATTATTATACACTATCTTGATAGTTTTTTTGATCGACAGTTTACATTACTTTTTCTAAATAATATATACAAGGGCCAAATTCATATCGTTTTTTTTAACAGGCAAGTTTTTTTACGACCTTAGCCAGAAAGTTGTTTTATCCTCTACCTTAGTTTCTAAATCAAAGTGCGTTGGACCAAATTCACACAAGCATTGACCATCACTTAAGTTTCTACTTTACCTTAAATATTAAGATGTGGGGTAAACAAAAGATAGTCAATAATAAAATTTTCAAAGTAGAATGTAATGTAAAACTTGGTCCGTACTTTTCTAAAAGAATCTAAATTGGCAGACAGCAATAAAACTGGTGGCCAAAAAATTGGTGAGATATAGTCGATGTAAGTCTAATAAGTCGGATTATACTCTTGTTCAAAGGGTGAGGTGATTAAAAGTTACTATTGGTGTAATTGATTGATTTTATAAACCAAACCTGAAAGCTTTCAATCTTAAGTAGCCATTTCACTGGCTTACATTTTGAAATACATCTTATTTTTTGTTTCAGGTTAGCAGTGCCCAAGCTGATGAAAGAAAAGATGCAATCCACCAATTATTGAAATATTAGAAAACAGTTTGTAATTCTAAGTAACATTTAAACCAATAAGTAAAATAAATCAGTTTTTTATCCCAAATTTTATTATTTTTTAATAGCAATGTTAAGAGTGACAAAATCAACTCAAATCAATTTTTTCTTTGTAATATAATAAATTGGTAATATTAAATTAAAAACTAGTATAAAGTATTAATCTAGCCAAAAAAATAAATTTATCTAAATGCATTGTAAAAAACTTGTCATGTCAGTCAGTAAAACTTTAGAGTTAATTTAAAAATGCAGCATACATTTAAGGCCCTTTATTTAAAGTAGGTACTAAGTAGGTTTCTTAAATTATATTACTCAGGTATTAAAAATTAAAATAATTTGCTTAATTAGCCAACTGCTATATAAATATCAAGCTATGCTATGTGTTTGTGGGAATAAATATCATTTAGGTAATTTAAAAATGGATGTAAAATAATGAAGAAATATCATTTAGGTAAATATTAAATCACATCAGTCCAATTTTTTAAAACATCTTCATCAATTCTTTTTTATAGCAATCAGAGCTTGAAATAACTTAATACTGTACTTATCTTACCCCACCAAACCAATCTAAAGGCTCTTGAAAAAAAACTCTGCCTTATTTTAAAAAGTTTGCAATAACTTAAAATAATATATAGTGGCCCACACTTTTTCGATGACTCCCCCAAAAAATCTGCGAATTTTTTTGAAAAAGTTCTAAAATCGTAGTTACAATAGGTCCAATGTTCTATAACTATCACTTAAGTGACATTTAAATTTTTTGATTTAAACAAATGTGGCCTAACAGAATTAAATAATAAAATTTTATTTCTGTACTATATTTTACACAACTTTTTAATTCATTAAAAGTTATCTTATTACTTTTTAATGGGAGAACAAATAACATTTAGCATACATGTATATTGCATCAGTTTCTTCTGAAAGTTAGTTTCACTGTGTCTATTGAGCATCGAATCTTTGTCTAGTTTCATTTAGTGCCTTGGAAGGTTGGTCTGTGTCTTACTTGAATCTATCCATAGTTAATTTGTGGCCCGAGTTGTGGTCTTGTGTGGTACTATCCTACTAGAATGATTCTTACATGTAGCTCCATTCACATACCCTAGCATGGTATACCTAAAAAGAAGTATACACTTTAAGTTTTATCAAAATAGTACTTATCCAAAATCTGATCACAGCTTTAAGTAGTTATTTTTTCTTTGGTGAACTGCAAGAATCTAAGTCAGTAGTTTTCATTTTAAATAAACTCTCTCAAATGTATCACATTCTTGCCAAGCCTGACTTTAATTTAAGTGGGTGATAAACTCAACTAGTTGGGCCATGCTTATCTATATTCTCTATCTATCTATCATAAGGGCTTGCGATTCCCTTTACAGAAGAGTATAAAATATAAACCCAGCTTAAAATAGCCGTGATGTACAAGTTTGGGATAAGTAAAACAAATATTTCCCCATAACAAAAGCTAGTTTTACTTACTGTGCCGTTCTTTGTGGGCTCCAAATATGGTGTGAACTTATTTTCGTCTTCCATTCGGGTGGTTGGAGAACACAAGATCACAAGAGAAACTAGGCAGCAGGAATTATAAAAAGTATTTTGTTTCCCGATGTCTGCAACCATCGCAGAAGAAATCATGTTAATTTTTCTCAATCAAATCAAAACTTATATTTTTGTGCGAGTTTAGTTGTCAAAGTTGAATTGACACGGCCGCGGCCATTGTGAAACAACAAAACAAACCGCGGTGTTGCCGCGATAACGAATTCGCTACGTAACGATATCGGTATGAGCCACTGGAATAGCCCCTTCAGGGAGTGTTTGATAAGAATAGGCTAAGTAGTTTTTTTACACACAGATGTCAAGGAATTATGATGAAAAATATATTCGGGTATAACTCTTGAACCGCTTATCCGATTATGATAAAATTAGGTGTGTGGATGTAGATTGAGAACCCTCTCTTCCGTAGGAACTATTAACCTAATAGGACGGGTTATCAACTACTTTCGAACTCCAGACCAGGCCTTTTGTCCTCCAGTAGTCTATGGACTTAGGGAGTGTGTAACTAAGTCCACCTTCATCTGGCCTGGTTACCGGCGTGAATGGAGGGGTAGGACCTAAGATATCTTTCACACTTATATCCCTGGGTTTTCCCCCCCACCCTGCTCATCGGACCGGTCTGATGAGCAGCCCCTAGGAAGACAGTTTCTTTTTCTAGAAGGATTTAGACCTAAACCTCTTTGTCGAGGCTAGGGATCTTTAACGTCAATATCTGGATGGATCACACTGTACCGTCCTCTTATCGTCCCCTACGAAGGACGGTATAAAGTGCTTAGGCATAAAATTTAGAGATTTTTTGTTTATAGGTACCTATGTATTATTTTGTAAGAAGTGAATTTGGCATAAATATTTTATGTTCTTGCAAGAGCCATTATAAAAATAAGGGACCAAATATATCTGTGTTTCAATTTCCAAATAGTGCTGAACTAACAGAAAAATGGATGAATGCAATTAAACGTGAAAAATTCAGCCCAAACAAAAGTTCAAGAGTAAGAGAAAGAAGTGACAAAAGTAGTGAAATCTGTGGTAATTTAAAATGTGTTGTACTTGTTAAGTATGTAAATTGCATTTTAAAGAAAATTAAGTTGAACTTTTAAGAAAATTTTTCACAAATTCTGGGGATCTTTTGGATGTTCCGCTTTTAAAGCCCCAACTAAAAAAGGTAGGTATAGGTACAAGCTGTTTTTTGTTTAATTACTACACACAGGTGCTACTTACTATAATACTTAAATGGTACCTACTATGAGCCACACTTGTTATACTGGGTGATTCAAAATTCCCTAGAAAGACTTTAACTGTAGGTAGAATTTGTTGTTCTGAACAAGAATTAGTAAAATATATTTTTTGGTAAACTCTTTCATTTCAGAGAAATTTGTATTTTAAAATTGTTAATATTTTCTAAAAAGCAGCCTTTACTAAGTGGTAGAAATATTAATTTTTGAAAACAAAACTATAACAAAATGCTTGACAAAAACCCTAATACCTACTTGTCATTTTCAGCCACACGTAGATTTGCTTGGTAAATTAATTTAAAAGCAATTGTCAAAGAAGAAGTTAAAAAACCTCCAAATCAGTTACTTCAACCGAAAAGAAACTAAAAAACAAAAATTTTACTCCTAAATTTTGAAAAAAAAAATGAAATTTAAACAGAATAATCACGTAACTTTTCTTAGATTAATGATATCTAAGCACTGTTTAAATCTTTCTAGGGAATTTTGAATCACCCTGTATATATATCTCAAAAAAATCATTAAGAAATATGAATTTCATACATTTGTGGCACAGAATAAGGGATACATATGAGATTTAGAACATTATTATGTAATTTTCAACAAGATGTACTTACCTATGCTATTGTATATTTGCATTATAGGTTTGCACTGTGTAGTACCTACCTACATGATAATTCAAAAAGCTATTTTCACTTAAATCTAGGACTTGTCTAGTGTGATCATTTATAGTATTTTTCAGAGTAGGTACTGTACTCTTTTTTAGAGCTTTGTATTCTATGTTTATTAGTTTATAACTATACTCTTTTTCCCCATAGCACAGAAAATGACCTCGAAAATGGTCAAATTTTAAAAACAAAATAAAAAATTCACATCCAACGCTAATAGGGCACATGCAAGTGTAAAGATAACATTTAAAAAATGATAAAAATTTTGCGCTAATATATTATTATTTTTTACAATTTTAGTTAAATTTTACACAATTTTTAGCAGCTACCAATAGCCTCGCTTATAGCATTAATATACTCTGCCAATGCATGGGCACCGAAGCTCACACGTTTAATATTACCTATTTTGGTCCGCGATAATATCTCCCTTATTTTTTGCCTCCCCCACCCACCCCTCATCGAATGAATTTTTTTTAACCCTTACAAAAAAAATTTGACGCCCCTCAAAAAAGTTTTTGGCAAAATTTTTGCCAAAATTTCTTAACACCCCCTTAAAAAAAATTTCACCCTCTACCAAAACTTTTTTGCTAACCCGTCTTCCCCTATGTATCGCATGATTTTCTCTATTAAAACAGTGAATACTCTAAGCAATACTTAATCAATTCTGGTAAAAGTTTATCAGTTCACAATAATTTTCCTACAAATCTAATATCCGCTAGTGACTAAAGATGATGTTGTATTTTGTGCTGCATTTGCTTATTGATCTGTGGAAAAAATTCCCGCCAAAGAAGAAATCCGGGAAACTTAAACAACAATCACTTTGGGAAATATCAATGGGGCAGACATGACTTCATTTCTAGGTCACAATTGCAAAAGACATGAAACCATTTTCATTATTAATAGAAATTTGTTTAAATTTGCAAATTTACTACTTAAGAATTAAGGAGAAAGAAAACGACACAATTACTTCAAAAAGCCTCATTATGCCCCAAATTAAAAGAATTAAACCCTCGGAATTAAAAAAAATAATATATATTTTTTAATTTAAATTAGTTAGTTTTATACCAGGACTACATTTAACATTTAATTTATTGAAATTGATTTATATCATGTTTGTGAACTCTTAAAAAATGTTGGTAAGTATGATTTTACTTTACCTTGAAATATTATAGAAATACAAAAATCGTTAACATTTAATTCTGTTTTCTTTTATAACAGATCTATAAACTGTTAAAAAATAATTTCAATCTCTTAAAATAACAAACATCCCGCCATACGCCCGTCAAACGTATCGGCTTCATGGGCGGCCATCTTGTTTTCGATAATTGGCTTTCCGTAGAGGTGGTGTTGTATGGATACGTATTAACCTGCCTTCTAGCTAACACGGCCTACTTCGCTCCATACGGCGTTTTTCCTTAATCTCACAAAATTATGTAATTTTATAAGAAAAATTCCAAGTAGACTACCGCCTCGGAGAACGCACCCGGGTCTCCTGATTGATGACTAGAATTAGTAAAATATATTTTTTGTTAAACTCTTTCATTTCAGAGAAATTTGTATTTTAAAATTGTTAATATTTTCTAAAAAGCAGCCTTAACTAAGTGGTAGAAATATTAATTTTTGAAAACAAAACTGTAACAAAATGCTTGACAAAAACCCTAATACCTACTTGTCATTTTCAGCCACACGTAGATTTGCTTGGTAAATTAATTTAAAAGCAATTGTCAAAATACAAAAATTTAACAAAGAAGAAGTTAAAAAACCTCCAAATCAGTTACTTCAACCGAAAAGAAACTAAAAAACAAAAATTTTACTCCTAATTTTAGAGAAAAAAAAATGAAATTCAAACAGAATAATCACGTAACTTTTCTTAGATTAATGATATCTAAGCACTGTTTAAATCTTTCTAGGGAATTTTGAATCACTCTGTATATATATCTCAAAAAAATCATTAAGAAATATGAATTTCATACATTTGTGGCACAGAATAAGGGATACATATGAGATTTAGAACATTATTATTTAATTTTCAACAAGATGTACTTACCTATGCTATTGTATATTTGCATTATAGGTTTGCACTGTGTAGTACCTACCTACATGATAATTTAAAAAGCTATTTTCACTTAAATCTAGGACTTGTCTAGTGTGATCATTTATAGTATTTTTCAGAGTAGGTACTGTACTCTTTTTTAGAGCTTTGTACTCTATGTTTATTAGTTTATAACTATACTCTTTTTCCCCATAGCACAGAAAATGACCTCGAAAATGGTCAAATTTTAAAAACAAAATAAAAAATTCACATCCAACGCTAATAGGGCACATGCAAGTGTAAAGATAACATTTAAAAAAATGATAAAAATTTTGCGCTAATATATTATTATTTTTTACAATTTTAGTTAAATTTTACACAATTTTTAGCAGCTACCAATAGCCTCACTTATAGCATTAAAATACTCTGCCAATGCATGGGCACCGAAGCTCACACGTTTAATATTACCTATTTTGGTCCGCGATAATATCCCCCTTATTTTTTGCCTCCCCCTCCCCCCCTCATCGAATGAATTTTTTTTTAACCCTTACAAAAAAAATTTGACGCCCCTCAAAAAAGTTTTTGGCAAAATTTTTGCCAAAATTTCTTAACATCCCCTTAAAAATTTTCACCCTCTACCAAAACTTTTTTGCTAACCCGTCTTCCCCTTTGTATCGCATGATTTTCTCTATTAAAACAGTGAATACTCTAAGCAATACTTAATCAATTCTGGTAAAAGTTTATCAGTTCACAATAATTTTCCTACAAATCTAATATCCGCTAGTGACTAAAGATGATGTTGTATTTTGTGCTGCATTTGCTTATTGATCTGTGGAAAAAATTCTTGCCAAAGAAGAAATCCGGGAAAATTAAACAACAATCACATTGGGAAATATCAATGGGGCAGACATGACTTCATTTCTAGGTCACAATTGCAAAAGACATGAAACCATTTTCATTATTAATAGAAATTTGTTTAAATTTGCAAATTTACTACTTAAGAATTAAGGAGAAAGAAAACGACACAATTACTTCAAAAAGCCTCATTATGCCCCAAATCAAAAGAATTAAACCCTCGGAATTAAAAAAAAATAATATATATTTTTTAATTTAAATTATTTAGTTTTATACCAGGACTACATTTAACATTTAATTTATTGAAATTAATTTATATCATGTTTGGGAACTCTTAAAAAATGTTGGTAAGTATGCTTTTACTTTAACTTGAAATATTATAGAAATACAAAAATCGTTAACATTTAATTCTGTTTTCTTTTATAACAGATCTATAAACTGTTAAAAAATAATTTCAATCTCTTAAAATAACAAACATCCCGCCATACGCCCGTCAAACGTATCGGCTTCATGGGCGGTCATCTTGTTTTCGATAAATGGCTTTCCGTAGAGGTGGTGTTGTATGGATACGTATTAACCTGCCTTCTAGCTAACACGGCCTACTTCGCTCCATACGGCGTTTTTCCTTAATCTCACAAAATTATGTAATTTTATAAGAAAAAGTCCAAGTAGACTACCGCCTCGAAGAACGCACCCGGGTCTCCTGGTTAATGACTAGGCACTAGTTTATTTCAGTTCCATCAAGTACCAAAAATTACTTCAGAGGAGGAAGAAATTGGGGTAGCTAAAAAAAAATTTAATTTTTAATTGATTTTAGTTTTACTTGTTTCCTGAATTATCATTGTTTTACCAATACGGAGGTACAATGTTTTGTTGTAAAATGCAGCGAAACTCCGGTCCTACATTGGATTTCAAATTGTGGGTTATATTCAAATTTCTAAATGGAAATTGTATCGCAAGTTGCAAACAGTTTCATTTGCGAGATTACAACATTTAATGCAAATGAAGGGTAAATTTGTAGTAAAGCAAAAACAAAGTGCATATATATCTATATATATATATATATGGAAATTCTTATAAGCCTCATCACCATTATTATTATTATTAATATTATTATTATTATTATTATTATTATTATTATTATTATTATTATTATTATTATTATTATTATTATTATTTTACGTTAAGTTACGTGAAACTTATCGATCAAGTTAACATATTAGAGCATTAATATAGTATAATAGAAAGATACTCGTCAAAATTTTTATTTAATATAGAAACAGTTATTATAAGGACGTTATGTATAACATGCATTTGTTCCCAAATAAAATTTAAAGAAGAAACGAAAAGAAGAAAAAGAAGAAATATGTTGACCATTCGCACGGTAAAAGAAATAAACTGCCAAATAAACTAAAAATTCCACTCAACTTAAAAAACATACAAAACAATTTGTCTATCTCGCACCAAAGTGTTACAATCTATTACCCGACAACATAAAAAACAATAATAAAAAAAATCGTTTAATACGCTCTGCAGCGACTTCGTACATAGAAATCTTAAAACACAACACAAAAGAAGGTTACTTCTAGTATTAATACATGCTCAAAAAAAGATAAGCTAATGTTTAATTCAAAATTCTCGACATTTTTATATTTAAGTGTATAGATAAAATTACCTTGGAATTTTTCTTGATTTTTTTCATTATGTGTAATTATATTCAGAGTGGATCAGTGTGGACGCACACAGGTAATTGCTTTACCTAGGCGAAAGCCTATGAAACCATTCTAATATAAGATAGAAAATTTTTCTTTGCTTTGTTTGGTACGATAATAATGATAAAATTGCAAAAATATAGGTATTATCACATTCTCTTTCAGTTGAATATAATTCAAATTTCAACTTTATTAAGTTTATTTTTTTGGCACATACAGGTATGTCAATACTTAGGTGCCAACTGGATAAACTGATGATTAATATAGATATAGCAGTACTATTAAGTATGTCTTATACTGTAAACTGTACATCTTTATAAAGAATAAAGAGTTATATAAAGAATAAAGAGTTATATAAAAGATAAAGAGTTATATAAAGAATAGACAATCATAGTTGGTGATACCGTAGGCAAAATCGATTATTTTTCTCCCATATCCAAAAATAACCGAACGGAGGCTTAACGGGACCCGCTCGGTTATTTTTTGCAACCAACCAGATTTAATTTTGTGCAAAAGTTGAAGCTGGTAGGTGATAATTCGTTTTTTTGTTTAGATAGGTTTTTTTGTGAAAGTTAACTTGCAAAAACAAGAATTGTTGTTTTCTTTTCTATTCTTTTTACATTGGCAGTTTGTATGTGGGCGAAAGAATACGTTTACGTTAATTTGTGTTTGTGGTTTCAAAACTCTTTTCAGCATCAGAATTACGGTAATACGGTAAGCAAATAAGGTGCTAACTCTCTATTGTGTCGCGGTCAATGACGTTTCCAAACCAATTTACCTATGGCCTCATTCAAAATATTTGGTCGGTTGTATAAAGTAGATATATGCGTTAAGTGCTTTATACCTTTTCTGATAGGTCACTTTTCTTCTTCCGATACATACACGGATGAAATTTATGATGTTGCTCTGTGTTTAGTTTGTATTATTGGTTCCTACTCCTGTTTTCTTTACAAGGTCCACTAATTACTCACCCATTTGATAATTTCAAAATTTTGGAAAATTCGAGATCTCTATGGAAGTCAGAAGGTCTTAAAACGGCTATCGGAGTCTTTTTTACACGCTCGTCCAAGGAAAGGGAATCAATTTCCGAAATTATTTTTTTTACTGGAACTTTCCATCGTAGAGATCGGAGCATTAATTCTCTCGAAATTCAAAAATTGAGGCCCTGGACCACTTTCATTTATTGCATATGAGCTCACCCTCCACCTGTCTTCTTTTTATGCGTATTGGGGGTTTCGGGTCTATTTATTGGGTTCTATCTCCGATTCTAGCAAAGTTATTACCCACGGTATTCTCTTATATTAGTATTCTGGAGATCCACATTGGGGTCACCATCTTCTTTACAGTGTACAGGCTGTCCTATTTTCGATGGGATTCAATGGTAAACTCCGTTGTTATTGCGGTTTCCGCATTACTGTCTTACTTTTTTGAGCTTTAAAAAATGTCTTTTGTAGTTTTTGAGCTACAGGGAAAAGTTAAAAAATGGTTGGAATTACTAATTGATGATATCTTCCTTAATTGAAGAGATAATTGAGTTCTATAAAAACATATCTGTGGCAACCTTTTTAGAAAAACAATATGGTCTTTTCGAAATTTTAATCCGATGTTTCGTTTAGTGGATACCATAATCAGGATCAAAAAGTTAAAATATTTTAGTTTCTTTTTAAGTTTGTTTGATAATAAAATATATTTTTTTTTATTTTGAAGTTTCGATTTCGAAAAAAATCATATTTAGTTCATTTTTTTGTCTGACACGGTACTGTAACATTTTTTTTTTTTTGAGGCAATTTATATTAAACTGCTATATAGTAGACCTGGAAAACCAATATATATTTTATGAACCAACAAAAATCGGACCAATTGTTTTTCGTTATAACTTTACCAATTTCACAAAAAAAAACTGTATTGTTAAGACAAATAAGCCAAGATGACGTAGAAAATCAAATGAGCACCTTTTTTCAAATTTGTTTTTTTATTTAGAAATAAGTATCACTTTTCGTCAGAGGTTTAAAATAAGGTCGAAAATGGGACATCCTGTACAGTGTATTTTTAGAAAAATTATATTTTTCTCCCTGGGACCGTATTTTTGGAAACAATGAACAATTGTATACGCGTTTCATTTTCACAGCATGCATGCAACTTGCCTCTCATTTTATACAGTATCGAAAGAGAGAAACATGAAGTTGCCATTGGCTAGCCACTAGAACTCGTATACCAACATTTTTTGTGCGATTTCGAAGAATCGCTCCCTGTGTACCTACACATATTTAACCGTTTTTACAAGTTAAATTGCCCGATTGTTCTCAACTTCAAAACTGAAACAAACCAATTATATCGTTTTTACATTGAAAACTTTTTTGCCGTCATTTTACACCCCGGATGCTAATTAATTTTGAATTTTAATCCGGTAGGTAACAAAAGAAGAAATTTTAAATCTGAAATCAACTGGACATTGTATAAAATCACATTTCAAAAAAACTGACAGGAAACAAGCTTAAAAAAATCAGTTTAACACAAATATTATACAGACCGCTTCAAGCTACTGCGAACATAAAGCGGAAAAAGTCTAATTTGCCAGTGTACGTACATGCAGAGACACCGCACGCCTATCAGTGAAGCAACCAACACTCAGGCTTCCGATCGTCATTCGCTGCCGTTCGCCGCCTTTCGCCTTGTATTTAGTACGCCTCTAACCACGGTGCTGTGTGGAGCGTAGTCAATGAAACCGGAATTTGGTCAATAAATACGCAAATTTTTATAACGTAATTTTCTTATTTTGTGTCACTGATAAATAAGAGCGTTTTATTGTCAACTGCTCAAATTTATCAGTGACGACGTGTTACAATAAAAATAATAAGGAGAAACAAAATAAAAGCAAGTTCTCAAAATAAAATAATACATTCTAAAAACCAAAAAGATTCTCCCAGTCAAAAAAAAATTAAAGCAAATGTTTGAAAAGTCCTCCTTGCTCGGCTAGACAATATCCAAGCCTACTATAAAAACCCCTTTTAACGTTTCCAAGCATGTTAGGGGTGATAATTTGAAAAGCTTCTTCAAAAACAGATAGAAGTCATTAGGAGCAAGATCGGGAGATCGAGCTGGCCAGAAAATAGTTCCCCGTGTACTTATAACCCGATTGGGAAATACATTATCAAGATATTCCCTAACAAGGCCAACATTGTGAGCGGAACAACCATCTTGTTGAAACCATGTTTCACCAAATCTTACACCCAACAACTGCCTAGCAGTTGGAATAATGTGCTGCTGCAGTAGATCCAAGTATCTAGGACCATTCAAATTGCAATTGCCGTTAATAAAAAATGGCCCAATTACGTGTTCCCCTACAATACCCCCCCAAACATTTAGTTTTTGGGGATACTGTGTTCTTACGTCAAAATACAAATGCAAATTTTCCCTCGACCAATATCGAACGTGTGTTGGGTTATGACGATTTGACCGTTTGACCATCTGCACTTTTTCGGCAACTTCGTAGACATCCATTTTTAGTTTTAAAAATGTATTATTTCAATTAAGAACTTACCCATCTGTTTCTCGAGCAAGACAGAAATAAAACAAAATAATAAAAACAAAATGAATTTCCAAAAGATAACACTGCAGCATGCTTCGAATCCACCTCGGTCGTACGGCACGGAGAGTAAATTGGACTTGATTCCCCCTATGTTCGTAGTAGCTTGAAGCGGTCTGTATAGGACAATATTAGAAACGCTGTGTGTTCGACTCACTCATGAAATAAACCAAAAAAATAATCTGTCAAATCAAAATCAAAACATGCTCGTCTAACTGCTTTTGCGTGCGGTAAAACGCAACTTTGTTCACTGTTACGAAATAGTTATTTTCCTACTAGCATGCGTAAAAGTGCTCTTTTTACGCACAAAATTGCGTGCAAGAACTTGCATTTCTCACACGCTGTGCGGGAATGCACTTACCCTGTGTTTTTCACGCACGGCACGACTTATGGGCAAACTGTATAAGCTTCAAGTGGGGGAATGCATTCGAATATTATTGACTTTTATTCATTAAGTATTAGGCGAGGAGTGTGGAGGAAATGGACGCAGTGACGTTTTGTTAGATTCAGTGGCATTCACACCATAAAAATTGGTAGAAAACTTCTTCAAAAATCCAGTTTATAGAAATGTAGCTTTTAAAGAAAAACAAACGGTGAAATATTTTAAAAAATGTTCTCTGTTTCAGCCAACTTCTTTTGTGAAATCAGAATATTTATACATGTGTAAACTAGGGTGCTCCATTTTTTTACAAAATGGTTTAGAACTTAAATTATTTTAGGGTATTTTACCAATATTAATGTTTTCAATGCCACTGAATCTAACAAACCGTCACTGTATTTATTTCTTTATGATATCTTTTTATCAGAGCCTCGAGGTCTAAAACACAATAAAATTTAAAGCAAATTCCACCAAAAGCCGGCCTCCATGAGCTCCCGGTAGAGTGCGGAAAAATTTTTGAATCAGAAAAATGTGTGCGCAAAGTAGCTTTTACGGTGACTCGTAGGAAAAAGTTATTAAGGTACATACATATTAGATAATTGGGATTTGAAACTAGCTTAAAGATACTCTCCTTTGTTTCAGAGCCTACCTCCACTCGCAGCTAAAAACATCAAAGAAGCAATCCGTCCTTGTTTTCAAAAGAACCAACAAAAAAAGAAACCAATACTAGACATATCTTTAGGACAAAAGCGAAATATGCAGTTAAAATAATTAGTTACATTAGCTTCAATGCAAAAAGAAAATTCCATAAAAATGACAGAGAACTTCACCACAAGCTTCCCTTTTGAGACGTTTACTGAAAATGATACAATTGATTACAGCAATGGATCACACTACAATAACTCAATGGAGGGTAAGTACCTCGCTGTATATATTAGGGCGAAATTCGGAATTTTTTTGAGTTGGGCTATCATATGGGTGTCGAGCGATGAATTTTCGGAGATCAGTCTATGTTAGTTACATTTTGGGGTTAAAAAAAAATATAAAGAAGCGCACGTGCTAGAGACCACTTTCCACAAATTTAAAATGGAATTAGTTTTATTTAATTTAAAACTGACATTAAATTCAATTGCTTTTATTACATGCTAAACAACTGAAACTACAATTAATTAAAATTTAAAATTCAGCATGCGTTTGATTATTTGTATGTACAATTCTGCAAGCCTCTATAACTTAATTCATAAACTATCATACACTTTATCATTTCCTTTAACTCCTTAAGGTAAAAAGGTTTTTAAGTTGTGTTAATTGCGTTTTCACGTCACATAACACTATTATAAATTTGATACTCCGCGACGCCACCTCATCAGTATTTAACTTTTCTCCAAACGTTATCACTACAATTTAAAAAAATACAAGCTACTAAATACAAACTACAGTAATTTCTAACCTTACCTTATTGCCCGATTTGTGTTAACGAGGTATAAATTACAAGACACAAAATACCAAAACTATGTGTCTGTCACTAGTAGCTTGTAGGTTTTTAGTATCTTTATATTAACTGAGAGCATTGGAAGTCTATCGGGAGTATCTAGTAGCTAATCCTCTTCGGCCCATGAAAAAAAAAGTTTTTTAAGTGTCGTTTTTTTGTATTAATATGTTGAAAATTTTTTTCATATTTTTTTTTGTTTTTTTTTTCAAAACATCATTCCGCTGGCTGCACACTGGGGTCCAATTAGGGAAATAAAACATTAATCATAAAAAAATGAACCTTTTAATTTAGTAATAAAAACTTAAAAAAAAGTCTTACATAAAAAAAATAATCATTCTTTTAAAAAAAAGGAATCATACACACATGTTAGGTGTGGAACTCATAAAAACATTGCGGTTCTGGCTGAATACATAAACATACTTCACAAGTGCTACATTGAAACCGTGTTTTTGCTTTGCGGTTTTAATTGCGACACCTCATAAATTTATTTTTGTCATTTACCGCGCATATTGGCAAATGTTTGTTTGAGGATTTTCGCACATCAATAGGAGGAATGCTTTAGACACATATTCTTGATTAAAGGCGTTGTGGTAGGTCATAGTCAGGCCGCAGAAGAATCTGCATCCTTGGTCAAACATCCACCTATGAAAATTTTAAATTCCAGAAGATCCATAATATTTCCGATAGGTACACCCATAGTCTTTTTATCCATCCGGTATTCTAACTAGGAATTAACAACTGACAAACCAATGCAGTGAAAAATAAACCGAATGGTCAACTTTTTTGTCCTTTATGATATTCTGTAGTATGATATCATTCTATTCCTCTGACCACCCATGGCTCTATTGTAAGCAGTGGTACAGTTTGGACAGGGTATTGTGATGTGCTTTCCAGATTTCTTATCCCAGCATTGAATATCTGTAACTGACAATCTGGTTTCTGATAAGGATAACATCCCATCTATTGTCTAACCATTTGGTAATTGAAAGCCGCCCATATCTTCTCACTAGCTCTTGAAAACTACCTCTGTCATCTTTCATTGGATCTTTGTCAGAACGAATTTGGGTTTTCGCCGAAGTAGGTACTTTTTTGAACATGATAGCTCCAGCTTCAAATAATCAAGCAGAGGACAGGACGTAAAATATCTATCCATAAAAATAACCCTTCCTGGTGCTACATTTTGAGCAAGTCGTTTAACAACATTTTTTCCAATATCAAGTTCTGGTTTGGCTTTCCAGTCAGAAATGTGCTGTCACCTTGGTAAACAAAAAAATGCAGGACCAATCTCTGTGGAGTCGCCAAAATAAAATTTTTTGAATCTACGACTTGTTTTTGACATACTGGTCGCGATTCTTCAAAAATGACAGAAAATCTCACCCGTCAGAATTCTGGAAAGTGGCGATTTTTACTTATCGCCTCATTTAAAATAAAAACACAGCGACCCTTATATTTATCCTAATGTTGTGGCTATCTATGCTTTTGTATGTTAAAAGTTTTAAAGGTTTGTTTACACATAAAAATAAGAGGAATACCAAACATTTTTCAATAAAAAACAGGGTTTTCAGAAAAATAGCCTACAAAAATTAAAACTGACATATTGTTTATTTACTAGAACTGTATTAAGATACTAAATTTTAAGGAATATTAGCAAATAGTCCTGACAAAAAAGCATTAAGTGTAAACTTGTGGTTAAAAATCGTCAGTTTTTATGTAAGGGCGAGATTTTCTGACGGTTTTTGAAGAATCGCGACCACTGTCTCCAAACGGATTTTTCAGAAAATGGAATAATTTGTTCGTCTACTCTGAGTTCTTTTGTATAAGGAGACGTAGAACATTTTCTTTTGATTGCATCAATTGAACTTTACATAACCTATTATTTTTTTGAACCTCATCAGAAACTTCAAAATTGTTTACCAGATGCATGTGATTAGGAAGTTTAAAAAATCTATCACGAGGAAGTGTTTTCGCTGCTGGAATTTTTAATGTTTTTCTGTAGTACATTCGATCTCTTGGAATCTTGAAGCAACCCATTAGGATACAAGAACCAACCAATTTTTTGTAATCTAAATCCGTGGTTCTAAGTGGTGGTAAATTATCCTGCAATGCTCGAATATTACTCTGATCCGCAACCAATTTCCAAAAATAATTGTCTAGGTACTGACTAAAATATGGAAAAGGTGACCAATTTCTTTCCTCTCCCACAATCCAATCTTGATCCATAGCGTCGGCAATATCTGGTTGAAAATTTTTGTTTTTTTACTTCATTTTCTTTTTGTCGGCAGCTGATTTCATTTTCATATTTTTCTTTTTTAGTTCTGACAACGGAATGTTATCATCATCAGAATTTGATTCTATTTATGGCTCAATAATATTATTAGAGTCTTCACCAACTTTTTCATTAGGGGCTTACACTACACTTTCATCAAAATTGATGGCGTCATTATTTACATTGAGGTCTTCTTCTTTTTCTTTATTTTCTTTGGCTCTATACCCACTGTGAGAGTCATTATTTTGTTTAAAAAAAAAATATTTTTTATCATCCGAGTTTACGTCACTCTCTACCCATATCCTCATCAGCTCATCTTTAGTCAACGGTTTTCTCATGTACTTCATTAATTACTTAATTAAAACCGACTATCCAGCTGGCTGGACAAATAACCTATTATTTTTTTGAACCTCATCAGAAACTTCAAAATTGTTTACCAGATGCATGTGATTAGGAAGTTTAAAAAATCTATCACGAGGAAGTGTTGTCGCTGCTGGAATTTTTAATGTTTTTCTGTAGTACATTCGATCTCTTGGAATCTTGAAGCAACCCATTAGGATACAAGAACCCACCAATTTTTTGTAATCTAAATCCGTGGTTCTAAGTGGTGGTAAATTATCCTGCAATGCTCGAATATTACTCTGATCCGCAACCAATTTCCAAAAATAATTGTCTAGGTACTGACTAAAATATGGAAAAGGTGACCAATTTCTTTCCTCTCCCACAATCCAATCTTGATCCATAGCGTCGGCAATATCTGGTTGAAAATTTTTGTTTTTTTACTTCATTTTCTGTTTGTCGGCAGCTGATTTCATTTTCATATTTTTCTTTTTTAGTTCTGACAACGGAATGTTATCATCATCTGAATTTGATTCTATTTATGGCTCAATAATATTATTAGAGTCTTCACCAACTTTTTCATTAGGGTCTTACACTACACTTTCATCAAAATTGATGGCGTCATTATTTACATTGAGGTCTTCTTCTTTTTCTTTATTTTCTTTGGCGCTATACCCACTGTGAGAGTCATTATTTTGTTTAAAAAAAAATATTTTTTATCATCCGAGTTTACATCACTCTCTACCCATATCCTCATCAGCTCATCTTTAGTCAACGGTTTTCTCATGTACTTCATTAATTACTTCATTAAAAACGACTATCCAGCTGGCTGGACAAAGAATAATAGAGGTACTAGGCATCAAAAATGTTAAACACTAATAGAAAAATATGTAAATGAACTCTTAAGGACCTTAACTTTACTACTGTTAAAAATTTATATTTATTAAAAAAAAAATATCACTTACTTTTGTTTTTGCTTGAGCTCGCTGTAAACTCAATTTCTTTCACGACTGTCAGAAATCAACTGAGCAGAACGTGACGCTGCCTCGTTGCCTGCCTTGTCGCAATTTGTGGGAAACCAGCTTGCTACACAGTAGCGTTCCAGCATCAGATATAATGTATAACGAACATCAGAGCAATAATGAAAAGTCTCCAGCCGACTGGACCGGGGGACCGAGGAGGTTATATCTTTAATTGTGCCTTCCAGTTTAATACGTATCAGTACTCACAGATACTTTTCAATTTCATGTTTGAGCAAAAAACTGAAATCTACATTTTAACTGGTACAATATTTCGGCTTTCTGAAGAATCCCAAAGGGGACAAGAAAATTGAAATTTTTTGGCGTCTTTGAGATTACTTAGAATGCCGAAATGTCATACCAATAAAAGTTTTAATTATTTTTTTCTAAGTTTCAAAACAATTACTATAAATATACCTACCTGTGTAAAAAAACTTTTGGTGTTACTAAAACACAAATTCTCTAGAGATAGATATAATTGGCAAAGTAAAAGTTAGTTAAATGCCTCTGTGGCAGGCAAGTAAATAATTTTCTACCTATATATTTCGCTGATTGAAATATATGTTAGATATATATGTTAACATAAAACAAGTAAATTGGTGTTTTAAATTGAAATTGCTCATTTAATTGAGTAGTATTTTATTAAACCAAAAACTTATATTGTTAAATTAATATTTAAACATATTTTCTCAAAATAGTTGATTCACATACACTGACTTTCCATCTTCAAGTATACATATAATTCACCCTCTATGCCTCCTTACATTCGCTACGTTGCAGCGTTGCTAAGAAGTTCATATTCGTAACATATCTCTCACATCAAGTAGTTTTTGTTTTCATGGAATAATTGGTATTTTACATTTTGTCAAGAATTTGTTCCAAAACCATCAGAGTTTTTGGGGCTTATTCGGAATAAAAGCCTCTCACGCAAACACCCGTATTTGGCTAATTGAACCAATTCTTGTAATAGCAATTCATTTCTTTAAATTACATTCCCAATTTATTTACATAACAATGTATATTCTTAAATGAAGTTTATTACTTTTATATGGCTGAATAAGCTCCTAAATAAAATAAACAACTTTATTACTATTACTATTAATCGAGTGAACTACAATATAATATTTTTTAATTCATTACTTTTGGTTTTCTGTGTAGATAATTTTTTTGGTAATAAAAAATTTTTTATCTAAAGCTTGATTTAAATTTTTCCGTAGGTATCTTCTCTAGCGGTTCAAGATATTTTATATCTGTCTTTTTTGTACTTAGCCGAATCATTGTATCAAGCACATGGTATAATGGAGTGAACAAAATTTGTAGTTGCTCTATATCAACAACTTATTATTTGAGTTTGATTTTAAATTAAATACTATTGAAAATATTTTTTAGTTTCGGGCGGCTGACGGTGTTTGCTCGTCGCTCTAGTGGAATACTTAATTGTTTTGTGAATTTGTTCACATATTTTTGTTCGGATCATATATTCCCAAGTTAAGTTTAAATCTTGCTATAAGTAAGTAAATCATCCTAATGATTATTTTGTTTGTATGTATGTGTAACATAAGAATTTCGATAACATGCTCTTAAAGTGTGGTGAATCCTTTTAACCTCACAAAACGGGACATGGGAAAAATGGGATTAATTTTTACCTATAATAATGGAGGAAATAAAACTGGTATGTTGGATCTCGAATCAAAAAACTGCCTGATTTGAAAATCAAATTTCAAACTCGGCCTGTCAAATAAGGAGCAGGGCGTTTAAAATTTACATCACAAGCGTGGGTCTTTTAATTGGCAAAATATAAATGGGAATCGATAAAGTGAAAAATTAAGGGGACAGCACTGGAAGCAAAAAGTTACAAATTAGCTGTAGCTAGAATTTGGGGTCAGTTTATTATCAGGAGCTGACAGAAATTGCAGTTCATTTTGTCTAAAAATATACAAATATAAATAAATATAATGTAAATGGTAGACGATAATAAATGTATTGAAAGTAAACCTCGTGGCATATCGGACAAAGCGTTTTTGTTTCTCACTTCATTACGACCAGGCCTCCAATGTCTAATAGAGAATCCAGACACCTACAGACCTGTTTCATCCTTATTAGGAATCATCATGGCAGTTGAAGCTACACAGTGACCATGCACAACTCTAGAATTTAAAACAAAAAGTTTGTAATCCTTGGGGACGTAGTAACTGTGTGCGCCACCTGTCGAATAAACCGAGAAACAAAAACATCAAAATTGAGAAGTGCAAGACACCGTAAATACAGAAGCCTGTACCGTTCAGCAGGTTATAAAGTAGAAACCTGTAAAAGTATAAGGTATAAATATTTTCTATTGGGTTAAGGTCAGGGCTGTTGGCTGGCCAAGGAAGTGTTTTTATATTATTATTCTGAAACCATTGGCGATTCTCCAAAAAAAACCCAAACCTCTAGCACTAAACCAGCCTCACATGTTTACAGAAAAATGTCCAGCTTTTTTAATTTGGTTTGTATATTCGGGTTCAAATCTAGAATTTGGTGGACGATAAACAGGAGAATTTTATCCTGCTGCTTGAAGACGATTGAAAAATTTTTTCGTCAGTGAAAACCACCCTCTCCCAGAAGTCATTGTTGTTGTTGTTACATTATTCAGTGCAAAAATCACACTGGCCTGTTTTTTTTCTTCTGTTAGAAAAGGCTTCTTTGCACCAACTCGATAAGAGACGTCTGATTTCGATACTCTTCCATGTACTGTTGCTAAAGAACCCGGAAATAATGTTACATTAGCTGCTTCAACCGACGGTGAAAAAGGATTTTGTCTGAGATGGTCAATAAGTCTCTCATCTTGCACTTTAGAACCTACTTTTGGTCGTCCTGATCCATCTTTCCTATCCGTAGAATTATTTTCAATCCCGCGATTTTTCCATCGCATTATCGTCATTTTATCAACTCCAAAATGGGTGGCCGCTCTTCTTATAGACCAGCCGTCTTCTATAACTCGAGTGATAATTTGAACTTTTGTAAATGTCGATATCTGTGGCATTTTTAATGATGTCACACTGAATTTTAAGCTGTGAGGCATACTAAGCTGGTGCTGCCTTATAATAGCATACACTAATGGAAAGCTAAATTTTGTAGCATAGAAAAAAATTAATGTATGAGTTTTTTTTTAAATCAAGTGTACTAACCCGGACTACTACATCACTGTAACATGACTCTTAAAAAGAGGTAACGTTCGCAGCAGCACCGCTGCCAATTGGAGATTCATACTATGTGGCCCTAATTTTAAGGCATCAGCAAGCAATCGCTCCGGAGGAGGCTTGTTGCACATAACTAAAAAGCCAAAATATTTAAAAAAACAACAAAATGAATCTCGTGTCCGCAAATAAAAATGAAAGTAAAACTCGTGGCATATCGGACAAAGCGTTTTTTTTCCTCACTTCATTACGAGATTCATTTTGTTGTTTTTTTAAATATTTTGGCTTTTTAGTTATGGGCAACAAGCCTCCTCCGGAGCGATTGCTTGCCGATGCCTTAAAATTAGGGCCACGTAGTATGAAGCTCCAATTGGGGGCGGTGCTGCTGCGAACGTTACCTCTTTTTAAGAGTCATGTTACAGTGACCTTATAGTTTTACAGGTTTCTACTTTATAACCTGCTCAACGGTACAGGATTCTGTATTTACGGTGTCTTGCACTTTTCAATTTTGATGTTTTTGTTTCTCGGTTTATTCGACAGGTGACGCACACAGTTACTACGTCCCCAAGGATTACAAACTTTTTGTTTTAAATTCTAGAGGTGTGCATGGTCACTGTGTAGCTTCAACTGCCAGGTATAATCCTATGACTCCCTGATGATTCCTAATAAGGATGAAACAGGCCTGTAGGTGTCCGGATTCTCCATTAGACATTGGAAGCCTGGTCGTAATGAAGTGAGAAACAAAAACGCTTTGTCCGATATGCCACGAGTTTTACTTTCATTTTTATTTGCGGAGACTAGATTCATTTTGTTGTTTTTTTAAATAATTGTATTGTTCTTTTTGATACTGGTGGGAAATATTTTATAGCTTGTAGAATGCTTTAACTATCCTATTTTTATTTTTTTTTTGGAAGGTGTAGGTTTATGGGTCCTCTTTTTGTAATGCCAACGTTTCGTAAACTTTATTTGCTTCTTCAGGGCTATTCAAGACGGCCGTTCCATGATCGATTTTATTGCCAATAGACGTCATCCTTGGGTAAAGAGGCATCATTTTTACAGAAGTACCGTAAAATTTTGATTAAAACTGCATACTGCAAAGGAAGTACTTGCCGTAGTAATATTATTTTAATGTGTTTGTTTATGTTCTCTTTTTAAGTTTTAATCAAAATTTTACGGTACTTCTGTAAAAATAATGCGATTACCCTGGTATTCCTTACAATTAGATACAGCATTAATCTACAGAACGTTTCTGTAGAATAAATAATTTTACCACATTTTTAGTGTTGGCTTTTGCGCAAACCATATGTAGATACAAACAATTCTTGTCTGTTTATTTTATCAGAACTGGTTCATGGGAACAGCAACAAACTGGGAAAAATCACAGGCGAAGCTGGCATTTGACTCGGTGGAATGGTTTGATGGGGTAGGGGAGGGGTTGGAGGAGGGGCGTGGAACTAAGTGGTAGGAAAAGTGGAGTGGTAAGGCGGAAGGGGAAAAGGGAAATCAGAGGGGAAGCGGCGTGGGGTGGAGGGGCAGGCAGCAACTACACGGCGAATTCGCGGATAATAGCTAGTATGCTATAAATTATTTTTTTTGAAGGTGTAGGTTTATGGGTTGAGGTATCTTGTTAATGAAACGTCTTTTTTTTTAAAATACCAACGTTTCGAAAAATTTATTTGCTTCTTTAGGGCTATTTAAGACGGCCGCTCCATGTGTCGATTTTATTGCCAGTAGACGTCATCGTTGGGTAAAGAGGCATTATTTTTAGAGAAGTACCGTTAAATTTTGATTAAAACTTAAAAAAACATAAACAAACACATTAAAATAATATTACTACGGCAAGTACTTCGTTCGCATTTAATTTTTACACTGCGTAGTGTTTTCAGGTTTTTAAAGCCGCAGTAGGCTTCAAAGATCTCCCCACTACTAACAAATGAATCGGATGAAAGGATTTCCGAATAGCCAGTTAAAACCCCAGTTCCTCGGTAGCTTAGTTGATAGAGCATTAGACTGGTATTCTAGAGGTCCCGTCTTCAAATCCTAGTCGAGGAAAAACTTTTTTTCGATTTATTCCCTCACCCTTTGCCCTCTACGCCACAAGTCTTTTCTGTATAATTATAATTATCGAAGTTTCTAATAATACAGAAACTGTAAGATAAAACCGCTGTTAAGAGAAAGTTTAATTTTGGCAAAAAATAATATTAAAGTTTGGATTTGTTAAGCTGAATTGAAGGTTTAAAATAGGCTTTACCAATTGGCACAAAACTTTTTTATAATGAGCCTCTTCGAATAAAATAATGCGTTTTCAATACGATTCACTTTCAAAACTATCGTGAATACGCGAGTTAAAAAGCGAACCCAAGTTTTTTTTCGTTGCTCTTGCTTCAGTTCAATATGCGTTTTTCTGAGATCGTATCGAAATTTACAGCTATCTTAAACTGGGATTGGATTGAT
Organism: Oxystoma pomonae; assembly: GCA_963921995.1. Taxonomy (NCBI): domain Eukaryota; kingdom Metazoa; phylum Arthropoda; class Insecta; order Coleoptera; family Brentidae; genus Oxystoma; species Oxystoma pomonae. The sequence goes on from OY998165.1 coordinate 97,454,665, forward strand.
CCCACGGGGCGAGATTGATCAGGAGCTCGAACGATACAGCCATAATTAGCGCAGCAGCTCCAAGGCCACGCGACGAAGTTTGAGCGCTGGTACCAGTTATTTATTTATTATTAAAAAAAAACTAAAAAAGTAAATTTTTCTTGCTTAAAAATGTACGTGAAAACTGCGTGTCGCTAGTTGCTACAGTTCGCGGGTTAATTTTTTTCTTTAAGTTTAATCTCTTTTTCTACCCTCTTTCCAACCTCCCACCCCGATAAAAAAAACTAATCAACTTTGCGTCTGGTGACAGATAAGATAATCGGTTAAGCGATTTTTGAGTTATCGTGTGACAGATAGATAGACACCATCCCGAAATTTTGTATTTAGGTGTTTTCTGACCCCAATAACTAATTTTAAATAAAAATAAAAAAAACTTTTTTTGCCGATACCAATAGCCTCCATCCTATGTATGGATGGCTAAAAAGCCTATAAAAATACACACATTTATTTTTAACATTTCGAATAACGAATGTGGAAGTAAAAATGCTTTAAAAATCTTATTATTAAACAATTTGTTTTAAAGTCAATCCCCGTTTATATACCGTGCCAACCTCTTCCGTAATAAAAATTAATATTTTTCCGTTGAAAAAATGTGAAAAACGCATTTCGTTAGCTGGTGCAATTCGTGAGTTAGGTTTTTATAAGTATATTTGTATTTTTTTTTAGATATCTCACAAACTATAAATCTGACAGACTTTAACATTGATATAATTTTTGCTGAAAATGTAATTATCTCTCTAAACATTAAAACCGTGTCTCTTTAGCTGCTACAGTTTGTGGGTTACAATTTTTATAAGTATATTTTGGTTTTTCTTAAATATCTTAAAAACTACTATTTTTGCGAGTTGCGATATTTAGTTACTTATTTTTAGTAGAAATAAAAAAAAACTTTTTTTTGACGATCTCAATAGCCTTCATACTATAAATGAATGGATAGAAATAGTTCTAATTGTGATCAATCTCGCCCGTAGGATATAACACCAGTTCACGGTATCGTGAAAACGCGGATCGGATTTAAAGCGAATGAAAGTTTTAACCAGACTGAATTTGACAGTTTATTTTGTGGGTGACTTAACCAAACTTTTGTGTTTGTTTTTTGGTTTTCGAAATTTAAAATAAAAACGGTACAATACGACAAAAACATCTCAGAAACCCAAATGGTGTTCAAAACGCGTTCAAATCGCATCTTGAAAAGCGTAAAGTGAATTGAAAACGTAGTAATTTTACATTATTGTTTTACGTTTCCCTAAATCTTTTTACAAAACCGTGGATTTATGATTTGGATTTAATTTCATTTTTATTTAAAACGAAAATTAAAAAAGAACAACTTATAACCTTAAAAAATATCAACTGGGCGAGACTAGCTGTCATTACTCTCAGAAATTCGCTAAATACGATTTAAATAAAAAATTGTTGGATTGGATTATCTTAGATCGCAAGCGTTTACACTGTAGATTAAGGCAAAATTAATGTTAATCCGGGCAGTTAATGCCCGGTATAAACGTAGTAATTGCTAGGGAAACAAGGTGTCTATTTATAGACGAAAACGATATAGTTGTAATAAGGAAATACAACCCTTAATTCGAATCGGTAATAAACTGGTCAACAATTGAAATAGCGCACCCGGAGTTTTCACCCAAATTTGGGTTTAAATTATGGCTGACCTAATGACCCGATCTTGACAAAACTTTTTTTTCTTTGATAGATCCGTTCGTCCTTCATAAAGCGCATATTTTGATAAACTTTACTAAGATGTAGTTAACATGCTGGGAGGGGTAAAACGCATGAGTGTAAAGATCGCAAAAGTTTATATGGCTACCGTTTAAAGCATAATTTTTTAGGAATCTTTTTAAATGTCTTAAAATGATGTCAAGAGATGATGCCTCTAGTTTTTGAGATATCGTTTTTTTTTATAAAACAGTTTAATTCAAATACTCCAAATTTGCTCGGATGAAAGCCACATAAGGGCTCTATAAAACCTTATCATTCGTTAAATTTTAAATGAGCGTAGAGCGGAATGAGAGCTACGTGAAATAAAAAAAAATGGCAAAAAACTCTGATTTGGACTTCTGCACATCCACCATTTTCCACTGGACGTCAGTTTTTTGTATGGTTTTGCAAAGACTGTTCGTTTTGGTCAAAACGGTTTTTGATTTTTTTAAAACTATCGTTACTAATGGTAAAACTTTCTTTTTTTCCCTGATATGTAATTTCCAGTGACAGAACTGCAATCTTTGTTGTTTACGGCACCATAATCAGTTGCTATTATTTAAAAAAAAAACATTGGTATGTAAAGTATAGGTTGTGGGGTATCAATGAAAAAGCAAGTCAATTTCTGATTAAATTTTTTTTTTGACATTTGACATTTTTACTTTCAAAGTTTTGTAAAATTTTTAATAACAAAGAAAAGGGGGGGGGGGGGTAACATTAATGATGAATGATATTTTTGACCCACCAAGTTTACAAATAAAAATTGTTGAAATTGAATTTGTTTTAAAATTTGGCAAAAACTAATCGTTGTTCCCGCGAACATCTTTTAATCGTAAAACTATTTTCTCGTTGTAAGTAAGTTTATAGTTTCTCGTTGTAAGTAAGTTTATAGTTGGAGAAATGTAAAAGGTGGTGCTTATTAAAAAAAACTATAATGAAGACCTTTTTTTTATTGGGGGTTTAGCTTCCATGCCCCCCCCCCCTTGAGTCACCGAAAAGAGTGGTATTCTGAAACTATTCTGCTATTCAAGCGTACGCTTCTGGTTTAACAGACTTTGTTTTTGGTACGCTGATACAATAAATTGGAACTCACTGAGCACGCTTTTTTGCTTCTTTAACAAAATTTAGGTTTTATTTATTTATGAACTAACTTTGAAGTTATGAGGTTCCTTTATTTCCCGTATTAGCTTAGACCAAAAACGATTGGTTGATACCACATATCTCTGTTGTCGTCACCACATTTACATTATTTTCTTTGTTTTTCAAAGTAAATATTGTTATATTATCTCATAGTTATTTGGGCCACCACATACCTACAACGCGCCGCGCCATTAGGGCGGTCAATATTTTTTTAATGACCGCAACTAGCCCTAAGAGGATGATTTACGCCATATTTTTTTTTAGATTCTAACCAGTTTATACTTCCAATATGGCGGCAAGTGTTATGGACGATTTTATTCGGAGGCATGGTAATCGTAGCCACCGGAGGAAATCTTATAGTTATATGGATAGTCCTAGCCCATAAGAGAATGCGGACCGTTACAAATTATTTTTTATGTAAGTACAAAAATATTTCTTTGGCGTATTCCCAAGCAACAATTATAGTCAGTTTCACTGGTGCCATTGCCATTTCCATTAAAAATAGGTTAAAGCGTAGTATTAATTCCTACAAAAAATTATTTATAGGAAAAATGTCATTATTGTCACTTAGTGTGGTCACTATTAAGATTACAAAATCACCACAGCGTCGTAAAAATATAAAGTTATATGCACTATATACTATTACTATATACACTATACTATATACTATTACTAGAAGCACAAAAAAACTTTGCAGTCACACATTTAATTTCTTTAATATTACCTGCGAGGTAATGACCCTACTGATAATAATTTGGTTGCAATTCAGTCGCCCCGACTCAATACAAAACTACAAAGTTATGGAGTTTACACGGTAGTAAGAACTAAATGTGTAAATTAACTGGATGCGCCACGCCGCCGCCATGTTATTTAGTTCTATTAAACATGGAATTAAAATCAAAATTTAAATATATCTCATTAAATCACTGATTAGTAGTAGCATGTACCAATAAAAGTAAAAATATTAATAGTTAGTTAATAAAACATATTAAAACTGGAAAGCCATTTGATTTGGAAATCCTAAGCTCAAATAAATCCGATTTTTTATCAACATTTTAGATAAAACTCAATCCCGGGGTATATGCTTGCCTGAAAAATGGGACCGATCCCTGGCTTTGGAGTCGGGGAGCGGGAACAACCAAATTTTGACAGAATGGAATGAGCGATCACCGCTCAAGAATACAAAATGCGTTCGACGTGGGATCATTCGACAAAAATCTATGTCGTTCCCTGCTCAGGAATTAGGGTCCTGACAGAGAGATGACATTATCCTACAAGTATATGGGCGAAAAAGGAAGACTGGTGCTCTTTAAACAGTAATATCTGATCCACAGCTTCACTTCTTGCCGCTCACTAAAAATACTTTTTGTTTTTGCTTCCAAGAAGTAGGATCTTTGAAGTGTCCTGCCATGTTTGAAAAAACTAAATTTTATTTCACAGTTCACCGACCATTTATTTTAGAAAAATCGAATAAAAAGTTAAGGTTATGTTGGGTTGATAGTAACCAACGGTCGTGGCAAGTGGTTCATTTGGAAATGTTTGACGACTGTAGTCCATTTACGTATATTTTTTATTTTTTGGGATTCTCATAATATTCGCCATTTTTGATGTTCGAAGTGGCCGCCATTGTTTATATTTACTAAACACGGCAAAAAAATACTACAAACACCATTTAGTCGCATTTTGGAGACGTTTTATGTTCCGGGCGAGATAGATATTTGATCAGGTATTTTAAATTTTGCTCCCATAGTGGCCATATAAATATTATTTAATAAACGGTAATTACCAAATTATAATTTTTTGTTTGCCATTTTCTAAAGTGTATAAAAATAAGTTCATTTTAGTAACCGAAATCCCAAAGTTTGAGATGGGCAACATACTGGGTAGTGAAACACCACCAAAAAATCAATAACACAGAGGGCGCTAGTGTCACAGTCACTGCACAACGACGTAAGGACTCAAAAATCATCCACCATTTTGGTGTAAATCCGGGTCGGCATGTTGGCTAAAACGACATCGCATCATAACTTCGGGTCGCATTTAACAACGTCGCTACGCCGTTAAATTGCTGCTTGGGTAATCACTACCGACGCGATGTAGTTGTATAACCGTCCCAATGCTTTCCCAAAAACAGTGGATAGGGATATTTTGGAACGCTTATTTGACACTTCGCAGTGGTTTTGGTAATTACTGCATCTGCGCAATAGCTAAACGTCATTCTGTTGTGGTAATTAACCACTACCACTGCCGTAAGCTACGAATCCATTTCGTTGTGGTTGTGATTATTTTGCTGGTTAATTTTAGAGAATTTTGGCACAAGTAAAATATTACCAGGTTCCAGCCTTTAAAATACTTATTTTCTAAAATAAAGCCCAATTTTGTGTTTTTTCTCACCTCTAAATTTTTTTACGAGTGACATTTTCTAATGTGTTCCAAAAACTCTGGTAAAATCGATGCGTGGTGGTGGTAGTGGTTGTTAAATACTACCACAACGGCTGTCAAAGTTGTCAAAATTTTAAGTGATCCAAAATTAGTAGTACCTCGAGATATAGTAGTAGTACAACCATCGCCGTGATATGACGCCACAACTCTATTAGGAATAGAGCGTGGAGACGGCCACCACGTCGCGACTGATTTTGTTGCTTGGGTTATGGATCAATTGACTACATTCTGGGCGGAAAATTTGGTTTGCTTAAAAGTGTTTTTAACTTTTTCTACGAGCTTGCGGAAAATCGCATTTTCCCCTCTATTTTTAGTGCGGAAAATTCGTCCTTCCGCACGGTATGGAAACATTTTTCCGCACGGTGTGGAAAAATTTTTCCGCACCGATATGTCAAATTTCGAAAAACCTGTATTGATTCGAAGTTTCTGTTCATCATATTGCCTATGAAATGCCTTGGTTGCTATGGTGTGACTAACCAGTTGTTTATGCATTTATTTGTCAGTGGAAAAAAAAATTTAAATGACTTCCAATGAAGAAATTACCGAAAATTCGGTAGACGAGGTACCTTTTGGCAGCTGAATTTGTAAAAGAGGATTTGAGGCCAGATAAATCCAGAAAAAGGAAGAAGTTTTCCTTGCTTATTTTTACGAATTATCGACTCGTGTCAACCGTCCACACTCTGGTCAAGATACTCAATGTCGAAAAGTATGCTCAAGCTAAAGAAAAATGTGGATATTAGTATTTCAAGCTAATTGCTTTTCTCAAGAAAAAAATGGTTGGCTTTAGACCAAAAGATCAAAAGTTTTAACCATAAATGACGTGGAGAAATTAATTGACAGCGCTCCCGATGATATTTACCTTCTTATTAAAGTGGCAACAATTTTCGGCCTAGCACGTGCCTGCAGACGGGAAGAATTAACGAACTTGTTACTTGAAAACGTGCAGCTGGAAAAATCTATGATTGTTGTTAAAATAGCCGACAACGAAACGCACACAAGCCAAAGTTTTGTGATCAATGGAGAGAAAAATTTGAACTTGGTAAGAAAATATGCATTACTTAGACCAAAACATGCAACACACCAAAGGTTTTTTGTCCAATATCGCAAAGGGGAATGTAGTATCCAGTGCGTCGGTATAAATAAATTTGGAAAAATGCCATTTGAGGTAGCGGCATATTTACGTTTTCCGAATCCAGAAGAGTGCCCTGACCTTGCAGATGCTGGAGTAGGCATAATGAACTGGAGGAAGCGTCATGGAGGATGGCAATCCACAAAAGTAGCCGAAGGGTATCTGAATGAATCCCCGGAAAATAAAAAATTCATCGCAAGGAAAATATTGAAACCTTCTCCATCCAATGCTTCCACCAGTTGTGTAGCCTTTTCTGATTCGGATGCTGAAACAAGTGCACTTGTACAACACAAACAAAATGGGCATCAAGATTCCGTAATCGAGCTGAAGTCTACTGAAGTAATTATCCCTGTACAACAAGACCCACAATCTTTATTGGAAAACCGCAACCAACTGGCATCTGCTATAAATTTGAATAGTGCCAATCATTCATTGTACATTTACAATCAGTGAATAAATATTATTTTAAATAAAAATATTAAAAAACTATTTTCAGTGTATTTTCTTCACGCTCATAGAAAAATGCAAATGCCGTTGACAGAACTCCGCTGCGCGTCGTTCCATCAACGGCATTTGTGTGCGGAAATAGCTATTTTCTAACCAAATATCACTAAATGTTTGCCAGATTTTTATTACAAAAATACTTGGAAAGTCTTTTTTGGGGATTTTTCTACTCTCAAACTAGTATACAAGCTCCGTTCTCAGAACTTCCATGTGTCGCGAGTCAATAGCTGTTAAGCAGCTTTTCCCCTGTCTCCCCCACTCATCAGTCGCTGGCTGTCGCTGGCAGTCGACATATTTAGAGAGTTTTTGTTCCAAATTATTTTGTTTTGTATGGTCCTTTGTTCCAAAGAAAGCAAAATAATATTAAGATGTACCTTCTGCGAGTATTTCTCTTTTTTTGCAAGCTTTTATTTAACTTCCAATGTATGTATGTAATAACGAACTATGTTTGTTCGGGTGGAATCTTGCCACTTAATTTTGACCAATTTCCCGACATCCGATCGGCTTCAAATTTGGCATGCTTATATAGTTGCGCTGACAATACAAGAATATAGCGTGATGATGATTGACAGCTCTTCCCCATTTGAAGAGGTTGGACAGGGGTATAGTTGAAGTACGCCAATTTCAACCAAAATTGGTATACGGGGGCGTTTGGGGACAAGGAATACGAATTTTTGATTAGATTTTGAAAATTCAATTTTGGTCATCTTTTGCTAACCAATTTTAACTAACTTATACACATCCGATTGCCTTCAAATTTGGCATGCGTTTATAGTTCCGGTGATAATACAATAATACATCATTACTAAACACCTCTTCCCCCTACGAGGGGAGTGGAGGGGGAAAACACTTAAGTTTGTTCGATTTCAACCTAAATTGGTATATGGGGGCTTCTGGGTATAAGGAATACGAATTTTTGATCAGATTTTAAAAATTCAATATGCCGGATTCAAGATGGACGATTTTCGGTCATGTTTTGCGAACCAATTTCAAATGACTTATCCACATTCGATGCTGTTCAAATTTGTCATGCGTTTATAGTTCCGGTGACAATACAATAATATGTCATTATTAGGCACTCCTTCCCCCTACGAAGGGAGAGGAGGGAGAGAAACTCCTAAGTTTGTTCGATTTCAACCAAAATTTGTATGTGGGGGCTTTTGGGGATAGGGAATGCGAATTTTTTATCAGATTTTGAAAATTCGATATGCCGGATTCAAGATGGACAAGTTTCGGTTATGTTGACTTATCCACATCCGATTGTGTTCAAATCTGGTATGCATTTATAGTTCTGGTGAAAATACAATAGTATGGTATTCTTATGTACCCACCTCTTTCTAACGAGGGAAGTGGAGGGGGAAAATGATTTAGTTAGTTTAGACATGGATTCAAAATGGACGATTAAGAATACAAATCTAAAAATTAAGGGTGTGTGTTCAAATTTGGTATGCGTTTATAGTTCCGGCGACAATACAATAATATGGAATTATTAGGTACACACTTCCCTCTAACGAGATTTAGTTTGTTCCATTTTAATCAGAATTGGCATACAGGACTTTTTCGAGAAGGGGATATGAATTTTTGATCAGATTAGAAAATTTCAATATGGCGGAATTAAAATGGAAGAAAGAACAAGCTTTTATTAAATGCACGCAAGAGTAGAAAATAATTTTTTATCTTTCTTATATAATAATAAAAGCGATGGGCGCAAATTAAAATTTTTAACTTTACAATGACAAAGAGAGAACTAAAAAAGAAGAACTAAATTCTTCTTCTATTCGAATGATAAACATAATACTTTCATCTAGAGAAGTTGAGAACGGTTAAGATTGCCGTGCTTGCCAAGCCTTTGAAAATATTTTTGGGTTATAGAGTAATACAACTGTTTCTTAGGTGAATCGTCGAAGTGACCAATATACCATACCTAAAATTAAAATTTTTAATTTGCGCCCATCACTTTTATTATGGTGTAAGAAAGATACAAAATTATTTTCTACTTTTGAATTTAATAAAAGCTTGTTCTCTAAAAGTTTTTTCACTAAAAAATTTTTGCTTTTTCGCCAAAGATCAAAAGCAACTAACGTATTCCGGTTAATCGTTAAATGGTGTTATTATTTAAATAAAAATCTAACCTCAAAAAAAATATTTTGCAACACCCAGTGACAGTGGACGACAGTCGGTTGATGTCGCTGGATTATAATATACGAAGAGTAAATCGCGTAAAAACTAAGTTACCGAAAAAAGACATTTTTTGGCCTTCTGAACGGCGGAAAGAATTTAAATTAAATTTAAAACAAAAGGCATAAATTATAAATTATTACAAACTTTAATAAACGAAAAATTTTACCTAGCAAAAGCTTAATAAACCTCATAAAAATGAAATCTTTGAGTGCAAAAGATAGATTTTAGAACCTCAGTTTTAAAAACACACGGATACTTGAGTACTAACAAAATAGGTCAGTAAAGCTCCATTTAGAGGTTGGAAAGAGTCTTGGTAGTCTTTGACGCTCCTGTTAAAATAGAATACGATTACTTCGTCTAGCGCCAGTAGCCGATTTTAAGATCTGCATGCTTTTAAGTTAACCTGTTGTCGGTATCAGCTAGCGGGAGTGTTTCCAATTCAATTATAAATGCACCTGTAAATGCAACTGTAAACATTACACCCAGTTACTCTAATACGTAGTTGGGTAGTGTTTTTTTAGCAGGTAATTCTGCAATAAATGGTTTTCTTTCATTTTAGTATTTTACTTGGCTTTTTAGCGGCGCAGAACGCGAAAAGTCAAAATAAGTAACCTAACCCCAAATTTTTGACTCCGTGCTAAAAAATCCCTGGTGTCCCACCGTGGATAAACATAAATAAAGCCTCCTCATTGCCATGGAAAGCAAATTCAATGACGTAGAATTTTGCAAAAAAATCAGGTCGACATAGTTAAATGGATTTTCCGTACAGTGTTGCTAAAAGCAATTCCCCAGATTGTAACTACGACCTTAAGCTTTTTATTATTTGAAAACTCAAAAGTAAGTAAACCGTCTTTTATGGAGCTCAGACGTAAAAAAATATGATTACCGCACCGCAGGTCGTTGAGAATTTTTATCTGTGTTCTTTATGTCCAGTGAGACAACTTTTTAGCTAGATAGGAAAAAATGGGGCCCTTCCAACTTAAATCTTAACTTAAGGTTGAACTTGAACAGAAAATGCGCTTCTTCCAATTAGTTAATCTAAAAAAACTGTGAATCAAATTTGTATCAAATTTTGTAAGTTAAAAGTTTAAAGCATTATCCCGGAACCATTCACGTGATTTTGCATAATTTTAAGATTTTACCTAATTTTACGTATTCTAAAAATGTTTATTTCACGGTAAAAATTATCAATTATTTTAAAAAACTAAATAAAAACTAGATATATATATTTTTTTGAAAAACTACGCGAATGGTCTGTGTAGAATACTAGAAGCCTCCGCTGTGCAAAATTTTGTCGAGATGTTTCTAGGATTCAAATTCACTCTTAACACTTCATATTAACTAGTACTAATTAAAAGATCCCAAAAAAATTATCTGACCCATAATTATCTTGCATAAGGAGTTGTTCGACTGCATACAAACAAGACATTAATTTATCGTCACCTTATTTGTTTACCCTGTTACCGTATTTGAGATACTAGAAAGAGTTTTTAAACCACAAACACATATTACAGTAACCGTATTTTTTTGCCCACAAAAGAAAACAACAATTCCTGTTTTTGCTAATTCACTTTCACAAAAAAAAATTAAAAACCTAACTTAACAAGAAAACGAATTATCACCTACCAGCTGCAGCTTTTGCACGGAAATAAATCTGGTTGGTTGTAGAAAATAATCAAGCGGGTCCCGTTAAGCCTTCGTAAGGAGCACGCGGTTCCCACCTATAGGCGAATTTTTCATAGTAAACTACTTATACCATGGTTCCAAACCACTCGTATTGTCGCGTGTGTGGTTTGCAAACCACAATGAATTGTATTTTTTTTACCTCTTGCAGTTGGTTTGTGATTGTAGTTTGAAAATGAGGTTAGGGGGTCTTCGCTTGGTGAGGTCTGTGTTGGCTGATAAATTTTTGCAGTTTGAAAATACATTTTTTTTGCATTTTCATTGTATTTATAAATTATTCTTTAAAGTGAGCCACGGGCCATCGAAAATTTTAAAAATCCGACAAAAACAAGTTATATATATCTAAGAGTCCTCCCAGTTTAATTTTTTTCGCATTTTACCCACCATTTATAAACCCGACGTTACCGTTCGACGTTGACCCTTATCTGGGATTCACAACGTCGAGTTTATAAGTGCGGGTTTGCCCTTCTCCATATCTCTGATTTTTTCACATCAATAGGTATACAGATTTATGTGGGTGTAAGTAATAATGCTGGAGTATGCAGTGGTCGTTAACAAAGAACTTTTTATTATCAAAACAGATGACCTATTGGTGTTTGAAAATATAAGAAAAGGTACCTTACATAGCATATATCATGGTACACTTGGATTAATTTCGATACTTACCTATTTAAAAAATGCAATTGCAGTGTGCCTGAAGGTGTATACGAGCGTTTGAATAACTATGAATTGTCGAAAGGCTGATGGTGTTGCTTTATTTTTCACGGAAAATTGCCACAATAAAAATCTGCAAAGCATATCGATTTTTTTTGGAGAGACAATTTTTGGTAATCATGCAGTATAGGGTTTTCTGCCATTTTTGATTTTTTATGAAAAATTCTTTATGGGGGCACCTACTAGGGTCCACAGGACTGCAAATCCGCCGGCGCCGGTTGTTTTTTTTATTTTATTCTTTTCTGTTTTTTTTTATTTTTTTTTTCACTAAAACAACCCAATTCAACACCCAAAACAATCAAAAAACACATTACAACCTTCCCCCCCCCCCGGCACCCTTTTTTCTCTTTAAAAAAACCGGCTCCGGCGGATTTGGGGTCCTAGGGACCCTAGTAGGTTCATCTATAAATAATTTTTCATAAAAAAATCAAAAATGGCAGAAAACCGTATACTGCATGATTACCTAATTTTTTTACTCGTTTTATGTGGTTACTCTAGGTTGGTAATGCAGCACCATATAGTAGTACCTAGTAGTAGTTCTGGTATGTCCAACCTTATTTACATAAAAATGAGCTAGTTTAGAAGAAGAGAAAATCACAGAACGTAAGTTGGTATACTGTATTTGTGAACCAAATCAGCTGTTATCCAGTGAGTTAACCGTGACGTCATTCCTGACGTCATTATCCTAACAAACCACAGAGTGGTTAGGGTCATGAAAAATTTTCTTTATGACTTTCTGGTGAGTGCTCACTCGCGCGTCACGTACCGTCATGTCAATATGAAATGTTATGACAGTATGCGTGAGCGGGCACGCACGTAAAAGTTGTAGGTGGGAACCGAGTGTAATGTATTTCGGTTTGGTTATTTTTGGTATACAGTATCACCAATCTTGATGGCCTATTATCGCTCTATTAGAAAGTCTAAACGATAAAGTAAAACATAGTGGGCCGAGGTCTTTTATATCATACATCTAAAAAACGCCTAACAAACGAATCAATTAGGATTTTTGGCCAAATTAAATATTTTCTTCAAAATCATCTTCGTACTACAATTTGGTTCCATTTTTTAAAGGAAAGTCCCATAAAATAACTAGTGCTTAACAATTGTGGCAACTTTCATCGCTCTGGGTGAATCCGTTCTCAAGTAATGGCGAAACATCGAGGGGAGCTAGCTAGTAAGCTCGTAAGTAACGTCGAGATCAGTGCCATGTATTGATTTGGGCCGTCTTTAAAAGGCACAAATCCATAAAAACTAAGAACACAATTTTTATTTTTTTATATCAACATCCTTATTTGTGGTAAAATCTAAATTATAATGTTTGTTTCATTCATTAAGGTACTCTACAATTTTCGTGACAGGGTTAAACAACCTGTAAATATAACTTGGTTAACCTGGGGTGATCATCATAAGGGGCCCATAGTTATTTACCTAACAAGTGCGGAAAGTGATACTTTTACGCACATGACGGCAGTTGCACCAACGACCCGTAGCCGAGGTCAGGAAAGCCGTTAAGGCACTTTCCGCAAGAGTTAGGTACAATTTTTTCCTACTTTCCGCAAGAGTTAGGTACAATTTGTGCTTTTGATAACTTTCTTCATAAAAAATTAGTTTTTAATGAACACATTTTAAAGTCAAAATTTAAAAGTTTGGTCTAAAATGTACACTGAACCAAAAAAAGGCACCGTTTCCAAAAAAAAAATTGACCCAATGTACTTTGTATATGATTTTTGCTCCGATGTAAAGTTTTATTAATATCATGATCAAGTTTACATAAACTTTATAGCCAAAACGAGTTATTGATTTTACTGCTGCAAGACACAGTTTCAAAAAAAAGTTGTTACAATATAAAGAGTCTTTAAGAATGATTTTTGTGAAGGGTGTTATGAAATCAAGGATTAAGATACATGTTTTTATAGCTTTTAGTTACACCTAAGGATGAATTTAGTAAAAGACTGTTACGTACATAAATGTCATAACCATGTTTATTTATTTTGTATGCCCCTTTAATAATAACATCTTTTAAACGACAGTCAATGATCGCCATTTATTAAATTTATTTAAGGCATTGATTAAAATCGTTAAAATTTTATATTTATTTCATATGCTCTTTTATTATCTCCACAACCTGTGCATACTATTAAAAACTCTCTGTAAAATGTCAAGAAACATTTTTCATTGATTTCGTATCTTCCGTTTATTAATTTCATTACTGTATATGACAATTTTTATAACTTTTCTCCGATTTTTGTAATAGTTACGTGTTATTGATGTACAATTATCTATAAAAAATTAATAAACGCCTGTTATTAATACTATACTATGTACGATATTTTTTTCAGTGTACCATTTTCACCCACGCTAAGTTTACTTTAACGAACGCTTAATTCATTATGTCTGATATTGTGTAGTTCTCCATATTTTTATTCTACCATGCTCATGTTAAAGTTTTTTCATTCAAACTTCAACTATGTGACTTAAGTATAGCTGCGCCTGCAGAATGCAAACAATTGGACGTTTATGTACCATTTTCAACAAAAAACAGCTGAAAAATTTTTTCACGCACGCTAAGCCAGTTTCACGCACTCTAAGTTTACTTTTACGCACGTTTAATTCATTATTACTGATATAGTGTGGTTCTCCATATTCTTATTCTACCATACTGGTGTTAAACATTTTCATATGCTGGACTCCAGAAAGCAAACAATTACACGTTTATGTAGCATTTTCAACAAAAACAACGTGCGTGAAAAATTTTTTCACGCACGCTAAGCCAGCTTTTTGCACGCCGTGTGTAAAAGAAATTTTCACGTACGTTAAGTTAACTTTTACTAACGCTTAATTCATTATTTCTGATATAGTCTAGTTCTCCAGATTTTTATTCTAGCATGCTGGTGTTTTTAATGACGTCAGTCAATAGTTATCGTCAGGCGTCAGCTTTTTCGTTGATTTGTCTTGGCGTCAGAATTGAATCTGAAAGTGAAGATTTTCAACTTCTTAGCAACATTTTGGATGCTGCCGAGTCCGCTAAGAAGCAACTGGTTCCAGAAAAATCGAAAGCAAGATACCAAAAGGAGTATAAGGCCTTTATATCATGGTGCAAAAACAGTAATACTGCGTCGCTGCAAGAAAGGGTATTTGTTGCATACTTTGGCAATTTTGCCAAAACCTTTGTACTCTCGTCGTTGTGGTCAAAATTTTCTATATTAAAACTCTCTCTAAAGCTTCACAGAAACCTAGACATAGGCAAATATTATAGCTTGATTTCGTTTATCGAACGCCAAAAACTCAACAGAACCCAACCCAAAAAATCGAAGGTTTTAGAGAAACAGGACAGAGAAAAGTTTAATAGAGAGGCCCTAGATAATATTTATTTATTGTATAAGGTGGCACCAATTTTTGGAGTTGCTGGAGCAAGTAGGAGAGCTGAACTGGACAACTACAAGTAACTGACATATACGAAAAGGAAAATATCTTGGTGATAAAGATTAGAGCCACAAAAAACCACACGTCAAGATCTTTTGTGGTACGTGATCCAGTAACATTAATTTGTACCGCAAGTACAAAGCACTAAGACTAGCCAATACCCCGCACCAGCGGTTCTTTCTATATTACCGCAATGAAAAATGTACGATGCAGGTGGTTGGTATCAACTCCTTCGGTAAAATTATCTCCAACATCGCCGGATTTTTGAAACTTCCAAACCCTGAAAATTGTACAGGGCATTGTTTCAGGCGTTCGTCCGCCACTATGTTAGCCAATGGAGGGGCGGATATAAACAGCCTGAAAAGTCATGGCGGCTGGAAGATCTCGACGGTGGCAGAATCATACGTTGAATCGATCGAAAGCAAACGCATGATGGTTGAAAATCAACCGCATTTTCAAGCTCACCAAGAACTGGAAAGACCATCTTCTACAGTAATTCTAAGACAAGAATGTGCTTCAACTTCGGGTTTCCAGGCAATCACAACAACTATTGCTGCACAATCCGGTCCAGAAATTGAAAATAGACACTTAAAGTAAATATTTCAATGCATGCGTATCGGTATACGTAACGCGTGCGAAACAAAGTTAAAATACGCTACATATTTGACTTGCTCATGCCATGTTTCGAACGATGCCTGCTTCTTTGACGTGTGTGATGACAGAATCTCGTTGCATGCAGAAAGATGTACGTATCGTTAGGGACGTAACGATTTCAATCAGCAGTCCTGTCATCGCACCCTTCAAAAAAGCGGGCATCGTTCGAAACATCGCATAAACAAGTCAAAAATGTAACGTATTTTGACTTTGTTTCGAACGCGTTACGTATACCATTACGGATGCGTTGAAATATTTACTTTAAGTGTCTAATGTCGAAAGAATAGCTGCGCCTGCATTATCTCTCCAGAGTGTAACCAATTGCCTGTTTAATTTTCACATTTTACGTTAATACTTATTAGATTTGTTATTTTTACTCTAAATAAAATTATAATTTGTTATAAAATCTAAAAGTTTGTTTTGACTGTATTATACCTATCGCAAAAATTAAATTTTTCACAATTTTTTCATTTAATACCTTTAGTCCAAAAAGTACCATTTTTTACGCACGGATTTTCCACATAAAAATTGGTCCGGAAAAATGCGTTTTAAGCACGCTCCTAGGAAAAATATTTTCAATGCTACATGTTGTAGCCTTTTTATAGCAATTTTATTACGGTCGAATTAATTTTGCAGCTGTTGCAACCCCTAGCTTAACCGTTAAGCTGAGGGGCGACACCATAACTTCAATTCTGCTAAAGCTAGAAAGTTCAAATACACACCACATTTTGTAGCTCGGCTTGTTCGAGTGATCACATATTAAAAGTTTTTAAAATATTCCTAGGGGTTTTGAATGAAAAAATTTTGTTTTTTTGTTTTTGCATAGTGTTTAATTTGTTGTAGGGCTTAAGCTTTTTGTAGCTATTTTCTTACGGTTAAATTATTTTTGTAGCTGCAGTCGTTTTCAAGAAAACCAGACTCTCCCTAGCTTAACGGTTAAGCTGAGGGGCGGCCCTATAACTTTGGTTGGGTTGGGGTTGGCGAGGGGTTGGGTTGGGTAAGGATAATTCATTTCAATTCAGAACGTGCTTTATTGTCGAAGAAAACTATTACAAAATAGTTATTTCCTATTGACAAAGTGTTAAGGTAATGTTAAAAAACCAATTTAAAAAAGAAAAGGAATGAGATTACAAAAATAAGTAAATCTAGGCCTAATCATATAAAAAACAGTTTCAATAAACGCATGCAAAAAAGAATAAACAAAGTAAAAATCATCACAGTCATATGAGCAAAGCAAAATTAAAACAGAAAAATGGACAAATTAAGTTAAAACACATTTAAAAAAGACACAGTATTTAAATTAGTGTGTTGTCCTGAAAAAACTCCTCTAATGTATAATATGCTTTTCCCAACAAGAAATTTTAAATTAACTCTGTGTTTTGGACTTCCATTGTCTATATTTTATTTATACACGACGTTTCGATCAGTACAATCTCTGTCGTCTTCAGGTGCAAACTACAATCAATTCCTAAGGCTACGTACTTATATACTGTGAGAAATCACTCAACCTTGAAGTTTAAGAAATTGGCTCCGCCCAAGGAGGGGCTTCCAAATATTTGGAATTTCAACACTTGGTTTACTGAAAATACCCTCATTTTGCCCATTAAAGGCAGCTTCAAGGAATTTTCGTTTCTTCCAGTGTGACTCCTTGTGCAAAACCTTTGCTTCTGCCCACTTCATTCGGTGTTGTTTTGACCATGCATATTCGGCGATTCCTGATTTCGTTGTTTCACCTTTTTGGGTATTCGTCTGGTGTTCCTTAAGCCTAACAGATAGTGGTCTTTTTGTTTCGCCTATGTGTGATTCACCACACTCACAAGGAACTTGATAAATGCATTCCTTATTTTGTTTGGGAAGAAGCAAAGGTTACAAGTAGTCACACTGGAAGAAACGAAAATTCCTTGAAGCTGCCTCCATTGGGCAGAATCAGGGTATTTTCAGTAAACCAAGTGTTGAAATTCCAAATATTGGGAAGCCCCTTCTTGGGCGGAGCCAATTTCTTAAACTTCAAGGTTGAGTGATTTCTCACAGTATGTAAGTACGTAACCTTAGGAATTGATTGTAGTTTGCACCTGAAGACGTTCAGGGATTGTACTGATCGAAACGTAGTGTATAAATAAAATATAGACAATGGAAGTCCAAAACACAGAGTTAATTTCAAACACATCATTGTCTCAAACAAGAAATTTTTAATGATCGTTCTAAAATTCCCAGAATCGTAAATGTCCCTTACATTTGACGAAAACTTGTTGTACATTTTCAAACCTCTATAAATAAAGGAATGTTCAACTAATGTAAATAGGCAACGAAACGTTGTGCACTTGACGCGTTAGATGAATTCGTTGGTGTTGAGGAAAGTATATACGATGCTTGTGAATTATGCAAACGGTTTCAAGTATAAACAGACTTGGTAATGTAAGGAGGAAGTTATTTATAAATAAAGATCTACAATGGGTTCTAGGTGAGACTTGACATAAAAATCTAATTGCTCTCTTCTGGAGTACAAATACAGAGTTAAACATATAATTGCTGCATGACCCCCAAAATGGAAGTCCATATCGTAAATGTGATTCACTGTGCGCGCCATTGGTTTACCAAGTTCCCGTGTAGTAACCTTTACAGTGTAACATTAAAAAGAGAGTTTTCTATTTAGAGATGTAATGTGCCCGCAGAACTTGAGATTGTCATCAATTGTTATGCCCAAAAGTCTTGTATTTGTTACGTTATTAATAGTTTGATTAGCAATTGCAATATTTTCAATGGGATTACATTTAAAACTCAGAAGTTGTATTTTTGACATATTAAAACACAATCTGTATGCATCTCATCAATCTTTAATTTCCTTTAAGTCATTTATTATATCAGGTAAAGCGTCGATGTCTTTTGTCTTCCAAATAATTGTATTGTCATCTGCAAAAGTGGTAAATTTTCCAGATATGTCCAAGCCAAGCAAATCATTTAAATAAATTAAAAAAACAGTTTATCGTTGGATTATAACCAAAATTCCAAATGCAAAATTTGCATTTTCGTGTATTTTTTGCTGCCGGTTTGATTTTAAAAAAGCTCCATAATAAGTTAAACACTATGCAGAAACAAAAAAAAAACGTTTTTTAGGAAAAAAAATGTAGGAATATTTTTAAAACTTTTAATGTGATTCCGTCGAACAAGCCGAGTTACAAAATGTGGTGTTAGGAGTTGAGTTATGGGCTGGCCCCTCAGTTAAACGGTTAAGCTAGAAGAGGTCTCTTTTTTCGAAAACGGCTACAGCAACAAAATTAATTTAACCGTAACAAAATAGCAACAAAAAGGCTACAAAATGTAGCATTCAAAATATTTGGGCCTTTTATGATGGTCCCTCAGATTAACTGACGTTGTAAATATAGTATAATTTTTGAGACTGGAATTTTATGTGTTTTTATCTTGTTATTATAATATGACTCGACCGTTCCTATATCATCTTTTTTATTATTCCTAAGAATCCCATGGGTTTTTGAAATTCATGATTGGTACACTTCTGGGAAAACTTACTTTTTTATAAGCAAAGAAAGAAGACCGACATTTTCTTTTATTTCAAATGGAAAGTTATTATAGGCAAAATTTGTTACTACATACAAGTATATAGATAGGGTGAGCTTTAAAATTTTGGACTGTTTTGATTTTCTAATAACTTTTTGGTGTCCTAATCGATTTTTATAAATATTAGCTTTTTGGGCAGGTAATTAAAGAATTTTATAATTTTTTGACAAAAACCGTCACATGTCAAAAATTCAAGAAGGCAAAAAAAATTCTAAATCATATCTTTAAAAACTCTTTTTTTACCACCCTGTATTTTTTTTTATAAAATTGAGAAAGCACATGCTAATTCACGTTTAACGAAGTACTACTCATAAAATTCGTTTTACTTATACAAAAGTAACGTTTGCTTAAATTTCCTCTAAACGCAGAACCTATTCTAAACATCAAAAAATGTTTTTTTTTTAATAACTTCTAAATTTTTTATCAGATTTTTATAAAATAAGCCTTTTTGCAACAACAATTATTCCAAATTTACGATTTTTATATAAAAAATGTCAAATGTCAAAGTCCAATATGGCGGAAATAGTATAAAACAAGATTTTCAATCACATATCTGCAACTTTTTTGTGAGCACCCTGTTAACTCTTTTAATAAAAATTAAAAAGCCTTTACCGTTCGACGTTTAACAAGTATCACTCATGAACTTTCGAAACTTGACATTTTTTATAAAAAAATCGCAAATTTTGGATATTTGTTGTTGCAAAAAAAATTACTCTGTAGAAATCCAATCCAATCGATAAAAAATTAAAAAGGTATTTAAGAAAACATTTTTTGGTATTTAGAATAGGTTCTGTATTTAGAAGAAATTTAAACACACGTAACTTTTGTATAAGTAAACCGACTTTTATGAGTGGTACCTCGTTAAACATGAAATAGCGTAAGCTTTCTTACCTTTGTAAAGAAAAATACAGGGTATCAAAAGAAAAAGTTGCACCTCTTTTTTTTCCGCATTTTTTTCACACCGCTTACCTCACAAAGCTTACCTCCATCTCTTCTTTTAGTGCATCTCGTGACTACTGTTCTCCGTACGATATCTTTCTGGAAAGTTCGTTGCTAATGTATGTATACGAGGTTTTCTACCACTTTTTTTAATTTGAGCCTGTACCTTTTGTGATATACCTATAATCCAAACAGACAGATTGCGGAAAGTTTTCAATTTGTCACTCTGTATAATTTAACTTCAAAAGTCTCCAGGAAACAAACATGGCACTGTTGCATGCAATATGGACTAAAGTTGTCAAAGTTGCAAATTGTAGCAGTTTGAACTTTCTACTTCGCTGGAACTTTCTGTTCTATTGAGAGTTTAAAGTTTGAGATTGGCTTTATAATTTAGTTGCAGATTTCTCGCTTAGCTGTTTGGTACTGCCTTTAGTTAATTCGATGTATATTAATGTAATAGGTTTAATATCGGCCTTTAGTAAAACGCAAAAGATACAAGAAAAATCCTTGATTGTTTGATTTGTGTTTCCATACCAAAGTAACAATTTTTAGTTCCCTTAGTTGCCATAACTATTACACTAAAATTGGTACAAAAACTAGCCATTTGTGCAACGGGCGATATGATGGACGAGGAAATGACGCCACACCATTGTTACTAACTAGGGTAAATTAGGCAACCCTCTAACAATGTTTATTTTATTACAAGCTTTTATTAAACTTGCAATGTATCTAACTAGATATTTTTGTTCGGGTGGAACATTGCAACTTAATTTTGACCAACTTCCCGACATCCGATCGGTTTCAAATTTGGTATGCTTTTATATAGTTGCGGTGAAAACACAAAAATAATGGGATGGAGGGTGGTACAGTTGAAGTACGCCCGATTTCGTTGAAAATTGGTGTGTTGGGGCACTTAGGGATGGAGATAATGCATTTCTAATTAGCTTTGAAAAGTCAATATTGGTGATTCAAGATGGAAGATTTTTGATCATCTTCTGCTCACCAATTTTAACTAACTTATACACATACGATTGCCTTCAAATTTGGCATGCATTTATAGTTCTCGTTATAATACAATAATATGTCATTATTAGGAACCCCTTGCACCTACGAGTGGAGTGGAGGGGGAAAACACCTAAGTTTGTCCGATTTCAACCAACCAAAATTAGTATACGAGTTTTTAATCAGATTTTGAAAATTTAATATGGCGGATTTAAGATAGACGATTTTCGGTCATGTTTTGCTAACCAATTTTAACTGACTCATCCATATCCGATTGTGATCAAATTTGATCATACAATACAATACATAATATGATATTTTCAGGTACCCACCTCCCTCTAACGAGAGCAGTGGAGGGAGAATAGATTTAGTTTGTTCGATTTCAATCAAAGTTGGCATACAGGGGTTTCTAACTTTTTCTGAATTTTTAATCAGATTGGAAAGTTTCAATATGGCGGATTCAAAATGGACGATTAAGGATACAAATCTAAAAATTAAGGGTGTGTGCTGAAATTTGGTATGCGGCGACAATACAATAATATAGTATTATTAGGTACACACTTCCCCCTAACGAGGGAAGTGGAGGGGGGAAAAGATTAGTTTGTTCGATTTAAATCAAAATTGGCATACAGGGGTTTTTCGGGAAGGGAATATGAATTTTTTATCAAATTTTGGAATTTCAATATGGCGGACTCAGAATGGGCGATTTAGAGTACAAATCTAAAAATAAAAAAAAAATAATATAAAATCTTTTAAATGCACTCAAAAGTAGAAAATATTTTTTTATCTTTTTTATAACATAATAAAAGCGATGGGCGCACATTAAAAATTTTAACTTTGTAGTGGCAAAGAGAGAACTACAAAAGAAGAACTAAATTCTTCTTCTATTCGAATGATAAACATAATGCTTTCATCTAAAGAAGCTGAGAACGGGTGAGATTGCCGTGCTGGCCAAGCCTTCGAAAATGTCCTTAGGTTATAGAGTAATACAACTGTTTCTTAGGTGACTCGTCTATGTGACCGATATACGATACCTAAAGTTAAAATTTTTAATTTGCGGTAATCGCTTTTATTATAAAAAAATTATTTTCTACTTTTTAGTGCATTTAATATAAGTTTTTTTTTTAATAAAAATTTATTTAATGGAATATTGTGGGGTTTTCAACGACCGCTACGAACGACGGATCAACGACGCCAAAACGTTAATAATTAACTGGAGTTAAGAAATTTACGTTCTTTTAACGTTTCTCTTTACGAGACAATTGTGTCCAAAATATCAATGCAGTTGCGGTCAGTTTAAAAATCTAACTGTATCTGACAGCTATAGAGGGCACCTCCTCAGTCGCAAAATGGTTAGGTTTTCAGTAAACCAAAAAATGATTATTGCCACTATACTGTTTTCCTTTCCTAAATTTCGCCGCTACGCCATTTGTATAAATCTTTAAAAAAATCTCATGTTTTTGCTGGAGTTTTTAGTTAGTAGTAGTAGATGGGCGGCCGTAGGCCTGGCAATTAGGCCGCATAATGGACCCTTTTTGCCATACCCCCCGTGCACCCTCGACTGATGCACGTGCCCCTTAGGATGCAAGTTTTCTTTCTCTAAGAGGACTTAATTTTGCCTGACACCTCTTTGTCGAGGGCAGGGATCTTTAGACTGCGTAGCAAGTATACACAATGGACCGCCGGCTTTACACCCCTTCCGAAGGGTGGTCCTGCTACATGATGGACTTGCATCTATCTAACATCGCTACCGTCCCAGCAGAACTTGGTTGACGGTAGACTTTTCTCCCCAGCAGCCCGCCGTCATATAGGTTGACCCGAAAATCGAGGTCCCGGTTTCGCCGGGCGAGGTCGCCTTCGGAGTCTTCAGATGCATCTCTTTGGAGTGGTCCTGCTACCCGAAGGTGGTACCGCCTCTTCCAAGTCACCTTCTGTCGACTCCTGCTACCAAATCTGTCGGAGTCCAGCCGCGTCCCATGGAGTCCCGATCTCGGAGAAGTCCAGGTCGTCCTTTTTTGGGTCACCGGCTAGTCTCCTCTACCCAGTTTGGCGGGGTCCTCGGTCGTCCACCTTTGAGTCCCGCAAAGTTTTCGGTGCAGTGTCAACCGTGCCGCCTACTTCTACCTCGTTTGTTTTTGGATTTGGATGAGTTTTTAGTTAGTTTTAGTAATTTAGTATTCTTGCAGACTGGCTACAGTTACTCTGTTTAAAATAGGTTAGGATTGATTCAGAAGGATTGAAGGCCTGCTAATTTTTAAAGTTAAATTATCCATCTTTTACGGAAAACTAAGTTTCGTTGGTTGAATCCCGCACGAAATACATTGAAATATTATTTCGGTGCAATTTGATAAAATTTCAGTATGTCATAGTAGGTTATGAGATAAGAAAAATGAGTAAATATAAAATGATTTCTGTGTCTAGTTCCAGAGATATAGCATTTTCTGACCGAAATAAAATAAATTATCGACGAACATAGAATACTAAGGAACTACACATGGACTTTCTTATTATTATGTTGGTAAAATGTTATCAGGTTGTATACAGGGGCTAGTCAAAAAAATCATTTACTGAAAATTTCCCCGATATAAAAATACAAAAACTACTTTTGAGCAAACATTAATGTTTTAGTATTTCCTAAATAAAATAAACAAGTTTTACTTCCAAATAACATGTTTTTTTTTTATTTTTTTACCATAAAAACTTGACGAAAACTAAATAAAATTAAATAAAATTTTATGTTTTTATTTTTCTTTCTAGCTACGAGTTACACGCAAAAAGTTCTATGTCATTATTTTTTACAAAAAAGTCATCAATATTTTATTTCTTTAAAACTGATCAAGGGATTTTAATTTAGTTTTGCGTACGCCTTAAGCATACTCTTATCTAATACAGGGTGCAATTTTTTATCACTTATTTATTGGTTGCATCTAGAATAATTATTTCTTAAAGGTTTCTCAATGTTCTCTAAACTAAATAATAATACTTTTAGTGGGACTAAATTATTTAAAAAAAGCAATAATATACAAACATAGTGGCGTAGACAGAGAGAGGTTTTGGTGGTTAAAACCCGCGCAGATGACCTAACCAATAATAATAAAAGTAACCCTGTGACCTGGAGTTCATTACTACATGACGAAACCCCCCACAGCCAATTTCTGACTAGGCCACTGTACCTACATACTCTATTGAGTACAAGTCAAAGTTTTATGTTGTTATATTATATATATTATTTAACACTTAAGTATAAAAGAAAAAATATATCGTCAACTAGGGAAAATTTAATTTTTACGTGCCGCAAAAGAATATAATACTGTGAATACAAGTGAAATGAAGACAATCTTAAATATCTTGTAAAAAAATCAAAAATAGTTTTTTAGATGTATCTTTCTTCTGTCTTTTCTGACTACCAACCTTTTTTTTTGAAAAGCCACTGACTTTGTATATAAGTATGAGGGAGAGCAGTTACCCATAATCATAAATTTAAAAAAAATTGTTATTATTTAGTCTAGAGAACCTTGATAAAAATAAAGAAGAGCCAAATTCCATGATGCTATCGTTATGCATTCGGTGATATTTAATGTGGTTTTTTTCAAAAAATTTCAAGAATTGGGGCTCTCTACACAAAACTTTTTATTTTTTAATTTAAGCCAATATTCCTATTTTTTGTTTAACGTCGAGAATTGGGGTCCTAGGCAAGAGACCTCGACACACGACAAAAAAAAATGCGGGGTCAATGACCATTTGTTCCAAATTTCATCGCTCCACCATAAATTCTAAGCCTTTAACAATGTTTGTGTTATTTTCGGAAATAGATGCACTTTTCCAAAAACTTTATGTTAGCGACATTGATCAAAAATTATCTAAGGGTCTACTTATTATGCATGGCAAGTTTCACTCCTGAATTATTATTCTTTCTTAATTAAACTCCTCATCTTCCTGACTAATATGCGATTTTCGTACAAACTTTTGCCTAGCATAGGTACAGAAGAACCTCTCTAGCGTAGCCCCACCCAATTTTTTTTGCATATATGATAGCCGCCCTAAAGGGGAATGAATGGAGCTACAAAAAACATATAGCCTTATCAAAATCTCACAAAGTTTGTAGAAATTCCAGCGAGAGATATTGCGTTGTTATTTTTCGAGGAAAATTTTCACAATTTTGAATTAGTTGATTTTTCAAATTTAACCGTTGCTGCGGACGCTACTGAAAAAAAATTGAACAAACCGTGACAAGGGTAAAAGTCATATTTAAACGTTAGAACAAAGGAAAGTAACTTGCAAAAAAGTTGAAAAAGCTGAAATTTTAACATTTTTCTAAATCGAGCCGCTACTGTTTTCGTACCACTCACTTTGAAATAAAAACGAATACCTTGGTAAATAAAGCGATAATTTGGCTTTCATGAAAAACTTGAGCAATGCTTAAATTTTCCCCTTTTCTATTAAAAATTTGGTTACCGCCCCCCCCCCCAAGAAACGTAGAGTTTAAACAGTCTCACACATTTTTTTAAAATTTTAAAGAAATAAACGGACTATGGATCTTAGTGGGATTTCCAGGTCGTTTAAGTATGTTATTGGGACAGTCCCTAAAAGCATTTTGTCTCATAGACACAGGTGCCGATATCTAAAGAGTGAGCCAATAATAGCTGCCAAAGTTTGGGATGAGCTTATTATTATCATGCTTATGATGACCGATATCGGCAAAAAAAAGCATCAATTCCCACAAAAAAGACAACGCTAAATTTAAAAATTATATTTATTTTGACATCCTGGGGTTTGAGCCCCAGAATCCTCCACTGGATGTACACGGCAGTACTAAGACCAAGGATCCAGTACGGATCCATAGTCTGGTGGCCAGTGGTGGAGAAGGTCACTACTACCCTCAAGCTTAGGAGCCTACAAAGAGCCATATGCAGAGGGATAACTGGCGCTATGAGGACGGCACCTATACAGGTACTCGAAACCATTCTGGGACTGCCACCGCTTCCGATCTGGATCAGAAAAGAAGCGATGGCGACCCACCTCCGGCTGAGAGATACAGGTCAATGGAGAGGAAGAGGGGAAGCTGCGGGCCATCTTAGGATTGCCCAAATCGCCGAGAGGGAAATTCTTATGGCAGCGATTAAAACACAAAGACCAAAAAACCCCTGGAGATTCAACAAGAGGTACAAAGTAGTCATCCCAGACAGGGAGCTATGGCAGAGTGCAAACCTCCGCGAACAGTTCGAGGAGAACGCCGTGATTTGCTACACTGACGGGTCCAAACTGTCGGAGAAGCAAACCACAGGATCGGGGGTTTACGTGGAAGACCAGGAGGTTCGAAAGAGCTACCCGCTCGGAGAGCAAGCCACGGTCTTTCAGGCAGAGGTGTATACCATAATAATGGCTGCAGCCATTGAAGAAATAAAGAATGCAGACAGACCAAGGACTTCGTGAAGGGCCCAGATGTATCCAGACAAAAATGGCTTCTGGGGGGGAGATCGCGAAGGGACGCTGGTCTGCTGACAGGAATCATAACAGGTCACAACCGACTAAGGAAGACCTGGATCGCGGTGGAGAATGACTCGACCTACCGGGCCTGCGGGCGGGCAGAAGAGACATCTCGACACGTTATAGCGAACTGCGAGGCATACCAGAGGACGAGATACCAGGTATTCGGTTTCCCGACCCTGGATAAGGAGGACCTGCACACGCTCAAATGGGAAAAAATACTGGACTTTGCAAAAAGAACAGTGAAACCAGATGAGCAGACTGCCAGACCAGTGGTGCAGGCGGTGGATTAGGGGCAGGCTCGCGGTAGGGCAGAAAATGCCCAGGGAGGCCTACTTGCCAGGCTTCGCGCCGCCCCTTCTCTACTACTATTTTGACACCTGGCAAACCCTATCGAAATGGCAAAAAATAATTAATGAAACTACACTAAATTGAGGTCGATGAACTGAAAAGTGTTATTAGTTCTAACACTTGTTGCGGAGAAATAATTAATGAACTTGAAGTGTTTGGAAACGCAAATACCTTTTTGTGTACTCTGATACTGATATTAAATCGAATACCGTAAAAAAAGTAACATTTTTCTTAAGTGTCATTTACTGATACGGAGAAAAACACGGGTCCATGAATGTAAAAATGTTATTATTTTTGACACCTGTCAAACTCTGGTTGGGGGGGGGGGGTTGTGGAAAAGCAAATACCTTTCTTTACTCTGTTGACGATATTGAATTGTAAACTGTAAAAAAAAGTGACAGTTGTCCTAACAGTAATTTACTGTTATGGGAAAAAAAAATGTTATTAGATTCGACACCTGTTAAAACCCGTCAAGATAACAAATAAATCATTTTTGGGAAAAGCATAAACCCTTTTTTACTCTGTTTACGATATATAATGTCTTAAGTCACTTCCTCGATAAAAATGTCACCTTTTTTGCCATTGCCATAGGGTTTGACATGCGTTAAAGTCAATGAAATTTTTGAGTTCATCGACCTCAATTTAGTGTAGTTCGAGTCCCCCCTCGTAAATATGTCTCATCGCACCGGTGGTTTTTACCATGACAATTAACAACAGAACTGTCACTTTTTTTTAATGTGTTCAGTAAAAATCAGTCTATTTGCTTTTCCAAAAACTTCAAGTTCATTGATTATTTTTCCGCAATTTCGATAGGGTTTGAGAGGTGTCAAAACTAATAAAATTTTTGAGTTTATCAAGCTCAATTTAGTGTAGTCCCCACTAGTAAATATGTGTCACCGCACCAGTGGTTTTCCCCATAATCGTAAATGACAATTAAGACAACTGTCACTTTTTTACGGTTTCCGAGTTAATGTATTGAGCAGCGTACAAAAAATATTTGCTTTTCGAAAAACTTTAAGTTTAATAATTATTTTTTTGCCATTTTGGTAGGATTTGACAGGTGTCAAAAATCATAACATTTTTGAGTTTATTAACCTCAATTTATTTCAGTTCGAGTCCCTCTTCGTAAATATGTGTCATCGCACCAGTCGTTTTCCCCTGAACAGTAAATGACACACTGTCACTTTTTACGGTTTCCGATTTAATGTCTTCAGCAGAGTAAAAAGAAGGTAAGAAGTTAAACTTCCCAATCAGTTACATTAACTAAAAAGAATCTAAAAAAGGAAAGATCAAAAGATCTTGGGAGGAAAGAACGAAAATTCAAAATTGTATGAGTGTCCCACAAGGAACACACAAAAGACCAAAGCGAAAGGAGAAACAATTAAACGATGTTTCGCTCGGGGTGACCAGCGTGGGCTCGTCAGTGGATTCACTAGTCACCCTTAATCCAGACATCATTTAACACCATCGCACACTCTGACTTCCAACTCTGAATCACTCACAAATAGGCATCGCTCCGTATGGTACTTATTTTAAGTCACCTGATAGGGGTTCGTTAATCTTTATAATAGGAATATGCTCCTAAGATAATTAAAACAAGAAGTTAAACTTTCAAATCAGTTACATCAACCGAAAAGAATCTAGAAAAGGGAAGATCAAAAGATAGAATAGGAACACACAAAACTCCAAAGCGAATGGAGAAACAATTAAACAGTTTTGAGTTTTGCGTTTAACAAAAATATCTAAAGGATTTTTCAACATTATTTTTTCTTCAAAATAAAAGCTCTGGTGCTGTCATCTATCCCAAAAGCCTCAAAATAATTTCGGTTTAGAACAAAAAGATTCCCAAAAAAAATAGAGAAATTCTCACAATTTCCTCTGGATTACATTTTTTCTTTTTATATTTCCTTGCTTT
Source organism: Oxystoma pomonae (assembly GCA_963921995.1). Classification (NCBI taxonomy): domain Eukaryota; kingdom Metazoa; phylum Arthropoda; class Insecta; order Coleoptera; family Brentidae; genus Oxystoma; species Oxystoma pomonae. The sequence continues at coordinate 97,483,554 of OY998165.1, forward strand.
AGCGAAAATAAAAACTAAGTTTCCTTTTTTCTAAACGCCTGTACACTCCGGAAAAGAAAACCGATCAATCAATCACACTTCATTGAATTTTGGAGACATACGCAGTTGACGGGTTGGCCGATAGATCACAGAACTTATACGATTCCATGGTAACTGCAGGAGTTTTGTCAAAAAACTTTAAATCGGGCCGCAGTGGGCCATAAGAGTATTTTTACGTTTTCTGACAGAAAACCATTCGTGGTTATGTTTATCTTTCAAAAATATGTTTTCAAAAACATTGCTCTAAAACAAATATGAAACCACTTCGCGTGTGCAGTCGCCCGCCGAAAAAAAGCCTAGCGCTGCGCGGGCATTACCCCGAGTCTATCAAAGAACTAAGAGAACTTTACTGGCTCGCTGGGATTACTAGGAATTCCCCACATAATTTTGTTTTTATTTTGAATCAACCATTTTTTTAAATTTAAATTATTGCGGCATAGTTATGTATAAGTGTACAAGTGAAATTTTGGTGTGTGAAAACACACGGATACTTGAGTACTAACAAAACAGTTCAGTAAAGCTCCATTTAGAGGTTGGAAAGACTCTTGCTCTTGTTTTTAAAATCTTGCTAGTCGATGACGCTCCTGTTTAAAGTAGATACGATTATTTCGTCTAGCGCCAGTAGCCGATTTTTAAATCTGCGTGCTTTTAAGTTAACCTGTTATCGGTATCAGCTAGCGGGATTGTTTCCAATTCAATTTTAAATGCACCTGTAAATGCAACCTTAAACGTTGCACCCATTTACTCTAATACGTAGTTGGGTAGCGTTTTTTAACAGGTAATTCTGCAATAAATGTTTTTCTTTTATTTTAGTATTTTACTTGTTTTTTTGGCGGCGCAGAACGCTAAAAGTCAAAATAAGTAACCTAACCCCAAGTTTTTGATCCGGTGCTAAAAAATCTCTGGTGTCCCACTGCGGATAAACATAAATAAAGTCTCTGCGTTGCCATGGAAAACAAATTCAATGACGTAAAATATTGCAAAAAAATCAGGTCGACATAGTTAAATTGATTTCCTGTACAGTGTTGCTAAAAACAATTCCCCAGATTGTAACTACCACCTTAAGGGTCATCATGGCTTTACCATTAGATGCATAAAGACTGACACATATTATAACATGTCATTTGAGTCCATCGTTTTGGCAGGTTTGGCAAAGTAATAGGTGGTAGCGTAATTTAGACAAATTCGTAAGTTTAATATCTCAAAAACCGTCAACGCTACACCAACATGTTTGGTATTTGTAAAAACGAGTTTCTCAAGAATTCCAAAATTTAAATAATATGGGTCATTGAATTTAAAAAATCGGTAGCTATGAAAATATTATGAAAACTATTGACACCAATTTGGTTTTGAGTTTCTACACGATTGTTTTAAAATCATTAACAAATGAGACAAATCCCCTATTATTGTTTTTGTTAGATTATCTTACAAAAAGTTCCTTAATTTTAATGAACACGTTCCGATATCCACCTTTTATAATCGCACGTTGGATTTTTGGCAACCGTTTCTTGGAACTTTACAAAACTTTCAACTTATAAAACTTTTAATTGCAGGCATGAAACTTTCTTGGCTAACGGTAATTTTACTTTGTGGTTTTGAGTTACCGAGTGACGGCATATGTGACAAAAAATGTTTAGTCCATAATTTTTTTTGTATAGAATCAACTCATTTCCAGTTTCGTTGTAAGTCCATTGTAAAAACTTTTTTCTAACGTCACGTTACAATTTAAAAAAATATAAAAAAAAATCAAAATGTCACTGAATACAAATTTGAACTGAAACTTAAAAAAAATTAAATGACGGACTTTCTTGTTTACAAACATATTTTGTCTTAAACTTGAAACTTTGCGTTGTTTAAGGTCACTTAATACAAGTTTTGACTCAAACTTAAAAAATGAAAAATGGCAGATCCAAAATGGCACACCTTCTTTTTTATAAATCGATTTAGCTCAAAGTTAAAAGTTTGTGGTGTTTAATGTCACCGAATACAATCTTGGACTCACACTTAAAAAAAATCGAAATAGCGGACTTTCTTATTTAATTCGATTTGTCTCAAACTTAAAACCATACGGTCTTTACACAATTTTTGACTTCAAAACAATCAATATGGCGGATCCAAAACGGCGCACTTCCTTATTTATAATCGATTTGTCCCACACTTGAAACTTTGCAGTGTTGAAGGTCACTCAATACAATTTTCGACAAAAACTTAAAAAAAAAATGAAATGGCGGATACAAAATGGCGCACTTTTTTAAACCGATTTATCTCAAACTCTAAAGTTTGTGGTTTTGAAGTTCACTCAATGCAAAACATTAAAAATGGCGATTACAAAATGGCGCACTTTCTTATTTATAAACCGATTTGTCTTAAACTTGAAAGTTTGTGGTGTTTAAGGTCACCAATACAATCTTGGGCTCACCCTTAAATAAATCAAAATGGGGGATCCAAAATGGCGCAGTTTCTTATTTATACATCGATTAGACTCAAAGTTGAAAGTTTTTAGTGCTTAAGGGCACTCAATACAATTTTTGACTCCAAGTTTAAGAAACTCAAAATGGCAGATTCACAATCGGGCACTTACGGTTTGTCACACTTAAAAAAATCAAAATGTCCGATCCAAATGGTCGAACTTTCTTATTTATAACCGATTTATCTCAATGCAATTTTTGACATAAACTTCAAAAAAATGAAATTGGTGGGTTTTCTTTATTATAATCCGATTTTCAATTATGGTGTTTATGGTCAAATCAATCATTTATGACTGATATTATTTCAAACTGGATGGTCAGGTGCAGTGACGAGCCGAAAATCAAACTAAAGATTGGTAATAAAAACAGGTCAAAAAATTGGTATTATATAGGTCCAGTGCCAATAATAAAATATTTTTAAAAAAAATAAGTTGGTTGGGTCGAGTAGCTGCCACGGACATACAGTTTCGAATGCCGACTTTTACTTAATCCTTCCTATTAAAAAAAAATAATTTGGTGCCGTTCGATATGAATATTTTTAGATTTACTTTCAACTAAATATTTTCTTGTTTTTTTTTAGAGGAAAAAACATACGTTGGTGAGGATGGTTAAGGGGGTAAATGGGACTAATATTTTTAAAGCTACTACGAATTTACGGTTAAAAAATTTAAATAAACTTAAGGTTTTTCAATTTTGGGAAAAAATAATTTGGTGCGTGGTTGAGGTCGGGTTGATATATATGAAATTAATAATTTTTTAACCAAGTCTGGTAGGAATATGCAGCCCTGGCCATATCTAGTACACTGTGATAAGCTGACTTACGATAAAAATAACACAATGGCCAGAAAATGTTCCAAAATTCCTCTATTATAATCAATACTCATGACAAAATTTCACTAAACGAAATCCAAAATTTTCTGAATGCATCCCTGGCCATACTGTGATCAGTATGGCCAAGGATGTGTGTTTGTGCGCGTCTTATTTTTTAAACTTTTTCCTAATTTTGTTCCCTCCAACAGTGGCGTACAAAGGAGAAGGGGAGCATAGAGGCTCAAGACGCTCCAGAACCAATATATATATAGCGGCGTAGCGAAAAATCGACTCTGCAGTCAATGGCATACGCAGAAATTTTTTCTTGAGGGAGCTTGTGTAATACATTATTCTCAAATAACCATTTTATTCTTCATTTTTAGAGAAAATTCAACCTTGACGATATATATATATATATATTTATATGTTAACGATATATATATATATATATATATATATATATATATATATATCGTCAAGGTTGAATTTTCTCTAAAAATGAAGAATAAAATGGTTATTTGAGAATAATGTATTACACAAGCTCCCTCAAGAAAAAATTTCTGCGTATGCCATTGACTGCAGAGTCGATTTTTCGCTACGCCGCTTTATTTTGCAAAAAGTCTTGCCTAACCAACAAAGAAGAAATGATTTTTGAAAGATTTGTGACGTTGAAAAAATCCTATGCACAGAAATGTTTACAAAAGGTATTTTCTTTTGATGCACTGGCTAAGGAATTTACCAGAAAGTACCCGAAAATACTTAAAAGTTATTGAAAATCACCAGGATCTCGGAAGTACAGACATAACTGAAAAATTTTGTAGGTTAAATAGTTCTTAAGAAGTTATAAAAGGGACTACTACAAATTGCTAAGCAAATACAGGGAATATTGTGGTGTACAATTTAAAAAGTAATGTAGCATATGAAAGTTTTACATAAATTAGATAGTCATATGAAGTTGCTGGGAAAACAACAAATTAGTCATAAATTACTGAGAAGTACTGGAAAATACTAAGGAAACACAGAAAGATTACAGGAAATATAAAGATCTTTGGAAATTTAGGGTAGTAGGTAATGGAAAATATCGAAAATATCCAGGTTATGTCTTTTGGTGTACCAAAGTTAATTAAGTGTGAATAAGTACCATGCTTGAAAACAATAGGTAAAGAAAGTTTGTGTTATCCGACCAGAGCTGTTTTGGGCGCAGTGCTGTGGAAATAATGTTGTCTTTTATAATGTTTGTGCCAAGATTTGTGCCGACCTTTAATGAACGACGGCATTAAGTTTAATTAAATCAAATTTATAAGTGAGCTTGTTTAGATGACAAAAATGTCGGAAATAGTTGCAAGAAAGGTAGGTAACAACCAATTTAGGGGGAGGAAGGGGGGCTTTGCCGACTTTATGTACCGTATAATATATATAAAACTCTAAACTTCGATTGGTCATTGTTAAGTCTCAGATTTCTTATGGCAAAAAGAAACATGCTCTGTTAAATTTCTGTACCTCTTTGCTGTCACTCTACTTTAAGATCACCAACCGATAAAATTAACAAAGCTCTGAAACTTTTAAAGACTACTATACTTTTAGAGGTGTGTGTTTTGTTTGCGGTAATAAAAACATGTAATAATGTTTTCTTGTGATTTTAGTTCTGGGGATTAACCTTAGTTTTAATAGGTATTCATAGGAAGAGAAGTAGCCCAGGCCATAAAGTTGCCAGGTCATTTTTATATATTTTTATTATTTCTTTACGAATAACGAAACAAAATTCTTAACAAAAAGTTTTTAATACTGGATTTCCAAGTATTGTAAATTTAATATTGGGTGCATATTCTGACAGAACTAAATGTGTTTTTAAAAAGCTCTAAACAAATTTTTAGACACATTTGTGGTCTATCTACTTTTAGCCTCCATATCAATATGGTGTGGAGGGCTATTAAAATCGTGAAATTTTAACTTTTCTTAATTTTTATCAAAAATGGGTTACTAAGGTTCCAGAACACCTTAATCATCGAAAAAAAAGTTGTCTGTCGGTCAGTTGTCTGTTGCCTGTCTGTATCCACGTCAAGAACGCCTTAATCGATTTTAACGAAATTTGGTACAAAAATCTTCTATCGGCTGATCATGGACTGACTAATACTTGGACGGGGGGAAAAGAGGGATAAAATATTTTAAAAAGTTGTAACTACGGAACAAAAGCAAGTAGCGATACACGGTTTTCAGATTCTGATTTTTATAAAGTTTTTTTTTAATTAATAAAAGTGTGCACAGTTCATTTTCTTTCAAAAGAGCTTAAATGGAGTTAAATTTTACCCCTTAAAAGAGGTAAAAACAATTTTCTTGATAAGACTGGAAAGACCATAAAAAATCTCAATCGACGAAAAAAGAATTTGAAAATATTGGGTTCTTCCCACTGTTGTGTTAGCATTTCTGCTAAAGCTACGATAGCCTATGTAAAAAAGAGACTGTCACGTAACTATCGTAGCGGCTAGCTAAATTATATTACTTGCGCCGATAACCTAGCTATGTTAATTATGAGGTGGAAGTGCGGGAGCTTGAATAAATCAAAGTTATCTTGAAAATATATTTTTTTGTAAATATTTTCATTATAAAGCTTTAAGCCGACACCCACCTACAGCACTGAACATTCTAATATAGCGATATTACGTACCTATGAAAATATAGTTCCTCCCACGTTTGAGCACCGTTTACAAGCTTTTCCTTAACTTCAGCTCTATTATGTATGTTTGTATGTTCGGGTAAAATATTGCAAATCAATTTTGACTAACTTCTAGATGTATGATTGTCCCTAAATTTGGTAGGTATGCTTTTATAGTTAGGCACTTCCTCCGACCTACGAGGTAAGTGGAGATAAAGTGGGAAAACACTCAAGTTTGTCCGATTTCAATCAAAATAGGGATACGGGGGTTTTTGAGGATAAGGAATACGAATTTCTGATAAGATTTTGAAAATTTAATATGGCGGATTCAAGATGGACGATTTTTGGTCATGTTTTGTTTACCAATTTTACCTGACTAACAAAGGTACCCACCTCCCCCTAAAGAAAGAAGTGGAGGGGAGAAAAGATTTAGTTTGTGCGATTTCAATCAAAATTGGCATATAAGGGGAAGATATTTCTGAATTTTTGATCAGATTTGAAAATTTGATTATGGCGGATTCAAAATGGACGATTTAGAGTACAAGTCGGTACAAGTCCAAAAAAAAAATAATTAAAAAAAGCTTTTTAAATACGATCGTTTATAAAATTTATAGTACATCAAAAAGTTGAAAATAATTTTTAGCATTCTGATATCATAAATGTAAAAGCGATGGGCGCAAACTAAAAGTAACAATAGTCATCCACATATCAGAGATATTTTGGGGTAGGTTGGGCCAAATTGGATTGGATTTACTTATCCTTGCAAATATCTGCTTTATAGTGAATTCAGATTCTTGCAAACAATCATAATATAATCAATAACACAAAATTATTTTCAACTTTTTAGTGTTTTTTATATTTTATAAAAGCTCGTATTTGAAAATCTTTTTTTACAAAAAATTATTTCAGAGAACACACACATTTTTAATTATTTAAAGATATTTTTAAAAAAATCGCAGTGCACACAAGAAACTAAGAAAAACTCCTCATACCATAAATGGCAACCTGTACGCCGACGAAAGCAAACAGGTCATTAAATTTATTGCCTTGGTTGTCAGATTATCAGCAGAAAATTTCCCAATCCTGATTTCAATAATAATTTCTACAAAGTTAATCAAAACATTACATTAAGTAAACTTCCTAATGCATTTTTAACCTAAACTAATTCGGTACTATTACCTAATTTGTTAAAATAATTTATTGTATTGAAATATTACTTAATTATAGAAAATGCCATACGGGATAATTATTAATCCCTTGGAATACGTGTGATTTGCCTTAGGTTTTTTATGCCGTTTCTATTTTATTTTAATTTCTTCGCGGGTAACCTTTAAAAAAGTCGACGCTATTTTGACAGAAGTAAAGGGAATTGTTGAATTGTATTGAACTTTTAATTGAGCCTCACAAAAATAATTTGATGATCCTGACTCTTAATAAAGCCGTCACATTGATCCCTGCTTCTAAATCTGCAGTCTGACAATTGGTTGTATTTTGAAAACATCCATGTTTCATGATTGAGGCAGTGTTCATTCCAAATTCTCTAATCCATATGGCGGCGTACATTTAAACACAGAACCTAAATGGAGAATAAAAAAATTGGTCCGATTGAATTTGAAATGAGGTGTAGTTATATGGACCGAAATGAAATATATTAGGAACCTTTTACGTTGTAACTGTATTGTATTTTCTCTTAAAATTACGAAATATTAAGTGGAACTAAAATTTAAAAACTGTAACATTTATAGTAACAGATACATAGTTAAAGGCTTCGATACTTCCTTATAGCAGCAGTGTGGTCGTCAGAACAACAATTTGAGACTTATAAGTTTGGAACTCTCTCTAGTATCGCGTAAAAGTGCATCTTACGTAATAATTACTCCCCGAAACGATTTCTTAGTCATATTCTTTTATAGTTGTTTGAAAGTATTATTTACCACCATGAGACAATACCAAGTTTCCGTTTCTTCAAGGTTCCTTCTCATTCATGAATTAGTAGTAGCCCCGACTTTTATTCGTTACTTATTTGCCTCAATAAATTTAAGCCGCATCCAAGTAGCCGACGTTGAATGCCACAACTAGGAAATTACTTTAAGTTTCATTACAAAAGTTTGCGACATCATAGTTACATGATAATGTGGCAGTGTGGAGGAAATAACTTTATGACCACTTCTAAGTCGCAACTATTTTCGGAGAATCATGCTCAGTCGGCCATGTATTTTTGTGGAACAGAAAATGTGCCTCCTTTTATTTTTGTTATTTGAGCCCTAATATTAAAAAAAATGAATTGCAGCAGCTGCTGGTTGTAAAAACATAACCCCACGAAACGAAAAAATGTCATCAGCTACAAGAAAACCGTAGAAATGTAAGGGTGTGCTTGGTTTTTACAATAAACGTGACGTATATTTCACATTAAGATTTCCTTCGCAGTTGAATTTTGACTCACTACTTGTAAAACTCCACACTTTTTGATCGCATACATAATGCATGCTAGCCATAACCAGACTAAACATGACATTGTTTGTTTTGTTAATCACTTTGTCATGTATGAATTTAGACAAGTAGCATATCCACTTTCTGATCTCTTGTGTGAACGTTTTGAGGTATTTTCAAAAAAATTGTCCACACTTAGTCATAACATCTTAAATTTTGACAAGTCTTAGTTTTTTAAATGATTTGTGTTTAATAACTTGCGTAATTCTTATAATAAGTTAAAGAAGAAAAATCCAACATATGCGTAAGGAAATGACAATACAGAAAAAGTTGGTGTACCAAAGGCTTCTCATTTTAGTTAAAGATAAAAAGTGAAGATGACATTTTTAATTCCGTTAACTACCGTATTTTAACGTTCAGGGACTAAAAACCTATTTTAATCCCTCATTTCAAAGACTAAAATGGTACTTTTTATCCCCGGGACTAAAATATTTTAAATAAAATCTATATGTTTGTTGCGGATTCACAATGCCGAAACTACTTTTCTTGGGTTTTTCGCTACCAAGTTAAGGATATTTTTTAAAAAATATGTTAAAACCCACTGCGTAAATTCCTAAAGAAAAAAATGTTTGCGTTTATCAGTGATTTTTAAATAAGATAAAACATTTGCCTACACACACAAATCCTAACTAAAATCTTAGTACTTATCTGACGTTTCGGCAGAAACTCTACTGCCGTTATCAAAGAATAATTTTTTTTCAAAATTTATTCTCGATTTCTTTTTACAAAATATCTCTCTGTTGTCAGACAACTGACTGACTTTGACTGATTTGTACTTCAAATATTAACTTGACAGTTTTGTGTGTCGATAGTAGTCAACAAGATATTGGGTGAGTTTAATTGTTTGAGTGTTTTCGATTTTAGACTACATTATAAAAATACAAAATTTAAAGTGAAGTCCAAAATAAAGTTTAGTATTATTTTTTTTATCAGGTATAAAGTTTATCTTTTGATTGACTTTAAAAAAAAATACATTAGAAACTCAAAGAACACCAATGCTATTTTTTAAATTATTTAAAAAAAATCTTTTTGAAAATCTTTTTTCGTTTAATTTTGTCTGGTTCTTTTTGTAATATACTAGTTTCTCCCCACTCATTTTCAAAAGAATGTTGGCAAATTTTAGATCTCTCCTAATCTCCCCTTCTGAGGTACCCCTTATGGTCATTTATTCTAACTTCAAGAGGCCTTGAAGTTTCTCCAATATAAAATTTACCACACTCGCAAGGAATTTTATAAACGATATTTTTTAAGGTTTTCTCCGCATTTAGTGTTTTTTTTTTAGTTAGAATTGATCTAAGAGTATTTGATTTTTTTTTAATTGTTCTAATATTATAATTATTAGCGACTCGTTTAACTTTTTCCGAAATACCTATTATAAAAGATTAATTTGTTGGTTGTATATTATTATTTATACGTTCGCGCTGTTTTGGAAATTCGATTTGTCTAAAAGAATTTTCGATGAAGTTATTTGGATACCAATATTAATAAATCAGTCAAAGTCAGTCAGTTGTATGACAGCGGATATATATTTTGTAAAAAAAGCATCGAGAAAAAATTTTGAACATGATTATTCTTTGGTAACGGCAGTAGATTTTCTGCCGAAACGTCAGATAAGTACTTAGATTCTAGTTAGGTTTTGCGTGTGTGTAGGCAATTTTTTTATCTTATTTAAAAACCACTGACAAACGAAGAAAATTTTTTCTTTAGGATCTTACGCAGTGAGTTTTAACATATTTTTTTTAAAAAAAATCTTTAACTTAGTAGCGAAAAACCCAAAAAAAGTGATTTCGATAAAATATTTTAGTCCCGCAGGCTATATAAATTACCTTAACGTCAGAACGAATGAAAGTTTGGTAAAAACGCATTTTAGGAACATTTATATTTATTTGTAACATCCGAAAATAGGCATGAACACAATATGAAAAACAACCGACCTAACCTTAAACTATCTGATATTATTGTGCGTCACATTAATATCTACAATGGCCCCACTACAGTCAACTAAATGGACTAATGGTCCCGAATCTGAGACGGAATCAGATAGTTCTTTTTCATATTGTGTTCATGCCTATTTTCAAATGTTACAAATAAATATAAATGTTCCTAAAATGCGTTTTTACCAAACTTTCATTGGTTCTGATGTTAAGTTAATTTATATAGTCTGATAATAAGGAGCGGGACTAAAATATTTTATCGAAATCACTTTTTTTGGGTTTTTCGCTACTATGTTAAGGAAATTTCAATTTTCAAAAATATGGAGCTTGAAATATTGCCGATTGGGTATGTTCAGTGCCGCAATCTTCAGTGGTTGCAGTGCATATAGTCCCTGATGTATTTTCGCTTTAATAAAAACGGTGCCCAAAAGTGCAAAACATAGTATATATACCATGTGACTAAAGTGTATTTTTATCTCTGAGCGAATTGTAGCCTTAGCCTTAATTAGAAAATATTTAGTAAAACTCAAATATAATAACTGCATATATTCGTTTGGAAGCAAATATTCAAATTTCATTCAAATATGATGGTACATTATCAAAGCCGAAAAATATATTGGTTCCCGTCACCCACTCACCAACGTAGTTCTTTAATAATACCGTTTTTTTACTGAATCTACCAAGGCCGACAAAAAAAACAACAGGCCGTAACCATCAGAAAAACAGCTGTTAATCTTGGGCCGGTTTTTACATGGAGTCTTATGGGAGAAGCGAGGTTTTTTCGGGATTATTTCTAAACGACTCGATGAATTTTCTTCAAATTCCCATGAAATATTCTTCGATACTATCCTAATATTTTAAAAAAGTTTTCTGGAGATCACAGGGTCTCAAATAATAAAAATTCTAGGAAAAGTATTTTGTGAGGTTAGGTTGATGTAAACAACAACACTTACTTTATTTTTCTTAAAAAAAAGGAAATTTTCTCATATTGTTAGCAATAAAATGCACATGAAAGGTTTCAAAAGGTGCGCATCCATATCTACACCAGAATAGAAATTGATTTATCGAAAAAATGCAGGAGACTAGTGTTTTTTTTGTGATCATTTCACGAATTGGAAATGGTGGATTTATATACCTAAATTAATAATTCCTGTCTTGTTGAGTCCCTAAATAATATTTTAGTCGCCATATATGACATCTGAATATATTTTGTCGTATAGCGAGAAGAGTAGGTATGGTTTAAATGTTGGTTTAGGTTCTTCCACGAGGTCTCCTACCAACCAGGTTCCATCAGAGTGACTACCTTATAGAAGATTGGAGTAATGATAAAAAGTAAGACAATGGCACAGAATACGGTACAGAGAAGCATCTAATTAATACGTCATTTTGAGTGCAGTTTTTGAGTAATATCTGGGACTTTTGCTGTTTGTGTGATTTTCATCATAAGAGATCTAAATTGAACATTATTTAGATAGATAGACAGATAGATAGATAGATAATTCTTTATTAGCAATTAAATATTTTTCATAGGTAGCTGCACTGAGAATCCTATTTATCTAAGACGTCTTGTGGGCGTTTCAACCAGTGAACATTTTTAATACAAATTTCAGATTAAATTAACATTATGATGATGAACTTAACAAAAATTACTAGAGATGGAAACAGTGATTTCAGTGACATCACAAAGTTTTCTTGCTCTTTTTTGCATTATTTGAGGTGCTATGGAGGTGTATTTATGAGAGGACGATGACCGACAATCCCTCTGCATAATGTGATCCTTAACTTGTTAGTGTTGTTTGTTTGAATGTGGTTATCAAATCGCATTTTTCGATCCTTTGTCTCAGAGGATCTCGGGATTCATCACAGTTTTCAAAAAAGTGTGACAGAAAAACGCTATACAATAATCACCCCCAAAACAAGCAGCATTGACAAGTTAAGGGTCAAATACTACGAAGGGATTGTGGCTCTCCTTCCACCCACAAAAACACCTTCACATCACCTCAAATAATACAGAAAAAAGTAGACAAACTTTGCAATGTCATGATTTACTGTTTTCATCACCACCATCTCTGAGAATTACTGTTAATTTAAACTGGAATTTTAATTAAAAATCTTAACTTGTTGAAATACATAGAATATCTGAGTTACATACTCCAACAAGACATCTTAGTTAAACAGGATTGTACTGTATTCTTTCAATAAAATTCGGTATTCTTCTGCAAATAAGTTTATTTTCTTTAATTGGATTCACACATAAGTAGGTACCTACTTTACAAATCCAAAAAATAATCACTTTTAGAGATTTCCTAGGACCTTCTTGACTTCATGGTTGTTTGACTATTTCATAAAATAATAATAATAATATATATCTATTAATTTTCAATCTCTATGAGGCTTGTGCTTGGAAGTTTTTTAATTTATTTATGATTACTACTAAGAAATAAATTATTAATTTTAAATATAAACTTTTGTAAAGAAATATACAAGCATACTAGAAGTTATTAGAAAAAATTATATTATTTTTAAATACCTAACAACTTAACAACCTAACGTTTGGATAGCCTTTGATAAATAATTTGATCAAAAAATAATCTAGATTCATTTGGAATCCAAACTTTTATCTCTTTTTTAAATTTTTTCTGATTGTTAACAGTTTTAATTTCATCCAGTATCAGATGATAGACATAATTAAGGCCCAGGGCTTTCCAGTCACAGTAAAAGGAATATTTTTTTACCCCTTTTAGAGGGTGAAACCTAACCCCACCCTATTTTTTTAAATGGGATGATAGTACTTGTGGCACCTTGCTGGAAAGCTCTCTTAAAAGAAAATTGGCTGCTCATGTTTTATTTCATTCTAACTAGAGAATCAATCTATCTTTTAGCTTCAAAAAACTTTTTAATATCACAAAATTCCGCAATGTTTAAACAGAATGAATTTGCAATTTTTAGTGGTCCAGTATTATTTTCATTAATTTAGACACAATGTGTATGAACTGCTTTATCGAAATTTTGCACTCTTTATTGCCCAAAATGGATTTTTCTGAATGAAAGTTGAAATACTTACTAAAAAAAAATATATTTTTTTTTTCATTTGTGTGGCAGAATTAAATCAATTATTTTTGCCGAAATATTTTTCAAATATTCTTTATTTACATTAAAAATGCCAGCAAATAACCAAAACATTAAAAATTTAAATTTTAATGATTGGGTTCAGAGATTTGAAATATGAATTACCTATGAAGTTAAAATAAAACAAAAATTGCACAATTTTCTGCTTAACAGAGCTTTCCAACAAAGTGCCACAAGTGGGGTGAGGTTTCGCCCTCTAAAAGGAGTGAAGCAATATTTTCTTTAGTATGACTGTAAAGCCCAAATTCTTCACCCTGAAGCTGTAGAAAATTTGTTTGAGTTAAAGTCCCCACCCTGTAGATTCTACAATATTATATAGGCAACCAACTTAATCTAGGAATAGTTTTCAGTGAGTGTCATAAACCAAGATGACCATTGAGCATTGCTATCTCCTAGGTAGTATTTGGAGGTATGATAATAATTTATTTTCAAAAAAGGAATGGACACTTCCGGACCCTTCAACTGGAACAGTATTATTGTGATGCCTTTTTCGTTTACCTCTCTTTCTCCACTTTTATCTTCTTCATCTCCGCCTACTTCCATTCTAAAAACATTAAAAAATTTACTACCTCAAGGGAATTAAATTAATAAATTCTCCAATATATACGAATTTTAGGTCATTCTATCGCTTTTATTGGCAATGGTAGCATATGATCCTCAAAAAGTTAATAGCTGTGGATTTTTCTTAAAAAATATGTTAAAAAATGATACCAAACAGGGGTACCCCTTTTAGTTTCAGAGACATGGGCATTTAAAAGTTACTTAACCTTATGAAACAGATTTCTATTAAAAGTAAATTTTAAGATGATTGCAAATTTAATATTAAAATGGAACATTTATGTTCAAACCTTCTAAGTTAAACCAAAATTGCCCCCTAAAAAGGGGCTACATAAAAAATTTTAATTTTTACATTTGTAAGTTAAAAATATGGGCTGCAAAATGCTTGAATATGCTAGTTTTATTAACTTTGTTTACCTTGATATTGTTAATAACATGTGCCGAGGTATTATTTTCCATATTCATAGTTCTCTATCCCTCCCAAGATCTCTCCATTATGCATTCCCATGTTTTCTCTTTTAAGCATTCAAGTTTCCGTTTTCTACTTCTTTTCCTATAAAAAATAAATAATAAAAATTATTAGCAAAAGAACTGGGGACGTGTACAAATTATGGAACTGTGATTTTGGTTTTGTAACGGTTTGGTGAACCTCTGCCCATAATATTATGTAACGGTTGGAAGACCACCACTCCCCAAAAAGTAATTTTTTCTTATTTTCATTCCAAATCTGTCGCAAACCCCCTATGTAACTTTTTGTAACACTTTGGCTACCCCCTTCCCTCCCCTCTATGACCGTTACATAATTTGTGAACAGCTCCTAGCATATAATCGTAAAATTTTATTCATTAGCTCAGTTCAATACCTATATATGTTTAAATTATCTCTAAATATGAAGAATGTTCAGTGTTTTATACAAAAACAGTTTTTACAAGTAAATTTAACAAAAAGATAGGAAAGTCAAGTTTCCTACCTCTGATAACATGTATGAAGGGCCTCCTAGCAATAGGCAGGTAATATGTGACATTTTACTAGCTTAGTAGAAAAGGGGGCAATTATGCAGTATACAGTTTTCTGCCATTTTTGATTTTTTATGAAAAATTCTCTAGGACCCCAAATCCGCCGGTTGGTTTTTTTTTTAATTTTATGTTTTTTTAATTTTTTTTTTTCACTAAAACAACCCAATCCAACACAGCCCTACCCAACCTAACCCAAAACAATCAAGAAAACACATTACAACCCCCCCGGCACCTTTTTTCTCTTAAAAAAAAAAACCGGCGCCGGCGGATTTGAGGTCCTAGGGACCCTAGTAGGTGCCCCCATAAAGACTTTTTCATAAAAAAATCATAAATGGCAGAAAATCGTATACTGCATATAAAATTACTGAAAAGGGAGGGATCAGTTGGATAGGAAAAGTTTGTTACATATGACTCACCCTTTTTCTGGGCACTTTCTGGTATGCAGCATTTTCGACGCATTTTCCTGATTTTTATATCAAATACGATAGACGATAAAGGTGATTTAAACATTTTCGAAGCACAAAATTCACACTGTAAGCAATTGTCCTTTTTTTGGTTTGAAGTTCACTTTTTTCACATCAAACGACCAGTCATTCTTTTTAAAACAATACCGGTTTATTTTAAAGTTTGTTTGATTCCAAAATTGGAAAAAAAATGTTAAAAATTGACTGAAAATTAAATACACAAATCAAGAATTAGTGAGGTTATGTTTGCGGCCTTGCGCGTCTGGCTGGACGCAACCAACGAAAAAAAAAACCGGCCCAAGATTGTGACGTCACAATTTTGGTTGTGTGAGGCCCGTGTGGAACACATTCTTGTCGGCCCTGAATCTACCTCTAAAATATGCATCAAAATATTTTATGGACATATCGCATACCACATTTGAATTTAATCGGTTCTAGGACATCTAGGGGTTAGTCAAAATTGAGTTGCAAGATTTGACCCGAACATATAAACATACATACATAGAGGTGAAGTTAAATAAAAGCTTGTAATAAAAAATACGCAGAATTTAAAGCCGGTTCAGCATTTTTAAAATTAGTTGTAACAAATTATTTCCTTTATAAAATTATTAGGGACTTATCGGTACATAAGTCGTTTTTTGGCGTAGAACACGGTGCTTGCGTGATTTCGAAATGTGACGTCACCGGTTCAACCGCAACGTCATCGATTCTTGCTATCGCCAAAATGCACTTCCCAGTGACAGTTTTTCAAAACCTAACCTAACTTATTGCTGTAAAATTTTTGTTAACTTTTTATTTTTTTTCCAATCCCCGGGTTATAAATCCGCGGTTATTTTGATATATAAACCCATCATTAAATAACTTATCTGAAGAAAGCTGCCTGGCAGAATCCGAATTTACCTCTAAGAGGAATTCTCCCAATTGAATTTGGCACGTTACCAAATCAGACTCCATCATTTTATTATTGAAAAAACAAAGAAGTTTAAAAGGTTTTTGAAATTGTTGACATCTAATCATGTCATCTAGACATGTTAATACGATACCTCCGACATGGAGGTCAGTCAACACTTTCCGTTTTAGTACCCTTTTACACGTATCCCGCCGCCATTTTTGACACTGTTGACAGTTTTTTTTTCAAGGGTATTAAGGGGATATGTTGCGTAAGATGCCCGAACTACTTTCCTGCCAGAGTCATTTCTCCTTTCCTACCGACTAAAACCCCTCGATTGTGACTCCAACCTGCCAGTTCTGTTGAGAGTTATTACATTAGTTAATTGTCAAAATGTTATCAACTCGCGTTTTAGTAAAAAAGATCGGCTCAAACATTAATTAACTCAAACATTATGAAAGTCTACATTACTTTGATAGCTCTGCGCAAAAAAAAGCTCTGCCCGAACGAAGTTTTGGGCATAGAGAAAGTAATAGCTACGCGAGAGTGATCGATACTGTGTTATACTTGGTGAACATTGTTTGTCGGCGACACGAGCGCAGCCAGTGGCTACAGGAAGAAACTACTTGTACAGCCATAATAAAATACATATATTATTTTGGTTAATTTTTTATACACTTACTTACTTAATAATAAAAAGATATGAAAAAACTTAACAGGCGCAGTTTTTCCATACTTTTTAGTATTAAAAAAGCAATGCATTCGCGAAAGGTTTTAGCTCTTTACAAACGTTAACCAGCTTTGAACTGTTCCATGTAGCTAAAAAAATTTCTTTAGCTTACAAAAAGTTTTTTGTACCCTTTAAAAGTCTAAAATAGGAGGAGAGGTTATAACTATGTTGAAGAATATCATCAAATATTTAAGGTAACAACATTTTATTATATTATTTTCTTTTATTAATTGGGAAAAATCCCAGTGTAAAAGTCTTACAGATTTTATAAATGCTTTAACCTATATCTCCTTCTTTTGTTGTATTTTAACCTATTATCTTCTTGCATAAGTGTATAAATCATCACAATATTTTCTTCAGGGATTTGGTTCGCAAAAATCTGAACTCCAATTTTCGGCACTCTTCAAATAGTCCCATGCTTTCTAGCTTTAATGGTAGTGATCCAGCCTGATTTGAATAGCATTTTAGACTTACAATAAATTATTAATCCACTATATAGCTAATCCCATAAACTCGCGCAATTTCCAACCAAAACTAATTAAAATAACTCACTTTTGAAAATCTAAAAAAACCGCTTGCCAGGCTTAACAGACTTTGAAAAGCGGTGGCAAAAACCGGCAGGTACTAAATTAAAATTTTGTGAAATGTATTTCGACATTGAAAAAATTCTGTCTTTCTTTCATGATCATATAGAAGGAGATGGACGGGGCAAGGTAGGTGTTGACTTAATACAAGCATTACTTTCACACTCCGCCGCAATGCGCTATGTGCTACAGGAACGTAGTTCCTGCGCGACCCTATCTTTCTGTTCGTCTTCGTACGTTATTAGGTTGTCTCTGGTTTTGGGATAGCCCAGGCAACCAAGAAGAGCGACGTAACAGGTAGAGGCCCTGTATACGATTTTTGACAGTTATTGTTTTACCAGAGGTGAGCAACTGGATTTGACAGTTTGTTGGAGAAATGTTTGAAATTGTATGTTGGCAATGATGGTTGGTAACCCCTGACAATAAATAACTTTGTCACTGTCAGATTTTTGATTAATATCAATATCAAAAATCAATATATATATATATAATATCAAAAACTGTAAAAATACATGCCTCGACGAATTTGTATTGTTTCTTTGTCCAACGGAGAAAGAAACTCAGGAAAAGTGAAAAGAAAACATGCATTTACTAAGCTGTAAAATTAATAAAAATAGCCGAATTTGCGAGGTAAGTGAGCTACAAGCAGTAGGTACAAACATACGCATTTAGCATGTACTTCGTTAATAAACAACACATTATGTTTCCATATTTTATTGTAAGAAAAAAGAGTAACAAAAATATAGATAATAGGAGTCTTTATATTTTACCTATTATTTACATTTTTAATATCTACTGTTTGTTTTTGTTATTTTTTGTCAAAGCTTGACATATTTTACTAACGAAAAAAAATCAATCTTTCAAAAACTGTCTGGGGCTATTATAAAAAGAGAGAAAAAATCATCAGTCCATTTCATAAAATCCGTTTTACATGCAAATATGAAAAAAAAATAGAAAGAGGGGGCAATATGAGTTGCCCACCTTAGGGTCATTGGATCCTGAAACCTGTGGTCCCAGGGGTAGCGACAAGAAACATAACCTAATTCGCGCAAAACTCAAATTTGACACTGTCACAGGCGGCGATTTCAAAAAAAAACTTTTGACTGATGCAAACAACACATTTGTCAAAACTGGAATGAAATTTTCGTAAACATTTCCATACATTTATCCGCGCGCGTTTTCATACCTATACGTTCAAAAATCCTCAAACATTAAAAAATACTTAAGTATGACCATTCGCGTGTGTCCATCTAAGTGCCTATTTATATATTTTCGCGTCAATGCAAGGCAATGCCGCTAGTATTACATAAGAATTATTGGAATAATTTCGGTATTAAGATGTTTTTACGTAGAGTTTGGACAGATAATATAATCGTATAAGCAAGTTAACAGAACCAAGTACTTTCACAGAATGTGTTTTGGACATTCTTGTATATTCCTAGAATATTTACGCAATATATCAATATTTTTGCTACATATGTGGGGTTGTTCGTTAGGGCTTTGTGAAATTATTTTAAGTACATGAATAAAATATCACAATCGCAACCAAAAAAGCTTTGTATTGTCTCATATCACACGTCACACCCATTACGAACTACCGACCTACATTTTAGGTTTTTCCATATTTTTTTATGTAGTTTTAATCTCACAGAAGTTTGAGTGTCTAATAAAATAGATTATTCGATATAAGAAAAACCTGCAGAATTGAATATTGTTAATACAGTATTAGGTTAGATTAGATTATACTTAATTATTAATAGAGTTTCAACGTGTGTCTCTTAATTGTTTATTTTTAGTACACATTATTTTTTTATAAAGCAAAGAAATAATAATTAAAAGAAAATTATTTTTAGCAATTTTTAAAAAATTCTCCAAATATCTCCAAAATTATATTATAACACCTTACAATTTTTCACAACCACAAAAACCTATTGAAATTTTTTTTTCTTAAGCTGTATAAAACTGAGTTTTATTAAAATAGTTTTTCTATCTCAGACTGTATAAAAACGAGTTTTTTTTCACGAACGTCCATGGATAAATGAGTGCGGTCACGTGACTCGTGTCGCTACCACTGGGACCGCAGGTTTCAGTATCCAGTGACCCTATGCCCACCTCTGATAAAACAATAACTTTCAAATGTATAGAAGGCCTCTAATAACAGGTAGGTAAAGTGACAAAAATAAGTAGTAGTCGTGCGGAACTATCAAAAATAGTGCCGACTTTATAAGTCCCTATTATTGACTATACCATAGATTTAATTAAAATTTTTAATAAGAGAGAGGAACGAACCTATTATGAAACTTTAACGCTTTGTAGGATGCGGATAAATATTTATAGGAAAAAAATCATTATTTTGATCTGAAAAATATGCCATTAAAATCTAATACTGAATTTTAAAACACTCTATAGATTCATTCATTAATTTGATGAAATCCGATATTATTTCAACTCAAGCTTAATAAAACCTGATAAAATTCTGTGATAAACGAAGTTCAGCTTTGAAATTTCACGAACTTCACGAAAAAGCCTGTTGGGATTCGCGAGCTAGAAGGCAAAAATAATTCGTTAGAAATCTGGAGATAAAATTGATGGATTAAATTAAAAATCATATTATGCTTTTTAATTTCTTATGGGAATTCCGGGCTTTTGTTTTTTTTTTAAACAGTCAATTACTTTGTTTATACGGGCATCTTAAAGCGCTTTTATATGAGGACAGGTTGAAAATTTTGTCGCATAAGTACCACTAAAACGGTTTTAAAGCGATAAACCGTTTTCTTACCGATTTAAGGAACTATATAAACACTGTAAAGACGCTTTAGTGGATTGCTTCCTACATAAAGAGATACTCAACCCTGGTGTTACCGAAAAATTTGTGGTAAACTTAGTTGTTTTATTTGTTTTCTTTTTAAATTGATATCTAATGACGTTTAATAAACGACGTATAAATCCTCGGAGAGAGCGATTTTATTTAAAACCGTCTTATTATAAAACGGGTTTTAGCTGCGTATAAATTTAGTAACTGTGATTACTGCATCAAAAAAAATATCGATATTTTTTTACTATATATTTCCAAGGCCCTAAAATGTCTTAAAAGTTTTAAAATAACAATTTTTTCCACTACCTACCTACTTTGTTCTGTTCTTTTCTTTAAATTTGAGACTCTGGGCATAGTGTCGCTACAATACTTAGGAGGCATAGCGTATTCCGTGGGACTTTGATAAAGATTTTACGAAACCTGTTTTAATCGATTTCTAATGGTTCCATCAACACTGTCTAACCTAAAAAAGGGGAAGATCAAAAGATCTTGGGAAGAAAGAACGAAAATTCAAAATTGGATGAGTGTCCCACTAGGAACACACAAAAGACCAAAACGAAAGAAGAAACAATTAAACGATGTTTCGGCTGGGGTGACCAGCGTGGACTCGTCAGTGAATTCACTAGTCACCCTCAATCCAGACATCATTTAACACCATCGCACACTCTGACTTCCAACTCTGAATCACTCACAAATAGGCATCGTTCCACATGGTACTTATTATAAGTCACCTGATACGGGTTTGTCCTGGCGTGTTAAACTTTCCAATAGGAATATGCTCCTAAGACAACTATAACAAGAAGTTAATCTTCCAAATCAGTTACATCAACCGAAAAGGATCTAAAAAAAGGGGAAGATCAAAAGATCTTGGGAGGAAAGAACGAAAATTAAAAATTGGATGAGTATCCCGCAAGGAACACACAAAAGACCAAAGCGAAAGGAGAAACAATTAAACGATGTTTCGCCCGTGGTGACCAACGTGAGCTCGTCAGTGGATTCACTAGTCACTCTCAATCCAGACATCATTTAACACCATCGCACACTCTGACTTCCAACTCTGAATCACTCACAAATAGGCATCGTTCCGCATGGTGCTTATTATAAGTCATCCGATACGGGTTCGTCCTGGCGTGTTGCCCACGCTGGTCACCACACATCGTTTAATTGTTTCTCCTTTCGCTTTGGTCTTTTGTGTGTTCCTTGTGGGACACTCATCCAGTTTTGAATTTTCGTTCTTTCCTCCCAAAATCTTTTGATCTTCCCCTTTTTTAGATTCTTTTCGGTTGATGTAATTGATTTAGAAGTTTAACTGTCTAAGCTGTTAAGAGCCCCAAAAATGCTGCAGTCAAAAAATAGGGTTAGGGTCTCAATTTTTTTAATTAAATTCAGAAATTTACAAGTTTTTATATTATGAACCAATGTCAACAAAAATGCACCACCAGGGGTGCAGGGGACGATTTCTTAATCTTTAATACCCCCAACTTTGCCCCAGCCCCCTTTTTTTATAGCGACGAGAAATCTTCATAGACACTGGTTTCTGGTGGTCTACCGAATGTGCCCGATTCATCCTCTCTTAAGGACCTTTACGGACTAAACCCCTCCGCTGTAGATTTGGTCGAAATAGCGAAAAAGTTCAGCTATTTCGACCAAATCTACAGCCCCTAGGGGCTGTAAGGGGGCAAGATCTAATTTTCACCATTTTCATATTCCTGAAAACACTCCATATGCATATTTGACACTCATGGAACTGGTGTAACAAATATTATGAAATGCAAAAATTTCAAACCCTAGGGGCGACCCCCAAATAGAGGCTAAAAATTTTAAATCTTGAACAACTTGTTTAAAATTTACTATACCAAATTCAAAAAGTGCAAAATTTTTTGGTAATTACAAGTTCGAGTAAAAAAAAGCACTTACATATTAGGATCCTATATTTTTTATAATTATAATTTCTATATTCCAGAAAACCACTCAATATACACATCTAAACCTTATCAAAAAGTATGCATATGTGCATATGGAGTGTTATCTGGAATATCAAAATGGTGAGAATTAGATCTCGCCCCCTTACAGTCCCTAGAGGCTGGTAAAAAGTTGGGGGTATTTAAAATTGAGAAATGGTCCAATGCGCCCCTAGTGGTACATTTTTGTTGACATAGGGTTAAAGAGAAGTGGAATATAATTTTTTAATTAAAATCGACAAAATTTTTAGCCCCTAACCTAGGGACCTTCTTAACAATTACGAAATTTTTTTCGGTAAAGTAGACTCGTGGGTAATAGTACGAACTACCAACTGACTAAGACTCAGGTGTGCAGGTGCATTAGTATAGAAGTTTTGAGGAATAGTTTAAAAACAGATTTTGGCCCCTCTTGCCCCCTAGGGACCACTTATGTAATTTTTTATGACACAAAAGGATAAATTTTTGCAAGGCCAACATATGTGCCAAATTTCTGGGGCTGTTAGCATGTTGGTCAGTGTTGGTAGTTCCATTAGTAATCGATTAAAATAAATTTCGTAAACTCTTCAACAAAAGGCTCACGCAAGCCAAATTCTCTATTTATGCCCTTTAAGTACACGTTTCATGTGTAACTTTAAGGTTAAAGTACTGTTAGAAAAACGGTTATAGCATATTCTTTAAAAAGTGCTTAACTGCTGCACTAATGACTCGATTAAGCGTTCAGTAATTTCAGTGGCGTAGCCAGAAATCGACTCTGGAGGGGTTTCATCATTTAATAAAAATCAAATACGTACGTATAGTAAATTCTTAAAAGTTAGGTAGGTGCCTATTGCTTGAGCTCTTGAACTGAAGGGAGGGGAGAAAGGCGGTTTAATTAAGGACACTAATCCTAGAGCAAGCTCTAACTATTCCGTAATAATTACAGAAAGCTGATTAAAGTTATCTTTATTCAAATAAACTTAAAACTACATTAGATTTATAATGTTTATAATATTTTACCAATACAACGCATTCTTATCACAGTACCTATATGTTATCGTTAAAACCCGGTTTTTCCTAGTAAAAACTAGTTATAACTGTTACCTCTATATTAGATTAGATTAGACTAAATTATATAAGTTTAGATTAGATTTTAATCTGACCTAATCCAACTGACCTAATCTAAACTAGTTTTTCCTAGGAAAACCAGGTTGTAACTAAAATTGGGATTTTACGGTAACATATATACAGGCGAATACTTGCTCCAAAAGAAGTGTTTAAATTCTTACCATAAACTAAATAACTATATACTCATATCTTTAAGAAATGAGTTTTTTTTACCAAGAATAGATAAACTCGACTAAAGATCAACTTTCACAACACCGTAATGATTTTCACACACCAGTCACGCAAATACACAAGGAATCGAATTTATACTTCGACTTTATAAAGCACTATCGTCGGGGCAAAAATAGGTACTGTTATAAAACTTGCCTCACAAATCTTTAAATTTTCGTGCTGCCTAAAGTCTTATCCGAAGGCTTCCAGCCAAGCTCTCCTTCTATTGCTGTCTGATTTTCCTAATAAAAATACTTCTTCACTCATTATAACTTACCTTTAATAGGTACTTGAAAGAGCTGAACTCCGTCGCAGGACTACTTTTTGCAGGCTGGCACACAACAGGAATAAATAATAAAATTAAATCGTAAAAAAACTATTTACAATAATAACGAGCCGCCGATGACAAAAGCGAGGCAAACAAATCAAAAATAACAACGCAAGTGTCAAAATAAATGTCAGGGTTCGGTTCCTTTAGAGCTTGCTCTAGGATTAGTGTCCTTAGGTTTAATACGTGTTGGGTTAGTTTATACAAAACAAAAATATCTATTTTTGAAAGCAAGTCTATATTGGTATGGCGTCACAGGCGAAAAGTTGGACAAAAAATACAAACAAATCTTTAAAATTTTTTAACTTTTGGTTTTTTTTGTAAAAATGTTTAATAAAAATTATACCAAGAATGCCATTTATAACACGTTTTGAATGCTGGTGATAAAAACTCGTTAAAATTAAACTAAAATTGTAACAGTTAATCACATCGTAGCACCGCAGGCAAAATTTTTAATATTTAAGACATCACACCACACACACGTCACAAACCGGAGTAAAAGATCAAAAAAGTGGAAGAGCTATAGTTCTTCCTGGTGCCATTGGTTACAAAAATAAAATAAACAATGGAGCCCTGTATTTTTATTTTCTGTCTTACTTAACATATTTTTTATTTGGTTTTTTAAGCTAAGAAACGAGTTGCAACAATAAGTTGCATTATAAAGAAAAAATCAGTCTTATGGGTTGGTGGTATAAACTTATTTCTGTTACAACCGCAACAAAGTTAAAAAACCTCAAAAGTACTTACTTCAACCGAAAAGAAACAAAAGATCAAAAGATCTTGGGTGAAAATAATGAAAATTCTAACTTGGATGAGCATTCCACAAGGAACACACAAAAGACCAAAGCGAAAAGAGAAATGATTAAACGATGTTTCATCATAATTTCTTTGATCTTTTGTGTGTTCCTTGTGGGATGCTCATCTAAGTTTGAATTTTCGTTATTTCCATCCAAGATCATTTGTTTTTTAGTTTCTTTTCGCTTGAAGTAACTGATTTTTAAATTTTTAACTTCTTTTTTTTGTTTTAATTGCCTTAGGAGAATAATCCTACTGGAAATATTAACACGCCAGGACGAATTCGTATCAGGTAACTTGGATAAGTACCAGTGCGGAACGATGCCTATTTGTGAGTGGTTCAAGGTTGGAAATCAAAGTGTATAATAGTGTTTAATGATGTATAGTGGATGGTGACCAGTGAAACTACTGATGAGCCCACGCTGGTTACCCAGGGCGAAACATCGTTTAATCATTTCTTTTTTCGCTTTGATCTTTTGTGTGTTCCTTGTGGGATGCTCATCCAAGTTAGAATTTTCGTTATTTCCACCCAAGATCTTTTGATCTTTTGTTTCCTTTCGGTTGAAGTAACTGATTTTGAGGTTTTTTTACTATTTTTTAACTTTGTTGCGGTTGTAACAGACATAAGTTTATACCACCAACCGATAAGACTGATTCTTTTCCAAAGATTTTTTCTTTATAATGCAACTTATTGTTGCAACTCATTTCTTAGCTTAGAAATTTTGGATTTTCGTCATTTCCACCCAAGATCTTTTGATCTTTTGTTTTTTAAAAAAGGTATTTTGGCTGTTTTTAGGAGAGTATTTTAAAGTGTATGCTCAGCGGACCGTATACCGTTCATCCAGACTAAGCCAATTCGAGGCCGATAGAAGAGGGGAAACATGATTTCGGTCGGTAGGGTGACCTAGAAATTAGACTTAAAGTTACCAAAATTCCCGTTTTCTACTAAACTTAACCTTCGTTTACGACAACACTAAAAATGGGATGGCAGATCTGATTCAACATATAACAACCTATATTTTTGATATCAGTACTAATGTCTGTATGTGCACAGGGTGAGCCAAAAAATTCGCCTGAAATTGCTCAAAATCCCTTATTTTACAAGCACATTTGACGCTTGTAGGAGCAGCGAAAACAAAATAGATTTTGATACCCCGAAAAGGATTTGCACAAAATGAGCGATAAACTTTTAAATATGTACAGAGTACACCAAAACATACGAAATATGCTTTTTTAACCTTTTCAAGTTGTCCTTACAAAGAGACTACTAATCAAACAACACTTATTTATTTGGTATGTTATTATACGGACCACAACCAACAATTTTTACCTTAATTTAGTGTATCGTATACATACAGGGTGAGCCAGGAAACATCTTTAAAATTGCTCCAAATCGCTTAGTTTTAAACAAAGACATCAACCCAAGAATAAAGCCTGTCATTCAGGATTTTGAAAAAATTATTTTGTTAGCTACATACTTAAACAGAATATGCCTAAAAGAAGTTAAGCACCCGCGAAATACGTCTTTTTAACGTTAACTATTTCTTACAGAAAAACGACTAGCTAAGCGACGGAACTATTATTAAAAATATGATTTTACAGACCACAACCGATATTTTTACACTACACCCTCTTTTGAATGTGAACAGAGTGAGCAAAGAAAGGCACTTACAGCTTCCCACGATCGATTTTTTTAACTCGATTTGACTTTTAAAAGGGCACAAAATGAAACGGAGATAAATATGAATGATGAACTTGATGAACTGTAATTTAATAACTTTTTTATCTATAAGAGACACCTTTGAAAAGGGTGGGTGTTATTTTCTGTTGTTGTCAGCCACATTTTATAAAAAAATTAAAATTCCTTAAAACATGGCAGTTGAAAGAAATCTTGTATAAAATTACTTTAAAACTGCTACCAGCCTTTGCAAAAAATATTAATTGTTCCAGTTTTTTGAGATTAGATCGAATAAGGGAATCAATACATTTAATATAGAGTGGGCCAAAAAATCTTGCACACTTCTAAATTTGCTATAACTTTTGATCGCATGGCTCGATTATAAATTGTTTTAACTTTTTTGAAAGACAAGACATGAGAATTTTCCTGTCCGGTTTAAAATTTAACATTTTGCAAAAATCCAAGAGGGCGGACCGTTTTGAATATCGGTTAAAATACGTGCGACACTGCTGAAAATCTAAGTCATTGCGACCAAAACCTTATGTATGCTTTCTATACCAAGGCATAACTTAATTAATTAGTTTAAGAGATAAGAAAACTATAAACCTTTTAAATAAGTGGTTTCTGACTCGATATTGTCATTTGCAAAAAAATCGCACTTTTGCATTTGCTTTAACTTTTGATCGGATTAAAGTGGATAACTTTAACACGCTTTAACCATTGGGTAATTTCACTACCCTAAAATAGTAACAAAAACAAAATCAAGGTCATTCCACCTTCCATCTCTGCTAGCTATATGGAGGCATTACTAGCTTAAATCAGTTAAGAAGTAAACAAGTTAATATCATAATTTCCAGCGTTTTCAATAAAAATTGTGACTTGTAATAAAATTAAAAAAATTGCTGTGGCATGTATTGGTTATTTGGCTGAGCATAAGCTGACTTGACACTTTGTTATTAATCATCAAATAATTATATTTTTTATAATTTTTTTTTGCACACTTATACTTTTAAATAAAAATAACCATTAGTTAATGTATAATAATCTAAATCGGGCTACTCAGACAGTACGCCAATCGTTACGCCATTTATTAAAAGCATTGGTAATGTTTCTTTGGTGCAAACTTCGAAGAGCCTCTGTGATACTTTGACATAGTTCATTAGTGTCGCCGTAGCTGCGGCCATTTCTGTACACTTCTTTTTCCAATGGGCTTACTAAATCTGCGACATTTTCCTATATGCAGAAACAGGCAAATTTTAAGCAAAGAAGCATTTAGTTTATGTCACCATACTTGATGATAAATTTTTAATTTCTTAACCGATTTAATTTAGTGATACCTTTATATATGCAGCAGGGAGGGAACTTTTGTCGCATTAATTTAGATTTTGTTTAGTGTAGGTACCAAACATATTTATTTTCGCGGAAGAGGAGGGAGGGTGAAAATTACCCATTATTTAAAAATGTCCGCCTTCATGGATTTTTGAGAATTGTTACACTTGTTATACTTCTATCTAAAGTTACAGCAAACAACTCCACTCGATATAAAAGCCCGTATTTTTTTATTTCTAAACCAATTTATTTAAGTAATGCCTTGGTATAGAGAGAATATATAAGGCTTTTGTCACAATGACTTAGATTTTCTCCAGTGCCACACATATTTTTTTTGCAGGGGGGGTAAAAATTTCCCGTTATTTAAAACGGTCCGCCATCTTGAATTTTTAGGAAATGTCCGGATTATAAAAGTATCATGTCTTGTCTTTCCAAAAAGTCAAAACATTTTAGAATCGACCGATTAGATCAAGAGTTATAGCAAATTCAAAAGTGTGCAAGATTTTTTGGCCCACCCTTTATATACGATAAAGTAGAAAAGCTAGTTATCGTCTTTGAAAGTGGAAAGATTTAAAAACCTGAGGAAAGTGTTTAAAATTTATTTTTTCGCGTACTTTGTCCAAAATTCCAAAAGTTTGTAGTTCGTAAATTGGTATTGGGCAATTTTAAGTACCTTTCTTTACTGACTCTGTATAATTCAAAAGAGGTGGAATCAGTAATATTAAAATGCTGCTTGTGGTCTGTAAAATCATATTTAAAAAAAATATTCCGTTGCTTAACTATTGTTTTCTTTTATAAAAATTAGATAATCACGTTGACGTACTCTGTACATATTTAAAAGTGTGTTTTTAGGGTATTAAAAACCATTTTCTTTCGCTGTACCTAGAAGCGTCAAATAAGGGATTTTGTGCAATTTCAGGCCAAAAAAGGCTTACCTGCACACATACGGACATAACTGATATCAAAAATATAGGTCGTTATGTGCTAAATTAGATTTGCAAAAATCATTATTTTCCTATCTTTAGTTTTGTCGTAAACGAAGATTAAGTTTAGTAAAAAAGGGCCGTTTTTGTGAGTTTCAGTCTAATTTCTAGCTCCTCAACGTGTATAAAGTAGAGAAAGTGCCCATGATAAAAAATGGTCATTGGAACCCCCTCTATAACATATTAAAATACCAAAAATATTTAACCGAAACACATCCCCCTTAAGAAAATGGCAAGGTACTTTCCGAGCACTGTAAGAAAATATTAAACAAGCATTTGGCAGTTTTTGCAAACTCTGGCGGTGCTCCAACGTTAAGGGCGGCTAATACAGGGTGTCACAGCAAACTATCTGAGAAAGTATTAGAGTGTCGCATAATCTTAATTTAATATATTGGAGAACAAAATAAATGCAACACCATGTATATGGATAATCAGTTGAATGAAAATTATTTGTGGGTATACCTTATATCAAAAGAAATACTTATTTGATAAATTTTTTGTCTTCTAATCTTTCCTTTTTTCACAGATTTTTTCTATTCATTTTCAAAAACAACCAACACATAAAAGATCTTTTCTGAAAATTTTAAATAATTTTTCTCGTAATGTTTGATCTTTTTGGATTGGTTACAGTTTACTCAAAAAATAAAAATGCTAAGAGTTCGCGGTCGCTAACAATTTCATGATTCAAAAGACTTCGGGAAAGGACGCATCGTGGGCATGAAGGAGGCTGGTTTTGGTTTACAGGAAATTGCAAGAAGGGTTAATGCCAATCCATTAACAATGTTAAGAGTTTACGGCATCTCAGACCTCTTGCTCTCAGAAATCGACGGGACAGAATACGCCAAGTAAGAGATGCTCTAGTTGCAGCTACAGAACGAGTGTTTTTAAGGATGATGGTTAATCGAAGATTGCTTGGTATGGGGCTAAGGATTTACCGTCCGCTTTTGGTGCTATCTTTGACCCCACAACATAAGGCTCGCCGCTTGTGGTGGTGCAGAGATCGACAAAACTGGAATGATGAATGGAATACCATAAGGTTCAGCGACGAATCCAGGTTTTGTTTAGGTGGCCATGATGGACGCACGAGGGTTACGTGATTTCGAGGTGAGAGAAGAAATGTAGATTTTGCTGTTAAACGCAATCTTAGTCGATTACCATGTCCCCCTGGAAGCTTAGATGAACTCTGGTATGTCGTAAGGAGGATTTGGATGAGTGTTTCTCAAATAGAACAAACGAGTGCATAAATAACCATGGAGGAGTCACTCAATATTAATTTTTTGATGATTCGGTAATCAATTACTTTCAAAATATTTGTCCTATCTATTGTTGCATTTTTTTTGTTCTCTAGTATATTTATGAATATACAACGTCTTTAGTATGTAAAATGATTTTTGCAAAAGATTGATCATGACATGACTGTTGAACCTGAGAGAATAAAGACTCAAATAAGACACCTAAATTCTTATAGGAGTTAGAGGAGGTTAAATAGTAAGTAAGACCAAGCACAAAGCAATGTCAAGTTGGTCCGCACGTTCGCAAAGCATAATTCCAAAGGTCTGAATTTTTTCGACAAGTTTTCCTGACCAGTTGTGAGTTTACTTGCATGACGAAAAAATACGTGGGCCGCTTATTCTTTTTTAATGGTTTTTAAATATTCCGCTATTCAAAAATTTTTAAGAACTCAATAAGTGGTCCAAAAAAAGCCAACGTCATAGTCATAGTAAATTAAATACATGTTGATCCAATCCTTCGTTTTCTATAATATTAGTGGGTCGTTGGAACAAGTATACACAATAAAATGGATGGATATTTCTAGGCTCTTCTTAAGGTAAGTATAAGTTATTTAAAGCAATTTCAATTTATACTTGGGGAAAGTAAAGGAACTGTTTACACCAATAATTGTTATACTTAATCTAACGCAAAATTCATACTCCAACCATGACAAAAATTACTATCCTTTCTTCGACCATAGTGCCTTAAGCCAACACGGAATTTTTGATTAAACTAAGAATAAGATTTTCTTGAATCAAGAAATACTATCTTTGATTGAAATAGATTATACTCTTAAACCAACAACTCGATCTATGCTATAACCTAACCTCAACTACGATGATCTATCGGCTAATATAAAAACAACTTCGACGCGCACAAGCTTTACATATCTAGTAGAAAATTGTTCTCGTATAAGTACTTATTTGTCACCAGAGTCGATGGGAAAGGTGTTACGTGATAAGATTTAATGCGGCTCTTATTGGCAGAGATGCGAAAATTTATTTGTATAATAATTAAATTTAATAGCACAGACTCGTTGTTGCAAAACCTAGAAATTTCGACAATTGAGGAATAAGTATTTCCGAGGGGGTAACTATTGTTGGCAATCATGTAAAAAATCTTACCTGTTCGCAGTCCCTTGCAGTCTCTGTGATTGCCTAAACCTCACCAAATCCCGCCAAACCTTGGCTTGCAGACCCTAAGAGACGCTGGGAGTCTTTTTAAATCCCTCGGCAGTCCCCGGCAATCACTGACCATTTAGCAAACTTAGAAATTATGTCACATTTTTTGAACTAGTGGAACCTCTAGAGTAGTAAACTTAACTTAAAAGGAAGTTTTCCTTAATAAAATTTTCTATTGTTATTGACTAAAGTTTACTAATTACTAATTTAGGTTACTAGGTGGTTATATCGAAGAGCGGTGGTTATTGGAAGAGCGCTATTAAGCGAATATCGCCACCTATTCATATTACTTATTGTACACGGTATATTGTAAATAAAGAGATTTTCAATTCAATTCAATTTAAAAAAAACACTTAATAGTGGTCAAAGTATTTAATAATTTTTATAGGAGAATAATATTCTTTCATGAAGCATCTTTTTTCGACAGACTGAACCTAAAAACTTATAGATATACCTCAAATATTACCTTGTCTTTTAATAAAGTAGCTAAACATACCTTTAACCCCTGTCGTAACCCCAATAAACTTCTTAATTGGGGTGCATTGGGACCTAGTGCTATCTTAGAGTCCACTGACAATTTATTTAGGAAATTTTGTCTAAATATAGAACTCAAGCGAAGAATCATGTAAATAGGGAAAGTTTGGATAAACACCTATAATTATAAATTATTTGTAGTGTTAGGGCATTTTAAAAATTTATTTATAATAGGTTCTATTTAGTCGGTTTTTATAGTATGCCTGAGTGAGGTATTTTTTGTGTGTTTGTGGCGGGGTCTATGGACGATGTTTTAAAAAACAAAGAGCACACGTAAGCCTCCTTCCACACGAGCTCCGATCTCATACAAAAGTTTCTTAACAACTAAATGGAAAATAAATAAGTTACAGAAAAAAATCGGTCAGGTGTTTTGGGCCAGCCCTTACATTTAATATCTTTTAAACCGCTAGCATCGAAGCAAATGTTGGTTTTTAATTAATCGCAGTTAAAATGAAAAATTCCAGAGAAATCCTGTTCAAGCTATATAGCTTGCAGGTATCAAAGTACACAGCTTAAAATTTTTTGGAAATATTGGGTTCTGTGATTTTATTTATGTCGAATTGCTTAAAATTTCTTTTTAATTTTAGTAAACCTATCGATAGCGGATACTATGGTGTCAACATTAAACGTGACCTTCAACTACGTCTACATGCTTAACTCTTATTGGCCCTTTGGAGAGATGTACTGCAAGATCAGTCAGTTCATTGCCATTCTGTCAGTTAGTGCATCAGTATTTTCATTGATGTCGATTTCCATAGATAGGTAAGTTTAAAGTGTTTATATTTTCTTTAATAAATGCAGATATTCTTCTTTTAATTTTCTCATTTTTCATCTTTCTATGTTCGTAATTTTTTTTCTGATAAAAGTTTTTTTGTAATTTTTGTATCGCTTTTTTATCTTGAATTTTTGTATCGCTTTGTACGTTTTACATCAAGAATAGGTATTTTGCATATGACCCTTGAGCTACCCATTTGTTTTCAACTTTTTCCTATTAAAATTTAAGAGGGACTAAATTACGTAAAAATTCCACTATTTTACACAAGTACGAAACAAAACTTACTTTCCCTTCAAAATAAGATACAGTATTTAGTATACCAGATAGATCAATAAACAACTAGTGAAATTTGCACCAACAAATAGCAAACTACTAGATAAATGGAGAATATTATGACCTATTTAAAAAAAAAAACGAATCTGACGACGCAACGCAGTTTTAATAAATTAGCCTTGTAAAAAGTAATGACTGCCTAATATATTGGTTATAAAAGTAACTTATCGGGGTAGTTACACTAGTTCCTTAAAATTTTCGATAATTTTACATGAAAGCATATTGCCTAACAACAACGGTGGGATTTACTAAAAAGGTTTAGTCTATTTTAGAACGCTCCTAAGTTTAAGTGAAATTTTTGGTTTTAAGCATTTTAAACCAACCCTCCTTAAGTTTTGGACATAGTTTGATTTATAAGAAGAATTTTAATAAATATTTTTATTGAATAATTATCTTAACACAATCTTTTGTTGGATTTAAAAGAAAAATTTCAATTTAGAAGAAAATAAAATTAAAAAATTTAAACCCACGCGGGGTTTAAATAGAAAACACTCTATAGAATAAATTAATATTGGGGCTATATGTCACTCTAATTAAAACGTACCCTTGTTAATTTATTTTTCCAATTAATACTTGATGTCACACAACGATTTAGATTAATAATAATAAAATAAGAAGTAGATTAATTTTGTATTTTTTTAAAAGGTGTTTTTATTCATGCAATGTATTAAAAAATTTAAATGCAAGTTTTTTTACATTTCTGTCACTGTCGAAATTTCAGTTTAAAAATATTAGTGTTGCGTTCAATCACAAATAGCGAGTTCAGATCTTTTACCTCTACTTGCACCTTGGCTTGCACCAACCTCTACTGATGAAAGCTACAGCTTTAAAATGAGTGGTCTTTGAGTAAGGAAAATTTTCTTGACTGAGCTCTTAGATACCCTCAATGTTTTACTTTCAGTTTGTAAATAAATTATTATAGTTGTTTTGGGTTTTTTTGTTTGGTATATTTTTCGTGCATATTAAGTGACCTTCACTTATGTTTGTTTTGCCTCGTAGTGCTCTCATAAATATATTTTTTGTGCTGAGAACGGGTTCAAAATATACCATTTTGCTGGACAAAATAGGAGGTGTTTTACTGGGTAATGAACAACTTGGGATATTAAATAATTTAAATTAATCCTTGTAAAAACGGTTACTTAGGGAAATTATAAACGAGCTTATTACTAAATGCTACAAAACAATCCTTTCTGGGGGTTATAAATTTAAACCGCCCCTCTTAGGTGGACTAAAAAATCACCAACTTTATAACCTCAAAAAAATTAGTTTTAGGGCATTTTCTTCTAAAATATGGTGTATTTTGAGAAAATAAGCAGCTTTTCAGTAGTACTTTGCAATAGCAATACAAAATAATCAATAACTTTGTGTTTTTTCTGTATGAGTAAGTGTTTTTTGAAAATTGGTTTTAAAATTTAGTACCCCCAACAGGTATAAATATTTAGACCTGTAGGGGGTACTATTTTAGATCTTAGTAAATCTTACTGCAAGAGTTCAGTGAGGAAATTTTTAAATGAAATAAATCGCTTCTCAGTCAAGCAATGAGACGTACACTTTACAAAAGTTTCATTAGTTTTAAACATTATATACTCCTATTTTAATAATTCTGATGTTTCTCGTTTGTAAATATTTTGTTTTGCAACGTTTTTTACAAATTTTGGAAAACAATTTGGAGCCTGATGACGAGTGTCAGTTAAACGATTATTGAGGTAGGAAATAATATTTCATTCTTTTATGCTTTATTTATTCTCTCCAAACTATACCTAGTCTCGATTAAGAAAAATATTTTGTTAAAAAGTAATAATTGCTGTAGCTTTTATAACCATATGTGTAAAATTTTTATTTTTTCTGATCAATTTTAACTTGCAATCAAATAATTCAGAACTTCGATGTATTTTTTTGCTCGCCTTCTAGATATTTTGTATGTAAGGTCTGATGAAGGTAACAACCATATTACCGAAACGTTGGTAAAAAATTATAAATTAGCTGACAATAAAAAAACTGTGTCCACAAAGCTTGCGATTTATTTCATTCAAGAGTTTATTTTCATATTTTACAAAATTTTAAAATAAACGAATGTAGTTTCTTAAAGGAAGTACGCTTACATGCAAAATGCTCCAAACATTTTTAGGCACGAGTGTTATTTAGGGAACACATTACTCGAATAACGGTTAAAACAAATTTATATTACAACTTAATAACAACAACAAACAAATACAAATTCTTTATTACCTTTATACAGCCAATGTTTATATTGTAAGGTTCGTCATTAAAAACAGAAAACATTGAAAAAAAATAATACACAAAATTAAGTCAATAATGATACATACAAGACAATGATCAAATATAAATAACAAAAAATTCACAATTAAAGTAAAAAAATACGTATACTAATTATTTTGTTTTTTTTTTGTAATCACAGGCCAAAACGGTAGGTACTTTTATCCGAGCACTGTCTTCAATAAAAATGTTTGTGTGTGTTTTTTTTACCGACCTGACAAAAATTCTTGCAGGTCATAAAAACATTCTTGGGTCAAAAATGACTTTATTTGTTTTTTGAACGGTTTTAGTGGTAGATTTTTTAAAGTTTCTGGCAGCTTGTTATAAAAACTTAGGCCAGTATACCTACAACCTACAATGCCGAAAAGAATGGTCTAGGAATGCGCGGACGCCCTCCAGGATCTAGCAGGGGAAAAAGAGGTTGAACTTGTCTGGGTTCCAGGACAAATGGGGATCCCAGGTAACGAGATGGTGGACGAGCTTGCAAGGAAAGAGTCAGCCCAAGCATACGTCGGACCAGAACCGTGTCTGGGATTTACCAGAGGTCAGATGAAATCTGCCACCAAGGAATGGACCCATACAAGACTAAATCAGGAGTGGCAACACACAGGGGACGCCAGGCAAGCCAACGAGCTTCAGCAAAACAAGAAGGGCCTGGTTATTGCGCAGGAAACGAACATAGATAGGACCCCTAATAGGAGTCCTCACTGGAAACTGCGCGCTCCAAAAGCACCTGGCAAGGATGAAGGTAGTGCGCGACTCAACTTGCGGAGAGTGCTGGGAAGAGGATGAATCCTCACACCACTATCTTGCAAGGTGTTCGGCCTACAGAGGAACCAGAGAGGGAATCTTCGGAGAGGAAGTGTTCGAGCCGGAACACCTTCCCATGCTGAAATTGTTGGATATCCTAACCTTTATCCAAAGGACGGGAAGGTTCGACCATGGTGGAGTGGGAGCGTGAGGGGGAAGATCTGAGGGATGGCGAAAAGGGCTCGCGTAGAGCCTAGTCGTCGGGCCGGGAGCCCCCCCCCCCTTATTCTACTACTACTGCTAGGCCAGTATACACGGGGGATTTTTTATAGTAGTAGTAGTTATTTTTCTTTTTATGGACGTAAACAGTTTATAGAGGTAGACACCGCAAACCTTAAGAATATGTTTTTCTTTGAATGTTTTTCTACAGGATTCCTGTAAGTACAGATTAAACAAAAGTCGTATAATTCTTTTTTGACCAACAAATACTCTATTTATGTCAACGCACGCAACGCAATATATTGTAACTTAGAGCTAAATAAGCTGTAGCGTAATATACATCCAAGATTCCTTTCTCACTTATGTCATTTTTTAGCGATAAAATAATGTAAAATGCCTTTGTCAATTTTTTTAAAACGCTTTCAATCTCACTTTGCCACGAGAGGGTTGAATCGATTAGAGATCCTTAGTACTTTGTCTGATTCGATTGTGAGAGATGGTAAGAGCCGATATTTATTTTATAATGCTGTTTTTTCCTAAATTTATAGAACTCAACGGACGCAGTCTTTTCGGTATTTAGGGCAAGTTTGTTTCGTTGACACCAGTCATTAAATTGTTGAAAGCATAACTCTGCTTTAGTTTTGACCTCCTCAGGGGTAGTCCCGAACAACCTGCCTGCTTGGTGTCGGCCTCGACTTTCAAGCAGAAGATGCCGGCTTCAAGCCCCTGGTCTTGCAGGTAGTCTACTTGGACCTTTTCAGGCTAATTCGATTCCATACCGTCCCTCGAAGAGAACTTTAAGAGGACGGTCCCGTGTGATTCATATATTGATAGTGGAGCACGTTAAAGATCCCTAGCCCCGACAAAGA
The DNA here is from genome assembly GCA_963921995.1 of Oxystoma pomonae. Taxonomy (NCBI): domain Eukaryota; kingdom Metazoa; phylum Arthropoda; class Insecta; order Coleoptera; family Brentidae; genus Oxystoma; species Oxystoma pomonae. Next base: position 97,520,731 of record OY998165.1, read on the forward strand.
GGTTTAGGTCTAAATCCCTCCAGGAAAAGAAAACTGCCTTCCTAGGGGGTGCTTATCAGACCGGTCTGGTTAGTGGAGTATGGGGGGAATGAGCCACAATAGATCTCTCAGGTCGCAGTGGAAGGAGCTGTAAATTGCACCACTCATAACAAACCTAACCTAACCTAGCCGCGGACACCTCGCAGACCGTGTCACAAACAAGTCCCCCTCTTTTACCTATAAGGGTAGGTCACTCATGTACACATCAAACAGCGAAGGTCCGAGCGCCCCCCCCCCCTGTGGAGTTCCAATCTCAACGCTATGCGCAGCAGAAATGCTATTTTGAACGGCGACGATCGTTTGTCGCCCGGTCAGATAGGATTTAGAAAAATCGTTTAAATACCCTCTTACCCCAATGGCGTCTAATTCTGTAGATAATATATCAGGATCTAGTATATCAAAAGCTCGGCTAAGGTCGAAAAAAATACATGTTCGGTATTTACCTTGGTCAAGGTCATTGTATATCTGCTGCACAAGTTCGACCGTTGCTGACTCGGTGGAAAGCCCCTGCCTAAAACCAAATTGGCATGGCGTCAAGATTCTCTCGTTATCAAGAAAACTGATTAGTAGTCGGTTAAAAATACATTGTTTTTTCTCGGATTTGGTCAGTGGTACAGCCTAGATAATTATTACTCTTCCCCAACTGTAAAGTGGGACGCAAAGAATTTTGCCAATTCATCGGAGTTTTTTATTAAAACTCTATCTGATAAAATTTTAAAGCTGATTTTTAGGTTTTTACAACGGCCGATTTTTTTGTTGACGAAATTCCACAAGGATTTTTGTTTGACTTTTCCAAAATTTGTTTAAAACGATTTTGTTTATCTTTTTTTATTTCAATGTGTGTTTGCTTTTTGACCTGTTTTTTTGTCCAATTTAGATATTTTAGTTCTCTTATCATTTGGTGGGTATTCTGCGAGAGACTAATAGTTTTAGTTTTATTTTTTCTTTTGCCTGAATTTTGCGCATTGTGTGGGAGGCTTTAAGGCACTATACGAGGTGTTTCCAAGAGGTATTGAATGATTGCTCTGAATTTGTATAAATTTGCAAAAATAGTTGTTCCCGTGTCAACAAAAATATAAATTCGCTAATAGTTAAATTTGATACAATACGTTTGTAGGTGCTTACAGGGGTTTCTTGAAGGGTTTTCACAGTTTTTTTACATGCAACAGTTTGAGCTGTGTGCTTGGAGAACACCATTTCAATTACCGATGTTTTAGAAAGATATTCTATATCTAATCTGAATCAATTATTGATTTAGTAGTAACATTGTTTGTATTAGTAAATATCCTTGTAGGAGTGTTAATATGTGATGTTAGTCCAAAGGAGTGCAATATATTGAAAAAAGCTTGCGTGTGCGAAGTAGTTGGAAATTCAGGGTGAATATTCAAATCGCCACATATTATTATTTTTTTATAGTGGTTAAGGGCAAACAGCAAACGCAACTGTAGTAATCGACACTTAAAGTTAAATTTCGGTGCTATCGGCAGTCCTATCCTTATCTCTATTGAGTTGACCTATTGAGCAGGTGTACTTTTAAACTAATGGCGAATGCGTGACAGCTCCAGTTGATCAAATGCGTCAAAACATAATTTCGTATACAGGGACGGTCGTAATGTTACGACTGCCTTATCGTACCTAACGAGATTTTCGTGCATTTGATTTTTAAAAGTGCACCTGCTTGATTGGTCGACTCGATAGAGATAAGGATTTTACCGCTGATAAAACTGAAAACTAATTTTATTTGTCTAATATTTAATATTTGATTTTGTAGTTGAAGAATCGTTTAAGCTTGGTTTCGGTGCTACTTTCGATTTCAGCGGTCATTTGATCTCATGTCTTGAATTATGTTCTCATGATGAAGGTTACATTTGTTTAACTCGAAAATTCTTTAAAACAATGAGATTGTCAAACTGACATATTATTCAAATGAAGGGCGTTGTTAGGGGGTTACTATGTATGGCACATAAGATTAATTTTTTTAAACGTCATAAAATGAAATTATTTGTGTCAATAAACAATAATATCTTGGCGGGTTGTTTTCGATATAACTAGGGTGATTTTCGTTAGCTACAGGGGTTTTTTTCACGATGTATTCATGTGAAAACAACTTATCTAGCTAAATGTATGCATAAGTGTAATTTTCCTTGAAATTCCCATGTCAAACAAAATTTTCTGATAAGCTTCAACATTTTTTTCCGAGAATTTAAAAAATGTTTTCGCCTAGTAAAATTTCATTATTTACTGAGAATCCTCTTTCAACAGCAGCATCTCTACGTGATATGATTAAAAGAAGTTGGACTAGTTTTTTAATTTTCTAGCATAATCACTTACTACGTTTATAAGCATCCAAAACCGGTTTTATATGAGGACGGTTTTAAATAAAATCGCTTTCTCCCAGGATTTAAGTTAATAACAGATTTTTTGGTAAAGTATTTCTTTAAGCTGGATGCAATACGCTAAAGTGTTTCAACATCGATTTTAAAGCGATAAGCTGCTTTAAAATAAAATCGATTAAGTACTTAAAACCGCCCTTGTATAAATAGTGTAAGGGCATGTTTCGATAATTTCTATCGCGTAGGATTTTGAATGAAGGAGTTTTGTGACTATGAGGGATTGATAGCTCTTTAGTCACATAATCAAGTGTTACTGGGTGTTTTGTTGGCATCCGTTATCTTTCAAGATGGCAGCCAAAAATCATAAAAGATACAACTTTCGCAACCGGGGCATGATTATTCTCGATTCCATATAACTCGAGAACGGGAATTCCAAAAAATTCACTTTTAAGGTCATACGACCTTAAATGAATGAATGAATGATCTTAATAGTTCGAGGTTTTGTCAGTCCAACTTCAAATGTACCTCGAACTATTAGGCGTATATGCCAAATTGGATCCTTAGAGCTTGATGCGGTTTGAAGCTTTGTAACCTAGAAAAATACCCCAGTAAAATTAACATATTGCAAAAATAACATACTAAAGGACACTATTCATCAACTATTAAGGAGGACCAAATTTGGTAAGACAGAAAAGAAAAGAAACTACAAAAATATTTTTAAAAAAATTTGTTTCAGCTATGATACTTTTCAATCTAGCGGCTGATATATCAAAATGGCGACTTATAAACACATTTTATTATGAAGCAAAGAAAGGGTATTTCGTGCAAAATTTTCTTTTATTTTCTTTCTATCAGACCGGTTTCGGCTCAATTACGAGCCATCATCAGTTCTAAAAAACGTTTTTTGGAACTGATGATGGCTCGTAATTGAGACGAAACCGGTCTGATAGAAAGAAAATAAAAGAAAATTTTGCACGAAATACCCTTTATTTGCTTCATTTGTACCACGTGCACGGAACCGCCCCCTCCTCCACATTTTATTATATCCAATTTCGTAAAAAAGCAAAAATGACAAGGTGGCCATCAATTCTTGTTGAATTGTCGCCTTTACTATGAAAAAAAAGTTTATTTGATGCATGACCTTGATTGACTTTGAAAATACCATGTACAAATGAAAAGCCGCCAGGTTTTGTGATGTTTTTTCCAATTTACCACTACGCACAAACTTTAAGCGCCGGAGATGAAATTAACGTCTTGACCATAAACAAACACTTCATTTTAATCCTCCCTACCATTTTTTTGGATATGGCATCCCAGATGTTTATGCAATACCCCGGTAAAAATGACCTACATGCCTGTAGTTTTTTTAAGTTTCGAAACTTCTACAGGGATGTGGTGGCGCATGAATGTGTGACTAAATAGCTGTTAAATCCTCATCCTTGAATTTTATTGTGAATGTTAATAAATAAGTGTAGTTATGCCCTTCTGTCATAGTTAGAATTTTTTATGCTTTTTCGAATGCCATTTTGAAAAATGGCATCTAAAACCACTGGTCCAGAATATAGGTTATTTAAATGACTTTTTTGGCTAGACAAGTAAGTAGAACATAACATTCACAGTTCCGAAACTTAATACGACGACAGGCATATGGGTCATTTTTACCGGGGTATAGCATAAACATCTGGGACGCAATATAAAAAGAAATGGCACGGAGATTTAAAATAAGTATTTTTTTATTGCTAAGATGTTAATTTCTTCTCCGGCGCTTGAAGTTTTTGCGTAGTGGTAAATTGGAAAAAACATCACAAAAAGCTGGTTTTTCATTTATACATGTTATTTTCAAGGTCAATCGAGGTCGTGCATCAACTAAACTTTTTTTTCATAGTAACCGGCGATAAGTCAATAAGAATGAATGGCCACCTTGTTGTTTTTGCTTTTGCACGCAATAGGATAAAATAAAATGTGGTTATAGGTCGCTATTTTGATATATAGCCGTCATATTGAAACGCGTCATAGCGAAACTAAATTTTTTTTAACAGTATTATTACACTTGACCTTTTTATCTTTCTTACCAAATTTGGTCCTTTTCGCTTTAATAGTTCATGACAAGCGCCCTTCAGTATGTTATTTCTGCAATATGTTAATTTTACTGGAGTATTTTTCAAGGTCATGAAGCTTCAAAGTGCATCAAACACTCAGGATCGAAGTTGGCATACATGCCTAATAGTTTAATTTAGATTTGAAGTTACACTGAGAAAACCTAGAATTATTAAGGTTTTTTGAAGAGAAAATGGCAAAAATCTTGACGGACGTTCCCAAATTATGTGGAATGAACTATAGTCATGCCCCGGTTGCGAAAGTTGTATTTTTATGATTTTTGGCCGCCATCTTGAAAAATGACGTCATATCAACCCCTTCCACATAGAACAAAACACCCGGTAACACTCGAATATGTGACTAAACTGCTATCAATCCCACAGAGTCACAAAACTCCTTCATTCAAAATCCCACGGACTTACAAATGCCCCTTCACTAAAAAGTACTTTGACAGGCCCGTATAAACAAAGTAATTAACATCCAAAACTTATCTACTTACTCTTTCAGATCTGGAATAATCTTATTTTTCGTAATACTTTCTGGACGGCCAATAAATGTCGAAATGTCCTACATAATCCTGTATTATAGTGGTGTTAAAACAATTTATAATCAGTAAAATTTTAAACATTTCAATGATTATTTTATATTTTAAAGGGCATTTTTGTAAATCTTTTGAAACCGTGAGTTTCTTCAAATATTACTTACAAATTAAAAAGTATCTGCTGAAGATATTTTAACTCTAAATCTTGTCATTGTAAAAATCTCGACTTAGATTTAATTTTCTCGGCTTTTTCCTCGTTCATTACAGTTCTTGTCTACTTTCAGATTTTCCCGGTTCCTCTTTAAAGAAGTTTTTACACTTAAATTACAAACATTTTTGCTTGCTTTATTTGGAAATTAAGCCATACACCTTTTAATGAGACGGTTCAATTTTCTTGACGTTTAAGTTCCCAGCAAACACATCTGTTATATTAACATAGTATTTACGTAAATCTAAAGTCACAAAATTTAGTTACATTTTTTTTTAATTTAATTTACGTAATATTTACATAACATAACTTATGTTTCTTTAATTGGCATGGCGTTATGCAGAACATGTAAGTTACTTTTTACCTTGTTCTGACATTAAAAGTCTATGAATATTACATACAGAATATAACTTTAATTTTACATATACGTTACATTCCAATACGTAATATTTATATAATATTTATGTTATAAATTTATATAGTAGTTACATAAAGATTACGTTATTTACGTGACGTCAACTTTACCTTGATGTTACTTGTAAGAGATATAAATATTATGTAAAAAAATTTACCCTAATTTAGTTACTAGTTAATCGATATCTGCCGTTTCCCAAGTTTTTGTCGATAAGTATTATTTACGCTATTTTAATTAGATATTATTTACGTAAAAAGTGGGAAACTTTGTGCATGGCGTTATGCAAAACATGGAAGTTACTTTTTATCTTGTTGTGACATTAGAAATACATAAATATTATATACACAATATGACTTTAATTTTACATAAATTTTACATTCCAATACGTAATCCTTATATAACATTTATGTCATAAATTTATCTAGTAGTTACAGGGTGGGCTAAATTCGCTGGGATTTGGGGGTTTTGTGTACTTCTAGGCAAGATAGCCCAAAAATAGTATACATGTCCTGGGTTCGATTTTCGAGACAAGCTTCAATACGAAAACTGCATCCCCATATGTTAAGAGGTTTTTGAGATACGGGGACTTTTTGAAAAGTCTGCATTTTGGGATGAGGTCTATAATATATATATAAAAATTATTTGTAGACATTTGGCCAGAGAACTCAACCGGTAAACTGAAATATCCCTAACGCATCTAGTTTCTGAGATATAACGTAAAGTTGGTATTTTTCTTACGGAATTACCTTTTTTTTCTTTGATTTTTTAAATCTTATGCTTTATTTTTTAAATATTTTTATTTTTTCGATATTTATTTATTTTGTTAATAATTATCTCTTAAACTTTTTAACGTAATTTTTACTATAAAGTAGAATTAAAAAGATAAAATAAATATAAATATTCGTAAAAAGTAATAAAAATATAAAAAACTACATAAAAATTAAAAAATACAAAAAATAAAACACAAAGTGGGATACATCATTTAAAAGGAAATTTTATGGCGATTTTAAAAATAAAATAAATAAGGGGTCATTCTATAAGAAAAATACCAACTTTGGGTTATATCTCAAAAACTAGATGTGTTAGGAAAAATACAGTTAGAAGGTTAAGCTCTTTGTTAACGTGTATTCAAAAAAGCTATTACATGAAATCAATATTCCTTCCGAAGCTATAGACCCCATCTCAAAATGCAGACTTTTCAAAATGCCCCCGTAGCTCGGAAATGGTAAGACATATCAAGATGCAGTTTTCGTATTTAAGCTTGTCTCAAAGATCTAGCCCAGGAAAAGTATACTATTTTTAGGCTATCTTGCCTAGAAGTACCTAAAACCCCCAAATGCCAGCGTGGGCTACTAACCACCCTGTACATAAAGAGTATGTTATTTACGTGACGTCAAGTTAACATTGATGTTACTTGTAAGAGATATAAATATTATGTAAAAAATTTACTTCAATTTTATTTTTCGATTTACTTTCTAGTTACTAGTTAATCGATATCTGCCGTTTCCCAAGTTTTGGTTGCCATGTATAATTTACGTTATTTTAATTACATATAATTTACGTAAAAAGTAGGGAACTTTGTGCATGGCGTTATGCAGAACATGGAAGGTAGTTTTTACCTTGTTGTGACTTCCAGTTTATCTGGAATTTATTTAACAAACTAGTCATATGTTGTAACTTTTACATAATATTTATTCTCATTTTCTCAATCTACTTTTCATAGCTATACTTTATTACGGAAGCTGGGTAGTGTACCGCTTAATTATCGGTTCCCAGTTCTTATTTCGGACGCTCCAAGTAAGAAATTACCATGTCTGACGTCAGTAGCGTAGCCAGAAATGGGCTCTGGGGGCTGGGCTATATATCTATGGCAAGTTTTTAAAAATTAGGTAGGTGCCTATTCCTCAAGCCTTTTTAACTGAAGGGAGGGAAGACGGGCGCTTTAATAGGTAATAAGTTAGTTTATCAAAATCACAATAAAATGCTATTTTTTGCGAGTTTCAAATATTGTTGACAAAACAATTTTTTAAAATTACTTACTTACTTACTTCAGAAAACAAAAAATTCTTTAAAAATTTTGAACTCTTAGGTTTTTTGTAAAATATTTTTGAAAAAGCAGATTGGGTTAGATTTAGATCATAAATGCGCTGCAATTTTACTAAGAATACCATTTGTTACACGTTTTGAAGATTTAAACTAAAATTGTAACAATTAGTGACGTCATAGCACCACAGGCAAAATTTTTAAAGAAGACATCACACCCAACACACGTTACAAACCGGGGTAAAAGGTCAAAAAATACGGGCGCTTAGTTATTCCACATATAAATATAACAAAATTCTATCACAAAATAAAATCTGTATTTCTCGGAAAATAGCTATTTTCCTAAAAAAAGCAGAATATCCCTTTTTCCACACGCAAATGCCGTTGACAGAACTCCGCTATGCATCGTTCTGTAAACATGTGGAAAAATCGATTTTTGCAATTGTTTTTCTACGAGCGCTAACGTCAGGAAGATAAACTGAAAATAGTTTTTGAATATTTTCATTTAAAATCTTACAGTTACACCATATGAACCAAAAAAAAACTATAACAATTTAATGCAGGAAAAATCGATTTTTGCAATTGTTTTTCTACGAGCTCTAACGTCAGGAAGATAAACTGAAAATAGTTTTTGAATATTTTCATTTAAAATCTTACAGTTACACCATATGAACCAAAAAAAAACTATAACAATTTAATGCAGAAAAAATCGATTTTTGCAATTGTTTTTCTAAGAGCTCTAACGTCAGGAAGATAAACTGAAAATAGTTTTTGAATATTTTCATTTAAAATCTTACAGTTACACCATATGAACCAAAAAAAAACTATAACAATTTAATGCAGGAATGCTTAAAATAAATGAAATTATTATAAACAGCTAAGGAAATTCTATTACAAGACTGAAATATGTTTAACCATTTTTCTGCTGTAGAACACTCTTCCCTAATTATGCTTGGTGTTAAGCGTTTAATAGAAGAATACTCCTTAAATACTGTATTGATGTAAATTTTTTGTAATTGTAATTCATTGATAATTCAAATCGAAATTTTCTTTTAGATTAAGTTTTTGTAGTACATTAAAGTACACATTATTTCTAGAACAACCAAACTACGTTTTTAAATATGAGACTGCTCGAATTAAAAATTAATTTAGATTATTTATAATGTTAATCTTTTTTTAATAACATATAAAAATTCGGGACATTTATTGTCCCTTAAATACGGAACGGTTGGTAACCCTGCTGGGGCCCTTGATCATGATTAATTTATTGCAGATTGGGTTGGACCTCCTGGGAAGGTTTTAAGCCCCAACCCCCCCTCCCCCCGGACAACGCCACTGCTGACGTCACAACTAAGAAATTTCATAGTTCTGACGCTGCAAGTGAGTATACAGACCGCTTCATGCTACTGCGAACATAGGGCGGAAGAAGTCCAATTTGCCAGTGTGCGTACATGCATGGATACCGCACACCTATCAGTGGAGCAACCAACACTCACGCTTGCGATCGCCTTTCGCCGGCGTTCGCGCTTATGTTTAGTACGCGTCTAACCACGGTGCTATGTGGAATGTAGTCAATGAAACCGTAATTTGGTCAATAAATACGCAAATTTTTATATTTTCTTGTGTTTTGTCACTGATAAATTAAAGCGTTTTATTTTCAACTGCTCAGATTTATCACTAACAACGTGTTACAATGGAAATAATAAGGAGAAACAAATAAAAGCAAGTTCTCAAAATAAAATAATTCTAAAAACCAAAAAGATTCTCCCAGTCAAAAAAAATTTAGAGCAAAGGTTCAAAAAGTCCTCCTTGCTCGGCTAGACAATATCCGAGATTATTATAAAAACCCCTTCTAACGTTTCCAAGCATGTTAGGGGTGATAGATAGAAAAGCTTCTTCAAGTTTAATCCGAAGTTCTTTTAAATTATTAGCCCTTTCATGCCCGTAAACTTTATTTTTGATATAACTCCACAGATAGAAAACATTCGGAGCAAGATCGGGTGATCGAGCTGGCAATAAAATAATTCCCCGTGTACTTATAACCCGATTAGAAAATTCATTATCAAGATATTCTCTAACAAGGCCAACATTGTGAGTGGGACAACCATCTTGTTGAAACCATAATATGCTGCTGCAGTAGATCCAAGTATTTAGGACCATTCAAATTGCCGTAAATAAAAAATGGCCCAATTACGTGTTCCCCTACAATACATCCCCAAACATTTTTTAAAAAAATACAAATGCAAATTTTCCCTCGATCAATATCAAACGTGTGTTGGGTTATGACGATTTATTAATGGAAAAGTGCTTTCATCTGTGAAAAGAATAGATCTCAGAAAGTTTTCAGCACAATTAGCCCTTTCCATCATTGTTTCGCAAAATTCCATGCGACGATAGTGCTGCGTTTTTGACACTTTGTAAGAATGATAACCATTCTTTTTGAGAACACGTAAGACAGTGGCTGAAGACGTATAAACTGCTTCGGCAGTTTGGTGGCTAGTTAACTTTCAATTTTCCTCCACTGCATCGCAAATCACACCAACTTTTCAAAATTCTGCACAAACCGATAGTACCATTTTACTATCTGTACTTATTTGGCAACTTCGTAGACATCCATTTTTAGTTTTAAAAATGTATTATTTCACTTAAGAACTTCCCAATCTGTTTCTCGAGCAAGGCAGAAATAAAACAAAACAATAAAAACAAAATAAACTTCCAAAAGATAACACTGCAGCGTGCTTCGAATCCACCTCGGTCGTACAGCACGAAGAGTAAATTGGACTTGATTCCCCCTATGTTCGCAGTAGCCTGAAGCTCATTGTATATACTTTTCTACTTGTGACAATCTTGTATGTAATTTTTAAAGGTTATGGAAGTATTATCATGGGCTGTGGTTTTTGTGAGGATTGGCAATATGGACGTAATAAAGGTAAATTACTTACCCGGTAAAAAATGTTGAGTCAAAACGAGACGACACTGGAAATCGAGAAAACATTTTGCTCAATCTTGAAATATATATTTGTGAGGATTGGCAATATTGACGTAATAAAGGTAAATTACTTACCCGGTAAAAAATGTTTAGTCAAAACGAGACGACACTGGAAATCGAGAAAACATTTTTCTCAATCTTGAAATATTTTAACTCAATTTAGAGTGCAATTAAGGCAATAAATAATATTTAACTCAAAATTTATTAAATTTAACTCATAATTGAGCAAAATTTTTATTCAATGCCCGTCGTTGACTCGTTTTTTAGTATTACGGTTTACCCAATACCTAACTAATAACTAGATATTGTTTAAAGTTCGGTTCATTATACTCGCAAAGTAAACCAACGTACGTCAACGTGAGCAGGTTTTAATAGAGTGAAACCCTGTGCATGTTGATGTACATTAATTTACATTATAAGTGTACCCATTTTTATGCACGAACGGCTTAGCGCAGATGGCATAGTTGTATCGTATAAAAGCATCGTCTTAAATAATTAAATAATAATTCTCAGACCTTTAAGAAATAGCACCTTTAATTTGTGAATAACACAAAAAAGTAAAAAAAAAACAAAATTCTTATCGGCTACCTCACAAGAAAGACATTTCACGCTTGTGGCGCAGAAATAGGAAATTTCCGAGTTCTGACGTCAGCTATTCATTAGTTCAGGAAAAAGATATTTATTTCCCTGAAATTCACGTATCCTATTGGTCGACGCCACCGATTTCTCCGAAAATGACACAATACCATGACTTTCGATGAGATTTGTTTCTACTGGTCTCTAGTGAGAAAAATAAAAGGTACCGATTTGTATTTAAAATATTGTCCTTTGTGGGAGAAATCCACGACATCGCGCATTTCAGGGAAATAAGTGTTTTCTCTCTGATTTCATGAATAGAGGTCGAGAAATGGGAACCAAGGTAATACATACTTATCCGGTTTTCGTATTTGACACTGATCTTTCAATTTCGTATCACTTCGTATTTTATCGTGCGATAGCCTCTATCTACGGTAGCCCCTATTATCTGCCAGCTCACTTCGCACTTCTCGGTTTGCACTTCTGACGTCACAAGCAGAAAGTTTCTCAGTTTTTACTCTCTAGCGCCGTTACCAGTTCCCACGTTTTCTGATTGTAATTTTATAAGTAGATTTTATCCAGAATAATATTTTCCGTGGTAGGTGGGTTGCATAGAAATAGAAAAAATTGAGAATGCGCAAAGACAAATTGGTCGAATTGCTTATTTTTGTAGTTAGCCATGTCAGATCTCTCATGGGGAGATTTTCTTATAAGTGTACGGGGTGATTCACAATATTTTCCCAATTACATAGCTCGTTTATTATTAGGGATAGAAAAACAGTTTAAATGCAAAAGTTGCTTAGTTTTTCACAGATTTTAAGAAAATTCAATCAAAATATTTTTGTATATTTTTTAAAATTTCGATAGATCTTTTCTTCCTGATTCCAAAAATTTTCAATATGTACGGTTTATTTTTAGCGGTTTTCAAGTGAAATAAAAAATAATATGCAATAAGGGCGATGTGCCAAGGAAAAATAGTTTAGGTGGTTCTTTATTCAACACATTGCTCTTATGGCAACTTTTTTTTTTAAATTTTTTCAATTTTTTCAGTGACCGTTCAAGACACAGGTACATATGGTATATTTTTGGAATCAGTAAGATGAGATTTATCGAGTTGTAAAAAAATATACAGGATGTTATATTCGAAATAAAAAAGTTTATGTCAAAATTTGACATTTTAGGAATTTTGGTTAAATTTTCATAAAACTTGCGAAAAACTAAGCAACTACCGTATTTAAACTTTTTTTCTAACTTTAATAATAAACGAGTTATGTAGTTGGGAAAATTCATTCTTAAGCGAAAATGGTCCGCTCAGAAAATTTTCCGTAACTAATCTACCAAATACCTCTCGAAATGAAAATATAATCAGAAAATCTTCCCTCAGGTATATTGCAATGAAAAAAAATGCAGGTTTTAAAGCAACAAACCATCGGGGAAGATTTTTGATAATTTGCCCACCGCTCTTAATAATAGTATTTCACTAGAGTTACTACGTTTATACGCATCTAAAAACGCTTTTTCCGAGGGTTTATGGGTCTTTTAGTAAATATCCTTAAATATGTCAGTTTAAAGAAAAAACACATAAAAAGACTTAGTTAACAACAGATTTTTTGTAAAACGAGGGTCGAGTGATTTTAGGTTGGAAGAAATGCACTAAAGCATTTTAAAAGACTTTATAACGACCCTAGAAGGGGTTTTGAAATGAGAAACCTCTTTCTTAAATCGCTTTAATATAAAATTGATGTAGTGCTTAAAACGGATACGAAATAATTTTCAAACCGTCCTTATATAAAAGCACGTTAAGACGCCTGCATAAACAAAGTAAGTTTTTTAAGTGATGGTAAAACATCATAGCCCATTTCCTACCTGCCCGACGATTGAATGGTTTTTCAGAGAAAAAGCTATGACGTCACAAAGGTGTCTGATGATACAAGTATTATTGTCACTTTGATAAACGTCATTAAAGCGTCTTGTCTTGTTTTTTCCCGTGAAATAGTGTTGGCGAATATCATGCGAGAGAAAATTTTGTAATGGCAAAATTTTCTTTCGGTTTTTATTTAAGTTTGTTGCTTTTTGAACATTTTCACTCTTAAAACTTTTAACAATCACTTGACTGACCTCTAGTGATTTTACTGTCAAAATTTCATTCGCTATAATTACCACGAAACAAACTTTATTACCCTTAGTAGTCTCTTATGATGCTATATACTGGGCGAGTTTTTAAATCCACTGGTGGATTCACCGGTGCCAACAATAGAGTTTGCAAAAATTTATGTTGTCCACCGATAGAGTTTCTAAATCTCTGATGGATTCACGGATTGTTGACACCGATGCTCACTATTGTCCAACGACCTCAAAGGTTGGTGAAAAGGTTTGATGGATGATGTAACCTCAAAAACTACCAGCTGAGCTTTCTTTTTTGTTTTTTGATCAAGAGGGTGTATTTTTTTGTGATCACGGATGTAACATAAATTAAAAGGAGTGGCTGCACAAATGGTCATGAAACTCTCTCAAGAAACTCGTTCCGCTGATGATGAGGAACTGGATTTAATTTTAACTTTGCGACTAAAAAGGCTAAGATTGGGGGCTATGTAGTCAACACCGTAGCGAAATATGATTTAATGGACTTCAAGTTCCACAGTCCATGTCGATTCTTTTTAAATAAAAAAAAACAGCTTCTACAAAAACTGTGGTTATATTAGTGTCTGTCAATTGCGTTCTTAGTTTTTTTCGTTGGAACATTTGACATCTACCGTTGCTGACGTCACTCCACCAATTTCACCAAACTGATGCAATCGAAGTCACCAAGTCGGTGAATTTCAGTGGACTTTAAAAATTCGCCGACTGTTAGTACTTTTTTTTTTGACTTTGAACTTTTATTTTTCTCAAATTTGATGCCAAGTTTAATTATTTATATTTACCACCAGAAATTTTGTCATTCACCTGTCATTCCTATTTCTAGAACAATGAAAGGTAAATTGAATGTCATTTATTATCTTTAGATCGTCAAATGAAGAACGAGTAATTTTTAAATTTATGTTTTTAATTTTCTACCTACACACAGCTGCTCTTTTGATAAATAATAGACACTTTAAGTTACTCATTTTACTTTTTATTACCATGTATTTCTATCTTGATTTCTTTGGTTCGACCGCTCGTCTATTGGTTTTTGGCTCCCGTCAGCAAAACTCGCTGCGTATTTGATGACATCTTCACGTTAGCAACATACCGCAAACGCTATGCTACCTAGGTTAGCGTCATGTATAAACGTTATACATGCAACTGACGTTACCTTGATGAAAAATCTCAACGATAGATCGCAGAGATTGGACTTTGATATCTGTATTCGAGCGAGAGTCTTTGCTTTTGTACAGATAAAAGGAAGACAGAATATTGCGCTATATTCCACGTTTGCGTGTACGCCCTATGACCAACTGAAAGTGTCTAATAAAACCAACGTTTTTACGTGGACTGTATTAATACAAAATAAAAAATGGTCTAATGATAAAAAGTTTATTATCAGGGTACCGATTCTGGAAGTCATAGGAAGTGTTCGTTCGCCTGAGAGAAGAAAAGTAAATTCAACCAGTAAACGCGCTTAAAAGCAGTGACGAGACGATCGAATAATCACCAAACTATTATGGGCACGCGCAGAGCTGCCTCGAACAACAATTTTTGAGCGAAGCCGTTCTCTCGACTAGACCCAGTAGTTAGGAGTTGTAGGAAAGCTCGTGTGAAAAACGTCACTAGAGCACGCTATTGGACGAACGACCGATCGATATTTTACTCGCTAATGCGCATGCTACGGCAAACTTACTACTCTTTTAGAGTAGGACTCGCATAGTGGTAAATTTTTGTAAAAACGCGGATATTAAAAAAAACATTGTAATTTAATCGTACTAAATATTTAGTTTTAATAAACAGACAGGATGATCGTGTGAATTTTCACATTTATCTTATAACATTTTGAAGAGGAAAAAGATATATATTTATTAATTAGCTAAATTAAAGTAAAAATGTTAGTTTAGAAAAAGAAAAAGGGAATATATTAAAAATAATGCCAACCGAAACTTTCAAATAAAACACCCAGTATATTATTGCATTTTTGCATTTTGTTTTTAAATTCTAAGCATTTTTATATAACATACCCTATGACGATCTTCAACAGTTTTCGATATATTAACAGTTGAATACTGTGATACTCTGGGTCTTCTATTTGAAAATTGATGTTGAATACTGATGCGTAATGTCAAACTCGTAAAACGCATAGTTTATTCTTTGGCCAACTATTCCCCTAGTATCTTGACAACCATAGAAGGGCAAATTTAGATACATTTTGAATTTTTTAAAATCGACCACCGTGCGTCGTTCGAATGACTTTTGTGCGATCGGCCGGTCCCAGAATACAGAATTTTGGATTTTAATAAAAGTGGTCACTTCTCAGGGTATGATCGTTCTCTTACGCCCAGAATCGAGCCCCAGAGATATAAAGGAATTAAATGATTCAGAAACTATACCGAAACATTACGAAACTTTCTCTCCCCAAAGCTTTAGGTAAAAAACTGGAGATTTATCTATAAAAGTTTCAAAGAAAAGTGACACTCGAAAAAGTTTGCCTCGAACAAGTAGGTATCGAGAATAAAGATAAATAAAAGTACCTAAGAATATTGTTTTCAGTCAATGATGGATTAAGGTTTGATCGCCTAAAATTTTTTGCCTAAGAAATGAAAACTTTAGAAAGCGACTAGATGTATTTTAATGGGCGCCCTCTCAAAATTACTTTAAAATTATGAAAGTATATTCAAAGAATAGAAAAAATTTTCGTTATAAAAGGCATTTGTTTGGTGAGTCTTACGGGCTTAGCCTAGATTTTGTATAATTGAAAAAATTGGTGCTAGAAAGCACGGATAGTTCACCATACAACCAATTATTTTATGTTGAAAGAAAACGAAAATATCTCGAAAACTGTAGCTTTAAAGATTGGAACCTTATAACAAAGTTTTTGGGTAATATTTACGAAAACCAAAATCTGAAAACCGCATATCAATAGGTGCTTTACTTAGGATTTTTTTAAATACCTTTAACCCCCCACCACCCTACCCAAAATTTAATCAGTTAAAATCGATTAATGCGTTTTTTCTATCGTGTACACAGGCACAACAGACCGACAGACCGACAGGCAACTTTTTTTTTCTTTGATTAATGTGTTTTGGAACCTTAGTAACTCATTTTTGATAAAATTAAGAAAATTTAATGATTTTAATATTCTTTTATACCATATTAGTCCAAGCAATCTATTCAAGTTCCAATGCCTTAGTCCGGAATCGGAGCAGACAGGATGAAACTTTCAGGGTAGTTAGTAGATAAAGAAGCTTAAACCCAAGTTCTAGACTTCAACACCCGGGAGGTTTTTCCGCCATCTGGGATTTAGGGGTACATTTATTTTTCGCGATTTACGGCTTAAATATGCAGTTTACGGAAAAGTACGCCCAGTGATTTATTGTAGATAAGATTCCCCATCAAAACTATGGGTATAAAAAAAATCATAAATTCATTATTTAAACAATTATGATCATTTTAGTGAAAAATTTAGGGGTTGAACTACAGATTTTTGACTTTTTTAGCCTTCTTGTGCCATTTATGAAAAAATATAATCAGGAGCTAAATGTAGACAATGAAAAGTTCTACAATATTTATCTTTGAACTTTTTCGCGTTTCATTCTTCATTTTCGCAGTGCAGCGCTCCGAATTCGCGCGCGCTCATCCCCAGCGCCTGAAAGTCGAGCGTGGTGCGACTGATATTATAAACCGAATCTCGCAGAACTACTTTGGTATAAGAGTCATTTCTTGTAGATAATAAGATCCCTTATCGAACTATGTGCATCAAACAATTAATAAATACATTATTTAAACAATTACGAGCATTTAAGTGCAAAATTTAGAGTTTGAAGTACAGTTCTTAAAAGCAGCAAAAAGATAAGTCTTGAAAAGTTGCACATTTAACATATTACTTTTCATTTTCGCAATGCAGCGCTTCAAAGTTAGGCGCTCTCACTCCCAACGCCTGTGAGTCGAATGTGGTACGAGTGACGTCGTTGAAGTTGGATTTGGATTCAGATTTAGATTTGTAAATATTACAGTGGACCAAATAAATCAAGAATAAATATTTTAAACGCGTTTATCTCTGCAATAAACTGCCCGATTTTGACGAAATTTTTAGGATAGTCTCCAAATACCTCCCTCTTCATAAATGACGAGTGTAAGGTTGATGCGAGTTCGCGTACGAGCAGCAGGCGAGTAACAACTTTAACTAGATTTTAGGCTTATGGGACACAAAATTTTGACTTATATATATCCGATCGGCTTCAAATTTGTCATGCTTATATAGTTGCGATGACAACAATATTATAGTGTAATGAACTTGATAGCTCCCCCCACTCGAAGGGGATGCAGGGGGGTACAGCTGAAGTACGCCCGATTTTGTTGAAATTTGGTATGTGGGGGCCTTTGGGTATGGCGATGACAAATTTCTAATCAGATTTTAAAAATTCGGTATGGCGGATTCAAGATGGACGATTTTTGGTCATGTTTTGCTAACCAATTTTAACTGACTTATACACATCCGATTGCCTTTAAATTTGGCATTCATTTATAGTTCCGGTGACAATACAATCATAATTATGGTATTATAAGGCAGCCCTTCCCTTTCCACGAGGGGAGTGGAGGGGGGAAAACACTTACGTTTGTCTGATTTCAATCAAAATTGGTACAAGGGGGTTTTTGGGGATAAGGAATACAAATTTTTGGTCATGTTTCATCAATTTCATTTTTGGCCTTTTTAGATACTTTCACTTACTCACATACTTACCTTTCAAACGAGGTACAAAATGACCCCCCAGCAACAGTCCTTAACCCCAAAAAATTACCTTAAATTGGAAAATGGGACAATTTTGAAAAAAATGCATTTTTCAATCTCGACGTTGTCCATAGAATTTGATTTTTTGGTTTGATAGACGCTTTAAGGAGCTTTCTAATGACGTATGACATGACCCTCCAGCAACCGTCCTTCACCACAGAAAACGAATTTGATTTTTGGCTTTGATAGATACTTCAAAGACCTTCCAAATGACGTACGATATCGCCCCCCAGTTACCGTCCTTAACTCCAAAAAATGACATTATATTGTAAAATAATAAATTTTGAAAACAACATGCATTTTTCAATCTCGACGTTGTCCATAGAATTTGATTTTTGGTTTTGACAGACACTTTAAAGACCTTTCAAATGGCGTACAAAAAATGAACTTATGTCGGAAATTAGGACAATTTTGAAAAAAATTAATTTTTTAATCTCGACGTTGTCCATAAAATTTGATTTTTGGCTTTGATAGATACTTTAAAGACCTTTTAAATGACGTACGATATCACCTACCAGCAATCGTCCTTAACCCCAAAAAAAGGCATTATATTGTAAAATAATAAATTTGGAAAAAAACATGCATTTTTCAATCTCGACGTTGTCCATAGAATTTGATTTTTGGCTTTGACAGACACTTTAAAGACTTTTCAAATGACGTACGATATGGCCCCCCAGCAACCGTCGTTAACCCCAAAAAATGAATTTAAATTGGAAATTAGGACAATTTTGAAAAAAATGAATTTTTCAATCTCGACGTTGTCCATAGAATTTGATTTTTGGCTTTAATAGATAATTTAAATACCTTTCAAATAACGTACGATATGACCCCCCAGCAACCGTCGTTAACCCCAAAAAATGACATTATATTGTAAAATAATAAATTTTGAAAAACAACATGCATTTTTCAATCTCGACGTTGTCCATAGAATTTGATTTTTGTGTTTGATAGATACTTTAAAAACCTTTCAAATGACGTGCGACATGAGCCCCCAGCAACAGTCGTTAACCCCAAAAAATGAACTTGTATTGGAAATTAGTACAATTTTGAAAAAAATGAATTTTTTAATCTCGACGTTGTCCATAGAATTTGGTTTTTGGCTTTGATAGATACTTTAAAGACCTTTCAAATCACGTACGATATGACACCCCAGCTACCGTCCTTAACCCCAAAAAATGACATTATTTTGTAAAATAATAAATTTTGAAAACAACATGCATTTTTCAATCTCGACGTTGTCCATAGAATTTTATTTTTGTGTTTGATAGATACTTTAAAGACCTTTCAAATGACGTACGATATGACCCCCCAGCAACCGTCGTTAACCCCAAAAAATGAACTTATATTGGAAATTAGGATAATTTTGAAAAAAATTAATTTTACAATCTCGACGTTGTCCATAGAATTTGATTTTTGGCTTTAATAGATACTTTAAAGACCTTTTAAATGACGTACGATATCACCTCCCAGCAATTGTCCTTAACCCCAAAAAATGACATTATATTGTAAAATAATAAATTTTGAAAAAAACATGCATTTTTCAATCTCGACGTTGTCCATAGAATTTGATTTTTGGCTTTGATAGATACTTTAAAGACCTTTCAAACCACGTACGATATGACCCCCCAGCAACCGTCCTTAACCCCAAAAAATGACATTACTTTGTAAAATAATAAATTTTGAAAACAACATGCATTTTTCAATCTCGACGTTGTCCATAGAATTTGATTTTTGTGTTTGATAGATACTTTAAAGACCTTTCAAATGACGTACGATATGACCCCCCAGCAACCGTCGTTAACCCCAAAAAATGAACTTATATTGGAAATTAGGATAATTTTGAAAAAAATTAATTTTACAATCTCGATGTTGTCCATAAAATTTGATTTTTGGCTTTAATAGATACTTTAAAGACCTTTTAAATGACGTACGATATGACCCCCCAGCAACCGTCCTTAACCCCAAAAAATGACATTATTTTGTAAAATAATAAATTTTGAAAACAACATGCATTTTTCAATCTCGACGTTGTCCATAGAATTTGATTTTTGTGTTTGATAGATACTTTAAAGACCTTTCAAATGACGTACGATATGACCCCCCAGCAACCGTCGTTAACCCCAAAAAATGAACTTATATTGGAAATTAGGATAATTTTGAAAAAAATTAATTTTACAATCTCGACGTTGTCCATAGAATTTGATTTTTGGCTTTAATAGATACTTTAAAGACCTTTTAAATGACGTACGATATCACCTACCAGCAATCGTCCTTAACCCCAAAAAAAGGCATTATATTGTAAAATAATAAATTTGGAAAAAAACATGCATTTTTCAATCTCGACGTTGTCCATAGAATTTGATTTTTGTGTTTGATAGATACTTTAAAGACCTTTCAAATGACGTACGATATGACCCCCCAGCAACCGTCGTTAACCCCAAAAAATGAACTTATATTGGAAATTAGGATAATTTTGAAAAAAATTAATTTTACAATCTCGACGTTGTCCATAGAATTTGATTTTTGGCTTTAATAGATACTTTAAAGACCTTTTAAATGACGTACGATATCACCTACCAGCAATCGTCCTTAACCCCAAAAAAAGGCATTATATTGTAAAATAATAAATTTGGAAAAAAACATGCATTTTTCAATCTCGACGTTGTCCATAGAATTTGCTTTTTCGGTTTGATAGATACTTTAAAGGCCTTTCAAATGACGTACGATATGGCCCCCAGCGACCGTCGTTAACCCCAAAAAATGAACTTATATTAGAAATTAGGACAATTTTGAAAAAAATTAATTTTTTAAACTCGACGTTGTCCATAGAATTTGATTTTCGTGTTTGATAGACAATTTAAATACCTTTTAAATGACGTACGATATCACCCCCCAGCAACCGTCCTTAACCCCAAAAAATGACATTATATTGTAAAATAATAAATTTTGAAAAAAACATGCATTTTTCAATCTCGACGTTGTCCATAGAATTTGATTTTTGGCTTTAATAGATACTTTAAAGACCTTTTAAATGACGTACGATATGACCCCCCAGCAACCGTCCTTAACCCCAAAAAATGACATTATTTTGTAAAATAATAAATTTTGAAAACAACATGCATTTTTCAATCTCGACGTTGTCCATAGAATTTGATTTTTGTGTTTGATAGATACTTTAAAGACCTTTCAAATGACGTACGATATGACCCCCCAGCAACCGTCGTTAACCCCAAAAAATGAACTTATATTGGAAATTAGGATAATTTTGAAAAAAATTAATTTTACAATCTCGACGTTGTCCATAGAATTTGATTTTTGGCTTTAATAGATACTTTAAAGACCTTTTAAATGACGTACGATATCACCTACCAGCAATCGTCCTTAACCCCAAAAAAAGGCATTATATTGTAAAATAATAAATTTGGAAAAAAACATGCATTTTTCAATCTCGACGTTGTCCATAGAATTTGATTTTTGTGTTTGATAGATACTTTAAAGACCTTTCAAATGACGTACGATATGACCCCCCAGCAACCGTCGTTAACCCCAAAAAATGAACTTATATTGGAAATTAGGATAATTTTGAAAAAAATTAATTTTACAATCTCGACGTTGTCCATAGAATTTGATTTTTGGCTTTAATAGATACTTTAAAGACCTTTTAAATGACGTACGATATCACCTACCAGCAATCGTCCTTAACCCCAAAAAAAGGCATTATATTGTAAAATAATAAATTTGGAAAAAAACATGCATTTTTCAATCTCGACGTTGTCCATAGAATTTGCTTTTTCGGTTTGATAGATACTTTAAAGGCCTTTCAAATGACGTACGATATGGCCCCCAGCGACCGTCGTTAACCCCAAAAAATGAACTTATATTAGAAATTAGGACAATTTTGAAAAAAATTAATTTTTTAAACTCGACGTTGTCCATAGAATTTGATTTTCGTGTTTGATAGACAATTTAAATACCTTTTAAATGACGTACGATATCACCCCCCAGCAACCGTCCTTAACCCCAAAAAATGACATTATATTGTAAAATAATAAATTTTGAAAAAAACATGCATTTTTCAATCTCGACGTTGTCCATAGAATTTGATTTTTGGCTTTGATAGATACTTTAAAGACCTTTTAAATGACGTACGATATCACCCCCCAGCAACCGTCCTTAACCCCAAAAAATGACATTATATTGTAAAATAATAAATTTTGAAAAAAGCATGCATTTTTCAATCTCGACGTTGTCCATAGAATTTGATTTTTTGTTTTGACAGATACTTTAAAGACTTTTCAAATGACGTACGATATGGCCCCCCAGAAACCGTCGTTAACCCCAAAAAATGAAATTATATTGGAAATTAGTACAATTTTGAAAAAAATGAATTTTTTAATCTCGACGTTGTCCATAGAATTTGATTTTTGGCTTTAAAAGATACTTTAAAGACCTTTCAAATCACGTATGATATGACCCCCCAGCAACCGTCCTTAACCCCAAAAAATGACATTATTTTGTAAAATAATAAATTTTGAAAACAACATGCATTTTTCAATCTCGACGTTGTCCATAGAATTTGATTTTTGTGTTTGATAGATACTTTAAAGACCTTTCAAATGACGTACGATATCACCCCCCAGCAACCGTCCTTAACCCCAAAAAATGACATTATATTGTAAAATAATAAATTTTGAAAAAAGCATGCATTTTTCAATCTCGACGTTGTCCATAGAATTTGATTTTTTTCTTTGACAGATACTTTAAAGACCTTTCAAACCACGTACGATATGACCCCCCAGCAACCGTCCTTAACCCCAAAAAATGACATTATTTTGTAAAATAATAAATTTTGAAAACAACATGCATTTTTCAATCTCGACGTTGTCCATAGAATTTGATTTTTGTGTTTGATAGATACTTTAAAGACCTTTCAAATGACGTATGATATCACCCCCCAGCAACCGTCCTTAATCCCAAAAAATGACATTATATTGTAAAATAATAAATTTTGAAAAAAACATGCATTTTTCAATCTCGACGTTGTCCATAGAATTTGATTTTTGGCTCTGATAGATACTTTAAAGACCTTTCAAAGCACGTACGATATGACCCCCCAGCAACCGTCCTTAACCCCAAAAAATGACATTATTTTGTAAAATAATAAATTTTGAAAACAACATGCATTTTTCAATCTCGACGTTGTCCATAAAATTTGATTTTTGTGTTTGATAGATACTTTAAAGACCTTTCAAATGACGTATGATATCACCCCCCAGCAACCGTCCTTAATCCCAAAAAATGACATTATATTGTAAAATAATAAATTTTGAAAAAAACATGCATTTTTCAATCTCGACGTTGTCCATAGAATTTGATTTTTGGCTCTGATAGATACTTTAAAGACCTTTCAAAGCACGTACGATATGACCCCCCAGCAACCGTCCTTAACCCCAAAAAATGACATTATTTTGTAAAATAATAAATTTTGAAAACAACATGCATTTTTCAATCTCGACGTTGCCCATAAAATTTGATTTTTGTGTTTGATAGATACTTTAAAGACCTTTTAAATGACGTACGATATCACCTACCAGCAATCGTCCTTAACCCCAAAAAAAGGCATTATATTGTAAAATAATAAATTTTGAAAAAAACATGCATTTTTCAATCTCGACGTTGTCCATAGAATTTGCTTTTTCGGTTTGATAGATACTTTAAAGGCCTTTCAAATGACGTACGATATGGCCCCCCAGCGACCGTCGTTAACCCCAAAAAATGAACTTATATAAGAAATTAGGACAATTTTGAAAAAAAATAATTTTTTAAACTCGACGTTGTCCATAGAATTTGATTTTCGTGTTTGATAGACAATTTAAATACCTTTTAAATGACGTACGATATCACCCCCCAGCAACCGTCCTTAACCCCAAAAAATGACATTATATTGTAAAATAATAAATTTTGAAAAAAACATGCATTTTTCAATCTCGACGTTGTCCATAGAATTTGATTTTTTGCTTTGACAGATACTTTAAAGACTTTTCAAATGACGTACGATATGGCCTCCCAGAAACCGTCGTTAACCCCAAAAAATGAAATTATATTGGAAATTCGTACAATTTTGAAAAAAATGAATTTTTTAATCTCGGCGTTGTCCATAGAATTTGATTTTTGGCTTTGATAGATACTTTAAAGAACTTTCAAATCACGTACGATATGACCCCCCAGCGACCGTCCTTAACCCCAAAAAATGACATTATTTTGTAAAATAATAAATTTTGAAAACAACATGCATTTTTCAATCTCGACGTTGTCCATAGAATTTGCTTTTTCGGTTTGATAGATACTTTAAGGGCCTTTCAAATGACGTACGATATGGCCCCCAGCGACCGTCGTTAACCCCAAAAAATGAACTTATATTAGAAATTAGGACAATTTTGAAAAAAATTAATTTTTTAAACTCGACGTTGTCCATAGAATTTGATTTTCGTGTTTGATAGACAATTTAAATACCTTTTAAATGACGTACGATATCACCCCCCAGCAACCGTCCTTAACCCCAAAAAATGACATTATATTGTAAAATAATAAATTTTGAACAAAACATGCATTTTTCAACCTCGACGTTGTCCATAGAATTTGATTTTTGGCTTTGATAGATACTTTAAAGACCTTTTAAATGACGTACGATATTAGCCCCCAGCAACCGTCCTTAACCCCAAAAAATGACATTATATTGTAAAATAATAAATTTTGAAAAAAGCATGCATTTTTCAATCTCGAAGTTGTCCATAGAATTTGATTTTTTGCTTTGACAGATACTTTAAAGACTTTTCAAATGACGTACGATATGGCCTCCCAGAAACCGTCGTTAACCCCAAAAAATGAAATTATATTGGAAATTCGTACAATTTTGAAAAAAATGAATTTTTTAATCTCGGCGTTGTCCATAGAATTTGACTTTTGGCTTTGATAGATACTTTAAAGAACTTTCAAATCACGTACGATATGACCCCCCAGCGACCGTCCTTAACCCCAAAAAATGACATTATTTTGTAAAATAATAAATTTTGAAAACAACATGCATTTTTCAATCTCGACGTTGTCCATAGAATTTGCTTTCTCGGTTTGATAGATACTTTAAGGGCCTTTCAAATGACGTACGATATGGCCCCCAGCGACCGTCGTTAACCCCAAAAAATGAACTTATATTAGAAATTAGGACAATTTTGAAAAAAATTAATTTTTTAAACTCGACGTTGTCCATAGAATTTGATTTTCGTGTTTGATAGACAATTTAAATACCTTTTAAATGACGTACGATATCACCCCCCAGCAACCGTCCTTAACCCCAAAAAATGACATTATATTGTAAAATAATAAATTTTGAACAAAACATGCATTTTTCAACCTCGACGTTGTCCATAGAATTTGATTTTTGGCTTTGATAGATACTTTAAAGACCTTTTAAACGACTTGCGATATCACCCCCCAGCAACCGTCCTTAACCCCAAAAAATGACATTATATTGTAAAATAATAAATTTTGAAAAAACATGCATTTTTCAATCTCGACGTTGTCCATAGAATTTGATTTTTGGCTTTGATAGATACTTTAAAGACCTTTCAAATGACGTACGATATCACCCCCCAGAAACCGTCCTTAACCTCAAAAAATGACATTATATTGTAAAATAATAAATTTTGAAAACAACATGCATTTTTCAATCTCGACGTTGTCCATAGAATTTGATTTTTGTGTTTGATAGATACTTTAAAGACCTTTTAAATGACGTACGATATGACCCCCCAGCAACCGTCGTTAACCCCAAAAAATGAACTTATATTGGAAATTAGGATAATTTTGAAAAAAATTAATTTTACAATCTCGACGTTGTCCATAGAATTTGATTTTTGGCTTTAATAGATACTTTAAAGACTTTTTAAATGACGTACTCACCCCCCAGAAACCGTCCTTAACCCCAAAAAATGACATTATATTGTAAAATAATAAATTTTGAAAAAAATATGCATTTTTCAATCTCGACGTTGTCCATAGAATTTGATTTTTCGCTTTGACAGACACTTTAAAGACCTTTCAAATGACGTACCATATGGCCCCCCAGCAACCGTCGTTAACCCCAAAAAATGAACTTATATTGGAAATTAAGACAATTTTGAAAAAAATGTATTTTTCAATCTCGACGTTGTCCATAGAATTTGATTTTTGGCTTTGATATATACTTTAAAGACCTTTTAAATGACGTACGATATTACCCCCCAGCAACCGTCCTTAACCCCAAAAAATGACATTATATTGTAAAATAATAAATTTTGAAAAAAGCATGCATTTTTCAATCTCGACGTTGTCCATAGAATTTGATTTTTTGCTTTGACAGATACTTTAAAGACTTTTCAAATGACGTACGATATGGCCACCCAGAAACCGTCGTTAACCCCAAAAAATGAAATTATATTGGAAATTAGTACAATTTTGAAAAAAATGAATTTTTTAATCTCGACGTTGTCCATAGAATTTGATTTTTGGCTTTGATAGATACGTTAAAGACCTTTTAAATGACGTACGATATTACCCCCCAGCAACCGTCCTTAACCCCAAAAAATGACATTATATTGTAAAATAATAAATTTTGAAAAAAGCATGCATTTTTCAATCTCGACGTTGTCCATAGAATTTGATTTTTCGCTTTGACAGATACTTTAAAGACCTTTCAAATGACGTACCATATGGCCCTCCAGCAACCGTCGTTAACCCCAAAAAATGAACTTATATTGGAAATTAAGACAATTTTGAAAAAAATGTATTTTTCAATCTCGACGTTGTCCATAGAATTTGATTTTTGGCTTTGATAGATACTTTAAAGACTTTTTAAATGACGTACTCACCCCCCAGAAACCGTCCTTAACCCCAAAAAATGACATTATATTGTAAAATAATAAATTTTGAAAAAAATATGCATTTTTCAATCTCGACGTTGTCCATAGAATTTGATTTTTCGCTTTGACAGATACTTTAAAGACCTTTCAAATGACGTACCATATGGCCCCCCAGCAACCGTCGTTAACCCCAAAAAATGAAATTATATTGGAAATTAGTACAATTTTGAAAAAAATGAATTTTTTAATCTCGACGTTGTCCATAGAATTTGATTTTTGGCTTTGATAGATACTTTAAAGACCTTTCAAATCACGTACAATATGACCCCCCAGCAACCGTCCTTAACCCCAAAAAATGACATTATTTTGTAAAATAATAAATTTTGAAAACAACATGCATTTTTCAATCTCGACGTTGTCCATAGAATTCGATTTTTGTGTTTAATAGATACTTTAAAGACCTTTCAAATGACGTACGATATGACCCCCCAGCAACCGTCGTTAACCCCAAAAAATGAACTTATATTGGAAATTAGGATAATTTTGAAAAAAATTAATTTTACAATCTCGACGTTGTCCATAGAATTTGATTTTTGGCTTTAATAGATACTTTAAAGACCTTTTAAATGACGTACGATATCACCTACCAGCAATCGTCCTTAACCCCAAAAAAAGACATTATATTGTAAAATAATAAATTTTGAAAAAAACATGCATTTTTCAATCTCGAAGTTGTCCATAGAATTTGCTTTTTCGGTTTGATAGATACTTTAAAGGCCTTTCAAATGACGTAAGATATGGCCCCCAGCGACCGTCGTTAACCCCAAAAAATGAACTTATATTAGAAATTAGGACAATTTTGATAAAAATTAATTTTTTAAACTCGACGTTGTCCATAGAATTTGATTTTCGTGTTTGATAGACAATTTAAATACCTTTTAAATGACGTACGATATCACCCCCCAGCAACCGTCCTTAACCCTAAAAAATGACATTATATTGTAAAATAATAAATTTTGAAAAAAACATGCATTTTTCAATCTCGACGTTGTCCATAGAATTTGATTTTTGGCTTTGATAGATACTTTAAAGACCATTTAAATGACGTACGATATCACCTCCCAGCAATCGTCCTTAACCCCAAAAAAAGGCATTATATTGTAAAATAATAAATTTTGAAAAAAACATGCATTTTTCAATCTCGACGTTGTCCATAGAATTTGCGTTTTCGGTTTGATAGATACTTTAAAGGCCTTTTAAATGACGTACGATATGGCCCCCCAGCGACAGTCGTTAACCCCAAAAAATGAACTTATATTGGAAATTAGTACAATTTTGAAAAAAATGAATTTTTTAATCTCGACGTTGTCCATAGAATTTGGTTTTTGGCTTTGATAGATACTTTAAAGACCTTTCAAACCACGTACGATATGACCCCCCAGCAACCGTCCTTAACCCCAAAAAATGACATTATTTTGTAAAATAATAAATTTTGAAAACAACATGCATTTTTCAATCTCGACGTTGTCCATAGAATTTGATTTTTGTGTTTGATAGATACTTTAAAGACCTTTTAAATGACGTACGATATGACCCCCAGCAACCGTCGTTAACCCCAAAAAATGAACTTATATTGGAAATTAGGATAATTTTGAAAAAAATTAATTTTACAATCTCGACGTTGTCCATAGAATTTGATTTTTGGCTTTAATAGATACTTTAAAGACTTTTGAAATGACGTACTCACCCCCCAGAAACCGTCCTTAACCCCAAAAAATGACATTATATTGTAAAATAATAAATTTTGAAAAAAATATGCATTTTTCAATCTCGACGTTGTCCATAGAATTTGATTTTTCGCTTTGACAGATACTTTAAAGACCTTTCAAATGACGTACCATATGACCCCCCAGCAACCGTCGTTAACCCCAAAAAATGAACTTATATTGGAAATTAGTACAATTTTGAAAAAAATGAATTTTTTAATCTCGACGTTGTCCATAGAATTTGGTTTTTGGCTTTGATAGATACTTTAAAGACCTTTCAAACCACGTACGATATGACCCCCCAGCAACCGTCCTTAACCCCAAAAAATGACATTATTTTGTAAAATAATAAATTTTGAAAACAACATGCATTTTTCAATCTCGACGTTGTCCATAGAATTTGATTTTTGTGTTTGATAGATACTTTAAAGACCTTTTAAATGACGTACGATATGACCCCCCAGCAACCGTCGTTAACCCCAAAAAATCAACTTATATTGGAAATTAGGATAATTTTGAAAAAAATTAATTTTACAATCTCGACGTTGTCCATAGAATTTGATTTTTGGCTTTAATAGATACTTTAAAGACTTTTTAAATGACGTACTCACCCCCCAGAAACCGTCCTTAACCCCAAAAAATGACATTATATTGTAAAATAATAAATTTTGAAAAAAATATGCATTTTTCAATCTCGACGTTGTCCATAGAATTTGATTTTTCGCTTTGACAGATACTTTAAAGACCTTTCAAGTGACGTACCATATGGCCCCCCAGCAACCGTCGTTAACCCCAAAAAATGAACTTATATTGGAAATTAAGACAATTTTGAAAAAAATGTATTTTTCAATCTCGACGTTGTCCATAGAATTTGATTTTTGGCTTTGATAGATACTTTAAAGACCTTTTAAACGACTTGCGATATCACCCCCCAGCAACCGTCCTTAACCCCAAAAAATGACATTATATTGTAAAATAATAAATTTTGAAAAAAACATGCATTTTTCAATCTCGACGTTGTCTATAGAATTTGATTTTTCGCTTTGACAGATACTTTAAAGACCTTTCAAATGACGTACCATATGGCCCCTCAGCAACTGTCGTTAACCCCAAAAAATGAACTTATATTGGAAATTAGGACAATTTTGAAAAAAATTAATTTTTCAATCTCGACGTTGTTCATAGAATTTGATTTTTGGCTTTAATAGATACTTTAAAGACTTTTTAAATGACGTACTCACCCCCCAGCAACCGTCCTTAACCCCAAAAAATGACATTATATTGTAAAATAATAAATTTTGAAAAAAATATGCATTTTTCAATCTCGAAGTTGTCCATAGAATTTGATTTTTCGCTTTGACAGATACTTTAAAGACCTTTCTAATGACGTACCATATTTTTCCATACCGTGTTTTAAATACTCTCCAAAAAAAAGTAAAATTCTACATTGAGCACTTTTTTAATTTTTTTTTTATTTTAAATTCAAAAAATGGTTTTGTGTGATATATTATTACTAGTATAATTCAATCTTAACAATATTTTAAAGCATAAAGATTAAAAAAACTATTTTGAGGTTAAATTGTCTTTGTTTATAATATTAAAATAAAAACCAATTACCTAAACTGCTTAAAATATATTTCTCAGGTTTGTTAGTATGATAGTTAATTTATAATTTTTTTGGTAGGCGTTGGGATATGAAGAAAACAAGGATAATCTATAAAATTTACTAGACTTGACCCGAAAATACACGCGTCGGTATGTAAGGCCTAATAATGATGTCAAAAATATTTACAAATCCTACGCGTACCCACGAAGAAAGTCAAAAGTTTGTTTGTTGTGTTTTAATAAATGTAAAGTTATGATTCAAATAAAAGAAGCACTTAAAAAAAATAAAAACTGTTTTCTTAATTACGATTCGGCATACGAATAATGTTTTCCAGTTGTGGTGTGTGCGGTTGGCAAATGTAACTTATATCGTTCAACTCATTGAGGTAAATGGTTCAACTCTTAGTAAAGAACAAATTTAGGCAATTGATTTTTCTCCATTTCATTTAAAAAGGAACACATTTGAGCTAGAAATATTGAACGAAACCATTTTTTTTATACCCTTTTTTGTTACCGATGCAAAAAAACTTTTTTTTTTGGTTACCGATGCAAAAAAACTTTTTTTGATCACGAGTGCAAAAAAAGATTTCTGTCCGTTTTTTACCCAAAATTAAATAGAAATAGCGCAAAATAGTAAAATTGAAAAAATACAATTATTTTGGCCTAAAAATTAAGCCATTTCCTCTAGTTCTCACCAAGTATTTACGAAAAAATCATTTAAAAACATCGTCAAAATATCAAACTGTCAAAAATTAAAATGTCGCAACAATGAACGTCACCGAGTAAAAAGGCCCGTCGCTATGCTACTATTGTTATTTCATTTACCAGCCGCCTTGATTTATCGTGTAAAGATGGAGTGTTGTGAGAAGTGCTGTGCGTTCGAGATTTTTAAAAGTATATTCCTGTTTTCCTTGGATTTTTTGATAAAGGTATTAAAAAAAATAGTTGGTGTTAACAACTCGCGGCTAAATTGTGCTTTTTTTACCCGCGTTTTTAAATACGTCGCTGCACTCGTTATTTAAACCTACGCTTGTAAAAAAAGCACTATTTTAGCCACTAGTTGTGAAAACTACTATTTTGATATAAAAATTTAAAAAAAATCGTTTTTTTAAGAAAAGTGCCCAAATTAATTTTTTTTGGAGATTATTTAGAAGAAAATTTGAGGTGCAAAAACTTTTTGGTTGAAATAAATCGAAGACCACCGTAAGTAGCTAAATGAAGAAGGTACTAAACTAGTTGTTTTTTTTTTAAATTTATACTAGTATGGAGGCTACTGAGATCGGCAAAAAAAGACCTAAATAGAAAATTTTGTCTGTCTGAGACACGATTACTCAAAAATCGCCTAACCCATTTTTATCAAATTTGGCACAAAAATTCAACACCCAGCGATGAGCTGATTAGTTTTTGATGGGGGTGGGGGTTTGTAAACAGGATCGGAAGGGGGGGGTAAACTTTTTAAAAATTCTGACTCACGAACCGTAGCATCTAGCGACACACAGTTTACATTAAGATAGAAAATTACATTTTTAACAAAAATTTTATTAATGTTGAAGTCTGTCACTTTGACAATTTTTGAGATATTCAAGAAAAACAAAAATATACTTACTAAAAATCTTAACTCATGAACCGTAACAGCTAGCAACACACGGTTTTGACATTAGGATATATAATTAAATTTTTTTGTAGTAGCTATCGATGCACAACAATAATTATATTAATGTTAAAGTCTGTCAGATGCGTAGTTTTTGAGATATTTAGGAAAAATTTGTATGGAGTGTTATAGATACGTGCCTCCTGGCCATATTTTTTTTTATTGTAATAGTTGAACTGTGGGTTGTAGCTAATTTTTTTGGTGATAGTAGCTTATAATAACTGAATGAACACGGGTTACTGTTTTGGTCCGCGTTTTGAAAAACCCCTATCCGCCACCCGGGGAAGCGTCCGATGGGAGACAGAAAACTCCTCACGGATTTTTTTTTTGTTTTTTTGTTTTTTTTTTGTTTTTTTTAACACATTTTTTTTTGTTTTTTTTTTATTATTTTTAGAAAATCCTAAAAAGTATTTCTCAAGCAAACACAATAACTAAATGTTTTAGTAAACCTTTAAACTAACAGTAATCCTTCAAAAATACTACTAACTGGGTTTTGCATAAATAAGCAATACGAAAGAAAAATAAATATTTTTTATAAGTTTTTTTTTATTTTTTTTTAAGTTTTTTTAATTTTTTTTTCAGTTTTAAGTTTTTTTTTATTTTTTTTTTTAAGTAGGTGGGTATATCTCAAAAGAATGCAAACCTAACTATTCTACTAAACCTAAACTAACAGTTAGCCTTAAATACTACTAACTAGGTACTACATGAGTAACACCAACGCAAAATAAACATTTTATTTGGTTTTGACTTTGGATTTTTAGACCTGTTTTATAAGATACCCATCTATTCTACTAAACCTAAACTAAAACAAAGACTTAAAATGCCACAAACTGCGTACCTATTGCTAAAGTAATATAAAATCAAAATAAACATTTTTTACAAGTTTTATTTTTCTTTTAATCCTAATTTTTAGAACTAAATACTTAGTAGTCAAAAAAGACTATAACCTATAAGATAAAAACTTTTTTATTTTAAAGTAAAAAAAATATTATCAAGAGTGTAGGGTGAGGGGTAATTAAACAGAGGATCTTGTATACCAAATATTTCTTGATAATAATGCGTTAAATCAATCTCCTCGTCTAGGCCAAAAAATATGCGACATATTTTTTTGTTAAGGAACTTTACCAAAACAAAGGCTATAAACTCAGTATCTATAGAATTTAAGCTGTTTTTTATGTAGTTGGCAATGCACAGGGAATCTTCATACCTCAAAAAGGCGGTTGATTCATCCCACTTCAAATGCTGAACCTTATCTTTTATTTCAAGATATTGTTGGCACCAATTATTTGTCTCTTTGGTGTTATATATATGCTGCATATCATCCAAATAATGTTGAACAATATAATAAATAACTGTGCTGTGTAAGGTTATTTCAGTTTTTTGCTGTTGAACACCATAAGGATTTGATACCGTTTGACATAATATGCAACGAAAATAATCTTTGTTTTTTATGTCTTTAAGACATTTTTTGTGAATTAATCTATTGCAGGAATTACACTGCTCAGAGATTTTTAAACCTGTTTTATTTCCACACATTAAACAATGCATTTTAACGTTTTCGGATGTTAACAATAATATCTGTTGCAGTTGAATTCTGTAACTTTCCGGATCGAAATTTTGATCAAAATCTATTAAAGGTAACTTTGTTTTTGATTTAACTATGGTTTCAATGTAAAATATGACAAAAACTCCACAATTACAGTTGTCGTTTTGTTTAGGAAGGTTATTAATCGTTTTAACACTCCAATTATCAATATTTAGGTCAATTCCTAATAGCCGTTTGTTGCGATATTGAAAAAAGTGGGAAATAATATCTTGGATGTATATATGTGAAATATTTGAATTCTTCGCTGAGTCAAAAACGTAAGCTATTTTTGAATTTATATCTAGAGCTAAGAGATACCAGTGCGTGTTATTCACATTAACAGGAATAAGTACAGTTTCAATATTCTGAAACGATTGTGTTAAGCCTACCGAAACAGAACGATAAACAGTTGAAAAGTCTTTGTAATTTTTCGAAAATATTACCTGAGAACACAGTGTGTCCATAAACACAACATTATTTGACTTTTGCATTAACAAGGAATCCGTTATGAAATCAATGCATGGATCTGATAGCCACCGTTTCTTATAGTTTTCTGGATCTTCCTCCACCTTATCGTAAATCGATTGCAGTCCAAAGTAGGAACTGCTAAACAGTTTTTCTTTTCCATTTCTATAAATTCCAACTAAAAAATTATTTTCCTTGGAATTTTTAAGATAATAGCCTGCACTAAAAATAAGCCCGTTATTAAGATGGTAATTTTTATGTTGAACAGTTTCACGAAAGGTAGGTAGTTCTATCTCACTGTCAGATGAATCTAAAACAATTGTTGTTTCTATTTCATTAACATCTTTTGAAGTTTTAGGATTCAAAAAATGTTGTTCGTCTCTTTCACTGTCAGGTAACTCTGTAACAATTGATGTTCGTATTATATTAACTTCTTTTGGAATACTTAGACTTGAAGAAAGTTGTTTATCTGTCTTTAAATTTTCTGAGGATGTTTGTTTTAAATTCTGCTGCTTTTCTATCTTTTTATTTAAATTATTTAGCATAAAATAATTTTTTTTGGTGCGCTTTGGTCGCCATTTTTCTTGCGTTAAGGGTTGGTCAATTTCTTGGGATAACTCTTTTCTTGGGCGTTTTTTTGGCTTAGATCCTATATTATTTTTTATAGCTGTGATTTCGGTGCTAATTTTAGCCCAATTTTTATCAACAAAGCGCCCGATTTTTTCGTAGGTTTGTCCTTCCAGTACTTCTTTTTTATCTATTTTGAACCAGCATTCGACGTTAGAGTTTGAAAATCTATTTACTTTTATGTGTGCTGATTCACAGATTACATTATTAAAAAGACCTGTCCATATAGGAGCGTACGGCATACAGTATTTTAAAATATACATTGCAAAATCTGGAGAATAAAGATCGTTTACTTCTAGGCTAGAGTCACTTTTAATGGCTTTAGTTTCTGTATTAATATTTTCTAAAATATCGTTGTGGATTTTGGAAAACATTAAGTAAAAAGGAGATTCTGCATATTTTCCGCGCTCATGACATTCATCTTCTGCTCTTAAATCCCAGTCTAAAACACAAAGTTCAATAGTATCATCAATAATTTCATTTTTAGATGCATTTGCTTTAATGAGCATTAAAGCATTTTTTACTTTGTCGGTTACTTTTGGAGTTAAAAGTATTGTAACAAAATATTGAAACAGCAATTTTAAATCATTTAAACTTTCTGATAGCACTAAGGTCGTAATCATTTCAATTGTAACGCGACGGCTTTCTTTCGTAAGCTTTATCTTAGACAGACGATTAGATATCTTCTTAATAAAGTGTGCACAACAGTTTCTAATGAATATGAGTTCACTTATGTCACATGACTGATTGGTTAAATATTTGTACGCTATTTTTAAGTACCTGAACATGGTCATCTCGTTGTATCCTAAACACAAGCCGACTATGATGG
Organism: Oxystoma pomonae; assembly: GCA_963921995.1. Lineage (NCBI taxonomy): Eukaryota > Metazoa > Arthropoda > Insecta > Coleoptera > Brentidae > Oxystoma > Oxystoma pomonae. The sequence goes on from OY998165.1 coordinate 97,556,313, forward strand.
CCATACTCCCGTCAGTAACAACGCAGGAAAACCAAGCCATGGCCTCAGGCTTTCTCAGTTTAACGGTTAAAAAGTATTTATGTTTCATGAAAAAACGTGCAATATTGCAATGATCTTGTTCTGACGAAATTAGCTCAGCAACAGGAAGAATATGATTTTCGACATTAATTACCAGTGCATAATAATATACTGTAGACCTTGGAACAATTGGCCTTACGACAGAACCAGTTGCGTCCAAAAATCCCACACATTTTTTTTGTGTTGACAAAATATCGGCCTGTTGTTTGCTGAACATATAACATTCCGTTTTATTAGACGGACTTTGTAGGTACTGCTTCAGAGAGTTATCTGCTGTGTTTCTTAAAACCAAATCTAAATAAGAATTCGGACTAAAATCTAAGTCGCCCTTTGCCTCAGAACGTGCTTTTTGATAAACTGCTAATGGTCTAACCAAATGCCAGTTACTGTCTTGTAGGGCTTTATCATCAGATTTATCTAAATCTTCTGCACGAACTCGGTTAGGGAGGGTTTTAAGAAGTTTTTCTTTTATCTGTCGCCTTTCTTCCCCCTTTAACTGGTATGCCAATTGGTTTTCATTATCATGATTTTGTTTTTCTTGGTTGAAATGTATAGTGATTTTGGTTATAAAGTTTTTGTCGCCATAGTAATCAAACCTAAACCTTTTGCAGCCAACATGTTTGCAATTCGCATATTCAGTTAAAATTGGACCGTTAGTTTTTTTACGTATATGAGATCCCTTAAATGCAATGACGCAATATATTCCGTTATTAATTAAAATATCTTGAGTTAATATTCTGTGACGCTCGTTTATCTTCTCTAGGTTAATGTTACAACTTAAATTAACACTAAGAGGATATAATTTTCTAATTTTAGCAAGTGATACTTCAATTTTCTTACTGACATTTTCGGAAGTATCTGTAACATTATTAGTGTCCTCAAACAACTTTTCACCTACATGCAGAGAGTTATCAAATTCGGATCTTTCTGAATCCTCTTTATAATTAATCTTTTCTTTATCAGTTCTACCATTCTTATTATCTTTTAATAATATTTCACCTATATGTCCTAAGGTACCAAATGCAGAAGTTTTTGAATCATTTCTATAATTGTGGGATTCGTTATCTGTTGTAACATTATTACGTTCAAATAATGTATCAAGTACATCCCGAGAGCTACCGAATTGAGAATTTTTTGAATCATCAATATTTTTTTGATCTTTAATATTATCAATGGATTTAAGTGATACATGATCTTTGTTTCTCTGCCAGTACTGATAAATGCGATACCTGTTGTTTGTAGTGTCTTTTATTTTAAAAGCACTACAAACAACAGAGTATGCGGAGCAACCAACATAACTTTTGTCAAAATCATTCATAGATATCTTGCGATTTTTTATCAAGTCGCAAATCTTTTGCATATCTAACCCTTTGGTCTTTTTTTTGGGCATCTTAAAAAAATATATATCAAAAACTAAAATTTATTTTTACAAAACACAAAATTTTTGCTTTACAGCAACAATAATGCAATTGACCAGTAAAAGTCCAACGTAAGTAGGTACCTATATCTAGACCACAGGAATATTAAACATAATTGCTTAAGAAATTTTTAACTAGAAAAACGCCACGCTAATATGCAGAGGTTTCACATGGGCAACTACTATACGTCTGGGTACGCCGGTATATTAAGACTTGCTGCTTTTTTGTAAAAAACCCAAATGGAATCAAAATAGCAAAATTGATGGGTTTGCGCAAGTATCAGTAGTAGGAATGTGTAAGGGCAAAACTTTACGTTTATGTCAGCAGGTATATGAGCATATGCTGCTTTTTTGTAAAAAAAATCCAAATTGAATAAAATAGCAAAATTGATGGGGTTCCGCAAGGATCAGTAGTAGGACCACGTAAGGGCAACAACTTTACGTCTGTGTAAGCAGCTGTATTAACAGTTGCTTCTTTTTTCTAAAAAACCCAAATGGAATAAAAATAGCAAAATTGATGGGGTTCTGCAAGGATCAGTAGTAGGACCGCGTAAGGGCAACTACTATACGTCTGGGTAAGCAGGTATATTAACTCTCGCTGTTTTGGTTAAGAAAACCCAAATTCGCCAAATTCATGGGACTTCACAAGCATCATTAACAGGACCATGTAAGAGCAACTACTAGATGTCCGAGTAGGTACGTATATTAACACTCAAAATTGATGGTTTTCCGCAAGGATTAGTAGTAGGATCGCGTAAGGGCAACTACTATACGTATGGGTACGCAGGTATATTAACACTTGCTGCTTTTTTGCAATAAGGTTCTGGAAGGATCAGTAGTAGGACCTCGTAAGGGCAACAACTTTAGGTCTATGTAAGCAGGTAGGATTAACACTCGCTGCTGTTTTCTAAGAAATTGCAAAATTGATGGGGTTCCGCAAGGATCATTGTTAGGACCGCGTAAGAGCAACTACTAGATATCCGAGTAAGTAGGTATATTTTTTCTGAAAAACCCAAATTGAAAAAATATCGCTTCATTAATGAGGTTCCGCAAGGATCAGTAGTAGGACCGCGGAGGGCAAAAAATGTACTCTGGCTAAGCACTTAAGATTAGCACTCCCTGTCTCCCCCAAAATTGATGGGGTTCCGCAAGGATCATTACTAGGACCGCGTTAGGGCAACTATATTAATATACATTGCTTTTTAAGGAAAAACCCAAATTGAATAAAAATACCAAAAATGATGGGGTTCCGCAAAGATCAGTAGTAGGACCGCGTAAGGGCAACAACTTTATGTCTGTGTAAGCAGATATATTAACATACGCTACTTTTTTCAAAAAAATCCAAATTGAATAAAAATAGCAAAATTGATGGAGTTCCGCAAGGATCAGTAGTAGGACCGCGTAAGGGCAACAACTTTACGTCTGGGTAAGCAGCTATATTAACACTTGCTGCTTTTTTCTAAAAGACTCAAATTGAATAAAAATAGCAAAATTGACGGATTTTCGCAAGGATCAGTAATAGAAATTCGTAAGGGCAACAACCCTACGTTTATGTCTGCAGGTATATTAACATATGCTGCTTTTTTGTAAAAAAAACCCAAATTGCATAAAATAGCAAAATTGATGGGGTTCCGCAAGGATCATTACTAGGACCGCGTTAGGGCAACTATATTAATATATACTGCTTTTACTGCTGTTACGGAAAAACCCAAATTGAACAAAAATACCAAAATGATGGGGTTCCGCAAAGATCAGTAGTAGGACCGCGTAAGGGCAACAACTTTACGTCTATGTAAGCAGATATATTAACATACGCTACTTTTTTCAAAAAAATCCAAATTGAATAAAAATAGCAAAATTGATGGAGTTCCGCAAGGATCAGTAGTAGGACCGCGTAAGGGCAACAACTTTACGTCTGGGTAAGCAGCTATATTAACACTTGCTGCTTTTTTCTAAAAGACTCAAATTGAATAAAAATAGCAAAATTGACGGATTTTCGCAAGGATCAGTAATAGAAATTCGTAAGGGCAAAAATCCTACGTTTATGTCTGCAGGTATATTAACATATGCTGCTTTTTTGTAAAAAAACCAAAATTGCATAAAATAGCAAAATTGATGGGGTTCCGCAAGGATCATTACTAGGACCGCGTTAGGGCAACTATATTAATATACACTGCTTTTTACGGAAAAACCCAAATTGAACAAAAATACCAAAAATGATGGGGTTCCGCAAAGATCAGTAGTAGGACCGCGTAAGGGCAACAACTTTACGTCTATGTAAGCAGATATATTAACATACGCTACTTTTTTCAAAAAAATCCAAATTGAATAAAAATAGCAAAATTGATGGAGTTCCGCAAGGATCAGTAGTAGGACCGCGTAAGGGCAACAACTTTACGTCTGGGTAAGCAGCTATATTAACACTTGCTGCTTTTTTCTAAAAGACTCAAATTGAATAAAAATAGCAAAATTGACGGATTTTCGCAAGGATCAGTAATAGAAATTCGTAAGGGCAACAACCCTACGTTTATGTCTGCAGGTATATTAACATATGCTGCTTTTTTGTAAAAAAAACCCAAATTGCATAAAATAGCAAAATTGATGGGGTTCCGCAAGGATCATTACTAGGACCGCGTTAGGGCAACTATATTAATATATACTGCTTTTACTGCTGTTACGGAAAAACCCAAATTGAACAAAAATACCAAAAATGATGGGGTTCCGCAAAGATCAGTAGTAGGACCGCGTAAGGGCAACAACTTTACGTCTATGTAAGCAGATATATTAACATACGCTACTTTTTTCAAAAATATCCAAGTTGAATAAAAATAGCAAAATTGATGGAGTTCCGCAAGGATCAGTAGTAGGACCGCGTAAGGGCAACAACTTTACGTCTGGGTAAGCAGCTATATTAACACTTGCTGCTTTTTTCTAAAAGACTCAAATTGAATAAAAATAGCAAAATTGACGGATTTTCGCAAGGATCAGTAATAGAAATTCGTAAGGGCAACAATCCTACGTTTATGTCTGCAGGTATATTAACATATGCTGCTTTTTTGTAAAAAAACCAAAATTGCATAAAATAGCAAAATTGATGGGGTTCCGCAAGGATCATTACTAGGACCGCGTTAGGGCAACTATATTAATATACACTGCTTTTTACGGAAAAACCCAAATTGAACAAAAATACCAAAAATGATGGGGTTCCGCAAAGATCAGTAGTAGGACCGCGTAAGGGCAACAACTTTACGTCTATGTAAGCAGATATATTAACATACGCTACTTTTTTCAAAAAAATCCAAATTGAATAAAAATAGCAAAATTGATGGAGTTCCGCAAGGATCAGTAGTAGGACCGCGTAAGGGCAACAACTTTACGTCTGGGTAAGCAGCTATATTAACACTTGCTGCTTTTTTCTAAAAGACTCAAATTGAATAAAAATAGCAAAATTGACGGATTTTCGCAAGGATCAGGAATAGAAATTCGTAAGGGCAACAACCCTACGTTTATGTCTGCAGGTATATTAACATATGCTGCTTTTTTGTAAAAAAAACCCAAATTGCATAAAATAGTAAAATTGATGGGGTTCCGCAAGGATCGGTAGTAGGACCGCGTAAGAGCAACAACTTCTATTTTCCAATGTAAGGTCGTTTTCTGTGGTGAAGGACGGTTGCTGTAGGGTCATGTCATACGTCATTAGAAAGCTCCTTAAAGCGACTATCAAACCAAAAAATCAAATTCTATGGACAACGTCGAGATTGAAAAATGCATTTTTTTCTCAAAATTTATTATTTTACAATATAATGTCATTTTATGGGGTTAAGGACGGTTGCTGGGGGGTAATATCGTACGTACTTTGAAAGGTCTTTACAGTATCTATCAAAGCCAAAAATCAAATTCTATAGACAACGTCGAGATTAAAAAATTCATTTTTTTCAAAATTGTCCTAATTTCCAATATAAGTTCATTTTTTGGGGTTAACGACGGTCGCTGGGGGGCCATATCCTACGTCATTTGAAAGGTCTTTAAAGTATCTATCAAACCGAAAAAGCAAATTCTATGGACAACGTCGAGATTGAAAAATGCATGTTTTTTTCAAAATTTATTATTTTACAATATAATGTCATTTTTTGGGGTTAAGGACGGTTGCTGGGGGGTGATATCGTACGTCATTTAAAAGGTATTTAAATTATCTATCAAACACAAAAATCAAATTCTATGAACAACGTCGAGATTGAAAAATTAATTTTTTTCAAAATTGTCCTAATTTCCAATATAAGTTCATTTTTTGGGGTTAACGACGGTTGCTGGGGGGTCATATCGTACGTCATTTGAAAGGTCTTTAAAGTATCTATCAAACACAAAAATCAAATTCTATGGACAACGTCGAGATTGAAAAATGCATGTTTTTTTCAAAATTTATTATTTTACAATATAATGTCATTTTTTGGGGTTAAGGACGGTTGCTGGGGGGTGATATCGTACGTTATTTGCAAGGTCTTTAAAGTATCTATCAAACAAAAAAATCAAATTCTATGGACAACGTCGAGATTGAAAAATGCATGTTTTTTTCAAAATTTATTATTTTACAATATAATGTCATTTTTTGGGGTTAAGGACGGTTGCTGGGGGGTGATATCGTACGTTATTTGCAAGGTCTTTAAAGTATCTATCAAACAAAAAAATCAAATTCTATGGACAACGTCGAGATTGAAAAATGCATGTTTTTTTCAAAATTTATTATTTTACAATATAATGTCATTTTTTGGGGTTAAGGACGGTTGCTGGGGGGTGATATCGTACGTCATTTAAAAGGTATTTAAATTATCTATCAAACACAAAAATCAAATTCTATGGACAACGTCGAGATTGAAAAATTAATTTTTTTCAAAATTGTCCTAATTTCCAATATAAGTTTATTTTTTGGGGTTAACGACGGTAGCTGGGGGGCCATATCCTACGTCATTTGAAAGGTCTTTAAAGTATCTATCAAACCGAAAAAGCAAATTCTATGGACAACGTCGAGATTGAAAAATGCATGTTTTTTTCAAAATTTATTATTTTACAATATAATGTCATTTTTTGGGGTTAAGGACGGTTGCTGGGGGGTGATATCGTACGTCATTTAAAAGGTATTTAAATTATCTATCAAACACAAAAATCAAATTCTATGGACAACGTCGAGATTGAAAAATGCATGTTTTTTTCAAAATTTACTATTTTACAATATAATGTCATTTTTTGGGGTTAAGGACGGTTGCTGGGGGGTGATATCGTACGTCATTTAAAAGGTATTTAAATTATCTATCAAACACAAAAATCAAATTCTATGGACAACGTCGAGATTGAAAAATTAATTTTTTTCAAAATTGTCCTAATTTCCAATATAAGTTCATTTTTTGGGGTTAACGACGGTTGCTGGGGGGTCATATCGTACGTCATTTGAAAGGTCTTTAAAGTATCTATCAAACACAAAAATCAAATTCTATGGACAACGTCGAGATTGAAAAATGCATGTTTTCTTCAAAATTTATTATTTTACAATATAATGTCATTTTTTGGGGTTAAGGACGGTTGCTGGGGGGTGATATCGTACGTCATTTAAAAGGTATTTAAATTATCTATCAAACCGAAAAAGCAAATTCTATGGACAACGTCGAGATTGAAAAATGCATGTTTTTTTCAAAATTTATTATTTTACAATATAATGTCATTTTTTGGGGTTAAGGACGGTTGCTGGGGGGTGATATCGTACGTCATTTAAAAGGTATTTAAATTATCTATCAAACACAAAAATCAAATTCTATGGACAACGTCGAGATTGAAAAATTAATTTTTTTCAAAATTGTCCTAATTTCCAATATAAGTTCATTTTTTGGGGTTAACGACGGTTGCTGGGGGGTCATATCGTACGTCATTTGAAAGGTCTTTAAAGTATCTATCAAACACAAAAATCAAATTCTATGGGCAACGTCGAGATTGAAAAATGCATGTTTTTTTCAAAATTTATTATTTTACAATATAATGTCATTTTTTGGGGTTAAGGACGGTTGCTGGGGGGTGATATCGTACGTCATTTAAAAGGTATTTAAATTATCTGTCAAACCGAAAAAGCAAATTCTATGGACAACGTCGAGATTGAAAAATGCATGTTTTTTTCAAAATTTATTATTTTACAATATAATGTCATTTTTTGGGGTTAAGGACGGTTGCTGGGGGGTGATATCGTACGTCATTTAAAAGGTATTTAAATTATCTATCAAACACAAAAATCAAATTCTATGGACAACGTCGAGATTGAAAAATTAATTTTTTTCAAAATTGTCCTAATTTCCAATATAAGTTCATTTTTTGGGGTTAACGACGGTTGCTGGGGGGTCATATCGTACGTCATTTGAAAGGTCTTTAAAGTATCTATCAAACACAAAAATCAAATTCTATGGACAACGTCGAGATTGAAAAATGCATGTTTTTTTCAAAATTTATTATTTTACAATATAATGTCATTTTTTGGGGTTAAGGACGGTTGCTGGGGGGTGATATCGTACGTTATTTGCAAGGTCTTTAAAGTATCTATCAAACAAAAAAATCAAATTCTATGGACAACGTCGAGATTGAAAAATGCATGTTTTTTTCAAAATTTATTATTTTACAATATAATGTCATTTTTTGGGGTTAAGGACGGTTGCTGGGGGGTGATATCGTACGTTATTTGCAAGGTCTTTAAAGTATCTATCAAACAAAAAAATCAAATTCTATGGACAACGTCGAGATTGAAAAATGCATGTTTTTTTCAAAATTTATTATTTTACAATATAATGTCATTTTTTGGGGTTAAGGACGGTTGCTGGGGGGTGATATCGTACGTCATTTAAAAGGTATTTAAATTATCTATCAAACACAAAAATCAAATTCTATGGACAACGTCGAGATTGAAAAATTAATTTTTTTCAAAATTGTCCTAATTTCCAATATAAGTTTATTTTTTGGGGTTAACGACGGTAGCTGGGGGGCCATATCCTACGTCATTTGAAAGGTCTTTAAAGTATCTATCAAACCGAAAAAGCAAATTCTATGGACAACGTCGAGATTGAAAAATGCATGTTTTTTTCAAAATTTATTATTTTACAATATAATGTCATTTTTTGGGGTTAAGGACGGTTGCTGGGGGGTGATATCGTACGTCATTTAAAAGGTATTTAAATTATCTATCAAACACAAAAATCAAATTCTATGGACAACGTCGAGATTGAAAAATGCATGTTTTTTTCAAAATTTACTATTTTACAATATAATGTCATTTTTTGGGGTTAAGGACGGTTGCTGGGGGGTGATATCGTACGTCATTTAAAAGGTATTTAAATTATCTATCAAACACAAAAATCAAATTCTATGGACAACGTCGAGATTGAAAAATTAATTTTTTTCAAAATTGTCCTAATTTCCAATATAAGTTCATTTTTTGGGGTTAACGACGGTTGCTGGGGGGTCATATCGTACGTCATTTGAAAGGTCTTTAAAGTATCTATCAAACACAAAAATCAAATTCTATGGACAACGTCGAGATTGAAAAATGCATGTTTTCTTCAAAATTTATTATTTTACAATATAATGTCATTTTTTGGGGTTAAGGACGGTTGCTGGGGGGTGATATCGTACGTCATTTAAAAGGTATTTAAATTATCTATCAAACCGAAAAAGCAAATTCTATGGACAACGTCGAGATTGAAAAATGCATGTTTTTTTCAAAATTTATTATTTTACAATATAATGTCATTTTTTGGGGTTAAGGACGGTTGCTGGGGGGTGATATCGTACGTCATTTAAAAGGTATTTAAATTATCTATCAAACACAAAAATCAAATTCTATGGACAACGTCGAGATTGAAAAATTAATTTTTTTCAAAATTGTCCTAATTTCCAATATAAGTTCATTTTTTGGGGTTAACGACGGTTGCTGGGGGGTCATATCGTACGTCATTTGAAAGGTCTTTAAAGTATCTATCAAACACAAAAATCAAATTCTATGGGCAACGTCGAGATTGAAAAATGCATGTTTTTTTCAAAATTTATTATTTTACAATATAATGTCATTTTTTGGGGTTAAGGACGGTTGCTGGGGGGTGATATCGTACGTCATTTAAAAGGTATTTAAATTATCTGTCAAACCGAAAAAGCAAATTCTATGGACAACGTCGAGATTGAAAAATGCATGTTTTTTTCAAAATTTATTATTTTACAATATAATGTCATTTTTTGGGGTTAAGGACGGTTGCTGGGGGGTGATATCGTACGTCATTTAAAAGGTATTTAAATTATCTATCAAACACAAAAATCAAATTCTATGGACAACGTCGAGATTGAAAAATTAATTTTTTTCAAAATTGTCCTAATTTCCAATATAAGTTCATTTTTTGGGGTTAACGACGGTTGCTGGGGGGTCATATCGTACGTCATTTGAAAGGTCTTTAAAGTATCTATCAAACACAAAAATCAAATTCTATGGGCAACGTCGAGATTGAAAAATGCATGTTTTTTTCAAAATTTATTATTTTACAATATAATGTCATTTTTTGGGGTTAAGGACGGTTGCTGGGGGGTGATATCGTACGTCATTTAAAAGGTATTTAAATTATCTATCAAACACAAAAATCAAATTCCATGGACAACGTCGAGATTGAAAAATTAATTTTTTTCAAAATTGTCCTAATTTCCAATATAAGTTTATTTTTTGGGGTTAACGACGGTCGCTGGGGGGCCATATCCTACCTCATTTGAAAGGTCTTTAAAGTATCTATCAAACCGAAAAAGCAAATTCTATGGACAACGTCGAGATTGAAAAATGCATGTTTTTTTCAAAATTTATTATTTTACAATATAATGTCATTTTTTAGGGTTAAGGACGGTTGCTGGGGGGTGATATCGTACGCCATTTAAAAGGTATTTAAATTATCTATCAAACACAAAAATCAAATTCTATGGACAACGTCGAGATTAAAAAATTAATTTTTTTCAAAATTGTCCTAATTTCCAATATAAGTTTATTTTTTGGGGTTAACGACGGTCGCTGGGGGGCCATATCCTACGTCATTTGAAAGGTCTTTAAAGTGTCTATCAAACCGAAAAAGCAAATTCTATGGACAACGTCGAGATTGAAAAATGCATGTTTTTTTCAAAATTTATTATTTTACAATATAATGTCATTTTTTGGGGTTAAGGACGGTCGCTGGGGGGTCATATCGTACGTCATTTGAAAGGTCTTTAAAGTATCTATCAAACACAAAAATCAAATTCTATGGACAACGTCGAGATTGAAAAATGCATGTTTTTTTCAAAATTTATTATTTTACAATATAATGTCATTTTTTGGGGTTAAGGACGGTTGCTGGGAGGTGATATCGTACGTTATTTGCAAGGTCTTTAAAGTATCTATCAAACACAAAAATCAAATTCTATGGACAACGTCGAGATTGAAAAATGCATGTTTTTTTCAAAATTTATTATTTTACAATATAATGTCATTTTTTGGGGTTAACGACAGTTGCTGGGTGGTAATATCGTACATCATTTAAAAGGTCTTTAAAGTATCTATCAAAGCCAAAAATGAAATTCTTTGGACAAGGTCGAGATTGAAAAATTAATTTTTTTCAAAATTGTCTTAATTTCCAATATAAGTTCATTTTTTGGGGTTAACGACGGCTGCTGGGGGGTCACATGGTACGTCATTTGAAAGGTCTTTAAAGTATCTGTCAAAGCGAAAAATCAAATTCTATGGACAACGTCGAGATTGAAAAATGCATGTTTTTTTCAAAATTTATTATTTTACAATATAATGTCATTTTTTGGGGTTAAGGACGGTTGCTGGGGGGTGATATCGTACGTCATTTAAAAGGTATTTAAATTATCTATCAAAGACAAAAATCAAATTCTATGGACAACGTCGAGATTGAAAAATTAATTTTTTTCAAAATTGTCCTAATTTCCAATATAAGTTCATTTTTTGGGGTTAACGACGGTCGCTGGGGGGCCATATCCTACGTCATTTGAAAGGTCTTTAAAGTATCTATCAAACCGAAAAAGCAAATTCTATGGATAACGTCGAGATTAAAAAATGCATGTTTTTTTCAAAATTTATTATTTTACAATATAATGTCATTTATTGGGGTTAAGGACGGTTGCTGGGGGGTGATATCGTACGTCATTTAAAAGGTATTTAAATTATCTATCAAACACAAAAATCAAATTCTATGGACAACGTCGAGATTGAAAAATTAATTTTTTTCAAAATTGTCCTAATTTCCAATATAAGTTCATTTTTTGGGGTTAACGACGGTTGCTGGGGAGTCATATCGTACGTCATTTGAAAGTTCTTTAAAGTGTCTATCAAACACAAAAATCAAATTCTATGGACAACGTTGAGATTGAAAAATGCATGTTTTTTTCAAAATTTATTATTTTACAATATAATGTCATTTTTTGGGGTTAAGGACGGTTGCTGGGGGGTGATATCGTACGTCATTTAAAAGGTATTTAAATTATCTATCAAACACAAAAATCAAATTCTATGGACAACGTCGAGTTTAAGAAATTAATTTTTTTCAAAATTGTCCTAATTTCCAATATAAGTTCATTATTTGGGGTTAACGCGGTCGCTGGGAGGCCATATCGTACTTCGTTTAAAAGGTCTTTAAAGTGTCTATCAAACCGCAAAAGCAAATTGTATGGACAACGTCGAGATTAAAAAATTAATTTTTTTCAAAATTGTCCTAATTTCCAATATAAGTTCATTTTTTGGGGTTAACGACTGTTGCTGGGGGGTCATTTCGCACATCATTTGCAAGGTATTTAAAGTATCTATCAAAGACAAAAATCAAATTCTATGGACAACGTCGAGATTGAAAAATTAATTTTTTTCAAAATTGTCCTAATTTCCAATATAAGTTTATTTTTTGGGGTTAACGACGGTCGCTGGGGGGCCATATCCTACGTCATTTGAAAGGTCTTTAAAGTATCTATCAAACCGAAAAAGCAAATTCTATGGACAACGTCGAGATTGAAAAATGCATGTTTTTTTCAAAATTTATTATTTTACAATATAATGTCATTTTTTGGGGTTAAGGACGGTTGCTGGGGGGTGATATCGTACGTCATTTAAAAGGTATTTAAATTATCTATCAAACCGAAAAAGCAAATTCTATGGACAACGTCGAGATTGAAAAATGCATGTTTTTTTCAAAATTTATTATTTTACAATATAATGTCATTTTTTGGGGTTAAGGACGGTTGCTGGGGGGTGATATCGTACGTCATTTAAAAGGTATTTAAATTATCTATCAAACCGAAAAAGCAAATTCTATGGACAACGTCGAGATTGAAAAATGCATGTTTTTTTCAAAATTTATTATTTTACAATATAATGTCATTTTTTGGGGTTAAGGACGGTTGCTGGGGGTGATATCGTACGTAATTTGAAAGGTCTTTAAAGTATCTATCAAACACAAAAATCAAATTCTATGGACAACATCGAGATTGAAAAATGCATGTTTTTTTCAAAATTTATTATTTTACAATATAATGTCATTTTTTGGGGTTAAGGACGGTTGCTAGGGGGTGATATCGTACGTCATTTAAAAGGTATTTAAATTATCTATCAAACACCAAAATCAAATTCTATGGACAACGTCGAGTTTAAGAAATTAATTTTTTTCAAAATTGTCCTAATTTCCAATATAAGTTCATTATTTGGGGTTAACGACGGTTGCTGGGGGGTCATATCGTACGTCATTTGAAAGGTCTTTAAAGTATCTATCAAACACAAAAATCAAATTCTATGGACAACGTCGAGATTGAAAAATGCATGTTTTTTTCAAAATTTATTATTTTACAATATAATGTCATTTTTTGGGGTTAAGGACGGTTGCTGGGGGGTGATATCGTACGTCATTTAAAAGGTATTTAAATTATCTATTAAACCGAAAAAGCAAATTCTATGGACAACGTCGAGATTGAAAAATGCATGTTTTTTTCAAAATTTATTATTTTACAATATAATGTCATTTTTTGGGGTTAAGGACGGTTGCTGGGGGGTGATATCGTACGTAATTTGAAAGGTCTTTAAAGTATCTATCAAACACAAAAATCAAATTCTATGGACAACATCGAGATTGAAAAATGCATGTTTTTTTCAAAATTTATTGTTTTACAATATAATGTCATTTTTTGGGGTTAAGGACGGTTGCTAGGGGGTGATATCGTACGTCATTTAAAAGGTATTTAAATTATCTATCAAACACAAAAATCAAATTCTATGGACAACGTCGAGTTTAAGAAATTAATTTTTTTCAAAATTGTCCTAATTTCCAATATAAGTTCATTATTTGGGGTTAACGCGGTCGCTGGAGGGCCATATCGTACTTCGTTTGAAAGGTCTTTAAAGTGTCTATCAAACCGCAAAAGCAAATTGTATGGACAACGTCGAGATTAAAAAATTAATTTTTTTCAAAATTGTCCTAATTTCCAATATAAGTTCATTTTTTGGGGTTAACGACTGTTGCTGGGGGGTCATTTCGCACATCATTTGCAAGGTCTTTAAAGTATCTATCAAACACAAAAATCAAATTCTATGGACAACGTCGAGATTGAAAAATGCATGTTTTTTTCAAAATTTATTATTTTACAATATAATGTCATTTTTTGGGGTTAACGACGGTTGCTGGGTGGTGAAATCGTACATCATTTAAAAGGTATTTAAATTATCTATCAAACACAAAAATCAAATTCTATGGACAACGTCGAGTTTAAGAAATTAATTTTTTTCAAAATTGTCCTAATTTCCAATATAAGTTCATTATTTGGGGTTAACGCGGTCGCTGGGGGGCCATATCGTACTTCGTTTGAAAGGTCTTTAAAGTGTCTATCAAACCGCAAAAGCAAATTGTATGGACAACGTCGAGATTAAAAAATTAATTTTTTTCAAAATTGTCCTAATTTCCAATATAAGTTCATTTTTTGGGGTTAACGACGGTCGCTGGGGGGGCATATCGTACGTCATTTGAAAGGAACCGGAAAAGCAAATTTTATGAACAACGTCGAGATTGAAAAATGCATGTTTTTTTCAAAATTTATTATTTTACAATATAATGTCATTTTTAGGGGTTAAGGACGGTTGCTGGGAGGTGATATCGTACGTAATTTAAAAGGTCTTTAAAGTATCTATTAAAGCCAAAAATCAAATTCTATGGTCAACGTCGATATTGTAAAATTATTTTTTTTTCAAAATTCTCCTAATTTCCAATATAAATTCGTTTTTTGGGGTTAACGACGGTTGCTGGGGGGTCATATCGTACGTCATTTGAAAGGTCTTTAAAGTATCTATCAAACACAAAAATCAAATTCTATGGACAACGTCGAGATTGAAAAATGCATGTTATTTTCAAAATTTATTATTTTACAATATAATGTAATTTTTTGGGGTTAAGGACGGTAGCTGGGGGGTAATATTGTACGTAATTTGAAAGGTCTTTAAAGTATCTATCAAAGCCAAAAATCAAGTTCTATGGACAACGTCGAGATTAAAAAATTCACTTTTTTCAAAATTGTCCTAATTTCCAATATAAGTTAATTTTTTGGAATTAACGACTGTTGCTGGGGGGTCATGTCGAACGTCATTTGAAAGGTCTTTAAAGTATCTATCAAACACAAAAATCAAATTCTATGGACAACATCGAGATTGAAAAATGCATGTTTTTTTCAAAATTTATTATTTTACAATATAGTCATTTTTTGGGGTTAACGACGGTTGCTGGGGGGTCATATCGTACGTCATTTGAAAGGTATTTAAATTATCTATCAAAGCCAAAAATCAAATTCTATGGACAACGTCGATATTGTAAAATTAATTTTTTTCAAAATTCTCCTAATTTCCAATATAAATTCGTTTTTTGGGGTTAACGACGGTTGCTGGGGGGCCATATCGTACGTCATTTGAAAGGTCTTTAAAGTGTCTGTCAAAGCCAAAAATCAAATTCTATGGACAACGTCGAGATTGAAAAATGCATGTTGTTTTCAAAATTTATTATTTTACAATATAATGTCATTTTTTGGGGTTAAGGACGGTCGCTGGGGGGCGATATCGTACGTCATTTAAAAGGTATTTAAAGTATCTATCAAAGCCAAAAATCAAATTTTATGGACAACGTCGAGATTGAAAATTGCATGTTTTTTTCAAAATTTATTATTTTACAATATAATGTCATTTTTTGGGGTTAAGGACGGTTGCTGGGGGGTGATATCGTACGTCATTTAAAAGGTCTTTAAAGTATCTATCAAAGCCAAAAATCAAATTCTATGGACAACGTCGAGATTGAAAAATTCATTTTTTTCAAAATTGTCCTAATTTCCAATATAAGTTCATTTTTTTGGGTTAACGACGGTCGTTGGGGGGTCATATCGTACGTCATTTGAAAGGTCTTTAAAGTGTCTGTCAAAGCCAAAAATCAAATTCTATGGACAACGTCGAGATTGAAAAATGCATGTTGTTTTCAAAATTTATTATTTTACAATATAATGTCATTTTTTGGGGTTAAGGACGGTCGCTGGGGGGCGATATCATTCGTCATTTAAAAGGTATTTAAAGTATCTATCAAAGCCAAAAATCAAATTTTATGGACAACGTCGAGATTAAAAAATTAATTTTTTTCAAAATTGTCCTAATTTCCGACATAAGTTCATTTTTTGTACGCCATTTGAAAGGTCTTTAAAGTGTCTGTCAAAACCAAAAATCAAATTCTATGGACAACGTCGAGATTGAAAAATGCATGTTGTTTTCAAAATTTATTATTTTACAATATAATGTCATTTTTTGGAGTTAAGGACGGTAACTGGGGGGCGATATCGTACGTCATTTGGAAGGTCTTTGAAGTAGCTATCAAAGCCAAAAATCAAATTCGTTTTCTGTGGTGAAGGACGGTTGCTGGAGGGTCATGTCATACGTCATTAGAAAGCTCCTTAAAGCGTCTATCAAACCAAAAAATCAAATTCTATGGACAACGTCGAGATTGAAAAATGCATTTTTTTCAAAATTGTCCCATTTTCCAATTTAAGGTAATTTTTTGGGGTTAAGGACTGTTGCTGGGAGGTCATTTTGTACCTCGTTTGAAAGGTCTTTAAAGTATCTAAAAAGGCCAAAAATGAAATTGATTAGCAAAACATGACCAAAAATTTGTATTCCTTATCCCCAAAAACCCCCTTGTAACAATTTTGATTGAAATCAGACAAAGGTAAGTGTTTCCCCCCCTCCACTCCCCTCGTGGAAAGGGAAGGGCTGCCTTATAATACCATAATTATGATTGTATTGTCACCGGAACTATAAATGCATGCCAAATTTAAAGGCAATTGGATGTGTATAAGTCAGTTAAAATTGGTTAGCAAAACATGACCAAAAATCGTCCATCTTGAATCCGCCATACCGAATTTTTAAAATCTGATTAGAAATTTGTCATCGCCATCCCCAAATGCCCCCACATACCAAATTTCAACAAAATCGGGCGTACTTCAACTGTACCCCCCCTGCATCCCCTTCGAGTGGGGGGAGCTATCAAGTTCATTACACTATAATATTGTTGTCATCGCAACTATATAAGCATGACAAATTTGAAGCCGATCGGATATATACAAGTCAAAATTTTGTGTCCCATAAGCCTAAAATCCAGTTAAAGTTGTTACTCGCCTGCTGTTCGTACGCGAACTCGCATCAACCTTACACTCGTCATTTATGAGGAGGGAGGTATTTGGAGACTATCCTGCAAATTTCGTCAAAATCGGGCAGTTGATTGCAGAGATAAACGCGTTTAAAATATTTATTCTTGATTTATTTGGTCCACTGTAATATTTACAAATCTAAATCTGAATCCAAATCCAACTTCAACGACGTGTACGAGTGGTATCACAAACTGATTCCTAGAATCGCCCTGAAATAAGAAAGCGTAAAATGAAACGTTGCAAGGAGTTCGAAAACGTTAGTTCGATAAAGGATCTTATTACCTAGAAGAAATGACTGGACCTACTTTCCCGTAGATTGCATAATTAAGCCGCAAATCGCGAAAAACAAATGCACCCCCAAATCCAAGATGGCGGAAAAACCCCTAGGGAGATGAACTCTAAAACGTAGATTTATCTTTTGGCTTATGTACTCAAACTACTTACAAAGTTTCATTGAGCCTTCTCTTATATCAAAGTAGTTCTGCGAGATTCGGTTTATAATATCGGCCGCACCACGCTCGACTTTCAGGCGCTGGGGGTGAGCGCGCGCGAATTCGAAGCACTGCACTGCAAAAATCAAGAATAATACGCAAAAAAATTAGGAGATAAATATTGTAGAGCTTTTCAAGGTCTACATTTATCTCCTGATTATATTCTTTCATAAAAATTGTTTAAATAATGAATTTATAATTTTTTTATTTCTATAGTTTCGATGGGGATTCTTATTATCTACAATAAATTACTGGGCATACTTTTCCGTAAACTACATATTTAAGGCAAAAATCGCAAAAAATAAATGCATCCCTAAATCCAAGATGGCGGAAAAACCTCTCGGGGGAAGAAGTCTAAAACCTGGGTTTAAGCTTCTTTATATATACCCTCAAAGTTTCATTCTGTTCGCTCCGATTCCGAACTAAAATTCTAGATTGCTTGGACTATATTGGTATGGTGGACTAAAAAATTAAGCAATTGAAGGCTGGTGTCCCCGGTTGTATTCTTACATAAATTACTCAATAATAAAATTGATTGCTCACAACTATTAAGTAGACTTCCACTTAATTTAAAACAATACTTACTTTTTATAACAAAAGGTATAATACAAATTATGGCCAAAACTCACCAATCTCTCAGTTGCTAACTTCCTATAATTCATATTTTAACTTAGAATAAAAAGAGACAAGATATCTGGTCCAACGAAAACTCCTTGTCAAATAATAACCACTGTTTATTTACAAACAAAATCACAAGGAACCAAAGGTGATAATTATCGATTATTTTTCTATTCTTTTAAACGACGTTAGAACGATAGGGACAGAGAATTCTGTCTTAACCACTTTAGGTCGTGATTGGCTTGTGGATAAGGAAAGTCGGCAGAGCGCAGACGGTTGGATGATATTTTTATTGACAGAAGCTTTTTCGTGTTATTTATTTTAAAATTTAAAGATGTTTTTAGCAGTAAGTCGTTTTAAAATCACATTTTGTCAGAAAACGTTTATAGTGTGTTTTTTTACCAGTAGGAGAATATTTCAGTGCATTTAAAGTGATATTTTGGAACCAATCGTTCAATGTTTTGAAAACAAAGGGAAAGCAAGTGAAATCAGTCAGTGGCGGTACATGCCGGTAGGTAACAAAAAATTTAAAAAAATTATGAAATATACTTAAATTAGTAGATCCTTATATTAAAATATCAACAAACGCGTTTTTTTTTTGTTAATTTTCCAAATTTAAAATACGTTTGATAAAGTAGTTAATGCGTCAAATGAGATATTTTCGAACGCTTTTATAAGGCTTTCCTCGAGGTTTTTTTATAAGACGATAAAATAAGGCATACATTTGATGAAGTAGTTAATGCGCAAATGAGATATTTTCGAAGGTTTTTTTTTATAAAGACTATAAAATAAAGGTAGGTAAAGTCCTTAAACCAACTTGCAAACAAAAACAAAAGTTAATTCACATGTTTGTAAGAATATTGAATTCATACCTCTTATCAGAATACTAAGGTTGATTTATACTGCCGCCGTCGCCGTTGCCATCTGCGCTCTCCCTTCGAATTGATATTTGAATCTTTTCTGTCCTAGATGTCTCTATATACCCTAAGCATTATTAACTTTATTATGTACTGTAAAAAGTCAGTATAAGTAAGTTTCTGCAGAGAAACACAATAACATAATTTTTAACTAGTAGGTAATATAGGCCTGCCTGCCTGCTGACGGGGTTAATGCCGCGGCTTTTAAGCAGGAGATGCCGATTTAGCTAGAAGGCAGGCTAATTCGATTCCATACCGTCCCTAAGAGAGGACGTTAAGAGGATGGTCCCGTGTGATCCATATATTGATAGTGGAGCACGTCAAAGATCCCTAGCCAAAGGGGTTTAGGTCTAAATCCCTCTAGGAAAAGAAACTGCCTTCCTAGGGGGTGCTCATCAGACCGGTCTGGTGAGTGGGGTAGGGGGGGAATGAGCCACAATAGATCTCTCAGGTCATAGTGGAGGGAGCTGTAAATTTCACCACTCATAACAAACCTAACCTAACCTAACTTAGTAGATAATATTATATTTTTTTGTCTTGAAGTTCCAGGTACTGTGAAATGTGTTTCCTTGTTTTAGTGTTTGGCATAATTTTATTGTGTTGAGAATTGAAATTGCTATAAATTTATACTACAAACATTTATTGTTAGAAAGCTTCCAAAGTTCAATGTTTTTTAAATTATTCTGCAGATATCATATTATAGTAAAATTTTAATAATATAATCCATGTGTAAATTTATATTTAAGTGTACGCCACCAACAGAAAGGTAAACATTGTTCCATATAATAATATAACCAGAGTCTCCGTAAGTATCAGGTATCTTGTTTCTTTTTAATCTAAGTATTTTAACCACATCTATTTGTTTGTAATATCGGAAACAACCTTAATAACATTCGCTTATCAAGTGTTTTAGTTTTTTTAGTGTATTTTTTGTTGCCTTGTCAACAAATTCTTATAAAATTAGTTTAATTATTTTCCGAAATTTTAGTTTTTTTTTCCATTCAGCATTTTTTCTTTACGTAGAATTTAGTTTTATTCTGTAATCACAAAAAATTTTTTGGAATTGTAATCTTGTGCTGCCATGTAATTGGGGAGATAATAGATAATACTCTCTGTTTGGCGGCCTTTAAGTTAAATAAATAAACAAAATAAATAAAAATCACCCCAAAATATTGTTACGCTTTTTACCTATTTGTCCCCATTTTAAAAATTTACGTGAATTAAAGCATATGGCGAAAAGCGCGCCTGAAAAAACGAATAAAAGAGTGGGAGTGCTTTTTAGTAATATTGAATTCACATATATTTAAGTTAATATTATTCATCCAAGTTTTTTATTTGCTTTTCGCAAAGTGTTCATGTTAAAGAAAAAAGTATTTTTTTCTTCTTGGATAACATGTCTCGCGAGAACCTTTTTTTAGTCATTATTATAAAGAGGTCCACACAATATGAAACATATTTTGATCAAAAAAATACAGGGTGTTCCAAATTCGATGCTCACCATGGGGATCTCCGAAACGGTAGGAGATACGAAAAGGTTTCAATTAGGGCAAAGTTGCGGGTCATATAACTTGGCCCCCCCAGTAAAAATTTTAAAAATCTTTTGATTGCACCGTAATGCACCACTTTTTCACCGCTATGCACCAGCATGCAAACGTTTTGCACCCCTTCCCTCGAGAATCTGGAGCCATTTTTATGTGGGGGAGGGGGCCAAATGAAGGCTGGCTCCACCCAACGGTTTTATTCCAAATTTTTTTTTGCACCGTGTAGTAGATCTTTTTAAATGGATATAACTTGGTCCCCCCCTAATCGTTTTTTTGCAAAATTTTTTTTTGCACCGTATAGTAGATCTTTTGCACTGCAATGCACCACCATTAAAACTTTTTGCACCCCCTCACTTTCTTCGCTAGGACCATTTAAATGGATATAACTTAGCCCCCCAATCGTTTTTTTCCAAATTTTTTTTTTGCAACGTGTAGTAGATCTTTTGCACCGCAATGCACCATCATTAAAACCTTTTGCACCCCCTCTCTTTCACCGCTATGGTCATTTAAATGGATATAACTTGGCCCCCCCAATCGTTTTTTTCCAAAAAAATTTTTTGCACCATATAGTAGATCTTTTGCACCGCAATGCACCACCATTAAAATCTTTTGCACCCCCTTCCTTTCCCTGCTATGGCCATTTAAATAGATATTACTGCCCCCTCCCCCCCAATCGTTTCTTTCCAAAAATTTTTTTTGCACTGTATAGTAGATTTTTTGCGCCGCAACGTACCACCATTAAAATCTTTTGCACCCCCTTCCTTCCATCGCTATGGTCATTTAAATGGATATAGCTTCCCCTCCTCAAGCCGTTTTTTTCCAAAAACAATTTTTTCGCCGTGTAGTAGATCTTTTGCACCGCAATGCACCACCATTAAAACCTTTTGCACCCCCTCACTTTCTTCGCTAGGACCATTTAAATGGATATAACTTGGCCCCCAATCATTTTTTTCCAAATTTTTTTTTTGCAACGTGTAGTAGATCTTTTGCGCCGCAATGCACCATCATTAAAACCTTTTGCACCCCCTCCCTTCCACCGCTATGGTCATTTAAATGGATATAACTTGGCCCCCCCAATCGTTTTTTTCCAAAAATTTTTTTTGCACCATATAGTAGATCTTTTGCACCGCAATGCACCACCATTAAAATCTTTTGCACCCCCTTCCTTTCCCTGCTATGGCCATTTAAATAGATATTACTGCCCCCTCCCCCCCAATCGTTTCTTTCCAAAAATTTTTTTTGCACCGTATAGTAGATTTTTTGCGCCGCAACGTACCACCATTAAAATCTTTTGCACCCCCTTCCTTCCATCGCTATGGTCATTTAAATGGATATAACTTGCCCTCCTCAAGCCGTTTTTTTCCAAAAACAATTTTTTCGCCGTGTAGTAGATCTTTTGCACCGCAATGCACCACCATTTAAACCTTTTGAACCTACTCACTTTCTTCGATATGGCCATTTAAATTAATAAATAAATCCTGCAGAAAAAACAGTTAAAATTAAACGTGCTCTGTTTAAAATTCCGAAGCGATTGAAAGTAGATCTTATGTCATATGTTTAAGAGGTGTAGTTGGTTATATGGGGCCTGACCTATGCGCATCGCCATTATGGGTTGTGGGAATCGTATGATGGTTTACAATCAAAAAGCCACCGTCTCTCTTCAAAAAAAGAAGTGAGAATTCAAGTTGTGTATTCTTTAGTTTTTTTACTATAGGTATGCGCTTTTTGTTATATTTTGTATACTTTTATTATTATAAAAATTCAAATTTCTACCCAAATGAACAGTAATTATTTTTGCTTTATACTTTCATCAAATGCATGTTTTAAGTAACCGTCGGTAAATAACCAAACTATGCTTTTTACGGTTTTCGTTGCCAAGAAAAAACTTTTTTTCCCAAGCAACAATTTTAGTTAAGTTATGGATTTTTTTACCATTACGATTGACCATGGTAAAAATGTCCACAATTTAACCTAAATTGTTGCTCCGCTCAAGCCTGTTCCATCCACGTAAAAATTAAGCCGTTCCTCAAGTTTTTGCAAAATAATCATTTTAAAAATACGACCACATAGGTACTCAGAGAGAAGTTAAAAATCCTCCAAATCAGTTACTTCAACCGAAAAGAAACTAAAAAACAAAAGATCAAAAGATCTTAGGTGGCAATATATTGATCTTTTGTTTTCTAGTTTTTTTTCGGTTGAAGTAACTGATTTGGAGGTTTTTTAACTTCTCTCTTTGTTTTAATTGTCTTAGGAGCATAAATCCTATTGGAAATATTAACACGCCAGGACGAATCCGTATCAGGTAACTTGGATAAGTACCAGTGCGAAACGATGCCTATTTGTGAGTAATTAAAAGTTGGAAATCAAAGTGCATGATGGTGTTTAATGATGTATGGGGCGACCCAAGGCGAAACATCGTTTAATCATTTCCCTTTTCGCTTTGGTCCTTTGTGTGTTCCTTGTGGGATGCTCATCCTAGTTTGAATTTTCGTTATTTTCACCGAAGATCTTTTGATCTTTTTTTTTGTAACATAGGTACTGTTTTTTCGAAATTATTCGGATATAAATTCAATATGGCGGATTGACATTTAAACAAGGAAACTAAATGAAAATGTCACTGTTATTCTAAAAAAACTGGCTCTAAAAAAACTGGCTAAAAAAATTTTTTGGGAAAGAACGATTTCCAAGGGGTCGAATAACATCTATTTAAATGGCCATCGCGAAGAAAGGAAGGAAGTGCAAAAGGTTTTAATGGTGGTGCATTGCGGTGGAAAAGATCTACTATACGGTGCAAAAAAAACTTTTGGAAAGAAACGAATGGGGGAGGCCAAGTAATATCCATTTAAATGGCCATATCGGAGGAAGGAAGTGAGTGCAAAAGGTTTTAACCCAGGTAAGGCCACCGTCCTTTTAAAAGCCTATGTGCAGATTTCTGTGCTGAATAATTACAGGATCTTTTAATTTTGGCAACCATCTATACTTGTTTTAAAACATACATTTTACCAACTGCTTACGATTGATCTGAGTTCTCATCGATTTAAGCTAAAGTTTTTGAGTTATTTTTAATTGCATTTTCTTTGACCTGTAACACGACTAATGGGATGTAAGGAAAATTTCTTAATCAGTGCTTGTTACTTTATAGTTTCTTCAAAAATATACAAAAAGTAGTCTTAGGAAACGATGTTACTAAATTTGAGATTAGATATTATGTATACCTATGGGGTATGAGCAAAAATATTTTTGTTGTTCTTTTAAAAGCACGGTGGCCCAATAGGCTGTAATTTTAATTTTTTAGATTCTGGAAGAGACCGCTAAAATTTCACAATATTTTGAAAAAAATTTAACAAATTGATAGGAAAATTCCATAAAATATATACATTTTTTCACTAGGGAATGCCAATTGTGAAAATGTCAGCAAACATGAATTAAAAAAATTGTACTTTTTAAGCACTTGTTTTCCGAGCTGCCAATATCGGCAAAGTACTAAGTAGGAAGTACTTAATTAGCACTGATTTGGCACAATGGCCTGCATCAGACCAGTATGTATATAGTTAGTATAAAAAAGTTGTACTTTTACTTTAATCTTTTCTTTGTACTTTCTTAATATTGGTAAGAACATAACGGATAAGTAATAAGTAGAAAGTAGTTTAAAAAAAAATAAATCAAACAATATAATTTCACACCCTAATAGCACAGTACATCCCAGGGATATCCCCGAAATGATCCATTTGAGATATTCAAAATATCCCAGGGATTGCCTAAATGTCCCACAGAAGTCACATTTAGATCAAATCCCAACCCGCATAACTCCAGAAGGGGATAATGATTCTTAGATTTATCACCATCATATTTCCTAATCTTCTTGATAATAATTTTCAAGTTCACAGGTCACGCTGTCTATAGAAATATATCTAATAGTAGTATATCTTCTGTGGAAAAAAAATATTGAAAGTAGCGCCATCTACTTACAATAGAATTAAGGTAACTATTTTGTAACAAGATGTAAGTGTTTTGTACAATACTCGCTGATTTTAAGATCTATTGTACTTGTTTGCCACTACTAATAATATGCTTGATATTTTTTATTTTTTTTATACAAATTTTTACACGGAATCTTATTTATTTTTTGCTTGTAAAAAAATATTTTTAAATCACTTGTTTGTATCTCTACTTAAAGAAGGTTTTACTGTCATTAGCTCTGCCTGTAGTAGGACTTTTTTTAAAATAAAGTGTAATTTCTTGCTTTATTAAAAACGAAGTACTATATTGTTGCTCTTTTGGCACTTTTTTAAAATATGTAAACTCTGCCATATAAAAATAATAAAAAAAATGCATATCATTGCCGGTTCCAGCAGTTGCCAGTGGTTAAGTTAGTAGTTGCCAGCGGTTAAGTTACAATATTAGTAAAGTACCAGTAGGTCGATG
The DNA here is from genome assembly GCA_963921995.1 of Oxystoma pomonae. Classification (NCBI taxonomy): domain Eukaryota; kingdom Metazoa; phylum Arthropoda; class Insecta; order Coleoptera; family Brentidae; genus Oxystoma; species Oxystoma pomonae. The sequence goes on from OY998165.1 coordinate 97,581,559, forward strand.
TTTGCTGGGATACCGATGAAGATTCTGGAGAGAAAGTTACCGAAAACACTGTACAACGTTATAGCTATTGTATTCAGTACCTCTCAAATTTTTTCCACATCATCGGTAAAAATATTTTCGCAAAAAGAAAAAAGGACTTTCTTGTACTTCATCCTTGTGTTATAAAAAAATATAACGAAGAGACAATCAAAATGTCAGTGGTACTTTCCACTTATCACGCATTCATTAGATATTAGCCTGCATAATGTTTGGAAAATATACCGATCCTATTGCGGAGATAAAATCATTTGAGCTTTAGAAGATCACTAGCTAGAGGAATTCTGGAAACCTATAATAAGAAGACATGAAAAAAGGGACCGAGACGACCATCTGCCAACCTTCACGAACATTCAAATTACGACGTTGCAATGTTTGCCGCAAAAAAGTAATATTTATTATATGTAGAAAACGCAAGGTAGCATTGTATAAAAAAAATGTGTTGGTGAATACCATGAAATTTAAATTTTAGTGTTATATTTTTTGTTTATTTTTAGGTAAAAAAGTTCTGTATATTAGCAAACAAGTCTGAATAAATAATAATTAGAAAGAAGTGTTTGTGGCCACCGCCCGTTTAAAAGAACACTTTCTCGGAGTAAAACTATGCAACTTCAAACCCAAACACCATTTTAAATCCTTTCATATAGACAATATGACCCCGTCAGCCAAAAAATATATACAAATTCAATAAACATAGTTTCGGCCCTATTTGGGTTAATGATGATGCATTGCGGTGTAAAAGATCTAGTACATGGGGAAAATTCTTTTTTTTTTTAAAAAAACGGTTGGGGGGGGCATGTAATATCCATTTAAATGGCCATAGCGGTGGAAGGGAGGGGGTGCAAAAGATTTTAATGATGGTGCATGGCGGTGCAAAAGATCCACTACATGGCACGAAAAAATTTTTTGGAAAAAAACTATTGGGGGGGTGGCAAGTTATATCCATTTAAATGGCCATAGCGGGGGAAGGGAGGGGATGCAAAAGGTTTTAATGATGGTGCATTGCGGTGCAAAAGATCTAATATAGGGTGCAATTTTTTTTTTTTTTCAAAAAAAGATTGGGGGGGGCAAGTTATATCCATTTAAATGACCATAGCGGAGGAAGGGAGGGGGTGCAAAAGGTTTTAATGGTGGTACATTGCGGTGCAAAAGATCTACTACACGGTGCCAAAAAAAAATTTGGGAAAAAACGATTGGGGGGGCCAAGTTATATCCATTTAAATGGCCATAACGGAGGAAGGGAGGGGGAGCAAAAAGTTCTTTTGGAAAAAAGCGATTGGGGGGGGCCAAGTTATATCCATTTAAATGACCATAGCGGAGGAAGGGAGGGGGTGCAAAAGGTTTTAATGGTGGTGCATTGCGGTGCAAAAGATCCACTACACGGTGCAAAAAAAATTTCTGGGAAAAAACGATTGGGGAGCCCAAGTTTTATCCATTTAAATGACCACAGCGGAGGAAGGAGGGGGTGCAAAAGGTTTTAATGGTGGTACATTGCGGTGCAAAAGATCTACTACACGGTGCAAAAAAAATTTTTGGAAAAAAACCAATGGGGGGGCCAGCCTTTATTTTGCCCGCCCCCCCACATAAAAATTGCTGCAGTTTCTCGAGGGACGGGGTGCAAAACGTTTGTATGCTGGTGCATAGCGGTTTAAAAGTGGTGAATTACGGCGCAATCAAAATTTTTAAAATTTTTACTGGGGGGGTCAGGTTATATGACCCCCTCTGCGCAATTTGACGTTTTGCTCAGAAGAAAAAAAAAAGTTTACAAATTCTGGGTAGTTCCGGCGAAAAAAAACGAAATCTTTATTTTTAGTTTTTATATTTTTAGAAATAGAAGTGTTAGAATTTTAAAAAAAAGTCATTGGCGTCTACTTCAGCACAAAAATTTGCTATAAGGTTCTGTAGCCACGATGCATATCCTTGAGCTTTACGAGTTTCTCTTGTAAATTTTACGACTTCCACCCCAAGTAATATTTTAAATTAAGTTTTAATAAAAAGTTTTCCAATTTTTATAGAGGCATCCACAATTTCTTTGTAATTTATATCTGATCTCCAGGTTTTGTTGCATAGGCGCAATTACACAGACGAACATGCTCAAACAAAAGCTCCTGCAAAAGATCTAAAATTTTTTGCGTGAACATTTTTGTGAGCTTTTCTTTGAACATTTTGTTCGGGTAAATTTTTGAGCAAATTATTGCTATCTATTTTGGAAACATATTTTTAAAGATGAGAATAAATAAAATTTCACATCAGTGATCAGTAATCTTAATTCTTTAAAAAAATGCAACATCAACTTTTATTTTAAATTTTTGTAAAAAAAAAGCCGACGGCAAGCTAAACATTATTATTAGCTATCGATTTTGTCACATGGATTAGGGTTACTTATAATATTTTATTCTTAGGGTTTTTCCCGGATTTTCTTGAGAGTTTCTTTTTATTTCCAAGGGTTTTTTTCCTAAATTCAAAAAAAAAAATCCAAAAAAAAAACTCAAAAATTGCACTTTTAAGCGGTAATCCGTACCTCACGACTAGGCGTGGTGAGGAGGGGGATTTTTTTAAACATATTTTTGTAACTTTACTTTACTCTAAGCTTTGATTGTTTTTTTTTAATTCCTCACACCAGATATACCTAGTTAGTTTAAGGCCCCAAGGGTTGCTTAAAAAAGCAAAAGGTTCATAAAAATGCTGAAGATATAGATATATCTACTGCCAATTTAATGTAATAATCAAGGTCACTGAACCAACAATATGCAAAGAAGAACATTGCGATTCAAAAAGGTGGCCGGCCTACTACCTGCGAAATCCAAAACGCGTGATGATAGATCGGCGACACAGTCTACTAAATTACTGCTAAATTATATTTTTTAGACAAGGATCGGGATCGTAGGGTTGTAAAAGTGGGTAATAAACGGTTATTATTTAAACCGACCGTGCTTTTGTTCATATATTTGAGATTTAATAAAATGTATATAGGTTTTTTAATTTGACTTAATTATTATTGTAAAAGACTAAACTGGGAAGTAACATAAAGAGATAATCTTTTAAACGTAAATTTTTACAGGCAAAAGCAATAAATAAGTGCCAATTATTTTTTTTTTTCTCGTTTTTTTTTACAAGCCCAAAAAAGTTACAAGTATACTGGCATATCCCCTATAAAAATCAGATCAATCGAAATTGCTTATTAGGTAAAATGTGAATTTCGGCATCAAATCGTTTTTCCGTCGGAAAGCACTTGATTAAAAATACCTTGTTTTAAAACTTTGTTTTTCTATTTTCAGTTAAGTTCCATGAATTCCGATAAAAATATATATTTTGAATTTCTAAGAAATTTCTATACCAACATTTCTTCCGTGAGTTTTTTGTACGAGATTCTGCTCGAACTTTTCTTTGAACATTTTGCTCAAGAGGCTCGTGTAAATGTTTGTCGGCATTTCCACATCAAAGGAAAGTTTGTCTGTGTAAATGCGCCTTTACATTAGGACAATAAATATTGTAAAATGTAAAGGTTATGTTTATAACTTGACCACTTACAGAAATATTATGGTGATTTATAGATTAAAAACATAATTTATAAAAGATGCCAGCAAAACTTTTACATGATTAATAATTTATACCTGACAATTTATAGAATATGGTAACAAAAGTTTTATATTTAGTACCGTACGGATTCAAAGGTAAACCTTTATTATTTTTAAAGGGGAAATACTTAGTTTGCTTTTAAGCCTGCTTGAAATGGTGCAATAAATCATAATTTGCATGCAAGTAATTTTTCTCATTTCGCTTGTGTGTATGAGCAAGGCTAAGATTCTAATGGGAAGAAATTTTCATACAATTTTGACAACATATTGCATCAAAAAAGCCTTTTTTAAAGGTAGCACGTTAAAACAAGTTGTAGCTGTCCCAAAATTTTTATTGCTATATGTAAATCTGCATGCATTGCCAAGGAATTAGTGTAATATATACCGTAATGCTATGTTAATTTATATATAAATGCCATGAGTTGTCTAGCCCCTCGTCTGGGAGTTATATTTTATATAATAGGACAAGTTTTATATTTAGCCTCTTACAGATATTTGTATGAACTGATCACCTATAGAATATTATGAAGCAAAAGCTTAATTTATAAATCTCTTATCTGGCTTATAATTTATATATGATACCCTTTAGAACACTGTCCGTAATTTTTAAAGGATATTTTTCTAACTTGACCACCTATAGAAATATAATGGCTTGTTGGGATAACCACCACAGGTACTCTCTACCCATCCGGCGAGTATCACAGCCATCATGTTTTTTCCTTTTTTGACTGTTTCCACAATGTAGAACATTGTTTTTTTTAAATCACTTTTTCTCACTTGCTTGTTGACTGTTGAAAAGTAGGGTTATAGTGGAAAAATGTCATTCATTCTCTTCTTTTAAAGATGGCCAGTTAAACAAGGGTTGGTGGTGGTTGTTTGAGCTACTAATGGCACTTCAGTAAATTAAAAGAACCTTGGAACTATTTTGTAACAATCATAGAGTTAATATAAATAAAAAATATTTCATACTTTTGTTTTAACTTTAATTTTAAACGATCTTATGTTCCAATGACTTTTTGCCAGAACTTGTGCATATAAATTTCATAAAAAAAAATTGAAAAGTGATTATTTCCAGGGCGTGAATTAACAACTCGGAAGCTCAAAGTGTCTTTTTAAAAATTTATTTTTATTACTAAGTTTACAAAAGTCGTATTTTACGACATAAAAATGACAATAGGTAAAATAGATGTTACTAAGACTAAAGATGCTAGCTGACTGCCGGAGCGCTTCGTTGAAGACAAACAACAGGAATCTTCATATTGCAGCTTGGTCAGCAGTTTCTCTGGAAACTGCATGTTTTTCATATTCTCACGGGAAGGAACGGTGATATAATTCCTCCCCCCGAAAATTCAACTTCCGCAATTTTAATGAGGAAGCTGAACGGTAGCTAAGTCCAACTCAGCTTCTTTATAGGGCTGCGTTTTCTTTCTTCTGAGCTGCTTTATTTTCTTATACCCAAAAGTGATCGATAATGAGTATTGTCCAAATACTAGGCATGTAGGCTGGAACTTCAAACGACAGTTCTGGCTGGTTCTGCTAAATTCGGGATTTTATGTTTTCGAGGTAATCCAAATTTGGTTCTTTCAGATGAAGAGTGATGTTAGGTACAGTGACGTCATTAGTATCGGTTTGCAAATCGGGAAAAAGCATCGGTCTGATTGATTTTACCGTTGTGTGGTTTTTGTGGCTTCCGATTAATGTGTGGGCGGTGGCTATTTGGCATCCAAGTGGCATATTGATAAGATATGTTCCAATATTGACTTTGATCGTTTCTTCTTGTCGGATGCATTGTAACTGTAGTGTTTCTCGTTCCGGGAAGACTCCGATCCATTGATCTGATTAGTCCAATTGCTGTATTATTGATTTTGATGGTTTAATTATTGCTTTTTGGCAGGTATTCGAAGCAGGTTTCATGTTCATAAGTTGAATTTCACAGGGAACCTCGTTTTTTGCGTCTAGGAGGTTCAACTTTGGACAGAGGAAGCGTTGTGGTGCGTTCAGAAATGCAAAGTACAATTCATTTTTTACTAAAATTTTGCTTTTTGGAATAATAGCCTTAAACTGACTCTTTTTGAAAATTGGGATTGCATATAAACCAAAGTAATTTAATTCAAAATTTTGCGTAACTGGAATGTTTAGAATAAAAGTTATTTTATTGTTTGAAATATAGCAGTTAATTTTAATAAATTTCTCTATAGATAAAATATTTTCTGATTTAATTTGTACAGGGAAATTATCTGGTTTTATTCTTAATTTTTGCAGTTCTATTAAGCTGCAGTTTTGAGAAAAGAATAGAATTCTCGATATCTTGAAAGAGAGAGAGAGAGAGATCTTGGGAGGAAAGAACGAAATTTCAAAATTGGACGAGTGTCCCACAAGGAACACACAAAAGTCCGAAGCGAAAAGGGAAACAATTAAACGATGTTTTGCCCGGGGTGACTAGCATGGGCTCGTCAGTGGATTCACCAGTCACCCTCAATCCAGACATTATTTAACACCATCGGACACTCTGACTTCCAACACTAAAACACTCACAAATAGGCATCGTTCCGCATGGTACTTATTATAAGTCGCCTGATACGACAACAAGAACAACTTCTTGTTTTAATTGTCTTAGGAGCATATTCCTATTGGAAAGATTAACACGCCAGAACGAACCCGTATCAGGCGACTTATAATAAGTACCATGCGGAACGATGCCTATTTGTGAGTCTTTTAGAGTTAAAAGTCAGAGTGTCCGATGGTGTTAAATGATGTCTGGATTGAGGGTGACCGGTGAATCCACTGACGAGCCCACGCTAGTCACCCCGGGCGAAACATCATTTAATTGTTTCCCTTTTCGCTTTGGACTTTTGTGTGTTCCTTGTGGGACACTCGTCCAATTTTGAAATTTCGTTTTTTCCTCCCAAGATCTTTTGATCTTTTCTTTTTTAGATTCTTTTCGGTTGATGTAACTGATTTGGAAGTTTTGACTTCAAGTTCGAGTTTATTATCTCAAACAGGTTAATCAGCTGATTCATGACATCTTTAATAAAACTCGAATTTTCTCTGTGTGATTATTTTTGTACTACTAAGGCTACTTGATTTAATTTAGATTCCAAAAGTTTTTCATTTTGCGAGATTTGTTGAATTGTTTGATTAAATTTATTGATTAAATCTATTGATAACGAATTTTGCGATTTTATGTTTGATGCCAACTTAATTTGGTTATGTTGTAATTGTTAAATTAATTTGTCGTACCTTTAGCCATCGGCTGAATCAAGATTTCCCGTTATTGATTTAAAAATTGATCCGAAACCATTCACAAGCCCATGTTTTGCCCTTTGTGTGTGAGGTAAGATTTCAAATAATTTGCCTTCTACTCGCGATTGTGTAAACTCGAGAATTTTATTGTATTTCGATGATTCTAATAAATATTCTTTATTTTTGGAAACAAGAGTCCTTAATTTATTTGATTGATTTTTTAATTTAAGAAGTTCTGATATAATGGGATTAAGATCATAATAGTGCATTGAAGTGTGGGTGTATTGTATAACTTTGGCTGTTCCCAATTTAAGAGGAATAAGTCCCGAGTTGTCTTCTAGATTTCTTAATATTATTTGTTCTTGGCACCCTAGGGTAGCCAACCATCTGAAAATAAAAATATTGATCTTAGTCGTTAAATTCAAACGTCATTTTTAATGGGCGTTTTAAGTTGTCCATATGTAATTTTTCTTTTGAGTTGGTGGTTACCGTTTTAGCCTGAGGATTAGTTTTTTTTAATTTAGTTGATTTTGTGAATTTATTTGCGTTTTTCTGTCTAATATGCTTTTTTATGAAAACCTTTTGTTGAGGCCGAAAGATTTCTGGGTCATCCCTATTTTGATTTTGTTTTTCAATGACTTTTTCTTTGTTAGTGATAATTTTTTCGTTTATTTTTGAGTATAAAAGTTTTGATTTTTCTCTGTGAGAATTAACGTAGTCGTTTAATAAAATCTGGTCGATTTCAATTTTGAATGAGTCATTTGAGGTAATATGGCCGTTAATAATGTCAATCGGTTTTAATTTAGTGACGGAATGTATCGAATTATTATACGCGGTTATCGCGTATATCATTTTCATTTTACAAGGTGTTTTTAAATAGTCTTGTGTATTTAAAAGCCTAAGATGCTCGATTAAAGTTGAGTGAAAACGTTCGATTTGTCCGTTCGACTGTGGGTGTTGTGGTGAGCAAAAATGTATATTTATTTTATGCAGGGCTAGAAGTTCCAAAATTACCGAATTTTTTATTTCGGTGCCGTTATCCGAGATTATTTGAGTGGGGATAACGTGATGCGAAAAATACATGATTAAACTATCGGCCAATTCTGTGCCTGAAAATGAGTTTAGATGGTAGGCCTGTCCGTATTTTAAAAAACTATCTATTAAGGTTAAAAACTTTGTTTGCTCGAATGTAAATGTGTCGATGTGTATGATTTCAAATGGCCTTGTGACTGTGGGCGCAATGTTCATTTTTATCTTGACGGGATTCCGCTCATATTTGCTTTGTTGACAAACTTCGCACTCATTTATGTAAGTTTGTACGGCATTTTTAATATTAGGCCAGTAATACCTTTCCCTAATTTTAAGTGTGGTCTCATCAATGCCGCGGTGATTTGATTTACTTTCGTGATAGTTTTTTATTATTTCCGTGATATCGTTTCTATTGGTTACATCGATTAATTTTTTATTACATTTTTTAAATTTAATATGTGGGTGTTTAAAATATCTTTGAAGTGTTACTGAAAGGCGCTCGTACAACCCCGGTGTTTCGAAATAGACAAAATAAAGACTGTCAGGTTGAACATAGTCTTTTATAAAGCTAATTACATCCTGATCAAAATTATTATCTGATATTTGAACAATTATGCGTTTTTTTTTTTCAAATAAAATTTTAATTTTTGGATTTGATGGAGAGTGGTGTACCAAACTAAAAATAATTTGATTTTGACCAAAATTTAAAGGGCATTCGATAATAGGGATTCGTACTACAGGGTGCTCTTCTGCGTTAGAGTGTATAGTTTGGTTGTCAGATTCGTTATCTTGTTGCCTTGGTTGTTGATCGGAATCTGTTGTGTTTTGTTGGCTCAGGTCAGGGTTTGCATGTGTTGTGGTGTTGGCTAGGTCATGATTTGTCTGTGTGATGGCATTGTCTAGATCAGGATTGACCTGTATTGAAACATTGTCCTGGTCTCGGTCAGGATTGACCTGCATTGAAACATTACTAGGTCAGTACTTCCAGGGTAATGTAGCGTTATTAAATCTGCTATTAAATCATCGAAATTTTCAGGCTGATTGGTTTTGTCTGCCATGTACGTCTCTGTTGCGTGAATTTCGATTCTGAAAAGTGCGTCCGCGTTTGTGTTTAGCATTCCTTTTTTATACATCATTTTAAAATCGTATTCTTCCAATTTTATACGCCAGCGTAAAAGTTTTGAACTAGGATCCTTTAGAGAGAAAAGCCACTCAAGAGGTTTGTGTTCAGTAATTATATTAAATTTCCTTCCAAATAGGTACAGGCGAAAGTATTTTGTGACCCATACGATTGCAAGTAACTCGCGCTCTATAACTGAATAATTACATTCGCTCTCATTAAGTGTGCGGGAGGCAAATGCTATCGGAAGGTCGTGACCTATAGATCCTTGCGATAGAACCGCGCCCAATGCTACGTTGCTTGCGTCAGTGGTCAAGTTAGATGTTTTAGTGAAGTCTGGGTATTGTAAAATTGGTTGATTAATCAGAAGATTTTACACGAATTAAAACAAGAAATAAAATCAGGGGTGTGTTCGATTTTTGCACCCTTTTTCAAACATTTGGTGAGCGGTTTCGTTAAATGAGCAAAGCCAAAAATAAAGCGCCTGTAATATCCTACAAGTCCTAAAAAGCCTTTTATTTGTTTTGTTGTCTTTGGTATTGGGTATTCTTTTATTGCCCTAATTTTATCTGGATTGGGTTTTACACCATCTGGTGTTACTATATGTCCGAGGTACGCGACCTCTTTCCTAAGAAATTCGGATTTATCCAATTGTATTTTAAAATTGGCGTCGCGTAATCTTCCAAAAACATTTTTTAGGCGTTCGATGTGTTCTTGTAAAGAGGTACTGAAAATTATTATATCATCAAGATATACAAGACATTTTTCGTTTGGAATGCCGCGCAAAATAGAGTCCATAACGCGTTGGAAAGTGGCGGGGGCGTTTTTTAGCCCAAAGGGCAGACGGAGATATTCATAGTGACCGTTTTCTGTGTTAAATGCCGTTTTTTCAATATCCGATTCAATATCCGAGGGTGGAAAAATATTGGCATTTGCCAAGTTTATCAAGCAAATCAGTGATATTTGCCAATGGATATTTGTCATCGATTGATTTATCGTTTAATTTACGAACATCAATCACCACGCGCCATTTCTGCTTCCCGGAAGCGTCAGCCTTTTTGGGAACCACCCAAATTGGAGATGACCAGGGAGAATTACTTGGGCGAATAATTTTTTGATTATATAACATTTTGTTTATTTGATTTTCTACCTCTTGTTTGTGAATAAAAGGATATCTATACGATTTTGTGTACACGGGTATTTCGTCATGAGTTTTAATTTGGTGTTTGACCCTGCTGGTGAAGGTTAGGGGACTGTTTCTTGGTAAAATATGTTAAGGTTAATAATTTGAGATTTTTCCTCCGGATTTAAATGGTCTGTTCTGATTACTGATGGGTCAAATTTTTCACGTGTGATTGGGCTATTATTGTCCTCAAAATTGTTAAAATAGATTTTTTTGATGCCATTTCGATCAAATCGTTCGACCTGTATCGGTTCCGAAAAATCCAAAGTAACAGCTTCTGTCGTACTGTTTAAGATGCTTGTTAAAGCTTCTCAATTTCTTGCTATTGTTAGACTCTCCGGTATTTCAGAGTTATGAAATTTTTGGTGGGGAATAATAATTTCACCATTAGGGATAGATGTTCTGATTTTTATTATTTGCTCGCTTCTGGGTGACACTTTAATTAAATTTAGTTCTTTTTGGGTGTTTTCAAATAATAATCTTATTTTTGTGTAGGGTGTCATCAAGCTTTTGTTTTCGTAGTTAATGCTGGCTTTTAAAATTGTTAAATTATCCGAGCCTATTAAACCGCTAAAAGCGTTATGAAATTTAAATAATAATAAGAATTTTTTGGTAAGTTAAATATTTTTGAAGCGGGGATTCACGCGCTAAATTTATGAGCCGATTAATGAAAAACAGTCGAAACTACAAAAGGATCATTTTGGATTAAATTTGGAAAATAGTTCATGGCAATATCAGGGTCAATAAAAGATGTTGTCGATCCTGTATCGATTAAAAATTTAAGTTGGAGTTCCGGTAAAATTATGTATGGCAAATGGTTTGAATTGATACAGTTTAGTGAAATTATTGGCGATACTATGTTTGGTTTTCCGGCTGAGGCGTAACCTGAAAATTTTCCTCTTCGTTTGGGACAGTAGTAGGGGTGCTGACGTCATTCCTAGGAGCGTCATAATTTTCGAAATCGAGGGGATCATAATACTCGTATTGATTCTGATCGTAATAATCGTTTGATTGATTTAATTTAGTATTAAACATTTGCGCAGGCGCCCGATGAGAAGTTGATGGGCCCGGCAAATTTGTATTCCTTGTGGAAATACTCATAGGCGTAGGCGTATCGTTTAAGTTTTGACCATTCTTATTAAATGCGTTAAACTGTGGCCTTTGATAGTTGTTTTGCTGTGGTCTAAAAACGTTTCTATTTTGTTGACCGAAAACTTGCGCATTGGAAAAGAATCTTTGTTGAGGTAGGTTAGGCCTGGGTTGAATATTTATTGGACCACGAGGAAATGGTGTGTTTTGTCTGAAAAAATTATTGGGTGTGTTTTTTTGAATTTGAATAATTTGGAAAATTATTTATTGGTTGCATTGGTGGCCTAAATTGTTGATTTTGCGTATGTTTAGGCGTAAATTTATTTTGCTGATTGTTTTGGTTTAAGAAATTTTGAAAATAATGCACATTATCTTCCCTGATTACAAACTGTATTGCTTCGCTGAGATCTTTAGGTTTCATACAACGAATTGTTTTCCTTAGTGGTTCTCGTAACCCAGATAAAAAGGTCCTTAAAGCTAAATTATTGTATAAATTACGTTTCAGAACTTTAGATGCCTCATCAGTTTCGTGGCAATTAATAAAACTACACAAAAGGTTTAGAATGTTAAGAATTCGATCATAAAATTGTTGTGGTTTTTCTTGTGATAATTGTTTCACCATGACTAAATCTCGATTCAAACAACTTTCGTCTATTTGATCGGCGAAGTTACGAGTAAGGGTTGATTTAATATCATCCCAAGAATTGCAAGTTTGAATATTGATTACCAATTTAGGATTTCCGGTTAATTTTGAGACAAGAGAATTCAACAAATAGTTATTTTTGAAACTATTTGGATCTGTAGCTCTGTAAAAATGTTTTATTAAGGAATCACAAATCGATATGAATCGATTTAATTCGTTGGGATTACCATCGAATTGAGGTACGCAATTTAAATATTCTGCTTTAAAACTCGCCATTATTTGTTGCGGTCCTAGCGGACCTAAAATTCTTGGTTGTCCTTGTATATTTTGATTAAAATGATTAGAGTTATTTAATTGAGAAATTTGTTAAAAACTTGAGAGCCAGCTGAAGGTAATTCGATATTCAAGTTATTAAAAATTCCCGTTAAATCGTCTTCAGACATATGAAACTAAATTGTACTTACAAAACTATAAGAACGACTTTAAGCATTTCTCCAAGCTTCTATAAGGTCAACTTCTGGGTTGGCGATTTTGGTCCTCACTATGGTAGCTTCCCTTGCAGAACTAAACGATTCTTTTTTAGCCCTCGAAGAACGTTGCTGAATGCGCCGTAACGGGTCCTCGATGGACTGGGTGTCTTGAAGTTCGAAGAGCCACACCGCCACAATCACCTTTTCACAACGTTCAACTGTTTCGATACCCGATCAATCGTTGATACGAACTATCCTTTTCACGAAGATGCGCTGCGGATAGTCGAATATCCTACCGACTGCGCCAATTAACAACTCTGAAGCTCAAAGTGTCTTTTTAAAAATTTATTTTTATTACTAAGTTTACAAAAGTCGTATTTTACGATATAAAAATGACAATAGGTAAAATAGATGTTACTAAGACTAAAGAAGCTAGCTGACTGCCGGAGCGCTTCGTTGAAGACAAACAACAGGAATCTTCATATTGCAGCTTGGTCAGCAGTTTCTCTGGAAACTGCATGTTTTTCATATTCTCACGGGAAGGAACGGTGATATAATTCGCGTGTGTTTTTTTAAGTTTTTTTACATATGCTTTTATCAGACAACTGTGGTTGGCATGTCTTTTTTGGTAGTAACAGAGCTTTTATTTCCGTTTTTAAGTTATGCATATAAGGATAGAACAAATTGTTAATAATTTATAAGTACTCTACCATTTTTGTGAAGCTAGATTATTTATATGGCCATTGGTTGTGTGTATATGGAAAGCAAAACACCAGATAACCTATTGTGGTTTTGTTGATAGTATTAGAATATAACTGGGTCTTTTTTATAAACAAATCAGGTTGCCTTGTGTTTTATATTGGTGTGTCAAAAGGTGGTTGCAATCTGTTTGGGCTCGTGGTAATAGGAAAGTTCTTTGAAACTTTAGGTTTTTAACATTTGGAGGTGGGAATATTGCCATTACTATTATAAATAAATAAATGTTACTTTGGACTTAAATTTTGTTGTTTATACAACTTAGTTGATTTTTGTTGCATCAATTTAACTCTTTTGGAGCTATTTGAGAGGAATCAGTCAAAATATATCGAATATTTCAAATCTACCATATATAGGAACAGTGAATTTTTAAAAAGATCCACTTTGCTTAAAATGTCTAGCGTCTCAGTTATTCCGTTTTCAGAGACACTAGTCATTTCCCTACAAATACCTAACCTACAAATTTACATAAAATGAATCCGCAGCATTTTATTATGCATAGTCCTTTTAATATTTATAAATGTCCTTCATACTATGTTAACAAAGTAGCGCTAGACACAATGGGTTTTGAAGGGCAATAAAACTGAAAAATATATTTTTATTTTTACAATATAAGCAGAAAAAGCAACTTTTTGTTGACTTTTTTTATCATTTAATTAAATATTACTCAAGCAAGATTTTAATTTGATATGACACATACTTAGTCAGCGAACCATTTATACTTTTTCTGAGAGTACCTACCGTAGTATTTTTTAAAGATTTGTATTCTAAACTCTATTACATTAAATCTGTACTCTTTTTTCGCATATTACAACAATATTTTATAATTTAGTTTCTCTCGAATCACACGTAATATTATTTTTAAACCAAAAGAAAAACAATTCACAGCCAATTAAACTAACAATTAATTTTCCTGCTTAAGTTACAAAAGTTTTGGATTGCGGCGCAATTATATATTTACGATTATATTGACATGTTTTGCCAAGCCCAAGACAAATAAACAAAGCAAAATCTAATTACTCCCTTTCCCTAAGTTTGAGTTATTTTTAAAAAACAAATGTACACTTAACCAGATCATATTGTGAGCCCCCCAAAATATTTTTCCGGTTGCGCTACTGTTAATAATTATTAAGTAGTATTATGTCAAAAATTTAACCATGTTGTTTTTTTTTTAATTTGTTACTATATATAATATGCACTTTTTTGCTCTAAAAAGTTATGTTTACACTGGGGCTGGAAAAAATTGCCGGGTTTTTCCCTAAAAATCTAAAAACTTTTTTCTAAATTGTCCTTTTCCCAGGGGGCTATATTTTCTTCTAGCGAACATTTTCACGGTAGGCCGTGACGGTAAATGTGTGCATTTGTCATAAAATGTAATAAGGGGTGACTCCCAAATCCTAAACATTTGTAATGCCCATAACACTGTCCAACAATAAAAATGTTTCGGGCTCAAAAATAGCGAATTCTTAAGTATTTTCATCCACTGAATTCAAAAATCACCAAATTAGAGATTAGCTCTAGTTTTGGAGATAAGGTGATATTTTACATTTTATATCCTCTAAAAGCATCGAAAAAGAAAATAATAGAAAGAACAGAGAACTGGACAGGGTGGGGAGTTAAAACTAGTGGTACGCTACCATCGATAGTTTTAATTTAGCTATCGATATTTGCAATACCGCCCTACTATTCTCGATATATATGAGCGGGGACTCCCTCCTTTCCGAAATATTTGCGCATCTTTTTATTGAGGGCGACCGATACCTTGTAGTTCAGTTTCATATTTCTAATCGAACGCACAGTTAATGTAGTGTGTATGGTATTGTTATAAAACTAGAACTAGTTGTTTTGGAGTGTTTTTAAAGCAAAAATTATTGTATTAACATGCCTCGTAAATGTGTAAATTCAGTTAACAATTTTTGTTATATTTGTGGAGAAATAACGTTTTCTTCACAGAAACGCAATTTGACGGCTCTTGTGAAGACTGCTTACCATCATTATTTTGGATTGAAAGTAGGAGACCAGGATAAGTCGTGGGCTCCACATATATGTTGCAACTCGTTTTCAGTTCTATTACGAGAGTGGCTTAAAAATAAAAAACGATCCATGACTTTTGGGGTGCCCATGGTTTGGCGGGAGCCTACAAACCACATAGATGACTGCTATTTTTGCTTGACTCCGGTTATCAATGCAGGATTGTCAATGAAAAAAAGAGGAATAGTTCAATATCCGAATCTCACATCTGCTATTCGACCTGTACCACATTCAGACAGTTTACCAATTCCTACTCCACCTCAAAACTATGAATCGGAAGTAGAGAGTGAAGACAATGTAGAAGATGAGGAATTAAACATGCCTTCAATATCACACAACCCTGATTTTGAAGAAAAAGATGATCAGCCACACAGATTGAGTCAGTCTGAGTTAAATGATCTCATTCGAGATCTTGACTTGTCACAGGAGAAGTCAGAACTTCTAGGATCAAGGTTACAGCAATGGAATCTTTTTTAACCAGATGTCAGAGTCTCTAAGTACAGACAGCGTCGGTGGAATCTGTTATCTTTTTTAAGAAGGAGAATAATCTTGTTTTTTGCTGTGATATTAATGGTCTGATGAAAAGTTTGAAAATTGAGCATAATCCAACTGAATGGAGGCTATTCATAGACTCTTCCAAGCTTCCTTCTGTTCCTGTTGGTCACGCAGTTCATATGAAGGAGACTTATGCAAATATGGCAACCCTCCTTAACTCAATCAAATATGCTGAACATAAGTGGAGAATCTGTGGCGAC
This sequence comes from Oxystoma pomonae, assembly GCA_963921995.1. Classification (NCBI taxonomy): domain Eukaryota; kingdom Metazoa; phylum Arthropoda; class Insecta; order Coleoptera; family Brentidae; genus Oxystoma; species Oxystoma pomonae. Next base: position 97,597,492 of record OY998165.1, read on the forward strand.
CTAAAAGTCATTGCTATACTATTAGGAATGCAATTAGGGTAAACAAAATACTGTCGACTCCCATCTTGATTTTTTCCTACCCAGTTGTGGAGCTGTCAGTGACGAGCATGGGGAAAGATTCCACCAGAATATTTCTCTCTCTTTCTTTTTCTTTATGTATAAGGATGTTCCAGAAATTGCTTACAAGAGGAAAGCCAAAAGACAGCGATCTCATGAAGCCCTCAATTAATTCTTCATATATTCAACCACCGGTGAGTGTTCTTTTGTTATTTATAGTGTAACTGTCATTTAAAATACACCTTTTAATATTGTTAGCATACATAATTAATATGTTTCGTTACCTCATAATCCTTATTGAATGAAAAACTCATTATTTTTTTTATTACAGAAACTAGAGCTAATAAAAAATTTTCTTTGTCATATTCGTTTTTCGCAACCCAAAATTGATAGGAATTAACCCATAAGTTGAAGAAAATAAAAAAAAATTGTTGGACAGTGTAATACGACGCTCATTTAAAGTCAGAACCGTAAAAAAGAAGTATTTCTTGTTTATTTCCATTTTAGGCCTGATGATAGTTATCTACTTATACAGGGTGTTTCAGACCTTGTGTCAGAAACTTTTAGAGCGATTTAAGTGGCCTGCAAGTAACATAAAAATATACAGGGTAATTCAAAATTCCCTAGAAAGATTTGAATAGTAGTTAGATATCATTAATATATGACCACATAACAATTAAATATTCCTGTAATGAAATAGTCATATACTTAGAGAACAAAGAATGTGATAAAAATGTTACATTTTACCATTGAGAATATTACTAATACATGCCGGCAAAAAGTTAGGTTCATAAGTTAAGCTCATTCAGGTGATATAAATATGATAGAAGCGTGACGTAAAACATGACTATAATACCACCGGAACGTTTTTTTTAAAAGAATGACTCTGACCATAATATCCCACATAGCAAATATATATCCCTATTAAATATTGCATGGAATTGATTTTGTGCTTCAAAACATGTCCAGATGGCCACAAGTTGGATATTCTAAGATATGCAGCGGATATATAATATCCACATTAATATCCATCAAATATCCATTAGTCTCCACTAAGGTGCAGCCTATCGATATAGGAATATCAATGTATCACCATTATGTTGATGCACTATTTGAGATTAGTTATCAAGAGATTACCTAAATAACTTTTTGCTGTCTTATGTTATAATATATATATAATATAATATGTGGATAATAATATTAACTAAATTATAATAATATATAATGTAAATCGCGTTCTTTTCACAAGATAGTAATATTTTCGGCGAATATGCCAGAATCCTGACAAAAATATTCTTTTTGGGAATATTCATAAAAATAACTTGATTATCACGTCATCATAGGAATATTATTATCTTATTACCAAAGAAATATAACTATCACAAACTCTTAAAGAATATTCAACAAAAAATAGGTCTGGAACATTCCTGTCACATTCACAATAGAATATTCCAAAAATCACTTTGAGGGAATATTTCTACAACATGAATATTCCTAAGAAGTTAAACTTCCAAATCAGTTCCATCAACCGAAAAGAATCTAAAAAAAGAAGATCAAAAGATCTTGGGAGGAAAGAACGAAAACTCAAAATTGGATGAGTGTCCCACAACGAATACACAAAAGGCCAAAGCGAAAGGAGAAACAATTAAATGATGTTTCGCCCGGGGTGACCAGCGTGGGCTCATCAGTGGATTCACCAGTCACCCTCAATCCAGACATCATTTAACACTATCGCACACTCTGACTTCCAACTCTGAATCACTCACAAATAGGCATAGGCAGGAGTGTGCGATAGTGTTAAATGATGTCTGGATTGAGGGTGACTGGTGAATACACTGATGAGCCCACTCCTGCCTATGCCTATTTGTTAGTGATTCAGAGTTGGAAGTCAGAGTGTGCGATAGTGTTAAATGATGTCTGGATTGAGGGTGACTGATGAATCCACTGATGAGCCCACGCTGGTCACCCCGGGCGAAACATCGTTTAATTGTTTTTCCTTTCACTTTGGCCTTTTGTGTGTTCGTTGCGGGACACTCATCCAATTTTGAGTTTTCGTTCTTTCCTCCCAAGATCTTTTGATCTTCTTTTTTTAGATTCTTTTCGGTTGATAGAACTGATTTGGAAGTTTAACTTCTTGTTTTAATTGTCTTAGAAGCATATTCCTATTGGAAAGATTAACACGCCAGGACGAACCCGTATCAGGTGACTTATAGTAAGTACCATGCGGAACGATGCCTATTTGTGAGTGATTCAGACTTGGAAGTGAGTGTGCGATAGTGTTAAATGATGTCTGGATTGAGGGTGACTGGTGAATCCACTGATGAGCCCACGCTGGTCATCCCGGGCGAAACATCGTTTAATTGTTTCTCCTTTCGCTTTGGCCTTTTGTGTGTTCGTTGTGGGACACTCATCCAATTTTGAGTTTTCGTTCTTTCCTCTCAAGATCTTTTGATCTTCTTTTTTTATGAATATTCCTCCAATGTTGTGTGGGTGAAAAGTTACGTGATTATTTTGTTTAAATTCAATTTTTTTTTTCTCTGAATTTAGGAGTAAAATTTTTGTATTTTTTTGGGAATCGTCTTTAAAATAATTTACCAAGCAACTCTACGTTTGCTGACAATGACATTTTTTAGGGTTTTGTCAAGCATTTTGAAGTTGTCAAAGTTTTGTTTTCAAAAATTGATGTTTCTACCACGTAGTAAAGAGTGCTTCTCAGAAAATATTAACAATTTTTAAATGAAAATATTTGTGAGACGAAAGAGTTTACAAAAATATATTGTACTAATTGTTCGTCAGAACAACAAATTCTACCAACAAAAAATAATTACGCCGTTTTCAAAAGCCCCTTCAAAAATGTTTAGGGGAATTAGGGAACATTTTTCCAAGACAAGACTGTACCACTAAAAGTATCCAGATGATTCGTTGACGTATGACACATATAAAGTGCCAAATACCCTTAATCGCGGAATATTCGCACAATTAAATAAAAGCTCAATGATACCTACATTAATGTAAGGGAACAGAGGAATAAATTCGGTAAGCCTCTGCGGCGAGTTATTTTGCTCCGTTATAAATTAAAACCATATCTACTAAGTCGCTGTTTAATTTCCCAAAAAATAAATAGTTGTATTGCAATATTTCGCACCACAGCTAATATTGCATATTTTATTTACTTTCTGTAGTACGATACGGAGATAAGAGCGAGGCGGGCAACGCACTTGCTTGCTTGATGACTGTTTTTTGTTAGGTACTTTGTTTATAAGCCTTAATGTACAGCACAGTTTACTTTTTGATTGATTTTAAGAAAAAAAATATACTCTTTTCGAAAGTTATATTTTTGTAAAGAGTTATACTGAAAATAATTAAAATCTTCTATATACGTCCTACTGTCAAAACCTGTCAAAAATATGTAATTTTTTCCCAAAATTATATAATTTTTTCTCAGAATTACATATTTTTGACAAGAATTTTTGTAGTAATAACCGTTTTTTTTTATAAGCATCATTTAAATGTTTGGAAAATGGAAAAAATTGTCACATTTTGAATTTTAATGCTGTTAATTAAAAAAAAATATTTTCTGAGAAAGCGATGTGAAACCTGAAAGAGAACAAATTTTCGCTAAAAAAACGTTACAATGTTTTTTACATCACTTATAGTTTCTATACAAAAACAAAATTAGTTGAAAAAAATGCTAAAATTATGTCGATTGTATTGAACTTTTTTGCACCAAGATTTCTCTATAAACCTAAAACTCTAAAAAAAAATACAATTACGTGCTAAGTAGGTAGTCTTATTACCTAACAAATGACATTAAAAAAGTCTTGACTCTCTTATATTTATTAAGTAAAAATAAGAAATAACCAAATATCTGCAACATAAGAAAAATAATTTTTTGAATGACCGTAATACTGACTAGTACATGACCCTTCGAACTCATCCCGGTGACAAGATAGATGCAGGAATAAGGGAAATACCTTATATAGTCAATATTTGTTGTTATTTTATTGTATATAAAAAGATGTCTTTCACAGAGTTCCTCTTGTTTAATTTCGCCAGAGGTTACCTTTTCAAATCTAGTCGAAACTTTTTTACTGTCGTTTGACAGGTGATAAAAGTAACTATTTAGTAAATAATTGTTTTTTTAGAGTTAATTTTTGTAGAAAAACCTTGGTGCAAAATAGTTTAATACAATCGAAATGATTTTATCATTTTCTTTAACTTATTTTATTTTTGTATAGAAACTATAAGTTGTCACACTTCAAATGTTACAATTTAACTTATAAATATTAAATATTTAAATTTTAATTTTAATTATTAATTTTAACAAAAATTATACTAATAAAAGTATTATGATAACTATTTTAGTTTCTGTCAGTTTCGCGTGGGGTTATTTGGGACAATGAATGTGCTAACAAATTAATAGAAACGCTTATTAATTAAAGTGAAAGAACACAGAATAATAAATTTACACTTTCTGCTAGAAATTTACATTTCTATTCAGTCTTTCTTCAGTGGTTTTGGTAGAAATGCCTGGGTTAGCAACGCAACCCTTTATCAATATGTGTATTACTGGTTGCCTCTAAAAAAACAAAAATGACCCTTTTAAGAAGAAACAACATTTTATTTTTTTGTTAAATATCTTGAAAACTAGTCTACTGCTAAATTAGTAAATGTTAACTATGCCTAATTACCTATTAATCACTACAAAATCATCTCTTTATCATTCAAATTTCAACTCTAAAGTGTTCCTGATATTCGATTTTTTCTGCTCTCGTCCACGCATTTCCACATCATTTTTCATTAATTTTTATATATAATCGTAAACTACTATGTCTAAACTTCTTGTATTTGCTTCAGTTCTCACAATCCTATTGTTCATAACATTATTATACCTAAAACAAAACAGACAAATTTAGTCAATTTTTTGATTCTAAAAATAGCCTCGATTTTATCACTTACTTTCAAATATTTTCTTTATACCAAGTAAACGCCATTTTACGGAAATCTTTATTAAAGTATCACATCTTAATTTTCTTATTTTTCCATGTTGATATAAAATCAATTGATTTTCAAAATTTTCTTTGTTTTTCTCTTTCCACCTGTCACCTGTACATTGTGACACTGGACAAGCATGCGCATTAATGCTAATCAATAATTCTTCCTTCGACTGAGCTGTTTCTGAACATGTTGCCAGATTTATTTTTCAAGAAAATATTTGTCATTAACTTTTTAGTTTTTGTCGTAAACAAATTTAAACTAATAAATATTTATAAATTCTTATAATTGCTTTTTATTTGTAATACATCAAAATGGTTAACAAAAGCAAAAAATGTACAATGGCAAGTTTGCTCACCATTATTTTTCAAAAGTTATTCAGAAACTCAGATGCCATATCGTCATCAAAATCTTGAAGTTTTTTAATTATTCGAAATTCTTCTAACAAGAAGACATTTTTCTTTTCAATCCCTCTTTTGCTCTATGAGAGTCCTAGATACCACACATGTAAATTTTTACCGTCTAGAAAATTTCCAATTTTTCATTTGAAATTCTTTTACATTATTGTCTCAACATGTCAAGCAAAATGTTTTCTGTAAATTTCAGCTATGGCTCTAGTGCAATTTATAAGATATTCCATAAGACGACGAAGCCGTGAAAAAACGGACATTTTCTCTTCCTAATACACAGCGTGCATTTACAAATTTTAGATGCCTCTATGGAGGTAAGATATTATTATCAAGTTTCTCTCTTGTTAATTTTCCTAGTTTTTTTAAATCTTATTTCTAAAACTTTATTTCTCTGACTCTTTTAGGACCTGTACGGGAGGGCCATAAAATATCCTAATTTATTATCTTTCTATGGAACCATGGCTATGGGCAACTATATAGCTTACTTATAACAATACAAAAATAATTCAGGTGGTAATGGGTAACTGATCGATTATCATGATTTCAATATTTCTGTCCATGAAAGCAGCAGCTAGTATGTCAGCTTGACACCACTACTTACCGAGGCAACCAAATAAAGTACCATTATGGGGGATTCACTGTTGACGTATTACCGGAATTTATTTACCAACTTTTTTATTTTTTTTTTGTTCTGGTTCCTGGATGTTGGTAAAGGATATTTTCACTCACTGGTGATTTTCTTTTGTTTTTTTGTGCCTACTTTTAAATTTTTGGTAACTAATTTTTTTTTGATTAGCAAAGAAGGTACCTTTTTGGTAATACTACGATTACTGAATTAAGTAATAGTTATCGGTTTTATTATCTAAAATAAATTAGGTATAAATCTGAGTATGTAAAGTAACATAGGTACTACATCTAATATTATATAGGGTGGGCGACAAAATTCCGCATTTTTTGGATTGGCTATAGCTTTTGACATAAGTGCTGGATTTTTAAAGATATTGATTTTTTAGAAAGATAAAATGTGATACTTTTTAGATTGCTCGAGAAACAGATGCGTAAGTTCTTAATTGAAATAATACATTTTTAAAACTAAAAATGGATGTCTACGAAGTTGCCGAAAAAGTGCAGATGGTCAAATGGTCAAATCGTCATAACCCAACACACGTTCGATATTGGTCGAGGGAAAATTTGCATTTGTATTTTGACGTAAGAACACAGTATCTCCAAAAACTAAATGTTTGGGAGGGGGGGTATTGTAGGGGAACACGTAATTGGGCCATTTTTTATTAACGGCAATTGCAATTTGAATGGTTCTAGATACTTGGATCTACTGCAGCAGCACATTATTCCAACTGCTAGGCAGTTAGGTGTAAGATTTGGTGAAACATGGTTTCAACAAGATGGTTGTTCCGCTCACAATGTTGGCCTTGTTAGGGAATATCTTGATAATGTATTTCCTAATCGGGTTATAAGTACACGGGGAACTATTTTATGGCCAGCTCGATCTCCCGATCTTGCTCCTAATGACTTCTATCTGTTTTTGAAGAAGCTTTTCAAATTATCACCCCTAACATGCTTGGAAACGTTGGAAGGGGTTTTTATAGTAGGCTCGGATATTGTCTAGCCGAGCAAGGAGGACTTTTCGAACATTTGCTTTAATTTTTTTTTGACTGGGAGAATCTTTTTGGTTTTTAGAATGTATTATTTTATTTTGAGAACTTGCTTTTATTTTGTTTCTCCTTATTATTTTCATTGTAACACGTCGTCACTGATAAATCTGAGCAGTTGACAATAAAAACGCTCTTATTTATCAGTGACAAAAAATAAGAAAATTACGTTATAAAAATTTGCGTATTTATTGACCAAATTCCGGTTTCATTGACTACGCTCCACACAACACCGTGGTTAGAGGCGTACTAAATACAAGGCGAACGGCGGCGAAAGGCAGCGAATGGAGATCGGAAGCCTGAGTGTTGGTTGCTTCACTGATAGGCGTGCGGTGTCTCTTCATGTACGTAAACTGGCAAATTAGACTTCTTTCACCCTATGTTCGCAGTAGCTTGAAGCGGTCTGTATACAAACTATTGAGGAACGAAAGTACTTTCGATTGGGTTTTTTTTTTGAATAGCCATTGGAGAACTGTCGAAGGGGAGTTTGATGATTTTGATTATGTGTCTATCTTTAGTTTTTGATAGTTGCGCCATGGATATTTAACCCGATAGATAGGTAGTGTTTTGTATGGTACAGCGTTGCCAGTGGAGGATTTTTTTAAATATTTTTTCACTGACAGCGTTGTGAGGTTAAAATAGTGTTTGTCTAATTTTTTCTACAAATATTTGATGGTAAACAAGTAATATTTTTCATAGCACACCTTTGCCAATAATTACCTTTTTTTATTGACAAATGTGTAGGATCGAAATAGTGCTACGTTTTTATCAGAATGGTATCAACATCAAAATCAATTGTTTCCTTATGTGTGATATATATTTCAATTTGGATTAATATTAAAATATATTTATTATAAAATCAACTTTGATAATTTAATTAAAATAATTTTCCTGATTTTGAAAATAAATTAAAACGTCAACATATTCCATCACAATTTAAAATAAAATCAAGTGTCGCCCTTTATAACTCAATTTTCTTATTAAAACTCTTAAACGAGCTACCCACAGTGCTCGACAAGACGAAAAGCTGCCGGAGCAAAACACTTTGTATGATTTTCTTTTTGAAAGTTATTATTCTATAATTATAATTATCTTCATAAAGAAAAGAAGTTACAAAGTGATGCAAAAAAAAGTTGTTACATTTTTTTATCGAATCTCTCAGGTTCCCCATCGCTTTTTCGGAAAATATATTTTTTTAACTAGCAGCATTATTTTATTTTATTTTTATTTTATAAATATTTAAATTACGTTTATAAAAAATGGCCCAAATTTTTTATTTTTTAAAAATATTTTTTTTTTACATTTTCTGACAGCAGGACGTATATGGAAGATTTTAATTTTTATCAGAATAACTATTTAGGGACGTCATCTACACAAAAATATACTTTTCGAAAAGAGTATATTTTTTTTCTTAAGATCAATCAAAAACTGAACTGTAATAGTCGAAGGCGAAAAAAATGTTTTAGCATAGGATATAAAAATATTTAAACGAATTTAAGTGAAATGAATCGTCATTTCAAACACCGATCAGTAGTAGGAATCAGGTCTTTCATTTTTATGCATAAGTTGTGATATACCCTGTATAAGGTGTTTAGAATGAAATTATAAAGGTATTGGTTTTGAAGGTTTTGAGAAAATAAAATAAAAAAATAATTCAATTTACTCAGAAAAATGAGTGCATATCATTTTTTTAAACAATTTTGTAAAATTTCTCATCGTGTATTGTTGGCCACAGGTATAACTTTCTGGAAAATTTTTACCTTGATAAAAAAGAATAGTGAATTTTTACAATCAATGATTGGTTACCGTGTGGCCGTAGTAGATATTGCAAAATTACTTGCTGCGTGTAATTCCAAGACGTTTAATAAAAACTTTCTTGGTAAAGCTTTTCTAAAATCTTGCTTATTTGATATACACGAGTTCTTAAATGTTTTTGGTATTGATGTAAAACGTTTGTGTGATTCAGATATACGAAGATTTTTCTATCTTAAAAGTAGAATGTCAGTGACCTTAGCTTAGGAAATGTCGAAGTGACGTTCAAAACGGTTCATGTGATATCCCTGTTTTTTGGGGTCAAATAAACATCAGAATTGGCTGAAGTTTGAATGGAAGGCACATTTTGTAAAAACTAAGAAACGGCTCGGAGAACTTTTTTGATGTTTTGCCGAATAAGCTAAAATTTCTTTGAGTCTTTGAATCTATGCATGGCCTTAGAAAGGAATTCTAGCTTATTCGGCAAAAATTCAAAAAAGTGCTCCGAGCCCTGTCTTAGTTGTTATACAAAATGTTTTTTCTGTTCAAAGGTCAGTCAATTCTGATCTAAATTTAACTCTGATTTGAAAAAGCATGTATAGTGAGTAACTAGGCTCCACTGACAGAAAAAAGAATCTCTACTCTTAACAGAATATCTTAGTAGGTAGTAGATTTTCGTTTTTTTTAATTTTGTGCAATATTGGTGTAAATCTGGCACATTTTGTAAACATTTTGTTTTTGGTAAAACAAAGGGTTCAATTTATAGGTACTTACTTAAAAAAATTTGTGCTAGAAAGCACGGATACCATACAATCAATTATTTTATATTAATCTCGAAAACTGTAGCTTTGAAAGATTTGAACCTTACTACCAAATTTTTTGATAATATTTTTGAAAACCAAAATCTGAAAACTGCATATCAATAGCTGCTTACTTCTAAAGTTATGATTTTTTTTATATATTTCAACGTTTTTTTAAATAACTCGGAAACTGAAGGCCCACGAATTTGGACTTTATGACAAAATTTATAGTCTATATTCACGGAAATTTAAATCTGAAAACCGTATATCGCTACTTGTTTTTGTTCCAAAGTTACAATTTTTTTAAATATTTTATCCCCCTTTTCCCCCCTTTAACCCCCCACCACTTAATCCAAAAGTTAATCAGTTCATGGCCAGCCGATACAGGATTTTTGTGCTAAATTTCGTTGAAACCAATGAACGCGCTCTTGAGTTATCGTGTATACAGAAAGACAGCAGACAATAGACAACAGACCAACAGATCGACAGACAACTTTTTTTTTTTTGGCTAAGGTGTTTTGGAACCTTAGTAACTCGTTTTGGATAAAATTAAAAAAAGTCAAAATTTCACGATTTTAAAATTAGGTGATAAGTTTCATCCAGCATAACTCTCAAATGGCTCCAACGATTTTTAAAATTAATTTTTTAATCAATTTGAGAGGGTCCTATGATGGTCCGTTATATTAAATACTCTTTTACCACTTTCACGACAAAAGTGAAGAATGTATAATAATATTATAAAGACTTTTAGGGTACATTAAGAACGCCGTTTACCACTAAAAATCAAAAACTAAAAACAAATTGAATATTATAGAATTTAAAAAAATTTATATTTTTATTTAAAAAAAAAAAAACAACTTTTTAGAGTTAGTCTCTGTATACCAGGATTAATAAAATGGTCATTTTATTTTATACCTCCATCAATTTCTTTGAGTCTTTGAATCTGTGCATGGCCTTAGAAAGGAATTCTGGCTGATTCGAAAAAATTCAAAAAAGTGCTCCGAGCCGTGTCTGAGTTGTTATACAAAATGTGTATTCTGTTTAAAGGTCAGTCAATTCTGATGGTAATTTAGCTCTGATTTGAAAAAGTATTGATATCAAATAACCTGTTTTGAATGTCACTTCGACCAACACCGTTCTCAACTAAAAAGCCTCTTAACTCCTATTGCCTCAGTGCCCTTTAGCCTATTGTGGCTGCCTAAATTGACACGTAAAATATGGATTTTCTGTCAGTTTGGTGTCAATATGGCCCCGATCATAGGCCAAAGAATACTAAAACGAAAATGAGTTAACTGGCTTTTTAGTTGAGAACGGTGTTGCTTCGACATTTCCCGAACTGAGGCTCCACTGACAGAAAAAAAAATCTCTACTCTTAACAGAATATCTTAGTAGGTATTAGATTTTCGTTTTTTTTTAGTTTGTGCAATATTGGTGTAAGACAGCAGACGACAGAAAACAGACCAACATACCGACAGACAACTTTTTTTTTTCGTCAATTAAGGTATTTTGGAACCTTAGTAACTCATTTTTGGTAAAATTAAGAAAAGTCAAAATTTCACGATTTTAATAGTTCCCCATACCATATTGGTATGGTGGACTAAAAAGTGGTGATAAGTTTCATCCAGCCTAACTCTCAAATGGCTTAAACGATTTTTAAAATTAATTTTTTAATCAATTTAACAGGGTCCCATGGTGGTTTGTTATATTAAGTACTCTTTTACCACTTTCACGACAAAAGTGAAGAATGTATATAATATAATAAAGACTTTTAGGGACATTAAGAAATCCGCTTACCACTAAAAATCATAAACTGAAAAGAAATTGTATATTATAGAATTCAACAAAAATGGAAATTATTTTTATGAAAAAAAAACTTTTTAGAGTTCGCCTCTGTATACCAGGATTAATAAAATGATAACTTTTTTTATACCTTCATCAAAAACATGATTTAAGTAACTGTCTGTAGATAACTAAAGTATGGCTTTTTTGGTTACCGATACAAAAATCCTTTTTTTATCATGGGTGCAAAAAAAGATTGCTATCCGTTTTTCACCCAAAATTAAAGAGAAATAGCGGAAGATAGTAATATTAAAAAAATCTAATTATTCTTGCCTAAAAATGAAGCCGTTTCCGCCAGTTTTCACCAAGTGCTTACATATAATAACTGTCAAAGATTAAAATGTTTCAACAATGAAGGTCACCGACTAAAAAGGCACATCGCTATCGAAACCATTGTTATTTCATTTACCAGCCGCCTTCATTTATAGTGTAAGGATGGTGTGTTTCAAGAAGTACTCTATATTTAAGATTTTTAAAAGTATTTTCCTGTTTTTCTTGGATTTTTTGATAAAGGTATTAAAAAAAATAGTAAAAAACAAAAAGAAGTTAAAAAACCACCGAATCAGTTATCTGAACCGAAAATAATCTCAAAACAAAATATCAAAAGGTCTTAAGTGGAAAAAAACGAAAATTCGAACCTGGATGAGTATCCCACAAACCACACAAAGGACCAAAGTGATAAGATAAATGTTCAAATGATGTTTCGCCCTGGGAAACCAGCGTGGGCTCATCAGTAGTTCCATTGGTCACCCTCCTCAAGCATCAATCAACACCATCATACACTTTGATTTTCAACTTTAAATCACTCACAAATAGGCATCGTTCCGCACTGGCACTTATTTAAGTCACCTAATACGGGATCGTCCTGGCGTGTTAATCTTTCCTATAGGGTTAGGCTCCTAAGGCGATTAAAACAAAAAGAATTTAAAAAACCTCCGAATCAGTTACCTGAACCGAAAAAAATCTCAAAACAAAATATCAAAAGATCTTGGGTGGAAAAAAACTAAAATTCGAACCTGGATGAGTATCCCACAAAACACACAAAGGACCAAAGTGATAAGATAAATGATCAAATGATGTTTCGCCCTGGGAAACCAGCGTGGGCTCATCAGTAGTTCCACTGGTCACCCTCCTCAAGCATCAATCAACACCATCATACACTTTAATTTTTAGCTTTAAATCACTCACAAATAGGCATCGTTCCGCACTGGCACTTATTTAAGTCACCTAATACAGGTTCGTCCTGGCGTGTTAATCTTTCCTATAGGGTTAGGCTCCTAAGGCGATTAAAACAAAAAGAATTTAAAAAACCTCTGAATCAGTTACCTGAACCGAAAAGAATCTCAAAACAAAATATCAAAAGATCTTAGGTGGAAAAAAACGAAAATTCGAAACTGGATGAGTATCCCACAAAACACACAAAGGACCAAAGTGATAAGATAAATGATCAAATGATGTTTCGCCCTGGGAAACCAGCGTGGGCTCATCAGTAGTTCCACTGGTCACCCTCCTCAAGCATCAATCAACACCATCATACACTTTGATTTTTAGCTTTAAATCACTCACAAATAGGCATCGTTCCGCACTGGCACGTATTTAAGTCACCTAATACGGGTTCGTCCTGGCGTTAATCTTTCCTATAGGGTTAGGCTCCTAAGGTGATTAAAACAAAAAGAATGTAAAAAACCTCCGAATCAGTTACCTGAATCGAAAAAAATCTCAAAACAAAAGCTCGAACGAACGAAAACTCGAACCTGAATGAGTATCTCACAAGGAACACACAAAGGCCCAAAACGAAAAGAGAAATTATGAAATGATGTTTCGCACTGTTTTTTTAACCCAAGATCTTTTGATCTTTTGTTTTGAAAATTGAAAATTGGTTTTTACAGGTCGACGCAGGAAATTTACAGGGCGAGCCGCAGACGAGTCTTGTGAACCTGCGGAGACCTGTAAAGACACTTTCCGGTCGTGTATCGTACGTACTTTTTTTTTCAAACGATCAGAAAAAACATTTTAGTATCTATCACCTTCGTCGACGCCTAGCCGTGTTGCGTAATTTATGAACAGTCCCCTGATATTTTCTGCTTCTTGTTGGCTAGATAGCCATTGCCGCTAAGGCAGGTAGTTTCTAAGATAAAAACTAAGAAAAACAAGTAAAGTTTTGTGGTTAGAAATGATTTTTGTATTTTTAACTTATGCAAAATTTTATAAAAACATTAGAAAAATTATAGTGTAGTGCCTATTAGCTTCACACAGCTAAATCAGTGATGACTGACGACCAATTATGGCCAACCATGGCCAAGTTATCAAGCAAAATAATGATAAAAGAGCTCATAAAAGGCAGATTTCTAGGTTTGTTCTTTATTTACCTATATTTATAGTATACCCTTACTTTGAGAATTAAAAATGTGTGGTCGATTTTTCGGTGTATGTGACTCTTGAAGCAGCTTTTATTATTTCCTCCAGATTCAATTCATTTGCTAGATCTGAGTCCATTTTTGTAAACAAAACTTTTAAAACAAATTTAAAACCGCTTTTTTAGAAGTGTCAAAACTGCCCAAAAAAACAAGCTAAAAGCTGTCAACAAGAAGTCATAGCCAACTTGGCCAAAAATGGGACCGGAAAAGGATCAAGGGACCGGAAATTTGAACAAAAAGGTCCTTTCTGTAGAGTGGAAATATTTCGAAAGAACATGCCTTGTAATGTACAACTTTCCGTATGAAAAATCGTACGAAAATTGGCTATTTTCCGGTCGTTTGAAAAAAAATATATATTACAGTACAATTTAAAATTTGATGTTAGTTTATTAATTATTGTCAGCGGTTGCCAACTATCACTATCAACACGCAAAAAATTATCAAAATTTCTCTAACAACTGCCAAATGGAGTTGCTCACCTCTGGTAAAAAAATAACTGTCAAAAATTGTATACAGTGCCTCTACTACGACATAAGTAAACTGCAAAGTAATTTTTCGTATTATTTATTGATCTTGAAAAGAACCAGAAAATAGAATATTTAAATAAAATCATTGACCTTTAAGTTAAAGCTTTGCTAAACATGAACAGTAAAAGTTGCATGCGATAGAAAGTTAAACGCAAATAACTAACTACACAATAGAGCATTATCGGAACATAAAGTCAACTTTTAATAAACTGGGAAGTATTTACACCCTAAGAGTAGAGTTTCTTTTTTTTCTGTCAGTGATCTTAATTTAAAAAATTTCGAAGTGACGCTAAAAACGGATCATGTGATATCCGTACTTTTTGGAGTCAAGTAAACATCTGAAATGTCTAAACTTGGAAAGCACCTGACAAGGATCAAGGTAGTGCGGGAATCAACCTGCGGACAGTGCTGGGAAGAGGATGAATGAATCCTCACACGACTATCTTGCAAGGTGTCCGGACTACAGAGGAATCAGAGGGAGAATCTTCGGAGAGGAAGTGTTTGAACCGGAACACCTTCCGACGCTGAAATGGTCGGATATCCTGAACTTTATCCAAAGAACGGAAGGCTTCGACCATGGTGGAGTGGGAGCGTGAGGGGGAAGCTCTGGTGGATGGCGAAAAGGGCTTGCGTAGAGCCTAGTCGACGGACCAGGAGCCCCACCCTTATTCTACTACTACTGTGTCAGCTTTAAGCTACAATTACAATTTTAATGTTGAATTTGACAAGCTTACCATATGAGAACCCTCAGAATCAATTACATTTAAAGTTGACTTTCATAACACGATTATAAATAATTTTCCAAAAATTTTTAAAGCTCTTGTACATAATATACTATATCCGTCAATAAAATGCCGCATTTCAACTGACCAACATGGTTTCTTAAAAAGCAGTTCCACAATCAGAAATCTTGTTGAAACTGCACAGGAAACTGTAGAAACACTGCACAATGCAGCATATAGTATTTGTTTTGTGTGAAAGTTTTGCACAATTCTCTGCAAAGAGCAGTTTATTGCATTAAATCTGGATATATTTAACTCATCTATAACTAAAATAAAAAAATATCTGATATGTAGAAATTTAAGTACTTAGTGTATGTCAGTTTTTCTTTTTATGTTTTTTGTTAATTGTAGGTATGTTTAGACATAATTATTATTGTTTTTTTTCAAAATTGTTGGTCTGTGTAATCTATTCTTTTTATATTATGTAAATTGGGTGGTAACCCGTTAAATAAATAAATAAAATGTATGTTTCGAAAGTTATAACGGACAACATTTTGACCGGTTTTTTATGGCCCACCCGGTATATTACTTTCCAGCTCCGAAAAACTAATAATTTTAAATTGAAAATGGTTTTACTGTTTGGCAGCATATGCAAAACCACATTTAAAAAAAATATTGATACTAAGTAATAATATAACATGAGCTCTTGACATCGCCAAACTTGGGGTGCGATAATACATCTTAACACAGCTTATAGTCTGGCTCGTATTTAAACATTTTGTATTATTTTAATTGTAGATAAGATTCTTACATATACGACTGGGTTTTATATTTAGGTGTGATAAAACCGTTATACTTTTTTATATCTCCATTTCCTATTTCCCTAGAAAGTTTTTTTCTCGGCGATTCAAAAGTCGAGGCGCTCGCCTGGAGAGATTGCAAATTAGGCGTTGATTAAATTGAATTAAAAAATGTCTCCAGCAAGTATTTACCAGGACCTGATTTAATTTTACTTACTGAAAAAAAAAACAGTATTAAAAAAAATAACAATAAGAATGTAAATCTACCATGAAATACATAATTTTTCTGCTTTGAAAAAATCATAGTTTTAAACTGTACGTAATGCAAAACGATTACACTACAAATACTTCAATGTAGCCGCTTATATGACAAATTTCAATTTAATCAATTTGGTGAGGAATAATAAAACTACATTAAATAGTTAACCAAATAAAAATATTGCATTTATTATGTCATTGATATATTCTTACTTATGAGCATTGTGATTTTGCGGAAGTTACGCAAAACAAGGGCTTTTTGTATTTTTCCTATTTATACCAAATCTCTGATAATAATAATTCATTATATTAATGAAGCATATATTATTTATTGTGATGTGATATGAAATCGCCAGGAATAAAAAGTATTGGCTTGAGTTTACTGCACAACGGAGGTTAGACAAGGTAATAAAATTTCTTTCAAAAAATCCCACAGGACACCACAAGCTTCGACGACAGAAAATTAATGGCATCTGTAAAACAAACCTAATTTTCAATAGCGGCCTCTTAACATTAATTGTTTTTTATGGTTTTTCCACTTTCAATCTTCATTTTTTGCTTATTTTGGCCAACGATACAAACTGAAAAAATTTTCATTAGTAAAATAATTATGGAGCCGGGTTGTTTGTGTATAATATGTAAACTTGACATTAAATAAACCTATTTAACGTGTGGTCGACATATTTATGGAATGCCTGTTTCATAAAGACTGCAAAGACTTTATAGCCTCCTATAATAAGTAAAACAACTTTAAAGGCATATCTCCAAAACTATTTATCCCAAAAACACATAAGATATAATGTTCTACAAAACCAAGAAAAAAACTAGAACTTCAAAATGCTGTCCCATGTAAGGTAATTATATTTTAAATAGTAAGAGTAGTAGTAGTATAGGGGCGGCCCGTGGGCCTGGCAATTAGGCCACTTCATGGGCCTTTTCTGCTATACCACGTTCCTTACCCCCATGCCCCTACTTCCGCTGCAACTCTCTCTTCGAGCCTCTCTGTCTTCTTTACGGAGTGAATATGTCGGCCCACTTTCTCTATTGTCGGAAATTCCCACTTCATCTGCCTTGATCTGGAGTCCTATTTTCGAAACCATACGAAATTATTCGCATGCGACTACTTCCGTCTCTTCCTATACTGTATAGAATAGGAGGCAAAAGATATGCCGACATGCTGATTCTTGGGTAGCACATGAAAGAATAACACGAATACGCTCCACCCAGTCGTTCAATCTGATTTAAACCAGTCGAATTCGAACGCGGTTCACAGACACCGGCTTATATTTCGTCTCTCCTTTCACACGATGTAGAAAGAGACTGACAAATAAACTGGATATTATTTAGTACTCGTATGCGGATATTTTTGTATGGATTCGAACATCAGACCCCTGGCATATGCATCGCACTCTGCTATTAAGTGCTGCGCCGATTCCTCTTCAAGTCTGCAAGCGGGACACACGGGATCTCTTGCTACTTATTTTACGTCAGATGTTTATTCAGCCGATTGTTCCCAGTCAGCATTCCTGTCAGCAGTCCAATGTCCTTTCGGGTCTTGCCTAAGAGTCATTTAATTCTGGCTATATTCGGACCATCCAAATAGCTTGGACTGTCTGCACTTTGACTCTTGCCTTCAGGATGTCTTTAATTCATTGTTTACCCATTTATTGAGCTCACTCTGTACCTGTTTCCTTGTTATTCCCAGAGGAGGTTCCGGTTCAATGTATTGGGTTTCGGCTCCTAGTCTGGCAAGTTCATCCGCTTTTTCCATCCCCTCATGACCTGGGACTCACATCAGTGTTACCCTCTTGTCATGAGCCAGTGTTTGCACTACTTCAGCGCAATCCTCCACCAGACTACTGACTATTTTGGGTGCATTTAGAGCCTTTCATTGTTCCTGGCAGGTGCGTCGCCATCGTCTCCTTCTTGATCCAAGTTGAAAGCAAGGGGAGATCCAAGATTATTTCCAGTGCATAGATGGGGGTCGTCTTCATTGTGCCGGATAACCGGCGCAATGAGGACGACCGGCAGAAGAGCCCTTGTAGGCTCGTGAGCTTTTTGGATATGTTTATGGTCAGCTTTTCTACAGCGGCCCACCAGGCCACTGATCCGTATTGGATTCTTGGTCTTATGATGGCCGTGTATATTCAGTGTATGGTCTTTGGGCTAATGCTCCAGGTTCGACCGACCACGCACCGCAACTGCCATAATGTTGCCTAGACTTTAACGGTTATTCTGGCAATATCCTCGCTCCACTTGAGTTCCTTCTCCAGCGTCACTCCGAAATACTTAAGTTGTGATACCAAAGTTAAAGGTCTACCGTACATTATGGAAGCTCTGACTCCTTCTAGTTTTGTCTTTCTGGTGAATAGCATCATCTCGGTCTTTTTAGGATTCACTGAAAGACCGTTCTGCCTGCACCAGTCTTCTATGATTCTTCCCGCTCCTTGTATTCTTTCGCAGACTGTGGCTACAAAGCAGCCATTCACTTTCACTACATTGTCATCCGCATATTCTTGTGCGTCGAATCTCTCAGGAGATTCAGTAGATCATCCATTATTAGGAACCACAAGTGAGGAAATAAGCAGCTACCCTGGGGGCAGCCTCCCGTTACATCTACCTTCACCTTAGACTCTCCTAAGCTGGTCTGTGCTTCTGTTTTCCAGTCAAACTTGCTTCCGCTCCTTTTTTCTCAAGGGCAGATGTTATAATAAGCGTTCTTTCCTTGTCGAAGGTTCCTTGCAAATCGAAGAACACCATTAGTGCATACTCTTTTTGTTGAAGTGCCTTTTCTGGCTTTTGCACTACTGCGTGAAGGGCTGAGTCCGTAGATCTTCCCTCCCAGGAGGTACCTGTCTACCATATTTTCCAGTGCCTTCATCATAAATGATGTGAGACTTATCGGTCTAAATAAAAAAGCTGCTTTCAAAATCTGACGTTTGGAATGATACGTGACTTTTACTACGTTAATAATTATTATTTTTAATATACTTTTGGTCACTGCACAAATTTAACTGTGCTTATTAATTCTTTTACAAGTAAATAAATTTGACACCTAACCCAAATTCCTTACAAAAAAATTATTTTTGATTTAAAATTATCTTTGATTTTATTCAAAAAAAGATGATCTATAATTTTGCAAAATTTTAAGGATTATGTTTACAACCAAAGTGCCAAACCAACCTAGTAGGCTGGTTCTAAAATTTCATAACAGAGTTGCAACTTAATGTCATTGATTTAAATCGAAAGAACCGGTTCCGTTTCTGGTTCAACCAGAACCACAACCAATTTTACTGTAAATCGAAAGGTGCTCTTTGATTTTGATACTTACTTTTTAATCGTCTACTAATACAAACGTTTTTATTTTTTAGGTATATGGCCATAATGACTCCATTAAGACCCCGAATGGGCAGGCATGTGACTGTGATATTGGCGAGCTGTACTTGGGTCTTAGGAATTATTTTAGGTAAGAAATAGCTTGATATTTTCCAACTTAAGGGTAGAGATTCTTCTTTTTTATGTTAGGGACCTAAGCTCAGGAAATGTCAAATTGACGTCAATGTGATACCAATACTTTTTGGAGTCGAATAAACTTCAGAGTTGGTTTAACTTTGAATGGAAGGCACATTTTGTAAAAACTAAGGCACAGCTCGGAGCACTTTTTTATATTTTTGTCGAATAAGCTAAATTTTTTTTCTAAGGCCATCAGTTCAAATTTCTGTATGTTTCAAATTGGTGGTGTTAGAAAGAAATTTTAGCTTACTCGGCAAAAAAATCAAAAAAGTGCTCCGAGCCATGTCTTAGTTTTTACAAAGCGTGTTTCTGATGTTTAGTTGAGTCCAAAAACACAAAAAAGAAATAGTGATTTATTTAAATTAAATCAAAAGCACCAAAAAATGTATTCCTTGTTCCACTTTTTAAACGTCTGCCATATTCATTGAGCTCCTTTAATAAAAATTCAATGTTTCATCCATGTAAAAATCTTCTAAACTGCTCTTGTAAAATTAGAAACAAAAAATTGTAACCAAAATACTGACGAGTCACTGCAGCGCCATCGACTTTCAGAGCTGGTGGAAATAATCAGCGCTAGAGTATGTTCGCAAATTTAAAGTTTTGATCGAAAAATACTTCTTTTCTTTACGAATAGTAAAAAACAAAACAGACAGAATGAAATCCACGACAATTTTCCGTAATTCACGGACATACCTTTTTTTCCATTGCACCCATAATAATAACGGATGATCTACATACAATTAAATGAATTCTAATAAATTTGACATCGTTTGCCCTATTTAATACGAAAGCGTAGAAGGGCCACATTTATAGATTTTTGCAATTCACAACTTTTTCTGTGTATTCACAACCATTTCTGTGAATTCACAACTTTAACTGTGAACTCATAACTTTAACTGTGAATTCACAACTTTTTCTATGAATTCACAACTTTTTCTGTTAATTTCCAACTTTTTCTTTAAATTCAATACTTTTTCTGCGAATTCACAACTTTTTCTGTGAATTCAAAACTTTAACTGTGAATTCACAACATTTTTTGTGAATTCAAAACTTTTTTTGTGATTTCACAGATTTTCTGATTTGAACTCAGCCTAACTTGTATGATAATAGCCCACTGGCCAAGTGTGGCTAAATGGCCTCCTTGACCATTTAACCACTTAGCCATATCACTTGGCCATTTATCCAATTTTCTATTTAGTCATTCATCATTCATTAGTCATAGCCACATGGCCATTTGGCTACTTGTCCATTTCGCTACTCATTTGGCTACTTATCCACTTTAGCCATAATTCCAAGTTTAAAATAATAATTCTAAGTTTTGAGTTATAAATCTGAGTTTAAGGTTGGAATTCCGGGTTTAAAGTCGAACTTCCGAGTTTAACGTCGAAATTCCAAGTAAAGTTGTTCTTCTTCAAATTGGATAAAAGTCTAAATAGCCAGATGGTCAAATCATCATTCGGTTAGCCATTCGGCCACTTGTCCATTTGGCCTCTTGGCGATTTAACCATTCGGCCACTTGGCCATTTAGCCAATTATCTATTTAGTCATTCGCCTCTTGGCGATTTAACTATTTGGCTACTTGGCCATTTAGCCAAGTTGCTATTTGACAGGGAATCAGGACAAAATGGACACTTTACGGTCAAATATTGTAAATTAGTACCTGTCATTCTGACAGTGCTTGACGGCTTCTAAAATAAATGAAAACTTCTAATTCAGAGTCAAGTGAGTTAGAATTGATGCTTTGCTCATTGAAATCGGTCGGAAAATACCAAATGGACTAAATGACCAAGTGGCCAATTTGCTATTTAGTCATTCGGCTCGTCGTGCGGACACTTGACTATTTGGCCTAATGGCGATTCAACCATTTGACCATTTATCCATTTGGCTATTTGACCATTTGGCCATTTAGCCTTGTATCCATTCTGACTTTAAACTATTCCGACATTACTCGGAATTCCGACGCTAAACTCGGAATTTTGACTTTAAACCCGTAATTCCAACCTTAAACTCGGATTCCCAAATCAAAACTCGGAATTCTGATTATAAACTTGGAATTCAGGCCAAAGAGTATAAAAAGCTAAGTGGCCAAATTACTAAGTAACCAAATGGACAAGTGACCAAGTGACCAAATGGCCAAATGGCCAGTGGGGTATTTTCATACAAGTTAGGGTGAGTTCAGATTAGAAATTCTGTGAATTCACAAAAAAAGTCGTGAATTCACAGTTAAAGGTGTGAATTCACAGAAAAAGTTGTGAATTTACAGTTAGAGTTGTGAATTCACAGTTAAAGTTGTGAATTGACAAAAAAAGTTGTGAATTAACAGTTAAAGTTATAAATTTACAGTTAAAGTTGTGAAATAACAGAAAAAGTTTTGAATTCACAGAAAAATTTGTGATTAAAATAAATAAAAGTAGTAATTCTCTTTAAGAATAAACTTGAAAACTGTTTAAAAATAAATTTTTTTTATACCTTCATCAAAAATATGATTTTAGTAACTGTCTGCAGATAACTAAAGCATGGCTTTTTTGGTTACCGATGCAAAAAAAACTTTTTTTTTATCACGGGCGCAAAAATATTTCTGTCCGTTTTTTACCAAAATTAAAGAAAAATAGCGGAAAAGAGTAATATTGAAAAAATCTAATTGTTCTTGCCTAAAAATTAAGCCATTTCCGCCAGTTTTCACCAAGTATTTACGAAAAAAATCATTTAAAATTATCATCAAAATATCAAACTGCCAAAGATTAAAATGTCGCAACAATGAACGTCACCGAGTAAAATAGCACATCGCTATGGAAATGATTATTACTTCATTTAGCAGCCGCCTTGATTTATAGTGTAGAGATGGTGTGTTGCGAGAAGTGCTCTTCATTCGAGATTTTTAAAAGTATTTTTCTGTTTTTCTTGAAAAAGGTATTAAAAAAATAGTATTAACAACTCGCGGCTAAACTGTGCTTTTTTTTACTCGCGTTTTAAAATGCCTCACTGCGCTGGTTATTTAAACCAAGAATTGCAAAAAAACACTATTTTAGCCACTAGTTGTTAAAACTACTATTTAGTCTTAATAAACTTGATTTTGCATGCAAACTCTGGTTTATATAAAGACTTAAAATTACTTCTTTATTTCTTGTACGAATTTTTTTAATTATACATTGACGTACTTGGAAAAAATGTGGCTTTGTAATCGATGTTTGAAATTGAACACAGTGTCGCAGAATTTTGTTTTTCTAGGGGTGTGAAATATGCCTATTTTTTAAATTTGTCCGCCATTTTGGATTTTTAGTAAATGTCAGTTTACCTTGTGCCCTATAAAAACTTTAAACTTATTAAAATCGATTAATTTTTGAAAAATGTTATTGCTACTTACACTTAAAAAGTAGATTTTTTCTTAAAAAAGCTTAATTTTGCACGTAAACTCTGGTCTATTTAAAAATTGCAAACTTCCTTATCTCTTGTCCGAATTTTTAAAATTTTACATCGGTGTGCTTCTAAAGAATGTGGCTTCGTAAGCGATGTTTCAGATTTATTACAGTGTCGCACACGAAAAAATAGCTAAAAATAGGTCCGCTATCTCGGATTTTTAGGAAATGTTTTGGCTTTCTAAAAAGCTAAATATTATTAAAATCGGACAATTTCCCGCTAAGTTATAAGCATTTAAAAGAATGCGGTTTTTTTAGCACACCCTATATAAAAAAAGTGTTTTCTAAAATCCAAAACCTTTTACGAACATCGATAACCGTTTAAACAGAATGGCCGTCATTCTGTTTCGGGGTACCCAAAAAATAACTGTCTGCTCTAATACCGGAGCTAACGCTACTCAAAATCTTACAACTGCACGACCCATTGCGAGCATACCCAGAGCATATTATCCGCATAGTGGCGCCCTTTGTTTAGCGTTGACACTTGTACTTTTTTTAAAACTACATCGCTAGTGGTTTTCAAAAAAATTTACAGTGGGTTTGATTTAAAAGAATAATTTTAATTATTTTTTCTTTAGTGAAGAATCATCTTAACACAACCTTTTGTTGGATTTAAAAAAAAAATTCAATTTAAAAGAAGTTTTTTTTAATCCTAGGGGGGATCTAAATGGTAAACACTCTTTTGAGCAAATTAAAATTGACGTTATATGTCGCTCTGATCAAAACTCACCCTTGTTTATTGATTTTTCGAGATTAATACTCAATGCCACACATTTATTTAAAAGGGGATTTTATCTATCGAAAGTATCAAAAAATATTACAAACACAAACCCATCGCAATCGCAACCTACAAATAAAAATATTTCATCAAAGGAGGTCATGAAAACAAATGCGGCTAAAAACAGACCTGAATCCAATTGATGCGTTCACAAAAGGCTAAACGAACTGGCCGGTGCCCGGTTCCCTGGCAGAATGTGAGAAAATGGGCATTAGCGAAGTATCGATGAAAACTACAGCTTTCATTGGAAAGTTTTGTTTGATGATCAAGCTTTTAGATTAACTTAATGTTTTAATTTCAGTTTGTAAATAAATTGATAGGTACAGTTGTTTTGGATTTTTTTCATTGGAAAAAATTTTCGTACATAATCAGTGACCTTCACTTATGTTCCTTTTGCCTCGTAGTACTCTCATAAATATATTTTTTGTACTGAAAACTGGTTCAAAATATGCCGTTGTTCTGGACAAAATTGGAGGTGTTTTATTGATTAATGAACAACTTGAGGTATTAAATAAGTTAAATTAATTCTTGTAAAAACGGTTACTTAGGGAAATTATAAATGAACTTATTACCAATGGCCACAAAACAATCCTTGCTGGGGGCTGTAAACTTAAACCACCCCCAGAGGTGGTCTAAAAAATCACCAACTTTATAACCTCAAACACAGGTCATTAAGCTATTATGTGCCAAATTTTTGGCGTATTCACCATTTGCCATTTTGAAACCTGTGAAAAAAATTAGTTTTAGGGCATCTTATCCTAAAATATGGTATACTTTGAGAAAAAATGCAGTTTCTCAGTGGTATTTTGCAATAACAATAAACAATAATCAATAGCTTTGTGTCCTTTCTGTATGGATAAGTGTTTTTTGAAAATTGGTTTAAAATTTAGTACCCCCCACAGGTATAAATATTTAGACCTGTGGGGGGCATTATTTTAGATATTAGTAAATCCCACTGTTACATATTTGTTAATATTGGTCGATTTCATTAATTTCTCTCACAAATGACACCGATGACAATATTTTATTTTAAAGATCAGTATAAACAAAAAACCCCGCACGAAATACATTGAAAAATTATTTCGGTGAAATTTGATAAAATTTTAGTATGTTATAGTCGGTTATGAGATAAGAAAAATGTGTAAATATAAAATGATTTATATGTCTAGTTCCAGAGATATGGACGGCAAAGTTTAAAAAAGTTTTGGGGTATATTGGGCACGCTCAAAATGGCATTTCTTGACCGAAATAAAATAAGTTATCGACGAATATGGGTTACTGAAGCATCACACATGGACTTTCTTATATAACTGGTTGTATAAAAGGGCTAGTCAAAAAAATCATTTTTTAACAATTCTTTATTTTTCCCCGTTATAAAAATAATAAAATTATTTTTGAGCACACATTAACAGTGAGATTTACTAAAAAGATTTAGTCTATTTTAGAACGGTCCTAAGTTTAAGTGAAATTTTTGGTTTTAAGCATTTTTAACCAACTCTCCTTGAGTTTTGGACATTGATTTATAAGAAGAATTTTAATAAATTTTTTGATTGAATAATCATATTAACATAATCTTTTGTTGGATTTAAGAGGAAATTTTCAATTTAGAAAAAAAAAATTTAAAAAATTTAAACTCAGGCGGGGTTTAAATAGTAAACAGTCTGTAGAATAAATTAACATTCAAGTTATATGTCACTCTAATTAAAACTTATCCTTGTTAATTAGTTTTTCCAATTAATACTTGATGTCACACACCGATTTAGATGGGTAATAATAAAATAAGGAGTAGATTAATTTTTTATTTATTTAAAAGGTGTTTTTATTTATGAAATATATTAAAAAACTTAAATTCAAGTTTTTTTTTACATTTCTGTCACTGTCGAAATATCAGTTTAAAAATATTAGCGCTGCGTTCAATCACAAATAGCGAGTTAAGATCTTTTACCTCTGCTTGCAGCTTGGCTTGCACCAACCTCTACTGATAAAAGATACAGCTTTGAAATGAGTGGGCTTGAGTAAGGAAAGTTTTTTTGACTGAGCTTTTAGATAACCTCAATGTTTCAGTTTCAGTTTGTAAATAAATTAATATAGTTGTTTTGGATTTTTTGTTTGGTATATGTTTCGTAAATAATCAGTAACTTTCACTTATGTTTGTTTTGCCTCGTAGTGCCCTCATAAATATATTTTGTATGCTGAAAATGGGTTCAAACTATGGCGTTTTTCTGGACAAAATAGGAGGTGTTTTATTGGGTAATGAACAACTTGGGATATTAAATAAGGTAAATTAATCCTCGTAAAAAACGTTACTTAGGGAAATTATAAAATAACTTATTACCAAATGCTACAAAACCATCCTTTCTGGGGGCTATAAATTTAAACCACCCCCCTGAGGTGGTCTAAAAAATCACCAACTTTATAACCTCAAACACAAATAATAAAGTTATTATGTGACAAATTTTTGGCGTATTCACCATTTGCCATTTTAAAAACTGTCAAAAAAAATTAGTTTTAGGGCATTTTTTTCTAAAATATGCTGTATTTTGAGAAAAAAAAGCATTTTTTCAGTGGTATTTTGCAATAACAATACAAAATATTCAATAACTTTCTGTCTTTTCTATATGAGAAAGTGTTTTTTTTAAATTGGTTTTAAAATTTAGTATCCCACACAGACCTGTAGGGGGTCCTATTTTAGATTTTAGTAAATCTCTTATATTCTAGTATTTCCTAGATAAACTGAATAAGTTTTTTTTGCCCCAGTAACAGTTGATTTGAGTTACATATTTTTTTTATTATAAAAACTTGACTAAACATGTTTTCTACTACGAAATAATTATTTTGTAACTTAAAAATCTAAATATTCTTTTGCATTCAGTATAGTGAAGAGTAAATAAACTTTAGGTAAATTGAATTTTATTATTACCAAATGCTACAAAACCATCCTTTCTGGGGGCTATAAATTTAAACCACCCCCCTGAGGTGGTCTAAAAAATCACCAACTTTATAACCTCAAACACAAATAATAAAGTTATTATGTGACAAATTTTTGGCGTATTCACCATTTGCCATTTTAAAAACTGTCAAAAAAAATTAGTTTTAGGGCATTTTTTTCTAAAATATGCTGTATTTTGAGAAAAAAAGCCGTTTTTCAGTGGTATTTTGCAATAACAATACAAAATAGTCAATAACTTTCTGTCTTTTCTATATGAGAAAGTGTTTTTTTTTAAATTGGTTTTAAAATTTAGTATCCCACACAGACCTGTAGGGGGTCCTATTTTAGATTTTAGTAAATCTCTTATATTCTAGTATTTCCTAGATAAACTGAATAAGTTTTTTTTGCCCCAGTAACAGTTGACTTGAGTTACATATTTTTTTTATAAAAACTTGACTAAACATTTTTTCTACTACGAAATAATTATTTTGTAACTTAAAAATCTAAATATTCTTTTGCATTCAGTATAGTGAAGAGTAAATAAACTTTAGGTAAATTGAATTTTATTTTTTTATTTTTTCCTATCTACGAGGTACATGCAAACAGTTCTATATCATTCATTTTTACAAAAAAGCAATTAGTATTTAATTTCTTGAAAACTGTTTGAGGGATTTTAATTTAATTTTGCGTACGCCTTTATCATACTTTTATCTAATACAGGGTGTGTGTGTCATTTCTTTATGTTCTGCATCTAGCATGATAATTACTTTTATGAGTGGAATATTTTTTGACTGTTTTTTATCACAATAATTCTTCACCCTTCTTTAGACAAGCCACTGACTTGCACTAGTACTCAATAGAGTATGTAGGTGCAGTGGCATAGCTCTGGGGCGTTTCATAATTTAGTAATAAACTAATGACGCTTTTATAGGATTACGGGGTTACATTTATTATTTTGGGTTAGGCCCTCTGGGCGGTTTTAACCACCAAAATCCCCCTCTGGCTGCGCCACTGTATATGTATAAGGGAGAGCGATTATCTGTAATCATAATTTATGGCATATTATTATTTTTTTGATAATTCAGCCCCACCAAAAGTGTTATTATTTAGTTCAGAGAACCTTGAGTAACCTTTAAAAATCATGATCGTAGATGCAAAATATAAAGAAGTGAAAAAAAATGCACCCTGTATTAGATAAAAGTATGATAAAGGTGTACACAAAATTAAATTAAAATCCTTTGATCAGTTTTAAAGAAATTAAATATTGATTACTTTTTTGTAAAAATTAATGATATAGAACTCTCTGCATGTACAGGGTGATCATTTATAAACGCCCCCCCCCCATTTAACTTCTTTATTATTTGACATAGAAAAATGAAATAAACGATGGATGGCTTATGAAACTAAACGGGTTTTTTTCCACTACACCAATTTTTTTTAGATCACCTTGTATAGCAAAGATGACGAATAAGTCAGTTTTTTTAAAATTGGATTTTGGATACCTTTACAGCAATATAACATTTTATGGGTCTATCTCTCACCGTTCGCAAGATATTAACATTTAAATTTTCAAAATGGGAAAAACTTGCAATTTTTCACGACTAAGTTGGCCATGAAAAGAAACACACTACAGAAACAATAGGTAGGCTTTGAAGCGTGCGTGTGTTGGTTTTGGTGTTCTTTTTGTCCATGGCAACCTTTGATTATTTATTATTAATTATAAATTAATTACAAAAGAAAGCTTATTTATATATTGTTTCATATAACATTAAAACTCTATCACTATATCCATAAAAAAAAACAACTGAAATATCAACACAAAATCATTTAAAATTAGTAACAAATCTAAGATAAATTTATAAAAGATGTTCGAATCTATCTCCTTCAACTTCAATACATTTTCCAAATCTACGCCTTAAACCGTTAACAGTATTAACTCTGAAAAATTTTCGTTGAGTTGATTAACTTCTATTTTCACCAGCTCTCTTATTTGTTGAGAATTCTGGATATCTACCTGAAATACTTTATCCTTCAGATAATTCCACAAGAAAATGTCAAGCGGTGTAAGATCAAAGCTTATTGGTGGCCACCGAATATTCCCATTTTTTCCAATCCACTCCCTAAAATGATTGTTTAAGAAATTTTGAACATAGCGGACATTATGGGGCGTGGCTCCATCCTGATGAAAAATTAAATTTTGCAGTTCGATAAGTGGAAGATCTTCTAGAAATTCAAGCAGGTGGGTCTCCAAAAAATGTAAATATCTATCGCCTGTTAGAGTTCCTTGGAAATAAAAAGGTCCTATTACACGGTCTGCTAAAATCCCACACCAAGTATTAACAGATGGTCTTCCTTGCCATCTTCTTTTATAAAATTGGGATTTTCAGTTGCCCAGTACCTATCTATGATTTTGTCTGTTGCGTACCCCACAAGTTGAAAATGTAGATTCGTCCGGCCACAAAATCCTGTTCAAAAACTTTGGGTCTTCATCCATCCTTCGTAGCATCGTGCGGCAGAAATCGTCTCTTTTGCTCCGGATTTAGGGCTTGCACGGTACGTGACTTATATGGCTTGTAGGAATGTTTCCTTAGCTCATTTCTTACCTTTTCATAAGAGCTGCTATTTTGATGCCCTTCTTGTCTTAAAACTCTACAAACTTGCCGAATTGAGGATTTAGGATTTTCTTCAAAATGAAGAAGAATATTAAGGTTTATTTCTGCATTAGCAGGAACACACCTCTTTTTTCTTCGTATGCTTGACGTCTGTCTAAATTTACGAAAGAGCCGTCTTATTGTGGATCCCGTAGGACATTATTTGTTTGGCAACTGCTGTCTATACTCACGAATAGTCGCTGTTTCTAGCAAATAACAAGAAAATTTCTTGCCTTTCTTGATCTGAATAAACCATTTTTGTGAAAGAATAGGCCCTACAAATTTCTATGAAAATGATTTTTGTTGACATTTTTGTTTCCTATTTTATTTTGTTTTTTTTTCATGGGTAACTAGATAACTATAGTGACAGTTTTGACCATAGATGTAAACAATGAATCAAAGGTTGCCATGGACAAGTGGATTTCTTTGCGTGGCCAACTTAGTCGTTAAAAATTGCAAATTTTTTCAACTTTGAAAATTTCAATGATAAAATCTCGCGAACGGTGAGAGATAGACCCATAACATGTTATATTGTTGTAAAGGTATTTTTTTAAGGAATTCAATAATACAAAAATATAAGGAGTGTTATATTTACAAAAATTGACTTCTTCGTTATCCTTCGTAAACAGGGTGACCTAAAAAAACTGGTATAGTGGAAAAATAACCCGTTTAATTTCATAAGTCATCCATCGTTTGATTCATCTTTCTAAATCAAATAATAAAAAAGTTAAAGGGGGGGCGTTTATAAATGATCACCCCACCTCATAGCTAGGAAAAAAATAAAAAAATTAAATTCAATTTGTTTAAAGTTTACTTACTTATCACTTTAACCTTTAACTGAATGCAAATGAATACTTAGATTTTTAAGTTGAAAAATAATTATTTCGTAGTAGAAAACAATTTTCCTCAAGTTTTTAATGTTAAAAAATAAAAAAAAACATGTAACACAAAGTAACTGTTACTGGGAACAAAATTTGTCCTGTTTATCTCAAAAATACTAAAACATTAACGTTTGCTCAAAAATATTTTTTTTTATTTTTATATCGGGAAAAATAAAAAATTGACAAAAAATAATTTTTTTGACTAGCCCCTGTATATAACCTGCTAACATTTTGCTAACATAATAATAAGAAAGTCCATCTTTTGTTCCTCAGTAACACATATTCGTCGATAGCATATTTTATTTCAGTCAGGAAATGCCTTCTGGAGCGTGCCCAATATACCTCAAAATCACGTTTTTTTAAACTTTGACCGTCTATATCTCTGGAACTAGACATAGAAATCATTTTATATTTGCACATTTTTCTTATCCCATAACCCACTATCACATACTAATATTTTATCAAATTTTACCGAAATAATTTTTTAATGTATTTCGTGCGGGGTTCTTTCGTCAACTCATTTTAAGAATAGCTACAGCAATCAAAAATTATTTGGAGAAGTTTCCCGCGCATCGGAGTTTCAACAACCGGAAAACGTCAAGGAAAACGACTATAACTAAGATAGAAAAACGGTTGCAAAGTAGTTGTGCAGTTACTACAGTCGCAAAAAAACGTTAAGGCACCGTAAAAAAGTTAGTTGGGTCACTTGGCTCCCAAAGCAACTAGGTTTTAACCCTAATACAGCATTTAGTTTTGGTGTGTGTAGTGGGCATGGGTTGCCCCCTCAGCTTAACGGTTAAGCTAAGGGGGTTAACCCACAATTTTTACTAGGAAGACAGACAACCGGACTCGTAAAATTTTATAGAACCCTATATAAAAACTTGCATAAGAATATCTGCAGTTTTTTTGCCTGGTTTTTAGGTTTTAGGTTTTCTGTAAGGTTTTTGCGTTTTATAAATTTTTTAAAGAGGTACCCCTTTTTGTTAACATAAAATTTATTTAAGAACACTGCCGAAGTCTTTCTTTAATATATTTAATGGTTTCTGCAATACTAAATATAGTAAACTACAGCCACTAAGTCACATTGATGATTTTCGAATTCATTTTGTAGTTTGGTTTCTTCTGCGCGTTTCATTGGTATTTTCTTCTATTTTTAACGTATTTAATTTCATTAAACCCATTTAAAACTAAGAGAAAAATTAAATAAATACTTTCCAATTAATGTCCAAAATGCAACTTATTAGACTTTAGTCGACTACAGAATTAAACTTTACTTAATCCTTCAGCAAATTGTAGCTTGAGCTAAGCTAGCTTTTGAGGTTGAGTCTCTTGATGTATCATAAATTATTATTATTATGAGATTCTGTACCCCGACTGATAGACCGCTCTATACAAGACATTTTATGATTTTCGTATCAAACTTCCAAACATCATTAATCCAAGGTGTCTACAAACCTGATGTATTTTCATTCCACTTTAATAAGAAACTTTGAAAGAGAAGATAGGTAATAAATCTCCACCATGCATCAAAAGCAATCTAAAAATAAAACCTTTTTAACCAAAAATTGAACCTACTTTAGGAAAGTTCACTATACATAAAATCCAACTTTTTGAAGTCGTCGCCCATACAGGCTGTTTCAAATTCGATGCTCACCATGTAAAAGATTTAAAATAGGGCAAAGTTGCGCAATTTGATGCTTTACCCAAAACTAAAACTAAAGTTTACAAAATCCGAGTAGTTCCGGAGATAGGGGAAAAAAACGAAATTTTCAATTTTAGTTTTTATTTTTTTCCGCCTTTATTATTCGAGTTGTCAAAAAATGCTTAAAGCTTTCTACAGGCACCTTTTTAAGATCTACCAGAAGAGCTATTCATTTTTAAGATTTGACATTTTAGTTTGACAGGAGCGCTGACAAGTTCATTTTTTCTTATGGACACATCCTTTTTTTCTGGTCGTTTTGTTTCGAAAGCAAGAAAAATATCATTATTAAAACATTATTTTAACAGGGAGCTTGTTGTTTCGGGCTTAATGACCATCATCAGTTAAAAAAAATCTTGTTATACAAGACAACTTAAAAAGCGCTTGTAGTAGTTTCAAAAATGGCGGCAGCAGGCACGTATAGCTATCCATAAAACCTTTTAAAAAAATTTAAAAAAATTTCAAAATTTTGATTTAATTTTTTTAAATTTTCCTTTTTTTTTGGTTTAAATGTCGTCTAAAAATTTCCCGTATAAAAAGATTTTAAAAAAAATTACAATTTTTTTTCAAAATTTTTCAATTTTTTTTAAACTTTTTTTGGTTTAAAATGTAATTATCTACCTAAATGTGAAAACCGCATGTCGCTAGCTGTTACGGTTCGTGAGTTATAATTTTTTTATCAAAAAAAGAAGAATTTTTGTGCCAAATTTGATAAAAAAGACAGACACCATCCCAACATTTTGTAGATAACTATAATTTTGTAGATACTATTACAAGCGCTTTTTAAGTTGTCTTGTATAACGAGATTTTTTTAAACTGATGATGGTCACTAAGCCCGAAACAACAAGCGCCCTGTTAAAATAATGTTTCAAAATGATATTTGCCTTGCGTCCGAAACAAAACAACCAGAAAAAAAAGGATGTGTCCATAAGAAAAAATGGACTTGACAGCGCTTCTGTCAAACTTAAATGTCAAGTCTTAAAAATGAATAGCTTGTCTGGTAGATCTTAAAAAAAGTGTCTGTAGAAATTTTTAGGCATTTTTTGACAACTCTAATAATAAAGGCGGAAAAAAATTAATACTAAAAATGAAAATTTCGGTTTTTTTCTCGGAACTACTCGGATTTTGTAAACTTTATTTTTGGTTTTGGGTAAAGCATCAAATTACGCAACTTTGCCCTAATTTAAACCTTTTCGTATATCCTACCGTTTGGGAGATTCTCGTGGTGAGCATTGAATTTGAAACGCCCTGTATACCTGCCATATTTTCGGCAGTACATACAGGGTTCCTAAGATTTTCCTTAGGGATAGGATTTCAATAAATCAAACAGAAATGGCATAGAAAGTTCTGCGCGCACAAAAGAAACAGGTATATTGAGCAATGGTGCCAGTTTGTTATTATCTCCGGACTGCTTTCATGAGAAAAAATTGTCGCCACACTTTCATTGTGAGCATAAATCATAGTTGCAATAATAACCGTTGACAAGATGTCTGCAAATTCCGCTAGATGGCGGCCACACCATGACATGATCGAGGAAAAAATTAGATGTTTTCAGGTCCAAACCACAGCTTTTTCTTGCTTAAAGGAGGCGGCAGGGTCCATTATTTACGATACTGAGCGATAAACTCGTGAGGTTGTTAACATTAGAAAGAAATATCTTCGCTTTTAATTAAATTTCTTTCCACTCTGTTCTACTAGTGACATCTATCCGGAAACGGCCAAACCATGCAGCTAGCACTAGCAGCCAAAGAAATCAATAAACGGCGCTGTTTTTCCTGCAGAGCTTTTTGCTTGCGATATTATTGATTTTAAATAAAGCTGGCCCTACACTACATTTGATATTTTTGAGGTGTTTTATGACATGATCTCGAACATGTAGCGAACCAATTCTTCAAAACTAGCGGGAGGGTAAAAGCGAAAAATAAGGGGCTGCCAATATTTGTAACACCCAAAAAGGGGTGAAAAGATTTATTTTGCTTTGTTTCTTTACAAAAAACGTTTTTTTTTTACGAAAAACTTGAGCTCTGCCACTTTTTTTATTTTTTTCTTCAACTTCTTTCCGAAATTTTCGTCATACCGTAGAAAAAAATTATTTCCCCCATGGTCATACTCTACTTTTATTCGAAAAAATTTAGACACAGAGACGGGATCAGTTTTCCTAAAACGGGGGATCTTGGTTTCGAGTGAGAAGATAAAGGGCGCCGCAGGTAAAATTTTTTCAATTAAATTAGCCGAACGCAAAAATGTTAGAAAAACAAAGCACGAAATAAAAATGGCGCCGCTTACAATTTTTTTTCAAAAATTACGTAATTTCGGGAACGCAAAGAAATAGGTCTAAAGAGTATAATTTGAAAGAAAAAAATATCAATTTTCTCGCCCTCCTCCACTGGGACTACAGGGGCCGTGTACAAATTACGTAATGGTCATAGGGGGGAGGGGGGTTACAAAACGTTATGTAGGGGGGAGGGGGGTTTTCGACAGCGTTTGCATTTGTGTGAAACTAAGAAAATTTGGAATGAAAATAAGTGAAAAGTTTTTTTTTGGGGGGGGGGGGTAGTTGTCTTGAAATCGTTACGTAATATTAGGGGAGTGGCGTGCCAAACCGTTACAAAACATTACATAGGGAGGGGGTCAAAAATTGGTAATCACCGTTACGTAATTTGTGCACGGCCCCACATCTGACTGTTCCTCCTTTTTGATTTCGAATCAAACTGCAAAACCCGGGTTGGACGTTCGAAGGCGTCAACCCGTCCTATTTGCTTGATAAAATTTCTACGGAAATATCTCAGTCGATTTCTCCGGCCGTGTATGAACGCTTTAGGTTAGGCATTTGCATGTATCTCAGTCCCCAGCCTGTAAACAGTGCGTAAGGACAATGGTTACAAAATGAAAAGCCGAAAAATATTTTTTTTACGATATCTTTCATCAGTTTGATATTAAAGTCGAGCAAAAACAATTTTTATTCCAGTCCTAAAGGTATGAAAATGGAAAACATTAGAAAACAACAACCTGGAATGGATTTACTACGCGTAAGATGTAGTGACAACATCGCCCCATGCCCATCCTTTTCTGCCTAATGTGCTTTTCCGTTTGTCTGCGTCTTATACACGGCTGCTTGGCCCCCTAAGGATTTGCTTAGGAACCCTGTATAATATAGTGGACTACGTACAATAGTACAAAAAAGTTGAATTTTATATATACAAATAAAAAATATTTTATTTTATACTTTTTAGTGTACTTTTTTGGGGTCTGCTAAATTTTTCATTATTTGGTTAAAAACTTTTTATTTTTTAATTTTTACTGCTTTTCTTATGTTTCTTATTCTTCAATAAGGTACCACTTTTATCCAAAAGTGATGTGAAAAGTATATTTTTAATAAAACGGATGAATGAAATAAAATAATAGTTATAAAAATTAATTATGCAGGCAATAAAATTCATTACGAAGTATAATGCGCCCAAAACAGCACTTCAAGTATTCAAATTAGCAGGATGCAACTTCCACTCCGCCTTGTCTTTTCATTACGCCTATTAGCCCAAGGTGACGTTTATCCTTTCCAATGATTATTTAATATTGTGGTGAAAGTGGTGGGAAAGGTATGTTTTTGAATAAAACGATACCAAATTGGAGCTGTCCTGGATCAAACAAAAAGCCCTTCCTCGGATCAGAGAAGCAGCCCAAGTATCCAAATTAAAAGAGGCATGAAACTTCGACTTCGCCATGTCTTTTTATATTTACACGTATAAAATCAAAAAAGACTTTTAGGCTTTTTTTTGTGGTTGTCGTGAAAATTGTGGGGGAAGTATATATTAACAAAAATACGAAACTAATGCCTTCTTGAATCGAATATAAAATTAAATTATAAAAATCGGTTAAGCCGTTTAAAATTTTTGCTAGAAGCAAAACCGTCCTCGAGCTGCAATGACCCGGAAAAGTGGTCCAAATGGGATCTACATCGAATATAAAAAGAATTATAAAAATCGGTTAAGCCGTTCAAAAGTTGTGATAAAAACCAAAACCTTCTCGGGGTGCAATGGGCTCGGAAAAGTGGCCCAGATATCCAAATTAAAGTCTGCATGCAAAGTCGGCTTTGTTTTGTCTTTTTAAATCGAAAACGTCGAAAGTGGCAATTTCCTATACAGGGTGATTCAAAATTCCCTAGAAAGACTTTAACTGTGCACTCTTTACCACGTGATGAAAATATCAATATTTTGAAAAAAAAAATTTGACAACTTGAAAATGATGGTATTTTATAGGCGATTCCCAAAAAAAAAATTAAAATTTTACTCTTCAATTCAGAGAAAAAAAAATGAGATTTAAACAAAATAATGAGGTAACCATTCTTAGATTAATGATATCTAACCACTGTTCAAATCTTTCTAGAGAATTTTAAATCACCCTGTATACATATTGGAAATTCTAATGATTTGTTTGAGTATTGCAGAGAAACTGGCGAGGAATTATGTTTTTTATCCAAACGGGACCAATTTAAAGGTCACCTAATTCGAACAAAAAAAAAAGAATTATGAAACTCGTTTAAACCGTTTGAAATTTATGCTGGAAGTCGGTTGAAAAATTCCAATCGCGCAAAAAATACTGGTTAATGTTTATTTATAAATAAACTAGATACTTAAAATAAATATTTCAAGGTCTCGGTATACATCGGTATAACTAACTCGTTGAAAAATAAAACCAAAAGACACTCTATTTTTCCATTGTTTACCGCATGTTTCGAACGCTCTGCTTTTATGGTAAATGCGATTTAAGAACAGCTGATTTCACTCGTTGCGTACGGAGGGATGTGCACATCGTACAGACCTACCAACGTACAGGGTGATTAATTATATTTGGACAGCCCGGTTATTGCGGTTAATATTAATGATAGAAACACTCTCTATTTTTTTATTTTGTCAAGTTTCATTTTCCTTTCGTATTTCAAAAATATATCAATTGTCTAGGTGTGGTAAACAGTTCTCGAGATATTGCATGTTTTTGGTGGATTATTGCACTCCCGTTAATGCTCTTAGTATTAAGGATAGAAAATGTCCAATGGCATTTTTATGTCAAATGTATAAATAACTATACTAGATTAGGACTATTCTATTTTTAAATACGAACAAGAACGACAACAAAAAATTTACTAATCTAACAAATGCTCGAATACATCACCATTTACTTCAACATAAAGTTCATAACGCCTTCTTAGGCTAGAAATCGTGTTGATTATTTTATGTCTCAGGTTTCTATTAATATTAATTGCTTCATTATTTCCTCAATTTTTTAATTTCTTCTAAGGTGTTCGGGAGATTTGAGTAAATAGTCTCCTTTAAATCGTCCTACAACCAAATATCCGGAGGTGTTAAGCTGTTAAATCTGGCGAGTTTGGTCGCCACGATATGGTCCCATTTGAACCAAGCCATATGGGATAATTTTGATTTAGAAAATTTTTTATTGCTCAAGTATTCTAAATTGATGCCCCGTCCTGCTGACATATTATTGGTTGCTCTTCGATATCCAATAGAAGGTTGTTAATGGAATTTTTTTAACGAGGAAATTTTAACGGAATAAGATATGAGATGATATTAAAAATTCCATCACTAACCTTCAACAGTAACAAATTCTCTAAATCAAAATTATCCCATATGGCTTGGTTCAAATGGAACCATACCATGCCTACCAAACTCATCAGATTTAACACCTCTGGATATTTAGCTGTGGGTCTATTTAAAAGAGACTATTTACTCAAATCGCCCAAACACCTTAGGAGAAATTGAAAATCGAGGAAATACTGAAGAAATTAATAATTATGGAAACCTGAGACATAAAATAATCAACACGATTTCTGGCCTAAGAAGGCGTTATGAACTTTATCTTGAAGTAACTGGTTATGTGTTCGAGCATTTTTTAGATTAGTAAATTCCGTAAAAAACTCAATAACTTTCGTTTTTAATTTTTTTTTCTATCTTTAATATTAACGGCACAACAGGAGTGCAAAAATCCTCCAAACATATGCAATATCTCAAAAACTGTTAACCGCACCTAGACAATTGATATATACGAAAGGAAGATGAAACTTGACAACATAAAGAAATACAGGGTGTTCAATTTAAAATAAGAAAGTTAATTTCAAAATTTGACATATGGAATGACTTTTGACAGTTTTTGTCAAATTTTTCAAAAAATTTGGACAAAATTATTAAATTCTTAAATTAAAAAAATTTTTCTATCCCTAATATTAACGGCTATAACCGGGGTGCCCAAATATAATGAATCACCCTGTACGCAACGATTGCCAACACAGCGTTCTTTATATTTATCCTAATTTTAAACATATCCTGCAGGACTAGTTTTACAGCGGAGCTAAATTGCTACTACGCATACCAATAAACGTCAAAAAGTGTCACTTTCGACGTTTTCGATTTAAAAAGACAAAACAAAGCCGACTTTGCATGCTGAGAAGGTCTTGGTTTCTTGCATAACTTTTGAACGGCTTAACGGATTTTTATAATTCTTTTTATATTCGGTTCAGATCCCGTTTGGGCCACTTCTCCGTGTCAGGGTTTTATTTCTAGCAAAACTTTTAAACGGATTAACCGATTTTTATAATTTAATTTTATATTAGATTCAAGAGGACTCTAGTTTCATATTTTTGTTAATATATCACGAAAAAAAGCCTAAAAGTCGTCACTTTGATTTTATACGCGTAAATATAAAAAGACATGGCGAAGTCGAAGTTGCATGCTTCTTTTAATTTGGATACTTGGGCTACTTCTTCCGGCCCATTGCACTCGAGAAAGGGTTTCTTTCCTGTAGGATAACTTTAAAACGGCACAACCAATTTAATAATTTTTTTTGTTTGATCCAGGACAGCTTCGAATTGGTATCGTTTTATTCAAAAACATACTTTCCCCACCACTTTCACGACAATATTAAATAATCATTGGAAAGCCTCAACGTCACCTTTGGCGTAATGAAAAGACAAGGCGGAGTGGAAGTTGCATCCTGCTAATTTGAATACTTGAGGTGCTGTTCTGTGTATAATAATATAATAATAATCAAAAATTTACCAGATCTCAAAAAAGTACACTAAAAAGTTT
The DNA here is from genome assembly GCA_963921995.1 of Oxystoma pomonae. NCBI lineage: Eukaryota > Metazoa > Arthropoda > Insecta > Coleoptera > Brentidae > Oxystoma > Oxystoma pomonae. The sequence goes on from OY998165.1 coordinate 97,636,703, forward strand.
AAAATAAAATATTTTTTATTTGTGTATATAAAATCCAACTTTTTTGTGCTATTGTAAGTCTTTATTATATGTACCGCCGAAGTGATTATACATAATATGCTATATAAGTAGTTGGGACGACTTGAAAAAGTTAGATTTAATATACACAAATAAAAATTATTTTATTTTATATTTTTTAGTGAACTTTCTCAAAGTAGTAAGCACAGTTTAGCCGCGAGTTTTTAGCACTATTTTTTTTAATACCTTTATTAAAATATCCAAGAAAAACAGGAAAATACTTTTAAAAATCTCGAACGAAGCGCACTTCTCGCAACACACCATCTTTACACTATAAATCAAGGCGGCCGGTAAATGATATAATAATAGTTTCCATAGCGATGTGCCTTTTTACTCGATGACGTTCATTGTTGTGACATTTTAATCTTTGACAGTTTGATATTATGATGATGTGTTTAAATAATTTTTTCGTAAATACTTGGTGAAAACTGACGGAAATGGCTTAATTCTTAGGCAAGAATAATTACACAGGCCGACGTTTTTGAAATTTTGAAAAGTTACAGAAAGAAAATCCACTGTTTCTAACTAATTTAGTGTTGCTGAGTGCGAATATGATAACCGTTTTCCTTCATTAGCTCGTATTTTTTTGTAACGCATAGTTGCCAATTTTACAATTATTCACTGGGCGCATAAACTATTATCATGTTTACAAGCCAAATAAATGACGTAAGTGAGGATGAATACGGAATTAATTTTATAAATACACCAGTAGAACGGGAATACATTTAGTGACGATTATTATTTATTAAATAAAATCAATTAAAACCTATTTATTAAGTCAGTATAATAGTATTACATACACGGAATGTGTGCAATATATACTTCAATAAAAATTTAAAAAAGACCATTAGTTTTACTTCTTTCTTTTATGAAACGACGGATCTTCTCTTGTCACTGACCAGCAGTAGTCTCCCATCATTGCGTCATTGAGTCCCAACGTCCTTGATATCGAGTTTCCATCGTTCCTATATCCTTATGAAACCGCTCTCCCATTTCATCGCTAACATCTCCAAAATTTTCCGGAAAGAAGTCGAGATGTGAGTGAAGAAAGTGGATTTTCAAGGACATGCGACATCCCAAAGCTTTATATGAGACCAGAAATTGCTGCCCAAAAAACCTTTCGTAACATTCACAAAGGGACTTCATGCATCCAAGTCCTTTTTATTTAAAGTCTGTTCAAACAATTCATCACGCATCAATTTATGAATGTCAGGTACTATAAAAATTCCTTCCTTTAATTTAGCATCACTTAATTTTGGTAAGAACTGTTTAAGGTAACTAAACCCTGCGCCCTCTTTGTTCATAGCTTTGAAAAAATTCTTCATGAATCCCAACTTAATATGAAGAGAGGGCAGCAGGATCTTGGCTGGATCTACCAGAGGCTCATACTTGACATTGTTATTACCGGGACTAAATGACTCTCTAGGGGGCCACTCTTTTTGTAAGTAATGTTTAGTTGTAGCTCTTGAGTCCCAAAGACACAAAAAACAACAGTATTTTGTAAATCCACCTTGCATACCAAGTAATATTGCAATAACTTTCAGATCTCTACAAATTTGCCAGCTATGTTCTTTGTAGTTGACATGATTTAGAATTAGGGCAAGATCTTCATGCGTTTCTTTCATCAAAATAGAGTGTGCCACAGGAATAGACGGCCTTATGTTCCCATTATGCAGGAAAACTGCTTTGAGACTGTACTTTGATAAATCTATGAAAAGACGCCATGCAGATGGATTGTGTTGAATTTATAACTCGGTCATCAGTTAATTTATGTCCGTGCATACACAAAGTGAACCTTCCATTTTGTAATATTCCGAAAAAGGTTCATCCCTCTTTCTGCATTGAGTGTAAGTAGTTTCCGGAGCCAGCAAATTTCACTGTTTCAGTCTGGCACCTAAAAGTTGAGCTTTCTCTTTTGAAAGTTGCAAGTCTCTAACTAAATCATTTAATTCATTTTGTAGTATAAGGTGAGGTTCATCCTTTAAATGGAAGGTACTGTCTCTCGTATCTTCATCCGAGGATGTTGATGTTGTATCCTCATAAGTTTCTGTTGGCAATCTTTTGTCAGTCGATCTTTCTGTAATATCTATTGTTTCCCAGTTTTTTGGCGGAGTAGGTATCCGTAAAGATTCTCCATGTGTCTTATTGCGTATGAAAGGTTTGGATACTGAATGGCACGTTGTTTCTTCTTATTAGCTCCTTTTGTATTTGTCAAACAAAAATATCAGTCGTGATTCCGGGGCTCCCTCCATATCATGGGAATTGCAAAGGGCATGTTTTTTTTACTTCCTTTCAGCCATGCCGTAAGGGTCGCATAACATATTAGGCAGCATACATGAGGAGACCAACTTTTATCTTGATAACCGATTTTGCAGTTGAAATAAAAATAGTATGCGTTCTTGACAACATCATTCATCGGTCTTTTCTGTGACTGTACCGCAAATACTTCACAAATGTAACAAAATCGGTCCGGTGAATTTTTACAAACTCTACGAGAAGACATGCTGCAAAAGCGGAAAAACGGCACACAATGTAGACCTAGAGTATCTACTAAGAAGACAACAGCACGAATTAAGAAATCAAAAACAATGAAACACACGTAAAATACTTGTAACTGATCACTTATGTTACGTATTAAAGCGAACTAAAGCGAAAACTTTGTCTACTCACGCGACATTGCTGGCGCGGTGCCTTATAGTCTAGAAGCACGGATCACCCTGTTCGGTACTGTGTGCTAGAAGGTTTGAGCAAATCCGCGACTCCGCGCAATTGTCGCCACATACACATTACGAGCTAATTGAGCAAAACTATTATCATTGCCATAATCATCGATCCAAAATTAGTCAGTAAAAATGGTTCTCCTTTCTGTAACTAACTAACTGACGTCGACCTGTGTTATAGTTTTTGAATATAACTATATTCCGCTATTTCTCTTTAATTTATGATAAAAAAAGGACAGACATCTTTTTTGCACCCGTGATAAAGAATGAAAGTTACTAAAATCATGTTTTTAATGAAGGTATAAAAAAAATGTTTTTTTACAAAAACTGCCTATAAAAATTAAAAGTGATGTATTTTTCATTTACTGGAACAGCATTAAGAAACTAAACTTTAAGGAATATTGGCAAATAACTTCTGACAAAAAATCAGTTAGTGTAAAAATAATAATAGTGTCTAAAAATCGTCAAATATTTTGTAAGGACGAGATTTCCTGACGGTTTTTGAAAAATTACCCAGATTACCTTTTTATTGGTGATTTTTGGGAAAAATTTAACCTTTAGGAGTTGATTCTCAGTCTCTCTGGGGAGCGCTTAAGTGAGGACAGAACTGACGTAAATTTTCCCTCCAAAATAGATCACAGTGGTTAGTTGTTCGGATAGGTCAACGCACAACAAAATAAAATATGGCAACGCTGCTTTAATAAAGTAATCTTGTAAAGAATTTTGACTAGGTACTTATACAATTTGTCAACGTATAATAATAATTAAATGATTTTAAAATGAACTTAACTATACAATTTTAAAAAATTTAAAAGATTTTTTTGATAAACTTTAATATTTTGTCTCTTAAAAGCACAGGCAATATTAAAGCACGTAGATTTTGGAGATTTTTGAAAAAAAAAAATCAATATTTGAAAAATCACAAGCACGGCACTAAATCGTTTTAAAAAGCTTTGGGACACTTTTTAATAGTGGAAAATTAAAATATCATATTGATTCCATATTGTTATCGAAATTACAAAATTATTAAAAATCAAGATAAAAAATATGGCGGCCGATCGATGTGTGCCCTGAAAAGAAGGATTAAAAATATTTCTCACATCAAAAGCTAACCAACTCAATTATATAAAATATAGGTAAAAAATAGGTAATTTGTGATCATCGCGTATCCAAAAAATGTCTAACTATAAAAACAAACAATACTTAGAAAAAACAGCTAACATTAAAGCTTCAAATTCCTCCCTGAATGTAAGTAAAAAACGGTAATTTGTTGCCAAATTAGATATTAATTGACTTATTTTCGGTACAGCAGAGTAATACTGCATATCAAGGATTCTTAAAAGGTACAAAAGAGTAACGCCTAACCTAATTAAGTTACGATCTCGTAGGTTTCCCTTAGTACTGATTAACTGAACTTAAAATGCCGCTTGGGATCTTTAAGTAAGTCATCGAAAGTGATACGTACCAAAACTACCAATACCACTTTATTTGTGCAAGTTATACTATATTATTTAATATATTTGTTATACGACAGTTTAACGCATGAGGTTTTGCATACGGAGATATCAATTTGAAATCAGTACTTTGCACACCAATGTGTCAGCTTTGCGCACGGTTATTTAATTTAATAAAATAAAAAAACAGTTTTAAAAAAACTATCGTAAAAAACTCGTTTAAAAATCTCCTTGCTCACTTGCCCGACTTGTGGACCTGTAAATTCTTGAGACTTGTAGGTAAAATCTTGTAGGCACCCTGCGCTTCATTTGTTTAACTGCCGTCATACTTGTTAGGTAAATCACTATTTTAATTTTTTTAGGTCTTCCCTCTCTACTCTACTACAAAACGGTGGCTATCGAGTACCCAAGCGGCGAAGAGAGAATCATTTGCTTTCTGGAGTGGCCTGATGGTGTTGGAAGCGATTCTAGTTATGATTTGATGTAAGTTTTTACTAAAGAAGCCTAACTTGAATGACCCATTGAACAAAACCAGATTTGAAAATTGACAGATGAAATTTAATAACAATGTTATTAGCACACATGATAATAGTAAAATTAAAAAAAAAACAATTCGGCACTGACCTGTGACATGATAACAGTAAAATTTAAAAAAAAACAACGCGGCACTGGCCTGTGATGTGTCTTTTTAGGGAGAAACAAAATTACCAACCGTCCGATCGAAAATTCTCTCTCACAGTGGACGTCAATTAAATCTGTACCTATAAACTTTAAGTGGAAAATACTGTACCTATTCAATCAATAGTACCTACGATCTTAAAGCAGGAAATCCCTGCTCTATCCCTACTAGTTAAAAAACCAGGCCTGGTGCTAGAAGTGTCTTAGAGGGGCGGTCAAATGGGTACATTGTAACCTCAAATTTTTCGGGAAAAATTTATTAAATTAATAAGACAAATAACAGTTGTTCCCAAAGCCATCTAGCAATTTACATAGAGGAACGTACAGTGTAGGCGATTTAATAGACAATTAAAGTAAATATTAGACACTTAAAGTAAATACTTCAACGCATCGGTATTGGTATACCTAACGCGTTCAAAACAATGTCAAAAGACACTAAATTTTTAACTTGTTTACGGCATGTTTCGAACGAGGCCTGTCTTTATGGTGAATGCGATGGGAGAACAGCCGACTCCACTCGCTGCGTACGGAGAGACACACGTATCGTTACGGACCTATCAACGCACGCAACGAATGCAATCAGATGTTCAGGCCTCGTGTCCACTATAACAAAGGGTCTCGTTTAAAACATGGCATAGACAAGTGAGAAATGTAGTGTCTTTTGACTGCGTTTTGGACGCGTTAGGTATAGCGATACCGATGCGTTGAAATATTTACTTTAGGTGTCTATTTAAACGCATCGATATCGGTATACTTAATGCGTTCGAACACAAAGCCAAAATACACTACATTTTTGACTTGTTCATGTCATGTTTCGAACGATGCCCGCTTTTTTGATGAGTGCGTTGACAGAACAGCTGATTCCACTCGTTGCATACGGAGGTATGTACGTAAAGTTAGGGACCTACGAACGTACGCAACTATTTCCATTAGCAGTTCTGACATCGCACCCTTCAAACAAGCGGGCATCGTTCGAAACATCGCATAAAGATGTCAAAAATGTAGTGTATTTTAGCTTTGTTTCGAACGCGTTAGGTAGATATACCGATACCGATCCGTTTATATATTTACTTTAAATAGACACTTAAAGTAAATATTTTAACGCATCGGTATCGGTGTACCTAAAGCTTTTGAAATAAAGCCAAAATACACTACATTTTTGTTGATTGAAATCATTGCATACGTTCGTGGATGCGTAACGCTACGTACATCCCTCTGTACACAACGAGTGGAATCAGCTGTTCTGTCATCGCACCTGTCAAAAAAGCGGGCATCGTTCGAAACATGGAATGAACAAGTCAAAAATGTAGTGTATTTTGGCTTTATTTCGAACGCGATACGTATACCGATACCGATGCGTTGAAATATTTACTTTAAGTGTCTAATGAATAATTTCAAAAATATTTTTTAAGGAAGCTATTAGACACCTAAAGTAAATATTTCAACGCAACGGTATCGGTATACCTAACGCGTTCAAAACACAGCCAAAAGGCACTTTCACATGTTTGCGTCATTTTTTGAACGAGGCATGCTTTTATGGTGGATGCGATAAAAGAACAGCTACTTCCCGTCGTTGCGTACGGAGGGATGTACGTAACGTTACTGACCGACCAACGTATGCAACCGTTGCAATCAGCTGTTCAGGCTTCGCATCCACCATAATAAGCCTAGCGGTAAAGCATAACGAACAAATGGGAAAAACCAAAACCATAAACAACAAATTAAAGAGATCAACTACCTAACTTACGTCTCCGTCGTCTTGAAAAAAAATTTAGCCATCCTTCAATAAATTCGAAATAAATGTAGTGGCAATATAAGAAGTAGGTAACACCTTTTCGTCAACTTCTTCTTCCATGTCATTTTTTTATGTTTTGCTTGGTTTTTGATGCTTTTGTTTCTCTTTGTTAGTTGTTAGAGTGCTTTAGAGCCAAAATAACTAACCCATAAAAAAATTTAGTCGGTTGGGCTAAACAAGCGATAATAGGGGGTTACTAGACCGTCAAAATTGGTGATATCGTAGGCAATAACGGTTATTTTTCTCCCGTATCCAAAAATAACCGAACCGAAATACGTTACTTACGGAGGCTTAACGGGACCCGCTCGGATATTTTTTGCAACCAACCAGATTAATTTCTGTTCAAAAGCTACTGGTAAATGATAATTTGTTTTCTTTTCTATTCAATTTACGTTGGCAGTTTGTATGTGAGCAAAATAATACGGTTACGGTAATTTGTGTTTGTGGTTGAAAAATTATTTTTAGCATCTCAATTACGGTAATACGGTAAGCAAATAAGGTGACAATAAATTAGTGGTCTAAAAAGGCCGTAGTAACTCCGTTAATCATATGCCTAAATCAACTTCTTCTTCATGTGGTATCCTAAGTTAGCAATTGATTTTCGAACTAATGCAAAATCATAGGTGAGTTAGACTTTGACCCAATTTTTCACAAAATACCCATATTGTGGCTTAGTAACCTTTGCCTCTGAGCCCTCGAATAATATGTGGTAATTGTACACCGCCCATTTTGCCTCAATAGCCAAATTTTAGTAAATTTTAAAAAAATACGACCAACGTTTTATGAAGATTTTTAATCTAAATAAATATAAGTGGAATTTACCTGGAATATACCTTTAAAAATTAAAAAAAAAACGACTTAAATTAGCCTGAAAATAAGATCACATGCTTAAAAACAAAAATTCGGAACTAACTGAACTAGGTTATCTAAGTGGAAAAGGAGATATGTGGAGAGACGCCAAAAGGTAACCTTAGCGTTAAAAATATTTATCGGGGATTCATGGCACCATCAATGGACGTGTTGCCTCTTTTTTTACGACTACTTTTGCAATAAATCTTTAAATTTTCATAAAAGTTTCGTAAAATTTTTAAAACTAAACGTTTTTTTGTTACTAATTTCTGTCATATTGCATCTGTTATTTACCCATTCATTAAAAACACACTCATTTATTAGAGAAAGTTTATCTAGGTTTAAATTCAAAAAATTACTCAGTTGCGGCAGTGTTCTGTGCTTTCTCCAAAGCATTTGATTGAGTAGATCACGGAACACTGCTCCGTAAGCTGAAGTGTTATGGATTCTACAATGAGGAATTAGAACGGCCAACTTCTTACTTGTCTGAAAGAACTAAAATTGTGAAGATAAAAGGAAAACTTTCCGATGAGCTAACTATCTCAAGAGGCATTCCCCAGGGCTCTGTGTTGGAACCCGTTCTCTTTTTGGCATACATAGCGAACTTAACACATATTGATATTCAGGGTGTATTTACTGTTTTTTGTGATGATGTCTCAGTTGTATGGCGTGGTCCTGAAGAGAATCTAAAGGAAGTAATGTTGAATGACTTTATAAAGATTAAATCCTGGTGCGAAGCAAATGGTTTGTGCTTTAACATTAAAAAAACGAATATCATATCTTTTAAATTTGAAATGAAATCTATAGATATAGACTCTCACAACATAGAATGTGTGACACACACCAGGTTTTTGGGCTTAGTAGTGGACAAAGAGCTTAAGTTTAAGGAGCATATTGAGAAACTAAAATCTAAACTAGCATCTGCCTGTTTTGCAGTTAAAGTAGCGGCTAAAGAACTAAACTACTTATCAGCTAGAGTGGTATATTTTGCATTGGTAGACTCGTTGTTACGCTATGGAGCGGCGTTTTGGGGTTTTTGCTCAGATTATCTGTTTGATTCTGTTTTTATATTACAAAAAATGGCAATTCGTTACTTACATAAAAAAAGAGCCTTTGAACACTGCAAGCCACTGTTTCAGCAGTCAAAAATTTTAGCCCTAGCATGCATTATTATCCTAGAAACAGTGTGCTTAGTTCATAAAAAATATCAAAATTATGATCATTTCATTGCAAGACAAACAAGACAGTCTGGAAATATACCTTTGCCTATTCCAAGACTGGCCATGACAAGAAACTCTGTTATATACTTGGGAATAAAATTGTATAACCACTTAAGCTTGTCTATACGAGCTATAAAAAATCACAAAAAATTTAGAAAACTTGTATCAAATTTCTTGGAAAACAGAGCTTACTATAGAATTGAAGAATATTTTATTGAGGGCTAATCAATCATGTCCTTCACTAAGTGAAAATATAATATTTTGTAAACAAATATTGACATTTGTGACTACCTGTCTGACTGAATCTTTTTATTTTTATTATTTTGTTGTTGGTTTGTTTATTTACATATAATGATTTTATTTTAATTTTAATTTAACAAAAATATCTTAACATTTTTCTGTTTTTTTTTTAATACTTTATTTTAACGTTTATACTTTATTTTAACGTGTGTATTTTCTTATTCCGACCAAATTATAACTTTAGGACTGTAGTTTTATTCTACTTGTAAAGTTTAGTTTAGATAAGTGTAAGTTTAATATTATTGTATGTATTTCACTTTACATTGCTTTGTCTACAAGGTTATTTTAAGAAATTATTGTAATCTTTATGACAATAAAGCTTATTTCAAATTCAAATTTCAAAAATTCACTCATCGAAAACATTTTCATCGACGACGTTCTCATCGAAAACACTTTCATCAAATAACATTTTCATCGAATGACATTTTCATCTCGTCTATCTCCCTTTTAGAGAATTTGTTTCTGCCCCTGAGAAGATTTGTCAAAATGGATACTTGCAAACAACTTTTTTAATATTTCACAGAAAACGTAAAAAAAAAATTCTAAAAATTTTTTTAAATTAAAACGCGCGGCATTATAACATCATTAATTGTTAATTTGTCTTTAGCTTTAAGCTGTTTTTTCCAACAGTCAACACATGCATTTTAGTGTAATTAGAACTGAAGCGAATCCACCCGAGGATCCTTCCTTAATTGTAAATATTTTTTGTAAATAAATACACAGTAAATAAACCCAAAATTGACCCACTTCAAAAAAAGCTGCGTTGATGATTAAAGCAGGGTATATTACAACTCGTTTTCTTTGAAATGGCCCGGCAAATATAGATTTTTATTATTGAAATATTTTTATTTTAATTTGAATGGGTAACTTAAAAACAAAATTTAAAATTTTTTGATCAGGGGCGGCATTTAAACAAATTGCCTCAGGTAACCAACAGCCAGCGACGTGCGGTCGATAGAAACTAGAGAAGCAGTGCTTCCCCTAGAAATACATCATCTTCGTAAATGTAATTTTTGATATAAGAAACAATTACTTTAAATTATATTAAAAATGCTAAAAATTACTTTAGATATCAAGCCAATAACAAATACGGCCTTGAGTCACAGCAGAAAGTCTGCCCGCGTGTCGGTAGGCGTGTTGGTAGGCGTAGCTTTTCACTACTCGAGAAAAATTCAATAGACGTTATTCCCGCTGCTACATTCTCTGTAGCCTGCAGCTACAGTCCATTCCATTTTTATTTAGACAAAACAGCAAACAACCTCACTTTTCACAGAACAAAAACCAGATTTTTAAGTTGCCAAAATCAAACGCCCTAGGTTTTGGTAATCGGCACTTTAACTACACTGGTAACTTTAAATCACTCTGAATAATCCCTTATATTACGCCAGTGAAACAGCCAGATGCCAGAGATACTTGATGAATGAAAAATTTATTATTATGTACCTAATATACCTGTTAAGGCGGCCATGATATTCGTTTTTATTTGTACACCAAACATAACAAAGGAAATGCAATGCAGACCCAATATGCCTGAGAGAGACCCCGACTGGTGAGTGAAGTCACCCAAAAAATTATGAATTCAAATTCAATTTAGACGTTTAAAAGTGCTGGACCGACTTTAAATTTTGCGTATTTATTATTACAAGCTTTTATTTAACTTCACCTCTATGTATGTATGTTTATATGTTCGGGTAAAATCTTGCAACTCAATTTTGACTAACCTCTAGATGTCCGATCGAATTCAAATGAGGTATGTGATTATAGTGACAATACAACAACATGCTATTATTAGACAGCCCCTCTGGAGGGGGGAAAACGGCAAAGTTTGTCCGATTTCAACCAAAATTGGTATACGGGGGTTTTTGGGGATAAGCAATACCATCAGACTTTGAAAATTCAATATGGTGGATTAAGGATGGACAATTATTGGTCATGTTTTGCTAACCAATTTTAACTGACACATCCGATATTCTTTAAATTTGGTATGCTTTTATAGCTCCATTAGCAATACAATTACATAGTATTATTAGTCACCTCCCTCCCCCCACGAGAGTCCCATGTCAACCAAAATTATTGCGTACGGAGGTTTTTAGGGATAAGGAATACGAATTTTTGCCAGATTTTTAAAATTCATTATGGCGGATTCAAGAGAAACGATTTTTAGTCGTGTTTTACGACCCAATTTTAACTAATTTCTACACATCCGCCTGTCGTCAAATTAGGTATGCAGTTAAAGGTCCGATAACAATACAATAACTTGGTATTATTAGGCACCCCCTCTCTCCCTACGATATCATCCAAAATTGGTATACGAAGGCAGGTTTTTGGGGTTAAGGAATACGAATTTTTTGATCAGATTTTGAAAATTAAGAAATGGCAGATTCAAGATGGACGATTTTTAGTCATGTCTTAATTATTTAAAACTCCGGTAACAATACAATAAGAGAGAAGTGGAGGGGGAAATCACCTAAGTTGGTCCGATTTCAAACAAAATTGGTAGACGGGATTTTTTGGGGATAAGAAATATGAATTTTTGATGAAATTTCAATATGGCGGATTCAAGATCAACGATTTTTCTTATGTTTTGCTAACCAAATTTAATTGACTTATACGCATCCGATTGCCTTCAAATTTGGTAGGCGTTTATAGTTCCGGTGACAATACAATAATATGGTATTATCATGTACTCGCCTCCCCCTAACGAGGAAAGTGGACGGGGTAAAATATATAGTTTGTTACATTTGAATCAAAATTGGCATGCAGAGGATAATGGAGAAGGGGATTATGAATTTTTGATGAGATTTAAAAATATCTATATGGCGGGTTCAAAATGGACGATTTGTAGTACAAATATAAAAATTAAAAAATAATCTTTTATAAAAAAAAGCATTTCAAATCCAAGCTTTTATACAAAAATATAATAATAAAATCGATAGGCGCATTATAGAAAGTTTGGCCATGTTGACTCGAAAAATTTATGTTATTGAATTATATGATTGTTCGCAAGAATCTGAATTCACTATAATGCAGAGAAATGCAAGGGTCAGTAAATTCAACCCAACTCGACGTAATTTATGGCCATGGCTTTTATTATTATGATATCATATTGCTAAAAATTATTTTCTACTTTTTAGTGAACATTATATTTTATAAAAGCTTGTATTTGAAAAGCTTTTTTTTATATAAAATTATTTTGGAATGTTTAGATTTGTACACTAAATCCTTTTTGAATCTGCCATATCGAAATTTCCAAGTCTGATAAAAAACTCATAATACCCTTCCCTAAAAACCCCTGTATACCAATTTTGATTGAAATCGAACAAACTAAATCTTTTTCTCCCTCCACTTCTCTCGTTAGAGGAGGTGGGTACCTGATAATACCATATTATTGTATTGTTACCGAAACTATAAACGCAACCCAATTTAAAGACAATCGGATGTGTATAAGTCAGTTAAAATTGGTTAGCGAAACATGAGCAAAAATCGTTCATCTTGAATTCGCCATATTTAATTTTCAAAATCTGATCAAAAATTCGTATACTTTATCCCCAAAAACCCCTGTATACCAATTTTCGTTAAAATCGGACAAGCTAAATATTTTTCTCCCTCCACTTTCCTCGTTAGGGGGAGTTGGGTACTTGATAATACCATATTATTGTATTGTCACTGGAATTATAAACGCATACCAAATTTGAAGACAATCGGATGGGTATAAGTCAGTTAAAACTGGTTAGCAAAACATGACCAAAAAAATATTGTTTTTTTAAAATCTGATCAAAAATTCGTATTCCTTATCCCCAAAAACCCCCGTATACCAATTTTGGGTGAAATCAGACAAACTTTGGTGTTTTCTTCCCTCCAGGAAATGCCTAACATTACCATTTTATTTCATTCATTTCAGATTTCATAACCAGTCCCTTCTATGATGTGTAGAGTTCGCACTTTTTACGTTTATGTATTGGATCAACACTTGCGACCTTGGCTATATGTAGTACACTATGATCAATTGTCTTACGATAACAATAACAAAATAACAAAAAAATTGTTCAAATACTTTTTATTACAATAAACTCATGATAAAATTTAAACTAAACGAAATCGAAAATTTTCTGAATGAGGCCCTGTCCATACTGTGATCAGTGTGGCCAAAAATCTAGAGAGGAACAAAAAATAAACGTCAGACTACAATTCTCGTTGATGTCAATCACTGTGGATAAATTTCGGGTGGAAAATACTATATAATACGCCGCGCCGGTAGCAGCCATAATACAAGAAAAGAAAGGTATGATACGTAGTATGAAAATTTGAGGATAGTTTGGGTCCATAACGAAGGAGGTCATCAAGAAAAAAATTTTCATTATTTTACCCCTGATGGGGTAAAAATAGGGGTTGAAATTTAAAAAGGATTTTCTGTATCTCAAAAACCAAAAGCAACATGAGTTTAAAAATTGGTATGCAGCAAAGACGTTTAACTAAAATAGACCTATCAAGTTATTCATAAATTGCTTTGAAACGCGATCAGTCGTTAGATTTGGGGAAAATCATTTTATGTTCCACTGGCAACGCTGCACCAGATATGCTCCTCCTCGCACATGCTCCAACCTTACGTTTAGCAGCGGACAGAAACGGCTCGTTATTTATAAATGTAAAAAGTTTTGGTCGTTATTTTCAGACACATTTCAAACTCAAAATTTAAAAATTTGGTCCAAAATACCATTTTAAAAAAAAGTGCGTGCGTTAAACGTTTTTAACGCACGCTATGACAGTTTTTTATGCACGCCGTGCTTATTTTTTTACGCACGGCGTGTGGGAAGTTGAACTTTCCACATTAAAATTGATGTGTAACAGTAGACTTTCACACGCATTTGCGAAGTAGTTTCTTTACCTATTTAATATCAAGTGACCTGTAAAACATTAAAAAATTAGCATAGATAAAATTATTTTTTTAGCATGGCGTGAATTTTAAGTCTAATTGGAGTTTTTAGATGCATTTATAAACTAGATTAAATTAAAAATAGAAACAAAATTATTTTTTTGTTTTAATTTTAAAAATACCAAATATATATAACCTTAGGCAGAAGCTTTTTATGCAAGTAGGAAATTGTTGTACTAAAAACCTGTAAAAAGTGCCTTTTTTGCCCTTAACGGCCATCGTATGCAGAAAAATATCACTTTCTGCACTATTTAAGCAAATTACCAAAAAACCAATGTGGAAAAAATAAGCAAATTCGACTAAAAATAGTGGTATTTCGAAAAAAAATTATATCTATATTATAGGTACTATATGATGGTTTTTCGTTGTGTAAAAAATTGCAATTTATACACTCTACTATATTTTTTATTTAATACGTACAAAAGTATCTTTACATTTTTAATAAATACAAAAAATTTTATGTGGAGTATCTAACTATGTAAATATTATAAATAAAAAGTTGTAACAAACATACATTCTTTATCCTGTGTCTGACATAATAATGCATTAAAAATTTGGATTTATACCGGGAACGCTTGTACTATTTATAAAGAAATCTCAGCAGAAAAAATAATCTGACTACAGATAGTATCAAAACTGTGAATGTAGTTATAAATAAATATCATACACACCTCTTACATTTTTTTGCTGCTCATATAGGATATTTAAATATGTCGCAGCTGGGGTTGGTTCATTATACCAAATATAGTGTAATTAATTACAAGTGCTTATCATATTGTTTTTATCACAAATTCGCAAAAATATCCCAAAAAAACTTATTTCTTTCCTATATTTATTAATTATATTTTGTATTTATTGCAACACTAGTTGCACACCTATGGCGGCCTATCACAAGATGGCGTCCAAAAAACATATGATAACAAACCTGTGAAATGTTTGGTTATGATAACACACATACATATGATAACAAACCTGTGAAATGTTTAATTTTCACCTGCAATCTCCAGTTTTCGTCACACTACGCACTTTGTCAGATCACTTTTGCCACAAACACTTAAAAATCTATTGAAAAAATGTTAAAAAACTCTCGATTAATCTGTAAAATATACCAAAACCTCGATAAAGCTACAACGCCGTAGGGAAATTATGAATGGAGCAGCGTACACACGTTTATATGGCTGACCCGCCACAAATGCGAGGTTGTCACATTGTTGTAGGTTTTATCCCCGATATATATTGGGAAATAAAAAGAATTATTCTTTCGGCCAAAATATCAGGTATTTTATATGATATTTCGATCGAAAAAATGAGGTATATTTTAAGTACCATAACATGTACCTCCACATTATAAATTCTTTATTGATTTAAAATTGTGAAGATTCAAGGAAATTTAAATGCAATTATATAATATACCTAAATTTCTTTACATATTTGGATAATAATAAGGTGTTTTTCCATGTTTAAAAAAACAAACCGGAGAATTTGCATAATTGCATGTAAATGATAAAGTTATAAAAATGTTTTTAAAACATTACGTGTAGAGATACAACTTTCAACGCAATCTGGCATTGTCGCCAAATTGTTTACCTTATGTCCGATCGCAACTGTAGTAAACATAATGTCTCTATTTAAGTTATACCCTCTCTACTAATAGAATTAGTAAACACATACTTTGGCATTTTTAAAATTCAGATAGAGGGGTTGAGAAATAGGGGTGAGTCTGTTTTGAAAGAAGTACAAATAACTCAAAATATCATCCGATTTTAGTGGTTGTTTCTTTTTTGTAAAAATTACACAAACAAATCAGTGGTAGGAAGCCGTTTCTCATACCTTCATCAAAAACTCAAATTTAGTAACTGTTCTTAAATAACCAAATCATGATGACTCTTTTGGCTACCGATGGAAATTTATTTTTTTGCACACAAGTTGAGAAAAGCTAATTAATCTTACCAAAAACTGGACTTTTTTTCCAGTTTTCACAAAAAATTATTTTGGAAACGAGAAATAACAAACGTCGAAAAATAAAATGGCCAGCAGGCTAAGGTCACTGTAAAATTTAAATCGCGTAAATTCTTTTAAATCAAATTGTTTTACTAAAATTGATCGACAATTTGAAAAGTCACTAAAAAATATATTTTGTATGGTTTTTTATGGGCCGTCCGGTATATAGTCGATTATATTTAATTTGAAAATTTTGGACTATCCATCAGAGTAGCCAAGTAAAAACTACTTTTTTTTCAAAGGAAAATCTTGCATGAGACACCGTGACACCCGATCCAACCGACCAATCCATCAGCCCAGGTAGTGTCGGATTCTTACCGACTAAAACTCTCCACATGTTCTTTTGCAGCCATTATTGGCTTATTGTGCACCGTTTAATTCTAGTTTAACCACTCCATTAGATTTATTCCCTGTAAGAGTTTGTAAAAGTCCTTAATGAAGGAGTCTAATTCAACTTCCCCGTAGGGTTATACCAACCACGAGAAGGTAAGATTGGATTGGAAAACACTATACAGGGTGTTCCAATCCATGTCTACCCTAATATCACCAAAACCGAAAGGGGCAGGAAAGCAAAATAAAAATATAATTAGATGATTTACAAAAAAGTATATTTTTGTATGCCAATTATCGCACTCGTCATTAGGGCGGCGTCAATACTTTTTTTAAAATAAGATGCCCTGTTTCTTTTTGGAAAATTTAAATAGAGCTGTTCAGTCTGTTTCCAAAAACACCTAATATGTTAGTTCAATTTATTACTAATTACTTTGGGCTACAAAAGGAAGATGTAACATGTCAAAAAAATAAATAAATTAAATATAACAAAGAATCCTTAAGTTTAAGGATGATGTCAAAGAAAATACAGACAAAACCTAATTAAAAAAAAAACAAAAAATTGTAACATACCTCTATACAGATATAAATAAAATACTAAGACGAACAGACATATTATTATATTAACACTTACAAAGATGCAACCCTTATTTTTAAAATATATTTATTTACACTAGAGAAAATTAGAGTAACTACAAGTAAATGAAATATATGATTTCTTAATAATTAGTTTTTATATTTATTCAGGTTTTCTTGCTTAGGAAATCTGAAATTTCCTTTAGATTGTAGAAGATCTCAGAAACTTTTTTAGCCATTTTTTATTTTTTTTTATTTCCTGACACTTAATGCTTTTCGGTAATAAGTTATATAAAGCACAGCCCGCGTATATGGGGCTCTTTTTATAGAATTCGTGCTTATGCATTGGTAATAACAATTTTTCTGCGTGTCTAGTATTATAACAATGATAAAAGTAATTTTTTTGAATGATCTTTCGTTGTGTGAATATATACAATTAATTTGAAAAAATAGAGTGATATCACTGTAAGAATCCGGTTTTCCTTGAATGTTTGACGGCATGATTTTAGAGGCTTTAGATAGAATACTGATCTAATAGCACATATGTGACGATTTTCCCCACACTATGACCATAACCATAATAATAATTGAGTGGATGTTGGCGAAGTATGAGGTTAGTAGAGAATGTCTGCGTAACGAGTACTTTAAGCAGTTTAAAGCGTAAATATTTTGGTTCATTCTTTGGCAGAGCTTGTTTATATGGTGACCGAAGTCTAAATGTTGGTCAAAAATAATACCAAGTATCTTGGATGTTTCTGAAAATGCCAACGGAGAGTTATTAAAGCTAACATTAATGTTTAAGGGCTTGCTGCTTTTTGTTCGGAACTCAATGCAGACCGTCTTACCAAAGTTAATAAAAAGATTATTTAATTTGCAAAATTTTGAAAACTCCTGAAGTATTATATGATCCTTATCCAAAATCTCTGCCTCAGATTGACGAAAAATTAAAATTGAAGTATCGTCGGCATACATGATAATGACTCCCTCCAAAATGAACTCCGGCAAATCATTTACGAAAATTGAAAACATCAATGGACCCAAAATGCTACCCTGCTGAGTTCCTATATCAGAACTATGCAGTTCCGAGTACTTTCGCCCAATTTTGACTTTAAATTGTTTCTCGACCAAAAGAGAGATTAACCAGTCATTGATTTGACCCCTAATACCGGATTGTTCAAGTTTTAAAGAGACAAATTTAGGATTTATAGTATCAAATGCTCTTGTCAGGTCAAAGAACACTGTTACTACATATTCATTCAAGTCCATATGGTTGTAGATGCACTGAATAAGTCAATCGTTGCAGTTTCGATAAAGTGAGTATTTCTAAACCCATGTTGACATGTGCTTAAGATGTTATGTTTATTTAAAAACAGCTGGTTATTGATATGGGACGACAATTTTCAAGAGCTTGGTGGTCACCTTTTTTGTATAGGGGTAATATATTAGCGACTTTTAGTTTGCTGGGGAACTTGCCTCGAGAGACCGAAATGTTCATGAAATTGGCCAGCATCTTATAAAACTCAT
Organism: Oxystoma pomonae; assembly: GCA_963921995.1. NCBI lineage: Eukaryota > Metazoa > Arthropoda > Insecta > Coleoptera > Brentidae > Oxystoma > Oxystoma pomonae. The sequence continues at coordinate 97,655,140 of OY998165.1, forward strand.
TTCACTCACTTCTTTATAAGAGACCGCTGAAAAAAACATATTTTCAGAGTGATTAACTTTAGTTACTGTGCAGTTCTCTGCCAAAATGAGCTTTAAGAGTTGTAGATACGACGTCGGATAGGTAAGTACCAAAAGCGTTCGCAATATCTTCCTCATTTTCGAGGACAGTGTTATTATATTTCATCGCTTTTATTTGTTTCTTTCCCTTCTTAACTATTTCCCAAGTTTTTTTACTTTTTTTTTAACGGTTTTTAAATAAAATGGGAAAATCATCTCCATAAGACTAATGAGTTAAACAAGAAATAGATATTTGGTGATTCTTTGTCTAGATCATTGCTTTTATTTGGAAGATTTTTTTATTTTATTTAAAACCCGTTAGAGGAAAAGGTAATATATTCGGAATTTTTGGAAAACCTGTATTCAAATTTTATAAAATATACAGGGTATCTCATCAAAAAAGTATTGTCTTCGCCCCTTTAGTGAATGGCGGCATAATTATCATCCACAAAGATACTTTTTTGTAAACCATTTAATAATGTGAAGTTTTACTTCTCTGTCTCTTTTGGTTCTGGAGATATTAGGGTGTACTCGGATTTTTAGGACGCCCGGTGTATTTTCCAAGTCTTGAAGAAAAAACCGAATCATAGGGATGTAAATATTTTTTCGTAGTAACTTCGTACTTTCCGTTAATTTTTATTTTATGTAGAGCAATAGTGGTATTTTTCAAAAATTACAACTCCTCTCTTTTTTATTTTATTTAAGCCCGTCTGTCTACTCCTCGTAACAAGATAAAGAGCATTTTTCTAAATCTATTTTTCTAACAAAAAGCGGTTTCGAATCTTCACTGAACGCTCAATAGTGGGGAATAGAAGCTTTTCTGATTAAATCTATTTTTGCCACCTTGAGAACGGGGTAAATCTCTTTTTCAAAAGACGTATTTGCATTTGTGCGCACATGTTCTTTTGCAAATATAGCTTTTTTGTAAAACTCTTATACGGCGGTAACCAGCGCCAGTAAACTTGAAATGTCACCTAGGTCCATATTCTTGATGGCCTGTGAGATGAGTAGTCACCAGTTATTTGCCTCTCTCACACTCACGGGTACGGGTATCAAGAATACAGGCAGTAGAGGGTACTCCTACAAATTTAGGTGAAAGCAAGAGTGCGCATGTGTTCTCATCGGTTTTACAGATCACGGTTGTTCCGGACCAAGTGAGTGGTGAGTACTCTCTTCTCACAATTTCAGGTGTGATGAGATTGCATATACCGTGGAAAACTACTTTAGAGGCTTAAGCACAAAAAGGACTTTCGATTTAAAATTGTTCCTGGTTCTGGTTAAACCTGAACTGGAACCGATCCTTTCGATTCAAAACGATGACTTCATAGTTGCAACTCGGTTATGAAATTTTACAACCAGCTTGTGAGGTTGGTTTGGCACTTTGGTTATAAACCCTTAAAATTTTACAAACATTTTTTTGCGAAAAATCAAAGATATCTTCACAATAATAGCAATGACATTATATTTTGAAACCTCTGTTAACATTTCTGTTAAAATAATGTCAATCAGAACCAGGACCAATTCTTATTCGAAAATCCCTAAAGCCTATTCCAAAGCCGTCGTCGGCATCTCGGAGAGGAGAAAGATGTAAGACGAAGACGAAGGCGAAGCCAAAGTACACTAAAGTAAAAACTAAAATTGCTTACGCCTGTCTTACACTGACAAATTATTAAACCATTTTATTTATAAATTTGTTTAAGGACATCTTTATGAGGCTGCAGTGTAATACAGCTCGATTCTCTCATGAAATATTTTGTAAATTTGTATCTAAGAACATCATCCGCTGGGGATTAAATAAGATAAGAGTTTCTAAGAAAATGGTAGAATGGAGGGGGCTAAGGGGGGATGAGTAAAATTTAAAAAATAAGGGATGGCTCCTGGGTTTGTTTTAAAGCCACGGAAAGTCACATTCTAACCGCGGACTTAACTAGTAGCCACTTCACTTGTTGATGCTAATAGCCTTGACGCTTCTATCATAAAGCCTGAAATTTCTTTTTTTCAACGAGTTTATGACAAAGGATGGGTTTTTATAAAATTCCAATTATTTTAAATGAAAAATACTTATACAATTGACTGTATTACATGTGAGAGATATGTTACTAAAATAAACTTGTTAGCAACGCAACGAATGTGTTAGGCCCTGTTCTCACTATGCAACTTTGTCTTGCATCAAATTTTTAAATAACAGGTTAAAAGAAGACACAATCTGCTCATGTCTTCTTTCAACCTGTTATTAGAAAATTAGATGCATGGAAAAGTTGCAGAGTGAGAACAGGGCATAAGAATCCGTAGAAGGTGAATTATATGAATTCCAGACCTCAAGAATATAAGTTTTTGCTTTAACAAAACATTGCTCAAATAAATGAGCTATTTTAGTTAAAAGCTCTAGTTTACTTGGAGTAAGTAAATTTGACTTGTTTTAAAGTATCCAAGAAAAAAACAAAAAATACAGGTCAAGTAAGTTATTTGCTTACCTACCACAGAGACATTTTTTCTGTGCAGCTGCGTTTTCTCGTGAATTCTTAGTCTGTTAATTTTGTCTGATCTAACTTCACAAAAGAAAATGGTCTGATATTCATTCTTGTATCTGTAAGGGGTGGGAGTGAAGAAGTTGAGGCGGAAAGAGTGTTTAAAATTTTTTTAAATAAGCGTTTTAAACCTGAACTGGAAACGATCCTTTCGATTCAAAACGATGACTTCATAGTTGCAACTCGGTTATGAAACAACCAGCCTGTGAGATTGGTTTGGCACTTTGGTTGTAAACCCTTAAAATTTTACAAACATTTTTTTGCGAAAAATCAAAGATATCTTCACAATATTAGCAATGACGTCATATTTTGAAACCTCTGTTAACATTTCTGTCAAAATAATGTCAATCAGAACCAGTACCAATTCTTATTCCAAAATCCCTAAAGTCTATTCCAAAGCCGTCGTCGGCATCTCGGAGAGGAGAAAGATGTAAGACGAAGACGAAGGCGAAGCCAAAGTACACTAAAGTAAAAACTAAAATTGCTTACGCCTGTCTTACACTGACAAATTATTAAACCATTTTATTTATGAATTTGTTTAAGGACATCTTTATGAGACTGCAGTGTAATACAGCTCGATTCTCTCATGAATTATTTTGTAAATTTGTATCTAAGAACATCATCCGCTGGGGATTAAATAAGATAAGAGTTTCTAAGAAAATGGTAGAATGGAGGAGGCTAAGGGGGGATGAGTAAAATTTAAAAAATAAGGGATAGCTCCTGGATTTGTTTTAAAGCCACGGAAAGTCACATTCTAACCGCGGACTTAACTGAGTAGCCACTTCACTTGTTGATGCTAATAGCCTTGACGCTTCTATCATAAAGCCTGAAATCTCTTTTTTTCAACGAGTTTATGACAAAGGATGGGTTTTTATAAAATTCCAATTATTTTAAATGAAAAATACTTATACAATTGAGTGTATTACATGTGAGAGATATGTTACAAAAATAAACTTGTTAGCAACGCAACGAATGTGTTAGGCCCTGTTCTCACTATGCAACTTTGTCTTGCATCAAATTTTTAAATAACAGGTTAAAAGAAGACACAATCTGCTCATGTCTTCTTTCAACCTGTTATTAGAAAATTAGATGCATGGAAAAGTTGCAGAGTGAGAACAGGGCATAAGAATCCGTAGAAGGTGAATTATATGAATTCCAGACCTCAAGAATATAAGTTTTTGCTTTAACAAAACATTGCTCAAATAAATGAGCTGTTTTAGTTAAAAGCTCTAGTTTACTTGGAGTAAGTAAATTTGAATTGTTTTAAAGTATCCAAGAAAAAAACAAAAAATACAGGTCAACTAAGTTATTTGCTTACCTACCACAGAGACATTTTTTCTGTGCAGCTGCGTTTTCTCGTGAATTCTTAGTCTGTTAATTGTGTCTGATCTAACTTCACAAAAGAAAATGGTCTGATATTCATTCTTGTATCTGTAAGGGGTGGGAGTGAAGAAGTTGAGGTGGAAAGAGTGTTTAAAAATTTTTTAAATAAGCGTTTTTTGCTTTATATTACAAAAAAAAATCAAAAATTCTATTTATAAATTGAAGGAAAGATTTAGCGGCCTAATAAATTTACAGAGAAGATTTATATTTATTTCTGCGACGCTACTGGAGATATTTGATATTGTAAAATTATTGATTTGTTTGTAACATTTTCCTAGTAAAAAGTATAAACAACCAGCCTATTTTATTAAAACATTCCACTTTTTGTTTTTTTTTTAAATATATCTAAAAAAGGTTTTTCAGAACAATCTGATGGGATCTCGTTACAGATTTCATCTTTGGCATATGTTTTTTAACGATAGAAGGTGATTTTACGAACAAAAAAGTGGAACTTTTTTCGTATCCTGAGCATAAAGATGCGTCCTGATCTAAACATTTTTCTCCGAACAGAGCGAATTCGGCTAGTCAGGACTAGATGGCCTCTATACATTTGACAGTTGTGGTTTTACCAGAGGTGGGCAACTCATATTGCTCTCTCTTTCTAGTTGGAAATGGACTGATGTTTTGTTGTCTCTTTTTAGAATTTCCCTGGACAGTAGATATTAAAAATATAAATACTAGGTAAAATATAAAGACTCCTGTGATCTATATTTTTGTTACTCTTTTTCTTACAATATAGTCGGGAGTTTTTTCAAAACTATAGGAAGATTTTTGGTAATTTTGCTGTAATTTGGCACAAACTTAGGCACGCCTCCGGAGACCACCAAATCAATATAATTTTTTTCGACGACGGCGTACGTTAGGCGTCGCGACGCCGTGAACTTTTTTTAGGACATAGGGTCACTTTGACAGCTGTATCCTTGTCAAGGGTCAATATTTAAAAATGTTGGTTTAAACGTCTTAATATGGTGTGCTAAACATGTTTTTTTAATTTCAGATAATTATATAAAAAAATGATAAATTTGAAATTTAGAAAAAAAAAGGATTTTTTTTTAATTTAAAAAAAAAACCTATTCTTCACTTATGGAACGGATTATGATAATTCATTTTCAAGTATTTATGTCACGGGAAAATCACAAAAAAATCGGAAATTGATGCAGGTTCAGAAAATTTACAAAATCTGATCTGCCAAACATGTTTTTTAAAAGGCTATATAACATGCAAGAGTATTTCATGTGACAAGAAACGATCCGTTCCCATGTTTTAATAAAACTAAAGAACAGACTTAGAAAAAGCTTTTTGCTAAAAACGTTAAAAATAACTAAAATTATATCACGCTTCATATTTTGTCGTGTATTTACAAATTATTTCAGGGAATTCTTAAAATGTTTACAGCTGCTTGATGGCAGTGAATTCTCCTTTTAAAAATACAAAACTTCACGCTTGGATGCCTTCAGAATTTTTTTATGTGAGCTATCAAACATAGATTATTTTTACAAGTCGTCCAATTTTACTTAAAAAAAAACATTGCTTCTTTTGATATTTTTATTCAGTTTTGAGTAAGTATTTTTTATCAGTGTGGTTGCACCTAATTAGCACTACGTATATAAAAATAAAATTTTTCAACACCTCTCACTCGTCTCCCCTATTTGATGGTTTAATCCATAATAATACAGTGCGGACTTAATAAGGCCCCCTCCCCTGCTAACTCTTGAGCGGATTGACGTATCGACTTCAAATAAAAACCTTTGGGTACTTTTTGACGTATTTTTATAAGGGTTATATTGACTTAATACTATAAGGTCACTAACTACTTTACAATTTTAAATAGAAAGGGGGTTCAGTAATGCCTTCTTTAAAAGGTATTTTAATTCCCTGTTCAAAATATAATTTTTTTTTTAATCGGTTTTACCCTTACAGAGTTTTTTTCGACTATAATTTGCGCCCCTCCTCTTACTTTTGAGAGGCTTGAGATATCGACAACAAACAAAACCATGTTTAATGATAATACTTTTGCTACTTTTTGACGTATTTTTTATAAGCGTCATATTGACTTAAGACTAAATTCATTAAGTACTTTAATATTTTGCATTTTTTTCATATTGGCGAATAGCTAAGCTAAGTGGAGAACAGAATTTTTTCTTTGCAAATTTTTATAAAAAAAATATATTTTTTTCTAAATTTCAAATTTATCATTTTTTTATCCAATTATCTAAAATTAAAAAAAAACATGTTTTAGCGTTGTAAGATATTTAACCAAAATTTTGAAATATTGATCCTTGGCAAAGTGACCCTATGTGCTAAAAAAAGTTTACAGCGTCGCGACGCCTAACGTACGCCTTCGTCAAAAAAAAATATATTGATATGCTAGTCTCTAGAGTCATGCCTATGTACGTGTCAAATTTGAACAAAATCACCAAAAATCTTCCTATACAATGGAAAAAAGATATAAAAAACTCCCGACTGTTATTTATTAACGAAGTACATGCTAAATGCGTATGTTTGTAACTACTGCTTGTAGCTCACTTACCTCGCAAATTCGGCTATTTTTATTAATTTTCCAGCTTGGTAAATGCATGTTTTCTTTTCACTTTTCCTATGTTTCTTTCTGCGTTAGCCCACGAAACAATACAAATTCATCGAGGCACGTATTTTTACAGTTTTTGATACAGCAAAACTCCATTTTTAAGCCTGACGTTTCTTAATCAAAAATCTGACAGTGACGAAGTTATTTATTGTCAAGGGTTACCAACTATCATTGCCAACGCACAATTTCAAACATTTCCCTAACAACTGTGAAATCCAGTTGCTCACCTCTGGTCGATACCTCCGACATGGAGGCCAGCCAACACCTTCCGGGGTACTTTTACACGTATGCAACATCGTTCTCAACTAAAAAGCCAGTTAACTCATTTTTGTTTTAGTATCTTTTGCCCTATGATCGGTGCCATATTGACACGAAACTGACAGAAAATCCATGTTTTACTTGTCAATTTGGTTATAAAAATGGCAGCCACAATAGGCTAAACGGCACTGACGCGGTAGGAATTAACAGGCTTTTTAGTTGAGAATGGTGTTGTGTCGCCGCCATTTTTGACACTGTTGACAGTTATTACATTAGCTAATTGTCAAAATGGCCGCCACATACGTTCAGAGCTCACTAAAACGCGAGTAGATGAAAGGCCTATCAAATATCGGAGGCATCGCTCTAGTAAAACATAACTGTCAAAAATCGTATACAGGGCCTCTAGTCAGGACGTGTCTCTCCGTCGAACAGAACGCGCCAAATATTTTGAATCAACTGTCGTTTGAAAGTAGTGTTTTTTCGGTTTTTAATTTTACTCACAGTACACACTCTATAGTGTACTGTGATTTTACTTTATCTTTTATGATTATGGCAGGCATTTATACAAAATAAAAGTACTTTGTAACATTTTTGGTATCATCCACAAAAAAAAATCGATCATTAAAATGCGATTAAAAACGCCATAAGATTACATTTTTATTTTGAGCGGCACATATTTTTACGTAAAAAAACGAAAACTGCTTGGTTTTTGAAAAATAAACACTACTGTCAACCTGAAACGTGACATTCATATGCCATTGGCCATCACATTGATCGCGCATGCGTAAAACGGCTCAAATTTCAAAAAGTTTCATAGCCTTCTAGACTTAGATGATTAATTTTGCTTACAAAAATTTTTACGAAGATGCATTGCAACGTCGTGTATATGAAGTTTATAAGTATATGGTAGGTACTTATTTACCACTTTCTGTTCCTAGCTAGAGCTGGGTACTCTAGCACGACATGCAAGGAGGAGACCAGAATTTACCTTGTTTGATAGCTCTGCTATTTGAGCAAATGTTAATATTATTATCCGTGTCTGAAGCAGTTATTTCCAGGTTTTTACACCAACATTAGAATGACGTATAGCTTAGTCTGTAAGACACTCGTATAGGAAAAATAAAACTTCGCCCCTGTGGTGTATAGTATACGCGCACCCCTGACTTGTTTTCTATCTTTTATCTGTTTTTATTGAGCAGAAAAAGCGGGGTATAATGGAAATATTCACATGCTCATTAGCACTTTGTATATTCTGTAGAGAAAGTTCAGATATTACCTTGCAGTTAATGCTGCTAGTAACATATATGTAACTCAAAGCTCTAAGACCGTTGTAGCTAGCAGTCGATAATAATTGGCAGCCATTGAGGCATGCAATATAAGGAGATATTCGCATTTACGTTAAGCTCAGAGTTATTGGGAAATTTAAAGCAAAATGTTCGTAGCTTAACCTTTAATAGGCGGACTGGGGTCTTTTGTGACCTCACGATATGTTTTTTGTGAAAAATTCATCTATTTTTTTGAGAAAAACTCCTTCACTCAATGTTCATATTTTTTGGTCTACTATGGTTTGTATATTTTGAATTTTGGATTTGGACATTAGTCTTCCATTTTTTGTTATTAGGGTCATTTTTTTTCAACTGTTTGTGGTATACTTTTCGGTACTTCACACATTTATTTTTAGTACGGGGAATCCCATTCATTTGTTATAAATAATGTGTTATCCAAACGTTTCAGTTTAGCTGTATCTGTCCTAGAGTGCGTACCACATGCGACTAAAAAATGAGTATAAATTTACCTACTCATAGGCCGTTCACGGATAGGGAGATGTTATATCTTCTTGAGAACGACAACCCAGCATTAGATACGTGGGTGAACGAAGATGCTGCGAGCGATTTCGAAGATGAAGATATTGTCGAAAGGGATCAATCTGCGGAGGATGTGATCGAATTCGACCGTAATAATGATACTTCTGATTCTGTCCCGAATAATGCTGATAATAGTAAAAGCCCAATTTATGTAACGAAGAATGGTACAGAATGTTCTAAGCATCCAGTGGAAACACGACCAGTCAAGCGTCAGAAGGCTAATATATTGACTAAAAAGTTGGGACTTACCCCTTACAGTGGCAATTTCTCAACAATAAAAAAAGTTATTTCACTTTTTATGTCTCCAAATATTGTTTCAAAAATAGATGTTGAGGCAAACAGAAAAGGACAAGCCATTTTTGATAAATGGAATCAAGATCATCCAGACAAAAGAAGAAAATTTACACCTGTTGATACTTCAGAGATTGAGGTATACCTCGTCCTTTTGATAACACTTGGTACATTTCGCTCTTCTAAAGAGTCCGTTGATTCTCTTTGGTGTGAGGAGGAAGCTTATTGTCGTCCTATAATCTCAGCTACGATGTCCGGGAACCGTTTCAAAGAAATAACATCTTTTCTGAGGTTTGACAACTTTGAAACGAGAGCAGCACGGAAAGCCGTTGAAAAATTAGCTCCTATACGAGACATATTCGAAATATTCGTTAGAAACTGTAGGAAATCCGTTTCTCCAAGCAGTCATTCTTGCGTTGATGAGCAACTAGTTCCTTTTAGAGGCAGAGCGCCTTTCAGAGTGTATATAAAAAGCAAACCAGACAAATACGGGATAAAAGTATGGGCTTTGGTAGACTGCGACACCTGGTTCGTTTGCAACATGCAGATATATTTAGGTGAGTATTTATCTTGAAAAATATAGTCCTTACTGTGGTGTAATTATTTTGCTAAAAGCGATTGTTTGTTTCAGGAAAACAACAAAAGGGTCAAGGCCAAAGAGTAGTAATGGATTTGGTCAGTCATTTGGAAACCGGCTATGCCATTACGACGGATAATTTTTTCGCCAGTTTGGAACATGCCGAAAAGCAAGGAAGATAACTTTGTGTGGAACTCTTCGAAAAAACAAGACTTTCATACCATCAGAACTTTTACCAGCTTCATATAAAAATGTAAATTCGAGTATGTTTGATTTTAAGAAAAATTACACTTTGGTCTCATATGTCCCGAAGAAAAATGCGGCCGTTATTTTGCTGTCGACTGAGCATATAAAGGATGAAGCATATGGTGAAGAATTCTGCAATAGGCCCGAAATTATTCTTCATTATAATAGAACGAAAGGAGCTACAGCACTACAGACAAGTTGGCAAGCTAGTACTCTGTGAAAAGAGAAGATCTAATCGCTGGTCTGTGGTAATATTTGCACATCTTCTAAATGTTGCTAGTATCAACGGATTAAAATTATGGCTATTGAAATTTCCAGATTGAAATAAAGCGAAACCGCAGAGACGTAAATTATTTTTTCTATACTTGGGAAAAGAGCTCATAAAAGAGAATGCTACTCGGCGATACAGCAACAAACAGATTCAAATATTAAGAAAAGATATGTGACTGCCGTTTTTCCCGATCTATCCCGAGAAGATGAAAATCAGGCTGAAGCGACTGAAAATCAACCCACGCCAAATGTTAGGTCACGATGCCATTTTTGCAACAGAACCAAAGGTAGAAAATATACAAAAGTGTGTACCAAATGCAACAAATACGTATGTCCAGACCACTCTCTTATTTAAATAATATGTACCGGCTGCCAAAATGAATAAAAATTTTGTTCAAATATTTTAAATGTTTTTAATTCTTATTTTAAGTAAGTTTTTTTTTTGAAATGTTACTTTAACACTATATTATTCTGTTTAGGCATGTTGTTTTTTGAAAATATAACCCCGTCCATATGTAATTTTATTCTGTATGGCTAGTCAATTTTTACATCTTACGTCTATGCTGATCTCGATATTTACTACCCACACAGACTAAATAATGTCCTCACTAAAATATTCACCACCCTCTGTGTACTCTGTATATTCTGTAGGGAAAATGCAGATATGACCTTGCGGTTAATGCTGCCCGTAACATATATGTAACTCAAAGCTTTAAGAACGTTGTAGCTAGCAGTCGATAGTAATCTGCAGCCGTTGAGGCTTGCAATAAGGAGATATCCGCATTTACGTTAAGCTCAGACAGAGTTATTGGAAATTTAAAGCTAAATGTTAAAATAAGATAGCTTAAATAGATCTTGCAAGGACAGGAGTGCCACTGAAAGATATATAATTAAAATTCTAGAAAATGGATATAAACTTTAGTTTTTTAGTAAAGCATACCAATATGGTATGGGGGGACTATTAAAATCGTGAAATTTTGACTTTTCTTAATTTTATGAAAAATGAGTTACTTGGGTTCCAAAACACCTTAATCGACGAAAAAAATTTTTTGTCGGTCTGTCGGTCTTCGCGTCGGTCTGTTTTCTGTTGTCTAACTCTATAATAATTCAAGAACTTCTTAATCGATTTCAACGAATTTTGGCACAAAAATCGTCCATCGGCTGACCATGAACTTATTAACTTTTGGGTAGAGTAGTGGGGGTTTGACGGGGGAAAAGGGCGATAAAATATTTTTAAAAATTGTAACTTTGAAACAAAAGCAAGTAGCGATATACGGTTTTCAGATTTAAGTTTCCATGAATATGGACTATAAATTTTGTAATAAAGTCCAAATTCGTGGGAATTTTAGTTTTGAAGTTATTTGAACAAAACGTTAAAATATATAAAAAAAAATCATAACTTTAGAAATAAAGCAGCTATTAATATGCAGTTTTCAGATTTTGGTTTTCGTAAATATTACCCAAAACTTTTGTTATAAGGTTTAAATCTTTCAAAGCTACAGTTTTCGAGATATTTTAATTTCCTTTCAACATAAAATAATTGATTGTATGGTGGACTCTCCGTGCTTTCCAGCACTAATTTTTAGTCCACCATACCAATATGGGGGGCTATTAAAATCGTGAAATGTTGACATATTTTAATTTTATCGAAAATGAGTTACTAAGGTTCCAAAACGCCTTAATCGACGAAAAAAAATTTGTATGTCGGTTTATTGCCTGTCTGTATATACAATAACTTAAGAACGCCTTAATCGATTTTAATAAAATTTGATAAAAAAATCGTCTATCGACTGACCATGGTCAGTAAGGTGGTGGGGGGTTGAAGGGGGTAAAACGGGGATAATATATTTTAAAAAATTGTAAATTTGGAACAAAAGCAATTAGAGATATGCCGTTTTCAGATTTAAGTTTCCATAAATATCTACTACAAATTTTGTTATAAAGTCAAAATTCGTGGGAGCTTTAGTTTCCGAGTTATTCGAAAATTTAGAAGTAATGCAGCTATTGATATGCGGTTTTCAGATTTTGGTTTTCGTAAATATTACCCAAAAATTTTCTTATAAGGTTTAAATCTTTCAAAGCTGCAGTTTTCGAGATATTTTCATTTCCTTTAAAGATAAAATAATTGATTGTATAGTGGACTATCCGTGCTTTCTAGCACCACTTTTTTTAAATTAGCGTCTCACCATCAACACATTTTTGCTAAAATTAATTTTTGGGACTATGGGTCTAGTCAACTTTTACGTCTTACGTCTATATTGACCTGTGTTTTACAACTTATGTCAGAAACAGAGCGTATTAAGTGGCCTGCAAGTAATACAAAATTATATAAAAAAACGATTACGCCGTTTTCAAAAGCCTCTTCAAAAATGTTTCAATTAGGGAACATGTTTCCAAAACATGACTTTACCATTAAAAGTATTTGCAAGTGATGTTGAAGTATGATGCATATAAAGTGGCAAAAACCCCTAATCGCTGAATAATCACATAACTAAATAAAAAGGTTAAGTAATGACATACCTCTATTAATTTAAGGGGGTAGAGAAATAAATTCAGTAAGCTTCTGCGGCGGGTTGTTGTGCTTCCTTATAAATTAAAACAATATCCACTAATTCGCTGTTTAATTTTTCAGGAAATGAATAGTTCTATATCATTTTTTACAACAAAACAAAATCACTAAAAAAACTAGTACTCCGCACCACAACTCGACGTGATATTTAAAACTGAATCAGCTAATATTGCACAGCTTGTTTACTGTCTGTGGTATGATACGGAGATAAAAGCGGAGCGGGCCACGTACTTGCTTGCTTGATGATTGTTTTTTGTTAGGCACTTTGTATGTAGAGCGCTTAGAGTAAATTGGACTTGATTCCCCCTATGTTTGCAGTAGCCTGAAGCTCGGCGATAAGTTTCAATCTGCAGTTGAAGGCGAAGAAAATGTTTTATCACATTTTTGATTATCTTTTTGGGAAAACTTTTGAAAATATTTAAGCGAAATGGATCGTCATTTCAAACACTAACCAGTATCAGAAATCACGTCTTTCATTTTTAAACATAGGTTTTGAAACACCCTCTATATAACTAAATAAGTAATATACTAAGTAAGGTTTTTTTAATTAGTTTCCAGGTTGTCAAAAAAAAACGAGTTTTAATGAGATTTGTCCTGGAAACCCATAAAAATTGTGGATTTATTCAAAATTTTGAGTTTGACTGACTATAGAATCTACAGGAACACTTGTGTATTTTTAACATTTTAGCAAACTATTAATGACACGAGATCTTCATAGAAACTTCTAAAATTTTATTATTCTGGCTGATCCTAAAATCTCCTAAAAGTCCCATATAAAATTTGGTTTTACAAACCCATCATACATTAAAAAAAACACGGGTTTAATCATAGAAACCTATTAAGTATAACAAGTCTGTTTGATTATAGTATTTCTTAGAAAACGATTCAATTATAAAATATTTGAAAACAAAACGTTTCTTCTATAAAATTTTCTACATATCATTTTCATTTTTCTACAGGATCAGGTAAAAAATAGATATAGAAAACCGCACAAAATCAAAACAAAATTCATATATTATTACAAACTTTAATAATCCTAAAATTTTACCGCACTGATAAAAATTAGGTGTGTTTGTATGGAATTTAATGCGATTTTTTTGGCAGGGAATCTATGCAAACTTTATTTACTACCCATGCAGAATAAATAATGTCCGTACTAAAATATTTACCCCCTCCTTTGCACGCTGTATATTCTGTAGAGAAATTGCAGATAGGACCTTGCGCTTAATGCCGACAGTAACATAAATGTAACTGACAGCTCTAAGGAGGTTGTACCTAGAGATATCCGAATTTACGTTTAATTCAAAGTTATTAGAAATTTAAAGTCCAATGTTGAAGTAGAGTAGCTTAAAAAGATTTAACATACCTACCAAAAGAAATATGAATAAAATAAATTCAGTAAATGAATATAAAGTTCGCTCCTTTACAATTGACACTATGTCATATACCCATTTTAATTTTAATTTAGTTTAATACTACCAGACATTGGCGCCAATTAAAAAAACTCACTTTATTATGTTTATATACTTACTCTCTGGCCCGGTTGTTCAATGGCCCTTCAAACAGTTCAATGTTCGAACCTGGTTTAAGGAAAATCGTGAGTTGTTCAATGTTTGGTTCAGAACTTAAACGAAATAATTTTTGCGTGTTCTTAAACCTGGTTCATTTGAACGCTCATTTTTGAGGGTTCAAGTGGAAGTTCAGTATAAAAAGCTGTTTTTTTTTGTTCAAAAAGGAGAAATATAAATTTAAACAAAATGTTTTTATAGTTCAAAAGAGCTTTTTGACAATAAAAATGTATAATCCTAGAACATTAAATTACTAAAAGGAGCCTTTTTTCAGACCTAGGGCAGGTTGTTTGAGTTCAACATCTTTATCCCATTGTTGTCATGTTAACCTAATACATTTTCCCCTGTTTCAAGTAGGATGTAGAAATTATAAAAATAAGAAAAAGGTACTATGGAAATCCCTATTCACACTGAAATTAATGACAAGCCGGCAACACACATTTCCTACCTTTGTTTACCAAGAATGGCCAAATATGACGAATTCTAACCTAATATACAGTAAATGTTTTAATTTAACGTACCTGTGAAACGAAATACTGCGGTTCCCCGGCTTCTGTTTCAACTTGCATATAATAATACACTTTGGAACTATTTTTCCTCACAAACTTTTCACAAAAATATCAAATAACACTATTGACAAGTGCTGAAACTTTCACTTTTAAAACAATAATGACATTCCAGGAAAAATCGAGAAACCGCAACAAACAATCAATGTTGCCACGTTGACTACAAAAGAAGAAGTTTAAGGAAAACACATGTTAAAATTTCAAAAAACGTCAAAACTTTTAAATAGGTTGTGAGTATTAAATATTGTATATATTAGCTGTTTCAACATACAGACCGCTTCAAGCTACTGCGAACATAGGGCGAAAGAAGTCTAATTTGCCAGTGTACGTACATGCAGAGACACCGCACGCCTATCAGCGAAGCAACCAACACTCAGGCTTCCGATCGCCATTCGCTGCCGTTCGCCGCCGTTCGCCTTGTATTTAGTACGCCTCTAACCACGGTGCTGTGTGGAGCGTAGTCAATGAAACCGGAATTTGGTCAATAAATACGCAAATTTTTATAACGTAATTTTCTTATTTTTTGTCACTGATAAATAAGAGCGTTTTATTGTCAACTGCTCAGATTTATCAGTGACGACGTGTTACAATGAAAATAATAAGGAGAAACAAAATAAAAGCAAGTTCTCAAAATAAAATAATACATTCTAAAAACCAAAAAGATTCTCCCAGTCAAAAAAAAATTAAAGCAAATGTTCGAAAAGTCCTCCTTGCTCGGCTAGACAATATCCGAGCCTACTATAAAAACCCCTTCCAACGTTTCCAAGCATGTTAGAGGTGATAATTTGAAAAGCTTTTTCAAAAACAGATAGAAGTCATTAGGAGCAGGATCGGGAGATCGAGCTGGCCATAAAATAGTTCCCCGTGTACTTATAACCCGATTAGGAAATACATTATCAAGATATTCCCTAACAAGGCCAACATTGTGAGTGGAACAACCATCTTGTTGAAACCATGTTTCACCAAATCTTACACCTAACAACTGCCTAGCAGTTGGAATAATGTGCTGCTGCAGTAGATCCAAGTATCTAGGACCATTCAAATTGCAATTGAAGTTAATAAAAAATGGCCCAATTACGTGTTCCTCTACAATACACCCCCCCAAACATTTAGTTTTTGGGGATACTGTGTTCTTACGTCAAAATACAAATGCAAATTTTTCCTCGACCAATATCGAACGTGTGTTGGGTTATGACGATTTGACCATTTGACCATCTGCACTTTTTCGGCAACTTCGTAGACATCCATTTTTAGTTTTAAAAATGTATTATTTCAATTAAGAACTTACCCATCTGTTTCTCGAGCAAGGCAGAAATAAAACAAAATAATAAAAACAAAATGAATTTCCAAAAGATAACACTGCAGCGTGCTTCGAATCCACCTCGGTCGTACGGCATGGAGAGTAAATTGGACTTGATTCCCCCTATGTTCGCAGTAGCTTGAAGCGGTCTGTATATCTTAAACCTCATTAACTAATTAATAAATAAGCGTCAAATCTTAATCCAAATTTAATTAAGTTTTTTGTTGCATAATTTTGTTGTTAAAATTGGCAACACAGATTTCTTTCTCCCCTTTCCCCACTGTAGATGTTGCTCTCAAACAACCAATGTAACCAGATAGACCAGACTCCTTCTAATAGTTCAATGTTCTAAGAGTATAATCATGTGTTGTTTGACATTTGTGCCAATCCAAACTGCTGGTTGAGCTGAATTTTTTAACTTTTATAAAATGAACCAGCTAACAGATGATAAGGACTTTGAGAGATTATTATGGTGATTCAGATAGATATTAGAAGGCGAGGCCAGATTATTTTTTATGGAAGATAGTGATGGTGACGCTTTAAGAAAGAGTGGGTGAGATTTTTTGTTGGCGAAATTGAGGAAAGAATCCAAGGCCAAACTCGGCCGTTAGTATTAGTATCAATTGACAGTCATCATCATCATAGGCAATCACTCGATACCGAGTATGATTTTCCTCTATTCTGTATCATCGCTATCTGTTGTGCGTTTTTTTATGGCTATGTAAGCCAATTCTCGAGCCGCACACCCTTCCGCAGTCCTGGCACACCCAGTCTCTGGCAGCAGCCGGGTGTTGTTGGTCATCCATTCTTCCATTT
Source organism: Oxystoma pomonae (assembly GCA_963921995.1). Classification (NCBI taxonomy): domain Eukaryota; kingdom Metazoa; phylum Arthropoda; class Insecta; order Coleoptera; family Brentidae; genus Oxystoma; species Oxystoma pomonae. The sequence continues at coordinate 97,672,021 of OY998165.1, forward strand.
TGTCGCTCCTTTCCACGTTCTCTCTTTTCCGTCTGTAGTCTACGTCGTTGCTCTTTAAAAGTGTGTGCTCCCTCATGGACTCTTCGACGCTATGAAGCCCTATCGTTTGCCGTGGTCTCGAAGTTGTTTATATCGATGTGACTCTTCCTGCCTTTGAGAACGTCTTTGTACCTTTTTTGTTGACTTCCTTGATTTCTCTTTCCATCCTTCAATTGTCCATAAAATATCTGCTTTAATAGACATGTTTCGGGCATGCGGATAATGTGACCAGTCCAACGAAGCTGGTGCTTGAAGATAAGGGCTTCTATACTATTTGTTCTGGCTTCTTCTAAAACACTTATGTTTGTTCGTCGGTCTTGCCATTTGATTCCCAGTATTCGTCTTAAACAACTTTGGTGATATTTTTTTAGTCGTTTGATATGCCTTCTATAGGTGGTCCACGTTTGGCATCCGTATGTTAGCTTAGCTTAGCTTAGTCTCCGCATTGATGTCGTGATGGTTGAAGACTCTTTCCGATAGCCGTCCAAACGCTGCGCTAGCACATTTTAGACGATGCTGTGTTTCTGTGTCAATAAGTGCATTTGATGATAGGTGGCTCCCAAGGTATGGGTAATGTTCCACGTTCTGCAGAGGATGGCCATTTATGGAAATGTTTGGAGCTTGGGGATTCATACCTGGTTCTGGTTGGTGAAGAATTTGCGTTTTGGCAAGATTGACCTCTAGGCCAATGGTTTTGTAGGCTTGGTTAAATGCGTTGATTACCAGCTGTAGACCTTCCTCTGTATCGGCCATAACGACGTTGTCATTGGCGTACTGCAGTTCGATTACCGAGGTCGTCGTAACCTTGGTTTTTGCTCGCAGTCTGCCTAGGTTAAGTAGGCTCCCGTCGAATCTATATAGAATTTCCACTGCCGGGTGAAGCATGCCACCTAAAAATATAGAGAATAGGGTGGGCGCAATAACACACACTTGTTTAACGCCTGTCGTAATCTGGAATGACTCTCCTGGTCTATCGTTGCTCAGGATTGTTGCATTCATATTGTCGTGTAGTAGTCTAAGAATTTGAATATATTTTTGAGGGCATCCAGCTTTTGCCAGTATTTTCCAAAGAGCTTCTCTGTTGACCGAGTCAAATGCTTTGACTAGGTCTATGAAGCCCATGAAGAGAGGGCGATTTTGCTCTCTAAATTTCTCTTGCATTTGTCTGGCACTGAAGATGTCAGCTGTGCCTCGATTGGACCTAGATCCACACTGTGTCTCTGGCAAACTTTGTTCAGCAATCGGAATTAATTGGTTTGATAGTATCCGTGCAAGTATCTTTCCAGCAACAGAAAGCAGAGATATAACTCTGTAGTTTCCACATTGAGCCTTGTCGTCTTTTTTGAAAATGGTAACTATCGAGGCGTCTCTGAGTTCGGCAGGAAGTAAGTGCGGGACCCCCTTGTTTGTAGAGTTCAGCAGCGATACCATCTGTGCCTGCTGACTTGTTATTCTTTAGATGTGTGATTGCCTTTTCGACCTCCTCTAATCTCGAAATCTCACTTAGATGTTGTTGTGTAGTTTTCTCCGGAATTTTGTCAAAGATGTCATTATCGACCTGAGACTCTCTGTTGAGTAGTTCTTGAAAGTGTTCTTTCGATCGTTAATTGATATAGGATCTGTCTTTAAGCAGCCTTGTTCCATCTTTGGATCATAGGGGATTGATACGTTGTGTAGTGGGACCATATATGATCTTAGTAGCTTGAAAGAAGGCTCTGGTGTTGTTGGACTCAGGTAGATGTTGCATTTCATGTGATTTTGTTGTCCACCATTGGTTTTTTAATCTACGTGTTTGCCTTTGTACGTCTGCTTTGGCTTCTTGATATTGTCTTTTCTTTTCGTTAGAGTTAGGGTGGCTTTTTCAAGCATTATGGGCTTTTCTCTTGCTCTTAATAAGGTTTTGAATTTCTTTGTCGTGCTCATCAAACCAGTCTTGATGTTTTCTTTGTGTGTAGCCGACCGTTTCTTCGAAGGCAGATGTTATTGCTGTCTTCAACATTCTCCAGTGATCGTCAGTATTCTCCGGGTATTCTAAAGTACCCAACTTTTGATTCAGAGAGACTTGGAATTTTGTTCTGGTTTGATCATCTATAATCGTTTAAGATAAGTTTAAGATATTCTATATTAAATCTTCATCTGACTTGCTTTTTTTTATGACTACTTCTTGGTGGAACATGCAAGTTCATTTTGGCTCGTATCAGGCGATGGTCTGTCCAGCAGTCGTCTGCACTCGTTATTGCTCTTGTAATGTTTACGTCTCTTTGATCTCTGGAACGTACAATAATGTAATCAATCAGATGCTAGTGTTTTGACCTCGGGTGTTGCCAGGAGGTCTTAAATTTGTCTTTTTTGTCGGAAAATTGTATTTGAGATTATGAGGTCATATTCCGAACATAAGTTTAATAGGCGCAGTCCCTTTGAGTTCATGTTTCCAACACCTTCCTTGCCAATGACGCCCTTCCATAGGTTTGAATTCGTACCAACTCGAGCATTGAAATCACCTAGGATGATAAGTTTATCATATTTAGGTACAGATGTTATGGCTTCACTAATTTGAGAATAAAATTCATCTTTTTGGTTTTCATCAGCTGCACGAGTTGGAGCGTAGGCGCTGATTATAGTAGCGTGTTGTTGGTTGCTAAAATTGAGGCGCAATGTCATCAATCTTTCGCTTATTCCGGACGGAAATTCGGTTAGGTGGTCCAAAATCTCATTTTTTATAGCCAAACCCACTCCGTGAATACGTGGTTCATCTTCTTCTTGAAGAAAAGAAAAAAATTGACAGTAAATAAGGTTACGCAGTTTTTTGAAATAAGTCATAAGCTTCATATCCAGTAAGCCCTTAGGTATAAGCCCCTCCGTCAATTTTGTGTAACTTTTATGTTTAGTTTTTTGTTTAATGTCTGTTGGAGGTTTTTTTGACCAGTGGAAATTTACAGAGTGTTGGTTAAATGCTTTTTATTGTAAAACTTTTTTTACAAAAAGGCCGAGCTTTTTCATTTTTTTGTTACTTCTTCTTTTTCAATAGCAATAAAATTCTCACTCTCATAACAAGCGGGTTTTAACCGTTTATTTATCACATATATATATCTCAGGACTTGTAAAAAATTAATGCTACAAAAGGCTTTGCTACTTTTTTTTTCTTTTCGAAGTCGTGCTTCTACATCAATAGAGTGCTTTTAAAACTCAGGTATTGTGGTACAGAAAATTACTACAGAAAATTTTTTAATCACGATTGTTAATTTTATAGGTGTGTGTGGAGAGTCTTTCCAGCAATCTGCTAGAACCGAAGAAGAGAGACTGCAAACTTAAAAAAATCAACCGCTCTTCTAAACAATACAAAATAAGACAAAATATTAAGAATTATGTTGTATTCTTCCCAACATATTTCAGTTGACCAGTTCATTAATGCTTTTAATAAAGTAGGTCGACAGTTAAACTTCTTTTTTCTTATTTTTATACTGAGACTTTCCATCCATTACAGGATCAATCCCCAGTGTTAGCGAGGTGTTTTTGCAAGGTTAAAGACAAACACAAAATATCCGGGACCTTTCGTGCGGCAGGCAGATACGCTGCCCACAGCGCTACGGCGGCCGACAGTTACACTTCAGTTGACTGAACTCAGTTCAAATTTTGATTGAACAATCAGAGACTAAAGCTGAACCAGATTCATCCTTGAATCAAGTTCACTTGAAACCGTCGTTGAACCTTGATTGAAAAACCGGGCCTTTGGGATTTTGTTTGTTTGTATTTCGGATGCGCATTTTTATTATTAATGTAACCAGTCCAGATCTTTACCGAACAAATGCTTCTACGACGCTTCGAAAGGCGGTAGCACAATGCGCCTTGCATGCGTGAATTTTGGTTTCAAGCCACCCTCGGGAAAGTCATCCCACTTTAAGGTACTTTAATTTAATTAAGGCTTGACATAAAATACCTTCAATATTTACAAAACTCCTCTATTTAACTTTTTTCATAGTTTTTATTGGAACAAAACATACCTAGCGTAGATGGGGTCTAAAACTAACACAAAATTTCGAAAATTTAATTTTGCCTGTTGACTTATCGCAGTTTCAGATTTAAATTCAAATAGGTATATCTAGATACACTGTATTCATGACATATTTTGATGAAGATGCACGCGACAACCACATCAAAGTCAAGCTTATTAAGAGGGATGGAAATATCTACTACATGATACAAGTAAAACAGATATGATATCGCGCGAGAGTAGGCATGGATAACTCACGTCACCTGGTAAGAGATGTGAGAGAGAGCATTCAGTCGCCATTTTTATTACGAGGTGGTCGTTTTTTTAACCTTTAATTTTAACAATTTTTCAGTAGAAAAAGTTAGCAAAATTAGGTGCTGTGTATCCGGATGTGGTGTAGACAATCAGACAAAAAGTTTTTTGAGTGACATAAGGTTTTTCAGATTTCCAAAAGACAAGAAAATGGAAGGTATATGGTAGCAATTTTGTGGACGGGATGATAACTTTAACGTGAATTATGCTCGAATTTGCTTAAAACATTTTGTGATAATAATTATGAGTGAAACCTTAAACACGATTGCTTGGCTATACGCCAAAAAAATAGCGGGGCCTTCTAGTTTAAAAAAAAGTTGTATGTGAATAGACACCTTTATGAGGGTCCGTTCCGAAAATTTTAGCTGCCAAAAATCTTTGTAGATGTGTTTTTGGCTTTTTATAAAAACAAACATATTTCTAACCCGCTAGGGCCAATTTTAAATCCCTGTAATTTATTTCCCTTGCGTCTTACCTCGCCATACCGTTTACCTTATGGAACTCTGAATCAAGCTTTACTCCCTCACAATCATTTTAATTTAAAACCTTTTAGTACTTTTTGACAGAAAACCATTCCTACCTGCACCCTCCCCCCACTCTAAATTGTTACTTTTGAAAAAAAAAAACATTGTTTTAGATTTCTGACTTTGTTTCCTTTGCAGATTAAAATATTTGTCGGATACAAGGAGGTGGTTGCAACCACCCGTTCAAATTTTCCAAAAATCCAAAAATACCTATTCGTTAACTTTTCAACAAGAGCCTAAATGCGAATTTTAAGCTTTACAATAATTTAGAACTCTAAGTAATTGTGAGTTATTTGTGTCCCCTTCAAAACAGACTCCTATTCCTAAACCCCCTGTCTGAATTTTAAAAAATGCCGAAGCACGTGTTTACTTATTTTATTAGTATTCTACATACCAATTTTCAAACTTAGGTTGCTTTTCGTTTTAAAATTTTAACCCCTATTTTGACCCCTTCAGGGGTAAAATAATAAAAAATGTGTTCTGGGTGAGCTCCTCCATTATCAACACAAACTATCTGAAAACGTATTTCTTTGTTATCAACAGTTCGCATGTCAAATAATTTCTTGTTGTCAATTTGAAGTAACAGTTTAAACAATCAATGATATAACTTTTTTTTACATATTTATTGTCGCTGTTGTTCCCTGTTCTCGCCACAAAAATCTCACCAGGTGACGTCATGCGCGGATCTAGACGAATTTTGAACTGCTACATATCTTACCTTTCTTTTATTGTATCATGCGTCGTCTATACTCTATCATGTTTAGTCCTGTCCTTATTTATTCATAAGCGTCGAAAAAAAAATTGTTTTCTTTTTTGAAAAATGTGTTTGTTTAATTGATAATGTTCGAAGTCCCCGCTGTTAAGTACATTAAATTATATTTGCGGACATTCTGGATATAGAATCGAGGTAAATCTATTTATATAGGTAGGTGTTTTGGTGCAACACCAAGGCACTTCTGATATTTTGACAAACAAATAACATAACCAAAAAATTTCAGTTTCAGTAACTTTGAAGGGGTTATTGCGTCTCTTTTTCTTCAACAAATGTCAAACAAATCTCTATCAAGTAATCCTCGGGCCATATGCACCAATCAATTTACCAGTTTTGAATGAAATTTAGTATACAAACTCATGTAGATCCGGTGATAATACATTATAATGTCACTAAACGTTGATCGGTTTTTACGTAGTTTCTTCATTCGCACTAAAAAGTAAAAAATAAAAAACCTTAAAACGTATTCGAGCAAAGTTTCAAAAAATTTTCAATAAATTGGATGTGATTCTTGTTCTTTTTGCTAAAATTTATTTCGGGCTAGAAAAAGGTTTGTTTTTATTTTTTTTTAATTTATGGATGGTATTATGGGGTTAAGGTTTTCCTAATTAACATCCAGCAGTAGTCTGCCAACATTGCCTTTGTTTATTCTAATATTAACGTCATTGTTTTAGAATTGTGTAAGTTTTTAATAAAATATATTGACTATAATTAAACTATAATCAATTGAAACGCTGGTTACCATGGATTGACCCGCATGGTTCCATTTTCTTTGATATCGATTTACAATAACAGCTATATCTTGGCGGAACCGTCCCAACGCACTCTATATATACAAGGTGGATTCTTAAAATGGAACGGTGCTTCTAGCGGCTTTGGGGAAGAGGTTTTAAAAAAAGGTAAAAGCGAAGCTTTAATGGTTTTTTACAGACTTTTCGTTCATGATAAGAAGGTACCACTTATGGCACCTTTTTGGAAAGCTTGTTAAAAAAATAAATTTAACGCACAATTTTTTTCACATCTGGTTGACAGAATCAAAAATTTAAAAAAAATATATTTTTTTGTCAATTGTTTTAGCTTCAAAATAAACTACGTATTTCTCTATTTACTAAGCGAAATAAAGAAAATACCGCACATGGATATTATTGGCGCCACATTTGGGGGCCCTCACTGAAGGCCCAGGGCATACCAACATTTTTTTCATGAGAAGGTACCACTTGTGGCACCTTTTTGGAAAGCTTGTTAAAAAGGAAATTCGATTAAATATTGTTTTTGATATCTGTCAACACATGTGTTAAAAATTTTATATTATTTATATTTATATTTCTTTATTTACTAAGTGGAATAAAGAAACTACGACACAAATATATTATTGGCGCCCTATTTGGGAGCGCAGTCTGTATAATTACCTTTTTTTTAATTTACTAGATATTTGATAAAAGGGAAATAGTTCCAAAGCACACCTCGATTTTCTTTTACTTAACCATCCTAAACGATAAAAAATAGATTTTTAAAAGTTTTTAACACATGGGTTGACAGATGTCAAAAAAAATTATTTTATCGAATTTATTTTTTAAAAAGCTTTCCGAAAAGGTGTTTACTTTTGGTGGTTGGTATTTTCTTTATTCCGCTTAGTAAATATAGAAATATGTAGTTTATTTTAAAGCTAAAACAATTGAAAAAAAAAATATATTTTTTTAAATTTTTGACACATTGGTTGACAGATGTCAAAAACAACTAGTGCGTTAATTTTTTCTTTTTACAAGATTTCCAAAAAGGTGCCAGAAGTGGCTCACGTCACCTGGTAAGAGATGTGAGAGAGAGCATTCAGTCGCCATTTTTATTACGAGGTGGTCGTTTTTTTAACCTTTAATTTTAACAATTTTTCAGTAGAAAAAGTTAGCAAAATTAGGTGCTGTGTATCCGGATGTGGTGTAGACAATCAGACAAAAAGTTTTTTGAGTGACATAAGGTTTTTCAGATTTCCAAAAGACAAGAAAATGGAAGGTATATGGTAGCAATTTTGTGGACGGGATGATAACTTTAACGTGAATTATGCTCGAATTTGCTTAAAACATTTTGTGATAATAATTATGAGTGAAACCTTAAACACGATTGCTTGGCTATACGCCAAAAAAATAGCGGGGCCTTCTAGTTTAAAAAAAAGTTGTATGTGAATAGACACCTTTATGAGGGTCCGTTCCGAAAATTTTAGCTGCCAAAAATCTTTGTAGATGTGTTTTTGGCTTTTTATAAAAACAAACATATTTCTAACCCGCTAGGGCCAATTTTAAATCCCTGTAATTTATTTCCCTTGCGTCTTACCTCGCCATACCGTTTACCTTATGGAACTCTGAATCAAGCTTTACTCCCTCACAATCATTTTAATTTAAAACCTTTTAGTACTTTTTGACAGAAAACCATTCCTACCTGCACCCTCCCCCCACTCTAAATTGTTACTTTTGAAAAAAAAAACATTGTTTTAGATTTCTGACTTTGTTTCCTTTGCAGATTAAAATATTTGTCGGATACAAGGAGGTGGTTGCAACCACCCGTTCAAATTTTCCAAAAATCCAAAAATACCTATTCGTTAACTTTTCAACAAGAGCCTAAATGCGAATTTTAAGCTTTACAATAATTTAGAACTCTAAGTAATTGTGAGTTATTTGTGTCCCCTTCAAAACAGACTCCTATTCCTAAACCCCCTGTCTGAATTTTAAAAAATGCCGAAGCACGTGTTTACTTATTTTATTAGTAGTCTACATACCAATTTTCAAACTTAGGTTGCTTTTCGTTTTAAAATTTTAACCCCTATTTTGACCCCTTCAGGGGTAAAATAATAAAAAATGTGTTCTGGGTGAGCTCCTCCATTATCAACACAAACTATCTGAAAACGTATTTCTTTGTTATCAACAGTTCGCATGTCAAATAATTTCTTGTTGTCAATTTGAAGTAACAGTTTAAACAATCAACGATATAACTTTTTTTTACATATTTATTGTCGCTGTTGTTCCCTGTTCTCGCCACAAAAATCTCACCAGGTGACGTCATGCGCGGATCTAGACGAATTTTGAACTGCTACATATCTTACCTTTCTTTTATTGTATCATGCGTCGTCTATACTCTATCATGTTTAGTCCTGTCCTTATTTATTCATAAGCGTCGAAAAAAAAATTGTTTTCTTTTTTGAAAAATGTGTTTGTTTAATTGATAATGTTCGAAGTCCCCGCTGTTAAGTACATTAAATTATATTTGCGGACATTCTGGATATAGAATCGAGGTAAATCTATTTATATAGGTAGGTGTTTTGGTGCAACACCAAGGCACTTCTGATATTTTGACAAACAAATAACATAACCAAAAAATTTCAGTTTCAGTAACTTTGAAGGGGTTATTGCGTCTCTTTTTCTTCAACAAATGTCAAACAAATCTCTATCAAGTAATCCTCGGGCCATATGCACCAATCAATTTACCAGTTTTGAATGAAATTTAGTATACAAACTCATGTAGATCCGGTGATAATATATTATAATGTCACTAAACGTTGATCGGTTTTTACGTAGTTTCTTCATTCGCACTAAAAAGTAAAAAATAAAAAACCTTAAAACGTATTCGAGCAAAGTTTCAAAAAATTTTCAATAAATTGGATGTGATTCTTGTTCTTTTTGCTAAAATTTATTTCGGGCTAGAAAAAGGTTTGTTTTTATTTTTTTTTAATTTATGGATGGTATTATGGGGTTAAGGTTTTCCTAATTAACATCCAGCAGTAGTCTGCCAACATTGCCTTTGTTTATTCTAATATTAACGTAATTGTTTTAGAATTGTGTAAGTTTTTAATAAAATATATTGACTATAATTAAACTATAATCAATTGAAACGCTGGTTACCATGGATTGACCCGCATGGTTCCATTTTCTTTGATATCGATTTACAATAACAGCTATATCTTGGCGGAACCGTCCCAACGCACTCTATATATACAAGGTGGATTCTTAAAATGGAACGGTGCTTCTAGCGGCTTTGGGGAAGAGGTTTTAAAAAAAGGTAAAAGCGAAGCTTTAATGGTTTTTTACAGACTTTTCGTTCATGATAAGAAGGTACCACTTATGGCACCTTTTTGGAAAGCTTGTTAAAAAAATAAATTTAACGCACAATTTCTTTCACATCTGGTTGACAGAATCAAAAATTTAAAAAAAATATATTTTTTTGTCAATTGTTTTAGCTTCAAAATAAACTACGTATTTCTCTATTTACTAAGCGAAATAAAGAAAATACCACACATGGATATTATTGGCGCCACATTTGGGGGCCCTCACTGAAGGCCCAGGGCATACCAACATTTTTTTCATGAGAAGGTACCACTTGTGGCACCTTTTTGGAAAGCTTGTTAAAAAGGAAATTCGATTAAATATTGTTTTTGATATCTGTCAACACATGTGTTAAAAATTTTATATTATTTATATTTATATTTCTTTATTTACTAAGTGGAATAAAGAAACTACGACACAAATATATTATTGGCGCCCTATTTGGGAGCGCAGTCTGTATAATTACCTTTTTTTTAATTTACTAGATATTTGATAAAAGGGAAATAGTTCCAAAGCACACCTCGATTTTCTTTTACTTAACCATCCTAAACGATAAAAAATAGATTTTTAAAAGTTTTTAACACATGGGTTGACAGATGTCAAAAAAAATTATTTTATCGAATTTATTTTTTAAAAAGCTTTCCGAAAAGGTGTTTACTTTTGGTGGTTGGTATTTTCTTTATTCCGCTTAGTAAATATAGAAATATGTAGTTTATTTTAAAGCTAAAACAATTGAAAAAAAAAATATATTTTTTTAAATTTTTGACACATTGGTTGACAGATGTCAAAAACAACTAGTGCGTTAATTTTTTTTTTTTACAAGATTTCCAAAAAGGTGCCAGAAGTGGCTTCTAATTAAAAAAAAAATAGTTGGTAGGCCTTGGGCCTACAGTTAAGGGCCCAAAAAATTTTTTTATCATAGGCGGAGGGTCCTTAAAAAATTATTAATGATTCGCTTTTAGCGTTTTTTAAAACCTCTTCCCTAAAGCCGCTAGAAGCACCGTTCCATTTAAAGAATCCACCCTGTATAACCAGTCCTTATAGACAACTAACAAAACTAATTCCGAAACAATCTTACATAAACTTATATCTAAAAAAACGTAAGTAATTACCAAATTCGCAAAAATATGCTTGTTTCGAAATTCAGACGTGATGTAACGAAATCAATATTTTTAGGGTAATAGAAGTGAGTGTGCCTACGAAATGCATTATATAGTTTTTACGATATTTTGTTTGTTTGTTGTTTGTTTTGATAATATGTGACTAAATTTCAATTCAATTCAATTCATTTATATTTTTCCTTTAACATTTACACATTAACAAAAGATAACAATTTACAAGTCCTATATAAGAGAAATAAAAACAATAATAATAATAGTAAACAGCCCCTTCCCAAGATCGTATACTCCAACCAAAGTTAAATAAAAAAAAAACAAAATAAAAAAAATTTACTAATAAGTCACACCAAAAAACAAAACAAAAAAAAGTCAGTAAGCTTATTTTTTTCCCTACGAGCGTGCGGAAAAACGCTTTTCTTGCACTCATTTCCGTGCGGAAAGTGCCACTTTCGCACGCTGTGCATGAAAAAAAATTTCCACACGCCCTGTGCGAAAAAAAATTTGAAGCACGCTGTTGTGTCGCACTACCTTAAAACAAAAAATATATATTGTCAGTTTTTTAGGTTTTTCACTTTTCAAAGTCGTATAATTTGCTAGTTCCATTTTAGTTAACGGTGGCTATGACGAAAAAGTATAAATGACGCCAGTTTTCTAAACCAACAGCATTCAAAATTTTTTAGTACGAGATCCGGCTGCAAATTTTTTGACCGATCGCGTAACCACTCAAAATATTTAAAAAGTTGAAGATTGGTATTCACCATTCCCAGAAAGCTTATGGTGCCAGTCGAAATTTGGCCGGAAATGTCAAAAAAAAATTGTATTAGACCCATTTTTTTGACATTTTTTCTTTTTGGGCGTAACCAAAAAATTCTTGTATTGGGGCTTGGACTAGACTTAAGCGATGCCAAAAATGCAATGGTGCCATCCCGCATCCGGCCGCGTTGCCGCGGCACCATCGCCCGAAGGGGTGCTTTTCTTAAGCAAAATCGATCCATAACGTAACGACTTGATTGAGTTGTAAAATTAAAGGTATCCTCGATACGAATATAAAATGGTGCCACTCCAAATCTGGCCAGAAGTGCCCGGCACCAATGATTTTATATTCAAGACTCGCGGGCCGTTTACTATAGAGGCGAGTTAGTTATTGCTATATATCTTCAAGGAAAACATTAGTAGGCAAATTCTTTTTTGTGTGGATGTTAGGAATACCAACCTTAATATTCTCCAATAAGCCCTTAAAAATCCGTGAAAATAGTTAATTTTCTGGGTTTGTCTCGAGCTTTTTACTAATTATCGCGAAAACTGTTCGGTCCACGACAAAAATTATGGTGTCAAGCTAAAAGCGTATAAAATTATCTCTCTAACAGTGTAACAATTTTTAGACTCATACCACCAGTGGGGGAGATGGAATATTTTTTCTTTAAATATGTGTTTCTCCTTCTTTCCAAAATATCTCCTAGTACAATAGAAAATATAGGAGTTGAAAAAATAACTAGTTTCTTGCGCTCTCTAGAATACGACATATTACGTATTAATATATAAAAAACAGTGGCGCACTTGAAGTTTCTTAAAATAATTTTTGTTTTTCAAAACAAACATAATGTTAAAGAAGAAGTTAAAAAAAAGCCTCCAAATCAGTTACTTCAACCGAAAAGAAACTAAAAAACAAAAGATCAATAGATCTTGGGTGGAAATAACGAAAATTCAAACTTGGATGAGCATCTCATAAGGAACACACAAAAGATCAAAGCGAAAAGAGAAATGATTAAACGATGTTTCGCCCTGGGTAACCAGCGTGGGCTTATCAGTAGTTTCACTGGTCACCCTCCACTATACATCATTAAACACCATGATACACTTTGATTTCCAACCTTGAACCACACTGGTACTTACTTATCCAAGTTACCCGATACGAATTCGTCCTGGCGTGTTAATATTTCCAGTAGGATTATGCTCCTAAGGCAATTAAAACAAACTACTGATGAGCCCACGCTGGTTACCCAAGGCGAAACATCGTTTAATCATTTCTCTTTTCGCTTTGATCTTTTGTGTGTTCCTTGTGGGATACTCATCCAAGTTTGAATTTTCGTTATTTCCACCCAAGATCTTTTGATCTTTTGTTTTTTAGTTTCTTTTCGGTTGAAGTAACTGATTTGGAGGTTTTTTTTAACTTCTTCTTTGTTTTAATTGCCTTAGGAGCATAATCCTACTGGAAATATTAACACGCCAGGACGAATTCGTATCAGGTAACTTGGATAATTAAGTATCAGTGCGGAACGATGCCTATTTGTGAGTGGTTCAAGGTTGGAAATCAAAGTATATCATGGTGTTTAATGATGTATAGTGGAGGGTGACCAGTGAAACTACTGATGAGCCCACGCTGGTTACCCAGGGCGAAACATCGTTTAATCATTTCTCTTTTCGCTTTGATCTTTTGTGTGTTCCTTGTGGGATGCTCATCCAAGTTTGAATTTTCGTTATTTCCACCCAAGATCTTTTGATCTTTTGTTTTATAAACATAATGTTTTTAATATGAGTTGTTTAATTTTATATTTTATGATTAGTGCGGTTACCATGTTGTCTCTGATAACTCTGATTGCTCTAAGTCATCCACAATTAGCTTTAAAATATATTTAATTAGCTTATCTCACTTTCTCGGCTTCTAGGAGGTGGAGGTGGATACTAATAATTATAATTTATAAATGACGACAGCTTAAATATAAACAAACTACTTATCAAATTTTATCGAACGAGTAGTTCTTGACGGGCCTGTGAATTTGACTCTTTTCTTTTATTTGCACCTCTTTTAGTGTTTAGTAATCGAAAAAATTAATAAGAAAATTAGCCGATTACCAAATCTACTAGTTTTGTACAAAAATAGACAACGAACCTACACAGTCGCATATTATATGGTCGCGTCGTATTTACGAATAGGAGGTCCATAAATAAGCAAAAATATAATAAACAAAAACGTTGAAATTTAATTTTGCCGAAAGGAAATTGATCGAACAACAATTTAATCGAATCGTAAAATGATCGAAAATACGAAGCTCAAAAATAATTTCGTCAAACCCTAAAAAAAACTTTTAATGTCAAATAACCGAAAATATAAAATTTAAAAAAAATGATTAACCGTAAAAGAGTCGAAATCTATAATTTGTTCAAATTGCAAATCGGTCGCATCATACGTTGTAATCGCGACTTTGTGAAGCACAATTTTGCAAGGGTACAGCAGGTATTCGTGTTTCAGGGTAGAGTCACAGGGTACAAATCCGAGCTCAACTAAGTATTTGTCTTACAGTTTGGCAATTCTGCAACGTTGTTTTCTTGTAGGCCCTACGTGACCTTTCTGCGTTCCGATCAAATAACAGTTCCTTTAAATTATTTTAGATCTCTTTCGTGATGACTTTATTTCATTTTTTACGGTGTTCCAGAAAATTATTTTTATTCTTTTATTTTTAATTTTTTTACGGTTCGATCCAATTTTTTTTTATTTTCGCTTATTTTACATTCGACAAAATAACGATTTAATTACATTACGGTTTGATTTTTGGATAGAGTCCTATGTTTAAATATTTACTTACTTAGTATATTATACTAGTTTGGTAAAAAATCAAATAAATCCCATAATTCATCCCTTTGGGGGAAGGATTTATTCAATTTTGTTGTGATTTTATATTTTCGGTTATTTCACATTAAAAATTTGTGTTAGTGTTTGACAAAATTATTTCTGAGCTTGGCATTTTCGATCATTTTACGATTTGATTAAATTGTTGTTCGATCAATTTTCTTTCTGCAAAATTAAATTTCAACGTTTATATTTATTACATTTTTGCTTATTTTATGGACTATTCGTAAATACAACGCGACCATATAATATGCGAATGTGTAGGTACGTTTTCTATTTTTGTACAAAACCGCTACTAGTAGATTTGGTAATCGGGTAATTTTTTTATTAATTTTTTCGATTACTAAACACTAAAATAGTAGCAACGAAAAGAAAATAGCCGAATTCACAGGCTCATCGAAAACTACTTGTTCGATAAAATTTGGTAAGTAGTTTGTTTAGGTTTAAGCTGTCGTAGGTGGCCATTTGTCATTTATAAATTATTAGTATCCACCTACACCTCCTAGAAGCCGAGAAAGGGAGATGGTCTAATTAAATATATTTTAAAACTAATTGTGGATAACTTAGGGTAATCAGACACAACATGTTAATCACTAAAAATAAAATATAAAATTAAAACTCATATTAAGAACATTATGTCTGTTTTGAAAAATGAAAATTCTTGTTTAGAAAATTATTTTATAATAATAACTGTTTTTTAAATATTAACATGTAATATGTCATATTTAAGAGAGGGCACAAAAACACGTATTTAAGGAAGAAATATTCTACCTCCGTCACTGCTGCTCTGAGCCTAAAAGTTGTTACACTGTTTGAGAGATAATTTTATACGCTTTTAGTTTGGCATCATAAGTTGGTACAAGTCAGATTTTTGAGTACTTATTAAAGAATATTAAGGTTGGTATTCCTGACATCCTTATAAAAAAAATTTTGGCTACCAATGTTTTTCTCGAAGATATATAGCACTTACTAACTCGCCTCTATAGTAAACGGCCCCCGAGTTTTGAGTATAAAATCATTGTTGGCGGGCACTTCCGGCCAGATTTGGAGTGGCACCATTTAATATTCGAGGAGATCAATACCTTTAATTTGACACCACATTCAAGTGGGTCGATTTTGCTTAAAACAAGCACCCCTTCGGACGATGGGGCCGCGCCAACGCGGCCGGATGCGAGATGGCACCATTGTATTTTTGGCATCACCTAAGTCTAATCCAAGTCCCAATACAAGTATTTTTTGGTTACACCCAAAAAAAAAATGTCCAAAAAATGGGTCAAAACGATTTTTTTTTTGACATTTCCGGCTAAATGCCGACTGGTACCATAAGCTTTCTGGGAATGGTGAGTACTAATCTTCAAATTTTTAAATATTTTGAGTGGTTACGCGATCGGTCAAAAAATTTGCAGCCGGATCTCGTACTATTTGAAAAATTCCGGAAGAAATTCTTATTGCAGCCGATCAACACCGTTCTCAACTAACCCCCAGGTGCACCGTAAAAATATTCGGATTAGTTTAGCTAATCCATGCTTCCTCTTTGTTGATTTATGTAGGATCAAGAGAGAAAATTAATGGATTAGATAGCAAATCGCGATTAAGTGCATATAGGGGTAAAAAGCCAGTTAATTCCTACCGCCTCAGTGCCCTTTAGCCTACTGTGGCTGCCATTTTTATAACCAAATTGACAAGTAAAACATGCATTTTCTGTCAGTTTGGTGTCAATATGGCACCGATCATAGGCCAAAGGATACTAAAACGAAAATGAGTTAACTGGCTTTTTAGTTGAGAACGGTGTTGAGCCGATACAGTGAGCTCGGAGCTTATACCGCAAAAGTCCAAAGAGAGGTACGAAAAAGAGCTTATTAATTTTGAAAAATGGTGCTCCCGAAAACATGTTCAAAACATATTAAAGAAGGAAGTATTTCTTGCGCATTTTTTGGAGCTATCCAAGACCTGCGTATCATCTACACTCTAGGCAATATTTTCGATGCTTAAACTAAAGGTAAAATTGCTAAAAGATGTTGATATTGGCCAATTTAAAAAACTTATTGCTTTCCTAAGAACAAAAAGCGTTGGATCAGTTTCAAAACATTTTTGAGAAACACGAAATTGAAAAGTGTCTGTCTGAAGCGCCAGATAATGTGTACTTGATGATGAAAGTAGTTGCAATTTTTGCAGAATTTGAAGAATTAACCTATTTATCTGTCAATGACATAACAGAAAGAGAAGACATGCTGGTAATTACTATTCCGAAAACCAAAACGTATATATTCAGAAAGTTCATTGTTTTGATCGAGCAAACAAATTATCTAAATTTTTACCAAAAATATAAAGCACTACGGCCTCTATCTATAGCCAATGAAAGATTTTTTTTTATTATAAAAGTGGAAAATAAAGTACTCAATATTAATTAACAGTATCGGAAAAATGCCATCAAACATTGCCGAGTTCCTTGGTTTAAAAAACCTTGAACTATACACTGGGCATAGCTTCCGTCGCACATCAGCTACAATATTGGCTAACGCCGGAACAAGTTTGACTAACCTAAAACTTCACGGTGGCTGGAAAAGCAGCACGGTAGCCAAAGAGATTCCATTCAAAATAAGAGAGAATTGGCAGGTAAAATTTTATAACCATCCACATCAAGAGAACAACGACCGCAATGAATCGAACAGCAGGAAGAAAATCCTGCCAGCGGTAGCGTTCCTAGCGTTTCCAGTCATCAAGACTTGAAGTCGACGATGGCATTAAGCAACATTGGTACTTTCAATGTTACCGTGATTAATAATTTCCATAAAAATTCATTTTTTAAGCTTGTTAAAGTTTAGTTCTATATAAAACATAAAATTCGTAGTTATGACTATTTTTTAATTTTTAGTCTGTTAGGTTTAACTAAAATAATGACAAAATATTTTGATATTCCGCACGCTCGTAGGAAAAATATTGTACCTAACACGTGGGGAAACTATTTTCCACACTTACGGCTTGCCCGAACTCTACTGGCACGTCGTTCGTACAAATGCCGGTGCGTGCGGAAAAGTATAACTTTCCACACTTGTTAGGTAAATAAGTATTCTCTTGTTTTTGTCACACCCCTCTGGGACCATAAAGGACGCTTTGCTGTCGCAGCACAAAATCTTTTAACCAAATATTCAAGACATCTTTTGGTAAATAGATCAAAACAAAAAAAACTCTTTCGGAATTGAGTATAAGTAGCTATATTTGGTTAAAATGTATGAACGGTCCATCCCCTACCACTTGTTATGCAGATATGTTCTGAGGCGCAGGATTTGATACTGATAATAATATATGACTAAACGTACAGAAGCGGTGTATGCTCCAGATAGCTTTCAAAAAGGGGACTTAGGGGCTCAGAGCCCTTGAATATCAATTCGCAAAATATTTAATTTTTCCCAAGAATCAAATAGAAGTATAATAGGTATTTATATGGGGTAGTTAATTTCGATTTCCCTATATCATTCATACAAATTTAAACTTGTATATCTTGGAGAAGATAAAAGATAGAACGACAGTGTCTGGTATTTTTGGAATGCTTATTTCTTAAGAATTCAGAAAACGAGATAATATACAAGGTGTTCAATTTAAAAAAGATAAGTTTGTACCTATGATATTTTATTTTTGGGATCTCCTGAATAAAAGGGTATACATTTTTCGAAACCGCTTTTTTTGCTAAAATGATTCTGTATAAGTTTAAAAAAAAAACATAGTTTTTCTAAAAAATCTGTTATTCCAGACTTTGGGACACACTATTTATATACTATATGTACTACTTAATATTAATGTACCCGAATTGAGGAAGAGAGTGCTGCCTTAGCAGTATTTACACTTTACGGATTCCAGTAAACGCCATAATGTAAAGATTCTGTTAAAATATATTATTATTGTACTACTATAGGTAATATTTTACTTACGCGTTTTGTAATTTGGAATTTGAATAAAGTATATTTATTTAATATTATTTATTTAACTTTTATATTATTCAAGCCCTCTCAGAATCTCAAGCCGCTCAGAAAAAATTTCTGCGTACCCCACTATAATCCTTAAAAAGAAAAACGTTTTCGTTTCGCCTTAATTTTTCCTTTAAAATTATGACGCTTGTTAGATATTAGTAAGATATCTCTTGTAATATGTAGGTCAGGAGGTTACGCTGTGGCAATTATGAAAGGATTATACCTCTAATGTTTATGCGTTTCATTATTAAAACATTGGGTAACCCAAAAAAAAACCAGACTGATTATTTTTTTATGTTCTTTATTACTTCTCTCGCTAAGGGAAAGAATGTAACTCAAAAGCCTCTGCATCAATCATAACGAAATTAAAAATAATTTTGTTATCTCCTAATAATACCTCATTAGACAGCTTACAAAAATCTTACTTTAATGGCGCCAAAATTTAAAATAAAATTATCCTATATTCGGATCCAGGTTCCATCCTATTTTCTTACCAAACCTTATCCAAATCGCTTTAGACGTGACTGATGGACAAAAATGATGCCATTACCTACGGCCAGAAAATTGAAGAGGTTCTACAAAAAGGAAATTACAGAAATATAACTCAGGACCCAACCACCACCATAGAAAGAAAAATCTACCAAACTGTCTACCAACAGAGAAGATACTTTAACGACATTGAAAGGAGCAAACTCACAGCCGAAAATTCCTAAGGAAAATATGCCGCTTCGACCGATGCTAAATATCTTCTACTTATTATCTAGCCTCTGCAAGGAAAGTCACTATCATTCGTCAAAAATTCAAAGCACTTCGTGGTTATTAACCTACAACCTGACGACCATTTTGTTAGTTTTGACGTCGAAAGTTTGTACACGACCGTACCGCTCCAAATCATTGAACAGAAGCTACTCTCTGATAGAACCAATCTATTTATCCATTCCATTATGGATTTGTTGAAATAATGTCTGCAGAATTCTTACTTCTACGTCTATATACCCATGCCATCTTCAGTTTCGCCGGTAGTGACCATCATCTTTATAGAATCCTTTGAAAAAGAATCTCTGCGAACATCATGGTAGACTTAAACTATGGCTAAGATACAACATATTTATTATTTGAAAAAAGACAACAATACACTAGAACAATTCTTTAGTCATGTCAATAGCATAGAAAAACTGCATCACGTTAAGTCTGGAAAAAGAAGAAAATTATCAGCTCCCTTTTTTTGCCGTTCTAGTCACCATAAATAATTTAAACATAACCATTTTTGTATATCGCAATTCAAGTCATACTGGACAATATATAAACTTCAAATCAAACCACTCCACATCAACCGAACTGGGAATTGCAAAATCTCTTATAGATCGAGCCACCTGCATCTGCAATACAGAAGAAGTTTTAAATAAAGAAAAGGGAAAAATTCGATCCGATATGCAAAGAAACGGTTTCTCCAACTACACGATCAGTAAAACTCTTCAGACCACATCAACACAAAGGACGACAGACGTAAATACTGAAAAGAAGGCGACACTTAATTACATACATCAAAGGAATCTCAGAAAAGATAAAAGGAATAGGCAACCAATACCATCTTCGGCCTGTCTTCAAAACGACCACAACAATAAGAAGTCAATTAACAAAAACTAAACCATATCGCAACAATACCCAGAACTGCAGCATCTACCAGGTAACATGCGAGTGTGTGAAAGTTCCCCTTACAGAAGATAAGGGGACACGACTGATCAAAAATAGGTCAACATTGATGGGAAAATAAATATCGTATGGAACGCAAAGAGGCAAAGATCGTCGCCAAGAAGGAAATTTCTATTCAAGTGGAAGCTCAAAGAAACCGCATTCATACAAAGGAACCAGGATATATTTTCTCAACAAATCGTCACCATCAAGGATATTTGGAACCCTATACTTTTCGAAGGTAACATATTTCAACTGTGAAGGGGCGGAGCCTACCAAGTATAGACTTCATGGTTCACTGAACACAGGTTAGTTTTATAGTTCACTAAACACATTTTAGTATACAGGGTGGATTCTTTAAACGGAACGGTGCTTCTAGCCGGTTAGTACTTGGTTTTATAAAAAAAAATCCAAAAACACTTCAACTGAGATTTTCAATTTTTTTTAATCGTGCTATCTTGGATTTTTTTTACGTCGTTTTGTTTAAGAGGTATGGCAAAAAAATATAATTTTTTTTTAATAGGACACCCTGTATAGTTTGACATTTTTGAATTCTAAAAAAAATTATCTTTTTGACAATACCACCCACTAATACTCTATCTCTTATGGTTTCCAAGATAGAGGCATTGAAACTTGCATGGAATTGTTGTCTGTTCCCTGTTTTACGGGGGGTATTTGAATGAATATCGAAGAATTCCATACACATTTAGATAAAAATATCTTGATTATCGTAAAAGATAGATCCTACTGTGTGGCATTGGTGAGGAGAGAGTTGTTTGCAGATTTCAAAAATTGCAAAGGTTGTCCTATTTAAAAAAGATAAAAAATTGCCATACCTCGTAAACTAAATAACATAGACAAAATCCAAGTTGGAGCGATTAAAGGAAATTAAAAATCTCAGTTGACGTGCTTTTGAATTTTTTTAGTCAACCAAATTCTAACCCGCTAGAAGCACCGTTCCGTTTAAAGAATCCACCCTGTATAAGATTAGGTAGTCTTAGTTTTTGTTAGTATTCACCTGATGTCGATGGCAGATACATAAGCATTCGAAACGTTGTTAAGTACAAAAAATAAACACAATGGAAGTTAGAAACCCTAGTTTATTATACTCACAAAGTATATTGGCGCTAATATTTTTGAATTTAAAATTGTAATAGAAAACAAGCTCGAGCATACCCCAGGAAAGTCTAAATACACCCAGGGAAAGTCTGGATATACTATGTAAAAGTCCGTTGATACCTTAGAAAAGTTTGGATACACCCAGGACAAGTCTGGATACACTTTTAAAAAGCCTGGATACACCCTGTAAAAGTCCATCCTAACTCAAAATTTATCAAAAATATTTAAAATGAAAATCTGGAAAAAAAATTATTATTTAATTTGGTATGGATTATTTAGTGATTTTTTAAAAATGGTTGCTAAAGCATAAAACTTAAAAAAAAACTGAATTACAAAAAGACAAATGTGATGTTTGACCCTATTTTTAAGGGATATAGGTTGAACTAGAACTATAAGGCCTCTCATACTCTACCACACTGTGTTTTCGCGAAAAATGAACTTACTAGATACAATCAAAATAAAAGAGGATTTTGTTGTGTAAGTATGCCAGGGTAGTCTGATTGTTTTTATGGTTGTTTTGTGGTTGTTTGTTTTTTTAGCTGTTTATTATTTTATATATTCTCTATTTTACTTTAATATGTAAAAAAACTTATACCTAAAAATATATTGGTATAAGTGGCAAAAAAAAAGAAAAAAATAAGTTCAACTTTTAAAAACTCGCTATAAGCATCCAGCGTCCTAAAAATCAACGTCCTAACTTAACTCATTTGCTCAGGGTCTCGACGATAGTGGGCACTTCACTTTATAAAGATTTTATGGACGACTTTTATATTTCTTTCATGCTGTACCCATAACTAGACATCCTTAAGACTGCTTACAAAATAAAAGTAGTGTCATACATATGAAAAGCCTTAAATTTATTTGAGCTAATATATAACCTGTGTTTAAAAAGTGTACATTTTTGACGCTGAATGTTTTTGCATAAAAATTGATGTACTTGACTTGGTCATTATGAACCAAATAATCTTTTTTTTATATGAAATGAAAAAATACCCCTCAACAGCTTTTAATTCTTGGATAGAGTCTACCAAACATGCAAAGTCATTAGCAGTGGGATTTACTAAGGTCTAAAATAGTAACCCCCACAGGTCTAAATATTTACACCTGCAGGGGGTACTAAATTTTAAAACCAATTTTCAAAAAACACTTACCCATACAGAAAAGACACAATAGTAGTTTACATAACAAGCATGTTATGATGGTCATTAAACGCGAACATGATGTTTGAGACGCGCGCCGCAGGCAGTGTAGAAAAATAATTTACATTTTTGGATTAATCAGTATTCTTATGACAGAAAGTTTGGGAGCGCTATCTTATGACTCACGTCTTAGCTTCATTATTATCCTAAGACCGTAAATGAGCCATTACAGCCGTGTTAAGTCGCTCGTAAAATGAGGATTGTTGGTTGGTTGTAGGTAAAGTTATTGATTATTTGGTACTGTTATTGCAAAATACCACTGAAAAGCTGCTTTTATTTCTCAAAATATACCACATTTTAGGAGAAAATGCCCTGAAACTATTTTTTTTTGACAAGTTTCAAAATGGCAAATGGTGAATTCGTCAAAAATTTGGCACATAATAGCTTCATTATCTGTGTTTGAGGTTATAAAGTTGGTGATTTTTTAGAGCACCTCTGGGGGGTGGTTTAAATTTATAGCCCCCAGAAAAGATTGTTTTGTGGCATTTGGTAATAAGTTCGTTTATAATTTCCCTAAGTAACCGTTTTTACAAGGATTAATTTAACTTATTTAATATCCAAGTTGTTCATTAACCAATAAAACACCTCCATTTTGAAGCTGTTTTCAGCACAAAAAATACTTTTATGAGGGCACTATGAGGCAAAACAAACTTAAGTGAAGCTCACTGATGATGCACGAAAAATATACCATACAAAAAACCCAAAACAACTATATTAATTGATTTACAAACTAAAATTAAGACATTGAGGTTATCTAAAAGCTTAGTCAAGAAAATTTTCCTTACTCAAAGCGCACTCATTTCCAAGCTGTAGCTTTCATCAGTAGAGGTTGGTGCAAGCCAAGCTACAAGCAGAGGTAAGAGATCTGTTTGTGATTTAAACGCAGCTAATATTTTGAAACTGATATGTCGACAGTGACAGATATGTGAACAAAACTTGTATATAAGTTTACTCCTTATTTTATTATTACCCACCTAAATCGTTGTGTAACATCAAGTATTAATTAAAAAAATTAATCTACAAAGGTACGTTTTAATTAGAGTGACATATAATCGCAATTTTAATTTTTTCTACAAAGTGTTTACTATTTAAAGCTAGCGTGGGTTTAAATTTTTGATTTTATTTCTTCTAAATTGAAACTTTCTTCTTAAATCGAACAAAAGTTTGTGTTAAGATGATTATTCATCAAACAAATTTATTAAAATTCTTCTTATAAATAAAACTTTGTCTAACACTCAAAGAGAGTTGGTTTAAAATGTTTAAAACCAAAAATTTCACTTAAACTTAGGACTGCTCTAAAATAGACTAAATCCTTTTAGTAAATCCCACCATTAGTGTTCAAAAAAACTATGTAATATATATTTATTTCATTTTAGCACAGCAGTCGGTGTTTCCCTTTTAAGCCTAATAAATAGGTAGCTAAAGGAATTCCCTCTAATACATTTTATATACTAGGACTTTCCATCCATTATAGGATCAATGCCCAGTGTTAGCAAAGTTTTTGCAAAGTTAAAGAGAAACACCCATGCACCTAGCCGGGACTCGAACCCAGGACGATACACTACCCACAGCGCTCAGGAGATTGAAAATCCTTGGTCACCTACCCATATACTTTTTAAAAACAAATTTGAAACTGAGCTGAAACACCAACGGTGGGATTTACTAAAAGGGTTTAGTCTATTTTAGAACGGTCTTAAGTTTAAGTGAAATTTTTGGTTTTAAGCACTTTAAACCAACCACCTTTAAGTTTTGAACATAATTTGTTTATAAACCTACGCGGGGTTTAAATAGTAAACACTCTGTAGAACAAATTATAATTGGGGTTATTTGTCACTCTAATTAAAACTTACCCTTGTTAATTAATTTTTCCAATTATACCTGATGTCACACAAAGATTTAGATGGGTAATAATAAAATAAGGAGTAGATTAATTTTGAATATACTTAAAAGGTGTTTTTATTTATGAAATTTATTAAAAAACTTAAATGCAAATTTTATTTACATTTCTGTCACTGTCAAAATGTCAGTTTAAAAATACTAGCGCTGCGTTCAATCACAAACAGCGAGTTCGGATCTTTTACCTCTGCTTGTACCTTGGCTTGCACCAACCTCTACTGATGTAAGCTACAGCTTTAAAATGAGTGGGCTTTGAGTAAGGAAAGTTTTCTTGACTGAGCTTTAGATAACCTCAATGTTTTAATTTCAGTTTGTAAATAAATTAATATAGTTTTTTGGGTTTTTCTGTTTGGTATATTTTTCGTGCATAATCAGTGACTTTCACTTATGTTTTTTTGCCTAGTAGTATTTTTTTGTGCTGAAAACGGTTTCAAAATATGGCGTTTTTCCGGACAAAATTGGAGGCGTTTTGGTGATTAATAAACAACTTGGGATATTAAATAAAGTAAATTAATCCTTGTGGAAACGGTTACTTAGGGAAATGATGAACGAACTTATTACCAATTGCCACAAAACAATCCTTTCTGGGGGTCATAAATTTAAACCACCCCCCAGAGGTGGTCTAAAAAATCACCAATTTTATAACCTCAAACACAAACTATGAAGCTATTTTGTGCCAAAATTTTGGCGTATTCACCATTTGCCATTTTGAAACCTGTCAAAAAAAATTAGTTTTAGGGCATTTTCCTCTAAAATATGGTATTTATTTTAACAAAAAAGCAGTTTTTCAGTGGTATTTAGCAATAAAAATAGAAAATAATCAATAACTTTGTGTCTTTTCTGTATGGGTAAATGTTTTTTGAAAACTGGTTCTAAAATTTAGATCTTAGTAAATCCCACTGCAAATGACTTGTTGCTAGAGTTTATAATTATATTTATGCACTTCTGGGATTAAATAGGTACTTTTTATCCCTCTTTTTAAGGACTGAAGTGACACTTTTAATCCCTAAGGGATTCAAATATAATTTAATCCCTAAGGGATTAAAAATAAATTTAATCCCCCAGCTTAGGGATTAGAAGTAAATTTAATCCCTCAGCAAAATACATAAAATACAAGTTTTAAGACTCAGTGCGGCATTTGGCAAGAAAAACATTTTATTTGTAAAAGTAACTATGTTGGGAATTTGGAACCTTTGGTTGTCCTATAACAAAGTTATGATTATTTTCCACAAACCAAAACTACACTTTTTTGCACTCGACGCACGTTTCGCTAACAACGTTAGCATCATCGGGAGACGATAAACAATGATTTCAAACAATGATGTTTATCGTCTCCTGATGATGCTAACGTTGTTAGCGAAATGTGCGTCGAGTGCAAAAAAGTGTAGTTTTGGTTTGTGGAAAATAATCATAACTTTGTTGTAAAATTAACACTCTTGGCATATGGACCAAAGCGTTTCTCTTTATTACTTCATTACGACCAGACCTCCACGGTGGGATTTATTAAAAGGATTTACTATATTTTAGAAGGGTCTATGTTTAAGTCAAATTTTTGGTTTTAAGCATTTTGAACCTACCCTCCTTGAATTTTGGACATAGTTTAGAATTTTAATGAAGTTGTTTATTGAATAGTCATCTTAACACAATCTTTTGTTGGATTTGAGAAGAAAGTTTCAATTTAGAAGAAAAGAAAATTAAAAAATTTAAACCCACACGGGGTTTAAATAGTAAACACGCCGTAAAACAAATCAAAATTGGGGTTATATGTCACTTTAATTAAAACTTACCCTTGTTAGTTAATTTTTCCAATTAATACTTGATGTCACACTACGATTTAGATGGGTAATAATAAAATAAGAAGTAGATTAATTTTGTATTTATTTAAAAGGTGTTTTTATTTATGAAATGTATTAAAAAACTTAAATGCAAGCTTTCTTTACATTTCTGTCACTGTCGAAATGTCAGTTTCAAAAGATTAGCTGCGTTCAAATTAACAGCGAGTTCGGATCTCTTACTTCTGCTTGTACCTTGGCTTGCACCAACCTGTACTGATGAAAGCTACAGCTTTGAAATGAGTGGACTTTGAGTAAGGAAATTTTTCTTGACGGGGCTTTTAGATAACCTCAATGTTTTAATTTCATTTTGTAAATAAACTAATATAGTTGTTTTGGGTTTTTTGTTAGGTATATTTTTCGTACATAATCAGTGACCTTCACGTATGTTTGTTTTGCCTCGTAGTGCCCTCATAAATATATTTTTTGTGCTCAAAACGGGTTCAAAATATGGCATTTTTCTGGACAAAATTGGAGGTGTTTTATTGGTTAATGAGCAACTTGAGATATTAAATAAGGTAAAAGGTAAAAACGGTTACTTAGGGAAAACAATTTTTTCTGGGGGCTATAAATTTAAACCACCCCCCAGAGGTAGTCTAAAAAAATCACCAACTTTATAACCTTAAACACAGATAATAAAGCTATTATTTTTTATATTTTGCCATTTTGAAACCTGTAAAAAAAATAAGTTTTAGGGCATTTTCTCCTAAAATATGGTATATTTTGAGTGGTATTTTCCACTAAAAATATGAAATAATCAATAACTTTGTGTTTTTTCTGTATGGGTAAGTGTTTTTTGAAAACTGGTTTTAAAATTGAGTAGCCCCCCTCAGGTGTAAATATTTTTAGACCTGTTGGGTTGGGTTGTGTAAATCCCACTGTAATGTCTAATGGAGAATCCAGACACCTACAGACCTGTTTCATCTTTATTAGGAATCATCAGGGAGTCATACGATTGTACCTGGCAGTTGAAGCTACACAGACAACCCATCGATTTTAAAACAAAAAGTTCGTAATCCGCGGAGACGTGGTACCTGTGAGCGACACCTGTCGATTAAACTGAGAAACAAAAACAACAAAATTTAAAAATGCAGGAGACCGCAAAAACCAGAAATCTGCACTTTATTTGTATTTACCGTCCTTAGAATAAACCCCTTAACATAAACATCACGCTCTATGTGGCTCTACAAGCAAAAAATACGTGCAGTACGCGTTTAAAGGCTCTAATGTACCCAATGTGTAATGAAACATATCAGTTTGTATGTCGATGCCTGCCATAGAAGAGGACTAAAAGGTTACATAAAGCAAAATATTTTAAAATGCCTCATTACATTATGAAATAGAATGTGCTTTGAAATTTTTAAACTCACGTATCTTAGCACAAATAATGGAAAATTACTTAACCTTTATTGTTTCTAAGAAAAAATATAATTTTTTGCTCTAAATTGCTTGGTACTATTAACAATGTTACTACTTTTGTTAACAAATTAATTATGTCGGTCTTGAAATTATTTATCTTATTATTTATTTAGAAATTTTTGACAGTGACTCTGCTAAGTGGTTTTATTAAGTTTTTTCACTGTTAAAGTTGATAGGTTTTTTTTTATCTATTTTTTTTAAATTTAATTATTTCTTTTTTCCTTAGGAACTTCTTGTTATAGAAAAATTACATTTTTTCTTAGAAACAATAAAGGTTAGGTAAGTAAGCAAATAATTGAAAATTTAACTTTTATTAACTACCCAACGTGACATGCTTAACCCATACATTATTGACAAAAATTGTTTATTTTGTTCATGTCTACCGTTCTTAAAATCAATGCATACGCACGCTATATGTGGCTCCAGCAACAAAAATACATGAAATACACGTTTAAATCTAATTTAACCTTTGTGAAATTTGAAAAGAAAATTACCACAGTATACAGGGTGTAATATAAATAATGTACCAAACTTAACGGGGTGATAATATGAAATATACTGAACAAAAAATCACAATAAAGTGGAGGTCAAAAATTTACAGTTAAAAAAAAACTACGTTTTTTCCAAAATACGAAAATCCTAATACATAAGACGCGGCGAATTAACGATAGATTTATCAAAGAATTGGATTAAATTTTTCACTTAACAGTGAGTGTTAAAGGAGATGTTCAAAGTGTCTTCCTTGACTTCGAATGCTAACGATAAATTGTGCCACAGCCCCAATAAAATAAAACCAATTTTAATCTTGGTTACGTTTACCCAATTTATCTAAATCTGCTTCAAGTTAAAGGCGCACAAAGAAAGGGTTGGCCGAACAGATTTTGACATTTCTGGAGGGGAGGGAAGAAAGCGCAGAAGTGGTTGGTTTAATTAGAAAAAAAAAATAATGTGTTCATGTACAGGATAATGATATTTATTGAAACTAAGTCATATTATTCAATTTTATCGGAATCTTTTTTATTTTGTAAAAGTACCACTTACAAACGTATACTAGTTGGGCACATGATTTTTTTTTTTAGCTCAATGTTTGGCTCCTATTTATTGCCCAGAAGTAGTTGGTACAATTAGAAAAAAAAGAAAAAAATACGGTCATGTGCAGGATAATGATATTTATTGAAACTCTCCAAAATGAGTCATATTATTCAATTTTATTGGGATCTTTTTTATTTTATAAAAGTACCACTTGCAAACGTATACTAGTAGTTGGGCACGTGATTTTTTTCTAAGCTCAATTTTTGGCTCCTATTTATTGCGCAGAAGTGGTTATTTCAATCAGAAAAAAAAGAAAAAAATACGGACATGTGCAGGATAATGATATTTATTAATACTCTCCAAAATGAATCATGTTATTCAATCAAACAAAGGTATACTATAGTCGAAATTATACCATTTATAGTGATGTCACTTTTGTTTATCTCTGTTTGGTACATTTCAAACGGCAGTGACAACAAATTTTTAGGAAAAATTGGTGTCTCATTATAAAAGCAAGAAATGCCTCGAAAAAAATATAATAGGTATAGGGAGCAAAAGCAGCTAATAATTGTAAATATATTAGCTTTTTTTCAACTGGAAAAAGACCGAGTACGCAACGGAACTACTTTTAAGTTAAGAATGTAATAGAGAGAACAGCAGAGGCAACTAAATTAAGTCCCACAACAATTGCAAATATTAAGAAAAATGGGAAAAAAAACAGATCGTGTTTTTTCGGGTAATTTAAATAGGTACCTAGATTTTAATTTTTTTGGTATCAGTCTTGATTTATAAGGTCACGGCTAAATAGATCATGCATGGACAGCTTTAGACACCTTAATATATCCAAAGTTAAAATGACGTTTTCTATTATGAAAAAACTTTTTCTTGAATTTTTTTGTACCTAATGCAAAATAAACATCCTGATCTTCGAATTTTCATACTTCTTGTTTTTTCGTTAGATTTATAGTGCACGCAACCACTACCCATCCGATTTTTTATTATTTTCATCACCCTATAGTACAAGTTTCACCGTTAATTAGCCACCAGTCACTTATTGCAAAAAAATATCGGTGGACATACGTTTTTGGCCTTCATTATGACGTCACTACAAATGGGCATAATTTCGACTATAGTAGTTGGACACGTGATTTTTTTCTAATTTCAATGTTTGGCTCCTATTTATTACACCCCTGTCAGCCCATTAAGGTGTAATAAATTTATGAATATGATTTATAATGTATTGTCATAAAAAAATGCATTCTTAGTTCCCAAGACGCGTCTGCCTTGCATTGTCAAATAATTTGTTTGTTTTTCACTGACCTAAAAGTGTAATAGCTAGTAGTTGGGCACGTCATTTTTTTCTAATCTCAATGTTTCGCTCCCATTTATTGCACCCCTGTCGGCCCATTAAGGTGTAATGAATATGATTTATGATGTATTGCCAAGACGCGTCTGCCCGGCATTGTCACATAATTTTTTTTTATCAATGTTTTTCACTGACCAAAAAGTGTAAGTTTTCCTGGGCCCGTATTCTTCAATTTCAGGGAAGAGAATGCTCCCGGTAATTAGAAACTGATTGGCCGAATTCTCATTTTTTTTGTCACATGTCGGTCAGTTTTGGCACTAATGGCATTAGTTGTGAGCGATTTTGCCTTATACGACGAGGAGAACCAACTGATGACAAAATATCTCACGACCAAAATCATTAGTGCTAAAACAGACAGAAAAGTGACAGAAAACTAAGATTTCGACCAATCAGGTGCGTTTCTGATTCCGGAGGCCTTCCCTTTCCCGAAATTGAAGAATACAGGAATTTAATAATTTCGCAATACCTGGCGCTGCCTAATGGGTTAGGTACTACCGTGCGTAGGATTATTTTTTTAAATTTAATCATTCAAGTCATTCAGGAAGTTAACAAAGGCAAATTAACTACTATTATTTTAGTAAAAAGGTTGTACTTTTGGTAATAAGTATAAGTAGGTGAATATTAAAAACTTGCAGTGGAATTTACTAAGATCAAAAATAGTATTTACACCTGTGGGGGGTACTAAATTTTAAAACCAGTTTTCAAAAAACAGTTACCCATACAGAAAAGACGCAAAGTTATTGATTATTTTGTATTGTTATTGCGAAATTCTACTGAAAAACTAATTTTTTTTTGACAGGTTTCAAAATGGCAAAAATTTGGCACATAATAGCTTCATTTTCTGTTTTTGAAGTTATAAAGTTGGTGATTTTTTTAGACCACCTCTGGGGGGTGGCTTAAATTTATATCCCCCAGAAAGGATTGTTTTGTGGCAATTGGTAATAAATTCGTTTATAATTTTCCTAAGTAATCGTTTTTAAAAGGATTAATGTACCTTATTTAATATCTCAAGTTATTCATTAACCAATAAAACACCTCCAATTTTGTCTAGAAAAACGCCATATTTTGAACGCATTTTCAGCACAAAAATATATTTATGAGCGCACTACAAGGCAAAACAAACATAAGTGAATGTCACTGATTATGCACGAACAATATACCAAACAAAGAAACTTACTCAAAGCCCACTCATTTCAAAGCAGCTGTAGCTTTCATCAGTAGAGGTTGGTGCAAGCCAAGGTACAAGCAGAGGTAAGAGATCCGAACTCGGTGTATGTGATTTGAATGCAGCTAATATTTCGAAACTGATATTTCAACAGTGACAGAAATGTAAAAAAAACTTGCATTTAAGTTTTTTAAAACATTTCATAAATAAAAACACCTTTTAAATAAATACAAAATTAATCTACTCTTTATTTTATTATTACCCATCTAAATCGTTGTGTGACATCAAGTATTAATTATATAATATATAACCCAATTTTAAGTTGTTCTACAAAGTGTTTACTATTTAAACCCCGCGTGGGTTTAAATTTTTTAATATTCTTTTCTTCTAGATTGAAACTTTCCTCTTAAATCCAAGAAAAGTATGTGTTAAGATGATTATTCAATAAACTAATTTATTAAAATTCTTCTTATAAATCAAACTGCGTCCAAAACTCAAGGAAGGTTCGTTTAAAATGCTGAAAACCAAAAATTTAACTTAAACTTAGGACCGTTTTAAAATAGACTAAACCGTTTTAGTAGATCCCACTTGAAGTTTTGTGTATTTCTATGCCTTTTTAAAGCAAAATCTTTCAAAAATATCACACAACATTTCTGAATCTAATTTCAATTATGAAACAGAATATTTTCTTAAAGGTTCATGTTCACTTGCCTTTGTTACTTGTTAAAAATTTCACTTTTAATAAGTAGCTAACTAAGCCCGCCAGACCTATACATCTCTGACAATTATTGTGTAATTTATTTCTATTTACCTTCCTTAAAATAAATGACGTAGCATAAACATCACGCTCTATGTGTCTCTACAAACAAAAAAAATACTTGCCCAGTATGTAGTGAAAAATATCATCTATATGCCTCCTATAGAAAGCGACTAGTATAGACCGCTAGGTAAAGCAAAATCTTTCAAAACGTCACGTTACTTACTGAATTCGATTTTCAATTTCAACATGTTCCATTTTTCCATTTATATTTTTTAATGTTAATAAGTATCAATTCAAGTATTATACCAGCTAGAACATAGTTATCTTCCTAAAGACAAACGTCGCGCTAGGATTTTTGTTCTGTTATACAGTGATCATAAATCACACAATACACCACACTGCCGACCAAATGCATGTAATAAAATAAAATAATCAGCTAATAAGATTATTTACAAGACAAAGATTTATATATATGAAAATAAATATTAATTTTACTTACAAGTATTCATTAACAACACTATTGAATTTCACTAAACACCAAAAAGGATTGACTTTACTGTTTTTTTTTTAAAGTTTAATGGGAAGTGGTTGAAAACTATTAAAATAAGATATGTATGTCATCTTTGACCAATATTTTTTAATGCTCTATGTTCCTGGATATTATATTATTATAAATGTATTTTGATTACGTTTATAAAGACATAATAATTTATTTTTTCTCTTAAAGCATTGCAAACTGATGTCTAGTACTTTTGTATCTTTGTCAGGATACCTAATTCCTAAAGTACATGATTTTTAAAATGCCTTTAAGGTTTAAGGACAGCCTAGACACCACATGAAAAAATGCTGTATTGGATTCTTCTTTTGATACGAGCGTCATATTAGAAGTTGATTTATATCAAGTATTCTCCTTAAATATTAATGAGAAAATTTCGTTTTGGAACGATGTGGATCAAAATTAATTATTTAGTATTTTATGGCGTTTGGTTTTTTATTTGGACATCATTGATATTAAATGTATCATAATCTGACAGATTCCTACTATTGGAAATAAAAGGCATAAAATATGCGTTTGAGTAGTTTGCAGATAAAAGTTTCCAATTAAGGATGTTGAAGATTTCTTTAAGATTTTTTGTGTTAGGATCTGTAATTCTTGCAATCACAGCAGCTAATCAATATTCTATCTAAAGGATGTTCAGAAATAGCTTTGATGTAGAGAATAAACAAGGTTCGTCCGATCACTGTTCCTTGAAGAATGCCACAAAGAATACTGTCATCCCCACTCACCTGGTTTTCCTATCTTCGTATCTTGAAGGAGTCTCCAAGACGCTCCTCATAGTCCGAAATACTGCAAGGTTCTCAACAATTGTGAAGTTAAACAAAGTTTGGCAACAATGTGCTTTCAGACGCGGCGCTGAGGGCTGAAACGTAAATATCAACAAAGAGTATACCACCCTTCAGATGGTTTTTTTTTTCATATCTTACTTACAAATTAATAATTATTTAAAAACAGTAAAAAGCAAAACAATGAATGTGTACTTACCGAAAATTGGTTTTAGCGCCTGGCCTGTTTGTAAAAGTTTATTTAAAAGTTCTTTTCGGTATCGAAATAAAGTTTTTCTTGTTCTACTTTTATTATAAAAAGTAGTACAACACCTGTCACACAATTTTTAATGCTCTTTTTAATTTGTAAAAACTTTTTTTATTAAATTTTTTGGCAAACACTAAAAAAACAGTTCTTTTAAGCATTTGTTTGTACACTTGTAGAGCACACTTTCTTTTTTTTAAATTAAAAACACCTGTCAAACAGTTTTTAAACTGTTTTAGTTTTGAAAAAAATATTTTCTTATTTTGAAAAACACTTAAAAAACTGAGCAAAAAACACTTCTTTTAAGCCGCTGGTAATGCAAGATTTGAGTTTCTGCGAGCTTCACCATATACTAATAGCATGTCAGCGTATTCCTGACTGAAGAAATTTTTAATTCATTTTAATTTCACACCAAACTGCGCAACGCACTCGCGCAACAACAAACCTTCTCAACGAACAGCGGAAGATGCACTATGTACTGTGCTGTAGAGAGGAGAGAGGGTCAAAGGTCAGAGACTCAGGTATGCAGCGAATTGCTTTGTCGCCAAGTGTTTTTTAAATCTTTAACTCAAAGGAAATCATTATTATTTTTTTTTAGAGGATTTAGAGAAAATATATATTTTTATTTATTTGGAAATGGCCCTATTGTAAAATGGTTGGACATAATTATTTCTAAATTTCTGGTAGATATAAGCACCTAAATTTTTCAAATTTAAAGTCAATCAAAAAATCTGTTGAGTTTTGCCCCATAAGTCATATGAACTTTTTGACTGGTTTGGACACCCCCTTTCATCAGTTAAAAGGATGACTATGGAATTTTTTACACCCTATATCAAATAATTCTAACCCTTTCAACTAACAAGACACAAAAATAAAATACACTTCACTCCAAATTCAATCTTACCAATTCTGTGACACTAACATTGTCAGTTTCATTTAGCTTCTTTGTATAAATGTCAGCCGCTATATTGAAATTGGTCCGAAGAATTTGGAATAAACAGTAGATAATAATACATTAAATATGTGTCAAAAAAGGATCAAAGGAGTTTTCTTGTGTACTAACAAGAAACTAGTTGTTCAGTTGTTGAAGTCATCGTTAATCCTTGAAGCTGTATAGTTTCTGTCAATGATTTGTCTCAAATCTACATATGTAAAGCTTGAGAGCTCATAAATCAAATGATGTTGATCGCTCTAGCTTTGTCATCAGTTGACAAAACAGTAGCACGTATTTTGGGGTAGAGTTGTAATTACGCCTCTCTCCCTAGAATAGAATTTTTTACAAAAAATATTTAAAAAACAAGGCTTCTCTGTAAAAATTGCACAGATTTTTGCCTGCGGCGCTATAACACAATTCATTTTTAGGACATTGTTTCAAAAATGCCATTCTTAGTGTAAATCACCTCCCACTAGATGTGAGGCTTGGTCTGCGATTGATAAAACGTCTACTGAATTTCTCAAAGAGAGAGTTTCACATGCCTTTGTATGCTTTTTTTTACTTTAAATTTCATATTTTCTGCGATCCACGTCATCGGGACACATTTTGCACTTTTTTTGTTTTATTTATCTTGGTGAGACAACCTTCTCACGACTCAGGCCTGACCTAAAAGTAAAAGTTCAAGAAATATGTAATAAAGGAAGTTCTCTCACCATTATAATTTTGAGGTTTACACGAGTTGTTGATACCCTAAAAAAAATTAATTTAAAAGCCTTTTGACAAAACTCTAAGCTTTTGTGGGTCATGTTTTAATTGTCTTGATGACAAATTTTTAATTAATTTTCTTACGAAGATGGTTTCGTCCAATGCGAGATCCAATGTTAATGATTTTGCCCCTATGTGTATACAAAAGCAATTTAAAAATGTCTTCCCGAGGCCACCGATTCAATTGTTTACATATTTCGAATTTGTGGCCTCAGAAAAAAGTTTTAGTTTAATCGCCAAAAAATCAAAAAGGTGCTTCGACCTGTGTCTTAGTTTTTACAAAATGTGCCATAAATTCAAATTTCAGCCAGTTCTGATGTTTATTTGACTCCAAAAAGAATGGATATCTTATGACCCACTTTGAACGTCACTTCGACATTTCCTGAGCTAAGGTTACTGACAGAAAAACAAAGAATTTTAGAACAAGATTAAAATATTCACTTTCTTTAAGTGCCAATTTACACGTTATTTAAAATTAACTAATTGTGGATTATTACTTTACTATGTTGGGAATTTGGAACCTTTGGTTGCACTATAACTATATACAGACCGCTTCAAGCTACTGCGAACATAGGGCGGAAGAAGTCTAATTTGCCAGTGTACGTACATGCAGAGACACCGCACGCCTATCAGTGAAGCAACCAATACTCAGGCTTGCGATCACCACTTGCATGACTTTCCTTTGGTATTTAGTACGCCTCTAACCACGGTGCTGTGTGGAGTGTAGTCAATGAAACCGGAATTTGGTCAATAAATACGCAAATTTTTATAACGTAATTTTCTTATTTTTTGTCACTGATAAATAAGAGCGTTTTATTGTCAACTGCTCAGATTTATCAGTGACGACGTGTTACAATGAAAATAATAAGGAGAAACAAAATAAAAGCAAGTTCTCAAAATAAAATAATACATTCTAAAAACAAAAAAGATTCTCCCAGTCAAAAAAAAATTAAAGCAAATGTTCGAAAAGTCCTCCTTGCTTGGCTAGACAATATCCGAGCCTACTATAAAAACCCCTTCTAACGTTTCCAAGCATGTTAGGGGTGATAATTTGAAAAGCTTCTTCAAAAACAGATAGAAGTCATTAGGAGGAAGATCGGGAGATCGAGCTGGCCATAAAATAGTTCCCCGTGTACTTATAACCCGATTAGGAAATACATTATCAAGATATTCCCTAACAAGTCCAACATTGTGAGCGGAACAACCATCTTGTTGAAACCATGTTTCACCAAATCTTACACCTAACAACTGCCTAGTAGTTGGAATAATGTGCTGCTGCAGTAGATCCAAGTATCTAGGACCATTCAAATTGCAATTGCCGTTAATAAAAAATGGCCCAATTACGTGTTCCCCTATAATACCCCCCCCCCAAACATTTAGTTTTTGTGGATACTGTGTTCTTACGTCAAAATACAAATGCAAATTTTCCCTCGACCAATATCGAACGTGTGTTGGGTTATGACGATTTGACCATTTGACCATCTGCACTTTTTCGGCAACTTCGTAGACATCCATTTTTGGTTTTAAAAATGTATTATTTCAATCAAGAACTTACCCATCTGTTTCTCGAGCAAGGCAGAAATAAAACAAAATAATAATAAAAAAATGAATTTCCAAAAGATAACACTGCAGCGTGCTTCGAATCCACCTCGGTCGTACGGCACGGAGAGTAAATTGGACTTGATTCCCCCTATGTTCGCAGTAGCTTGAAGTGGTCTGTATATTGGCATGCACCAAACTGCATGCCAATATATCATTT
Organism: Oxystoma pomonae; assembly: GCA_963921995.1. Classification (NCBI taxonomy): domain Eukaryota; kingdom Metazoa; phylum Arthropoda; class Insecta; order Coleoptera; family Brentidae; genus Oxystoma; species Oxystoma pomonae. The sequence continues at coordinate 97,708,987 of OY998165.1, forward strand.
TTAAGTCGTTCTAAAATATTGTGTTTTCTAAATGATGGGAAATTCTTTGCATTTTCGGCAATAACTTTCATAGCTTTCTGCACTACCAAACTGCATGCCAATCGGTAAATCGTTCTAAGATATTGCCTTTTTTTGCATTTTCGGCGATAATTTTCATAGCCTTCTGCACTACCAAACTGCATGCCAATCGGTAAATAAATATCTTGGCATGCATTTTGAAGTAGTTCGGAGATACCTGGAATTATTTGTCCAGAATTTTGACTCCGGCAAATATATGAAACAATGCAGAACTGCATACCATTTTTTAAGTTCGTCTTTTTCCTCCTGATCGATAACCTACTTTAATGACATGCATTTTAAGATCGTTCGGGGATACCTAAATTTTTTTGCATTTTTTCAATAATTTTTGATGAGGTTGTGAACATCAAAACTGCATGTCAATCAGTTAATCGTCGGTTGGCGGTTCAAATTTACCATAAACCACATTGGCATGCATTTTAAAATCGTTCGAAGATGTCAAAAATGTTAACGATTTCACGTGCCTACCAAATTGGTTATGCTAGCGGAAACTGCATGCCATAAATTTTTCGCCCTATATTGTTTTCCTAAATTCTTAGTTCAAAATCGACTTTTTTGCATTTTAAAAATTGATTTGCGCATCCTTCTGCCCGTGAAAACTACAAAAATTGACCTTCTCTGGTATACTTACGGTAAGTGCAATCACATACAGACCGCTTCAAGCTACTGCGAACATAGGGGGAATCAAGTCCAATTTACTCTCCGTGCCGTACGACCGAGGTGGATTCGAAGCACGCTGCAGTGTTATCTTTTGGAAATTCATTTTGTTTTTATTATTTTGTTTTATTTCTGCCTTGCTCGACAAACAGATGGGTAAGTTCTTAATTGAAATAATACATTTTTAAAACTAAAAATGGATGTCTACGAAGTTGCCGAAAAAGTGCAGATGGTCAAATGGTCAAATCGTCATAACCCAACACACGTTCGATATTGGTCGAGGGAAAATTTGCATTTGTATTTTGACGTAAGAACACAGTATCCCCAAAAACTAAATGTTTGGGGGGGGGGTATTGTAGGGGAACACGTAATTGGGCCATTTTTTATTAACGGCAATTGCAATTTGAATGGTCCTAGATACTTGGATCTACTGTAGCAGCACATTATTCCAACTGCTAGGCAGTTGTTAGGTGTAAGATTTGGTGAAACATGGTTTCAACAAGATGGTTGTTCCGCTCACAATGTTGGCCTTGTTAGGCAATATCTTGATAATGTATTTCCTAATCGGGTTATAAGTACACGGGGAACTATTTTATGGCCAGCTCGATTTCCCGATCTTGCTCCTAATGACTTCTATCCGTTTTTGAAGAAGCTTTTCAAATTATTACCCCTAACATGCTTGGAAACGTTGGAAGGGGTTTTTATAGTAGGCTCGGATATTGTCTAGCCGAGCAAGGAGGACTTTTCGAACATTTGCTTTAATTTTTTTTTGACTGGGAGAATCTTTTTGGTTTTTAGAATGTATTATTTTATTTTGAGAACTTGCTTTTATTTTGTTTCTCCTTATTATTTTCATTGTAACACGTCGTCACTGATAAATCTGAGCAGTTGACAATAAAACGCTCTTATTTATCAGTGACAAAAAATAAGAAAATTACGTTATAAAAATTTGCGTATTTATTGACCAAATTCCGGTTTCATTGACTACGCTCCACACAGCACCGTGGTTAGAGGCGTACTAAATACAAGGCGACCGGCGGCGAACGGCAGCGAATGGCGATCGGAAGCCTGAGTGTTGGTTGCTTCACTGATAGGCGTGCGGTGCCTCTGCATGTACGTACACTGGCAAATTAGACTTTTTTCGCCCTATGTTCGCAGTAGCTTGAAGCGGTCTGTATATGATTGGCATGCATTAGAAAAACGTTGCAAGAAACTAGTCACGTACCACCAGTCTATATGCATCTATATTTTTAACAAGAGTTAATTAACTGAGCGAGACTGAAAAAAGGAACAGGTTTTACTCAAAAAAGCAAGCGGCAACGTTGTAGTTCTGGAGTTTTCTGATGAACTTTTTACTTTGTTGCAACATCAGCACGTGTAACTCGGTTACGTTTAGATTGCACGCCGGACGTTGTGGTTTAAATTTTTTTAGTGCATTGTAAAACCGTCTTGGCAGGATGAATCGACAAAAAAACTGACGATTATCACGGCAATATGGATGCTAAATTTTTTGAGCACTGGTTTGAGGAAACTCTTTTAAAAATCTTAGAAAACCTTTCCTTATTTGTTTTGGACAATGCGTCTTACAATACGAGACCCGAAGAGAAATTTCCTACAAGCAGCTGGAAAAAAGAGGAAATAAGAGAGTGGTTTTTAAAGAAAAATATAAACCATGAAAATTTATTTTTTACAAGTAATCTTTTAAGCAAGTAGCAAAGCAGCCATTTAAAACAAAATATATTTTTGACGAATTAGCCCTTAAATATAGACATCAAGTTTTAAGATTGCCACCCTATCATTGCCATTAACATGAAATTGATTTGGTATGGGGTATTAGCAAAAATTATTATGACAAACATGCTTATAACAATATCGGTGAGCCTAGCGTCATAAATTTGTGGGAGGAGGCACTTAGCAAAGTGGGCAAAGAAGAATGGCGGAAATGCATTGAACACACGGAAAAAATTATTTTTGAATCTTATGAGACAGAACAGGTGATAGGCGAAGTAAGACCGTTAATTCATGGATGATATTTCAGATGCAGACGAAGACTATTTTTTGTAAGCATTTATAAGTAGGTGCGTTCTATCGCAAGACTGCAATATCGATTCTTTTTAAAACCAAAACTTTATAAAACAAGCTATGAAATAAAATTTTTTTACCTAATTATTTTTTATTAACTTTAAATGATTTAAGCACTGTTTATAAATATCCAAACCATGAATTACCGATGTAAAAAAAATATAATTTTGTCTGCGCTTGTTATTTAAACCAATGCTTGTAAAAAAGCACTATTTTAGCGACTACATGTAAAAACTACTATTATTTAGAGAAAAATATTATTTATTGTTTGAGAACCACCGACTTACCTGCTCAAGAGGTTTTGTTGCTTAGCGGACTTCTTACAACGAATGCACTTTAACTGTCTATCAACGAAGGCAAATAAAGGCGGAAATATTTTTTGGACTCGCGTAAGATAGTTACTGACTGGTAGGTGATCCGTGCTGACGGCTTGTATTTTTTTTAGTAAAAGATTCAGTTTAAAATTGTGTGATAAAAGCACACACAGACATAGAAATAAAGATTTGGGAAAAAAGATACACGATACAGATACACACGTTGGAGCGGCGTTTGAAAATGACGTGGCTCCAACAACACACCCTGGGGTCGTTACTGACGTTTTGTATTTTTTGTGAAGGAAAAATTCAGTTGGAAAATTTGTGATAGAAGACCATCACAAGTCCACAAAGATTTTTCGTCAGTTTTTTCACTTTTTTTAAATAACAGTCATTCGCGCATAAACTCACTCACTTAAGTTAATCAACAATTATCTTATTTAACTGGCCAAAACTGTCGATTATAAGTATTCAACGATTAAAAGTTATACGAGCATAATCCTTCGTAATATTTGGATTCAATAAGCATGATTTCCCGTCATAATGTCCCAAGGATCGTAGAATTTGTAACAACAATAATGAAAAACAAAGAAAATAATTTAAAATCTGTCCTTGGGCAAGTCCAAGGCGAAAAATCTACTACACATGCATGAAGCAGTCGACTTGCACCCAGAAGACTCTATCTCTGCATTTTTTCCAGGCTAACTTGATTTTAAAAATTATTACAGCTACGGCTTATTTTCAAATAATGCAAGGGCAGGGCCGTTATAGTATCCCATAGTTATATGGTAAAGTTAAGAGGTAAGGGTGTTTTAGGCAGTGATTAACGGTCAATTAGAGGATTTCGTGACTTAGGTAGTTAGATTCAATCACTAATAAGCCCTCAGTGCGTAACATCGTTCAATTGTTTTTATTTTCTTCTAGTTCCTTTAAGTGTTGTGGGGTACCCATCCAAATTCAAACTTTCTTTATTTTCCCCATGATTTTTGAATTTTTCCTATTTAAAATGGTTGTCAAACCGATACGACCACCATCATTATTTACTCTAAGTTATACCTTTTTTATAATACCCTTTGCTGCGGCAATATTTAAGGCGGGCAATATGACACTGCTATTAATAAAAGTATTAGTAGGTTTATGAGGAATATAAATAATGTAATCTCTGGACTTTTACAGGTGTTTAATAACCGAATTTCCTTCTAAAACTTCGTCAGCTCTTGGAAATTCTAACACCTCCCTAATTTTGGTTAGTGGTTTTATTAGTTCTTTTATGATCTCAATTTTATTTAGCTTCATTATTTTTATAGAGGTGATAAAACGTGCATCATTGGTTTTTTTCTAAATCGGTTTAAAATTAAAATCATGGGTCCTTTTTCACTAATTTTAATCAAACAAAATCGATACAGTCCATGAGACTGCACAAGGCCTTCTTAAATTATTAACACATGGCTAAAACTTTGTGAACGGCTTTATTTTAGCTTAACCTACCATATTTTATCCGTGGTAACTTTCAAAACTGGAGCGAGAATATGTGAATTTTATGATCTATTGAAAATCTATGACAACCATTTTGCTTTCCACTTGATTTGTGAGATAATTGTACAAAAATATCGAAAATAAAAGTGGCGTACAAAAATATTGGGCCGTTTAGTTAAATCAAATGGTCATACTGGCTTACAATTTTTATGGGGTCCTTTTCCCTGGCCTACGCCCTGAGCATGCAAATTTTGCGATGAATACCTATAGGTCATATAGCACACATGATCGGGGAGGCTATTTTATGATTTTATGATCAAATAATGCAGTCGCCTACAAAATTTTTGGCCCGTATTGCGTAACCTACAAAAAAATAAAAAAATATTCCATCATATATTTTGGAGCTTTATTAAACCTTTTGGGTAATACAACTCTTGACAAAATATGATATGCTGAGAAAAGTTAACAAATACAATAGGCACTTAAAGTTACATATAAAATGAGTGATTATTCCTTGCCGTATCTAAGTGCGCATACTCACAACGGATACTCCGTACAACAGCGACTACGTCTTACCTATCTCTAGGACCCTCTTTGCAGTATTCGCGCGCACGCAGTTAGCATTTTGTATCGGTCCTGAGCATGCGCACTAAGATACGACAACGACTAAGAACTCTTTTTAGGTGCAACTTTAACAGTGGGATTTACTAAAAGGGATTAGCTTATTTTAGACAGGTCCTAAGTTTGAGTGAAATTGTTGGTTAAGCATTTTATACCAACTTTCTTAAGTTTTCGACATAGTTTGATTTACAAGAATAATTTTAATAATTTTTTTTTAGTGAATCTTAATACATCCTTCTGTTGGATTTAATTAAAAAGAAGTTTTTTTAACCCTAGGGGCGTATCTAAATGGTAAAAACTCTGTTGAGCAAATTAAAATTGACGTTATTTATCGAAACTTACCTTTGTTTATTGATTATCGCGATTAATACTCACTGTCACAAAACCATTTGGATATGTAATCATAAAATAAGGATTAGATTAACTTTGTATTTATTTAAAAGGGGTTTTTATCTATCGAAAGTATAAAAACTTTACAAACACAAACCCATCGCAATTGCAAACCACAAATAAAAATACCTGAATTCAATGGTCACTCACTGATGCGTTCACAAAAGAGTCATGTCGACAACAAATTGGCCGGTGCCCGATTCTTTGGTAGAACATGAGAAAATGGCCATTAGCGAAGTATCGATGAAAACTGCAGCTTTTGAGTGTGATCTTTCAGTAAAAAGTTTTGTTTGATGATTAAGCTTTTAGATATACTCAAATTTTAATTTCAGTGGGTATATAAATCAATAGGTACAGTTGTTTTGGATTTTTTCATTGGAAACAGTTTTCGTGCATAATCACTTATGTTTGTTTTGCCTCGTAGTGCCCTCATAAATATATTTTTTTTGCTGAAAACAGGTTCAGAATATGGCGTTTTTCTTACAACAACTTAGGATTTTAAATAAGGTAAATTAATCCTTGTAAAAACGGTTACTTAGGGAAATTATAAACGAACTTATTAACAATTAAAGTAACACTTCTGGCACTCGATGCGAGATTCACTTTGTTGCTTATTAACAATTGCTTTCTGGGGGCTATAAATTTAAACCAGCCCGCCGAGGTGGTCTAAAAAATCACCAAGTTTATAACCTCAAACACAGATAATGAAGCTATTATGTGCCAAATGTTTGGCGTATTCATCATTGGTCATTTTGAAGCCTGTAAAAAAAATTAGTTTTAGGGTATTTTTTCCTAAAATATAGTATATTTTGAGAGAAAAAGCAGTTTTTGAGTGGTATTTTCAATAACAATGCAAAATAATCAATAACTTTGTGTTTTTTCTGTAGGGGTAAGTGTTTTTTTAAAATTGGTTGTAAAATTTAGTACCCCCCACTGGTGTAAATATTTAGAGGTGTGGGGGATACTAAATATTTTGGATCGTAGTAGAGAGTAGAGAGAGAGAGTAGAGAAGTAACGCCGTATGGCCTTTTAGGCATTCTATCTGAAATGCGACAAGGAATAAGCACTCTTTTTCCTTAAGTAAATGATGAATTTGGTTCCAGAAAATACTTTTTCCCTGCAAATATAGAGGGAATAATGAAGGCACTCATTATTTAACACTGCAACGTCTCGCACATCTAGCTATCGATCTCCGGTTGACCATGAGTTCCGCGTTTTTCGCGCTACCGAGCGCCAATCCAACATCTCGCCGGCATCCATCGAAGGATTTTGCATATATGTCTGAAGCAGAAAAATACTAACCACTCTAGCCAGGGGAACTGGGTTCCTAATCTTATATTGTCGAAGCGCAAGCTGCCCGAGTATGACGGCCACTGACCAGTTTAACAGAGACAACCTAATGACTTACGGAGACTAACAAAAAGATAGGGCCGCGCAGGAACTACGTTCCTGTAGCGCATGGCGCATTGCGGCGGAGAGTGAAAGTAATGCTTGTATTAAGTCAACACCTACCTTGCCCCGTCCATCTCTTTTTATATGATCATAAAAAAAGACAGAACATTTTTAAATGTCGAAATATATTTCACTCAATTTTAATTTAGTACCTGCCGATTTTTGCCACCGCTTGTCAAAGTCTATCAAGTCTGGCAAGCGGTTTTTTTAGATTTTTAAAAGTGAGTTATTTTAATTAGTTTTGGTTGGAAATTACGCGAGTTTATGGGATTAGCTATATAGTGGATTAACAACTTATCATATCGTCTAAAATGCCATTCAAATCAGGCTGGATCACTACCATTAAAGCTAGAGAGCATGGAACTATTTGAATAGTGCCGAAAATTGGGGTTCAGATTTTTGAGAACCAAATCCCTGAAGAAAATATTGTGATGATTTATAGAGAGTTAAGCAAGAAGATAATAGGTTAAAATACATTTATAAAATCTGCAAGACTTATAATAGTATTTTTTCCCAGAAATATCATAATAAAATGTTGTTACCTTTAATATTTGATAATATTCCTCAACGTAGTTATAACCCCCTCCTCCTATTTTAGACTTTTAAACTTTTTGTACGCGAAAGAAAGTTTTTTAGCCGCATGGAACAGTACAAAGCTAGGTAAGGTTTGTATAGAGCTAAAACCTTTCGCGAATGCATTGCTTTTTTAACACTAAAAAGTATGGAAAAACTGCGCCTGTTGAGTTTTTTATTATAAAATAAGTAAGTGTCTGTAAAAAATTAACCATAAGAATATATATATTTTATTATGAGTCTGGCTGTACAAGTAGTTCCTTCCTGTAGCCACTGGCTGCGCTCCGTGTCGCCGATAAACTATGTTCCCCAAGTATAACACAGTATCGGTCACTCTCGCGTAGCTATACTTTCTCGCATGAAATTTAATTTGGAGAGTTCAAACTATTATGTTTACCAGTGTAGAACTGTAACCACATGCAAGAAGTCCGTACAAGAAGCGAACAGGTCAAACCATATTCTACGTAGCGTGGATGCTCTGCCCGGAATAGATAAAGATCTTGAAGCTCTGCTCTTTTTTAAAAAGGGACAAATATGAATTCTTAAAATAAATAATTTAATACAAGGAAAAATTTGAGACAGAATAGTTCCCGGCAGCACACTTTTATGAAAGAGCAGTAGCCAATTAGAGCGTTCGTTTATTCGCTCAAGGAATTGAGCTTGTGAAGCAGAGCAGAGACTAGCTGATCATCGAGTAAACAGAGCCTGAAATAATAAACGAACGAATTTTGGACCATACAGGTGGAACCACCCACGAGCCCACGCTGGTTGCCCAGGGCGAAACATCGTTTAATCATTTTTTTTTTCGCTTTGGTCCTTTGTGTGTTCCTTGTGGGATCCTCATCCAGGTTTGAATTTTCGTTATTTCCACCCAAGATAGTTTGATCTTTTGTTTTTAATAAACTGTTGTGTCAGGGTGTCCCATTTTCGATGGGATTAAATGGGAAACTCCGTTGTTATTGAAGATAGAGACATGCGATTCTCGCATTACTAGGCACTTACGATGAGATTTACTAAGAACTAAAATAGTACCCCCCATAGGTCTTAGATATTTATTATTTATTTGTGGGGAGTACTAAATTTTAAAATTTTTCAAAAATTACTTACCCATACAGAAAAGACACAAAATTATTGATTATTTTGTATTGTTATTGCAAAATACCGATAATAAACTGCTTTTTTTTCACAAAATATACCATATTTTAGGAGAAAATCCCCTAAAACAATTTTTTTTGACAGATTTCAAAATGGCAAATGGTGAATAGACCAAAAATTTCGTACATAATAGTTTCACTGTGTTGTTGTTGTTGTGTCTGTGTTTGAGGTTATACAGCAAGAGTTCAAGGTATAAAATATGATGGATAGGTAACCCTCGCTATTTTTTGATAATATGTGCATTTTCTCCACCTGAATAGGAAATGAACAATCTTGTACCTCAAAATTGTGGATAAGGGCTCGGCACACCAATCCAAAGGTGGGCAATTTTAGAGGGGGTAGGGTAACCCCCACCATTTTCACATATATGATGTAGTAGTACCTCCAGACCAAAAATTAACTAGCGTGCCGGACCTCATTCATGGATAAGCACACCGCTCTAAAAATGCCCACTTTTAGAGTAGTGTGCGGAACCCTTATACATCATAATTTTTAGACCACCTCTGAGAGATGCTTTAAATTTACAGCCCTCAGAAATAATTGTTTTGTGGAAATTGGTAATAAGTTCGTTTAAAGTTCCCTAAGTAACCGTTTTTACAAGGATTAATTTACCTTATTTAATATCCCAAGTTGTTCATTAACCAACGAAACAACTTCAACTTTATCCGGGAAAACGCCATATTTTGAACTCGTTTTTAGCACAAAAAATATATTTATGAGGGCACGACGAGGCAACACAAACATAAATGAAGGTCATTCATTATGAAACAAAAATATGCCAAACAAAAAAACCCTAAAAAAATATATTAACTTATTTACAAACTGAAATTAAAGGATTGAGGTTATCTAAAAGCTCAGTCAAGAAAACTTTCCTTACTCAAAGCCCACTCATTTCAAAGCTGTAGCTTTCATCAGTAGGGGTTGATGCAAGCAGAGGTAAGAGATCCGAACTCGCTATTTGTAAATTAAAAACGCAGCTAATATTTTGAAACTGACATTTCGACAGTGACAGAAATGTAAACAAAACTTTCATTTAAGTTTTTTAATACAGTTCATATTACCCATCTAAATCGTTGTGTGAAACATTAATTAACAAGGGTAATTCTTAATTAAAGTGACATACAAACCCAATTTTAATTTGTTCTACAGCGTGTTTACTATTTAAATCCCGCGTGGGTTTAAATTTTTTAATTTTCTTTTCTTCTAAATTGAAACTTTCTTCTTAAATCCAACAAAAAATTGCGTTAAGATGATTATTTCATAAACAAACTGATTAAAATTCTTCTTATAAATCAAACTATATCCAGAACTCAAGGAGGGTTGGTTAAAATGCTTTAAACGAAAAATTTTACTTAAACTTAGGATCGTTCTAAAATAGACTAAACTCTTATAGTAAATCCCACCATTAAAGTTAATTTTCAGTTTTATCAGCATTCGTATCCTTATCTCTATCGAGTCGACCGATCAAGCAGGTGCACTTTTAAAATCATAGCGAATGGGTGTCAGCTCCAGCTGACTAAATGCACGAATAACTCGTTGCATGTCTGTGGCAACCTTTCTAAAAAAACAAAATGGTCTTTTTGGAATTTTAATCCGACGTTTCGTTTCGTAGACACCATCATCAGGATTAAAAAGTTAAATATGGATGGTTTCTTTTTAAGTGTGTTTGATAAGAAAGTATACTTTTGTTTATTTTGAAGTTTCGATCCCGAAAAAATCATATTCACTGCATTTTTTTTCTGGTACGGCTCTGTCTCGTTTTAACTTATTTTTTTCTTAGGACCATTTATATTTAACTACTATATAGCAGTCGCATAGCCAGGGGGGTTTGGGGGTTAAAACCCTCCCATGCAGGAGGTCCAAACCAATCTACAAATAATTAATCATGATCAATGGCCCTGGGGAACTATAGCTCTGACGTGTGTTTGGTGTGATGACTTAAATTTTAAAATTTTTGCCTGGGGTGCTATGACGGCATTAATTGTTTTTTGGTATTTTTATCACCAGCTTCAAAACGTGTAATAAATGTTATTCGTAGTATAAATAAACCTATATGTACCACCGCAACCCACCCCTTCTTGGCATCTAACCCAATCTACTTTTTCAAAAATATTTTACAAAAAACCTAAGAGATAAAAATTTTTAGAGAATTTTTTGTTTTTTTTTTGACAAAGTTGTCGCCTGCGGCGCTATACCAATATTAAATATTGTTACAATTTTGTTTAATTTTTGTCAAAAACATTTTAAATGTGTAAAATATAGCATTTTAGTGTAACTCTTTCCAAATTTTTACCTGCGGCGCGTTAATTTTGAAAAAATTTGCAAATGAGATAAGTTTTTTTTTTCGTATACAGCACTAAATCAACGCCTGGCCCTCCCTTCCATACTCCCTTCAGTTCAAGAGCTCAAGCAATAGGAACCTACCTAAGTTTTAAAAATTTGCCATAGGGATATATAGGTAAAGTCTATTCATAAAGAAGAGAGAGTAAAGAAATGCAAATTTGGATAAATTTTTTACTGAGTGATCAATCACTTTTTCTTCTCTTTAAAAAATTTTCCAATGTACCTCAAGTAAAAATCCTTTATTTTTACATACCTCACCCTGTTCGACCGGAGAATAAAATAGAACCCAAAACCGAGAACAATAGAAAGCAAGCGATAAACTATTCTCATAGGCACCGCAATTGGGGGAAACTTACATTTTAAGTACCGTGGTATATAGGTATTAGTGAAGAAAATATTAAATGTGAGAAAAGTTCTATTAAATTTAATAAAAAAAATTACTTTATTAGAAAAAATATATAAATTAAATAATAATTAAATAATAAAAATATATTTTAGGAAAAAAATAATATTATAATATTTATACAAAAACATATTGGCGTTTTAACTATAATTAATAAGCACACCTAAAAATTAAATTAAGGCTAAACAATGGCTGGTACAAAAAAATGTTACGGTTGTCAATATTTATAACTACAAATATAATTAAAATGAAATGGAGGTCGATACGTTTCTTTAAAGCCAGTCAAAAATATAATAGTAATAAATTACTCACATTCAGAAGAACAGTAAATGCTCTTATCATCACTTATTTTCTTCCAAAGAAATAATTAACGGTTCCACAGTTTCTTCGATTAAACAATCAAGTTTCAACATTTTTTCTTCTACTTTTAAAACATATTGTACACATTTATACCAATTATCTGGAGTTATTTTTTTAACTGATTCTTGAAAAAGAACCTCCACACCCTTTAATTTATAGGTAGATTTATTCCTTGCTACATACCCTTTCATTTGAGCCCATATTAATTCTATTGGATTAAGTTCAGAATGGTAAGGCGACAGTCTTAATACTGTTATGTTTCGTTTTTCAGCCATCTCCACAGCTAGCTGGTTTTAAAGAAACGTATCACACAACCGTGACATTTTTTAGGTAGGTATTTAATTTTCTCCGCCATCTTGGATTTAAATATGGTGGCGAAGCGAAAAAGAATCATTTGCCTTATCAATAGTTTTTTTATTGAAATTGGTAAAATTATAACAAAAAACAATTTGTCCGGTTTTTTTCGGTTCACCCGGTATCTTGGTTGTCAAGTCTACTATATTAGTTAAATATAAATGGTCTCAAAAACTAATAAGGTAGAATGGCACAGGGTCATGCCAGAAAAAAAGAATGCCTTGAAGATGATTTTTTTCGGGATCGAAACTTAAAAAAAAAAATTATTATCAAACAAACTTAAAAAGAAACTAAAATATGAAGTAAAAAATTCCGAAAGACCATTGTGTTTTTGTAAAAAGTTTGCCATAGATATATTTTTACAGAACTCAATTATGACTTAAATTATTATTATCATCAATTTATTCCGACCATTTTTCAATTTTCCCCTGTAGCTCAAAAACTACAAAGGACAGAGTAAATCTGTTAATAACATTTAACATTTTTTAAAGCTCAAAAAAGTAAGACACTAATAATTAAGATCTTTTATTGATCGTAAATAGTAAAATTAGGTTCAGTTCACCTGCCTGGTAATAAACAGGTGATCTGTTCTTCCACCTAACCAATGAAGTTTGAAATGAACTCTGTGTTTCGGACTTACATTATCTATATTTCATTTATACACGACGTTTTGATCAGAGATTGTACTGATCGAAACATCGTGTATAAATAAAATATAGACAATGGAAGTCCGAAACACAGAGTTCATTTCAAACACGTCATTGTCTTAAACTTTCAATAAATACAAATAAAGTTTCCCATTGAATAGCATAGAAAATGGGACACCCTGTACATCGTTTATGGGTAAAAGTACTCTTTCGAAGCGGAGTGAAATTCGCGAATTACTTGAGATGCATATATAATATATTAAACAAACAAAACTCGGATGTCTCTAATCGAATTACAATCTATACCCTAATACCCTAATTCACCCCACATATCCACAAGGGGTATTTATCAACCTATTCTTTATTGAAGTTGTTCTCTCATCCTACATACACTATCCAAGAAAAGCCCCGAGGAGCCATATTTTTTCCTAAAAGGACTTTTATTTCGAACGTGGTAAGCTCGCACTCATGGCAGAGTCTATAAAAACACAGTTTAGTGGTTAGGTAATTAATACTGCTTCCCTTTAACGATGTAATAAATAAATAGGTACTTAGTTAACAGTGACGTACGCAGAGGCGGGGGTCCTAAGAAGCTCAAGCCTCCTAGAGTTATTGAAAATCGACGCCTCAAGATGAAATGTTATCCCAAAAATCAAGAATAAACTTAAAATAAATTATTTTTGGTCAAAATATTAACATTTAAGCAGCATTTTCTATGGTATCTTAACACAGAAATTATATAATGTACCTACATGAAATTACATGATGTACCCATTGTATGATAAATAATTTTATAATAACTTTGTATTCCCGAGTCTTAGTTTTTCTATATATTTTTTTATATAACTATAAACTAATTTTTTGTAGGTAATCTTATTTAAAAAAAGCTATATTTTATAGTAAGTATTGTTTATAATACATAGTCTTCTTTCAAAAATTCTAAATTATATTTTTCTTAGAATTGTCCATAGGACCCCAAATCCGCTTGCGCCGGTTGGTTTTTTTTGTTTTTTTTTTTTAATTTTTTTTCACTAAAACAACCCAATCCAACACAGTCCAACACAACCTAATCCAACCCAATCAAAAAAACACATTACAACTCCCCCGGGCACCCTTTTTTCTCTTAAAAAAAATCGGCGCAGGCGGATTTGGGGGACTAGGGACCCTAGTAGGTGCCCCCATAAAGAATTTTTCATAAAAAATCAAAAATGGCAGAAAACCGTATACTGCATAAGTACCGTTTTTTTTTCCAACATTCATTTTATTATTGTTTTTTTTATCATATAGATAAATTTTTTAGCTAATTTCACTTATCCACCATATTATAATATTTTTAATCTTTTCCTTGCACAATACATACTTGCACGAGATTCGAAATAATAAATCCATTTTGTGATTATTTTATCCTTTATTGTAAAGATTTCGTGTTGAATAAATTGAAATTGAAAATAAATTGAAATTGAATGAAATAATAACGAGTTATCCCTTAAGTAACTCGACTATTTAAATAACATTTTTGGTCTACTGTGGACCTAGTGAAGATTAAAGTAAGATTTACTATAATTTTTAGTTCCTGCACAAAGTGACATTACATTTTATTTTATTTTCAAGCTTGGAGATTTTGTAGTTTTCACACCACAGACTTCATTTTTAAAACGTTTTTAATAATAGTAAATTCTATACAACGGGACTGAAGTGGCACTTTTTATTCTCCAAAAGTGAATGTAGTCACATGGTAAATATATTGTAAATTGGCGTTTATTTATTTATTTAAATAAGAGTCCTTCTTAGCCTGCAATACACAGCACTCTTATTAAACACAAACTACATATTTATCAGTAATACAGCACTGTAGAAAACCAGTCGATATTCATACATATAGGTAGACATAGGCCCAGCAAACTTTATTACATAAATTCTATGTAAACTGGAAGCCACAACAAGGTAAAAAGTAACTTCCATGTTCTGCATTATGTCATGCACAAAATTCCCTAGTTTTTACGTAAATAATATGTAATTAAAATAACGTAAATACTTCATGGCAACAAGAAATTGGGAAGCGGCAGATATCGAGTAACTAGAAAGTAAATCAAAATGTAAAATTGAGGTAAATATTTTTACATAATATTTATATCTCTTACAAGTAACATCAAGGTAAACTTGACGTCACGTAAATAACGTACTCTTTATGTAACTACTATTTATATTTATAACCTAAATGTTACATAAATAATACGTATTAGAATGTAACATTTACGTAAAATTAAAGTCATATTGTGTATATAAAATTTATATACTTCTAATGTCACAACAAGGTAAAAAATAACTTCCATGTTCTGCATAATGCCATACAAAAAGTTTCCTTCTTATTATGTAAATATGATCTAATTAAAGAAACATAAGTTATGTTATGTAAATATTACGTATATTTTATGAAAACTTCTTCCATGTAATTTTTTTTACTTTATATTAAAGTAAATACTATGTTAATGTAACAGATGTGTTGGCTGGGGTACTCTATCTTACATAGAATATATTTACAATGTTACTATTTTCCAAGCAGTAAGTAGGTAAACAAATAATAAACATTAATTCACTGTTAAATTAATCATAGCTTGACATGGATAGATAACACAAACCTTTTCAAGTCTTGAAGACATAAAACAAATTGAATGATTAAATAATAGATTCTATGTTCGTTATAGCCGAGTATAACAAACCAACGAGTAGCGACAGCACCCCTCGGCACCTTTGATGTTTGAGGGACCATTTTTCGCAAGCGATATAAGTCCCACCATTTCATTGCTCAACTTATGATCGATGGTCGGATAAACTGCCCGAACAAATGTTAATATTCCGTTTTATTGTGATATAAGCAAAATTTATATACACTGCCCAAAAATAGAGATTAAATAAGTGTCACATGATATGTCATTTCGGTTACATGCATTTTTGCAAAGTTTTGGACTAAAAAATATTAACAAAAATTAATATATTTTCGTGCATATTAAACTCCCTATCAACTCCCTTTAAAATATTGAGTAGTTTTCATTTTTTCCTTGGTTTACTCTTTTCAATAAACTTTTTTATGGAAGAAAATTTCAGTTTTACTTAAATAAATTAGTTAAAATTAATTTAAAAAGAGAATTAGGTGAAGTTTATTAATGACGTAGCTAGAGTAGAGAGGGTATAGCTCCACCACTTTTTTGATCATTTACTCCGGTTTGTGACGTGTGTTTGATGTAATGTCTTAAAATTTAAAAATTTTTCCAATCCTTGTTACAATTTTAATTTATATCATCAGCATTCAAACTGTGTAATAAAATATACGCATACTGCGGCGCATTTATGATTTGGCAACAAATCCATATATACCACCGCAACCCACTCGTTCTTGGTATCTAACCCAATCTACTTTTTCAAAAATATTTTACAAAAAACCTAAGGGGTCAAATTTTTTTTTGTCAAGATTTTGGCCTACGTTATATATTGTTACAATATATAATATAAAAAAAAAGAAAAAAAAGCATTTTAGTGTAAATTTCTCAAAATTTTTGCCCCACAGCGCATTTAAGGGTTAATTCTGAGAAAAATCTGCAAATGAGACCAGATATATGAGGCTACACTAACTCAAAACCTATTAAATTGCTCCTCTCCCCTCCCTTCAGTTCAGGAGCTTAATCAGCACCTATCTAATTTTTAAAAATTTGTCATAAGTATGTAGTTGATTTTTATTAAATGGTGAAACTCCCCCCAAAGTCGATTTCTGGCTACGCCACTAGTTCAACAACTTTATCTTTCGGAATTTTTTAATTATAACCAATTAATCTAAAAAAATGAGTTCCAATTCGCTTACTTACTGCTTAATATCTTTAGGAAATGCAAACATAGATTTTTCATCACTTTTCGTTGTTGAACAACCACGGTATGCATAAGCATAAGCCATTATGTTTCAAAATCAAAAAAAAAATACGAATCTCGTTAAATAAATACATATATAAACTCACTACTAAAGTCATGAAAAGGAAACCCTTACCTTTTATAATTAGCTTGCACCTCTAATAAAACTACTGGTATTTAACTGGAGGGTGAATTTGCGGATAATGAATCCCAACCCATAAAATTTCACTCATTTTCTATCCTTTCCAATAAAAAAATACTTATAATAATCCTAATGACCGTTACACCAGGAATTTTGCGTTAAAATAAACTAGTAAGAAAGAAATCAATAATAAGAGCAAATTTTATAAAATCACACATAAAATAAATCAATTATCAAAACCTAAATTTAAACCTATTAGTAAATTAATGCCTAACTCCCAGCCTACTACGCTAGTTTTACGTTCGTCTGCTAGAAAATAAAAAAACTCATCAACTCCCGAACCAAATAGAGGAGATTTTATTGAATTTTGTTTGAATATTAATTTAATTTATATTCATATACATAGCAAAAAGTAACAAAAATAAATATGTACTTACGACCTTATAATAATCACAGCTTGTAAATAAAACATGCGGTACTATATACAGTATCGATTGAATATATATATATCGAGTGATGAATCAGTTTTGTTTTGTTTAAGAACGAGAACAATAATACATATAAGATAAGAACCTTTTCTTTGTCTGAATAATAAATAAAAACAGTCAGTTAGTTGTCATAGGACACCTGTGCTTTTCATTACAAACAATCCCCACTTTTTAACAGGTTATGAGTCCAGTTTAGGCTCCTTTTAAAAAGAACGTAAAAAGAAAACGCATACGGAAACTTTGTAAAAAACAGACGGAAATTTTCTTTAAAAATTACACGGAAAGTTTCCACACTTATAGTGACTCATCGTTTGCGCAATAATGGATAACGGCGGAAAACGCAATATCCAAGTATGGTACGCGATATAGTGTGTGTAAATTTAGAATAAAATCGTTGTTGGCCGAGTTATGTGTTTTGGACATTGTCGAAAATGATCCTTCAGAAGAAATTTCTGACCAGTGGCGTAGAAAAGATCAAATTGCCAAAAATGCGATAATTGAATACCTGAGTGATAGTTTCATAAGTTTTGCAAAAGATAATGTGACGTCCAAACAAATTTTGACAAATTTGGATAGTATAATCTTACTTTGGCGTTTGTCAAAACAAGACTTCTTGACCAAGAAATAAAGCTAAAAAATACTTTATACTGATAAAACAAACCCAACAACAAACAAAATAAAAGGTGTAAAGTATAAAAATGCAAAACCTAACTTTAAAAACAAAAATAAATTAAAACTTTTTAATAAAACAAATTCTTTTAAAGCTTCTAACATAAGATGTGATTTTTGTGGCCGTAGAAACCGCGAGAGAAAAGATTGTTTTTACCACAAAAAAAACTGATTGCAAGTACAAGTTTTGCTTTCGTAATGAGTTTTTCTCCAATCTTAAATAATTCAGAAGGCAAAATTAGTTTTGTGCTTGATTCAAGCGCATCCGATCACATAATAAATACACTAAATGTTTTTGAATCGTACGCGGAACTGAATCCGTCAATAAAACAATTTCTGTAGCTAAATGTTGTGTTGCTATTTATGCTACAAAAAGAGGTTCAATATAAACTATCAATCTTGGAATTAGTGGAAGATTGGACAATGTGTTATACAGTTCGGAAATTCCGAAGAGTCCAGGAGGCTGGTAATGCTAAAGTAAAAAAATCAAACCAATGAATTGATTTCAACAGGTAAGCCCTCAAGTGTGTTATATTTTGTACACCTGAAAATTTATGATATAATTGCAAATATTAGTAAACAGCAAGATTATTATAAATTGTGGCACCAACGCCTAGGTCATACAAGCGTTGAAATGTTTTCAAAACTTAAGAAATTTAATTTTGTCGATGACGTTACTAATATTGCAAATATTAATCCAGAAAATACGTTGTGTGAAGCATTTATTTATGCTAAAGAAACGTGTATCACATTTTCTCAAACTAAAGATAAAAGTTATGTTGAAAGACCGTTATTTATCATACACACTGATGTATGTGATCCCCTTTCACCAACTACTATAAACAATAAAAATTATTTTGTTAATTTTATTGATGAATACACCCATTACACAGTCACGTACCTGATAACATACAAATCAGGGGTTTTATCTGGTTTTAAAGATTTCGTAACAAAAAGTAAAGCACATTTTAATTTAAAAATGTCAAAACTATATTGTGAAAATGGTGGAGAATATTTATCAAAACATTATCAAGAATTTTGTATCGAAAAAGGGATAAGTTATCTCACTGTGGCTCATACACTTCAACAAAATGGTGTAGCGGAGTGAATGAATCACACCCTTGTTGAAAAAGCACGCACAATGTTGGTTCCTGCTGACCTCGGTAAATCTTTTTGGAGCGAAGCTATTTTAACAGCTACTTATATAATAAATTTATTACCAACTAAAGTGTTGAAGATTAACAAAACACCATACGAACTATGGCATAATAAAAAGCCGAGATTAGAAGGTCTAAGCTGTCGTTACGTTCATAACAAAAATAAAAAGACCAAATTGGATGCAAAATCTTTTAAATCTATTTTGACGGGATATGAGTCAAGTGAGTAT
Source organism: Oxystoma pomonae (assembly GCA_963921995.1). Classification (NCBI taxonomy): domain Eukaryota; kingdom Metazoa; phylum Arthropoda; class Insecta; order Coleoptera; family Brentidae; genus Oxystoma; species Oxystoma pomonae. The sequence continues at coordinate 97,728,478 of OY998165.1, forward strand.
AGATTGTGGGACATTGAAAATGAAAAATTTATTACTGCTCGAGATATAATTTTTCGACGAAATTAGTTTTAAACAAACAAGACCCACAAAATTAGTTAGAAAAAGTGATGAAAATAAAATCACTAAGAAAACTAAGTTTTCTGATCAACTTGATAAGAAACTATCTCAAAACGATACAAATTCTTCACAATCTGATAGTATTCTTTAAAAAAAGTGAAAGATTACAAAATAAACCTATTGTCTCTTACAACGAAAATCAGTACGATGAAATGTATAGTTATATTTTAAATCTGGAAACATATACTACAAAACTTCCAAATAGTTTTCAGATATTAACAATATGGACGATCGTTGTAAGTGGGAGCAAGCGGTAAAAGAAGAAATCGATTCACTTTTGTTAAATAATACTTGGATTTTTGTAAATAAACCATCAAATAAAAATATAGTACAGTGCAAATGGGTATTTAATATAAAAAAATGATAAGCTAGGCAACCTTAGTAGATATAAAGCTCCGAAAAAGGGATAAGTTATCATCTCACTGTGGCTCATACACTTCAACAAAATGGTGTAGCGGAGCGAATGAATCGCACCCTTGTTGAAAACGCACGCACAATGTTGGTTCCTGCTGACCTCGATAAATCTTTTTGGAGCGAAGCTATTTTAACAGCTACTTATATAACAAATTTATCACCAACTAAAGCGTTGCAGATTAACAAAACACCATACGAACTATGGCATAATAAAAAGCCGAGATTAGAAGGTCTTAAAATTTTTGGATCGAAAACTTACGTTCATAACAAAAATAAAAAGAATATGGCATAATAAAAAGCCTAGATTAGAAGGTCTTAAAATTTTTGGATCGACAGCTTACGTTCATAACAAAAATAAAAAGATCAAATTGGATGCAAAATCTTTTAAATCTATTTTGACGGGATATGAGTCAAGTGAGTATAGATTGTGGGACGTTAAAAATGAAAAATTTATTACTGCTCGAGATATAATTTTTTCACGAAATTAGTTTTAAACAAACAAGACCCACAAAATTAGTTAGAAAAAGTGATGAAAATAAAATCACTAAGAAAACTAAGTTTTCTGATCAACTTGATAAGAAACTATCTCAAAACGATACAAATTCTTTACAATCTGATAGTATTCTTAAAAAAAGTGAAAGATTAGAAAATAAACCTATTGTCTCTTACAACGAAAATCAGTACAATGAAATGTATAGTTATATTTTAAATCTGGAAACATATACTACAAAACTTCCAAATAGTTTTTCAGATATTAAAAATATGGACGATCGTTGTAAGTGGGAGCAAGCGGTAAAAGAAGAAATCGATTCACTTTTGTTAAATAATACTTGGATTTTAGTAAATAAACCATCAAATAAAAATATAGTACAGTGCAAATGGGTATTTAATATAAAAAAAAATGATAAGTTAGGCAACCTTAGTAGATATAATCCTCCTTTGGTAGCAAAAGGTTTTAGTCAAAAATACTTATGTGACTATAATGAAACTTTTGCGCCAGTAGCGAGAACGACTACATTAAGATTTATCCTAGCATTTTCAAATCAATATCAACTGCACGTACACCATATGGATGTCAAAACGGCATTCCTAAATGGAATTCTGAAAGAATAGATCTATATGACTGTTCGTAAAGGAGTAAAAGCAAAAGAGGGTCAAGTATGTAAATTCCTAAAATCTTTAGATGGTTTAAAACAGTTCTCTAGATGCTGGTATAAAAGATTTGATGAGTTCCTAAAATCAATCGCTTTTAAATTCCTGCAGTTGATCCATGCCTATATATCTTGAATAAAAATGATATATTTAAAAATGTCTACATTTTTTTGCATGTAGCGGATGTTTCAATTAGTATTAAAACTACAGACACGTTATTGTACAAAAAACAATCTTTAACAAAACATTTTAAAATGCAAGATTTAAAATCAGTAAAGCTCTTCTTAGGTATCAAAATTGAAAAACAACTTGTGATACTTTAACTATAGACCAAAGCCACTATTTAAAGTTAATTTTAAATAAATTTAAAATGATAGATTGCCTCCCGGTAGACCCCCATTACAACCAAAGGTAAATTTTCAAGCATTGAACCAGGAAAGTAATACCTTGTATAAATTTCATTGGTTGCTTGATGTATGTAATGGTGTGTACAAGACCTGATCTCTGTGCGGCAATCAATATTTTAAGTAGATTTCAAAAAAAAAAGTGGATTTGTGAAAAAATTTAAAAAGAGTTTTAAGGTACATACAAAGGGAGACAAGGGACTATAAATTTAAAATTAACAAACACAAGAAAATAATTTTTTTTTGATTTACTAGTTAGCTACGCAGACTCTGATTGGGCAAATTGTGAGATTGATAGAAAGAGCACTACTGGTGATTTATTTAAATCATTTGATTTATGTACAATTTCGTGGAATTCTAAACGTCAGCATACAGTCGCAGCATCTTCGACTGAGGCTGAATATATGGCTGTTTTTGAAAGCGTGCGTGAGGCAAAATGGTTAAAGTCTCTTTTAAAAAGCATGCATATTGAACTAACAAAGCCAATAGTTTTATATGAAGATAATACAAGCTGTATATCTATAGCAAACAATCATGAAAATCATAAAAAAAAAACAAAACATAAAGTATCATTATATACAAAAATATTTACAAAACCACTGCCAGCTCAAAAATTTATACAAATTTGGGAATTAAATAAACTGCATAAAAATAGGAAAGATTTTCGTGTTTTAAGTATTTACAGATATCAATTAAATATAATCTTTTATAGATTTCGAAATAATAATTAAAATATATTGGTATAGTTATTAAAAGTTTTTTTTTCAATCTAAAAAATTAAATTAGATGGTTTATTTTTTTTTAGAAAGAAAAGTTTTCTTAAAATATATATATATATATATATATTTGTATGTATTTGTTGTAATATTTTGTTCCACTTTTTGAGTGGGAGTGTTGGAATATTAATTTAATTTATATTTATATACATAGCAAAAAGTAACAAAAATAAATATGTACTTACGACCTTATAATAATCAAAGCATGTAAATAAAACATGCGGTACTATATACAGTATCGATTGAATATATATATCGAGTGATGAATCAGTTTTCTTTTGTTTAAGAACGAGAACAATAATACATGTAAGATAAGAACTTTTTGTTTGTCTGAATAATAAATAAAAACAGTCAGTTAGTTATCATAGGACACCTGTGCTTTTCATTACAAACAATCCCCAATTTTTAATAAATTTTATTTCGCACAAGGCCACCAGGGAGCTGATTCTTGCATTTCGTAGGGAAGATCACACGGGGTGCATTCAGATTGAAGAGTCGGGGTGAAGTCCGGCGCAGAGCGTTACCCGATAGAGAGTGCACTCCGAGTGTGCCCGACGATTCCTCTAATATGAACGAACAAGACGCATTAACATAACCTCACGCTTAAGATTTTAAATTTTTTTATAATTATGGAAGAAGTAATAGTAAATGCGTTTATAAATGAAGAACTACTCGTTGAGGATGATTCACCTTCACCACTTTTTCACTCACTTCACCACTCTTGATTGTTCCATCTAGAACAAAATTGCCATCCTCGTCCAAAACCAAATTATGGAAATGTGTACTGATTCTTTCCATTGCCAAACACTAGACTTCAAAATTAAGAAACACAAATACAAAAAATATTGTCTCTGAAATAAGGTTAGAAATGGTTGTGCATTTGATCTGCGCATGCGGGACAAATTTTATCAACCTATTTCGTGGGGTGCGAAAGAGCGCGTTTGGGTAGCGTCCGGTAAAAATCTACCGACAATATGAACAGCCAGGTAAATTTTAACCAGAGCAATCTGAATGGCCAGGGCGCTCCCGGGCGTCACCCGACGTTCAATCTGAACGCATCCACGGGAACGCTCCTCTCCCTGATATCGATCAATAATAGGCTTTGAAGCGATCACGAGTGATCCAAAACCTATCCGTCCGACCACGACCGAAACTCACCACCTGATTGCCGTGTATCGCAGAAACTTTCGTACACTTTAATACACCTGCCCCCGGACCAGGTGAACGAGCGCTCTTGAAAATACAGATGGGTAACTCGATCGTTTTGTACTGAACGAATCGATAAGTGATTCGTTTCTAGAATGATCGAATCTTTTGAATCGATCATTGAATCAATCATTGGAAATGAAATTAAAGAAAATGGTGACCCAAGAAAAAAGATCGATGCAGCTAAATACGAAATACTCTGCTGACCAAAAAATGTATATTTTCATACAGTTTACCCCGCACGCAGGAATTCGAATTAAAGGAACGAATGAACGAAACGATCGACCTATTTCCAACTCATTCAGTGTTTCGCCACTGTGGGTCAGTCAGTCGTTGATCCATTCCGATTTGATTCACTCGTTTGATTCATTCTGTCTTCGTCGGTCAGTTGACTCATTTGACTGCGCTAAGCTGCATCTAAGGATGTAATAAACATAAAAACGCGATTATTGCATGACCTGTTAGCGTTAAAATGTAGTCTACTAAGAATATCAGGACAATCAACACGATTTTGTAAAATTTGATGCAAAAAAACCGACTGATAGACATTTTTACTTGTTGAAAGTTTGCTTATAGCTTAGGAGTCTTTAAGACATTTCTTTTGAGTACATCCTTAGCGCATGCTAAAATTATTAGAGCATTATTCCTTATATTTTGTGCTTATTCTAGGAGGCTCCTAAAAAAAATTAATATCCATAATAGTAAGTGTCTAAACGGAATACCGTACAAATATTGATTTTATTTAAATAGACTATTTTAATTATTCCTTATATTTGGTGCTTATTCTAGGAGGCTCCTAAAAAAATTAATATCCATAATAGTAAGGGTCTAAACGGTATAACGTACAAATACTGATTTTATTTAAATAGACTACTTTAATTAAATCTAAAGTCAAACAAGCTTTTTTAAATGGGTTTAAATTTTGAATAGGTTTTATCTTGTTTGGTACTTAGGTGATTATAAAATTTTAACGCAGAATAAAAAGCAGCCTTCTCTGTAACAACCAGTCTATGCTTGGAGAAGTTGTAGTTGTTGTCCTGGTGTTTGGTAGGATATTTATGGTTTGGTTTAAGGTGCTTAAACTTTCGTGATATTTTTTTAAACGAAACACCAGACACTTACAGTAAGATTTACTAAGATCTAAAATATTATCCCCCACAGGTGTAAATATTTATTGTTATTGCAAAATACCACTGAAAAACTGCTTTTTTTCTCAAAATACACCATATTTTAGAAGAAAATGCCCTAAAACTTTTTTTTTACAGGTTTCAAAATGGCAAATGGTGAATACGCCAATAGCTTCATTATTTGTGTTTGAGGTTATAAAGTTGGTGATTTTTTAGACCACCTCAGGGGGGTGGTTTAAATTTATAGCCCCCAGAAACGATTGTTTTGTGGAATTTGTTAATAAGTTTGTTTACAATTTCCCTAAGTAACCGTTTTTACAAGGATTAATTTACCCTGTTTAATATGCCAAGTTGTTCATTACTCAATAAAACACTTCTTATTTTGTCCAGAAAAACGCCATATTTTGAACCCGTTTTCAGCACAAGAAATATATTTATGAGGGCACTACGAGGCAAAACAAACATAAATGATGGTCACTTATTATGCACGAAAAATATAACAAACAAAAAAACCCAAAACAACTATATTAATTTATTTACAAACTAAAAGTAAATCATTGAGGTTATCTAAAAGCTCAGTCAAAAAAACTTTTCTTACTCAAAGCAGACTCATTTTAAAGCTGTAGCTTTCATCAGTAGAAGTTTGTGCAAGCCAAAGTGCAAGCAGAGATAATAAAAAAGTCATTAACTCGCTGTTTGTGACTTAACGCAGCGCTAATATTGTTAAACTGACATTTCGACAGTGACAGAAATCTAAAAAAACTTGCATTTAATTTTTTTAATACATTTCAAAAATAAAAACACCTTTTAAATATATACAAAATTAATCTACTCCTTATTTATTATTACTCATAAGTTTTAATTAGAGTGATATATAGCCCCAATGTTAATTTATCCTACAAAGTGTTTAAACCCCGCGTGGGTTTAAATTTTTTAATTTTATTTTCTTCTAAATTGAAAATTTGCTCTTATATCCCACAAAAGATTGTGTTAAGATGCTTATTCAATAAACAAATTTATTAAAATTCTTCTTATAAATCAAACTATATCCAAAACTCAAAAATGCTTAAAACCAAAAATTTCACTTAAACTTAGGGCCGTTCTAAAATAGCCCTTTTTAGTAAATCCCACCGTTAAAGTTAATTTTCAGTTTTATCAGCATTCGTATCCTTATCTCCATCAACTCGACCAATCAAGCAGGTGCACTTTTAAAATCATGGCGAATGCCTGACAGCTCCAGCTGCAGGGAGTCGTAACATTACGACCGTCCCTGCATACAAAATGATATTTTGACGCATTTGATCAGTTGGAGCTGTCACACATTCGCCATTAGTTTAAAAATACACCTGCTCGATAGGTCGACTCGATAGAGATAAGGATACGAATGCCGATAGAACCGAAATTTAACTTTAAGTGTCTATTGAAATAAAAATGTATACCTATTACGGTTAATAACACTGTCCAAGAAATTTTTTTTTTGTTTCCTTCAACTTATGAGTTAATTCCTACCAATTTTGGGTTGCGAAAAACGAATATGACAAAGAAAATTTTTTATTAGCTCTAGTTTCTGTGATAAAAAAGAATGAGTTTTTCATTTAATAACGATTATGAGGTAACGAAAAATATTAATTATGTATGCTAACAGTATTAAAGGGTGTATTTTTAATGAAAGTTACACACTATAAATGACAAAAGAACACTCACCGATGGTTGAATATATGAAGAAATAATTGGGGCCTTCATGAGTTCGCTGTCTTTTGGCTTTCCTCTTGTAAGTAATTTCTGGAGCATCCCTATACATAAACCAGCAGTAATCCGAAAGCATTGCTTCATTCCAGCGGCCCTGATATCTCCGTTCCATGAGAGAAATATCCTGATGGAATCTTTCGCCATGCTCGTCACTGACAGCTCCACAACTGGGTGGGAAAAAATCAAGATGGGAGTAAAGAAAATGTATTTTTAGTGACATATTACATCCGAGTTGATGGTACTTTTCTGGAAGTACTTTTACCAATTAAGTGTAATTTTCCTCCCTTCTGTTCCCTAAAAATCCATCTTAAGAGCTTCCCAAGCTTCCTTTTCTTTTCCTTTCAGAACTAGCTTGAAAGCAGGTTCCTTTACGAGTTCACGTATTTGTGGCCCAACGAAGATGCCTTCCTTGACTTTTGCATTACTTAGTTTAGGAAATTTTTCTCTCAAATATTTAAAAGCCTGACCATCTTGGTTTAAGCCTTTGAGAAAATTCTTCATTAAACCTAGCTTGATATGTAGGGGTGGAAGAAGAACATCTTGTGGATTCACGAGAGGCTCCGCAACGACATTTTTCTCACTAGGTTTAAGATTCCTTACAGGCCAATCTACTTGGATATAGTGTGATTTCCTATCTCTACTATCCCACATACATAAAAAGCAACAGTATTTAGTGTACCCTAATTGCATTCCTAATAGTATAGCAATAACTTTTAGGTCGCCACAGATTTCCACTTATGTTCAGCATATTTTATTGAGTTGAGGAGGGTTGCCATATCTGCATAAGTCTCCTTCATATGAACTGCGTAACCAACAGGAACAGAAGGAAGACGATTGCCATTATGAAGCAATACAGCTTTTAAACTAAGCTTGGAAGAGTCTACGAATAGCCTCCATTCAGTTGGATTATGCTCCATTTTCAAACTTTTCATCAGACCATTAATATCACAGCAAAAAACAAGATTATTCTCCTTCCTAAAAAAAGGTAACAGATTCCGCTGACGCTGTCAGCACTAAACGAAACAGAAATATTGTATGTAAAATGTAAACCTTAGATTTACAGCATAAACACTATAGTCAGTTTTCGATGATATATTGTGTCTCCATGTATCTAGTTTTATAACAATACCATACACACTACATTAACTGTGCATTCGATTAGAAATATTAAACTGAACTGTAAGGTATCGGTCGCCCTGAATAAAAAGACGCGCAAATACGCAATTATTTCGGAAAGGAGGGAGTCCCCGCTTATATATATCGAGAATAGTAGGGCTGTATTGCAAATATCGATAGCTAAATTAAAACTATCGATAGTCAATTTCGATGGTGGCGTACCACTATTTCTAACTCATCACCCTATCCAGTTCTCTGCCCTTTCTATTATTTTCTCTTTCGATGCTTTTACAGGATAAAACTAGAGCTAATCTCTAAGTTTTATAGTGATTTTGGAATTCAGTGGATGAAAATACTTAAGAATTAGCTATTTTTGAGCCCGAAACATTTTCATTGTTGGACAGTCTAATTCATTTAGCCGAAATAGACCTCTACAACTATCTTGACTTTTAAGTGAGAATATTACACGGAAAACCCTTTTCTGCTGGACAAACGCGATATCTATATGACCACTGCTACCCCAAAACAGGATACCATATCTTAAATGAGAATAGAACTTTTCCTAATATGTAGTGTTCTACCGTGCCAAGGCAAAAGAGTGACTCGCAAAAACCTAGTTTTGAGATTTTTCGACTGATTGAATAAAATTACATTAATCCAGGTAGATCCAATGAATTTTAGTCGCTTACATTACTTTACCCCTATAAATTTTCCAAAATCGTATTTTCTAAAAAATGGCAGAATGATGTGTGTTATGTTTATCTTGTTTTGCCTTGGTAGAATTTGCTTCAAAAAAATCAAAATATTAGTAAAACACTGTATGCCTATACATTAATTTTAATTAAGGATTATTGAAATACAAAAAATAAATAAACAAATCAGATCAGCTTGAAGTTATAAATATCTAAAAAAATAGAAGTTAACTTCTTTGTTCGGCGTGACGTCACTTTGTGATCCCGATACCAAAACATGTGCATATCCCCTTAATGTAATTTTGGCCCGCCGCGCGTTTAATGTGTTTTTTGGTTTGTACGGGTTGACCTGCGTTTGTTTTAGATTTACATTTTATACGTATGGCGTTTCCTAAAACCGTAGCCTAAAAATATAGGGCTGTGCTAAAACATAAGTGTTAAAATAAATAATAAAAACTTACAATTTTTTTACTTTATTTGGTGTTTATTTGGCAGGCATTTATCGATTTCATTTCTACAAATTTTTCCCTTGGTAATCTAAAGTATTTAATGTTTTTTATAATTCTGTAATAATTTTTACATTCAAAAACAGCGCACTTTCACATAGTAAATAATTATTATAAATGAATTTTGACACTGACATAATCATTACCAAACAACAAAGTGGTACTTGCACAAGTTGTGTGTTGTTATCGTAGAACATTGTAGAAGGCAGTCTCTCAATCAAATCGTATTGGTTTGGGAGTGCGAGCGAGATTATTTTTGTTCCCTTACGCTTTCAAATAAAACATGTGACAAGTATATCAGCGCAGTGAACTCATTCTGTCAATCTAGTAAGCTAATAAAACTTCGAATGTCGACGTCAGTGTATGATTGCGCGAAAACCGACGGAATTGGGCATAAATAGTAGCATACCGTGTTAAGTGTATCGTGGTTATATCTACGTCCCTTGTTCCAATTCGCCTATTTTGTCAGAGACCTAAGCAGCAGGTTCCACTATTGTGCAAAATCTGTAAATTCGTATTTTTCTCTTGTAGCCCAAACGGTAACATTCAGAATACTGAAATTTTACATAGTACGTGCACTTCAAGATTTAACTCTGGGGCTGGTTTTTGCACTGGCAACGATGCGCGCTTTAGTGACAGTGGTCTGATTTGGTCAGGTGCAGAAAACATTATTTTTTTTAATATAAAAAGAGTTGAAAAACTATCAAATCAGCAATAATTATGTAAAAATTGGATAATTGTAAAACCTAAGAGATTTTTTTCAAAAATTAAGAAAGAGTGTCTACTGTTTGGCTTTAAGATTATCAAAAAATATCAAAACAAATGAAGAAACTTAGATTCGGCCACTTGAGAATAGCAAAATTGTCCTTTTCTTTATCAGTGGTAGATTTCACAGTTTGGACTGGAATTTTTACAATACTTAGAAGTCACTTAACAGAATGCGTAATGTTTTATTTTTCCGTGAGGCTCCACCATTGCCTTGGTCCTCTTGGAATACATTCAAACAGACTCGGTTTGTACAAAACTACTAAACTATAACTATAACTTATATAAAAACACTCCTTCTTGATTGAAGGTTTCTTCGATACTGAACTCAAACAGAGCCAGACTAGTGTATATAGCGCATATACATTACTCTGCCTTTGAATTGACAGTTGCTTTTTAAGGCATTTTCAATGCCAAAGTAAGATAAACGCATCTACCTCACCTTGCCTCTGTAAAATATGATGATGCATTTTCAATAAAAAAAAAATAAAAAATTTTTGGAAAAAAGCATTTTTTTAAAGATTTTTTTTTATGGATGGCCATACGTGCCTGCTGGCGCTATTTTTTGTGATGAGCTAGACCTCATGCCAAATATTTGGGACCAATTTCACACAGAAGCTAAATAGAACTGTCATTGTCAGTGTCAAAAACTGGTCCGCAGCAATTTGAAATGGAGTGTATGTTTGATTTTACAAGCTTTTATTTAACTTGCAATGTATGTAAAGTCTGACCATCGATCTGGGAGACTCATTATTATTCATGGCCGATAAGCATTTACTGCGACTCAGCGGCTGTTCGAATGGAAGCAGGAACGCACTTAGTGTTGTAATAGATCAGTGAATTTCTACCACGGATCGATCACCTTAAATTAAATTATTCTTAAAAAATGCGAGTTTTCAATTTTAAATCATGAAAATCCCATTTTTTTTTAAATTCTAACAAACATTTTTTGGACTCAAATTGTGATATTTCTTTAAAATTCTCTGAAAAACTAAAGTGATTAAATTCCCACACAGCCTATTATCTTTTAAAACATTCTTTTTCAATTCCACGCATTACCTATCTCTTACGGACTGCACCATGTTGGACAGTCTCACAATGTTTACAAAAATTCGACACAATTTTAAAAAACAATTTGGAAAATATTGCAAATTGCAAAATTGATTCATCTTTCTGAACACAATGTACCTTACCAGTTAAACTAGGTGGTTTAGGTATAAGAGACTCTTCAACTCTTTGTTTATCTGCTTTTATTGGCTCTTTGCATAATTCTTCATATCTATTTACAAAAATTCTTCCTTCAGAAATTCTATCACATCCGGATCTGGCTTTGGAAGGGTTAAATAGATACAAAAATTTAACCGGACTTTGTGACACACTAAATTTAAAAATATAATCTATATGTTTGTGGCGGATTCATAATGTCGAAACTACTTTTTTTGGGTTTTTCGCCATTAAGTTAAGGAAATTTTTTCAAAAATATGTTAAAACCCACTGCGTAAATTCCTAAAGAAAAAAATTTGTTCGTTTTTCAGTGGTTTTTAAATAATATAAAAAATTTGCCTACACACACGCAAATCCTAACTAAAATCTAAGTACTTATCTGACGTTTCGGCAGAAATTCTACTGCCGTTATCAAAGAATTTTATCCTTTTCAAAAACAAAAACGCGAATGTAGACATAATAATGTACAACCAACAAATTTAATAATTCCTTTTATACCAGGTATTTCGGAAAAAATTAAACGAATCGCTAATACTTATTATATTAGAACAATTTTTAAAAAATCAAATACTCTTAGATCAATTCTAACCAAAACAAAACCATTAAATGCTGAGCAAAACTCAAAAAATATCGTTTATAAAATTCCTTGCGAGTGTGGTAAATTTTATATTGGAGAAACTGCAAGGCCTCTTGAAGTTAGAATAAATGACCATAAGAGAGAAGTCTAAAATTTGCCAACATTCTTTTGAAAATGATCATAGAGTAATGTGGGGAGAAACCAGTATATTACAAAAAGAACCAGACAAAATTAAACGAAAAATCAAAGAAGCAGCTTGCATCTATCTTAATGAAGATGAATGCATAGCTAGCATATCAGTTGATATATAACAAGATTTTCAAAAAGGTTTTTTTAAAATAAATTAAAAAATAGCATTGATGTTCTTCGGGTTTCTAATATATTTTTTCTTAAAGTTAGTCAAAACATAATTTTTATAATTGATATCTTAAAATAAAAATTTTGTACTTTATAAAGTAATCTAAAATCCAAAACACTCAAACAAATATAATTTTGATTTTAAATTTTACTAAATTCACCCAATACCTTGTTGGCTACTATAGATGCACCAAACTGTCAAGTTAATATTTGAAATATATATCATTCAAAGTCAGTCAGTTGTATGACAACAGACAGATATTTTAAAAACGAATCGAAAAAAGTTTTTGAAAAGGATAAAATTCTTTGATAACGGCAGTAGAATTTCTGCCGAAACGTTAGATAAGTACTTAGATTTTAGTTAGGATTTGCGTGTGTGTAGGCAAATTTTTTATATTATTTAAAAACCACTGACAAACGAACACATTTTTTTCTTTAGGAATTTACGCAGTGGGTTTTAACATATTTTTGAAAAAATATCCTTATTTTAAATTTAAAAAGTCAAAAGGATTTTGATTTGCAGATGTGTAAATGTTTTTTCTAATTCCAAATCTCAAGTTAATCGCGCGCGTCTTCTAGCTCTTCAAGAACCAGAGAGCAATGCATGGCTCAACGCCTTACCCTCTCCTTTTTTGGGAAATTTACTGGATGACCCGTCTTTTCGTATTTCTGTCGTTCTACGGCTGGGTCAGCCGGTTTGCGAGCCTCACTCTTGCACTTGCGGCGAAGTAGTTGACAAATTAGGTCATTACGGCTTGAGCTGCAAGAAAAGTGCAGGACGTTTGGCTCGACATAGGTTGATCAACGACATTGTCAGACGGTCTTTGGTTTCAGCTGGATTTCCAGCTCAACTGGAACAGCCTGGTATATATAGAAGCGATGGAAAGAAAGTGGACGGGATCACTTTGGTGCCTTGGAAGGGGGGGAGGGCGTTGGTTTGGGATGCCGTATGTAAAGACACCATTTATAGCTCCTATGTTGTTAAATCTTCTGAGAAATAAGGGGAGGTGGCAAAGATGGGAGAAAAGCAAAAACGACAGAAGTACGAAGAGCTAGAAGATCGGAGATTTTTGTTTTGTCCTTTTGCGGTGGAGACACTAAGTCCGTGAGGTGATGAAGCAAAATCTTTAATTACAGAAATATCTAAAATAATAAACACCAAAGACGCCAAATGCTTCATCATCCAGCGGATTAGTGTGGCCATCCCAAGGGGAAATGCGGCTTCAGTGCTAGGGACTTTACCAGCCGAATCAGGTTTGGAAAAAGTGTTTTATTTATAGCTTTTATATATATTTATTTTTATTTAATTTTTATAAATTTAGTCTCCATTTTTTTAAACGGGCCGATTCCATAATCTTTTGCCGTTTATTATTTTTTTTATTTTAAAACCGTTTTTTAAAATACGTGTTCTCAGTATCTCACGGCAACACTGTATTCCTGTATCACCTTTTTTTAGTCTTTGAATTAATGTTTGTAAAGTTGAAATCATTTGTTCCCTATACATTTGATATATTTTTCTACGAATGATATCCACATCAGCCATGTCCAATTTCTTACACACTGCCGCTTCCTTCACTGCACCAAATTTTGATAACCTACGTTCAAGAAGGGTGGTATAAACGGCAATTATCACTTTTTTGTATCAAGTGACAAAATATCGCGTTTAAATTGATTTTATCACTTATTTCTCTGGTAACGCCATTATTTCCCGTATCTCCACGTGACGTACTCGGTTGTTCCTCCCACGGACGAAACATTTTTCATAAAATCACAATTAACAACAAATAACTTCTTTTGTAACCTAACACCAACTGCTAACTGATTTTCAAAACTACAAATCAGCTTGGTATCTTAAGCCTGTCCTGATTATTTTAAGATAATTAATTTCTATCGTAATCAAACCCTAATGTTATAACGTTTCGTAATTAGTCATAAAGTTGATAAATTTTAATTCGGCCAAAAACGTGTACTTATTAATAAGTAATTACATATTTTTAAATCCTTACCTGTAATCCTCAGAAATGGTAGCACGTTTACAGCTTTTTTTATTTACTTTCGCACCCCAAACAATAGGTGATTATTAGGGTAAGGGATTAGCATTTATAATGAGTCTCTTAGATCTATGGTCGTACTATCTATCTATGTAACGAGATACATATATTCAGGTGGAATAGAGTGTGATTAAATTGACAGCTCCCCCTTATTCGAAGGTGGTGGAGGGGGCTACAGTTGAAGTACGCCCGATTTCGTTGAAATTTAGTGTGTTCGGGCACTTAAGGATGACGATAACGAATTTCTAATCACATTTTGAAAATTCAACATAGCGGATTCAAGATGGACGATTAAGGGAACAAATCTAGAAATTAGGGGTATTTGTTCGAATTTGGTCTGCGTTTATAGTTCCGGCGCCAATACAATAATATGGTATTATTAGGTACATACTTTCCTCTAACGAGGGAAGTGGAGGGGGAAAAGATTTAGTTTGTTCGATTTAAATCAAAATTGGAATACAAGGGGTTTTTTTTGGGAAGGGGATATTAATTTTTAATCAGATTTGAAAATTTTAATATGGTGGACTCAAAATAGACTATTTAGAGTACAAATCTAAAAATTAAAAAATTAATTTTTATTAAAAAAACTTTTAAAGAACAAATTTTTATAATACACTCAAAAATAGAAAATAATAAAGGCGATGGGCGCAATTTAAAAATTAAGTTTACTGTGACAAAGAGAAAATTGCAAAAGACGAACTAAATTCTTCTTCTACTCGAATAATAAACATAATGCTTTCATTTAAAGAAGCTGAGAATGGGTGTGATTGCCGTGCTTGCCAAGCCTTTGAAAATGTCTCTAGGTTATTAAAGTTAAAATTTTGAATTTGCGCCCATCGCTTTTATTATGGTATAAGAAAGATAAAAAATATTTTCTAGTTTTAAGTAGTAGAAGCTTGTCCTTTAATAGTAGTTTTCACAACTATAGTGGCTAAAATAGCGCTTTTTTACAAACGTTGGTTTAAATAACGAGCGCAGAGAGGTATTTAAAAACTCGATTAGAAAAAGCACAGGTTAGCCGCGAGTTGTTAACCACTATTTTTTTTAATATCTTTATCAAGAAAAACAGGAAAATAGTTTTAAAAAACTCGAACGCAGAGCACTTCTTGCATCACACCACCTTTACCCCATAAATCAAGGCGGCTGGTAAATGAAATAACAATGGTTTCCATAGCGATGTGTCTTTTCCCTCGGTGACATTCATTGTTACGACATTTTAATCTTTGACAGTTTGATATTTTGACTATGTTGTACTTGTTGAAAACTGACGAAAATGACTTAACTTTTTGGCAAGAATAATTAGATTTTTCCAATATTACTATTTTCTGCTATTTCTTTTTAATTTTGGGTAAAAAACGGACAGAAATCTTTTTTTGCAACCGTGATCAAAAAAAAGGTGCAGGCCGTTACTAAAATCATGTTTTTGATGAAGATATAAAAAAAAATTATTAAAAATTTATTTCTACGGCATTTCGCACACATGGTTTTTGTATTTTTTAAGAAAACTATTAACCGTACGAAAAAATTCTTATGCACTTTTTTGTAGATAAATATATCTTTAAATTTTTACATAAAGAATGCATCCCCCAATATGAATTTCATAGATTGCGTCGGCCATTTTTAAACCACCATATTTAGCGTACCGTCGACTTTTAATCGAAACCACAAGTCTTATTTTATTCAAAATGAATAGCCTTTTGATTTTCACGGTTTTATGGTATTTGGTTACTTTCGTGTGAAAAAGTGAAAGTTTTTTTGTGTAGTGCATATCCTAAGTTTTTAAGTATCAGCCAGGAAAAACTAAACCTAATGCAGAATTGCTACTCATTTTAAAAACTTCTTAAAAGTGCCCATTTTTTTATTTACATAGTTTTTTTTATTAAGCACACGGTTTCGTAGGAAAACTTAAAAACTAAGGAAGAAAAGTAAAGATTTTAATATTAATTTTATTTTTGGTACACAGTCAGCACAAAGTCAAATGTCAAAAATATATTAATAATGCTTTTAAAATATCGCTATATCATAAATCACTCACGCACTCAGTGAGGTAAAGTTAACATTATGGCATTTTAACGCACTCCGTGCGGTAAAGTGACTACGTTTATTTCAGAAAATTAAAATACAGATATTTATGAAATTAAATCTGTGTTTCGGCCTTCCCTTGTCTATATTTTATTTATACACGACGTTTCGATCAGTACAATCTCTAATCATCTTCAGCTGCTACCAATAGCTATCATTGAAAACAACAATAATACAGACGATGACATCAGTGATAAACTAGATAACAGAAAGAATTGCAAAACAAACCAAAAACAGAAACTGCCTCTAATTACTGATGAATATGTAAGGTATCTTTATCCTCACATGGAACGACAGTTTCCGGAAAAATTTAACCTGCAGGCTGTATGCATACCAAATGCCAAATTTAGGGATGTTATAATTTAGGGATGTTATTACATAGGCAAAATGTCAAACCTAGATTATGTTGTGCTGGCTAGTACAAATAATAACGAAATAAAGTTAAGTGAGATTAGTCTACTCGCGAATATATGTTTTTATACAAACTTAATCATTAGTACAGTCCCAGCAAAATATGAAGGCAGTTTTCCTTATCGTAACATTGAAAACGTTAATAGTAATTTAATATACGCTGTCAACAATTTAAGAAGGTTTATCTCTAATATTAATTATCTTGATCATTACACCAAAAATATCTTCCTTAATAAGAAAGGTCTGTCTAGGTTAACTTTGCTTGTGGTACCTTACCGTCTGATTCATACCTTAAACTTATTAATACACAACCTTGTAACTACAGAAAAAATGGAAATAGCAATGAATCTTTTTTCACTATGGAACTAAATGTATATTCAGTTTGAAACAAAGTTGACCAAATGGCTGTTTTTCTTGAAAGAATTCTAAACAAGTAATGCTAACGGAATATTGGCTAGAGGAATGACAACCTTGTCAAGTACAAAATTATCTGACTATTTCAAGCTTTTGTCATACCAATGTAACTGAGTACGGTGGCACAATAATTTTAATTCATAATTCATTTTGTCTAGAAACTGTTAAAAAATTTAATCACTTATGTATTGAAAAAGAAACTAGAATTCTCTATGGCTTTTAGTAGGCAGAATAATATGTATTTATAGGCCACCAAATACACGTGTTGTAACTCTCTTTGTAAACCTCAAAGCTGTTCTTCTCGACTTACCAAAAAACTGTAAAATAGTACTCACTGGAGATTTAAATATTAATTTTAAAAATAGCGAGAGTGCAGCTACCCAAAATTTAAAAAGTTTGTTGCGTCCTTATGGTCTAGAAATGTTTATAACATCACCAACTAGAATAAAAAAAGATTCTGCAACAATCATTGATTACTTTTGTACAAATTTTGGTAAATATCAATTTAACTGCCAGATAGTAAGAACTGACGTCTCCGATCATGGAGCATTGTAAGCAACCATTCCTTTACAACAAAAAGTTTAAAAAATTTCTGCTAGATATGAACGTATTTATTCGAAAAATAATTTCATAGATTTTAGGAACAATTTAGACCTTCTGGACTGAAGGTTTGTGCTAGGTTCAGAAAATCCTGTCAATAAGTTTCACTAAAATTTGTGCACAGCATTCAACTTAAACTTTTCTGTGCGCAGAATAAGATGAAAAAAAAACAAAAAAAGCCTGGATAACGAAAGATATCAAAATCTCAGCAAAAAAATAAGATTTTTGCATAAAATTCGCCAGTTTTCCACTGACGAAGGCATTATAAGATACTACAAAAAAATATCGTAGCACTTACAAACTGATATTAAGAAAATTTCCAATGCTAAAAATAAAGCCAAAGAAGCCTGGTTCATTCAACGAATTCAGGGCTAAAAATAATAGTCAAAAGCACTTTTGCAAAAAATCTGACAAATAATTTAAATTCTGAGGTTGATCCTTTGACCTATCTGAGTGAAAGTTATGACCAGGAAACTTTTTTTTTAGAATATATAAACGTAAACGAATTAAAGTCCATTACATAGAGACATAAAAAGTAACTTTTTAGGAATAGATGAAATACCTATAAAAATATTTCAGAATTTAAATGAGAATATTTTAGATTTTTTGGCTTAAGCTATCGATAAATGTTTTCACTTTGGTACATTTCCTGACGTTTTAAAAGCAGCTATCACTATAGATCTCTCTTCCATTGCACAAAACGGGATCCTATCTGAACCTTCTAATTTTAGACTCATTTCTTTGTTTCCAACTCTTTATAAAGTTGTCGAAAAAGTAAGAAGCGTATGTTGGACTTTATAGATCGACATACCATTTTAAGCAATATGGATTTCAAACTTTAAAAGGCACAAACGATGAAATTTTTGCATTTTTAGAAAATCTCTACTTTGCGATTAATGGAAATGAATGTGCAGCCGCCGTTTTTTTGTGATTTTTCGAAGGCCTTCGATTGTGTAAATCATAGTTTGCTTTGAAAAAAGCTAAATATTTATGGTTTTGGAGACAAAGCGCATTTGCTCTTTGAGTCGTATTTAATCAAAAGGTTTCAAATGGTAAAAAATCGTAACTCGTCATCAGCATTACTGCCCACAGATACTGGGGTATCACAGGGTTCAGTCGTTGGTCCAATACTTTTTTTTGTTATATATAAAGAAAATACTCTGAAACTTATTGTTGCTGAGGATTTACAAAATATTAAATTGTGGTCTAATGTGAATTTATTATGTGCTAACTTGGGAAAGTCTAAAGTTCTTAGTTTTAACAGCAGCCTATTGCAAATACGTCAAACAGAAAATTTTTAAGAATTTATGTTGATGATAAGCTGAAATCTCACACCACATTTTAAACTTGGGTGGGTTTGCAGTGCGACAGACCTTTTGGGAATTGGGCAAATCCCTCGCAAAATCAACCTATTATGCTTTAGTAGAATCTCATCTGCGTTATGGGATAGCATTTTGGGGAAACTGTAGACAATATCTTTTTCATTCAGTTTTTATTCTGCAACAGAGATGTGTAAGGTACTTGTGTGGAGCGAAACACAGTAAACCTCTCTTTGAAAGAAAAAACATTTTAAAATTAATGGGAGTTTTTATTCTCCAAACGGTAATCCTAATTTACAAAAAATTTAAAAACATATACATCCTTATGAAACAAGAAACCATAACAATATTCCATTGCCAATTCCAAGATTCAGCCTTACTACAGAAGTATCAAAATTTATAACAAATTGCTAGTAAATTTTAAGAGTATGAATATCTGCAAAAATTTTAAAAAAGCAGTAAAGGAATGGTTGACGAAAAAAGCTTATTACTCTTTGGGGCACTATTTCAATGACACCTTCTAATAATATTAGTACAATTTTTTTTCCTTTTACCTATTTGTAGTTTTATTGTGTACCGGCCCTTTTTTACTCTTGTTTGTTTTGTTTGTCGTTTTTATATTTAACATTTTCAATTGTGCATTTATATTTTAAAATATTGTTATTGTATTAGCGCTTTTTTAACTCTTTTTTATTGTTGTTTTATTCGTGTCGTGTGGTTTTTATAATTAGCATTTTTCAACTGTAATTTTTTTGTAAAAAAGTATAGTTTTAATATTTTTGACTGATTTAAGCAGAAAAAATTTTCTTTTTTTCCTATTTTTTATATTATTTATTTTACTTTATCTGTGCTTTTAAACCTAAAATCATAAAGTTTATGTATTTTTTTACTAGTATTGAATTATTACTAGTTTTAATGATTATTTTATTTATGTGTAAATATATAACTGCCCTTGCTTTGTCAACAGAATTTATAAAATTTTATGACGATAAAATATATTCGGATTCTGATTTTTTAAGCAAAATACTTAAAGGATTTTGAAAAATATTTAGAATCTGTTAAACTCACATGACGCAGTGTTGGACCTCCGTAAAACAAAGAAATGATAAACCATCAATAGCACCAATTTTTTTGCAAGTCGCTACAATTTTTTTTCTATAGTTTTCATCGCAATGACTGATTAGGAAATTTTATACAATCAAGAAATAATAGTATTTTTTTTATAAACAAAACAATTTTTACATAAATTGGTACTTTTTAGAATTTTTCTTAAAATTATAGCGACGCCAATAAAAAGAATAAAAATCAAAATAGCCCTTAGCGCGCGGGTGTGAAAACAAAATAATTAACTTTTTGTCACTTTTTCATGGTTCTTTATCTCGAAAAGTTATGTAAGTCACTCCTGGATTTCCGCGATAAAAATTTCTTACATGGGCGATCTGCCCAGCTACTTAAATTACCAATACATACAATGTAACAAATCAGTTTGAAAGTATACAGGGTTGGTCATTTAAAAGGGTTCACTTGGATTTTTTCAAAATCTGTAATTTCGAAAATCTATCGATTCGTTTTTGAGATATTTACTTTAAAAGTATTGTATGTAACCTAGAAAAAAAAATTCAATAATAAAATTTACTATTAACAAAAACAAAGTCGACGTGTCCCGGGATTTCTAAAAAAGAATTTCTTTAAAAATATATTTTTGCATTTGTCCATGCAACTTTGAAAGTGAATATCTCAAAAACTAATCAACAGATTTTTGAAATTTTTACAAGATTGTCAAGAAATTCACGAGACTTTCAAAACAAGGTATCACTCGACCCACTTCCCCTATTCAAAATATAGGGTTAAAGTTTACCCCTCAAAGGGGATGCGTACTATAAAAATTTCAAGATAGGCAAAAAGTGTCCCCTTTACATACAAAATCAATTTTCAGCATTTTCTCCTCTCCAGTTTTTAAAAAAATCCAGGTGAACCCTTTTAAATGACCATCCCTGTATATCTTTAGTGGCCACCCGCAATTACTCCTAAAATACACAGAACAAAAATAAAATTTTAGCAAGTTATCTATAAAGTGACCAGCCTGTTAAAATTATATTTTCATTCGACTGTGCGCCGGGGGGAGATTAAATTAAGATTTAGGTACTATATTTTTCAGGTTTCCACACAAAGTGACATTATATTTTATTTTTAAACTTTGAGATTACGTTGTCTTAATACCACGGTATTTATTTTATTTATTACCCATTCTTAACCCCCGACGCGAACGCGAAAAAAGAGGGGTGTTATAAGTTTGATTCCTATGTCTGTGCGCATGCAGCTTTGGAGCATATCCCACAGTTTGCCTAAGCTACACCGAGAAAACCAAGCTTATGCATAGCTCTGGGCTAAAAAATTCGGAAAACTCGTTTTACTGGTGCCTCCTAGACTCACTGTTGTGTATAAAATCTCGCTGTAACAAAATATTAGGACTGTCCTAAGTCGATTTTATTGGGCTATACAATTCAAAGCAATGGCTATGCTATGCGAATTAATCCAAACCAGAAAATAGAAAAAATGTATTCTCCCAAAAACCACCTTTGGGTCCGTCTAATCGTAGTTTTGAGTGGTAACAGCCCCAATTGTGTAAAACCACGGAATTTGCCGAAAGTATCCGAAGACTGACTCTTCTTCTGACCAAAATTAACCGATGTAATCGATGTATTTCATTTCCCAATTAATCTTCGAATGTGCGGTCACCGCAAAACCGAAAATTTTCGTAGACTATGCGTCGTAAATCATAAAAGTGTTGTTGATAAGATAAGAGAATTTTTGCTCATAGGCTGTCGATCGTGTCAATAAAAATCTCTAACCTAAATACATCACATTTTAGTAACTTTAATATTTTGCGAAAATTTAAAAGATAATAAAAAGACATAATACAGTTTTGGCAACAGAAAATTTAAGAAGATGGAGAATTGTTTTTAAATAGAGTTTGAAATTCAATTTATAAGTTTTTTCTATTTTTACTTACATACATACATAATACAGTTTTGGCAACAGACTTTGTTAAAAAGTAAAGGTAAAAAGCTGGTTTTATATAAAAATTTAAGAAGATTGAGAATTGTTTTTAAATAGAGTTTGAAGTTAAATTCATAACTTTTTTCTGTTCTTACAGTTTTCTGTGTCCTCCATGGAATGAGCAAAAGAAGAAGTCAGTGCCCAGTATTTAGTAATCACCTGTAATATAATAATTAGCTGTAAAGATTAATAAAGAAATAGAAAATTTAAATGTGTATTTGTTTATTTTGATTGGTTTTAATTTTTCATATTGCTTTGACCAGTTCATCTGAGAAAAATTCATTCAGACAGTATGCTTTTGAATTTAAGATGAGCTTTATTTTATTTTTGATTTTTTGTGGGGGTTGGCCACAAAGAGAAAGAGGACGAGTATTCCAGACTTTTATTATATTATGTTTTACAGTTTTTAGTGTGTGAGTAGTGTGCCGTTTCAGTTTTCAGGTTTTCTTTAAATCTTGTGTCTGTGGTCTGATTTTAATTTCTCAAAGAGATCTGGGTTTTCAGAGAAAAACTTCATGCATTCTATGATATAAATAATAAAAACTGTTTGAATGTTACTTTCAATAAAGCGATTCCTACAATTTTCTGTGTTTTTTTGTTTATAAATTGTTCTTGAGCACCTTTTTTGAAGTCGAAGAACTCTCTCCGCCCCCGAGACACCCCCACCAGAAAATCACCCCGTATCTCACTTTAGATTGGATGTAAGCCTGAGATGCAGCTAAGGCTGCCAAGAGACCAGCTGTATCTCTGAGTACTCTTAGAGCATAGCAATATTTGCTAATGTTTTTTACCAGTTGGTCAATATGAGCATGCCGGCCCAGTCTTTCATCCAGCATCACCGCGAGGAACTGATTTTTGTGATGGTGGTATTATTGTATCCGATCTCTACTTTTTCTGGTTTCAAGTTGAAGTTTATTATTTAAGTCTTGTCTACATTAAGTATAAGATTATTTTGTGTAAACCAGTCATGCAAAGTAGAAAGCGATTCTTTAACATTTGTGTTACAAGTTTGTTTGGTTTTCTCAGAGCAAATTTTGGAAGTATCATCTGCAAAACGTACCACTTCATTTCTTAGGATGTCAGCAACGTCATTCGTACAGATTAAATACAGCAGAATACCCAGGATCGAACCCTGGGGTACGCCTTTCTTTAGGTGTGCAAAATTAGATTTTTTGAACTCCCCTTGACTGTTTTCCGCTATGATACACTGTTCCCTATAATTTAGATATGATTTGAATAGGTTATGAGATGTCTGTCGAACTCTAACTCTTTCAAGCTTCCGATAGAGCAGACCGTGGTCTACGCTGTCAAAAGCCTTCGAGAGATCGAGGCAGACATACATAGTTACATTGTTTTTGTTGCAGGATTCCCGGATTCGATCCAGTGCCGTACAGATA
This sequence comes from Oxystoma pomonae, assembly GCA_963921995.1. Classification (NCBI taxonomy): domain Eukaryota; kingdom Metazoa; phylum Arthropoda; class Insecta; order Coleoptera; family Brentidae; genus Oxystoma; species Oxystoma pomonae. Next base: position 97,751,994 of record OY998165.1, read on the forward strand.
GCTCTTATAGTTGACTTCCCTTTTCTAAATCCATTCTGTTTTGCACTTAAAATTGTATTTTCTTTTAAAAGTTGTATTTTCTTCTAAAAATTTCAAAAGTCTGTTATAAATTATCCTCTCAAATATTTTGCTGAAATTAGACAATAAAGAAATGGTTTTTTTTTTTTTATTCATTTAATGGCCCTTTTTATGACTTGGTTTGAGTAGTGCTATTTTTAGGTTTGAAGGGAACACCCTAGTTCGAAAAGAAAGATTTACTATGTATGCCAATGCCAGCTATACTGTTTGCAGCTAATTTTATAAGACTTACCGGAACTTCATCATATTCAGTAGATTTTTTATTTTTTAAGTTTTTAATTACTTTAATAATCTCAAAAGGTGTTCCTGGCTCAAAGACTAGACTGTTGGCACATCTGGTATCATTTTTATTTGACTGGTCATTCCCCCCTGGCACTACGTCTGGGCAGACATTTAAGAAGAAGTCATTTACGTCGTTTAGGAAGCTTGCCTCATTTTCGTAAATAAAATGGTTTAAAATAGAGCCTTTTTTTATTGTTTTATTAGTTGTTAGTTTTTTTATTATATTCCAAGTTGTCTGAGATTTGTTTTCAGTATTTTGAATTAGGTTTTTATTGCTTATCATTTTAGCCATTTAAAGTACTTGGTTGAGAGTATTTTTTATAGTATTCATTTGCAGTTACTCCTCTTCTTACATTTTCAAATAGTATTCTTTTATTTTTACAAGAAGTTTTAATGCCTGTTGTAATCCAGCTTTGTGTTGGTTTATTTTTTTGTTTTCTCTTTTTAACTGGAAATATTAGTTTAGGTTTTTGTGAAATTATGCACTCAAAGTGAGAGAAAGCCCTGTCGACATCAGTTTCATCATAAATGCCCCCCCCCCCCAATCGTAATGCTTCATCTCATCACAAAACTTGTTAACATTATTTTGTGAAAAGACCCGTGCAGACTTTATTTTTTCGGTATCTTTATTTTTGTTAAAGTTTTCTAAGGGTATAGTGATTCGTTGCGAGTAGTGATCGCTAAGCATCGTCTGGATGACTTTATTGTTCAGATAGTTGTTAAAATTTGGGAAAAAATGTTCAATACAAGATTATGTTGGGAACTTGGAACCTTTGATTGCACTAAAACAAAATTATGATTGTTTTCCACAAACCAAAACTACACTTTTTTGCACTCGACGCGCGTTTTGCTAACAACGTTATCATCATCAGGAGACGATAAACAATGAACTAAATTAATCTACGCTCTATCTTATATACAATCCTTTAGTGGGCGGAGATAATACTAATAATTTGTGATTGATCACGATTTTTAATCCTATCTCTCCTCAACCAAAGAATAAAGTGTACTAAACGGGATGGGTCCTCTATCTTTATTTAAACTATTTCTGGATTTAATGATTTCCATACTTTCATATGCATTCAAAAGTCTTTTGTTTGGTACACTTTTTAGAAGATTTAAATTATCTAATGTGAATCTATGATTGTTTTCAAAAGCATGCTCGGCCACACTTGACTTTTCTGTTCTTCCGTATTTTAAGTGTGCTAAATGTTCTTTAAAACGTGTTTGTATAGAGCGTCTCATTTGGCCAACATATTTTTTGTCACAATCCATGCAACTAATTTCGTAAATTCCACTTTTTTCTAGAACTGTAGTTTTATCCTTGGGATTTCCTAGTAAGCTTCTTATTGTGTTACCGGATTGATATACTAATTTAAGACCGGTGTTATTAAATACTTTGTGTAATCCTTTCGTATAATTAGGATTATAAGGAATTGATACAAATTTTGAGTCGCAGGTATCTTTTTGTCTGAAAAAGGTAGAATTCCGAAAGGTCTTTTGAAAAGAATGTCTATTTATCAGCTTGTTTATTAAGCCTTCGTCGTAACCGTTTTCGCCAGCTATATTCCTAATCCTATTTTTTTCTGCTTCAAATCTTTCTTTGTTTAAGGGGAATTTATTAACAAAGTTAAAGATATTTCACTCCAAGAAGGTGAAATTTTAATCTCGTTTGATGTTAGTTCGTTGTTCCCTAGTGTGCCGATCCCCAATACCTTACAATACCTAAAGGAACTACTAAGAAAAAACAATCTAGAAGACAAACAGACTTTAGAATACCTATCTTTAACAAAACTCTGCATGAATCAAAATTACTTTCAATATAAAAATAACTACTACCAGCAATTAGAAGGAACCACAATGGGTAATAGTTTATCACCTTTTATCTCAAACCTATTTATGAGCAAATTTGAATCAGATATAAGTAAAGAATTTGAGTATTTTCCCAGAGTATGGTTCAGGTATGTAGACGATGTGTTTGCAGTATTCAACACTAAAGTAACTAGTATTTATGGAAAAAATAAATAACAAATTTCCCACTATTAAATTTACTTATGAAACAGAGAACAACGGTACACTGCCATTTCTAGACACTTTAGTTATAAGAAATAAAAATAAATTGGACTTTGAACTATACAGAAAAGGCATGGCCACCAACAGGTATATTCCAAATGACTCTTTTCATTGCTTACAACATAAGCTTGCAAGTTTGCACTTTTTAACATATAGATTAGTAAATTTCCCCTTGAACAAAGAAAGATTTGAAGCAGAAAAGAATAGGATTAGGAATATAGCTGGCGAAAACGGTTACGACCAAGGCTTAATAAATAAGCTGATAAATAGACATTCTTTTCAAAAGACCTTTAGGAATTCTACCTTTTTCAGACAAAAAGATACCTGCGACTCAAAATTTGTATCAATTCCTTATAATCCTAATTATACGAAAGGATTACACAAAGTATTTAATAACACCGGTCTTAAATTAGTATATCAATCCGGTAACACAATAAGAAGCTTACTCGGAAATCCCAAGAATAAAACTACACTTCTAGAAAAAAGTGGAATTTACGAAATTAGTTGCATGGATTGTGACAAAAAATATGTTGGCCAAACGAGACGCTCCATACAAACACGTTTTAAAGAACACTTAGCACACTTAAAATACGGAAGAACAGAAAAGTCAAGTGTGGCTGAGCATGCTTTTGAAAACAATCATAGATTCACATTAGATAATCTAAATCTTCTAAAAAGTGTACCAAACAAAAAACTTTTGAATGCATATGAAAGTATGGAAATCAATAAATCCAGAAATATTTTAAATAAAGATAGGGGACCCATCCCGTTTAGTACACTTTATTCTTTGGTTGAGGGGAGATAGGATTAAAAATCGTGATCAATCACAAATTATTAGTCTTATCTCCGCTCACTAAAGGATTGTATATAAGATAGAGCGTAGATTAATTTAGTTCATTGTTTATCGTCTCCTGATGATGCTAACGTTGTTAGCGAAACACGCGTCGAGTGCAAAAAAGTGTAGTTTTGGTTTGTGGAAAACAATCATAATTTTGTTTCAATACAAGATGTTTTTTCATTATTTATACAGTTTGATGGTCTGGTAGTGTCAAAAATGGTTTGTTCATAATTAAATTAGGGCAATAAATCTAAAAATTTGTTTTTTTTACTGTCATTACTTACTGTTGGTGATAAGTTTATGTTAAAATTACCTGCCCATATGACTTTGTAGTTTATAAAACAAGCACTGGCTTACCTGCACGGCCCCTCAAAGATATCGGGGAATATGTCGCAACTCCCCTTGCATGATCTGTAAACAGAGAATATTATAATTTTATCAGATTTATTAAAGAACAAAACTCTATCTGACCTTTTATACAAAAATTTTTAAAGATATTTAATTCTCTAAAGTTTTCCTCTTCGTATTTCTCAAAAATGCACACTCCACCATGCTGAATTTCAGTGCGCGAGTATGAGGAAAAAAGGGTAAACCCCTCTAATTTAATGCATGCTTCTTCTGCTTGTTTTAGCCATGTTTTAGAAAGGCAAATAATCTGGTGTTCCGTGTTTATTGTTTTTAGTGCTACTTCAAGCTCCAATGTTTTGTTTCACAGACTCTGGATATTCACGTGAAAAATGTTTAGTCCATTTTTTGTGGTTTGGTCTGTCTGACCACATTTTTGTTGTCCCTGTCCTCTGGGCTCTGTCGTAGCCACAGAAAAAAGTTTACAATGGTGCCCTTGGGCCACATTTTAGGTGACGTGACCTGATCTTTTATATGTGTAGGTATTTCTACCTTAAAGCTGCTCTTGATTCTTGCAGTTTTTGTTTTCATTTTTGTTACAAGCACTATTATCTTTATGGTTGCTTCAATGAATTGTTTGACATCATCTGCGCTAGTTTTTGCCTCCAGCCCAGATATAAAAAGGCATGTTCCCCTATGTGATGTTTCAAGGGGGTATTGCCCATTGTTTCCTACAATGGGTATAGGTCGTTGACCTGCTTGTTTACCTGAGGTGGCAGTTTAGTTTGCCTTTTCTTATAGATAACGGTCGTGAACTGGTCCTCTTCAGATTCGGGCGTTTCCTGTTGTATAGTTTCTACATTTTGTTCGCAGTTTTGCGTTTCCCCGTCAATTTTTTTGTTTGTATTTGACAATTGGGGTGTGGTTCTGCTTGACGTCACATCAGCTGGTGTTGGTTGCTGTCTATCAGCTGATTGCGACATTGTGGATGTTCGTATATCGCTGTGTGCGTCGTTCAACGAGATGCTAAACCGGCGGCGGCTCCTTGGTCCCGTGCACGTCGTCTTTTGTGGGGTCAGCTGATTCTTGCCCATCCTCACTGTATTCTGTGAAGCTTCTTTTCGTTGGCTTCGGATCACGTGTTCTCCTCTTGCGTCTAACCATATTTGGGATTGTGGTGTTGTCATTGTCAACTTGCAACGTTGTCGGCTCATCCGAATTTTCTAATGCTTGCGGGAAAATCTTCGGTGATTGGAACAGCTTTTTCCTTGACTTTTTCTTTGGATTTTTCCTACATGAATTTTCCTGGAGATATTTTACTTTTTCTTTCAGTTATGTTCGGAATTTGGAACCTTTGGTTGCACCAAAACAAAGTTATGATTGTTTTCTTCCAGTAGTTTTTTATTTTCCGCCAATCATTGGTTTTTTCCCTGCAATTCTGCCACTAATTCTTCTAGTAGTTCGATTTTTTCGATTTCTTTTTGCGCGTTTTCTCCATTGTTTTTTTGTAACCTTGTCGGGTCTTCGCAACATTTAACTCGCGTTTCGTCCACAAAGGTTAACTTTTTCGACCAATCTCTGATTGAGCAAGCCAGATGAAAGGTATTTCCACAATTTATGCACATTACCCAACTAAATTTTTTGGTTTTACAGCAGAAATAATTGATTTTTTCGCGGAGCACATTTTTGTGCTCTCCGTTTTTTTTTTGCAACGCAATGAGGTTATATAATGAGGCAGCTAGTGGTATTTAGAATGAGCTCCTGAAAGCGCAATTCACAAGATGCAGTAAATTGCTGCAATTTCTAGTTCTATCCTTGTTTTTGAAATCTAAATACCAAGGATGGAAATAAAGATCGCAGCGATTTATTGCATCGTGTGAATTGCGCTTTAGCGCCTTACTCATAGTCGCTGTCAAGGCTTCATCCATCTTTGGATAACGTAAATTCTTATGGGTGAAGGAAGGAGGGAGCCTTGAGGAATGACTATAGATACGGCTCTTTTAAACTTAATGTAGTAAGAACTTTTTTAAAGATCACTTAGTTTAAAGCATCCTTAAATACGCCCCTCTTCGGGTCATAAAATTTTTGGTGAATGCGCCAAAAACCAGAAAGCCTGGATCTAGATCCAAACAAAAGCTACCATAGTCTATTTATATGGGTTACCTTAGCCAATTGAAACGCATTGGCGCAAATAGTTGCAATGCGATTTTTAACAGACCCAAAAAGTGAGCTGTGATAGTTTATAAAACTAATACATAAAATGGGTTATCGTAACTCCAAAGTTATGGGCTTTCGATACTAGAAAATTACTTGCTGTAATTCAAGGTCTAAGCTGTCCTCTATTTGAACCACCACTCTGGGTTAAAATAAATCATATTTGAGTTCTGATACGCATTTTTTTGCTCAGCGTACATATTCAAGAAAACAAGTATATATACTTTGCCAGAAAAATGCAAGGGCCTTTCTCCACTTGATATTATCCAAGTTTTAAGGTATATTTTCGAGAACATCGGCGAAGCCCTGAATGTTGATGGAGTTTTATAGCCCCGATGCGTATCCTTGGGTAATACCAAGTGGTGAAAGGCCCTTAAGTTTTTATTGTAAATTTTACGAGCTCCACTGGACTTTAGCCTTCTTTTATAAACTTTTTATAAACTTTGAACTATATATTTTTGAGATAGACATATACAGAGATATAGATAATTAAATAAAAAAATTTTAGTCTTTGATGTAGCTATTTTTTGAGGGGGCATTTTTGGAGGCAATCCTAATTTTTGTGTGCGATCTCCTGTTTTTAATACAAAATTTGAAACACTTATAAAATTTTCTTTTTAAGATACACATTTAAATATGCAATTTATCCATTTTTTTGTAATTTTGACGTAATTTAAAAAAGTGTTGATACAAATGCTTAAGTTTAAAAATGTTACTATTTGTCGATCATTTCAAAACAACTCTGTAAACTAAAACCCAACATCATAGGGTAGCTTATTTCGTTTGTGAGATAATCGCTTTCAAAACCAGAAATTTTAAGGCTTTGATAGCAGATATCTCGAGAATTAAATATGTGAACTCTATGATACAGGGCCGTTAATTGAGGGGGCGGACAGGGGGAAGGCAATTGCCCCCCCCCTGAGTATCCGCACGCAAAAATCAATCAAACATTGTTAATGAGTACGACGTGAAAAAACTAGTTGACGAATTTGCGGCAATAAGGCATTGCCGTTACCCACTAAACCTTTAATTTAGTGATTAGGTCTAAGCTTTTTTGTTTTATTTTAATGTATGCTTTATCAAAAAAACTGTTTTGTTTTTACGGCTGTTTTATATTTGTTTGGCATCAATAAAGTGTTTTTTTTTTCAAAAAGGGATTTAGTGAGAGTGAATTAATAACAAAATCAATGAATAGCGAGCTTTAGGAGATGAAATGATGATGGAAAAATATGACACAGGATTTAGGTAAAAGACAACCATCTGTCAAATTGCAGACTCGGCAGATGTACCTTCAATTTGAAGGAAAATTAAGCGTCTCTAGGGAGACAGATATAATTATCTTTACAGATATCCTAAGCTCTAGAGTTGATAAATTTAAAAAGGGATTTAGTGAGGGTGAATAAATAACAAAATCAAATAGCGAGCTTCCATCATCATTTCATCTCCAAATTCCTAGCACCGTACTGATGAGTACCACAAGTGCGAAATCCGGATTTACGGTTACCATTACCTTTTTTGAGGGAAAGCTCGCTATTCATTGATTTTGTTATTTATTCACCCTCACAAAATCTTTTTTTAAATTTATCAACTCCAGAGCTTAGGATATCTGTAAAGATAATTATATCTGCCACCGTAGAGACGCTTAATTTTCCTTCAAATTGAAGGTACATCTGCCGATTCTGCAATTTAAAAGATGGTTGTCTTTTACATGAATCCTGTGTCATATTTTTCCATCATCATTTCATCTCCTAATTCCTAGCACCTACGATTACCATTAGCTTTTTTGAGGGAAAGCTCGCTATTCATTGATTTTGTTATTTTTTCGTTTATATTTTTTTTAAAGTTAGGCATGCCCCCCCCCCAAGAGAAATGTTTATAAGGATTTAAAATTTGGTACCAAAAATAGTAGATCGCACCAAAAAAAAATTGGATGGTCCCCAAAAATGACACCCCAAACAATAGCTACATCAAAGATTTTTACTTTTATATTTAATTATTTAAAGGGTATTCTATCTCAGGAATATATAGTTCAAAATTTATATATTTTTTTTTAATATGCACTTCATGATAACTGCGTATCGTTCAGGGAGTATGCTAAATCTCAAAGCAAAGTATAGAAATCGCGAATTACCATATGCATTTGATTAAACAAACAAAATTTGGATGTCTCTGATCGCATTAAAATCTATATCCTTATGCCCTAATTCAGCCCTATCTATACAGGGTATTAATTTCAAATTGTAATCTATACCCTTATGCCCTAATTCACCCCTATCTATACAGGGTGTTCATTTGAAAACTTCTTACCCAAGATTTACGTATTTAGAATCTGATTTCGAAGAAATCCGCGGACACGTCAATTTTTTGTTCGAGGGGGCACATTTTGGTTATCGTGGAAATGTACCATAGATGAAAAAATGTATTTTTTGGTGCGTCTTAGTGGGATAGGATCAGAGAATTCTTCGCTGACGTTTCGACACTTTCTTGTGCCATCTTCAGGGCTCTACAAGACAAAGAAAAAGTTTGTAAGATAACAGAACAACAAAAAAATCAATTAAAAACATTTTTCACGTCTGGGTAGGTTTTGAAATGTACATAAGTTAGTTTTGAATAAATTGATATTGAATAAAAGTTAATTAGTGGGTACATAGGTGTATCCACTAATTAAGTTTTGTAAATTGATTAAAAAACTTACCAAAATTTATTGGTCCTCTATGTCACAAAGTCTTAAAAATAAAAGCATAATCACAGACAAAAACACGTATAATATAGGAAGAAGAAAAACAGGCTTTCCGTTGTTAAAACCACAATAATTTAAAATGTGTTTATATACCAACGTCAGGTCTTCTTTTATTGATTAAATGGGGCAAAGAATAAATTTGGTTCTTTCTATCTGACCCTATCCCACTAAAACGCACCAAAACATATATTTGTCGAGTCGCAAACCTTAACCAAAAAAAAAAGATAAAATGTATCGTCGATGTGTGCCGGGATTCCTCAAAAAATAAAAAAAATATTTTGAAACTGTAAAAGTCAATGTCTCAAAAACGAATCGATGTATTTTCGAAATTATAAAGATTTTCGAAAGACCTTCAAAATAAGGTATCACTCGACCCACTTTCCCTATTTAAAATATAGGGTTAAAATTTACCCCTTGAAGGGGGTGCGTGTTAAAAAAAATTTAGGATAGATAATATGTGTCTCCTTGGAATAATAAAAAAATCGACGTGTCCGAGGATTTTTCTAAAATAAGACTACGTAGACGTAAAATAAGACTCTACGTAAGTGAATCTTGGGTGGGAAGTTTTAAAATGAACACCTTGTATAAGATGTATTTATTAACTTATTCTTTATTGAGGTTGTTCTCTGATCCCACAACATCCTCCAAGAAAAGCCCCGAAGAGCTATATTTTTTCCCAAAAGATTTTTATTTCGAACGTGGTGAGATCACTCCCAGAGACTATAAAACATAGTTCAGTGGTTAGGTTACACTGAGAAATTAATTACTTTGCAAAAAAAAGAACAAATGATATTTGGATTATCAGTCTGTCTGCTATTACTAAAATTAACAGTGGGATTTACTAAAATCTAATATCTAAAATAGTACCCCCCACAGGTCTGAATATTTACACCCGTGGGGGGTGCTCAATTTTAAAACTCATTTTTAAAAAACACTTACCCATACTGAAAAATATGAAGTTATCGATTATTTTGTATTGTTATTGCAAAATACCATAGAAAAACTGTTTTTTTTTCTTAAAATATTCCATATTTTTGGAGAAAATGCCCTAAAACTAATTTTTTTTGACAGGTTTCAAAATGGCAAATGGTGCAAGTAAAAATTTGGCACATAATAGCTTCATCATCTGTGTTTGAGGTTATAAAGTTGATGATTTTTTAGACCACCTCTTGGGGTGGTTTAAATTTATAGCCCCAAGAAAGGATTGTTTTGTGGTAATTGGTAATAAGTTCCTTTATAATTTCCCTAAGCAACCGTTTTTACAAGAATTAATTTACCTTATTTAATATCCCAAGTTGTTTATTAATCAATAAAGCACCTCCAATTTTGTCCCGAAAAACGCCATATTTTGAACCCGTTTTCAGCACAAAGAATATATTTATGAGGGCACTACGAGGCAAAACAAACGTAAGCGAAGGTCACTGATTATGCACGAAAACTGTCTCCAATTAAAAAAATTCAAAACAACTCTACCTATTCATTTATTTACACACAGAACTGAAATTAAAACATTGAGTTTATCTAAAAGCTTAAGCATCAAACAAAGCTTTCCACTGAAAGATCGCACTCAAAGGTCTCAATTCTGCAGCACAGAACAGTTTGTTGAACCGACATGGCTCCTTTGTGAATGCATCAGTTGGATTCAGGTCTACTTTTAGCCGCATTTTTTTTCATGACCTACTTTAATGAAATATTTTTATTTGTGGTTTGCTATTGCGATGGGTTTGTGTTTGGAAAGTTTTTTCATACTTTTGATAGACAAAAACCTCTTTTAAATAAATACAAAGTTAATCTAATTCTTATTTTATGATTACATATCGAAATGGTTTTGTGACAGTGAGTATTAATCGCAAAAATCAATAAACAAGGGTAAGTTTTGATAATACTAACATATAACGTCAATTTTAATTTGCTCAACAGTGTTTACCATTTAGATCCCCCCTAGGGTTAAAAAAGATTCTTTTAAATAATTTTTTTTTTCTTAAATCCAACAAAAGATTGTGTTAAGATGACTAAAAAAAAAATTAAAATTATTACTATAAATCAAACTTTGTCCAAAAATCAAGGAAGTTGGTATAAAATGCTTAAAACCAACAATTTCACTTAAAATAAGGACCTGTTTAAACTAGGCTAAACCCTTTTAGTAAATCCCACTGGCAGTGTTTGGCAATAGTCTGTAAAACTTTACAAGAAAAGACGAACTATAACAAAAAAAATTTCCACGCCCCCCTTGGAAAGTGCGGGCTTTGGTATGGGCATTTCAGGCATTGCCACGGGAATTGCGTGCATTGCCATTGGTATTGGGGCATCGCGGGCATTTCTTAGGTATTCTTTGAGCATTTCGGGCATTGCCAGACGATTTGGCATTGCAATGCCCGTTGGTGTACAAAGAATTGATGAAGAATTAAAAAAGCGAAATATCTGTGGAATTTCCCCGGATATTGGAAATGTGGTAAAAAGTTTCTTCTTTAGTGGATTGGTAACCAAAGATAAATGCAAAGATGTACTTGATGTTGCCTCTGTAATAGTAGTTTACATACCAAGCATGCTATGATGGTCATTAGACGCGAAGATAAAGTTTGAGACGTGAGCTTCAGGTGATTGTCTTAATTTATCTGAGCGTGTAATGAACATAACATGCGAGTTAGTGTAGTATACTATACCTACGACTAATGAAAATGTTATCATAAATATCAGAAATAATTAAAAATATCAATCTCGAACACTCTTAAGTCAACAACCTTCAGAACCTGAAGATTCTCCACTAATGAAAATGTCATCATAAATATCAGAAATTATTAAAAATATCAAACTGTAACACTCCTAAGTCAACAACCTTTATAACCTGAAGTTTCAATGACGTTCTTGCTAAAACGTCAAAAAAAATAAGGATACTAAAGGACTTTTCATATGTGTTTTTAAAAACAAGTTTTTTTTTCTTAAAAATGCTTAACATGTCAATTTAACAGAACTTATTTTTCGTTAAGTACTAAAATTATATTGGATTTATTTACCTTTAATAAATATTTATTGCCTTAAAAATATAGAAAAATAATTCACATTTTTGCGTCAATTAGTGCTCTTCTAACAGAAAGTTTCATCATTTGTGACGCCATCCTGTGGTTGATGTCTAAGCTTCATTATTATCCTAGGAGCGTAAATGGTCCATTGCAGTCGTGTTGGGACGCTCGTTAAATTAGTATTCAAACTGCAGTATTACCATTCCGTTAACGTTTATAAGTAACTTAATTGTAACTTGCATCAATAAAAATTGTTCAGAAATAACCCTGTGTTAGCTAAAAAAAATTTTAGTTTCAGTCCGGTAAAGTTACTTTACCGGACTAGTAATGTAATGTATCATTTCCCGGACTGAAACCAGTAACGCAATGGATTTTATCACAATACAGTATGAAATAAAGTATAGTACACTAACTGGCATGTTATGGTCATTACACGCTCACATAAATTAAGACACTCGCCTACGCCTCGCGTCTCAAACCTCATCTTCGCGTTTAATAACCATCATAACATGATTGTTATGTGTGTTTGTGTGCTAATCTTCAAAACATGGTACTATTATTATATACCCAGATTTCTTTGACTCTGCATTTCACACACATGTATCTGGATTCGCCTCTTAACAATACATCGCTTGACTTTCTTATTAGGAACACAGCTAGGATTTATAGATCTTTCTCTTTGATTATATCTGAAACAGGATAGACCAATAAATACCGTTAAAAAAATTGTAATAATAATACACTTACTTTTCAAAAAGCTTCAGTATAACTACTAGCTGACAAGAAGAATTACACGTCTTTCGTGATTTTTCTAAAACAAAAGTACTTTTTTAAAGTTGAAATTTAAAAATAGTGCAAACACAATCCAAAATAATAATTTGCCTTGCTTCCAAAGAAAATCATGCCTTCGATAATAATAATAATAAATATATAATACAATTGACTAAATGCTATTGATTTTGTAAGATAAGACTCTAGCCAATGACAGATTCCATTAATTTTGCTTATTTTTATATATTTTTTATTTTCTTCTTAAAAATTGTTTTTGTAATATTATAAAAAACTCCATTTGGTATTATATTTGATTAAATATGTTAGGTTTTTACACAATCCACCCAATTTGCCTGTTAAAATATTTTTCCACCCTTTTGTGTTAAATTACTTTTTATATTTTCTTACATTCTTTCTAAATTTTGTTGTAAAATTTCCCCTTTCTTTAACTTGTAATATTTGGTACTGAAGATGCTTCTTGAGGCGAAACCGGTCTACTGTTAAAATAAATATTGTGAGAAACAGAAACGCAATTTTATTGTTTCATTCCTCTAAAAGTTCCCATTCAAAAAACCCACATGGACACCCTCCAAGGATTAAGACCTCTCTTGTTACGCCAATGCTAATATATAACACAATCTACAAGATCCAAAGTATCTACTTCATATTTTTTATTTTTCAGGTTCAACGTGTCCTTCTTGGTTATCACCTATTTGGTGCCAATCGTATCGATGACCTATACATACGCCATGATTGGTGTCGAACTATGGGGTTCCCAAAGCATAGGCGAGTGCACCCAAAGGCAGATGGAAAATATTAAGAGTAAACGAAGGGTAAGAAACACAAAATGGTCCGTTTTTGCTAGCTTAAGATTCACTACGTTTATACACACCTAAAATCGGTTTTACACAAGGACGGTTTTAAATAAAATCGCTTTCTCCAAGGGTAACAAGGAAACAACAGATTTTTTGGTAATAACCGTTAAAAATAGGCAAACAGTTTAGTTTAAAAATAATATTTGCGTCTAGAACTATTAGCGCTCTTTTATTTTGCTTGGTTGAATTACTGCACACCTCCTGCACACTTTGCTTTGTTTTAAAGTAATCTTTGGTTAGTAAGGGCGCTGAGGCGGTAGGAGTTAACTGACTTTTTAGTTGAGAACGATGTTGACCCAAATTAAAAGGGCGTGAGAATCTTGAGGACTAGACGTTCGCGGTCGAGAATTTGCTGGTGTTAGACGGACTGCATGGTTGTTTCTCGGAAACAGAAAAAGATGATGGCAAGATTAGACAGGCAAAAGCAAAATTGGTCCTCACCATAGACGCTTCATTGTACGTGCATATTAAGGAGGTAAAAACCGCGAAGAAGCTATGGGACAAACTAAAGGCTATGTTCGTGGATTATGGTTTTTAAAGGCGGATTAGTCTGCTGCGGTCTTTGATATCCACACGGCTTGAAGACTGTGAAAACATGGAGTTTTATGTAACCAAGATTGTGAAGACTTTGCAGCGTTTGCCAGCCACAGACTTCAAAATTGATGAAGAACGGATCGGCTCACTCTTACTGGCAGGCCTTCCTGAAAAGTACTCGCCTATGATTATGGCCAATAAACGTAGTGCCTAAAAAACGAAGTTATTGGATATGAAGTTAGATGAAAAGCGTCCAGGCGGTAGTACTTTTGCAGGAAAATTTGGAGAAAAAATATCAAAGAAAAAGGGCGGAACTGCAGACAGTAAAAGTGCAAACAAAGCCGGTAGTAGATCGAGCGGCGTAAGAAAGGAAATTACGTATTTTGGCTGTAGAAAGTTAAGACATTATGAATCTATTTGTTCCGGAAAATTTGACTTAGAAAAAGCGATTTTTAGTGCAAGTTTTCTGAGCGGTCAGTTTGGTAAAGATGACTTTTGCATAGATTTCGGTGCGAGTATGTATATGACGCCGAATATGCATTGGCTAGTAAACAAAAAAGAGCACGACATTAGTGAAATTGTAGTGGCAAATAAGTCCACAGTTTCAGTGGAATGTTCAGGTGATTTGGACATTAAAACACTGGTGGAAGACAGTATATTTGACATTACAGTTCAAGATGTTTTGTCCATACCAGTGTTGACCACAAACTTACTTTCGATGAGTCAGCTGATAAAGCATAGGAACAAGGTTGTATTTAAAACCAGTGGTTGTAAGATTTTTAATCAGCAGCAGGAGTTAGTAGGTACAGCCAGACTCGAAAGTATGTCTACAAACTGGATACACAAGACAGTGTATGTTTACTAAGTGGTTCCAAGAGTATTTTAGGGAAAACCTGGCACAGAAGATTGGGACATGTGAACTCAAAGGATCTGACTAGGATGAAAAAAGGATCTGTAAATGGTTTGAGCTACATAGGAGACGTAGAGCTGAGTAAGTTGAATTGTGAAGTCTGCAACGAAGGTAGACAAACAAAATTACCTTTTCCAGACAAGAAGTCAAGAGCTAAAGCTATATTACAGTTGATCTATTTTTAGTTATGTGGACCCATGGAAGTTAGGTCGACTGGAGGTTCAAAATATTTTATCATTATGGAGGATGACTACAGAAAATGGCTTTTGCATATTTTTGCAAAGCAAATTTTAAAGATTTTAAAGCAATGGTAGAGAAATTTTAAGATCAGATAAAGGGGGTGAATTTTGCAATAAAGAATTTGACAGTTTCTTAAGGCAAGAAGGCATAGTTCACCAGACTACTAATCCACACACTCCGCAGCAAAATGACTGTTTGGAGAGAATGAACAGGAGAGTCATGGAGAGAGCCAGATGTTTGTTGTTGGACAAGTAGTTCTGGGGAGAGGCAGTAAATACAGCTGCATATCTGCAGAATAGGTCAATTGCCTCAGGACTAGATGGAAGAACGCCTTATGAGCTTTGGTATAGACAAAAACCTGATGTTAGGAACCTGAGGATTTTTAGTAGCGAGGGTATGGTCCATGTACCAAAAGAAACAAGGCGAAAGTGTGATAAAAAATTACAAAATATGATTTTTGTGGGCTACAGTGACACAGCAAAGGAGTATAGGCTGTATAACCCACAGATAAGAGATGTTGTGACAAGTAGAGATGTCAATGTCATGAAGGAGACAAGAAAATAAGTAAAAATTGAGATTATCACTGCTAGTAAGAGAGAGCAAGAAGCACAAGTTCCAGTGGGGCTGATAAAACAGATCAATTTTTTGATTTTTTGTCAGAAGAGCAGAGCAGAATGTCAGATACTGATACGAGCGATGAGAAATATGTAGATCCATATGATCAGGAAGAACAAGTACAAGTAAGGAGATCAGGTAGGGAGGCTAAACCTAAGAAATTTGATTATATGTCAAGGTAGGGAGGCTAAACCTAAGAAATTTGATTATGTGTCATTTATGTCATTTGATCAAAGCGGGTTAGCTAAACCAAGTAGTGTCGAAGAAGCTTTGTCAAGGGAAGATTCTGAGCAGTGGAAGTGTACCACTAAGGAAGAATTTGAGTCTTTTAAGGAGAATGAGTCTTGGACATTGAAAGATCTAGCAGAGGGAGCCACATGTGTACAGAGCAAATTTAAGAAGAAAGAAAATAGTGATGTTAGTAGCAAAATGGCTTACTTAAAAGCAGGGTATTGACTATGAGGAGACATTCTCACCTATTGTAAGACACTCGACTTTAAGTTTAGATTTTAATATTACACATCTAGATGTTAAAACAGCTTTTTTAAATGTCTTTTTAAAGGAAATCGTATACATGCGACAGCCAGATAGTTTTGTATGTTCGGATTTAGATAAAAATAGATAGATGGCTCTATCTATGGCCTGAAACAGGCATCTAAAGCGTTGAATGATAGAATAAATACAGTTTTGCAGGATTTAGGATACAAGAAATCCAATTCTGAACCATGTTTGTTGATTTAAAATAAAAATATTCAAGATTTGACAGTCATTGCGTTGTCTGTTGATGATTTTTTTGTTTTTTTCTAACAATAAGCAGGAATTGGATTTTTTGAAAAGCGAGCTAAGTTCTAAATTTAAAATAAAATATCTGAGTACTGCAAAAAAATGTTTAGGAATGAAAGTTGACAAGAATGTTATAAAGTTAAGCCAAGAGAGATATATCGAACAGTTGCTTTATACGTTTAACATGGTAGAATATAAGCCAGCTATTACATTAATAGAGAGCAACTTAAATTTTACGGAGGAAGGCCAAAAAATTGATGCACCTTACCAGCAGTTAGTAGGAAGTTTAATGTACTTAGCTGTACTTACTAGGTCAGATATAGCATTAAGTGTGAGTTTGTTAAGCCAGTTTAATAATAATTTTACGAGTGTTCATTGGAAGTATGCTAAAAGGGTATTCAAATATCTTAAGGGTACTAAAGATTATGGCATACATTTTTCAAAGGAAAACACAGAGCGTAAAAGATTTGTTGACGCTGACTGGGCCAGCAGCAATACGTTGGACATGCGGTCCTACACGGGATTTGTTTTTAAATTAAACGGTTCCGTGGTTTCTTATGAAAGTTCTAAACAGAAAACCGTAGCTTTGTCTAGCATGGAGGCAGAATATATGGCCATGTCAGAGTGTGCTAAAGAGGCTGAAATTTAATGCAGGAGTTGATGGGAAAAGAGCAGTGTATAGAGGTTTTAAATGATAATTAATCAGAGTGCATTGTGTCTGTCCGCAAATCCTATGTCTCACAAACGGTCGAAACACCTAGATATTCGACATCATTTTGTGCGAGACGCAATTTCAAATAAATTCATTAAAGTAGAATATTTGCGCACAGATGAAAGGCCTGCAGATGTTTTGACTAAAAGGTATAACTGGTTAGGCAAGATAGGCTTGCATAAATAAGTTTTTTTTTTAATGTTTGAGCGGGGGTGTTAAAAATAGGCAAACAGTTTAAAAATAATATTTTCGTTTAGAACTATTGGCACTCTTTTATTTTGCTTGGTTAAATTACTGCACACCTCATGCACACTGTATCAGTGCTTTGTTTTGAAGTAATATTTAGTTAGTAAGGTGACTTTTATGAGGGCACTTATGATTCAATGTAAAGAAATGTGACTTTAAAATAAATCAGTTGTTGACAGAATCTTCAACGGAACACTTTGCGTTTTATTTTCTCATTTCGTCAGGCGTTTTTTAATTAGTTTCAACAAAAACAGGGTTGACTATTTATTTAGGTTGGAAGCAATGCTCTAAAACGTTCTAAAAGTGTTTCATCATCATAGGCAATAGCTCGATACCGAGTATGATTTTCCTCTACTCTGTATCGTCGCTATCTGTTGTGCGTTTTTTGATGGCTATGTAAGCCAATTCTCGAGCCGCACACCCTTCCACTGTCCTGGCACACCCAGTCTCCGGCAGCAGCCGGGTGTTGTTGATCATCCATTCTTCCATTTTGTCGCTCCTTTCTACGTTTTCTCTTTTCCGTCTCTAGTCTACGTCGTTGCTCTTCAAAAGTTTGAGCTCCCTCATGGACTGTTCGCCGCCATGAAGCCCTATCGTTTGCCGTGGTCTCGAAGTTGTTTATATCGATGTGACTCTTCCTGCCTTTGAAAACGTCCTTGTACCTTTTTTGTTGACTTCCTTGATTTCTTTTTCCCTCCTTCAGTTGTCCATAAAATATCTGCTTTGGTAGACGTGTTTCGGGCATGCCGATAATATGACTAGTCCAACGAAGCTGGTGCTTGAAGATAAGGGCTTCTATACTATTTGTTCTGGCTTCTTCTAAAACACTTATGTTTGTTCGTCGGTCTTGCCATTTGATTCTCAGTATTCGTCTAAAACACCTTAGGTGATATTTTTTTAGTCGTCTGATATGCCTTCTGTAAGTGGTCCACGTATGCTAGAGTTGGTATTATAACTGTGTTGTAGACACGAAGCTTAGTCTCCGCATTGATGTCGTGATTGTTGCAGACTCTCTCCGAAAACCGTCCGAACGCTGCGCTAGCACATTTTAGTCGATGCTGTGTTTCTGCGTCAATAGTTCCATTTGTTGATAGGTGGCTCCCAAGGTATGGGTAATGTTCTACGTTCTGTAGAGGATAGCCATTTATGGAAATGTTTGGAGTTTGGGGATTCGTACCTGGTTCTGGTTGGTGAAGAATTTGCGTTTTGGCAAGATTAAAAGTGTTTATACTGACCCTAAAATCCGTTTTAGAGCGATAAACCACCACTTTAAGAGGCCCGTATAAAAAAAGTAATATTGCTATTGGAGATCTGGCATATTACCCATACCAGGAAAAATATGCGCCTGCATACCCTTCGTTCCCGCATGACTATCTTCTTGAGATAGTTGTCCCTGACAGATATGCGGGGTGGCAGACGAATACATTTAGAAAGAGAAAAAATAGTAACTATGATAAGCTCGCAAAAACGAACCGAACGTTTAAATTTAAAATCTCTCTATTAAAATAGTGGCCATAATTGCGTTTGTATATGTGCGTGCATGTTAAAAAAGTTCCTGGCCTAATATACAGGGTGTATTTTAAATGATACAGCAAACTTCAAGGGGTTATAGTTTAGGTCAAAAAATGCAAAAAACTTCCTATAAATGTGGGTCCTATTTCCCACCGTTAATGAGTAGGTAATTAATTAATTAATTTAAGAAATTCTAATCTTATTTTCTTACTTTTTTGAAAAAAAAACTAAAAAAATTGATGATAATATTAGAGGCAAAGAGATTATATAACATACTTTTTAGGTTTTTTTCACAAACAAAGCAGATCTTATAGAAAATGTAACGAAAAAAAGACCAGCATTTAAAATAACTGAAATCTGGCAATACCGCCCTTTTCACCAAACATAATAACTTTCCGTAATACAAACATATGTTTGATATGCAGGGTTTGAATAAACCAGCAACAAAATCATTATCAAATTTAGAGTTTGTGTATTTACTACACTGTAGGTCCTGCTTACTTAGTATGACATGATAGTATACGATTCAAGTTTTCATTTTTTTCGAGGTTATTAAATCAACCATTTTGTTTTATAGGAAAATGCCTCAGAGTAGCGCTAGAAAGAGTGCTTCAGAATGGACTGAGGTTTTAGAATCCAGTAATAAAAGTAGAGTCTCCAAATACTGAACCAGAATCGTTTTTTTTTTATAATTTGCCTTAATGCCCATCTAGTGCAGCATCCATTGAAAAGCATTTTTTAACTTATGGTCTTATTTGGAATAATAAAATAAGAAATTGTTTGGGATTAGAAAAAGATTTGCAACTGGTCAAAGTTTATCGAACCTTACGATCACATTCAAACGACTGGTAATAATATACCTTTTTTACGTTTATTTATTTTATTAATAATTTAAAAATCCACTTTTCAAAAAACCCTACGTGTTTTTTTCTAAGTGGGTTTAACCCCAAAAAAAAACCCAGCGGGTTTTTTCGGTTATCCACTGGGCAGCCAACTCTACTTTAAAGACATTCTATAATCCCTCCACAGTATTTTGGGACAGTTTGACTTTCAATTCGTCACACCAAGAATAAACAAACGCATGAAGTACTTACCGCGAAAACCACGATATTGGAAATACAGAACAGTATTATAGAGTTTCTATGTAATTTAGAAATAAGTTCTAGACAAAATCATTTCGGACAAAAAAGTGGTTTTGACCTGAACATATTCATACCAAGTTTTGTACAACGTGAAGCCAAAACTAAGGCAAAATTAACTAGTCGTTTCTAAATACGATAAACTGTTTAATTAATTCAAAACACAAATTCTTGAACTTTTATTGGGAGAAGTCAGTAGGTATTTGAAAACAGTCTTGTTCAGAAGTAGGCAAAAGATTAAATCAAAACATACCTGATAAAATTTTCGAGGCAATGAGCAAGTGTGGCAATATTTTTCCAAAGTAGGGCATAAATTGCAATACTATAACACCTTTGATATTTACGGTATTAGACATTAATTTTGTGTTAAAAGTGGCATTTGTAGTGTCATTTTCTTAAAAAATTTTCGCCTGCTGCGCTTTGAAACCATTGATATATTTACAATTTTAGTTTAATTTTAACTAAAAAATGCACTTTTAGTGCAATTTTCTTAAAAAATTTCGCCTGTGGCGCTATGATACCGTTGATACTCACGTTTTTAGTTGAATATAACTCAAAAATTGTATTTTTAATGTAATTTTCTCAAAAATTCTCGGCGCATTTGTTCCTCATAAAAGCTATGCTTTTATATTAGTTTTTTTTCGTATCGAAACCACCCCTCCCCTGTTCAAATGGCTGGGACCGCCACTGCTCAATGTATTTTTGTAACCCGTTATGTAACGCAACTTGTAACCTTAACGACGATATTACATTGCCAGTACATCAATTGTCCTAAACATTTACGTAAAGTATGTGACTTGCATGTAACATTTAATGTTACATGGCTAGGTAAAATTATTTTTTTTTTAATTTACCTCTAACTTGTTAAATATTGGTTCAAACAACATAAAAATTATGTTTGTGTGCTTTAAAATATTTGATATTCGCGGTTACACCTTAAACAAATAAAAAGAAATTAAAAAAGAAAAATTGTGAGCCGACGGGATCCGAACTCTTAATCCAAAGGTGATACCGGAAGGTTTCAGCGCCTTAGACCACTAGACCATCTCGGTTTTCTTGAGAACTCTCACCAACTTACGGTATATTAATACTGTGATGTCATTGGTTACGATTTTTATAGAAAATAGGGAGTTGGTTTTTTTTAATAATAATTTAATTCATTTTTTTTAATAAAAAAAAATTATATAGAAATATTGAATCACAATTAATTGAATCATAAATTGGCGAAAGTAAAAAAAATCAAATCCTAAAATGATCGTGCGTTAATTACTGCGAATACATATAAATTTATACTTATAGGTATATTTTCCCTTTCGTGGGAAGTTATCAAAAAAATCGCAGGATTTTCATAAAAACAGTAAACTTTTTGATATCATTCCTTACTTTTTAAAACATTTTCGCCATATTTGGGTTAAAAGTTTCATTAATTTTGGAATTTTTACATAAAACTTACAATTGCATTTAGTCATTTTCCAATAAGCAACCACGTAATTGTTTTAAAGTTGACATTAATTGAGCTCACGATACTGCTGCTTTCATGTAATCATTAGATTAAACTTGTTTCAAATGAAGAACCAAATTTGTTTTAAATTTGATATTTAATAAACTTGCAATATTGTTATTTTTCAGTTACTTTATCTTTTACATTTCTTGTTAAATCCAAGATTAAATATTAACGTAAAATTAGTGCTTCTTTCGTGTATCAGCGATACTTCTACATAGAATGTTAATTTCGAACTAACATTTTACTTTTTTAAACATTTCTCTTAACGTATTCAGAGCTACACTAATTTTACATGTTTTTAACGTTGAATGAATGGCTACATGACTACGTGATTTAATTTTTAAATTTATTTGTCAAAGATCTTTTGTAAAGGATGTTTGATAAAACATTTTACAGTGTAATACACCATATTTTATAAAATAAAAGAAATATTTTATAAAATATGGTAAATTGCACTGTAAAATATTTCACCAAATATCTTTTATAAAAGATATATATAGTAAATCTTATAGTGTAATATCGGCCTTACACTTTTTCGTCAGTGAAGAAAATTGGTAAAATAAATATTTTACAATGCGGGGCAGACGCGTCTTGGACACTAAGGATACATTTTTCAAACGGAATAGTTCATGAAAATACATCATAAATCATTCGACTACAATTTCTTATCCATACTTTGTTACACCTTAATGAGCTGACATAGGTGCAATAAATAATAAAGAAGAGCCGATCATTGAGCTTAGAAAAAAAAATAACACATGCCGAACTACAAGTATACGTTTACATATGGTACTTTTAAAAAACAAAAAGGATCCCCATAAAGTTGAATAATATGACTAATTTTGGAGAGTTTTAATTAATATCATTATCCTGCAACTGACCGTATTATTTTCTTTTTGTGCGCCGCTTTAACTTGAAGCATATTTAAATGAGTTAGATAAACGTGGTCAAGATTAAAACTAGTTTGGTTGGGGCTGTGACACATTAACAAAAAATTTAAAAAAGGTGGATCCAAAAATTTATCGTCAGTTTTACTTCATCAGTACCAACGTTTAGAAGGGTGTTATTTCGCGAGGCATCTCCAGCTTTTCCAGTTCATACTTTTGTGACTTAGTTTTTATTTTTTCGTTTGTTTTTTTGTGAGGAAGACAGTTTGAACATCTTCTTTAAAACCAACATTAGTAAGTGAAAAATTTAATCTAATTCTTTGATAAATCTATCGTTTAATTTCGCCGCGACTCGCTCTAACCGTTTCGTTTTCTATTTTGAAGGTAAGCCTATGATGCGGTGTTGTCATATTTTGGAAAAAATCGTAGAATTTCGATGTCATTTTTTCAAAAACTGTAGAGTTTTGACCCCCACTTTATTGGGATTTTTTGTTCAGTATATTTTATATTATCACCCCGTTAAATATGGTGCATCATTTATGTTACACCCTGTATATATTATTGTGTGAAATACAATGGGTAGCTTACTCTTTATGTCTTAATTGTTATCGGAGTTGAACACAGTTGGTCCATGGTCCCAACGGGCCCATATGGGCGGCCTACGTGTTGGAATGGCACTCGCAAGGGTGCTAACCACCACTGACTATACATTCACACTTATTTGATGATCCATGTGAAGGATAATGTGTTTAGAAAAAGTGCAGTTGGTCATGCATATTAAGCTCGTGCATTACAAACTTACACTTTTCTGCTCCTTGGAAAAAAAACAAATATTAATCTTATTTTTTAAAATTACTTGTTTATAATTTTCCAAATTATTTGAATACATTAAGCGCAATTTTGCTCAAAACTTCTTTAGGCCCTATTTATTAAAAAAATTAAAAATCCTTGGTATTACGTCTGGGAGGAGTCGTTCCTGTTCCCTATGAGAGATAGCTTTCTTTCTGAGTCGAATTTTATGGTCATTATTCCTATCAGGGGCCTAATTCTGGCCGTAATAGAACGACCTTACACTGAGAAGTGACCACTTCTACTAAAATCCAAAATTCCGTATTATGCAACGTCCTACTGGGGTGTGTTCGAAAATTGTTACCCAAGGTTAAAGGTTATACTTCGGCTAGCCCAAACCGTTCGAAAATGACGGAGGTAAAAGTAATGACGTCATACACCTCTGTTCGCCCGGAGTGCGCCATAATCGCCGTGGTCTTGAGCTGGGTAGAAGTTACCGCGTCTGCGCAATAATGCGTTGATCTAAGAATTACGTTTTTATTGTTTACTTTTTTAGTCTGGGTGAACAAAAAGTGCATTTTCCACAAAAATAATGATATTTGAAGCAATTCACGTTGCTAATGGACCCTTCCCATAAACTGAAATAAAATTAACCTTTAAAACAAATCCAGCACTCGCATCCGAAAATTCAAGGGGATATTCACTCCAGGGTGACCCACTGATTTTTGATGAGGTCATAAACATTACCTTACCCTACCCTCGCCTCACCATCAACTTTTATTTTCAACTGCTGAAAGACGGTCAAGTTTGCCCTACAATGCTCATAAGCGACTAAAATATCGATTGGGCACATGACGCTTCCATCCAATAGCGTGAAATAATATTCGAAAAATCCCATCCACTGGGTTAAAGCAATGGTTACTAAATCGTTTTAGTAACCATTGGTCTAAGGCTGAAGGCACAGTTAAAAACGCAAGCTACTAGATACTAGCGACAGAATTTCAAAGCCTTTAAATCAATGCTATAAGTTAAAATAATCCTACTAAATACAAGCTACTAGTGACAGCTACAAAATACCAAAGTTTTGGTATTTAGTATCTTGTAATTTGTATTTTGTTAACAAAAATCGCGCCAAAAAGTAAGGTTAGAAATCACTGTAATCTGTAGTTAGTATCTTGTATTTTCAATGGTGCCTCCATCTTAAGCGAGATGTATCGATTTCGTTACTTCTTTTACTTCAAGAGTTTTTTTTTTAAACATAATTTTGCTTAAGGTGGTCATTTATGAATAACACAATGAAGTAAAGAACTTCGTAGGAGAACGGAAGAGAATATAATTTCTCTTCGCCTCTATCATCGAGCTGAATAACACTTGCACATACCTATGCCGCAATAATTTAAATTAAAAAAAAAAAATGGTTGAATCAAAATAAAAACAAAATTATGTGGGGTTATGGGCGCTGAATATTTCTATGCGAATTCCTAGTAATCCCAGCGAACCAGTAAGGTTCTCTTGGTTTTTTGATAGACTAGGGGTAATTCCCGCGCAGCGCTAGGCCTTTTTCGGAGGGCGACCGCACACGCGGAGTGGTTTCATATTTGCTTTAGAACAATGTTTTTGAAAACACATTGAAAGATAAACATAACCTCGAATGGTTTTCTGTCAGAAAACGTAAAAATACTCTTCTGTCCCACTGCGGCCCGATTTAAAGTTTGTTGACAGAACACCTGCAGTTACCATGGAATCGTATAAATTCTGCAATCTATCGGCCAACACTTGAAATGCGTGTGTCTTCCAAATTTAATGAAGTGTGATTGATTGATCGGTTTTCTTTTCCGGAGTGCACAGGCTTTTAAAAAAAAGGAAACTTAGTTTTTATTTTCACTAAGGCAAGGAAATATAAAAAGGAAAAATGTAGTCCAGAGGAAATTGTGAGTATATCTCTATTTTCTTTGTAAATCAGGTTTGTTCTAAACCGCAATTATTTTGATTCGCAATTTTTAATTGAGAATTTTGAAAAATTTTTCAGATATTTTTGTTAAGCATTTAAAAATGATAACCTCTGCAAAATTTCAGCTAATTCTGATGTTTAGTTTTACCTGTGCCCTCTGGCAAAAGATTACTTTTAGTTGTACTTTTTTTACTTAAAATCTGGGGAGAAACTAATAATTTACCAAGCAAGTTTACGTGTGCTGAAAATGACATGTTTTAGGGTTTTTGTCAAGCATTTTGAAGTTGTCAGTTTTGTTTTCAAAAGTTGATGTTTCTCTCACGTAGTAAAGGGTGCTTCTCAGAAAATATTAACAATTTTTAAATGCAAATATCTCTGAAAAGAAAGAGTTTACAAAAATATATTTTACTAATTCTTGTTCATAAAAACCAATTCTACCTACAGTTAAAGTCTTTCTAGGGAATTTTGAATCACTCTGTATATTATCGTTTGTATATTAGACCGGCCAATTTAAAACAAATCTTACCTAAAAATAAAAAAAAAATGTATCAATAAAAAGTAGAAACTTGCTAGTTAAGTTGAAACCGCTTATGGATTCTTAAATTTAATAAAAACAGAAAAAAACTTCAAAACATTCAAAACACGCATACTTACATATATTTAAGAATCTATCTTAGTTTAGAAGATAAAAAAAACTTATTCAACAGTCCGTAAAGCAGCACTATATCGTCTCCTTAGAATTACATGGTTCTATCGTTCTAATAGTTGTGTTGTTGTGTTTGAGCTCAACAAATCGACGATTTTAGTCAATATAAATTGTGTTTTAAATGTTAAAAAATACACCAAAAGTTCAATTACGTAATCAGCTATACAACGAACCACAAGGTAGGCCAAAATTTTTAGTAATTATTGTTCGAAATAAGAAAGTAAACACCGCACTACCACAAAAATCAGATAACGTAAGGTCGAAAATTGTCGCCAAAACCGAAAAGATCCGGCGACTAAAAATTAGTACCACTCTCGCTGCTGACTGAGCTGTGCCAAATTGCTTACTGTTTAGGAACTAAAACATCGCCTAACGGATTAATGGGGGAGCCAACAACATTAATTGAGGTATACCAACCCCTCTCGAAACAAAACTAAGACCAAACAGCAGCACTTATCGGCCACATCAAAAGGAGCGAGGAAAGTCTTAGAAAGGACATCAAGACATCTAACAAGAAACTTGAAAAAGTGGAAGAAAGAAACTTATTAATCGAAAGGAAGATTAGAAAAAATAACGTGCTCCTGTTTAGACCAAAAGAGGACAACAGAGAAAGAAGTAACGACGAATTGGTAGAATACACAATAAAAAAATTAAACCAGCTATTTTCGCTTCAAATTAACAAAAGCGACATTAACAATATTTATAAGCAAGGAAAGGGCGAAACAGCTATTATTTTAATAGAGTTCTTGTCTTATCTTAAAAAGGCAGAGTTATTTAAAGATCCAGAAAAGTTAAGAGGTTTAAATAAATCTAATTACGCTATTGCGGATGACTTTTGTGAGGAAGACAGAAGAGATTTAAAGATATTAAAAGAACAGCTAAAAAAATTTTAAGAAGAGGGCAAAGAGGCCAAGATAAAAGATCTAAAGCTTAAAATTAACAATAAACTATATACTGCAAAAGATCTCGAGGGGCCAACGGAATCAGAGGCAGAAATAGAGAATAGCGAGTCTGAAGATTCCTCAACAGAAGAAGAGGAGGAAGACGAAGAAACTGTAGCTAGAAGAGCCACTAAAAAAACTAGCTCCTCTCTAGATCAGCTGAGTATTCGAAGCAGCTCGAATAAGAGAAAACAAAACACGCCAACACCGGAAACGAGAAAAACAAGATCCCACAAGAAGAAAAAATACTAAAGAAAGATTCTTTAAACAATTTGATTTAGATTTGAATATACCTAAATTTTGCATTTAAATACCGTACTAAAATTTCATATTAACCTTTTTTATCTTTGTTTCCAATAATATTTTTAATGAAAATATATTTTTTGTTCTAATATATTATTTTTTTAATATTTATAGGTTTAGTTTGTTTTATTTATATTAAAGAAATACTACATATTGGATCTAGTTCCCTTTTATTAAGTATTTTAATTAAATTAAATAAAAATGGACAACTACCTTCAAAATTTTATAGTTCAAGACATTTGCACTGCAGTTACCAAAAGCATTCGAAAATGTAAAAATGCCCTCATACAAACACCAGGTAATGATTTTAAAATTGTGCAACAAAATATTAGAAGTTTAAACAAAAATTTTGGGTCACTTTACAAGAGATTTCTCAAACTACACAATGTATTGTTCTGACAGAAACTTTTCAAATTCCCGATACAAGTTTACATAATCTAAGGGGATTTAATTTAATATATAGTGAGGGAGATTTCAATACGCACGATGGTGTAGTCATTTATTTAAAAGAGACCATACCTTTTACTTATAAAATTTTAAAAATAGGGGAACAAAAATCTCTTGAATTATCTTTAAAATATAAAGGTCTTTCTTTTCTTATTACTGGCATATACCGATCACCTTCAACAGATAAGCAGGAATTCTTAAAAAACTTTTCTGATTATCTTAAAATACGGGATAAAAATCACCATATTGATTGATTGATTGATATTTTGGGGGACATAAATATAGATATTTTGGAAACAAATAAAATATTTGAAGATTACTTAAATTTGTTATATCAGGAGGGATTTCTTTCAACGATAAATAAAGGCACCAGATCGGAAAACAAAAAGATTTCTTGTTTGGATCATATTTTTTTAAGGAAAAAAAACATTGTCAAATATGAAAAGTGTATTCCTATTGTTTTCGAGTCCAACGTAACAGATCATTACATTACTTTTTTACAAATAATTCTTCCAATAAATAAAAACTTAAATTATTAAATAAAACGAACCATATAACAAAACGAATACTTAATGAAAAAATATTTTTACAAAAGCTGGAGCTAGAAAAATGGGATTCTTTTTATCATGAACCCAACATTGATAAAGCGACAGAAATATTTCTAAAAATAATTGAAAAGCACAAAAATGACTCCACAAAAATAATTAAAAAGCAAATGGCATCAAAAAAATCACCGTGGATTACAAGATCAATAATAAAATCAGTAAGAAAGAAAAATAATTTATTTAAACAAAAAACAAAATCCTACAGAACAAAACAAAGCTAATTATACAAGACACAAAAACAAATTAAATCGGTTAATAAAAACAACCAAGACAAAATATATACAAAATAAAATAGAATCAAATAAAAGCAATTCCAAAGTAATTTGGGATGCTATCAATGAAATATGTGTAAGTAACAAAAATACAATAATTAATGAAATAAAAGATCAAAACGGGACAATAACACACCAAACAAAAGATATTGCTAATTCATTTGCATTATTCTTCAGGAACGTTGGAAGAAACCTCGCCAAAAATATCAAAAAATATAATATTGCATCCATAATAAACAAAAATACAACAAACAAGAAAATACCACCATTTTACTTTAAATTAACAAGTAAACAAGAAATAATAACAACTATTAAATATTTCAAAAACAAAAAAGCTCCTGGCATTGACTATGTTACAAGTGAGTTAACAAAAAAAATTCAAAATTCATTGCGGAACCATTAAAAGAAATAGTTAACAAATCATTTATTACAGGATCCTTTCCAAATATTTTTAAAAGCACAATTATAAAGCCTTTACATAAAGCTGGAGATAAGACTAATGTTTCCAACTATAGGCCAATTTCACTTATAACAAGTTTTGCCAAAATTTTTGAACAAATTATAAAAAAGAGGCTAAATGATTTTTTAGAAAATAACAAGGTTTTTTCTGATAAAAAATTCGATTTTAGGCAACAAAAGTTAACAGAAGATGCAATAGAATACCTTACCACTCACATATACAAAAATCTAGAAGACAAACAACCATCTCTTGCTGTATTTCTAGACTTATCCAAAGCTTTCGACACAGTTGGACACACCGAACTACTTAACGAACTTGACAAAATAGGAATACGCGGAAAAGCATACGAACTTATTAAATACTATCTAAAACAAAGACAACAACTAGTAAAACTAAAAGAAGCATTAAGCGACCCTAAAACTATTGAATACGGCGTTCCTCAGGGCACTGTTTTAGGACCATTACTTTTTAATATTTACCTACATAGAATTTTTGAACTTGATATTGACGGAGAAGTTTTAAGTTTTGCAGATGACATAGCCATACACTTTACAGCCAACAACTGGGAGAATCTAAAATTAAAAGCAGAACTGGAAACAGAAAAAATTGTACACTACCTTACAAACATGAACTTAACAGTTAATTACGAAAAAACAAAATTTCTACCGTTTACATTGTACACCAACAATCTACCGACATTTAACACATTGGACTTATTTACAAATAAAAACTGTAATTGCTTACCAATCTCCATAGAAAAAAAAATAAAAATTAAGTATCTTGGAATTTTTATTGATGCATACCTACGATGGGATGCACACAGAAAATTTGTCACAAACAAAGTTAGACAGTTATTACACAAATTTAAAATTTTAAAAAACTTCTTTAAAATAAAACATTTGAAAATGCTTTACCAAGCACTTTTAGAACCCCATATAACCTATGGAATTATCGCCTGGGGTGGTACAACAAATAATCATTTGGATAGCCTGGAAAAAATTCAGAAGTGGTGCCTTAAAATCATTTATAACAAACCCTACCGTTACTCGTCAGACTTATTATTTGAAGAATCAATGACATAAAAAAACTGTTTATTTACTCAGTTGTTTTAAGGCAACACAAACATAAAACAAATTTAATTAAGGTACAACATAGATACAACACAAGACAAAACGAAATCACCTTTAGAGTACCAAGAGTAGAGAAAACCATAACTCAAAGAAGTTTTTACTTTTTAGGTCCTAGAATATACACTGTCTAGCCGAACATATTAAAAACACTGATAAATTAAAATTATTTAAAGAAAGAGTAAAACAATGGCTCATGCCAATATCCAGACAAATAGTGCATAGCTGGATTGACTTTAAAAACATTTATAACGTTTAAAATTAAGTTACAAACAAATTACAAGAGTAAAATATAAATACAAAATATTAAACTACTCCAATTATGACCTAAAACTCCTTAATACTACCAATACGAAATTTAAAAAAAAAAAACAATATTTAGTATACGTCGTTATATAAATATATCTAAACTTAATTTTTAAAGGTTTATAGAATGATTAGTACAAAAGTATCATTTAATTTTTTTTCTGATAAGAATATTATAAATTTTTATTTGGTAACCCATTTTGCTAAAACAAAGCAAACATTTTGGGCAAACAAGCCATTGAGGCTTTAAAATGCCTTTAAAATGTTTATTTGCGGCTAAAAAATGGAATAGGATTAAGAATTTTTTGTACGTAATTTTTATTTTTTTTTTTTTGCTGTAAATAAACATTATTCTATTCTATTCTATCTACCTGCCTTGCAACTTTTGGCAATTGCATTTTTTAAAATTCATGCTCTAGAACTATACCATCTGTTTTGTTTAAATATTTTAAACTAATAATATAATTTCACTTAATTTCGAAGAGTTTTTAAAAAGTTGGTCTGATCTATTTTTTTCCACAGGAAACTATGTTGGGAATTTGGAACCTTTGGTTGCACTAAAACAAAATTATAATTGTTTTCCACAAACCAAAACTACACTTTTTTGCACTCGACGCGCGTTTCGCTAACAACGTTAGCATCATCAGGAGACGATAAACAATAAACTAAATTAATCTACGCTCTATCTTATATACAATCCTTTAGTGGGCGGAGATAAGACTAATAATTTGTGATTGATCACGATTTTTAATCCTATCTCCCCTCAACCAAAGAATAAAGTTTACTAAACGGGATGGGTCCTCTATCTTTATATAAAATATTTCTGGATTTAATGATTTCCATACTTTCATATGCATTCAAAAGTCTTTCGTTTGGCACACTTTTTAGAAGTTTTAGGTTATCTAATGTGAATCTATGATTGTTTTCAAAAGCATGCTCGGTCACACTTGACTTTTCTGTTATTCCGTATTTTAAGTGTGCTAAGTGTTCTTTAAAACGTGTTTGAATAGAGCGTCTCGTTTGGCCAACATATTTTTTGTCACAATCCATGCAACTAATTTCGTAAATTCCAATTTGTTCTAGAACTGTAGTTTTATCCTTGGGATTTCCTAGTAAGCTTCTTATTGTGTTACCGGCTTGATATACTAATTTAAGACCGGTGTTATCAAATACTTTTTGTAATCCTTTCGTATAATTGGGATTATAAGAAATTGATACAAATTTTGAGTCGCAGGTATCTTTTTGTCTGAAAAAAGTGGAATTCCGAAAGGTATTTTGAAAAGAATGTCTATTTATCAACTTATTTATTAAGCCTTCATCATAACCGTTTACGCCAGCTATATTCCTAATCCTATTCTTTTCTGCTTCAAATCTTTCTTTATTTAAGGGGAAATTTACTAATCTATATGTTAAAAAGTGCAAACTTGCAAGCTTATGTTGTAAGCAATGAAAAGAGTCATTTGGAATGTACCTGTTGGTGGCCGTTCCTTTTCTGTATAGGTCAAAGTCCAATTTATTTTTATTTCTTATAACTAAAGTGTCTAGAAATGGCAGTGTACTGTTGTTCTCTGTTTCATAAGTAAATTTAATTGTGGGAAATTTGTTATTTATTTTTTCCATAAAATTTTTAACACTAGTTACTTTAGTGTTGAATACTGCAAACACATCGTCTACATACCTGAACCATATTCTGGGGAAATACTCAAATTCTTTACTTATATCTGATTCAAATTTGCTCATAAATAGGTTGGCGATAAAAGGTGATAAACTATTACCCATTGTGGTTACAGTTTAGGTTATTTTGTTTTGGTTGTTTTTTCTTAGTAGTTCCTCCAGGTATTGTAAGGTATTGGGGACCGGCACACTAGGGAACAATGAACTAACATCAAACGAGGTTAAAATTTCACCTTCTTGGAGTGAAATATCTTTAGCTTTGTTGATAAATTCAAGGGAATTTTGAACAGAAAAACCTTTTTCATTTATAGGTAAATTTTCAAACTCGTTTGCTAGCCATTTCGAAATGTTGTAAGTAGCTGATCCTACAGCAGAAACTATAGGTCTAACCGATTTTCCAGGCTTGTGGATTTTTGGAAGACAATACACTTTCGGCATAGTGGGATTGCTTACTTGTAGTTTATATTTAATATTGTTAGTAATAATATTGTTACATTTTCTAATTGTGTTTTTTTACTTCGTTAATCATTTTTGGTAAAGGGTTCTTTGGGACTTGTTTGTAGGGTCCATTTTTTATTAGGTTATCTACCCTTTTGAAATAATCTGTTTTATCTAATATAACAACTTTATTATCCTTGTCAGCCTTTAGATAGAAAACATCTTTTACTCTCAAACTTTAAATTGTTTTATTGTGATTTAGTGTACTATTTTTATTGTTTTGAATGACGTTTTGAGAGATCTGATATCGGCAAGCATCTCACACATAGCCCTTTGTGCTTTCTGAAAGACTAGAGATTGAACTTTCAATATTTGCAATAATATCACTTAAATTATCTTTTTGTGGGGGCAGAGCAAAATTAAGACCTTTGTTTAAAGGTGATATTTCTTTGTTATTAAAAGTTTGAGAGTATAGGTTTTCTACAATGTTTGCGATTTCCTTCGACTTTTTTGGTTTTGGTTCAGAACGTTTTAACTTTTGTAGCTTTTTATTAAGTGAAGACATCTTCTTCGTAAATTTTTTTTCAATTACTACAAACATATGTCTTTGGAAATCGTACCATTCTTCGAAGTTCTTATCACTAAGTCTAAATGTCAACTTTTTAAACAGTCGGTCGGCTTGAAGCATATAGTAGTAGGGGGTTGATATATTTAAAAATCCATAAATTTTGAACCAATAATGCTATGAATATGCAGTTTTCAGATTTGAGTTTTACTAAATATATCCTTATAATGGATAAAAAAAGCTATGGTGATGGGTGTGGGGTGATTGAAAGGGTGAGAAGGGTTGATATATTTAAAAATTCGTAACTTTTGAACCAAAGCTGCAGTTTTTAGATTTAAATTTACTCAGTATTTCCCAAATAAAAAAAATACACTAAGAAGCAGAAAGTAATTAATTAAATGAAAAATAAGTTTTAATATAGCTCTCCATTTTTAAAACGGACTAAAAAGTATAAAATAATTTGTGTTCGTGGAGATTAGCGATAAAAAAAAACGTGAGACGCATGCAATAAATAAACGTAAGAACATAATTTAATTTAACTTTTTTTGTATAAAGTTAATTATAAATGATTGGGTAGGTCGCATCAGGCCACAAAAACAAGAAGAAAACAAACAATTGGTTTTCAAATAAAATAGTTTTATTGGCATTTATTTAAGAAAATTAAATGAATTAATGCAAGTTTAATAAAAAAATAAATTCTTAGGGCTTTTAAATGCACTAGTTTGCAAAAAAGAATACTTACTTAAAGTTACGGTTCCTATGATTCTGCTGACGCATGCGGCTGATCGACTGCGTCTGACTTATACGGTTGAATATAGGCACGAAACGCAGACGAGCCAAAGAAAACGATTACTTGCGTCAGACGCCCGATGCGCTTGCCGCATCATAGAAAACGTACCTTAAAAGGGAAGGGGGATATTTTTATTTAAAAACGGCAAAAAGATAAAGGTAAGATAAAAGTCAGGACTGGCAGAGGAAATAAGTATAATCAAAATCGCGACTAAATATATTTTCAAATCATCCACTTGGAACTTTGTAATTTTCTTAATAAATCTGAAACTACCCACCGGTTTGTTTCTATTTATTTCTTGTTTGATAAAGCTCATAATTATACATTAATTTTTGCAAAAAAGTTAAAATGTCAAAATGTTGTAGATAGAACCTTGTAATTCTGATGTGACGATATATTATAAAGTATTCCTGAAAAAATTCATCCACTGAGTAATATGCACGAGCCAGCAAAAAATTCTTAATAGTTTTCCATCCTAACATTGTCCGAAGTTTTATTATACATTTTAACACCTCTATAAATGGAGAAATGCTGGATTAAAGCGAAATGACGAATAGGTAGTGGTATTTTATTTATGTGGAAACTCTGAACGATTTTTATGAATGAGGCATGCCCAAATAGCATTTTTCCGTTTTCGGACTAGTTTTGTACGGCATCTAATGTCAGAGAGAGTATAAATATAGTCAGTTAACGACTTTAGTAGTTTAAGTCAAGGATTATACTTTATCTTTCGTTGTTACGACGTCTTAGCTTGTATAGACGGACGTAAGTCATCAAGATAACGTTTGGAGCCGTTATGTGTAGTCTTGTGCAGATTCCCGACAACGCTTCGACATCTTTAAGGAGAACATTGGCATGTAGTACAGAGTAAGACGTTAGCCCGACGTCTGAACTTGTAGCACTTGTGTTAATAAAGTTTTCTGACGACGGTCCAATGTCTGTGCTGCCAAAGTTGCAATCAGTAAAAACTACGACGTCCGTACCCAATGTATGTGGTGATGACATTTGACCTACAACTGACGGTTTTTCAACGTCAGGGTTTGGAATCCAACCCAAAGTAATGAAAATTAGACTTTCTTTTTGTAGTATTTTCGTGCGTGCGGTACATTTTTATGTTATAACTACTTAATAATGCAAAGAAAAACTAATTCAAATATACCACGTTCTACAGGAAAAGAATCAAATTGTTCTCTCAAAAATCACGTTTATCCAGTCAGCATGGGTAAAAGCTCAACTTTAAACTTACCTTAAATAGCCCTTAAAGCAGTTTACCACAAATCGTTGTGCGTTGTTTATCACTTAGCGTCTTATATTAACGTGGTTCCAAAATATAAAACGACAGAAAAAATTAAAGGCAATCGGAAAAGCTGCAAAAATTTTCACAAAATTTTACAGGTGAGCATTTTTGGCATTCCGTTAAAACTCACTGCTGCCACCTTTCTAGGTCTTGTTCCGACGTCGTACAGACGTAGTGGAGGAATCTTTTTTGGAAGCAAAGTTCCCTAAACAGATTAAGTTAACCAAACGCCACCAGAGGTCAGATCCGAGTCAAACTTACACGGCTGGCGACCTTTAAGATCTTGCAGTGGTGTTTCGCCAGAACGGGCGACCGATTAAGTAAACAAAAATTAACTGGAGGTCAGAACTAGTCAGATTTGAAAAATAAAACTGCAGTTTCAGTAGAAATCGGGCAAGTTTACTGGAATTCTCTTACGTAGCCATCTTTTCCTTGCGTTAGTTGTGGATAAATAATAAAACAGATCGGAAAATTGTATTTTTGTGTGAAATGTCATAAAATCCCATGAACTTTGTAATAAGTCTAAATACATCATTTAGGCATACTTTAAAAAGAATGGTAACGTTTTTTTCTCCAATTAAATCTTATTTTTTATTGAAAGAGTGAGAATATTAGTGGCGATAGTGTATTTTTGGCCCTGCATTGGTCATGTTTGTCAGCAAAGTAAAGTGCGTTGGTAATTTTTGCTGTTCAGCCTGGTTTTCAAGCTCGCACAAGTTACAAGTCTCAATATTCTCATAGGGGTATGTAATAATTTTGACATGAAACACTGACGGCATCATTTTTATGCCTGCCAACGTTGCAACTATAAAAATCTAGGAATATTTTTTTGACCTTTGGGTTGTTATTTCGAATCAAATTGTCAAAATATTAACTAAGTTTATTGTCCAGTCTTTGAGGTATTTGCACTAAGCACGACTTAGTTTGTAGTACAAATTTCTGTATTCGTTCTATGGAACCCACGTATGGCGATGTCGGCGTCGGTACAACCCGGATTTGTATTCCCCATTTTGGTATAAAGAACCCTGCACAAATTACATTGGGAATGGCTTTCGGCTAAATGTCATAATTTTTTTATATGTTGTGGTAATCGATCAACAAAGCACAAAAATTAAAAAAAAAACGAGATAGGGAGCAGAGTTACTTTCTGAGATATGGAGCTTTAAAGTTGACGTGTTTTAAAGCTACATTTTTGGACATGGTCCAAATTTTGTAAAAATAAAACGATCGATTCGTTTCTCTATTTGTCCTAAATGAAACACCCTTTCCATCCATGTAAAAATATTTCTATAAGGATTCTTTGGTACCACCAGAAAAGTCACTGATTTGTACATTTTAAAAACGAAAGAAAATGACCGTATTTAAAAAAATTAAAATTTTTCTTTTCTTTGAAACATACAGCCAGATTTTAATAGTTTTTACATATGTTGATAAAAATAATGCTAGTAAGCTAAAAAAAACATTTTTGCTTGAGTGGTACCATTAATTGTGAAAATGGTAGTTACCTTTAATGCTTTTTAATATTTTTGTAATATTGGTGAAATACGAAAAGTTATTTAAAATAACTGATGGGTAGGTTATAAAAAAATTTTCTGGACAAATTGAATTTAAAAACTTGATACGAATATGTTGGTATCGATAGGTATCCATTTGTACTGGTATTTGACCAATCAAATTGCTCGTGTGTTATATGCTTTTAGGCTAACTTGGGGTTGCCGGTAAAGAATATGATAACATTTTTCCGGTTGTTTACACTGTGTTCCCAATAGAATGTGTAAAATTATCCAACAGCAAATGACGTCGTTCCTTAATTAAAAGTTTGACGTTGTCAAGCCTACCTTGGTTTTTTTTAAAATACAAAGCCGCATATTAAACATATCTTAAGACTGCATGCATCTTAAGAGTTTTAACTTTTTGCACGCAAATGCATGCGTAAAAACCACTTTTCCGCACTTGAGTAGAATAGTAACCGGAAAAATGTTATCAAATTCGTTATCCGCGCCCCCAAGTTAGCCTAAAAGCATATACCACACGAGCAATTTGATTGGTGAAATACAGGTACCAATGGGTATTAAGCTTTCGGATTGGATTTGTCCATAAAAAGTTTTTATTATCACTTTTGGTATTTCTCCAATATCAACAATATTAAAAAACATTAAAGGCGCCTACCATTTTTGACATTCATGGTACCACTCAAGCTAAAAATATTTTCTTTAGCCAAGTGGCATTATTTTTAATAACACATGTGAAAATTTTCAAAATCTGGCCTTTCTTTAAAGAAAATGAGAATTGTCATTTTTTTTTAAATGGTCGTTTTCTTTCTTTTTTAAAACTTACAAATCAGTAATTTTTCTGGTAGTACCAAAGAAACCATATAAAAACATTTTTATTTGGGTGGAAATGGTATTTCATTTCAGACAAATAAAGCTTTGAAACATTTTATTTCGGCGGTAATTAACAAAGTTATGGTAAAAAACTTGTACCATGTCCAAAAATATAGCCTAAAAACAGGTCAACTTTAAAGCTCCATATCTCAGAAAGTAATCCTGCTTCCTATCTCGTTTTTTTTTTATTTTTGTGCTTTGTTGATCGAGTACTACAACATATAAAAAAATTATGACATTTAGCTGAAAGCCATTTCCAATGTAATTTGTGCAGGGTCTTTGAGTCAAGGCGCGGTCGATCTGACGTAGCTTCCTGACGTCAGGTTGTCTACGCCAATGTCGAAATGCTGCGCCGTCCAAATGCTAATTGGGTGTTATACAAAGAATAAATAAGCTGGGCAAAGTAAAAATGTAATTTTGCAGGGCATTCTAGGGGGTACTTGACTAGTACTAAAAACCTAATGGCTCTTTTCTGGAGGACAAACACAGATTAAAACATGGCTTCCCAGAAAAACAACCCATATCGCAGATAAAATTCCACAGCACCAGAGTAGAATGCTCTTAAAATCTATTTTTCGAGTTTCATTGAGGTAACTCATATCATTCCGATGAGAGCGTTTTATTTAGCTGGTTAAAGTGACACTGAAATTTTAAATTATCATCTACAGCAACACGTAAGAACTTGGTGCTGTCAGAACTTGCTAACATTGACAGTGGGATTTACTTAGATCTAAAATAGTATCCCCCATAGTTCTAAATAGTTACACCTGTGGGAGGCACTAAATTTTAAAGCCAATTTTCAAAAAAACACTTAACCATACAGAAAAGACACAAAGTTGTTGATTATTTTGTATTTTTATTGCTAAATACCACTGAAAAACTTCTTTTTTGTCAAAAAAAATACCATATTTTAGAAAAAAATGCCCTAAAACTAATTTTTTTTGACAGGTTTCAAAATGGCAAATGGTGAATACGCCAAAATTTTGGCACATAATAGATTCATAATCTGTGTTTGAGGTTATAAAATTGGTGATTTTTTAGACCACCTTTGGGGGGTGGTTTAAATTTATAACCCCCAGAAAGGATTGTTTTGTGGCAATTGGTAATAAGTTCGTTCATAATTTTCCTAAGAAACCGTTTTCACAAGGATTAATTTACCTTATTTAATATCCCAAGTTGTTCATTAATCAATAAAACACCTCCAATTTTTTCCAGAAAAACGCCATATTTTGAACCCGTTTTCAGCACAAAAAATATATTTAAGAGGGCACTACGAGGCAAAACAAACATAAGTGAAGGTCACTGATTATGCACGAAAAATATACCAAAGAAAGAAACCCAAAACAACTATATTCATTTATTTACAGACTGAAATTAAAACATTGAGGTTATCTAAAAGCTCAGTCAAGAAAACTTTCCTTACTCAAAGCCCACTCATTTTAAAGCTGTAGCTTTCATCACTAGAGGTTGGTGCAAGCCAAGGTGCAAGCAGAGGTAAAAGATCCGAACTCGCTGTTTGTGATTGAACGTAGCGCTAATATTTTTAAACACCGTTTAAATAAATACAAAATTAATCTACTCCTTATTTTATTATTACCCACCTAAATCTTTGTGTGACATCAGGTATTAATTGGAAAAATTAATTAACAAGGGTAAGTTTTAATTAGAGTGACATATAACCCCAATTTTAATTTGTTCTACAGTGTGTCTACTATTTAAACCCCGCGTGGGTTTAAATTTTTTAATTTTCTTTTTTTCTAAATTGAAACTTTCTCCTTAAATCCAACAAAAGATTGTGTTAAGATGATTATTCAATAAAAAAATTTATTAAAATTCTTTTTATAAATCAAAATATGTCCACAACTCAAGGATGGTTGGTTTAAAGTGCTTAAAACCAGAAATTTCACTTAAACTTAGAACCGTTCTAAAATAGACTAAACCCTTTAAATTCCACCGTCAGTATCAATATCAAGGTCACCCATGTCACATTTAAAACTAAGAAGATGCGTTTTAGACATATTAAAAATAACTTATTAAATTATGCGAATATTTTTTTTAATGATGTTGGGAAGCATGGTGGGATTAGTGTGTCCAATCGTATTATCATTCGCAAAAGGTTTTAAATTTATTTTAAATACCTTGATGAAGTAAATCATTCAAATAAATAATAACACGAGTCAACAGAAAAAAAGGTCAGGAATAAAAGTAGCTCAATCTTATCCAAATCAAATCCATTACCTAAAATATTTTCCGAGGTCTGGTTTACCTGATACGGGCAGTATACACTTCCGGCCACACAAAATGCGTACAGCAGAAGTTAGCTGCAGGTCTATTAAGCCCATTATGGACGAAACAAGACCGCAGTTGTGCGAATAAGAAAAAACTTAATCCTAGTCAGCGCACCTCTGCAGGATCGGTAAATTTGAGTAGTCTAAGTCTTTGCAGACAACCAAAAATGTTCAGTATCAAAAAGAAATTATTAAAAAAACACTTTAAAAAAAACAACAAAACGTTTCTTCAGTAGCGTGTAATTGCCCCGTCAGCCTCAATAATGTTTGACAGTCTCTGTGGCATGGAATCTGCTAAATTTTGAAACAAATTTGGATTTTAAACAATGACTTCATCGTACTCTCTGATTGTGAGCTCCATTAAGTGGTTGGTATTTCTGGGAAAAATATTCATTCATGTTAACTTTTTTGCTATAAGGTCCCATGGTATTGGCATCAGGAGTTTTTGCCGGCCATGGAAAAACCAGTGACCTTCGGTCACTAAAAACCTTGATGTTGTTTTCCTGGAACCACTGTTTAGAAATACCTGTTTGGATAGGACAGTTATCCTGTTGATACACAAAACCTTCTGAATGAAGAATGGTTACTTCTTGAAGCATAATATTTCTCATCATATCAACATAAACCTCAGCCGTAAATCTTCCATAGATTCTAAAAAGAGCTCCATGTCCTCTCGCCGATATCCAACTCCACACATTCACAGAAAATCTTCCAGCCCGGTTTTCGTTTCCAGCAATATATTTTTTGAGATAGCGTGTTCGTGGCGGGCGATATACCAAAATTAGTTTGCTGTCGTTGTGGAACTGAAAGATTTTTTCATCCGTGAAGACCACTTGTTAAAAGAATTCTTCTTCTTGTAGTAAATAGTTCAGTGCAAAAATTAACCTGGCTTGCTTCTTTTTCGCACTAAGTAGGATTTTCTTGACAGCAACGCCACATCTAAACCTAGAACGGCTTATCCGTCTGCGCGTCGTTCTTAGGGATCCAGGAAAATGTCCCTTAATTTTCGCCACTGGAGCCATCGCAAATGGTGGTCTTCAAGAAAGTCGATCAGTTGCTGATCTGGCTAAGGCGTACTGACTGGGGTCAAGCCAGTGCCTCGCCTTCGTCGAACAGTTCCTTTTTCGTGATACTTTCTTCTTATTCATACAATTGTAGCCTTGTTTCCTCCTTAATGGGCCGCTACTCTTCGAACCGACAAAATTTGGACTTTTTCGAATTCGAGCATTTGTAAATATAAGCGTATGACAACAACAAATGAACCACCCATAATTTAAATGGAAACTGGATCTCAGTGGGATTTCAACGCCGTTTAACTATGTGTTTGGGACAGTCCCTGACAGCATTTTGTCTTATAGACATAGGTGCCGATATCTACAGGGTGAGCCAATAATAGCTGCCAAAGTTTGGGATGAGCTTATTATTATCATGCTTATAATGACTGATATCGGCAAAAATGCATCAGTTCCCACTAAAATGACAATACTGAATTTAAAAATGACATTTATTTTGACACCTGTCAAACCCTGTCGAAAAGGCGGAAAAATAATTAATGAAATTGAAGTTTTTGGGAATGCGAATACCTTCCTTTTACTCTGCTTAAGACATTAAATCGGAAACCGTAAAAAAAAGTGACAGTTGTCTTAACTGTCATTTATTATTATGGGAAAAACCACTGGTACGATGATACATATTTACGAGTGGGGACTTGAACTACACTAAATTGAGGACATTGAACGTAAAAATGTTATTAGTTTTGACATCTGTCGAACCCTGTCAAAATAACGAATAAATAATTTATAAACATGGAGGTTTGGAAAAAGCAAATATCTTTTTTTACTCTGTTGACGATATGGAATCGGAAACCGTAAAAAAAGTGACAGTTGTCTTTACTATCATTTACTGTTTTGGAAAAAACCACTGGTACGATGACACATATTTGCGAATGGGGACTTGAACTACACTAAATTGAGGTCGATGAACTTAAAAATGTTATTAGTTTTGACACCTGTCAAAATAACGAGTAAACAATTTATGAACATGGAGGGTTGGGAAAAGCAAATACCTTCTTTTACATGAAAAAAGATGGCACATATTTTAACTGTCAGTTACTTGATACGATAAATTTCAGTTGAAAAAATTATCATTTTTTTAACTTTAAAAGAGTAAAAAGAAAGTATTAGCTTCTCCAAAAATTTGTTAATAAATTATTTATTTGCCATTTTGACAGGGTTTGACTTGCGTCAAAGACAATGACATTTTTGAGTTCATGGACCTCAATTTAGTGTAATTTAAATCCCCACTCATAAATATCTGTCATTGCACCGGTGGTTTTCGCCCTCGTTTTCGCCATAACAGTAAATGATAGTTAAGGCAAGTGTCACTTTTTTTATGGTTTCCGATTCAATGTGTTTGGCAGAGTACAAAAAAGGTATTTGCTTTTCCAAAAAGTTGAAGTTCATCGACCTCAATTTAGTGTAGTCCGAGTCCCCTCTCATAAATATATATCATTGCACCAGTGGTTTTCCCCATAACAATTTACCGCTTTTGATTTAATGTCTTCAGCAGAATAAAAAGAAGGTATTTGCTTTTCCAAAGACTTGAATGTCATTAATTATTTTTCTGCCATTTCGGAAGGGTTTAACAGGTGTCAAAATAAATGTCATTTTTAAATTCAGCGTTATCATTTCATTGGAAATTGATGCTTTTTTTGCCGATATCGGTCATCATATGCATGATAATAATAAGCTCATCCCAAACTTTGGCAGTTATTATTGGCTCACCCTGTAGATATCGGCGCCTGGGTCTATGAGACAAAATGCTCTCAGGGTCTGTCCCAATTACATACATAAACGTTATTGAAATCTCACTGTCCCATCTCTTAATAACATTTTTAAGTTACTGCGTTGCGAGGCCCATAATACACTATATACAGAGTTCCTAAGATTTTCCTTAGGGATAGGATTTCAATAAACCAAACAGAAATGGCATAGAAAGTTCTGCGCGCACAAAAGAAACAGGTATATTGAGCAATAGTGCCAGTTTGTTATTATCTCCGGACTGCTTTCGTGAGAAAAAATTGTCACCACTCTTTCATTGTGAGAATAAATAATAACCGTGGACAAGATGTCTGCAAATTCCGCTGGATGGCGGCCACACCATGAGATGATCAAGGAGAAACTGGGATTCACAGGCATTGCATTTTTATTTCCTTTCGATTCGCTTCAGTTTCGTAAATTTTGTGTTTTTAAAATGCCGTATACTCGAGAAGAAAAGATGTTTATTATTAAAAACTACATAAAAAGTCACAGTGCGGACGAGGTCATTGGGCTTTTTGTTTTTGCGTTTCCAGATCGACCGGTTCCTGTGGCTCAAACTGTCTACAACATTTATTATCGTTTTGAAAGGTACGGGTGCATAAATGGTTGTAGAAAGTGTTACCACGACGGCGAAATACCAGAGCATCCCGTTCTTCCACACAGGGTGGAACGAGACGAAATGGTATGCGCTTACGATCCTAAAAAAATACAGCTACAAGTCGTTTAAGATTGGGAAGTCGCAGGAATTGCAACCAGGTAATTATTTTCGCTGGTTAGAATATTGTGAGGTTATGAGGGATAAATGTGACAGGAACGAAAATTTCCTATCAAAAGTTTTGTTTAGTGACGAGAAGACATTTGAA
The DNA here is from genome assembly GCA_963921995.1 of Oxystoma pomonae. Classification (NCBI taxonomy): domain Eukaryota; kingdom Metazoa; phylum Arthropoda; class Insecta; order Coleoptera; family Brentidae; genus Oxystoma; species Oxystoma pomonae. Next base: position 97,795,337 of record OY998165.1, read on the forward strand.
CTTCATAGCTCTCACAATCCACAAAATAGCCGCTATTGGTCCCGCGAAAATAAACATCTGCACGCAAGTGTTAGAATGCAACATCCTCAAAAATTAAATGTTTGGAGCGGTATTGACGGGGATCACATTATTGAACCCTTTTTCATTGAAGGGAATTTGAATAGCCAAAAATATGTTGTTCTTTTCCAACACCAGGTTTTACTACGGTTGAGGGAACTCATCATAAATTTGGACGAATTGTGGTTTCAGTAAGATGGCTGTTCATCCCACAATTCACGCCAGGCTACAAATTACCTTCGTCAGTTATTTGGTGATAGAATTATTTCCACGTATGGAAATATCCGATGGCCTCCTCGATCACCAGATCTTGCGCCAAATGACTTTTTCCTATGGGGTTGTTGGCACGACAAAATTTTCCAACACCCTCACTTACGGCCTACGACTATACAGGAGTTGAGGGCGAAAATTTTGGAGGCGGGCAACTCTATCACCCCTGAAATGTTGGCTGCTACGCGCCAAGAGTTTTACAATAGATTGGGATATCGTGAGGCTCAAGAAGGGGACAGATCTGAACATCTATTCTAATTAAAAATTAGATGTTTTCAGGTCCAAACCACAGCTTTTTCTTGCTTAAACGAAGCGGCAGGGTCCATTATTTACGATACTGAGCGATAAACTCGTGAGGTTGTTAACATTACAAAGAAATATCTTCGCTTTTAATTAAATTTCTTTCCATTCTGTTCTACTAGTGACATCTATCCGGAACCGGCCAAACCATGCAGCTAGCACTAGCAGCCAAAAAAATCAATAAACGGCGCTGTTTTTCCTGCAGAGCTTTTTCCTTGCGATATTATTGATTTTAAATAAAGCTGGCCCTACACTACATTTGATATTTTCGAGGTGTTTTATGACATGATCTCGAAACATGTAGCGAACCAATTCTTCAAAACTAGCGGGAGGGTAAAAGCGAAAAATAAGGGGCTGCCAATATTTGTAACACCCAAAAAGGGGTGAAAATATTTATTTTGCTCTGTTTCTTTACAAAAAAACGTTTTTTTTACGAAAAACTTGAGCTCTGCCACTTTTTTTATTATTTTCTTCAACTTTCTCGAAATCTTCGTCATACCGTAGAAAAAAATTATTTCCCCCATGGTCATACTCTACTTTTATTCGAAAAAATTTAGAAACAGAGACGGGATCAGTTTTCCTAAAACGGGGGATCTTGGTTTCGAGTCAGAAGATAAAGGGCACCGCAGGCAAAAATTTTTCAATTAAATTAGCCGAACGCAAAAATGTTAGAAAAACAAAGCACAACAAAAGTTAATTAAGTTTTATAAGTGGGTTGATAGCAACATTTTAAAAACCAATCTATTTTATACCTTTAATTGATAGTTACTTACGGTTTTATAGGTGGGTAGACAGAAACATTTCAAACACCAATTTATATAACTTTTTTCACTGATTACATATATTTTTATAAATATGTTGGTGGAAACATTGTTAACACCAATTTATATAACATTTGAACCGAGGACTTTAATTTTTATAAAGATGTCAGTGGAAATATTGTTAACGCCAGTTTTATGTTACTTTAGGGTACCATCAATTTAGAGCCTTTAATAAAACAAATATACAAACTCAATTCTTGTAGGAAACTTCTAAATACCCTAGGGTATCAATGGAACCCTCTTTATAATAATTATACAAATATCTGTCACCAGAAGATTCTGAAAATGCTCATTGGGCTATGTTCGTCACTCACAGTTCTCGAGAAAGTAGTCTAAGTGAGGGTGTAGAAAGTGTGTTTTGAAGGACATATGATTGTAGAAATTTGTTTACAATCTCTGGAAAATTTTCTGCTCTATTATTTCCTAAGAATTTTATCACCACCATTCTAAAGGCTTCCCATGCATCTTTTTCTTTTTCTTCAAGCATAGCAGCAAATCCCGAATACACGTGATTAACAATACCTAGTACCTAAGCATAACAGGACAATACCTCTCATTAACAGTAACAAATACACACACAAAAATCACTCTCTCAGTCTAATCCGTGACCATATGTTAACAGCATGCGCCAGTGTAAAAGGTTTATCGTTCATAGACAGGTATTTCCCGGCCACATAAAATGCATATGCCGATTTTACAGGGTTCCTAAGCAAATCCTTAGGGGGCCAAGCAGCCGTGTATAAGACGCAGACAAACGTAAAAGCACATTAGGCAGAAAAGGATGGGCATGGGGCGATGTTGTCACTACATCTTACACGTAGTAAATCCATTCCAGGTTATTGTTTTCTAATGTTTTCCATTTTCGTACCTTTAAGACTGGAATAAAAATTGTTTTTGCTCGACTTTAATACGAAAGTGATGAAAGATATCGTAAAAAAAATTTTTTTCGGCTTTTCATTTTGTAACCATTGTCCTTACGCACTGTTTACAGGCTGGAGACTGAGATATATGCAAATGCCTAACCTAAAGCGTTCATACACGGCCGGAGAAATCGACTGAGATATTTCCGTAGAAACTTTATCAAGCAAATAGGACGGGTTGACGCCTTGGAACGTCCAACCCGGGTTTTGCACTTTGATTCAAAATCAAAAAGGAGGAACAGTCAGATTTGGGCCGTGCACAAATTACGTAACGGTTTGGCACGCCACTCCCCTAATATTACGTAACGATTTTAAGACCACTACCCCCCCCCCAAAAAAAAACTTTTCACTTATTTTCATTCCAAATTTTCTTAGTTTCACACAAATGCAAACGATGTCGAAAACCCCCCTCCCCCCTACGTAACGTTTTGTAACCCCCTTCCCCCCTATGACCATTACGTAATTTGTGCACGGCCCCTGTAGTCCCAGTGGAGGAGGGCGAGAAAATTGATATTTTTTTCTTAAAAATTATACTCTTTAGACCTATTTCTTTGCGTTCCCGAAATTACGTAATTTTTGAAAAAAAATGGCGCCGCTTACAATTACTTAATATACGTAATTTGTGCACGGCCCCTGTAGTCCCAGTGGAGGAGGGCGAGAAAATTGAAATTTTTTTTCTTAAAAATTATACTCTTTAGACCTTTAGACAACAATATAGTAACCGTGTTAGACCTATTTCTTTGCGTTCCCGAAATTACGTAATTTTTGAAAAAAAATGGCGCCGCTTACAATTTTTTTTCAAAAATTACGTAATTTCGGGAACGCAAAGAAATAGGTCTAAAGAGTATAATTTTTAAGAAAAAAATATCAATTTTCTCGCCCTCCTCCACTGGGACTACAGGGGCCGTGCACAAATTACGTAATGGTCATAGGGGGGAAGGGGGTTACAAAACGTTAGGTAGGGGGGAGGGGGGTTTTCGACATCGTTTACATTTGTGTGAAACTAAGAAAATTTGGAATGAAAATAAGTGAAAAGTTTTTTTTTGGGAGGGGGGTAGTGGTCTTAAAATCGTTACGTAATATTAGGGGAGTGGCGTGCCAAACCGTTACAAAGCATTTTTTTTTACGATATCTTTCATCACTTTCGTATTAAAGTCGAGCAAAAACAATTTTTATTCCAGTCCTAAAGGTACGAAAATGGAAAACATTAAAAAACAACAACCTGGAATGGATTTACTACGTGTAAGATGTAGTGACAACATCGCCCCATGCCCATCCTTTTCTGCCTAATGTGCTTTTCCGTTTGTCTGCGTCTTATACACGGCTGCTTGGCCCCTAAAGATTTGCTTAGGAACCCTGTAAAATCGGCGTATGCATTTTATGTGGCCGGGAAATACCTGTCTATGAACGATAAACCTTTTACACTGGCGCATGCTGTTAACATATGGTCACGGATTAGACTGAGAGAGTGATTTTTGTGTGTGTATTTGTTACTGTTAATGAGAGGTATTGTCCTGTTATGCTTAGGTACTAGGTATTGTTAATCACGTGTATTCGGGATTTGCTGCTATGCTTGAAGAAAAAGAAAAAGATGCATGGGAAGCCTTTAGAATGGTGGTGATAAAATTCTTAGGAAATAATAGAGCAGAAAATTTTCCAGAGATTGTAAACAAACTTCTATAATCATATGTCCTTCAAAACACACTTTCTACACCCTCACTTAGACTACTTTCTCGAGAACTGTGAGTGACGAACATAGCCCAATGAGCATTTTCAGAAACTTCTGGTGACAGATATTTGTATAATTATTATAAAGAGGGTTCCATTGATACCCTAGGGTATTCAGAAGTTTCCTACAAGAATTGAGTTTGTATATTTGTTTTATTAAAGGCTCTAAATTGATGGTACCCTAAAGTAACATAAAACTGGCGTTAACAATATTTCCACGGACATCTTTATAAAAATTAAAGTCCTCGGTTCAAATGTTATATAAATTGGTGTTAACAATGTTTCCACCAACATATTTATAAAAATATAAGTCATCAGTGAAAAAAGTTATATAAATTGGTGTTTGAAATGTTTCTGTCTACCCACCTATAAAACCGTAAGTAACTATCAATTAAAGGTATATAATAGATTGGTTTTTAAAATGTTGCTATCAACCCACTTATAAAACCTAATTAACCAACAACAAATTTGTATAAGATAAGATTGAAAATATTTTGAGAGACACTTATGAAAACTTGGGAACTCACACACAATAGTTATATAAATTGGTGTCTGTAATATTCTTATGAACTCATTCATAAACCTTTTTTGCCCATAAGGTTTTTTCTATAATGTTGTTATTAATTTCTTTATATAGTGATTATAATACAACTGTTTTTAGAACAAAAAAAACAATTTTAATTTATTTTGGCAAATATAATAACAAAACAAACAAGATTTTTTAAGGAGCGATTTTGCGACATCAAAAGGCGCGTTTTTGCGAGATAACATACCATTATTATCTTGTTTTAATTACATCAATCTGAGAGAGATAAGAGATCCAAATCTTCTTTTTTAGAAAAAGAGAACAATATAGTAACCGTGTTAAGGTTGCAAAAACGCACCGTGAAACGTCGAACGCATACGCTGATACTGCTGGTCGGCGGCAAATGTGAACACCCCGGAAAATACTCGCCTGTACACCCTTCGACCACGCAATCTAACTATATTCTTGAGATAGTTACCTCTGACCGTTATGCGGGCTTGAAGTGTGTGGAGGCGGGTATTTTTTCTGGTATGTGTAGTATGCTGGATCTCTCGAGGAATGCATTTAGGAAAAGAGAACACTGGTAACTATGTTAAGCTCGCAGAAACGCACCATCAGTGTTCAACACTGTGCCATCTGCAGCTCTTTGTTCCAAGTGGCATCATTTTTTAAAAGGGTCATAAAATAGTGTTTGTTGAGGTAAACAGTGGTATAGTTCTATTGTTTTTTTTTATAGAATTGTCGGAAATTTTCGCCATTTTGGATTACAAAAATAGGTTTTTGGCCTAAATAAAAACGTTATTTATGGGGTTTCAACATGTGTTTCAATCGAAATATTGCTTGTTAGGGTTAAGAACAACATACAAAATTCAATATTTGTCCCAGAAAGAAAAAAACGCGTATGAAAAAAAAAACTGATATTTAAATGAATATTTTTTTCCCGTTTTCTCAAGTATTTTTGGAGCCCATGAAATTTACGTGAGTGTATTCGAAAACTATACAGTACACACGGGACCGCAGCTGATTTTCAGAGTAGGATGACTTGAAAAACAGCTTTTATTTGACTATAGTATATAAATATTCATATTCCTGCTTCAGCTTATCTCACTTTCATTTTTGTTTATTTTAGAAGATTGCTAAACACTATTTTATAAATTTTTTTATTATAAAACGAATAAAACATAACAAGCAAAGGAAAGAAAGATAGAAAATCTATATTTCTAAATCCATAAAAACCTTTAATTTGTTATGTAGTGTTGTTAGAACAGTTGTAAAATCTTTTTATAATAATCTCTATACTTGAGGGCTCATAAGGAAGTTTTATAATATCTATATGTTGTTTTTCTATCCATTACTATGTACCATAAATTTTTATAAGCTGGTGTCGAACAGTTGTTTTTGTAAATAATATAACTTTTGGTTATTTTATGAAGGTTTTATATTATTTGCTGTAACTTTTATATAGTCAAAAATGCTCATTGGGGAAGAACGATTCCATCAAGAAATTGCAAATATGGAAAAAAGATACCAAGGGAAGTGGAATGTTTCAAAGTTAGCGGATTACTGTTGGAAGCTTTGTCGAGAGGAACCCAAGGCTGTGTATAAGAGAAACTTAAAAAGACATAAGAAAAGTGATTTATTTAATTTGGTATTATTTTACTACCTCCTTTGAAAATGGCATTTTCGACCCGAAAAATAGGGAAGGAGACAGGGAGGAAAAAATGTTACATCCGAACATATTGAATGATAGATATTTTTGATTTAGTTTTTTCCTTCCTCTACCGCAGCCGAGTTTCTTTGGATAAATTCAAGTTCAGGTGGTAGATTACTTTTAAAAAACATTTTATTCAGACAGCTTCAGATTACAATTTTGGCAGGTGTCAGTGGATTGTTATAAAATACTTGGGTTGTTTCAACAGTTCGGCAAATAAATGTTTTATAAAAGAATAAAAAATATTGTTCTAGTTTTTGAAATTATTACAAAAGGCAGCAGTAAAAATTAAATACATGCTTCTAGAGTAAAAGGCGGAAATGCCACCTCTGCATGTCTTTATTCAGGCAGAAGCACGAGAGGTAGCCTACAGGCTAATGCGTGGTCAAGCACCCATTATCAGTTCACATGGAACTGAACATGAACGACTTGAAAACGAGCTCAAAAAAGATACCATACTGGGATAGCCGAGGGACGTAATGGTCTGCAAATACAATTTCGAAAAGAAATACAAAGACAAAATTTCAGATAGAGCCGACTGAGAGGGGGGTCCTCCCTTCGGAGGTAAGACCGATAAGGGTGTAGGAGCTGGCATATAGGGGCAAAAATACGAAACGAAAGAAATACAAAGAGTAGAAGCTGCGCTTAAAGCTCTAGAAGCAGGGCAAGTGACGCCCAAACTGGTTTGGTACTGCAGAATAGCTCTAAATAGGCTGGCAAGCACCAAAAGAGTGACACTAGCCTGGTTTTGGCCATCGGGAACACTCTGGAAACGAAAAAGGCAATGATTTGGAAAGACAAGGCTCGGCAATCAAGTTCACAGGGTCTGGACCATTTTGTGGGATCGCTAAGGCCAGAACCATGCAATCTACTGAAAAAAGGAAGCTTGTCAGACAAATAGTGGGGCTTCCAACAGGTCACTGCAAACTTAATAAGCACTTGTATGCAATGGGATTGGTAAAAGATGCTACATGTCGCTCCTGGAAGAAATTTGATTAGCCTGAAGAGAAACTTGTGGAAACTGGTCAGATTTTACCATATTTTTACAAGAAATAATTTGTGGCACTCCAGAATTGACAAGATTTTAAGAGATCCTATGAGGGATGTTTCATAATGGTCAAGCCATGATGATAATTTGAGGCTTAAAATATTTTAGCATAATTTAAGGGGTAACGCTTTTGATGAAGCAATTTTTTACTAGTTTTTTATTTCCAAACTTTCGATTTCTAGAATAAAAAAAAATAATTGTTTTAAGTTTTTACTGTTTTGTTAGCGTTCAAAAAAAGTACTGACAAAAAACTTTTTTTCTTTGTTAAAATGAAAAATATTTAGAGAGAGAGGGCAGAATTTTGAAGTTAGATGGAGAGATATTTTAGTGAGGTGCAAAATTATTTAAGGTTGTTGAAAAGAGACAGCAGGCTATAAAAAAGTATTTTAGAGAAAGATGGATATAATTTAAGGCAAATGTTTACTAAAAATTTCTGTTATGTCAACTGCCTCTCATCTTGAGTGGTGTCCTGCATATGATTCTTATTTTGCAATTTTAGTCCAAAAAACAGGAAAAATTGTAATTTTTTAAAGTGTGTAAAACATAAGGTGATATTAATTTTTTTTCAATCAAAGTTTTTTACAGTCTTTAATTTGATCAAAAAACGTATCCTACTAAAGTGTATTTTAGCACATCTAAAAATAATTTAACAGGTATTTAAGAAAATTATATTAAGCGTCATCATGGCTTTACCATAAACCGCATTAAAAACATATTAAATCTGGTAAAATCTTGTCAAACCTCATTATATGTCTTTTGTAAATGTGAAGACCTAGGTAGAACCAGGGCCTTACTGTGGACATAGAATGTTCGCTGTCATAAATCTATATGAAGCAATTTTTACTATTTTTTTCACATTTTTATGCCATGATATTGCTCACACGCACAGGGCACACTGGTAAAGCTTCTGGGTTTCATGACAAGTACGGGGCTGCAACTGGTTTTGTAGTTCTAGCAAAGCAGGGAAGGAGAAAGGGGAACCACAATAGATCTGAAAGGTCGAGGTGGTCGAGGTGTCTACACCACCCCATTCAACTAGAGTAAAATGCATTTCCTCCCTTGGTATTTAAATAACTATTTGATCACTGTATACAAAATCTCATATTCTGGTGTAGATATCATAGCAAAAAAAGAATCTTTAATCGAAATGGACCCCACGACTTGCTAGAGTTAAAACAATGGCACGCACTTCTTTTAATAGCGGGATTGATTTAAAACGTAAAAGTAAAACGGAAAGTAAACTTTTTAATAAAAATAAAACTGCTGAATCTAATAAAAAAGAACAAAGAAAATCGCTTAAGCCACTTAGAAAATATGCTGAAACAAACATCTAAAAAAACTTACCGGTTGAACTTATAACTTCGTATTTTTTAAAGGCGGTTAAAAACTGATTTAGTGCATTTTTTATGTTTTCCGACAAACGTCGGGAGAAAACAAAAATGAGCTGAAGCAGTTTTGGGGGTTATTGTACAAGTGCATCTAAATTGCCAATAATTTTTCCATAAAACGTGTTTTTTATAATTTCACGTGTTTGTTTTCTTATTTTCGCGAAAAGGCCTGACTACGGAGGGGCCCAATTCTTGAATCACTCGAGTTTTATTCTTATACGACCACAAATTTGACGAAAAAAAAAAGACACTTATTAACACACAGAATATTGAACTGGTACTGATATTCTGTAATATTAAATTAAATTCGCCGTAAAAATACAATTCTACGTTTGTGATGCGCTTTTTTTTGAAAACGATATCTAAGCGTCAAAAATCGTGGTATTTTTTCCGGCAAAAATGCAATATTTAAATTTTGGGACTATTTTTATTAAATATTGTGCATACGAGTTAGAATTTGTGGGTATATTTGGTATCTAAATTAGTAAAAATTGACTCTTTTTGAGACAATTTTTTGCTAAAATGTAATTCGTATACGATTAAAAGTCAAGTGATTGAAGAATTCGGCTTCAGCAGGAGGGCATTTTCGTAAAATATGAAAACAAACTAATTCAATTTGTAGTAAAAACACGTTCAATACAAAAATTACGTGGTTTATTTTGATGTACGAGTGTAATTTATTTGAATATATCTCGAATCAGAGACATAGCAGTCAAAATTTAAAGAAATGTGAATATTGGTTTAATTAGTGTCCTCAAAGTTTAAAAATAATGTGTGACTTTAAATTGTTTACCTACTCTCAACTCATCAAAAATAACAAATAATAATTACAACAATGTAATTCTGACCATAGACACTTAAAGTTAATTTTCGGCTTTATCAGCATTCGTATCCATATCTCTATCGAGTTGACCTATCGAATAGGTGTACTTTTAAACTAATGGCGAATGCGTGACAGCTCCAGCTGATCAAACGCGTGAAAACATCGTTTTGTACGTAGAGATGGTCGTAACGTTACGACTCCCGTATCCTATCTAACGAGGTTTTCGTGCGTTTGATCAGCTGGAGCTGTCACGCATTCGCCATGATTTTAAAAGTGCACCTGCTTGATTGGTGGACTCGATAGAGATAAGAATACGAATGCTGATAAATCTGATTAACTTTAACAGTGAGATTTACTAAGATCTAAATTAGTACCCCCCACAGGTCTAAATATTTACACCTGTGGGAGATACTAAATTTTAATACCAATTTTCAAAAAACACTAACCCATACAGAAAAGAAACAAAGTTATTGATTATTTTCTATTGTTATTGCAAAATACCACTAAAAAACTGCTTTTTTTCTCAAAATACAACATATTTTAGAACAAAATGCCATAAAACTCACAGGTTTTAAAATGGCAAATGGCAAATTTAAGGTTATAAATTTGGTGATTTTTTAGACCACCTCATGGGGTTGGTTTAAATTTATAGCCCCCAGAAAGGATTGTTTTGCGGCATTTGGTAATAAGTTCGTTTATAATTTCCTTAAGTAACCATTTTTTCCAAGGATTAATTTACCTTATTTAATATCGCTATATTTCGAACCTGTTTTCAGCTCAAAAAATATATTTATGAGGGCACTACGAGGCAAAACAAACATAAGTGAAGGTCACTGATTATGCACGAAAAAACAACTATATTAACAAGAAAACTTTCAATACTCAAAGCCCACTCATTTTAAAGCTGTAGCTTTCATCAGTAGAGGTTGGTACAAGCCAAGGTGCAAGCAGAGGTTAAAGATCCGAACTCGCTGTTTGTGATTGAACGCAGTGATAATATTTTTAAAGAGACATTTCGACAGTGACAGAAATAAAAAAAAATTGCATTTTTGCATGCAAATTTTAATTTGTTCTATAGAGTGTTTGCTATTTAAACCCCGAAACTTTCTTCTTAAATCCAACAAAAGATTGTGTTAAGATGATTATTCAATAAAAAAAATTATTAAAATTCTGGTTATAAATCAAACTATGTCCAAAACTCAAGGAGGTTTGGTTTAAAATGCTTAAAACCAAAAATTTCACTTAAACCTAGGACCGTTCTAAAATAGACTAAATATTTTTAGTAAATCCCACCGTAAGTGTCTATTTATTTCCATAAGCTAACAAGTTTTGGCGTTATGGAAACAATAGGAACATGCGGTGCAATTTTCGTTTTGCTTTGCACACCTCTTATATGAGGTCAGTCAAGCCACCCCCCCCCCCGAAAGATATTCGAGATTTTATATGCTTATAATTTGAACTAATTTTGAACCATTTTTAAAAATTTTGAACCACACTCCTTCCTGGTTTTTTTAATATTCAAAATGGGGGGTGCAGCCGGACGTCAAGCTACACCCCCTCAATTCAGAACTAAGAAAAAATTTCCAAAAACCCATTAGTAACCTTGTTTTTTTTTTAATATGGTGGGGGGTGCAGGTTGACATCAAGCCACACCCCCCCCCCCTCCCGAAAGATATTCGAGTTTTGATATGCTTATAATTTTGAACTGATTTCGAACTAATTTTGAACCACTTTTAAAAATTTTGAACCACACTCCTTCCTGGTTTTTTTTAATATTCAAAATGGGAAGTGCAGCTAGACGTGAAGCTAAAAAAAAAACAGGAAAGAGTGTGGTTCAAAATTTTTAAATGTGGTTCAAAAATTATTCGAAATTAGTTCAAAATTATAAGCATATCAAAACTTGAATATCTTTCGGGGGGGAGGTGTGGCTTGACGTCAACCTGCACCCCCCGCTATATTTTTTTTTTTTAAAACAGGGTTACTAGTGGGTTTTTCAAATATCTTTTTGGTGGTATTAGGAACTCAAAATTAGTTGGGATAGTTGCTTCTCATTTTTCTCTACGCTTTAAATGAGGGTGGTGTAGCTTGACGTCCGGCTGCACCCCCCCATTTTCAATATTAAAAAAAACCAGGAAGGAGTGTGGTTCAAAATTTTTACAAGTGGTACAAAATTAGTTCGAAATTGGTTCGAAATTGTAAGCATATCAAAACTCGAATATCTTTCGGAGGGGTGTGGCTTGATTGTCCTCTTATATGGAGGTTTTAACACATGAGAGAAAAATTCAACGCAACAAACCTCCGGGAAAGATTTTCTTTCTTTTTCTCGGTTTACTATACTGTTTTTTTTCTGGTTTCAGGTGGTAAAAATGATGATGGTAGTTGTAATAATCTTCGCAGTGTGCTGGCTTCCGTATCAACTTTATTTCGTAATTATAGCTTACTATCCGAAAATTACGCAGTCAAAATACATTCAGGAGACGTTTTTGGCCATCTACTGGTTAGCTATGAGCAATTCTATGTACAACCCCATAATCTACTGTTGGATGAATGCTAGGTAAATATTTTTTTATGTACGTTAAATTCCCATCTTTAGTCCAAAATTGCCAAATTTAATGTACACTTACAACCCAAAAACAAATACCGCGCTCGTTTTTTAATTTTTAAATAATCTACTTTTATTAAAGAGCTTTTTATTCAGACCTATAGAGCAGAATGTTTGAATTCGACATCTTCAAAGCATTGTTTAAAAGACTCCAACATAAAAAACCACATAAAATTATATTAATAAATAAAGCATCCAAAACTTAATACAACCCAAATAAATTGCGTACATATTTCCTCTAGGTTGGGAATTTGGAACCTTTGGTTGCACTAAAACAAAGTTATGATTGTTTTCCACAAACCAAAACTACACTTTTTTGCACTCGACGCGCGTTTCACTAACAACGTTAGCATCATCAGGAGACGATAAACAATGAACTAAATTAATCTACGTTCTATCTTATATACAATCCTTTAGTGGGCGGAGATAAGACTAATAATTTGTGATTGATCACGATTTTTAATCCTATCTCCTCTCAACCAAAGAATAAAGTGTACTAAATGGGATGGGTCCTCTATCTTTATTTAAACTATTTCTGGATTTAATCATTTCCATACTTTCATATGCATTCAAAAGTCTTTTGTTTGGTACACTTTTTAGAAGTTTTAGGTTATCTAATGTGAATCTATGATTGTTTTCAAAAGCATGCTCGGCCACACTTGACTTTGCTGTTCTTCCGTATTTTAAGTGTGCTAAGTGTTCTTTAAAACGTGTTTGAATAGAGCGTCTCGTTTGGCCAACATATTTTTTGTCACAATCTATGCAACTAATTTCGTAAATTCCACTTTTTTCTAGAACTGTAGTTTTATCCTTGGGATTTCCTAGTAAGCTTCTTATTGTGTTACCGGATACTAAGTATTTAATAACACCGGTCTTAAATTAGTCCGGTAACACAATAAGAAGCTTACTAGGAAATCCCAAGGATAAAACTACAGTTCTAGAAAAAAGTGAAATTTACGAAATTAGTTGCATAGATTGTGAAAAAAAATATGTTGGCCAAACGAGACGCTCTATTCAAACATGTTTTAAAGAACACTTAACACACTTAAAATACGGAAGAACAGGAAAGTCAAGTGTGGCCGAGCATGCTTTTGAAAACAATCATAGATTCACATTAGATAACCTAAAACTTCTAAAAAGTGTACCAAACAAAAGACTTTTGAATGCATATGAAAGTATGGAAATCATTAAATCCAGAAATAGTTTAAATAAAGATAGAGGACCCATCTCGTTTAGTACACTTTATTCTTTGGTTGAGGGGAGATAGGATTAAAAATCGTGATCAATCACAAATTATTAGTCTTATCTCCGCCCACTAAAGGATTGTATATAAGATAGAGCGTAGATTAATTTAGTTTATTGGTTATTGTCTCCTGATGATGAAAACGTTGTTAGTGAAACGCGCGCCGAGTGCAAAAAAGTGTAGTTTTGGTTTGCGGAAAACAATCATAACTTTGTTTTACATATTTTTTGTTCCTCTTTCTCCTGTGTAAATGATGCATCTAAACAATAGGACAGCCAAGCTCTTGCTACTAGTACAATTTTTTAAGCTATTTGTTAACCATATAGCAAGTTATGGATATGCATGTCCAATGGATATTCATGTATGTTATATCCACTGTATGTTCACCTAATACCCTTTTATTGACATAAGTTAATGAACGTCTATGGCGAATCCGTTGGTGAATATGCAAAATAAGTAAAACAGGGCTCATATCCGTGATTGTGACAGAAACTTCGAGAGAGCTTCTTACATAAAAACTAATAAAAATAAAAAGCGACGAGCAAATCGGTAAATTAGTTTGCGCATGCCTGTGCTAGGCGTTACAATTTTAAATTAAAATTTTAAGCCATGAGACATCCACCGAATATTTATTATATATACAGGGTCTTTATTGTAAAACGTCCCGCTCAAGATTTACGTGCCTAGAGTTTGATTTTGGAGGAACGAATCGATAGATTTCGAAATTTTTAGACGAGTGTAAAGACATTTAAAATACCTTCAAAAAAAGGTAACGCTTGACCCACTTTCTCTAGTTAAAATACAGGGATAAAGTTTACCCCAAAAATTTCAAAATGTCCAAAATGCTCCATGCAACAATTACAGTCAATTTCACTGATGCCATTGTCATTGCCACCAAAAATGAGTTAATTCATAGTAATATTTCCTACACAAAAGATTTATAGGAAAAATGTCATTATTGTCACTTAGTGTGGTGACTATTCTGCCGTGTTAATAAAGAAAATCTAATGTGCAAATTTCTAGTTTCGAGAAAAACGCATTTGAAGATTTTGATTTCATAAAAGTAGTTCTAACTTCTTTAAAAATGCATATTTTTTTTCATTTTTTTTTGTTTAGTTTTCTCTTTAAGAAATCTTAGTATCTTGTAAAAATTATTGATTTTGGTTAACTTTTTCTATTAGAAATGAATATAAAATCAAAACGAATGTCCCCTGATTTTTAAATTTAAAGCAACTTGTTAAGGAAGAAGAGCGAATGTTACACCTTTGAAACTTTCGCCGTTCTTTATTAACATTACTATATAAAGAATTTAAGCAACATTTTGTGAAAATCAGCGAATGTTGAACAAAAATTATAAGTTTTAATCTTATATCTCAGGAACAATAAGGAATTAGAATATCTATTAAACTGACTATACTTATAAAATACCTTACAATTTTCAAACAATTTTTTATACACGAGACGTTACACGGTATATATTAATCTTGTAAAATATCCAAAGTGTATTTAATATAAAAAAAATCAATGAAACAAAGTGTATAGCGGTACTTGCAAAATGTTTTGTAATGTTGATGTATAAAAATTTATAATAAAAAAAAATAGATTTTCTGACTATCCCATTTTAGTCGTCGCCTTCCTTAAAGCGGTACCAGTATAAGAAAAAGATTAACCGGAGGCGAAATTTTTGAATCAGTCCTGTAAAAAAATTCTTGTACACAAAAAAAGTTTCAATTAAATTTATTTAATCTTAGAGGATTGACGTAATTTGTCAAATTATTTTAAAACCTGTCAATTTTAATTTGTTTGACAATAGATGACGTTTTAAGAGACACAGGTACCGCTATTAGATCGATACAACACACACAAAAATAAAATGAAAAGTTTTTAGTCGGCGACGCATTTTCCAATTAACTTAGTTTTTTAAATATTTCCAGCAAGATTTCTTTTAAGTATAGCAATTCTTCCCTTCCTAACAATTTAGGTTTGGCCAAACCAAGTTCGGTAAATAGATCTAGAAGCATCTGTACGTGACTTTTGACCAACTGTTTATTACGTAAGCTTCGATCGTTAGTTAAATAATAGACGCACATGACAAGATTTTTCCAGAGCAGCCGGATGTAATTACCAAACTTACGTACTAAAAACACTTTTATTAAATCACTAATAACGTGTCTTTATAGGTCTGTAGTAATTATTGACTCTTTACCACAGTTTTAGGAGACGCGAACATGGGCTCGTCACCCCTTCCTTGTACCGAATTTTCTGTATTTTTTTTATTATTGTACTTTTTTTTTAATATCACTATTTCTGAGCAAGTACAAACGCAATTTTTTTTTTTTTAAAGAATATTTTCGTATGCCACTGTTTTTTATTAAGTTAATATTAAGATCATATATTGGGCTATAAATAATGAACGAATTTTTGCTTAATCCCTTCTTATACCAACAAAACGAAACATTACCTACCTATTCTGTTTTTTTAATTTTTATATTCTTAGGTTAAAACTAGCACTTAATGGCTTTCCGTAAATACTTCAAATTGTTAACACCTAACTCTAAAATACAATTTTTATACCAGTATAAAAACTACTTTAATCTTATTTATCACATAAAATGTACTTACTTACCTTTTCTCCCATTATTTGGCACTTTTATGTCATCACATTTAAAAAAAGCAATGCTTATCCTTTGAAGAACAAATAAATTAAAACTGAAAAGAGAATTACGTTACATTCGCTTCCGCACTTGAAAACAGGCGCGAAAAATAAGTTGTTAAGAAAGAACAGCGAATGTGTAAGGGCCGGCGCGCCTCCAGGCGCTTGTGTTAGGAAATAGGGCAAAATATTAAGGAAAAACAGCGAATGTGCAGAAAACGTGTATCATTCGCTCTTCTTACTTAATATTTGAACCAAAAAAAGTACCCATTCGCTGCAGACTGTTGCATTCGCTCTTCTTGCCCAACAATATGACCTGGAATTTGATTTCATGGCATATTCGCCGAATTTAATTATTTTTTTTTTTCAATATTTAAAATTGAAAAAAAAAATTAAAAAGTGGTTTCAAATAAAGCTACGATGATATAGATTATGAAAATGCAAAAAAGTGAAAATATTAACACGGCAGTAGTAAAAATATAAAGTTGTACCCGAAATTAATATACTCCACTATATACCATTAATACAAGCACGAAAAAACATTAGGAATTATAGATACATAAAGTCGGCATAGCCTGACTCGGCACTATTTCTGACAGTTCCGCATGAAGGTTGAAAGGTTTCTGACATTTTTGTCATGTAAACATGTCGCCTAAACATACACATATTGTGCCGTTCTTAAAATTGACAAATTAAAGTTAATGACGTCCTTTATTAAAGTTAGGCACAAACATTATGAAAGTCGACATTATTTTGAAAGCAAAGATGACATATTTAGACAACAACAATGTCAGAATCCCTTTAAACTTCGTGCGAAATTGTCAAAAATAGTGCCGTCTATATTAAAGATAGGCTATGCCGACCTTATGTACCGATAAGTTCCTATTACAGTTTAAGGCTTACTTTATAGTTGTGACATTTAATTTCTTTAATATTACTTTTACGCGGTAACGAATCTACTGATATTAATTTGGTTACAATTCAGTAGCCTTTACTCAATACAAAATTACAAAGTTATGGAATCTACGCGGTCGCGTATCTCCCACGCAGTAAGAAATAAATGTACATGTAGTGGAAAAACGTTCCCTGTGAGTTATCGCTATTTTACTGACATTGTAAATTAATGCACCGTCAACAGGATGCGCCACGCTATGTTATTTACTTCTATTAAACATGGAATCTGAACAATATCAAAATACCTCATTTAATCACTGTTTAGTAGTTGCATGTACCAATAAAGTAAAAAAATTTATATCTAGTTAATAAAACATATTAAAAGTGGAAAGTCATTTGATTTTGAAATCCTAACCTCAAATAATTACGATTTTACGAACTGGAGGGCGCCCGTTTTTATATTAAAAAAATCAGCATATTTAATCGGTAAAGTGCTATGCATTTTTTTCTTTAAGATGTTGTGACGTCAGAAAAGTAGTAAATAATAAAAATAGTAATTATAGCCAACCAACTTAATTAATTTCAATATTATACTGCTTTAAATACTGTAAACTGTTCCCAATCATGTATTTTTAAAATTAAAATGTCTCTTGTTTAGGTTAGTTATTCGTCAATTAGCATAGTTTTTCGTATGGACTGGACTCTGAACAATGTAGATTGCCTTCGAGTTTCTTTTTACATTAAAACAAATTTTAATCTTCTGTAAAACCATACTATTGTAAATGTACTATTATCTTATTATAGATAGTTAAATAGATTTTTGTTTTCTGTCATGTCTTCGCATATTTTAAGGTGTGTGTCCTAATATAGTTTAGAAAAAGATCAAGATATTTTCTATTTCTAACGTGGGAAAGAAAAAACCTATAAGAACTCTGTAAAGTCACAAATATTACTTTATATGGTAAACGGACGTCGGGAGAACGTTTCAGGGGGGCTATTCCAGTGGCTCATACCGATATCGTTACGTAGCGAATTCGTTATCGCGGCAACACCGCGGTTTGTTTTGTTGTTTCACAATGGCCGCGGCCGTGTCAATTCAACTTTGACAACTAAACTCGCACAAAAATATAAGTTTTGATTTGATTGAGAAAAATTAACATGATTTCTTCTGCGATGGTTGCAGACGGGAAACAAAATACTTTTTATAATTCCTGCTGCCTAGTTTCTCCTGTGATCTTGTGTTCTCCAACCACCCGAATAGAAGACGAAAATAAGTTCACACCATATTTGGAGCCCACAAAGAACGGCACAGTAAGTAAACCTAGCTTTTGTTATGGGGAAATATTTGTTTTACTTATCCCAAACTTGTACATCACTGCTATTTTAAGCTGGGTTTATATTTTATACTCTTCTGTAAAGGGAATCGCAAGCCCTTATGATAGAATATAGATAAGCATGGCCCAACTAGTTGAGTTTATCACCCACTTAAATTAAAGTCAGGCTTGGCAAGAATGTGATACATTGAGATAGTTTATTTAAAATGAAAACTACTGACTTAGATTCTTGCAGTTCACCAAAGAAAAAATAACTACTTAAAGCTGTGATCAGATTTTGGGTAAGTACTAGTAAACTTAAAGTGTATACTTCTTTTTAGGTATAACATGCTAGGGTATGTGAATGGAGCTACATGTGAGAATCATTCTAGTAGGATAGTACCACACAAGACCACAACTCGGGCCACAAATTAACTATGGATAGATTCAAGTAAGACACAGACCAATCTTCCAAGGCACTAAATGAAACTAGACAAAGATTCGATGTTCAACAGACATAGTGAAACTAACTTTCAGAAGAAACTGATGCAATATACATGTATGCTAAATGTTATTTGTTCTCCCATTAAAAAATAATAAGATAACTTTTAATGAATTAAAAAGTTGTGTAAAATATAGTACAGAAATAAGATTTTATTATTTAATTCTGTTAGGCCACATTTGTTTAAATAAAAAAATTTAAATGTCACTTAAGTGATAGTTATAGAACATTGGACCTATTGTAACTACGATTTTAGAACTTTTTCAAAAAAATTCGCAGATTTTTTGGGGGAGTCATCGAAAAAGTGTGGGCCACTATATATTATTTTAAGTTGCAAACTTTTTAAAATAAGGCAGATTTTTTTTTCAAGAGTCTTTAGATTGGTTTGGTTGGGTAAGTTAAGTACAGTATTAAGTTATTTCAAGCTCTGATTGCTATAAAAAAGAATTGATGAAGATGTTTTAAAAAATTGGACTGATGTGATTTAATATTTACCTAAGTGATATTTCTTCATTATTTTACATCCATTTTTAAATTACCTAAATGATATTTATTCCCACACACACGTAGCATAGCTTGATATTTATATAGCAGTTGGCTAATTAAGCAAATTATTTTAATTTTTAATACCTGAGTAATATAATTTAAGAAACCTACTTAGTACCTACTTCAAATAAAGGGCCTTAAATGTATGCTGCATTTTTAAATTAACTCTTAAAGTTTTACTGACTGACATGGCAAGTTTTTTACAATGCATTTAGATAAATTTATTTTTTTGGCTAGATTAATAATTTATACTAGTTTTTAATTTAATATTACCAATTTATTATATTACAAAGAAAAAATTGATTTGAGTTGATTTTGTCACTCTTAACATTGCTATTAAAAAGAATAAAATTTGGGATAAAAAAACTGATTTATTTTACTTATTGGTTTAAATGTTACTTAGAATTACAAATTGTTTTCTAATATTTCAATAATTGGTGGATTGCATCTTTTCTTTCATCAGCTTGGGCACTGCTAACCTGAAACAAAAAATAAGATGTATTTCAAAATGTAAGCCAGTGAAATGGCTACTTAAGATTGAAAGCTTTCAGGTTTGGTTTATAAAATCAATCAATTACACCAATAGTAACTTTTAATCACCTCACCCTTTGAACAAGAGTATAATCCGACTTATTAGACTTACATCGACTATATCTCACCAATTTTTTGGCCACCAGTTTTATTGCTGTCTGCCAATTTAGATTCTTTTAGAAAAGTGCGGACCAAGTTTTACATTACATTCTAATTTGAAAATTTTATTATTGACTATCTTTTGTTTACCCCACATCTTAATATTTAAGGTAAAGTAGAAACTTAAGTGATGGTCAATGCTTGTGTGAATTTGGTCCAACGCACTTTGATTTAGAAACTAAGGGAGAGGATAAAACAACTTTCTGGCAAAGGTCGTAAAAAAACTTGCCTGTTAAAAAAACGATATGAATTTGGCCCTTGTATATATTATTTAGAAAAAGTAATGTAAACTGTCGATCAAAAAAACTATCAAGATAGTGAATAATAATTAAAAACCTTGGGAAAACAAAGGGAACAAGTTCAGAAAATCTAACAAGTTGGGATCCAAGTTGAAAGAGACTTGAGTTTTTCTTGTAAATTAACGAAATAAGTGTGGCTTATCCCCTAGTTACCCCAAGATCTTTAATTGTTATTTAATGTTTTTTTTTAAATATCCTGTGGACATAAAAAGTTACCTTAAAACTTTATTCCTCCTTAAATTTTACTAATGAAATTTGAAATATTTAGGTTTTGGTGGCTAATAAAAATAGTAGAAAACAAAAACTTAAATTACAGCAATAAAGAAGTGGAAATTTATGTGTGGTTGAAACGAAAGTAGCCAATTTTTTTAATTTTACTGATGAATTTTTGGATTTTAAAATGTTTTCTTTTTAATGTGAAGGTAGCTTACCATATGTGTTTTGTCCTGCTAAAATGTTTAGTTGCGTAGGTGGGGTGCTGCCTGCTTAAATGTATTCATCATACATCTTAAGAATTACGAGAAATCATTGATCTGAAATTAAATTTAAAGTAATTTATTATAGGTGTGATGTCTGCAAATCTATAGTCTAATCAGCTAACCAGTTAGTTCACTTGAATTAATACTTCAGACAATAGCAATACCATGTGCTATTTTTTTTTTTGTTTTTTTCCCAATATTTTTCCAATTTTGTGCCAAATTTAAAGTTAATCTTCTCATCTAGGCCTGAATCAAAATAAATGAATGACCTTTCAATACGAGGAAAAAAATGAGCTAACTTTTTCATGTAAAAAGTTTAGATTTTTATAACATATTTTAGGTACTGTATTATAAATTTTACTTATTCTTTTTACTAGTGACATCCATAAAATCTGCATAAAATATGTAACGTGAATTAAATAATCCAATTTTTTAAACGTTATCTAACAAAAATGCATAAGATTTGTTATATAGGTGTATATGGTTACCTAGTGGCGTCCTAAAGGAAGGGGGAGTCGAGGTAAAAACCCTCTGATACCGGTTAAAAAAACGAAATTATCTGAAATTATCCCAATAAAATGATTTTTGAGTAAAATTACAATTTATTATTATTAAATTTTGCTGCCTGCTTAAATGTATTCATCATACATCTTAAGAATTACGAGAAATCATTGATCTGAAATTAAATTTAAAGTAATTTATTATAGGTGTGATGTATGCAAATCTATAGTCTAATCAGCTAACCAGTTAGTTCACTTGAATTAATACTTCAGACAATAGCAATACCATGTGCTATTTTTTTTTTGTTTTTTTCCCAATATTTTTCCAATTTTGTGCCAAATTTAAAGTTAATCTTCTCATCTAGGCCTGAATCAAAATAAATGAATGACCTTTCAATACGAGGAAAAAAATGAGCTAACTTTTTCATGTAAAAAGTTTAGATTTTTATAACATATTTTAGGTACTGTATTATAAATTTTACTTATTCTTTTTACTAGTGACATCCATAAAATCTGCATAAAATATGTAACGTGAATTAAATAATCCAATTTTTTAAACGTTATCTAACAAAAATGCATAAGATTTGTTATATAGGTGTATATGGTTACCCAGTGGCGTCCTAAAGGAAGGGGGAGTCGAGGTAAAAACCCTCTGATACCGGTTAAAAAAACGAAATTATCTGAAATTATCCCAATAAAATGATTTCTGAGTAAAATTACAATTTATTATTATTAAATTTTGCTGCCTGCTTAAATGTATTCATCATACATCTTAAGAATTACGAGAAATCATTGATCTGAAATTAAATTTAAAGTAATTTATTATAGGTGTGATGTATGCAAATCTATAGTCTAATCAGCTAACCAGTTAGTTCACTTGAATTAATACTTCAGACAATAGCAATACCATGTGCTATTTTTTTTTTGTTTTTTTCCCAATATCTTCTCATCTAGGCCTGAATCAAAATGAATGAATGACCTTTCAATACGAGGAAAAAAATGAGCTAACTTTTTCATGTAAAAAGTTTAGATTTTTATAACATATTTTAGGTACTGTATTATAAATTTTACTTATTCTTTTTATTAGTGACATCCATAAAATCTGCATAAAATATGTAACGTGAATTAAATAATCCAATTTTTTAAACGTTATCTAATAAAAATGCATAAGATTTGTTACATAGGTGTATATGGTTACCCAGTGGCGTCCTAAAGGAAGGGGGAGTCGAGGTAAAAACCTCTAAGAAAACTAAAAGAGTTTTTAAGACAGGCATTTGATCAACAGTAGAGAGTTTGAAAAGTTAAAAGTTTTATGCATTTTGATTTTGACAAAGGTGAGAAACTTGGTCTTAAAATTATGTAGAAACGCAAAGGTTAAATATTTAAAAATGACTATTTATTACTGACATAATTGCGAAACTTAAAATGATGTTTCGTCAAAAACCACAATACTCTACTTTTACACAAAAATATTATATTTACACAAATTTTTTTGTTTACTAGATTTAAGTAAACATTTTTAAAACTCAGAATCTAAAACCGAGAGGCCAACACCTCCAATAGGTGTACGAAAACTCGATAATACCTGACAATACTTGACTGTATGAGACAAAATCTTAGGATAGTTTGCATTACTTGACAATAGGTGTTCCTACAAATTTAAAATCGGGTGTTGGAATTGAAAACTTACCAAAACTGATTTATATGGATAATTTATCAATATACATTGAGCAGCTATGGGAAGTGTTTATTCCCAAACTTCATAATTTATTTTCTCTCTTATTAGCACTACAGCATGGGTCCTGCTCTTGGAGATTTTCAACAGTTGACCTAAAAAAAGAACAGTAAATTACATTACATTAAAACATTAAAACTTTGAAAACCTAAAAAAAGGAAATGTGTACATCAAAATTTGTTTTAGCAAAATCAATTTGAATATATGAAAGCTAGGTACATGACTCTTATCTGTCTGTCAGAGGGAGGGAGTTCAAAAGATCTACTATCCTGTGCAAATAAAATAATTGAAGAAGGGGGGACAGTATGAGAAGGGATGCAAAATTTTTACTTGATCGTGCATAGCAGTTCAGAATCAGCCGCCTTTCTTCAACTAGGTACTCAATGCGGTCTGTTGTAAGTACTATTATTTATACAAGGCATAATATTTAGTAATTTGGCTATAACCTCAAAAAATACAAACATAAACTGTCCAAATAAATAATATTTGATTTTTTCTCGATATATAGGTAGATATTAGTTGATGTCAGATTTTTTTTAATAAAAAGTCAGTGTATGGATGGATATGGATCAAACAAATCCTGCATTCTTGAATTTCCAACTTTTTTTTCTTATAATGTATGAATATTTTGTAAAATTATTTTTCGGTTTTCTGGCCACTGGCTCACGTCTTTTCAAAATGTATAAACTGAACTTAAAACGGACCTACTATATCTTTTTGTTTACATTATGTAAGTAGTGTTCTTTAAGCACTAAAAAGAACAGAATAGAATATAAGATAAAGTAAATATAAGTACTTACCCAAACAAAAAATCTGAAGTCACTTCCACACAAGGCCCATGTGGATTTTTCTTCACAGAGAACGTGGCTTTTCCAAACAAAATTCAATAACGGTTGACCACCATCACATTGTGATCAGATTTTTAGTCCATATTGCGTGCAAAAAGCTCATGAAAATTATTATTTTCCCGAAATTTCGCCGCAACAAAAATCTAAAAATCTAAACAAACTTGACTGACTGTCGGCATTTGAAGGTTGTTTTGGGAAAGTATTGCTGGTTGCGTGCCATTTAAGCCTTCTTTGTAATTAATAATAAGCGATGTTGCCGTAACAGTGAAAATAATGGCGATAGCGATCGTTATCTCATAACGATGGCCCACTGGAATTGCCCCCCTGTGATGAAATAACTCCTATATCAAGAGTAATCATTACCGTCGCGATGTAGTTGTATAACCGTCCCAATGCATTCCCAAAAACGGTGAATAACTCGAGGTATAATAGTAGTAAAACCGTCGCCGTAATATGACACCACAACTCTATTAGGGATAGTACGTGGAGACGGCCATCACGTCGCAACTAGTCTTGTTGCTTGGGGCGTCCGCCTCTAATAAAAAATCAGACTCTAATACGTGATCTTTAAAATAAACACCCAACATAGATAATATTTGAAATTAACTCTGTGTTTCGGACTTCCATTGTCTATATTTTATTTATACACGACGTTTCGATCAGTACAATCTCTGATCGTCTTCAGGTGCAAACTACAATCAATTCCTAAGGCTACGTACTTATATACTATGAGAAATCATTCAACCTTGAAGTTTGAGAAGTTGGCTCCGCCCAAGGAGGGGCTTCCAAATATTTGGGACTTCAACACTTGGCTTACTGAAAATACCCTGATTCTGCAGCTTCAAGGAATTTTCGTTTCTTCCAGTGTGACTCCTTGTGCAGAACCTTTGCTTCTGCCCACTTCATTTCGTTGTTTCACCTTTTCGAGTATTCGTCGAATGTTCCTTAAGCCTAACAGATAGTGGTCTTTTAGTTTCGCCTATGTATGATTCACCACACTCACAAGGAACTTGGTAAATGTATTCCTTATTTTGTTTGTTCGGAGGAAGGAATCGCTAGATATTATTAGAAAGAGACTGGTTGATGACGAATGCCTTTATGAACGTACCAGCCTACCGCTGGAGGGAGTGATGGAGTTGTTGAAGTGCTGCCTACATAACTCTTATTTTCAAGTGAAAGATAGGTTTTATGCTCAGGATGATGGTCTGCCAATGGGTTCATCGCTTTCGCCAGTGGTGGCCAATATTTACATGGAGTGGTTCGAATCACACGTGGTTGATACCGCAACATATAAACCTAAGCTCTGGCTGAGATATGTTGATGATACTTTTATTCGTCTGGACCGGGAATGACCAACAACTTTCAGAATTTCTTCACCACCTAAATAACATAAGACCCACCATTAAATTCACAATGGAGTTGGAGCAAAATTGTCAAATTCCTTTTCTTGATGTACTTGTCACGCGAGTAGAAAACGACATCAGAACAACAGTCTATCGTAAACCCACTCACACAGGACAATATTTATATCAAGGTTCAAATCATTCTGCTACAACCAAACGAGGCATATTCAAAACTTTATATAACAGAGCCGTTCAAATTTGTAACAATTCTCATGATTTGGAAATCGAAATAAGAAACATTAAGAAGGATCTGCAGCAGAATGGTTACAGCCTTAAACTTATAACAGATACTATTTATAAATTTCAACAAACAGGACAGAGATTACAAGACCAAAACCAGGCAAATGCATTCCTTACAATTTCATACGTTAAAGGAGTATCAGAGAAAATTCGAAGAGTAGCGAAAAACTTTAATATTAAAACAGCTTTTAAATCTAGTAATACAATTCGAAGCCTTCTTAGTAAAACAAAACCGGAGAACAAACAAAATAAGGAATACATTTACCAAGTTCCTTGTGAGTGTGCTGAATTATACATAGGCGAAACTAAAAGACCACTATATGTTAGGCTTAAGGAACATCAGACGAATACACAAAAAGGTGAAACAACGAAATCAGGAATCGCCGAACATGCATAGTCAAAACAACACCAAATGAAGTGGGCAGAAGCAAAGGTTCTGCACAAGGAGTCACACTGGAAGAAACGAAAATTCCTTGAAGCTGCCTCTATTGGGCAGAATCAGGGTATTTTCAGTAAACCAAGTGTTGAAATCCCAAATATTTGGAAGCCTTTCCTTGGGCGGAGCCAACTTCTCAAACTTCAAGGTTGAATGATTTCTCACAGTATATAAGTACGGAGCCTTAGGAATTGATTGTAGTTTGCACCTGAAGACGATCAGAGATTGTACTGATCGAAACGTCGTTTATAAATAAAATATAGACAATGGAAGTCCAAAACACAGAGTTAATTTCAAACACATCATTGTCTCAAACTTTCAAACAATAGATAATATTAGTACAAATTCCAAATCCGCCAAGACTATTTTTACAGAAAAATATTATTTCCCAATATAATTTTAAAATCCAAATATTTCGTTAAACATGCAATCAAACTCAAGTTATATTTATCTACATAAGCATATCATTAAATTTAAGACAAAAACTCATACTCTTTAGGGTGGGAGAACACCCTTTTCTTACGCCTTTATAATTTGGTTCCTACTCCTGGTGCGGATGATATCAGGAAAAATGTGGGGTAGTTTTGTAAGTGTTGGATTCTCAGGAGATCCTAGTCTCAATTGTATGGAGATTTTAAATTGTTTCTTAACCTTAGGTTACATGTTTTGTTCCCACAATCGTGCCTTAAACTTTTTACCCGTTTTATTAGTAATTTTAGAGTGCTGCATCAGAAATAATGTAAACAAAAAGAAACTTTGTTAACAAATAAACATACAATGCAAATAGAACAATAGTTATTATTCTAACAAGTTCAGAAAGTTATACTTTCCCGCACTGCCGCGTCGTTCGGGCAAGCAGTTAGGGGCGGGGAAGATACTTTATGCATGAGTTAGGATCAAAATTTACTTTTCCGCACGATTTTTCTCTGCGATTTTACTTTTTCGAACGCTTTTCGCTTCAAAGAATAAAATTTTAGTTCAATATTTAGTTTAAATCAAATTACTATCTATGGGTACTATTTTTCATTCAGAAAATTCATAGCCTCAACTATTAACTTAAAAAGGCACATACAGGCACTTTACTAAAAAAAATCGTGCGGAAAAGTAAAATCGTGCGAAAGAGTAACTTTTCCGCACTAGCGCAGAAAAATTACTTTTCCGCACGATTTATGTATTGTTAAAAATAAAGATATTTAGGACTTAAAACAAAAAGAAGTTAAAAAACCTCCAAACTGAAAACAAACTAAAAACAAATGATTAAAAGATCTTGGGTGGAAATAACGAAAATTCAAAATCATTAAACTCCATCATGCACTTTGATTTCCAACTTTGAATCACTTACGAATAGGCATCGTTGCGCACTGGCACTTATCCAAGTTACCTGACACGGATTTGTCCTGGCGTGTTAATATTTCCAGTAGGATTATGCTAACCTTTTTTAACTTATTTTGGTTTTAATTGCCTTAGGAGCATAATCCTACTGGAAATATTAACACGCCAGGACGAATCCGTGTCAGGTAACTTGGAACCTTTTTTAACATTTTTTTGTTTTATTTGCCTTAGGAGCATAATCCTACTGGAAATATTAACACGCCAGGACGAATCCGTGTCAGGCAACTTGGATAAGTGCCAGTTCCGAACGATGCCTATTTGTGAGTGATTCAAAGTTGGAAATCAAAGTGTATGATGGTGTTTAATGGTGAAGGTTTTTTAACTTCTTTTTGTTTTAATTTCCTTAGGAGCATAATCCTACTGGAAATATTAACACGCGAGGACGTGCATATTAAAAACATTTTTTTGTCCTTTAATGTGAAAATCGTGCGTTACATTAAAAGTCTTGCGGAAAAGTAAAAATCACGTGGAAAAGTAAAATCGTGCGGAAAAGTACAACTTTCAAAATAAAAAATCGTACAGAAAAGTAACTTTTCCGCACGATCGTATGAAAATAAGTATTTCCTACGACCACGTATGAAAATGAGTGATTTCAGAAGACTTGCGTCCTTAGAAAACGTTAAATTTCACCCGTATGCAGAAAATTTTTCCGCATATGTGTGGAAAAATGTATGATGACGTTAACTGTCACCATACTTTTCCGCACGTATGTTTCAAAGTACTTTTTTCAACGTGAGTTTTAAAGTGCTTTTCCACACATGTGCGGAAAAGCAGTTTCATTTGATTTATGCAAAATTAAAGACCAATTTTTACAAAAATTAGTGCAGCAAAAATAGCGTACACAACGCGGCTAGCGCCTCGTTCACAACATTCACTTTCTTCTCGTCAAGTCGTAGTCGAAAAGGGGGCCCATAGGCCTGGTAATTAGGCCACTTTTTGGGCCCCCTTTCACCTAACCTCCGACTGATGCACGTGCTTTTTAAGGATTCAAGTTTTCTTGCTCCAACTAGACTTAATGTTGATTTTTAATTACTTTGGAAAAATGAAAACAAGCTTAATATTAAATTACTCCAATAAATCTTTGTAATATGTTTTATAAAAATAGCTAACCCTTTCACCAAAAATAAACCCCGTTCTATCATTATGGACACCGAAGCCCCCGTGAGTGTCATATTTCATCCTAAATTGCCGACAAGCAGAATATCCCTCTGTGTGGCAACTACCGAGCTTTTAAAATTTACGGCTTTAAGGTGAGCTAATATATTTTTGTAAGGCTTAATGAACATAGCACTCGCGTAGCATAAAACATAGGCAAAGGGATTGATATATTTTATCAAAATAATTGATTAAAAAAGTAGATTTCTTGTCCGTGAAAAATAATTAAAAAGAAAGGTTCGTGGCTATCGGACACACATGTTACTTTTCAATTCATTACGACCAGGCCTCCAAGGTCTAATGGATAGTCCAGAAACCCACATGGCTGTTTCATATTTGTTAGGAATCATCAGAGTAACATAGGACTGTATCTGGCGTATGAAGCATAACATAAGCAACCACACCCACCGAATTAAAACAACTTTATAACTGGGTAAGATCTGGGCGTGCTGATATGTACAAAAAAGGAGGTGCAAAACCTAAAATTTTAACTGAGGAAGAAATAGATATGATCATATCTTGGGTAGAAGAGGATTGTGGTATTAACCTGAAACAAATGAAAGAGAAGATTTTTAATAAACTTCATAAAAATGTATCCACAACCACCGTAGCAAACTATCTCGAAAGAAGAATTTTTACGGTTAAGCAAGTTCACAAAAGATCAATTGCAATGAATTCTTTTGAAAATAAGAAAAGAAGAGCTGTTTATGTAGATGAACTTAATCGGTATATTTAGGCTGGAAAGCAAATCCTCTGGATTGATAAAACGAATTTCAACTTATTTTGTAGACGAACTCGAGGACGCTCTAGGGCAGGAATAAGGTGTACTCAAGAGCTACCTGCAGCAATCAATTTATTAGAAGGCTGATGAGTGGGAAGAGATGGGAAATAATTTAAAGGATCTTGTAATAGTGACAATGCCCCATGCCACACAAGAATTCAAGAATTTCTTAACGAATCTCCAGCCATATTCCTTCGCTTGGCTCCGTATTCACCAATGCTCAACCCAATAGATATCATATGGTCAAAAGTAAAAGCTGATGTTAAAAATAGACTTAGAATCCCGGCTGTAAATGAGTCAGGTGTAGGGGAGCAAATACTTCAATATCTTGGGAAACATATTGATGCGGCTAAAGAGACAATTGTAGGTGGTGATTTCGCGCGTGCTGCCCAGCATAGCACATCATTTCATGCGGCGGCTCTGGCTGAGGAAGACATACTTGTAGGAGTATAAGATTTAATGTATTGTTGTTAACCTTTTTTGTTGTTTACTTAAATATATAATTTGTTTCTATTTAAGTTATTTGTTATGTGCTTTTGAAGAATAATAAAAAAGATTTGACACGTTTATGATACAGCCACTGATTTTTGTTACAATTTGAAAAACCTAAACTGACAAACTCATTTTTCGTTTTAAAATTAATAAAATTTCTGCCTCATTTCAAAAACTCAAAGTCCTCTGACGCAGTTTTGACGTCACTACTTTGACGTCAAAAAGCTTCGTTCATTTCGTAGCTGAAATCCATCCATTTTTTTAAGTCACGTGACCTCTTGAACCATTGGTTAGATGACCGTGACAAACGCGTTTGAAAAGAACTTCTAACACAAATCGGAATATGGCTCGTTTTTATCCTTTTATATAAGGTTTAACTTTGAAGGCAATTTTGTCACTTTCAATAAAAATAAAAAATATGTGGTTGCATAATACTTATTGCGTTAATTATGAGTACTCTGTCTCTGAAAAATATACACCAACCCCACTATGTACATAGATAGTTTTGTTGATTTAACCCACTCCAAAAATCGAAACTTTATACTTCTGAAATTTAAGTTTAATTTTCCAAAATACATTTTTCGATTTCTGAAATTAAAATAACTATTACCATTTTCAATTTACCATTTCGAAAATTAAAATAATAAATCTGGAATTCATATTTAATTTTCCAAAATCCATATTGTTATTTCTAAATGTTATTTACCCTTTCTGAAATTAATGTTTTAACTCTAAAATACATTTCGCCTTTTCCCAAATTAAATTTTGATTCAAAATTTCAACTAGCGTTTTCTCAAATTCAATTTTTGCTTTCCAAAAATCCACTTTCCACTTTCTCAAGTTAAAATCACTAATCTGAAATTCAATTTATAATGTCGTATATTTAAATTACATTTGTTATTGTTGTTTAAATAAAATTACAATTCTAAATTACAAGTTATATTGTCCAAATTACAACTGGAAATGGCGTCACTTCCCGAAGTTTTATGTGAAGTTTTTACACACGTAAAAACTTGGGGAGTCAAAAACAGTGACGTAACATTCAGAATCCAGTGCACATTTTTTATGCAAATTGAAAACACTGTTATTTTACGGCGTCGTGCAAAACCAAAACGAACGCTGCCGGTAATATTATTTCCGCAGAAGCGTCTTCATCCCTCTTCTAGACTCCATAATAAACGACCTTCAAGAGCGGTTATCTCCGGGGGCTAATTTTTGAGCTGGGAGCGTATGGTTTTTCGTGCGAACGATCACCCGTCGGTAGCGATCTTTTCCGTGCTGTAATTTTGAAGTATCAAATACTGTTCGCGTTCTCCTAAATAGTAAAAGAGTTTGGTCCCCGACTTCCGGATCAGTTTTTGACGTCTTATATTTTGTTTTGTGAGTTATTCCATCTAAAAGTGGAATAATTATTATTGTGCTGTTGTGTACCTGAAATCCGACGAGAAAGCCTCTGCCCGTAGCTTCGGCAATTTTTTCATGTTTTCAAGCAAAACTTTCTTTTAAATATTATTTAGAAGTGGGCTTTTTTCATTGTCCATTCTGCACACAGATTTTATTTAAAAATGAAAGAAGAATCGCTTTATTTTTGAAGCAAAAACACCAGACACGGAGTACACCACCACAGAAGCTGAGTTTGGTTCGTTCAAAATAGTTCAAATTCAGAACTACCAACAAGAAAAGGTGGTCATTTGCTATAAAATAAATGTGCCACCTTTGGAAGTGATCATACTCCGTACTCCGTTCAAAAATTGAGGAAACGTTCACCAGAGAGAGTGATCGGATTGATCGGGTGAGATAGTTCCCAAAGAACAATCGCATCTCTTAGAAGAGCGATCATTCTCTCAAAATTCAAAAACTGAAATCCATAGGTACTAACAGGATTTCCTATGGAACTGGAGGAAGTAAATAATCATTTCGCGAGAAGACAGAAGAGGAAAATTGATTTTGTAATTTGATCCCATTTTTTAAGTAAAATTTTGGACTTTTATTGCTTCTTTTTTTTCTCGTCTTGGGAAAAAGTATACATGTACGCTTACCTTTACGCCGCTGCGCTGATGTGACTCCCCCCCACCTTACTAACAAGCTGGATCTGCCTTTGGCTCGCTTTCTGGCAACGTAGCCTGGTGCGTCATAAAAAATTACATATGTGGCCCCTAGAGGACAACAGTCAATATGCACATCTAAACCTCATCAAAAAGTGTGCATATGTGCGTACAGAGTGTTTTCTGGAATTTGAAAATGGTGAAACTTAGATCCCGCTCCCCTACAGCCCCTAAGAGCTAGGGCAAAGTTGGGTGTATTCAAAATTGAGAAATGGGCCACTGCGCCCCTAGTGGTGCATTTTTGTTGACGTAGGGTAAAGGATGTGAGAGTGAAATATAATTTTTTAATTGAAATCGACCAAATTTTATTAGCTACGAAAATTTTTTAGGTATAGTAGAGTTGTAGGTAATAGTATGAACTACCAACTGACTGAGATTCAGATGTTCAGCTGCATTAGTATAGAAGGTATGAGGGACAGTTTAAAAACAAATTTTGGGCCCCTGTTGCCCCCTAGGGGTCACATATGTAATTTAATTAATTACGAGAGGATACATTCTCATGGCCAACATAGGTGCCAAATTTCATTGCTCTAGCTCAAACCCTCTAAATTTAAGAAAAAAATTGACACCTTAACCTTACTTTTTGACTGCAGTATTTTTGGGGCTGTTAACAGGTTGTGCAGTGTTGGTGGGTCCGTTAGTAATCGATCAAAATAAGTTTCGTAAAATCTTTATCAAAAGGCCCACGGAAGCCAAATTTTCTACGTGTGCTTCCTAAGTAGAACACAACTCATGGCCAACTTGAGGAAAAGAGGACCTGAAGAGCTTCCCGATAAAGTAAAAACAGGGGTCTCTTTGAGAACATCCTGTAAACGAAAAATCTGCGTACAAAAAATTGTACGAAAAGTGCCTATTTTTTACCGGTGAAAAAAAAATGATAGCTCTGTACAGTCCAACGAACAAACTCCTGGGAATATTTTGCATAAACAAACATTTGGAAAAGTTTTGGAGGGTAAATAATGGATTTTATTCCAACCCCCAATTTGTAAAATATACAGGGTGTTTTAAACTTCAGTGTGAAGAATTTAAGGTCAAAATAAGACTATTTTTCCTATACAATTTTCATCATCAAAAACTGTTGAGTGCCTAAATGCACTAATGCCTCGGATATCCGCTCAGAAAAAGAAAGTAGGGATAAGCACAAAATATGATAAACTCTACCCACAATCTTCAAAGCACAATTGAAACTAATTATGTTGACAAAAAACCTTTAAAGTGCAAATTAGTAAAATAAATAATAATTAGCTTTTAAGCAAGGTGAGATTTGACCATCTTTGTAACATTTTATAATCCCCCCTTTATCAATTTGTTAAAAAAAACCTAACTTTGAACGTCATTAAGTGAGTTTGCCTTAATTTATATTTAGGCACTTCCTCACAGTTTCGATGCAATATCTATCTTCTTGCATAATTTGAACTTGATGAGTGATTAGTGTTTAGATGTTTTAACTTACTATTAACGACATTATACGTTGCTATAAACAACTATTTCATTAACTTCAAGATATTCTATTTCCAGAAAATTGTAAAGCAGTAGAGCATTACTCTTTTATATTCCTGCGATTTCTAAAACTAATGTAATTTGACAACTGTCATTGAGCGAAATGTCCAATAAAAAGTAGTCGATGTTTCAATCCAGATCACATAACATCTTCTTACCAAATTTTTTCGAAATCGGTTTGACCGTTTGTGAGTGCCACAAAAACGGCATAGATTTGACAACACTGCTTTGCTATTTTTTTGAAAGATTAATAATAGGTGGCATTACCAATGATATTTCGAGTGAGATCGTGCAGTGTTCAGAACACGGTGCGAACACCATATGTGAAGCTAGCCCTTCATTAGCAGATTTTCCGCGCGGATTTCAAGTTATGGTCATATTTCAAAATCCGTGATTAAAAGAAGCTTATGGAAGTGGGCCTAACAAATTACGTGACCTAGGTGTTTCAGAATTCCGGCAGAATCACGCTTATAAAGAAAAAAACCATAACTTTTTTGTTATCAAATAATAGGATTTATAAAAATCTACAACCGTATCCAAAGGATTTTTCAAAATTTGGTGTGTTTTTTTCACAAAATTAAAAAATCCTAAAATTGTTGTTACAGATTTCTGTATTGTAATTTAACCACCAGGGGTCTATCAACTTAAAAATTGTTTGCATGGGCCTTAAGGAAATTTAAAAACGTTTCAAATAACGTACATTCCAAGTTAACATTTTCGAAATGGTAAAGGCGGAACGCAGGTATTTGATTACATTGAATGATCGAATGCATAGAAATTTAGAGTTTTGAACTTCCATTGTCTGAATGAATACTGTATTATTCACCTGACAACGATTGCAGATACATAAGTAATCAAATCATTATGAAAAAATAAAAAATTCAAACGGCAACATGCAGTATTTTCCAACCGGAATTTATACACATTCATTGACGTCAACTGTTAACGAGAATTTCCAGTTTGACGTTTGATTTTTTTGTTTCTCCCTAGATTCCTGAGCCTCATTCAGAAAATTTTCGATATCGTTTACTTTAAATTTTATCATGAGTATTGATTATAATAGAGGGTTTTTGAACCATTTTTTTGCCATTTTGTTATTGATATTGTAAGATTGATTGATCGCAGCTAGTGTACTAGATATGGCCAAGGCCGCAAGTGTTGATCCAATTCATAGACGTAAATAGTGCGAACTCTACATCATAGAAGAGACTGGTTATGAAATCTCAAATGAATGAAGCTCAGACATTCTCTGGGGCACAAGCATGGTGGTCATACGCATTGGTAATTTTTAGGGGCACATCTGTTTATTAAAAACTGCATATTCGTAGCAGCCTTAGTTCTTATAAACTTATATCAACGCCCTCACCAATCGTAAATTTATAAAACCGCAGTCTTGGATCAAAACTTATGAATTTTCACATATATCAACCCCCTCAACCAACCCCCAAATAATTTTTTTCTCAAAATTAAAAAATATTAAGTTTATTATTACAAGCTTTCATTTAACTTCACCTCTAATTATATATGTTTGTATATTCGGGTAAAATCTAGCGACTCAATTTTGACTAACTTCTAGATGTTCAATTGAATTCAAATATGGTATTATTAGGCACCCCCTGGAAATTGAAAACGCCTAAGTTTGTCCGATTTTAACCAAAATTGGTATACGGGGGTTTTTAGGGATAACTAGTACGAATTTTTGACCAGATTTTAAAAATTCAATATGGTGGATTCAAGATGGACGATTTTTGGTAATATTTTAAGCGTTTATAGTTTCGGTGACTATACAATAATATGTTATTATAAGGTACCCTCCTCCAGCAGAGAAATGCAAGGGTAAGTCATTTCAACCCAACTCGACCTAAGCTACTCACCCTAACATTTCTCTGATATATGACTGGACATTGTTATTTTTAATTTGCGTCCGCCGCTTTTATTATTATGACATCAGAATGCTAAAAACTATTTTCTACTTTTTAGTAAACTTTATATTTTATGAAATCTTTTTATATAAAATTATTTTTTAATTTTTAGAATTGTACCCTAAATAGTCCATTTTGAATCCGCCATATTGGAATTTTCAAATCTGCTTAAAAATTCATAATCTCCCTCTATACGCCAATTTTAATTGAAATCGAACAATCTAAATATTTTCCCCCTCCACTGCCCTCGTTAGAAAGAGGTGGGTACCTGATAAAACCATAAAATTATGTTGCTACTGGAATGCGGATGTTTATAATTCAGGGAAAATTGGATAGCAAAACATAACCAAAAATCGTCTATTTTGAATCCGACTAATAAAAAATTCGTATTCCTTATCCTCAGAAATCCCCGTATACCAATTTTGATTGAAATCGGACAAACTTAGGTGTTTTCCCCTCCACTCCCCTCATAGGGAGCGAGGGGGGTGTCTAATAATACCATGCTATTGTAGTGTTACCAAAACTTTAAACGCATACTAAATTTAAAGACAAGCGGATGTGTATAAGTCAGTTAAAATTGGTTAGCAAAACATGACCAAAAATCTTGAATCCGCCATATTGAATTTTCAAAATCTAATAAAAAATTCGTTTTCTTGTCCTCAAAAACCCCAGTATACCAATTTTGGTTGACATCGGACAAACTTAGGTGTTTGGCTCCTCCACTCCGCTCGTAGAGGGGGAGGGAGGTGTCTAATAATACCATGTTATTATATTGATACCGGAGCTTTCATATAACTATAAGATAAATAAAGGCCCAGACCCTGAGTGTCTGAGAAACTGCATCTATTAATTGCTCCTGTTTAAGGACAGCTTTAGTATGTTTAGTGCAAAAATTCTGGAACAAAAGTAGTACCAGTAAAACCAGTGGGAAAAGTACTTCATAACTTACTAAAAGGTACGTGGAAAAACACACTGTTAACTGAGCAAAACAATGCATAAACCCAAAAGTTAACAAAGCAAATTCAAGACAGTAAATCAAATATTACAAGGAAATTTAATTCATTTAACAGAAAAATAGAAAAAATACAGAAAAAGAACATTTTATTTGAACGAAAAATTAGACGAAACAACATTTTACTTTTTGGGTTTAATTCTGAAAATTGCAACAGCTTGGTTAAAGACACCCTGGCCAAATTACATTAACATTTTACTTTTTGTGTTTAATTCTGAAAGTTGCAACAGCTGGCCAAATTAGACGAACTTTTTGGTACAAATATTCAAGAATCTGATATAAACAATTTATATAAATTGGGGAAAAAAAGGAGACTCTCCTATTCTTATAGAGTTTTTGTCGTACTTGAAAAAGTCGGAACTATTCAAAGACGTTGTAAAGCTTAGGACACCGTTTACGCCATTTCCAACGATTTATTCAACGAAGATAGGGAAGAGCTTAAAATTATAAAAACACACTACAAGAAAGCAAAAAACGAACAAAAGCCAGTTAAAATAAAAGGATTGACTTTAGATCTAGAAGGAAAGACTTATACCGCAAAACAGCTGGAGCAGTCTGACACTGATACAGAATCTAGTGAATCAAATTACTCAGACTCATCATTCTTGGAAGAAGAAGAGCAAGAAGAAAGAGCAAAGGAATATAAAGACGAGACTAATAAAACTAAAGAAAGCGCTACGGAAAAAGCTAAAAAAAACGAAAGAAAGGAAAAACTCCTAGTCCAATTGGCGTTCACACCAGGTCTATTAAAAAAAGAAAATAAGGTTTCTGTGTCTTCTTTTCTTTTCTTTTCTTTTTTTATTTCTCTTTCTCACAAGACGGTTTCAATTTTATTTATTTATTTATCAATTATTAAACTATCATACTTATTTAATTATCTCTTGATATTTTTAATAATAAAAGCTCTAGTGAATAATTTCAAAGTAAATTAGGTAAAATAAATTCTCATCTGTAACTTAATTATTTTTAATCTTTTTGGATGTATCGGTAGATGTTGTACGACAACGAAATTTGTAATTCATTAAAAAAATGTCAACAAATATTGAGCCAAGTTGATAGAAAACATACATTTGAAGTTTTTCATAACAATATTAGTAGTTTATCCTATCATTTTGATGAACTAGAAGTAACTTTATCGGCATTAGACCGTAACTTTGAGTGCGTGGTATTAACAAAAACACACAAATTAACAAACTTGTCACTTTTAAATTTAAATAACTATAACTTGATCTACAATTCTGGTAATTATAATAAAAAAGATGGGGTTGTAATTTATGTCCGTAACGATTTATGTTATTCATTTAAAATCACTGAATTTTTTAATAGTAGACTTATCTACTTGACGTTAAATAAAGAAAACACAACATTTCGACTGATAGCTCTATATAGATCGCCCTCGACAAATGAGTATGATTTTGTTCGGAACTTCTACGAGCACATAGACAAAATTCAATTAAAATCATACGACTTTGATATTATTTTAGGAGACATAAATATAGATTTACTGTCAGACACAGAAATAAAAAATGAGTACTTAAATTGTCTGCAAGAATGGGGATTTATTTCGACAATTCATAGTGGCACTAGGGAGTGTAGCACAATAAACTCTTGTATCGACCATATTTTTCTCAAAGAAAAAATTCACGAATACAATTTACATCTATAGTTTTTGAATCTAAAATTTCCGATCATTTCTCACAGGTTTTTCAAACGTTTCTGAAAGCCAAAAAGTCGATAAATTTAAATTTTACCTTGATATCGAATCTTTAAAATGTAAACTTCAGAAAAATAACTGGGAAAACATATACACTGAACAAAACGTTAACTGTGCCGCTATGAAATTTGTGACACGCCTGAAAGAACTTGTAAGCCTTTGTACACAAAAAAAGACACTAAAACGTGAAGAAATAAAAAGAAAAGAGTAGATGACAAGTGCGCTTATAAAATAAATTAACTAAAAAAACAAATTATACAAAGTCATGAGACAAAATCCAAATAATTTAAATAGAAAACGAGAATTCAAAAATTACTCCTATACCTTAATTACAACTTTAAGAACAGCTAAAATAAACTTTTATAAAAAATTACTACAGGATAATGTAAACAATCGGAATAAATTATGGAAATGCGTAAAAAGTATAAATAACAACAACAATAAAAGGTCCAACATACAACAAATAAAATCTGACAATATCACAATTACATATGATAGAGATATTGCTAACTGCTTTAAAAAATATTTTACCAACGTAGCCGCTGATTTAGCAAAAAAAAATAACATTTTTAGAAACAAAAATATCAAATAAGTTAAAAATAGCACCCACAACCAATCAAGAGGTAATAAAAACAATAAAAACACTAAAGCCTAAAAAATCACCTGCGAGAGATGGGCTAACATTAGAAACTTTAAAAGAAATTTGTGACTTTAGCGTGGATCCTCTAACATTTATCATCAATAAATCAATTAGTGATGGTGTGAAGTTTTTAAAGAAGCTACCATAAAGCCACTATTTAAATCTGGAAATCCTACAGACGTTAAAAACTATCGACCAATCTCTTTAATCAGCAATTTATCCAAAGTATATGAAAAAATCTTAAAAGAACGTATCATACAACATCTGGATGCCAACAACATATTGTCCAAAAATCAATATGGTTTCCGAAAAGTCAGATCAACAGATGATGCATTGGCGGACTTTATTTCAAGTGTATACGAAACAGTAGATAAAAGTACTCCGTAAATATGCATTTTTGTTGATCTAGCCACGGTATTTGATACGATATCTCATAAACTGATGATCGACAAACTTGGAAATATTGGGTTTGATCAAATCGCGGCAAAACTATTTCAGAGTTATCTGGACAAAAGAGAGCAGTCAGTGGAAATAAATGGAGCGTTCCTCAGGGAACTGTCTCGGCCCTATATTGTTTAATATATATATAAATGATCTATACCAGGTTGACAGTAGGGCCGAGTTGTCAAGTTTTGCTGATGACGCTGGGGTTCAGTATAAGGCCGACACGTGGGAGAGCCTTTACAATTTAATAGTTGATGACTTTCCCAAGATAATACAGTGGTTTAATAATAATCTCT
This sequence comes from Oxystoma pomonae, assembly GCA_963921995.1. Lineage (NCBI taxonomy): Eukaryota > Metazoa > Arthropoda > Insecta > Coleoptera > Brentidae > Oxystoma > Oxystoma pomonae. The sequence goes on from OY998165.1 coordinate 97,834,765, forward strand.
TGAGTATAAAAAATTGCAAAAAATTGTAGTAAAAAGTAAGGTTAAAATGTAATTTTTAGAGCTAGTGGCGTGTTCGATAATCACTCTCTTCACCAGCACTCCGGTTGGAATTCAGAGCACCCGCGGGTAAATTCGTGACGTGACTACTTTACTTCGGATCGATCTGAGATTACGTAAACCGTTCAGAATGTCGGAAGATTTTTACCGGTCCCGCATGCGCTTTTTGTTTTCTAACCTTAAAAATTGGTTTTGTTATTAATTTGTTTTTGAGCATTTTTTGTTAAATAATAATAATAAATAAATAATAGGTTTATTTTAGTAAAGAAACATTTTACAATCCTAGTATAAATAAAATGCAAAAATAAACACACAAAAATGTCTTAAAAGCATAAACATGCTTTTTGAATTTTAGATAATAGTTTTTTTTTCACAGCAGTTCGAATTGATGAAAAAATTTTAGAGTAGGTAGATTTTACATATAAAATTAATCTTAGAGAATCTTCATCTTACTTCTGATTACCTAATATAATTTAAGTTAATTATATTGTTACAGATTTCTCTACTTTCTTTTATCCAATTTGTGACTAATTTCTTGAACACTAAATTTAAGTATGTTTTTGAAGTCAGTAGACAAGTCATTTAATATTCTTGGGACAAAGTATTTGATTGAAAGTTGCGTTATTGTTTTGGAAGTCTGAACATATTCAACATTTAATTTATTTCTGGTTTTGTTTGTTAACACTTTTTCTGTAAGTTTTATTTTATTTTTGTGTATGTTTTTAAGCAGCTCCAAGCAGTACAGTTGTCTAATATCGAGAATCTGTGTTTCCTGGAAAAGCTGGTCTGAAGGATATTCTTCTTTTCCCATAAATTAATGTAAGAAACCATTTATGCGTATTTTCAAGAATTGTTAAGTGGCAGTCTGCTACCGCTCCCCATCCCAGAATCCCATATAAGAGATGTACAAGATACAGATAAAGCGATTTAAGTTGATCTACCTCCAGGAATTCCTTGAGATATCTAAATTTAGGTAGTTATCTCCGGATTTTTTCACCACATTTTTTATTTGCAGATCCCATTTTAAGTGTATCAATTACTACTCCTAGACATTTTATAGATTTTGATTCTGTTATTTTTTCTTTATTTTCTATTGTTAGTAAATTAAATTCGGGGAAAGCATTTTTATAAATAGCACAAGGCAAATATTTTGTTTTTTTGTAGTTTAAAGTTAGTTTGATTTTTTGCAACCAAGATCTTACTGTTTTGAAATCATTTTCCGCCACTAGTTTCAGCTTTTTCGACTTGTATTAAATGGCGGTGTCATCAGCAAAGCTTATTATTTTTCCGATGTTTTTTAATTTAAGCAAGTCGTTTACATATAAAGTAAAAAGCAAAGGACCCAGAATTGTCCCCTGCGGTACGCCATAGTTTATTTTTTCGTAATCACTTCTGACACCATCAATCTCTACATATTGGTTTCTGTTAATCAAGCAGCTTTTAAGAAAATTTAAAAAATTTCCCCGCAAGCCATACCTCTCCAGCTTTTTCAGTAATGCTTTCGAGAGGTCGACAAAAATACATAGGCTACGCATATTTGTTTCAAAAGTTTCAGTTATTTGTTCTGTTAATTTACATATTGCGTCTTTCCCTCTCTGAACCCGTACTGCCCATTACATTAAATTTAGACAGGAAACTAACAATCTCATTTTATAATATTTTTTCAAATATTTTTGCAAAGACAGACACCGGCCTATAGTTGATCACGCTGTCTCTGCTACCAGACTTTAGAATAGGCTTAATTTTTCGTATTTTTAGACAGTCTGAAAAGCTGCCGTTTTGAAAACATAAGTTAATTAAAAAAGTTAAAGGTAATAAAATTTCCTCTTTGGTTTGTTTTATTATGTCTGTACTAATTTCGTCCCCAAGCAGGAGCTTTTTTTTCCTTTAAAGATTTTATTGTATTTAACATTTCTTCCTGATTTGTTAAATACAAAAACATACTGCTTTCCAATCTCTCTATTTGTACATTTTGGTCCTTGCAAAGAGGAATTTTTTCTGCGTATTTTTGTCCCAGTGTGCTATAATGTTTGTTAAACTCGTTTGCAATTTCTTTTTTTTCAGTTAAGATTTCTCCGGTTTCAGTTTTTATGGTTTTAATTTTTGTTTTACTTTTTGATTTACCGCACAATGAGTTTACCACACTCCACAGCAATGAGGAAGATCCTCTATTTTTTTCTATTTGTTTTTTTTTAATGGCTTTTTGCATCTCTAATAAAAATCTATTTTTATAATTTGCGTAACGTTATTTTGTTATGTTATTTGTTGGGTTTTGGATCGTTCGATGAAAACAATGAAACAATGTTTTTTCATGTATGCAGTTCAAAAGCCCTGCTGTCATCTAATCTATTTTAAAGATATAGTTTGCTATTTTTGTTACAAATATTTTTACTGCCCCGTTTTTTTCTTTTTCGTTTTAAATATAAAGAAGGCACATAATGGATTATTCGGAAAAAATAAGTACCCATTCTTACAATTTTGTGACTGCTTAGCTTGGGAATCTTGTCTTGGATGAAAATTGTTTACTAACTCTTCATATATAAAGTCGTTCACTACATTCTTCTTTTTATTAAATTATAAATAAAATCATATTGTAAAAAAAATTGCCGGGCACACTCGGAGTGCACCTTCTATCGGAACGCAGGTCGCACCCCAGCGGTTCGTTCACAGTTAACGCCGTGCGTGCGTCAGATTTTCCTTCACGATTTAGGATGAAAACCGCACGGCAAAATTTTTCCCGTTCACAATCTGGTTGTTGCAAGGTATACGACACCCGGCAAAACTGTCAAATATTTGCGACTGCGCAAATTTTCACCGAGCAACAATTTTTTAAACAACTCTCGACTGGATAAAACTTTAAAATATCACGTGACCCGTCACAGTCCTTTGAAGTGAATATAACCAAACTTTATTGTTTTGAATATCTGATTTTGCGTATAAAATAATAATTGTAAATGATATAATTTTCAGCTTTTTGGACAGTTTCTATTAGGTCACTAAATCAATAGCCAACGTTTCTACACCATCTTTGTGATTATCAAGGCTGAAAAAACACAAAGAACGAGAATTAATTTTTAAGAATTTTAAATTTTAAAAAAAGTTAAATTTTAACCGGACTATGAATGCACCACAAAATATCGAGATATACCTCAGTCATTTAAAGTATTTTGTTTTAATAAAGGGTGAAAAGTTTTCAAACGAACTCCTTGTATAGTTGGAATTTAATAAAATTTCTCTTGGGTTTCTTAAATATAATATTTTTATCCTTTTGAAAGCTCCGACTTTTTCCTGTCAACGGCAGATAAGCATCCTGTCTATTTCTCTGGAATCAAATCGAATTTTCTCTAATGCTATTTTGATGAAATATTTTATTAAGCCAAAGGAGCGAGCTAAGAAAAACATTCATTTAACTTATTTTACAAGCAATTTGACAATAATTGCTTTCTAGAGATATTCGCAGACCTTTTAATGGGTTATAGTGGTTGAAAAACAATAAAAAAAAGAAATATAAAATGTTGTCAAAATTTTGATGTTTTTAAGACACAGGCATGGTTAAAGAGCACGATTTTGCTTTTTTTTATAAAAAATTGTTTGAGAACACCAAGAAAAATAGTAAATTTTTGCATAATAATAAAGAAAATAATTATACAAAGAACCCATTACCAACCCATTTACCAATTTCAAAGGTTTTTTGACATCCTGTATCTATCTCCTTACCCTGTATTTTTTTATTGAATATATTTGGATCGCAATCAATTAAAAAATATTTTACGCTATAACATTTCCCAAGCATCTTATATTGCGCATACGTTGCCCTTGAGACACGCGACGTCGGCTAGCGACGTCGTTTCGACTGCCTGACGACCATCGTCCGCACCTAAATGAGTAATACAGATTCGGGTCGCTTCGACGTCACTGATCCTGACTAGCTTTACCAATTGCCAACGTTATTTTACGTTTAATCTCCCTCACCTAAAATTAGTTACTAAACAAGAATGTTAATTACGTTTGGTTTTGTTTCGACTACCTAAAATATATAAAGTTTTTGTAAAAGAATAAAAATGGATGCGTTTTTGTAAAAGCGGATCCTGATGTCTATAAATATACATAAATAATATATAATTCTTTTATTTACTTTTAAAGCCCTTTACACATAAAATTTGTAAACGAAAGGCCGTTTATTAATAAATGCCTAAAAATTTGAAAGATCTAAGATAATAAAATATTTAAAAAAAATTGGTTAGATTTTTATTTTTAAATAGTGTTGTTAGTTTTATTTTAAAAATGATCTAACATTCCCCAAAACCTTATTTTATTTATTATACTACATGGAACTCTCTAATTTTAGACTAAATCTCAAAAACAAAAAACGCCAACCTGCTCAAAACGGCAAATTTTTGTGTCCTACTTAATCTAAACTAACATTATACCAAGTCACAAAAAAATACAAAATTCGTCGGTTCGCAAACGTATTACGACGTATTAAAACCGTCGTCGGCCTGAGTACGCATTAGAATCGCACGTCTTGCACGGAGTTTGTAATATTAACCTATTCAACGTACTAGAATCTGAAGTCGTTTTTAGTAGGTCAATCACACCCTGTGTCGCCCTAACCTCACAGTTTTGGTGGTTTTATTTATTCTTGTTTGTGGTCGTGCCTCGTTATCTCGACATGAGTGATTACTTCGAAATTGCATTGCACACGTGGGAGGAAAATGGGATGTGCTGGTTCCCTATAACAAAGAAAGATATCCAATCCTGGATCCAAAAGAAAAAAAACGAAAACTTGTTGGGTTAAAATTTTCAAAAAAGTTAAGTTAGAACCAGAGAAATAAAAATAGTTATTTAAGTTAGATCCAACGCCCGAAAATGGACGGGTTCGTTTAGGACGTCGGTTAACGTAGGCCAGTTCCAACGAGCTTCAGGTTTTAAATTTCAACGGCAGGCAGACGTCGCTATCACGCACGTTTAAATTTCCTATGTACTGAAGACGTCAGCTTTTTTGGTTTTGTCACGGATAATCAAGAACGTCGCTTTTGCCTCAAAAACAACATTGGGCACAAACGTCCTTGATAAGAACCTTAAATCTACCCGAAATTGAAGTCATATTAAGACGCATTTGGTTAGAAGTCAGATTTTGGCTGCTTGGGTTATTGACAGTTTATAGGACATGTCCTCCTCAAGGGGTCAGCTACACCCAAAGTGTTTGTTTACCACCGATTATCTAGCAAACGCCGCTACGTAAAAGTTGCAATACATGATTATTTTGTTACATAAATTCTAGGTAAGCTGGAAGTCACAACAAGGTAAAAAGTAACTTCCATGTTCTGCATAATGCCGTGCACAAAGTTCCTTACTTTTTACATACATCGCAACAAAAAATTGGGAAATGGCAGGTATCGATTAACTAGAAAGTAAATCGAAAGGTAAAAATTTTTACATAACATTTATATCTCTTACAATTAACATCAAGGTAAACTTGACGTCATGTAAATAACGTATTCTTTATGTAACTACTATATAAATCTATAACATAAATGTTGTATAAATATTACGTATTGGAATGTAACATTTATGAAAAATTAAAGTAATTTTGTGTATGTAACATTTATATACTTCTAATGTCACAACAAGTTAAAAAGTAACCTTCATGTTCTGCGTAATACCATGTACAAAGTTGCCCTCTTATTACGTAAATATAATGTAAATTGAAGAAACATCAGTTATGTTATGTAACTATTACGTAAATTTTATGAAAACCTTTTCTATGAAAATTTTGTGACTTTAGATTTACGCAAATACTATGCTAATGTAACAGATGTGTTTGCTGGGTGGTTTTAGAGATCTTTCTTCCAAACCTACCATGTTTTGGTATAAAATAACTTTTGAGTAGTTTTTCGTTAAACTTTGACTACTTCCGTTAGATTTAATAAAAATCATTAAATAGCTTGGACAAAAACAGGTAAGCTTGACGTCAAGATATTTATAGCCAATTGCACCAACATGCACAATAAGAAACCTTAAATGTAAAGAATCCTCAAAACTGATTTTGGTTTACACCATTCGCTTCTGAGGTTTGCTAAGCTGGGCCGCTCTGAAATCTGACACGGTTGCATAAACCTGATAACTTTCGTTTTTCTTTCAATGACTTAGTTGTTTTATTTTTAATTTGAAAACTATAATTTATAAATATAAATAAAAAAGGTATCCCAGTTTCACTCACAAAGAGACTATTTTTCTAATGGCTATGTTAAGCGACTTGAAACAGATAACCAGTGCCTCTAATTCAGCACGTAAAGAGAGCATTGTTGTTTTATTCTTCTCGGCATACCAAACTCAACGAGAGGTCAAGCAATTTAATATCGCCCTCAATAAGGTCAGGATCGTCTCCCAAGTAGTCGTCGAGAAAGGGGGCGACCTGAAGGCCTGGCAAATGTCCCTAGGCGGGGCCCTAGCAACGGTTTCTTTTTAACAGGGAATATAGCTCTTTATTGCCTTACCCCGAAAAATTAAATATTTTTTCAGTCAAAATAGAGTGAAAGTCATTCACAATAGTGTGTGTTAACTCGAATCTAGATTTTGTGAAGAGATTATATGAAATTTTTGATTCACTCGATGGCCATTGAGTGAAAGAATATTTCACTCAAAATAGAATGTTCACAATAGTGCATGTTAACTCAGAATTGTGTGAAAAGTGTATGACGTTGACCAATTCAAACATTGTGTCAATGGTGTTCACAAATTCACAATTCACAAGTTCACAAATTCATTTAATATTTTGTGGACTCGTCTTGTCAAAAAATTTCGTGAAATTTTTCGATATTTAAACTGAATTTTAGTAAACACCATTGACACAATGTTTCAACTTGTCAATGTCGTTAGCTTTTCACACAATTCTGAGTTACCATACACTATTGTTAGTGACTTTCACTCTATTTTGAGTGAGATATTCTTTCACTCAATGACCATCGAGTGAATCAAAAATTTCATATAATCTCTTCACAAAATCCAGATTCGGGCGTCCAAATATCTGGTGCCTCGTCCTTGTGTATACGTCACACTCTGTTACTAGGTGACGGGATGTCTCCTTCGCCCTCCAGCAGGTCGCGCAGGCGGGATCGTTCCCCATCCCAATGCGGAACGTCTGAAAACACACAAATTGTCAGCTGTTTGCATTTGATTGTTAATGACAAGAAATACTTTCGATGTATTTCATTTGGCATAAAAACCTCAAAAAACTACAGATGCCTATATGCTGGACTTTACCTCGGGATGTCTATAAATGCAATAAAAAGGATAAAAAGTAAATATTTTCTGTTAAGGAGCGAATAAGTGCTCGCGGGGCTGAATTTCCGAAAGAAAACCTAAAAGAGTGCTTAAGGTTTCTTTAAAGTTGGTGCAAATTAAATTCTTAACTTAAGGTCTGTATAACGCTAAGGGGGTCTTATGTACGTTGGTGCAATTAGCTATTAATGAATTGACTCAAAAAATGTCAACTGTTTTATCCATAAGGTTGTGTAACTTACCTATGCACAATAGGTCAGCCCAACGATCTCTCGCTGTCGCTTGATTGACAAGTCACGGAGGGCAAACAAAGCCATTTTTCATGGTGGTAATTTCGAGTGATTTTCTGGATTTTCCAGTGACTTTCAATATGTGAAAATGCATTTTTGCTATAGTTTGTTCTTTTTGAGAAACGGATGAAGATAGTTTGTTAGTGGATTTTTGCAGGAAGAGCCAAAAGACCGTGGCAAAATCCACAGTGTTTGTTTTGTTTACATTGGTTTTTATTTGTGTTTTAAGGAATTTGGAGGAAGATTTAAATAGAAAGCGCCGCTTCTGTGTTACCCCTCTAAACCACCGGACCCAACTTAACCCAAACTGTACATGAATGACTATTTAAACAAGCCAAAAACTGAGCATCCTGATGTGGCTCAGAGGTACATAAAAAAATGTTCCCCTATTAATAACCGTGGAAGATTCTAAATTTAGTTCAAAACCTGTGAATTTTCCATCAATACTCAATACTACAATAATCTCAATAACCTCCATACTATTTTATTATGAATAGCCAATAAAAACAATGGAATCGCAAGCATTCCTTCAAAAAAATAATGGTGCTCTTCAAATTTCCATCAGCTTCAGCTAGCCGTAGCTTTTTGAGGGAAAACTCTTATTTTTATTAACATGAAAAAATTTATAGAGAAAAAGAAACTTCAGCATTTATAATCACCGAAACCATAACTTACTTCTTTATCTTTTTTGAAACTTCTTATTATTGCTCTTTGATGGCGGTTTTCAATTTCAGTTTTTAAAATGCTTTGCTTAGAAAATCTCAAGTTTAATGATGGTACCCAATCAGGATTTGTTTTGTCGTTCAAATTAGCAGCAGGTTGCCCTATAATTTAATATAAAACAAACCAAAATGCTCGCCAAACACTGGGTAAAACATACAAAAAATATTTTCAAACCAGAAACAAAATGTCTGGAACAGACTCTTTCATATTTCAGTTTAGTTTCTGAAAACTTTTGCCCCTTAATAGCTATTATCCATTTCTGTCTTCTTATTTTAGCCAATTCCGTAAGATAAGAGCTTTTTGTTTTGGATATTTCACTGGGTTTTCGGAAAAATCTCAATTTATCTCGTGGATTTCTAATGCCACAATTCGCAATGTAACACAAAAGCGACATTTTCTATAGAAATCTTCCTCTAAATTACTTAAAACACAAATAAAAATCAATGTAAACAAAACAAACACTGTGACTTTTGGCACGGTTTTTTTACTCTTCCTGTAAAAATGCACTAGCAAACTGCCTTTATCCGTTTTTCAAAAAGAACAAACTATAATAAAAATGTATTTTCACCTATTGAAAGTCACTAAAAAATCCGGGAAATCACTCGAAGATAACACTACGTCTTATGGAAAATCGCTTTGTTTGCCCTCCGTGACTTCCCACTAAGCAAAAACCACAAAGCATATACCTACGGACTTAGAGAAAACTCTTACTAAGGGCATCGCAAAAAACAAGTTACAGCGCCTCTGGGGACTCGGTCCCGAAGCTCACGCGACAAATCGCGCCGATGACATCAATGTCCATCAATGTCATCGTCTTTTCGTTTTTTAGTTTTATATGTTTTTGGCCTTTTTTAAACTGTTACAGTAATTTGTTGGATTTTTGTAATAAGTACAATTGGAAAACTATGCCCAAGTGTTGTGTTCCAGTGATCCTCTGCTTCATCGATTTCCACACCCTAGAGATCAAGCTCGCCAAAGACAATGGTTTGCCATCTGAAACGCTTTAAAGGTTTAGAGTACGCATCCGACATTTTAAACCAGAAAACTATTCAAAAAACTGTGGACGAAGCCTTCTAATTCGGCATGTAATTCCATTCTTGCATTTACCGCCAGAGTCTGAAACAGATTTTAATGGTAAGTACCGGGCAAGGTTTCTACATACCAGAGGAAAAACAGCATATTCAATAATAGAGAATAATAGACCACTAATTTATCGTCACCTTATTTGCTTACCGTAACTGCGATGCTAAAAAGAGTTTTAAAACCACAAACATAAATTACAGTAACCGTATTTTTCTGCCCACATACAAACTGCCAATGTAAATAGAATAGAAAAGAAAACAACAATTCCTGTTTTTGCAAATTCACTTTCACAAAAAAATTAAAAACCTATAACTAAAAAAAAAACGAATTATAATTTACTAGCTGCAGCTTTTGCTCAGAAATAAATACGGTTGGTTAGAAAAAAAACCAAGCGGGCCCGTTAAGCCTCCATAAGTAACGTACTTCGGTTCGGTTATTTTTGGATACGGGAGAAAAATAACCGTTTTTGCCTACGGTATCACCAATTTTGATGTCTATTAGCGCTCTAATAAGACTGATAGGGCATTTATTTAGCCTATTTGTTAATTCCCCAGCCCATTCCGTTCAAAAATGCTTAGGAGTAACCAGTTAAACCAAATTTTTTCAAAACGAAGAAAACCTGCAAGTCTTAAAAGAAACTGCTGCTATTGGGGCCGGCATGGGAAGCAGAACAAATAGTTTATTAATAAATACAATAGTTTCAATATGTATACTATTATATCTTCTTGAAAGAATAATATAATATATTAAATACGACGTATTTCGTTTATTTCTTAAATGTACAGTCATTAGAATCAACAATACTTTGGAAAATAAAATGAATTATTGATGAAATAGGTTTTCCAAAATAATGTTGTTTCTAATGCACTGAAATACTTTAAAAAATTCCCGAATTCAAATTTCCGGGCGCCGGCGCCGCTACCCTAATTTAAGATTCCGGACCGAGTCACTAGAAGCGCAACAGTAGCAAAAAACTTATAACAGGGCCCTAAGTCGTCAGATCGCCTTCTATACCCGTAGGTAGATATTTTGTGGCAAAAACCTGTTACATTTACATTACTTCAATGTGTTTTTGTAACCTGTTATGTAACGCAACTTGTAACCTTAACGACTGTGTCGGTCCAAGTCATTTGAAAGGGGGGGGGGCGGTTTCGATACGAAAAAAAAAATTGAATAAAAGCATAGGTTGGCCTCAACTCTAGGGGGGGGGTACTCAGATTTTAAATTGTTTATTTCACACATTTTTCCATGCGCGGAAAATTTTTTAGAAAATTACATTAAAATATCGCCACACTTGTTCAAGAGTTCAAGAATTTGTGTTTTGGATTAATCAAACAGTTTATAGTATTTACAAACGACATTAGCTAATTTGCCTTGATTTTGGCTTCACGTTGTATAAAACTTGGTATGAATATGTTCAGGTCAAAAATACTTGTTCCGTTATTGAAATAATTTTGTATAAAACTTGTTTATAAATAGAAACTCTATAATACTATTCTGTATTTCCAACATGGTGTTCGCGGTAAGCACGTTATGCGTTTTCTGGAGCAAAGGGGGGGGAAGGCGATCTCCCCCTGAGACCGCCACTTTTAACGACGATATTACATTGCTAACATCAATTGTCCTAAACATTTACGTAAAAGTATTACATTCAATTTTTTCAAGTATGTGACTTGCATGTAACATTCAATGTTACATGTCTGGCTGAATTTTTTTTTTAAATTTACCTCTAGCTTGTTAAATATTGGTGCAAAAAACATAAGAAATTACATCTTAAACAAATAAAAAATAAATTAAAAAAATAAATTGGAGCCGACAGGTTCCGAACCCTTAATCCAAAGGTGATACACGAAGGTTTCACTCCTAAATGCACCGTAGGCACTTAATTGCGATTGGCTAACTAATCCATTCTTTTTCTCTGTTGATCCCATATAAATGAACAAAGAGGGAGCATGGATTAGCTAAACTAATCTGAATATTTTTACGGTAGATATGGGGGTCAGCGCCTTAGACCACTAGACCATCTCGGTTTTGTTGAGAACTGTCACCAATTCACGGTATATTAATGTAGTTTTACAGAAAATAGGAAGTTAATTTTTTTATTAAAAATTTAATTAATTGCTTTAATTAATAAAATACACATAAAACGGTGTCCCTTGCACTAAAAAAAAATTATATACAAATATTGAATCACAACTAATTGAACCATAATTTGGCGAAATAAAAAAAAACTAAAAATATATAATAATTTCCTCAAACCGTAAAAAAGTAAAATTCTAAAATGATCGTGCATTAATTACTGCGAATACATATAGACCGCTTCAAGCTACTGCGAACATATGGCGGAAGAAGTCTAATTTGCCAGTGTACGTACATGCAGAGACACCGCACGCCTATCAGTGAAGCAACCAATACTCAGGCTTGCGATCACCACTTGCATGACTTTCCTTTGGTATTTAGTACGCCTCTAATCACGGTGCTGTGTGGAGCGTAGTCAATGAAACCGGAATTTGGTCAATAAATACGCAAATTTTTATAACGTAATTTTCTTATTTTTTGACACTGATAAATAAGAGCGTTTTATTGTCAACTGCTCAGATTTATCAGTGACGACGTGTTACAATGAAAATAATAAGGAGAAACAAAATAAAAGCAAGTTCTCAAAATAAAATAATACATTCTAAAAACCAAAAAGATTATCGCAGTCAAAAAAAAATTAGAGCAAATGTTCGAAAAGTCCTCCTTGCTCGGCTAGACAATATCCGAGCCTATTATAAAAACCCCTTTTAACGTTTCCAAGCATGTTAGGGGTGATAGTTTGAAAAGCTTCTTCAATTTTAATCCGAAGTTCTTCCAAATTATTAGCCCTTTCATGCCCGTAAACTTTATTTTTGATATAACTCCACGGATAGAAGTCATTAGGAGCAAGATCGGGTGATCGAGCTGGCCATAAAATAGTTCCCCGTGTACTTATAACCCGATTAGGAAATACATTATCAAGATATTCTCTAACAAGGCCAACATTGTGAGCGGGACAACCATCTTGTTGAACCCATGTTTCACCAAATCTCACAACTAACAACTGCCTATCAGTTGAAATAATATGCTGCTGCAGTAGATCCAAGTATCTAGGACCATTCAAATTGCCGTTAATAAAAAATGGCCCAATTACGTGTTCCCCTACAATACCCCCCAAACATTTAGTTTTTGGGGATACTGTGTTCTTACGTCAAAATACAAATGCAAATTTTCCCTCGACCAATATCGAACGTGTGTTGGGTTATGACGATTCAATAATGGAAAAGTACTTTTATCTGTGAAAAGAATAGATCTCAGAAAGTTTTCATCACGATTAGCCCTTTCCATCATTGTTTCGCAAAATTCCATACGACGATAGTTGTCCTTAGGAAAAATTTGATGCGTTTTTGACGCTTTGTCAGAATGATAACCATTCTTTTTGAGAACACGTAAGACAGTGGCTGAAGACGTATCAACTGCTTCGGCAATTTGGTGGCTAGTTAACTTTCGATTTTCCTCCACTGCAGCGCAAATCATCACATCTCGTACTTCCTGCTCGTCATTCAAAACAGTGGGTTTTTTATGGTTTCTTGGCGCTACACAACCAAACTTTTCAAAATTCTGCACAAACCTATAAATCGTGGATAAACTAGGTTCTGGGCGATTTACAAAATTCTCCAAAAAAAGTTCTTGAATAAGTCTCAATGGTCTGCCTTGATAGAACCATTTGACTATCTGCACTTTTTCGGCAACTTCGTAGACATCCATTTTTAGTTTTAAAAATGTATTATTTCAATTAAAAACTTACCAATCTGTTTCTGGAGCAAGGCAGAAATAAAACAAAATAATAAAAACAAAATGAATTTCCAAAAGATAACACTGCAGCGTGCTTCGAATCCACCTCGGTCGTACGGCACAGAGAGTAAATTGGACTTGATTCTCCCTATGTTCGCAGTAGCTTGAAGCGGTCTGTATAAATTTATACTTGTATATTTTCCCTTTTGTGGGAAGTTATTAAAGAAATCGCAGGATTTTCATAAAAACAGTAAACCTTTTGATATCGTTCCTTACTTTTTCAAAAATTTTCGCCTATTTGGGTTAAAAGTTTCATTAATTTTGGAATTTTTACATAAAACTTATAATTGTTCTTAGTCATTTTCCAATAAGCAACCACGTAATTGTTTTAAGTTGACATTAATTGAGCTCACAATACTGCTGCTCTCATGTGACTAAACTTGTTTGTTAATATTGTGTAATATCATGTAACTGTAAAGAAGCAATTTTTTTTCGACAGTGACATTTATTAGACTTCAAATAATGTTATTTTTCAGTTACTTTATTGTTTACATTTCTTGTTAAATCCAAGATTAAATATTAACGTAAAATTAGTGCTTCTTTCGTGTACCAGCGATACTTTCACATAGAATGTTAATTTTGAACTTACATTTTAATTTTTTAAAACATTTTTCTTAACGTATTCAAAGTTACACCAATTTTACATTTTCTCAACGTTGAAAACTTGTAATGTAACAGACCTTGCGTAGTGGGTTGTCAATCAAGCGACAGTTACAGATCGTTGGACTGACCTATGGTTTTACTTACTACAAAAATTGCTCATTTGTCAAGAGTGTTCGAGGATTCTATCGAAAGCAAACACTAAAATAGAAGTTTTTACAACCAGTAGCTAAAAGAGTGCCTTTTTTTACAAATATTGGTTTGAATAACGAGCGCAGCGGGGTATTTAAAAACTCGAGTAAAAAGAACACAGTTTAGCCGCGAGTTGTTAACACTATTTTTTTTAATACCTTTGTCAAAAAATCCAAGAAAAAGAGGAAAATACTTTTAAAAATCTCGAACGAACAGCACTTCTCGCAACACACCATCTTTACGTTATAAATCAAATCGTCTAGTAAATGAAATAACAATGGTTTCCATAGCGATGTGCCTTTTTACTCAGTTTGATATTTTGACGGTGTTTTTTAAATGATTTTTACGTAAATTCTTGGTGGAAACTGCCGGAAATGGCAAGAAGAATTAGATTTTCTCAATATTAATTTGTTTCCGCTATTTCTCTTTAATTTTGGCTGAAAAACGGACAGAAAACTTTTTTTGCACCCGTGATCAAAAAAAAATTTATTTTGCATCGGTAACCAAAAAAGCAAAAACAACAATTCTTGTTTTTGCAAATTCACTTTCACAAAAAAAAAATCAAAAACTAACTAAACAAAATAACGAACTATCACCTACCGGCTGTAGCTTTTGCACAGAAATAAATCTGGCTGATTGCAAAAAATAACCCAGCGGCTCCCATTATACAGGGGAGATACGGGAGAAAAATAACCAATTTTGCTTACGGTATCACACCAATTTTAATGGTCTATTAAGGCTCTAGTAATTGATTTAAAAAAAGAACAAATCAACTTCTATAATGCCCTCTTTTAAAAAAATGATATGGGTTTGGGTTTTGAGTGCGGGAAAGTAGGCAAACACTACAGCGTTGTAAGAAAAATTTATTATTAATTATTGTGGTTTATTTATTTTTAGATTTAGACGAGGCTTCAAACAGTTTTTTTCTTGGCTGCCTTGCGTGCACGTTCGCCAGGGGAGCTATAACTGAAAAATAATATTATTTGAAGTTTAATAAATGTCACTGTCGAAAAAAAATTGCTTCCTTACAGTTACATGATATTACACAATATTAACAAACAAGTTTAGTCTTTTAATGATCACATGAGAGAAGCAGTATTGTGAGCTCAATTAATGTTAACTTTAAAACAATTACGTGGTTGCTTATTGGAAAATGACTAAGAACAATTGTAAGTTTTATGTAAAAATTCCAAAATTAATGAAACTTTTAACCCAAACGCGGCGAAAATTTTTGAAAAAGTAAGGAATGATATCAAAAGGTTTACTGGTTTTATGAAAATCGTGCGATTTTTTTAATAACTTCCCAGAAAAGGGAAAATACACAAGTATAAATTTATATGTATTCGCAGTAATTAACGCACGATCATTTTAAAATTTGATTTTTTTTACGGTTTGAGGAAATTATTATATATTTTCAGTTTTTTTTAATTTCGCCAAATTATGGTTCAATTAGTTGTGATTCAATATTTGTATATAATTTTTTTTTATTGCAACTGACACCTTTTTGATGTGGATTTTATTAATTAAAACAATTAATTAAATTTATAATAAAAAAATTAACTCCCTATTTTCTGTAAAAATCGAACCAATGATATCACTGCATTAATATACCGTGAATTGGTGACAGTTCTCAACAAAACCGAGCTGGTCTAGTGGTCTAAGGCGCTGACCCCCATATCTACCGTAAAAATATTCAGATTAGTTTAGCTAATCCATGCTCCCTCTTTGTTCATTTATATGGGATCAACAGAGAAAAAGAATGGATTAGTTAGCCAATCACAATTAAGTGCCTACGGTGCATTTAGGAGTGAAACCTTCGTGTATCACCTTTGGATTAAGGGTTCGGATCCTGTCGGCTCCAATTAATTTTTTTAATTTTTTTTTTATTTGTTTAAGATGTAACCGCGAAGATCAAATATTTTAAAGCACAAAAATATATTTCTTATATTTTTTGCACCAATATTTAACAAGCTAGAGGTAAATTAAAAAAAAAAAATTCAGCCAGACATGTAACATTGAATGTTACATGCAAGTCACATACTTGAAAAAATTGAATGTAACACTTTTACGTAAATGTTTAGGACAATTGATGTTAGCAATGTAATATCGTCGTTAAAAGTGGCGGTCTCAGGGGGGGATCGCCTCCACTCCTTTGCTCCAGAAAGCGCATAACGTGCTTACCGCGAACACCATGTTGGAAATACAGAATAGTATTATAGAGTTTCTATTTATAAACAAGTTTTATACAAAATTATTTCAATAACGGAACAAGTATTTTTGACCTGAACATATTCATACCAAGTTTTATACAACGTGAAGCCAAAATCAAGGCAAATTAGCTAATGTCTTTTGTAAATACTATAAACTGTTTGATTAATCCAAAACACAAATTCTTGAACTCTTGAACAAGTGTGGCGATATTTTAATGTAATTTTCTAAAAAATTTTCCGCGCATGAAAAAATGTGTGAAATAAACAATTTAAAATCTGAGTACCCCCCCCCTAGAGTTGAGGCCAACCTATGCTTTTTTTCAATTTTTTTTTTCGTATCGAAACCGCCCCCCCCCCTTTCAAATGGCTTGGACCGACACAGTCGTTAAGGTTACAAGTTGCGTTACATAACAGGTTACAAAAACACATTGAAGTAATGTAAATGTAACAGGTTTTTGCCACAAAATATCTACCTACGGGTATAGAAGGCGATCTGACGACTTAGGGCCCTGTTATAAGTTTTTTGCTACTGTTGCGCCTCTAGTGACTCGGTCTGGAATCTTAAATTAGGGTAGCGGCGCCGGCGCCCGGAAATTTGAATTCGGGTATTTTTTAAAGTATTTCAGTGAATTAGAAACAACATTGTTTTGGAAAACCTATTTCATCAATAATTGATTTTATTTTCCAAAGTATTGTTGATTTTAATGACTGTACATTTAAGAAATAAACGAAATACGTCGTATTTAATATATTATATTATTATTTTAAGAAGATATAATAGTATACATATCGAAACTATTGTATTTATTAATAAACTATTTGTTCTGCTTCCTATGCCGGCCCCAATAGCAGCAGTTTCTTTTAAGACTTGCAGGTTTTCTTCGTTTTGAAAAAATTTGGTTTAACTGGTTACTCCTAAGCATTTTTGAACGGAATGGGCTAAAAAAATATACCGAATTAACAAATAGGCTAAATAAATGCCCTATCAGTCTTATTAGAGCGTTAATAGACATCAAAATTGGTGATACCGTAGGCAAAAACGGCTATTTTTCTCCCGTATCCAAAAATAACCGAACCGAAGTACGTTATGGAGGCTTAACGGGCCCGCTTGGTTTTTTTTCTAACCAACCGTATTTATTTCTGAGCAAAAGCTGCAGCTGGTAAATGATAATTCGTTTTTTTTTAGTTATAGGTTTTTAATTTTTTTGTGAAAGTGAATTTTCAAAAACAGGAATTGTTGTTTTCTTTTATATTCTATTTACTTTGGCAGTTTGTATGTGGGCAGAAAAATACGGTTACTGTAATTTATGTTTTTGGTTTTAAAACTCTTTTTAGCATCTCAGTTACGGTAAGCAAATAAGGTGACGATAAATTAGTGGTCTATTATTCTCTATTATTGAATATGCTGTTTTTCCTCTGGTATGTAGAAACCTTGCCCGGTACTTACCATTAAAATCTGTTTCAGATTCTGGCGGTAAATGCAAGAATGGAATTACATGCCGAATTAGAAGGCTTCGTCCACAGTTTTTTGAATAGTTTTCTGGTTTAAAATGTCGGATGCATACTCTAAACCTTTAAAGCATCTCAGATGGCAAACCATTGTCTTTGGCGAGCTTGATCTCTAGGGTGTGGAAACCGATGAAGCAGAGGATCACTGGGACACAACACTTGGGCATAGTTTTCCAATTGTACTTATTACAAAAATCCAACAAATTACTGTAACAGTTTAAAAAGGGACAAAAACATATAAAACTAAAAAACTTCAACAAAAAAAACCTCATGAAAAGAACGAAAATACGATGAAATTGATGGACATTGATTAAGATAGATGTCATGGGCGCGATTTGTCGCGTGAGCTTCGGGACCGAGTCCCCAGAGGCGCTGTAACTTGTTTTTTGCGATGCCCTTAGTAAGAGTTTTCTCTAAGTCCGTAGGTATATGCTTTGTGGTTTTTGCTTACTGGGAAGTCACGGAGGGCAAACAAAGCGATTTTCCATAAGACGTAGTGTTATCTTCGAGTGATTTCCCGGATTTTTTAGTGAATTTCAATAGGTGAAAATACATTTTTATTATAGTTTGTTCTTTTTGAAAAACGGATAAAGGCAGTTTGATAGTGCATTTTTTCAGGAAGAGTAAAAAAACCGTGCCAAAAGTCACAGTGTTTGTTTTGTTTTCATTGGTTTTTATTTGTGTTTTAAGGAATTTAGAGGAAGAATTGTGGCATTAGAAATCCACGAGATAAATTGAGGTTTTTCCGAATACCCAGTGAAATATCTAAAACAAAAAGCTCTTATCTTATGGAATTGGCTAAAATAAGAAGACAGAAATGGATAATAGCTATTAAGGGGCAAAAGTTTTCAGAAACTAAACTGAAATATGCAAGAGTCTATTCCAGACATTTTGTTTCTGGTTTGAAAATATTTTTTGTATGTTTTACCCAGTGTTTGGCGAGCATTTTGGTTTGTTTTATATTAAATTATAGGGCAACCTGCTGCTGATTTGAACGACAAAACAAATCCTGATTGGGTACCATCATTAAATTTGAGATTTTCTAAGCAAAGCATTTTAAAAACTGAAATTGAAAACCGCCATCAAAGGGCAATAATAAGAAGTTTCAAAAAAGATAAAGAAGTAAGTCATGGTTAGAAGAGTATTGTTTTAAAGTTAACATTAATTGAGCTCACAATACTGCTGCTCTCATGTGATCATTAAAAGACTAAACTTGTTTGTTAATATTGTGTAATATCATGTAACTGTAAGGAAGCAATTTTTTTTCGACAGTGACATTTATTAAACTTCAAATAATATTATTTTTCAGTTACTTTATTGTTTACATTTCTTGTTAAATCCAAGATTAAATATTAACGTAAAATTAGTGCTTCTTTCGTGTACCAGCGATACTTTCACATAGAATGTTAATTTTGAACTTACATTTTATTTTTTTTTAACATTTTTCTTAACGTATTCAAAGTTACACCAATTTTACATTTTCTCAACGTTGAAAACCTGTAATGTAATAGACCTTGCTTAGTGGGTTGCCAATCAAGCGACAGTGACAGATCGTTGGACTGACCTATGGTTTTACTTACTACAAAAATTGCTCATTTGTGAAAAGTGTTCGAGGATTCTATCGAAAGCAAACACTAAAATAGAAGTTTTCACAACCAGTAGCTAAAAGAGTGCCTTTTTTTACAAGTATTGGTTTGAATAACGAGCGCAGCGGGGTATTTAAAAACTCGAGTAAAAAGAGCACAGTTTAGCCGCGAGTTGTTAACACTATTTTTTTTAATACCTTTGTCAAAAAATCCAAGAAAAAGAGGAAAATACTTTTAAAAATCTCGAACGAACAGCACTTCTCGCAACACACCATCTTTACGTTATAAATTAAATCGGCTAGTAAATGAAATAACAATGGTTTCCATAGCGATGTGCCTTTTTACTCAGTTTGATATTTTGACGGTGTTTTTTAAATGATTTTTACGTAAATTCTTGGTGGAAACTGCCGGAAATGGCAAGAAGAATTAGATTTTTTCAATATTAATTTGTTTCCGCTATTTCTCTTTAATTTTGGCTGAAAAACGGACAGAAAACTTTTTTTGCACCCGTGATCAAAAAAAAAATTATTTTGCATCGGTAACCAAAAAGGCAAAAACAACAATTCTTGTTTTTGCAAATTCACTTTCACAAAAAAAAATCAAAAACTAACTAAACAAAATAACGAACTATCACCTACCAGCTGTAGCTTTTGCACAGAAATAAATCTGGCTGGTTGCAAAAAATAACCCAGCGGCTCCCATTATACAGGGGAGATACGGGAGAAAAATAACCAATTTTGCTTACGGTATCACACCCATTTTAATGGTCTATTAAGGCTCTAGTAATTGATTTAAAAAAAGAACAAATCAACTTCTATAATGCGCTCCTTTAAAAAAATGATATGGGTTTGGGTTTTGAGTGCGGGAAAGTAGGCAAACACTACAGCGTTGTAAGAAAAATTTATTATTAATTATTTTGGTTTATTTATTTTTAGATTTAGACGAGGCTTCAAACAGTTTTTTTCTTGGCTGCCTTGCGTGCACGTTACGCCAGGGGAGCTATCAAGAAGGGAGGTTTTTACGAGCAAGAGGAGGTCGTGCTCAGGCTCCCCGGATAGAAATAGAATTGTGCGAAATGGTAAGTTATTTAATTAATTAAAACAAGAACAAAATTGAACTGACTGATACAGAAATTGAATAAAAAGGTATAAAAAATGGTTTTCACAACTAGTGGCTGAAATAGCGCTTTTTTACAAGCGTTGGTTTAAATAACGAGCGCAGCGAGGTTTTTAAAAACGCCAGTCAAAAAAAGCACAGTTTAGCCGCCAGTTGTTAACAAAAATTTTTTTGAATCCAAGAAAAACAGGAAAATACTTTTAAAAATCTGGAACGAAGAGCACTTCTCGCAACACACCATCTTTACACTATAAATCCAGGCGGCTGGTAAATGAAATAACAATGGTTTCCATAGCGATGTGTCTTTTTACTCGGTGACGTTCACTTTTGCGACATTGTAATATTTTACAGTGTGATATTTTGACGATGTTTTTAAATGGTTTTTTTCGGAGATACTTGGTGAAAACTGGCGGAAATGGTTAAATTTTTAGGCAAAAATAATTAGATTTTTTTCAATATTACTATTTTCGGCAATTTCTCATTAACTTTGGGTAAAAAACGGACAAATCTTTTTGTGCACCAGTGATCAAGTTTTTTTGCATCGTTAACCAAAGAAGCCATGCTTTAGTTATCTGCAGACAGTTACTAAAATCATGTTTTGGATGAAAGTATAAAAAAAAAGTTTTTTTACATCGGTAACCAAAAAAGCCATGCTTTAGTTAACTGCAGACAGTTACTATAATCATGTTTTTGATGAAGTTATAAAAAAAATATTTTATGTAAATGTTCCCACAAAATTACAATCGCGCATAAACTTATTTTTGATAAAAACGTAAAAAAAAAATAAATAAACGTAGATAAATCTATTTTTCATATATTTTTTTTTTAATTACCCGACTTCACATCTTGGATGTTACATAAAGATTATTTTATTTTAATTAAGTCGTATTAATTTGTTTCATTTTATATTTTTAATTTTTGGTAACACGTTCGAAACAAAGCCAAAATACACCACATTTTTTACTTGTTCATGCCATATTTCGAACGATGCCTTCTTTGACGGGTGCGATGACAGAACAGCTGATTCCACTAGTTGCGTACGGAGGGATGTACGTAATGTTACGGACACAGGAACGTACGCATCGCACCCTGCAAAAAAGCGGGCATCGTTCGAAACATCGCATAAAAAAGTCAAAAATTTAGTGTATTTCAGCTTTATTTCGAACACCTTAGGTATACCGATATCGATGCGTTAAAATATTTACTTTAAGTCTCTATTGTCTACTGTAAAAGAGCCTTAAAGCTAAGTCTAAAACACAAAAAGATTTAACTGAACTCTAAAAACTTATTTATGTGTCATATTTTTGAACCTAGCAAACAAATTTGTTTTACAAAATCTTTCAATATTTGTACAAAAGTTTTTACAGTTTTATTTTATCGCAGTAATTCGTCAACATTTTCCTGAAGGAACAATAAAACTGCCCCTTTTTGAATGGCTCAGAGTTATGGTTAAAATTTTTGTTTGACGTTTCTTTCATAATACGAAAAATTTGTATCTATTTACCTTAAAAAAGTCGAGCTTTCATTTTATGGCTTTAGAAAAAAAATATTTTTGTATAATTTTATACAGGTATATAAACTGAGAAAAATGGTGGGCTACGAGAACTCAAATATGTGTTCTCCTAGACCCAGCCGTATTGCCAATAGAGGGCAGCCCAGACCTCTGGGTTGTGAGAACCATGTCGAAGAGATTGCAGGGAAATACGGTTCGTGTGTTGTGGTAGCCCAAAATATGCATAAACACTGAATGTATTTTTTGGACATTTTGGCTGCTAGAACTCAACATCTAGGTTGTGGTAACTCATGGTCTGGGCTAGGAGAACCCTACCTTTGAACTACCAGAACTCAGCATCTGGGTTGTGGTAACTTATGGTCTGGGCTGAGAGAACCCTACCATTGGGCTACCAGAACTCAGCTTCTGAGTTGTAGTATAGTCAGTCTAACTTTGAGGCACTTGGAAAATTCAGTTTAGACACATGAAAAGTTCCCATATATAAGTTTCCAAGTTACTCAAAGTTACCCACAGTGGTTCAAAGTTACCCCAAATGACTGTACTTATTTTTAAAAGAAACTACAAGGTTAAAAATGTTTTAGTCGACGAAATAAATGCAAATGCAAAGAAAAAAATCTTAATTTTCATATCCAACACGAACGCTACTAGAGATAAAAAAAATACCGTCAACTAGGGAGCATTAAAAATATGGATCGTGTTTTTCTAAAAAAAAAAAGATTTTGTGATTTAAAAATAAAACAAAATCCAACAAAGCCTTGACTCTCAAGTCGCCCCGGCTAGCCGTATACAAAATATAATTAATAAATAGCTAACTATACAGCGCTATCCATTATAAACAAGTAACTATAGAATTTTTATGATTCTTTTTATCCTTTTTCACATGACTTTAAAATTATTGACTATTAAATTTTAAATTGACTTTTAAAATACCTACCTATATTTAATACTCCTGATGCTTAATAAAATTATCTTTTGTAGTTTAGTTATCATCTAGTCTAGGGTTAAGTTTAGCTTTGTTAATAAGAATTTTGTTAATCCTGGACAATAAATCAAGTCTACTACTACTACTACTACTACTACTACTACTTCTTTGACTCTTGATCTTAGACTAAAAGAGCATTCAAAAGAAATCATCACTTTTTCGGATAAATTTATTAGAATACTTAGGCTTTGTACATGTATTTTGTTACTTTAAATGAAACACCCTATATTTTGTGTAATTTTTATAGCTAAGCAGGCTTTACTTTTTCCAACAATGCTGAATAACTCAAAAACTAAACTATATTTTTTAATTTCTCTTAAATTCAAAAAAAGCACACGTTGAAAATAACAAAACATATCTATGCATGTTGTAAATTATAAGACCATATATATATATAATGGATAACCCTTTACATAAAAAAAAACTTAAACAAAAATATAAAATATCGCGGCTGAAAATGTTTGACTGTGAAAACATAAGCAAAATCAAATATTAATATAGATATGGTGTGTTAAAAACAAAACCTAAAGACTGAACTATAACGCTAAAGCCGTCCCTAGGTCTAATTTGCTCAGGAAAATGACAAATATATATTTAGTTGTGAAATGAGCTTAGGAAAAAGTTAGCGGCGTTAGTAAGTCTCAGCCAAACTGTTTAAAATACAAAACAGACTCTGTACATTTCGCACTCCAAACTTTCATAATATTTAGAAAATACAATAAAACACGTTAATATATTTCACTCGTGAACCTGCCGCTGCACCGGCCAGGATACTGCACATATAACTTACACTAACTACATCACAACTGGAAATAAAGCTAGAAACCGCCAGCCAAAGCAACCCGCAAGTCCGAA
This sequence comes from Oxystoma pomonae, assembly GCA_963921995.1. NCBI lineage: Eukaryota > Metazoa > Arthropoda > Insecta > Coleoptera > Brentidae > Oxystoma > Oxystoma pomonae. The sequence goes on from OY998165.1 coordinate 97,858,638, forward strand.
TATGTGCAAAACTCGACATTCGGCAAGTACCGCCTATAATCGGATTCACATGTGTAAATCCCTGGGTTGTACTAGACGGCGGAAAAAATAAATCATGATCATGAGTTATAACAATTTAAGCCCTGAGTTATCGTAGCCCAGACCTTAACTTTACGTCGATCATTACCACAGACCCAAAAAGTTAATACATGAAACTGGGCTGGGGCAATGCCTGAATTGTGCTAGCCCACGACTTGCTGAGTTCTCCCAGCTTAGTTGAAATGGTTTGGGACAATCATACCGTGTGCTATACTAACGCACGTTGTGAGTTATGGTAGCCCCAAATTTTCAACCCATGCCCGTGGGTTGGCCCCGTTTTCTCAATGTTTTTGACGCGAATTCTGGAGTGAGGTTAGGTCATACAATGAGCCCAAAGAAACTAGTTGTTCTCTTCATTGTCTTTACGACCGTGCGAAAATAGTATGTTTCCTAACAAGTACGGAAAGTGTCACTTTTTCATTAAAAATAGTAGTTTACCTAACTATTGAGGAAAAGTCACTTTAGTTGAAATGGTTTGGGACAATCATACCGTGTGCCATACTAACGCACGTTGTGGGTTATGGTAGCCCCAAATTTTCAACCCATGCCCGTGGGTTGGCCCCGTTTTCTCAATGTTTTTGACGCGAATTCTGGAGTGAGGTTAGGTCATACAATGAGCCCAAAGAAACTAGTTGTTCTCTTCATTGTCTTTACGACCGTGCGAAAATAGTATGTTTCCTAACAAGTACGGAAAGTGTCACTTTTTCATTAAAAATAGTAGTTTACCTAACTATTGAGGAAAAGTCACTTTAGTTGAAATGGTTTGGGACAATCATACCGTGTGCCATACTAACGCACGTTGTGGGTTATGGTAGCCCCAAATTTTCAACCCATGCCCGTGGGTTGGCCCCGTTTTCTCAATGTTTTTGACGCGAATTCTGGAGTGAGGTTAGGTCATACAATGAGCCCAAAGAAACTAATTGTTCTCTTCATTGTCTTTACGACCGTGCGAAAATAGTATGTTTCCTAACAAGTACGGAAAGTGTCACTTTTTCATTAAAAATAGTAGTTTACCTAACTATTGAGGAAAAGTCACTTTAGTTGAAATGGTTTGGGACAATCATACCGTGTGCCATACTAACGCACGTTGTGAGTTATGGTAGCCCCAAATTTTCAACCCATGCCCGTGGGTTGGCCCCGTTTTCTCAATGTTTTTGACGCGAATTCTGGAGTGAGGTTAGGTCATAAAATGAGCCCAAAGAAACTAATTGTTCTCTTCATTCTCTTTACGACCGTGCGAAAATAGTATGTTTCCTAACAAGTACGGAAAGTGTCACTTTTTCATTAAAAATAGTAGTTTACCTAACTATTGAGGAAAAGTCACTTTAGTTGAAATGGTTTGGGACAATCATACCGTGTGCCATACTAACGCACGTTGTGAGTTATGGTAGCCCCAAATTTTCAACCCATGCCCGTGGGTTGGCCCCGTTTTCTCAATGTTTTTGACGCGAATTCTGGAGTGAGGTTAGGTCATACAATGAGCCCAAAGAAACTAATTGTTCTCTTCATTGTCTTTACGACCGTGCCAAAATAGTATGTTTCCTAACAAGTACCGAAAGTGTCACTTTTTCATTAAAAATAGTAGTTTACCTAACTATTGAGGAAAAGTCACTTTAGTTGAAATGGTTTGGGACAATCATACCGTGTGCCATACTAACGCACGTTGTGAGTTATGGTAGCCCCAAATTTTCAACCCATGCCCGTGGGTTGGCCCCGTTTTCTCAATGTTTTTGACGCGAATTCTGGAGTGAGGTTAGGTCATAAAATGAGCCCAAAGAAACTAATTGTTCTCTTCATTCTCTTTACGACCGTGCGAAAATAGTATGTTTCCTAACAAGTACGGAAAGTGTCACTTTTTCATTAAAAATAGTAGTTTACCTAACTATTGAGGAAAAGTCACTTTAGTTGAAATGGTTTGGGACAATCATACCGTGTGCCATACTAACGCACGTTGTGAGTTATGGTAGCCCCAAATTTTCAACCCATGCCCGTGGGTTGGCACCGTTTTCTCAATGTTTTTGACGCGAATTCTGGAGTGAGGTTAGGTCATACAATGAGCCCAAAGAAACTAATTGTTCTCTTCATTCTCTTTACGACCGTGCGAAAATAGTATGTTTCCTAACAAGTACGGAAAGTGTCACTTTTTCATTAAAAATAGTAGTTTACCTAACTATTGAGGAAAAGTCACTTTAGTTGAAATGGTTTGGGACAATCATACCGTGTGCCATACTAACGCACGTTGTGGGTTATGGTAGCCCCAAATTTTCAACCCATGCCCGTGGGTTGGCCCCGTTTTCTCAATGTTTTTGACGCGAATTCTGGAGTGAGGTTAGGTCATAAAATGAGCTCAAAGAAACTAATTGTTCTCTTCATTCTCTTTACGACCGTGCGAAAATAGTATGTTTCCTAACAAGTACGGAAAGTGTCACTTTTTCATTAAAAATAGTAGTTTACCTAACTATTGAGGAAAAGTCACTTTAGTTGAAATGGTTTGGGACAATCATACCGTGTGCCATACTAACGCACGTTGTGAGTTATGGTAGCCCCAAATTTTCAACCCATGCCCGTGGGTTGGCCCCGTTTTCTCAATGTTTTTGACGCGAATTCTGGAGTGAGGTTAGGTCATACAATGAGCCCAAAGAAACTAATTGTTCTCTTCATTGTCTTTACGACCGTGCCAAAATAGTATGTTTCCTAACAAGTACCGAAAGTGTCACTTTTTCATTAAAAATAGTAGTTTACCTAACTATTGAGGAAAAGTCACTTTAGTTGAAATGGTTTGGGACAATCATACCGTGTGCCATACTAACGCACGTTGTGAGTTATGGTAGCCCCAAATTTTCAACCCATGCCCGTGGGTTGGCCCCGTTTTCTCAATGTTTTTGACGCGAATTCTGGAGTGAGGTTAGGTCATACAATGAGCCCAAAGAAACTAATTGTTCTCTTCATGGTCTTTACGACCGTGCGAAAATAGTATGTTTCCTAACAAGTACGGAAAGTGTCACTTTTTCATTAAAAATAGTAGTTTACCTAACTATTGAGGAAAAGTCACTTTAGTTGAAATGGTTTGGGACAATCATACCGTGTGCCATACTAACGCACGTTGTGAGTTATGGTAGCCCCAAATTTTCAACCCATGCCCGTGGGTTGGCCCCGTTTTCTCAATGTTTTTGACGCGAATTCTGGAGTGAGGTTAGGTCATACAATGAGCCCAAAGAAACTAATTGTTCTCTTCATTGTCTTTACGACCGTGCCAAAATAGTATGTTTCCTAACAAGTACCGAAAGTGTCACTTTTTCATTAAAAATAGTAGTTTACCTAACTATTGAGGAAAAGTCACTTTAGTTGAAATGGTTTGGGACAATCATACCGTGTGCCATACTAACGCACGTTGTGAGTTATGGTAGCCCCAAATTTTCAACCCATGCCCGTGGGTTGGCCCCGTTTTCTCAATGTTTTTGACGCGAATTCTGGAGTGAGGTTAGGTCATAAAATGAGCCCAAAGAAACTAATTGTTCTCTTCATTCTCTTTACGACCGTGCGAAAATAGTATGTTTCCTAACAAGTACGGAAAGTGTCACTTTTTCATTAAAAATAGTAGTTTACCTAACTATTGAGGAAAAGTCACTTTAGTTGAAATGGTTTGGGACAATCATACCGTGTGCCATACTAACGCACGTTGTGAGTTATGGTAGCCCCAAATTTTCAACCCATGCCCGTGGGTTGGCACCGTTTTCTCAATGTTTTTGACGCGAATTCTGGAGTGAGGTTAGGTCATACAATGAGCCCAAAGAAACTAATTGTTCTCTTCATTCTCTTTACGACCGTGCGAAAATAGTATGTTTCCTAACAAGTACGGAAAGTGTCACTTTTTCATTAAAAATAGTAGTTTACCTAACTATTGAGGAAAAGTCACTTTAGTTGAAATGGTTTGGGACAATCATACCGTGTGCCATACTAACGCACGTTGTGGGTTATGGTAGCCCCAAATTTTCAACCCATGCCCGTGGGTTGGCCCCGTTTTCTCAATGTTTTTGACGCGAATTCTGGAGTGAGGTTAGGTCATAAAATGAGCTCAAAGAAACTAATTGTTCTCTTCATTCTCTTTACGACCGTGCGAAAATAGTATGTTTCCTAACAAGTACGGAAAGTGTCACTTTTTCATTAAAAATAGTAGTTTACCTAACTATTGAGGAAAAGTCACTTTAGTTGAAATGGTTTGGGACAATCATACCGTGTGCCATACTAACGCACGTTGTGAGTTATGGTAGCCCCAAATTTTCAACCCATGCCCGTGGGTTGGCCCCGTTTTCTCAATGTTTTTGACGCGAATTCTGGAGTGAGGTTAGGTCATACAATGAGCCCAAAGAAACTAATTGTTCTCTTCATTGTCTTTACGACCGTGCCAAAATAGTATGTTTCCTAACAAGTACCGAAAGTGTCACTTTTTCATTAAAAATAGTAGTTTACCTAACTATTGAGGAAAAGTCACTTTAGTTGAAATGGTTTGGGACAATCATACCGTGTGCCATACTAACGCACGTTGTGAGTTATGGTAGCCCCAAATTTTCAACCCATGCCCGTGGGTTGGCCCCGTTTTCTCAATGTTTTTGACGCGAATTCTGGAGTGAGGTTAGGTCATACAATGAGCCCAAAGAAACTAATTGTTCTCTTCATGGTCTTTACGACCGTGCGAAAATAGTATGTTTCCTAACAAGTACGGAAAGTGTCACTTTTTCATTAAAAATAGTAGTTTACCTAACTATTGAGGAAAAGTCACTTTAGTTGAAATGGTTTGGGACAATCATACCGTGTGCCATACTAACGCACGTTGTGAGTTATGGTAGCCCCAAATTTTCAACCCATGCCCGTGGGTTGGCCCCGTTTTCTCAATGTTTTTGACGCGAATTCTGGAGTGAGGTTAGGTCATAAAATGAGCCCAAAGAAACTAATTGTTCTCTTTATTCTCTTTACGACCGTGCGAAAATAGTATGTTTCCTAACAAGTACGGAAAGTGTCACTTTTTCATTAAAAATAATAGTTTACCTAACTATTGAGGAAAAGTCACTTTAGTTGAAATGGTTTGGGACAATCATACCGTGTGCCATACTAACGCACGTTGTGAGTTATGGTAGCCCCAAATTTTCAACCCATGCCCGTGGGTTGGCCCCGTTTTCTCAATGTTTTTGACGCGAATTCTGGAGTGAGGTTAGGTCATACAATGAGCCCAAAGAAACTAATTGTTCTCTTCATTGTCTTTACGACCGTGCGAAAATAGTATGTTTCCTAACAAGTACGGAAAGTGTCACTTTTTCATTAAAAATAGTAGTTTACCTAACTATTGAGGAAAAGTCACTTTAGTTGAAATGGTTTGGGACAATCATACCGTGTGCCATACTAACGCACGTTGTGAGTTATGGTAGCCCCAAATTTTCAACCCATGCCCGTGGGTTGGCACCGTTTTCTCAATGTTTTTGACGCGAATTCTGGAGTGAGGTTAGGTCATACAATGAGCCCAAAGAAACTAATTGTTCTCTTCATTCTCTTTACGACCGTGCGAAAATAGTATGTTTCCTAACAAGTACGGAAAGTGTCACTTTTTCATTAAAAATAGTAGTTTACCTAACTATTGAGGAAAAGTCACTTTACGCGCGAGTTAGGTACAATATTGTTTCTACTCTCTTGACGTATTCATTTAACCCAATAAAAGAAAGTATAAAATATTTACCTTACACAAATTTTTTTTTTAAATATAACAATACATTATTTTGCGGAAAAGTACCATAAAGTTAATTTTTCCGCATTAGTGCGAAAAAGTGCACTTCTCATCATGCAAAACAGTGCAGAAAATTGAATTTTCCGCACGCTAGGAATGTTGATGGTGAAACTACAATTTGATGCATGAATGAATGAAGATTTATAACTGACTCTATTAACTACTGCGTTTCAAACGATTAAAGCATTAAAACCTTGACGTGGCCGGTTTTTGACAACTATTTGAAAAATTCTACACGCTCATGGAAAAAAGTTCTCTTACGAACGTAAAAGTGTTTGTCACGCACGCAACATTTTTGTCACGCACGCATATTTTTGTGCGAAAAGTGATCTATAGGCGAGTTCGATCAAGCCGGCAAGGACGGTGAAGACACTTTACGCATGTGTTAGCTACCAGATTATACCTATACCACCTAAGCCTCAAAAATTCCCAAAAAAATATAAATATCTGTATTTTAATTTCTTGAAATAAAAAATGTCACCGCCGGCCGCCGTAGCGCAGTGGGCAGCGCATCTGCCTGCCGCCCGGTAGGTTCCGGGTTCGAATCCCGAAAAAATCTTTACACTTGGCTCTCACTTTGACAACACTGGGCATTGATGCTAGAATGGATAAAAAAGTCTAAGCATAAAAAAAAATCCCAAAAAAAATGTAAATATCTGTATTTTAAATTCTTGAAATAAAAAATGTCACTTTACTGCACTGAGTGCAATAAAGTACAATTTTCTTCACCTAAAGGAGTGCGGTAAATAACGATTTTCCCAGTAAGGAGCACTACTGTTGTGGTTACGACCTACCTACGTTGTGTCATCAAATTAAGTAAAAGCTATACTTATAGGCGTATGTTTTTTCCTATTTCTCTTTGTAGTTATTTACATACCAAGGGAGGAAATGATCACTTTTTTCCCCCGCGGTTTATTTGATTCCCGATGTCAGAACAAATATTATAGGACGGATTTTAATTTGCAGGAGGATCCATACGCAATACAGGGAGATAGAAGTGCGGGCGGAATAATTCCCGTGTACGTAGGCCACCTTGTTGGGCCCATTGCAAGCCCACTTTCCATGATTTAGCCCTGGAAGCCTTCCTCTTTCGCAAAAGAACAAATTTTTCCGGGCTGCAACCTTCTTACATCGCCTGGGACCAACAGATAGTTCCCAAGGTGCGATTCTCTTGACCTAGAGACCTGGCCAGAGCCGGACACTCCAGAAGGATATGCAAGGATGATTCTCTGAGCCTCCGGCGGTTTCCAGCGTCTTTAGGTGCTTGTTGAGGCAACAGTGTCCTGTAAGGAGCCCTGCTGCTGGTCTCACCTCCTTCCTGCATAGGTGGAGCAAGGACTTCGAGCAGGTGCTCTTCAGTCAGCTCCGTTTCGGTTGGACCGTCCATACAGACCACGATTTTGACCTGGAGCTTCCTGAGCTCCTTGGCCAATTTGTTTACATCAGCGGCATCCTAAGGCGCCTCTGATGCGCAGGGGCGTATACAGCCGATTTAGAGGGGGGGGCCGGTTTGGTTTGACCTAACCTAACCTAACTTTACTTTTAGGCACAAAATAAAAAAATAATATTTTTCCTTTCAATGGTAACTTTATTTTTGGTAGGTAAGTACAACTTAAAATTAAAAACAGCTGCCTACAACAAGTAGAAAGACATACATATACTATAAAAAAAACAACAAAGAATAACCTAAAGTCTTATATATGCGTATAATCTACCATAATTAGTAATAAGTACTAAACAAAATGTATACATAAAGTGGGCCAATAAAACGGGACTTTTTTTTAAGGCATAACTTAAAAGTTCTTGTCTGATTTCCACAATTTTCAAAAAATGTCAATTTTGACATTAGATTTCTAAAATCTATAAAGTCTAGGCTTTTCAAAATGTCACAAAATTGTCGAAATCAGACCAGGACTTTTTGAGTTATAGGCCATCAAAAGACTCGATTTTATTGGCCCACCCTATATATATTTATTCATAAAACGAAATCTGTTTCGATTGCTTTTTTGGGCGAATCTGTTTAAAACATTATCAATATTAATTATTATTTCTCTATGGATGTGCATCAGTGTAAGGCATGTTATCCGCGTTTCAGTCATTGAATTTCTTAAATAAGTTTTAAGCCTTCTCAAGCTAGAAAAGCTCCTTTTTGAGGAAGCGTTGCTAACGGGCAAACCAGCTAATATTATCAAAAAAATTTTTATGCAATTAAAAACATCGATGTCACAGTTTAGCGAAGCCTCACAAGCATTATTCGGAATCGGATTATTTTTTAGAGACTCAGTAATCCAATGCTGTCTCCAAATAGTTACTTCCCCCAAAACTAAGCCATGCTCATTGTCTTCATTAAAGACTTTTTCGTATTTAGCACTGTTAAGGGTAATTAACTTCTGGTAGAAAAACATTAAAGTTGAAAACACTTACGGATTCCGAAGTGAATCGGGATTGTAAGTCCATGATTACTTCATCCAATATTTTATTAAAAACAGATACTCTATAAAAATCTTGAGGATTTTGTATATTGTAATTATCTCGATTTGTCATCCTTTTATTTATTCTGGGAATACGAAATTCTATATCTAATTTACCAAGCAAATTACTGATATCATCTATAATATCCTTAAATGTGTGAGGTTTTGTCACAATTAATATATTAGATAAACAGCAGAGGCTTACTACAAAGTCTACTGTACCTACGTTCTTTAAATGCCTCGGCCTTGTGACTCGAAATATTTTCTGACCAATTGGATATTATTTCAACAATTTTTAAAAATTCTGTCTTAAATTGAAAAATTAAATCGTGGCGATCTACCCAACGAGTCTCACACAAACCTTTAATTTCCTTTTTTAAAACTTTTTTTTTTAAATCCCAATCTTCCGAATAGTATAGAGCTCTGCAAAAATGGTTTGTAGCTGAATTTTTTGAATAGCTCCAACTTGCTTGGAAATCATTGTTGAGCAGCCATCCGTGCCAATTCCAACCAAATAATTTAGATCCTAGTTTAAATTTCGAAGCAGTTTTAAAACGGCAAAGCCAATAGCTTTTCTCGATAGAATAGGTTCATAGTTCATAGAGGCTTCCACATTTTCATATTCCGATTCCAGACAGTCGACATAACCAACAAAGTCTTCATTACCAAATAATTTAGATCCAAGTTTAAATTTCGAAGCAGTTTTAAAACGGCAAAGCCAATAGCTTTTCCCGATAGAATAGGTTCATAGTTCATAGAGACTTCCACATTTTCATATTCCGATTCCAGAGAGTCGACATAATCAACAGTCTTCATATATTTTGTCTTCATACATATATCTAAAATAAGAATAAGAAAAATTAATTGAAATAGGTAATAATTATTTAATAATTTTAGATGTAAATGTCATTAAAAACTACTTAGCTAAAAGAGCATAAAGGACTATAACAAAAAAAAATATTTCTATACAAACTTAACTACTACAGACTTCTGAGAAATATTTGAAATATCTATAGTTTCATCGAAGATGACACTATAAAACTTGGCAACTTTAATTCGACTTAAAATGACATCTCGAATTTCTTCGCCCCAGCAATTTATTAGCTCATTTTGGGTGTGTTTACTAATATATGTTGCCTTAGAGCTAGCGTTTGCTAAGTGCGTCTCTAACTTTTTATCACCAGCATCAATTCGGAATTTTAACAACTCTCGAAAGTTTCGTTGGTTACTGGAACAGCTTTCTGCATTAGATAATTTTAATAGATAAAGGGCATATGTAAAGTTTTTTTATTCCGTGGACCTAGGTATTTCTTATATGTAAGGGTTGGATGCAGTTAGAATAGGTTAGGTTAAAATCAAAGGGGGGGGCCGCCACTGATGCGTTTGTAGAGTGTCCAATGGGTAATTGTGCAGTTCTCTGTCGGGCCTCTTGTGTTGAAGAAGATCTACTGGGTTCTTGAATAGTTCCTTGTTGATCCTTATCTTTAGAGGTTCCACTGGGTACCTGTTCGGTTCTCTGTGTTACCTCTTGGTTGTCGAAGGATCCTTCTGGAGGTCCCTCACAGACGAGTAAACCGGCTAGAATCTCTTCCTCGGAGAAAGGGCTATATACAACAGGGTACGCCTGAAAGTTTTTATTATGGTGCCTCATACACGCGGCCCTGGCGTTTAAGCCAAGCCACCACAGCCGTCCCCGATCCACCACTCAGAGAAGTCGAGGGCGAGCCAGAGTTGGGTTCACCTAAGCCCTCCCTATCTCTGGCACACCGACCCCAAAGAAATGCGTTCCAGAGGCGTGAGGTATGACGTTCCCAAACAGGATTTAGTCACCGACTTCGAGGCACCACACCCGCGACTTGGAGGCACCTGTTGAGATTTACCCAAGTGAGATTCAGAGAAGGGAGCTCTGGGTCCTCTTGGGCCAGGTTAATGCTTAACACAAGCAAAGGCAGGGAGGTAAAGTAACGAAAACTCCCTAGAGACGTAAAGTGGCATTTTTGCCACCCATATGCTGATCGAGTCATTTTCTGAAAATGTACTACCTTTTCAGAAAATGACATTTTCGATAAAATTTATTTAAAAATATCAACAAACCGGTAACGCATTTTGTTAGTAATTTTGGCTCGAAGAAAAAATTGCGTTTTTTACTTTGAGATCAATCTATACGGTTTAAGCATCCTCCTTAATTATTTTTTTGTTTCTTTTGTGTAGGATTTTACTGACATTTTTTGGAGAAAAGTGTTTTGAAACCGGTTCGGTACTAAAAATATCCTGAATAAGGTTTTTGTCTTTGAGCATTCGTAAAACACGTCTTTAAAATAAAAATTATACCATTTCGCAAGCCCATAAAATCTCGGAGGTTACTTTGTTCCCTGAATACAAGAAATTGCTTTTTATTTCGTTTCAACGCCGAGAATTTAAATGCATAACATTACTTATTTATAGACTCAAAACTAACATAAACATATATCTTTAACAAAATCAAAAATTAAAAATGACTAGAGACTTATCGGTCATTATGGGCTGACTTTAATAAAGTCAGCACTATTTTTGACAGTTCCACACAAAAGGTAAACAATACTACTTATTTTTAGGCACTTACACATCTGTTATCGGACGGCGGTTTTCTTGGTTGCTGGAGTTATCCAAAACCTACGTTTGGGGTATCCAGCCAGAGCTTTTTTGTTGGCGGCGCTGTGAAAATAATGTTGACTTAACGTAAATAAAGTCGGCATAGCCTGACTCGGCACTATTTCTGACAGTTCCGCACGAAGGTTGAAAGGTTTCTGACATTTTTGCCATGTAAACATGTCATCTAAACATGCTCATATTGTGCCATTATTAAAATTCACAAATTAATGTTAATGTCGTCCTTTATTAAAGGCAGGTACAAACATTATGAGTCGACATTATTGATATTGATAGCAAAGATGACATATTTAGACAACAACAATTTTTAAACTTCATACAGAATTGTCAAAAATAGTGCCGTCTATTTTAAAAATAGACTCAGCCGACTTTATGTACCGATAAGTCCTTATTAAAGGACGGCATTAACTTTAATTTGTCAACTTTATGGATGGCACAATATGAGAATATTTAGATGACATGTTTATATGACAGAAATGTCAGAAATCTTTCAACCTTCGTGCGAAGCTGTCAAAAATAGTGCCGAGTCAGGCTATGCCGACTTTATGTACCGATAAGTCCCTAATGATTTGTGACTACTAGTGGGGGTATTCTTGTGCTCTAAATCATTGAGTACTCCCCAAAATTTGAGTCAGAGCGAGGTGGATATCGAAAACTAGACAAGTGTAAAGAAAACAATGTAATGGCGAGTAGGTACTCCCTTTTCACACTTTCAATAATTCCCGCACTGGGAAACTCAATACCCCCACTGACTTGCATATTTAAATCACTCGCTGCCCTCGTTCTTTGAAACCACGCTTGTAAAGCTGGGTACAGACCGAAATAAGGAGTTTGCGAGCTGTTCTCGAACAGCTCGCGAGCTGAACCCGAGCAGCTCGTAAACGCATCGTGCAAACAAGAAGAGTTAACAGTCCTGTATTCAGTTCTGCCGAGGTCGTTGAAAGTTCGCGAGGTGTTCCGAAAATATTTATTTCCCTAAATATAATTTGAAAAAATTAAATAGACAATGTCATCCTTGGAAAGCGATGAAGAAAGTGATCTAATAATTGCTTGCGCAGCCTATTCTTTACCTAAACAAAATATCGAGTCGAAAAAAAAGAAGCGTAGGACTAGGCGTTGGTGGCAATGAAGTTTATTTATATAGCAATAAAAAAAGGGCTATTTTTACTAAAATAATATATTGCCGAACAAACAACGTCCACAGAGATATTGAGCTCGCCACGTATTCGCAAACAAATCCTTTCAAGTTTCCGACTCAACTCGGAATCCTAAGCGAACCGAACCGAGCAAACAGGCCTATACACCAATCTCCGAAAATGCTCGTCAACTGTTCGAGAACAGCTCGCGAACTTGGTCTGTACCCAGCTTAAGAAAGCACGCTTCCTAGAATAGATACTGACGCCTATGACCAACGCTTATTCTTGACGGTCCGTGGGGTGAGGTGAGCGAAATCCTCACATTCACGGACGAACTTCCTTTCACCAACAATTTCCACGGGAAAATGAATCCGCGGGAGTTGTTGTGACGTTTGTGAACTTACTTTATTTGGTTGTCAGTTTTTTTGGAACTTTTTTAGTCCACCATACCAATATGGTATGGGGGACTATTAAAATCGTCAAATTTTGACTGGGTCTAGAAAGCACGGATAGTCCACCATACAATCAATTATTTTATCTTGAAAGGAAATGAAGTTATCTCGAGAACTGTAGATTTGAACCTTATAACAAAATTTTTGGGTAATATTTACGAAAACCAAAATCTGAAAACCGCATATCAATAGCTATTCTACTTCTAAAGTTATGATTTTTTTAATATATTTTAACGTTTTGTCAAATAATTCGAAAGCTAAACCTCCCACGAATTTGGACTCTATAACAAAATTTGTAGTCCATATTCATGGAAACTAAAATCGGAAAACCGTATATCGCTACTTGCGTTTGTTCCAAAGTTACAATTTTTGTAAATATTTTATCCCCCTTTTTCCCCCTTCAATTCCCCACCACCCTACCCAAAAGTTAATCGGTTCATGGTCAATTAAGGTACAAAAAGAATAGTAACTGCAACTACCGGCCAAATTGTACTTTTTTTACTTTTAAACCCCTCTCTCCGTCATTTCATCCAGGAGGCCATAACCTCAAAACCACCCAAGTTTTTTCCTCCCCACTAAATTATTTTTTTCGCTTCACCACTGGTGTTGACGTTTGTACAAATTTTAAGGAAGGGTTGAGCCTCCTTTACATAAATAAATTTTTATTAAAAAAATGCACTCAAAAGTAGAAAATAATTTTTTATCTTTCTTATACCATAATAAAAGTGATAGGCGCAAATTAACAATTTTAACTTTAGGTATCGTATATTGGTCACATCGGCGATTCACCTATGAAATAGTTGTATTACTCTATAACCTAAAGCAAGCACGGCAATCTCACCCATTCTCAACTTTCTTAGATGAAAGCATTATGTGTATCATTCGAATAGAAGAAGAATTTAGCTCTTCTTTTGTAGTTCTCTCTTTATCACCGTAAAGTTAAAATTTTTAATTTGCGCCCATCGCTTTTAATATGGTATGGGAAAGATAAAAAAATTTCTACTTTTGAGTGCATTTAATAAAAGCTTGATCCTCAAAAGTTTTTTTTAATAAAAATGTATTTTTGAATTTTTGGACTTGTACCCTAAATGGTCCATTTTGAATCCGCCATGTTGAAATTTTCAAATCTGATCAAAAATTCATATCCCCTTCCCGAAAAACCCCTGTATGCTATTTTTGATTTCAATCGAACAAGCTAAATCTTTTTCCCCCTCCACTTCCCTCGTTAGAGGGAAGTATATACCTACCTAATAATACCATATTATTGTATTGTCGCCGGAACTATAAACGCGTACCAAATTTAAACACACACCCATATTGACATTTTCAAATGTGATCAAAAATTCATAATCTCCCTCCGTAAAAACCCCTGTATGTAAATTTTGATTGAAATCAAACAAACTAAATATTTTTCCTTCCCCCTCTACTTCCCACGTTAGGGAGGTCGGTACCTGAGAATACCATATTATTGTATTTTCACCGGAACTTAAAACGCATGCCAAATTTGAACACAATCGCATGTGGATAAGTCAGTTAAAATTAGTTAGGAAAACATGACCGAAAATCGTCCATCTTGAATCCGCCATATTGAATTTTCAAAATCTTATCCCTAAAAGCCACCGTATACTAATTTTGGTTGAAATCGAACAAACTTAGGTGTTCTCCCCCTTCCACTCCCCTCGTAGGCAGGAGGGATACCTAGTAATGAAATATTATTGTATTGTCACCGGAAATATAAGTGAATGCCAAATTTGAAGGTAATCGGATGTGTATAAGTTAGTTAAAATTGGTTAGCAAAAAATGACCATAAATCGTCCATCTTGAATCCGCCATATTGAATTTTCAAAATCTGATTAGAAATTCGTTATCTCCGTCTACAAGTGCTCCAACACATCAAATTTCAACGAAATCGGGCGTACTTCAACTGTACCGCCCCTCCACCCTCTTCGAGTAGGGAGGAGCTGTAAATTTCATCACACTATATTCTTGTGTTGTCATCGCAACTATATAAGCGTGCCAAATTTGAAGCCGATGGGAAAATTGGTCAAAATTAAGTTGCAAGATTCCACCCGAACAAACATATTTATTAATTATTATTATTAAGTCGATTTTATTTTAGACTGGGGTGGACCCAGATATTATTTTAATATCTACATAAAAAACACCCAAAAAAAACAGAATCAATTTATTTAATAGATTTTAGTTTAATTCTATTTCCATTAGGTACGACCAGAGCCACCACTCATACCAATCCATTTACCACCATAGGCCGACCTAGTCCCACGTCATCAGTTAATACTTGCTATAGTCAGATACCGGATTTAGTTCTGGGCAAGTGCGAGTTACGACAGTTGTCTTGACAGAAAGTGAGCGCCGACAGTCCGCTTATAGCTGTCAATGATAATCACAACGACCAGGCCAATCATACCAGGTGAGAAGATAAAAAAATTGCGCATTGGCGCAAATTCAATAAAAATTTATTGAGTAAAAAAAGTATTTCAATTTGTCTTGTCAGCATTGTTTCCTTACTCACTTTTTTTAAAAGCATGTCTTTGATAGTTGCAGTTTGTCTGGGCCGGATTAGAATATCGTTTGTGTAATAAAACTCGAGTACGTACTCGATATTATAATTTTGAATGAAGTATTAGGATTTTTTTAAAAATATAGGGATAAATAGGGTTAAATTGGTTTTTCGCTCATAACTTCTGTTAATTTTTCACCAGAAAAAGAATTAAAAAAACATTTTGTAGGGAAAGACAATACCTACAACCCTGTAACTTTTTTGTTTATACTGAGAATTCCATTATTTAAACAAAATGAGCATAATGATATCAGTTTTTTCGCTATTTCTAATTCTTTTTTTCAACAAACATTGTAGAGCAGCAAATTCTCTAGATTTTATGTTCAAACATTTCTTTTCTTAAACTAATTCTTTTTGTTGTATACCGCGCCAAATTTTTAACAAACTTTAACTATCCTGCACCCTGCGCATGATTTAAAAATCGCTGGAGGACGAGGATTCGTTATACGTTCGTTTACATAAGCCTCATTTAAAGCTTTAATGATGTGTGGAATGTGGCCTGCAGTCACATGATAATGTTAACATATGTATTTTAAATAATATTTCAAAATTTCTTTATTTAATTTTTTTTTTTTGACAAATATTAAGTCAACTACGTCAGCGCCATTTACAAAACGGGTAAAACTTTTGATTCATTCTTATGCAAGAAAACGAACTGTGCAGCTTTCATCACATTAGAGCTTTTGTAAAATTGCATTTTTTTTCAAAAATTTTTTTGCGTGGTTTTAGATGTTTTGCCCTAAAACTCAAAAACGGTATGTCCTAGAGTACTCAATGCTTATTTAGAAATTATTTTGGAGCTTTCTTAAGAAAATAGCAGTTCAGGTCAAAAAAAGAAGGGGCAAAAAAATTTCTCGATTGACTATTTTCGAGTATATTTAACTGTAAAAATTTTACATAATTTTCTAAAAATTCTCAAACCTCAAAATCTAAACTAACCTTAAAATCGGCCTTATGATTGCATAGAATTTGGTTTAAATCGGTTGGCTACTTCTCGAGTAATGGTTTGAGATATTTTAAAAAAACGGCAAAAATTCCGTCGGGCCTTTAGAAAAGTCTCAAAATAAGTCACTTGTCTATTTCCGATTTAGCCAATTTTCAATAGGCTTCATTACGGAATACTTGAGGCCTATTAGTACTGCATTTGCCGTTTTCCAATTTTTCTGAAAATCAATAGGCTTCATTTCCCACTAGTGCTTAGTAAGTGTGCCAAGTTTCATCGCTCTAGCTTTTTTGTAGATAGCTCTTAATATTTCTCAAAACGAGCTAGAAACATAGGAAAAAAAATAAATAAAGATATTTTGAAACGTTTTTTAAAATACATATGGCATCATTATTACGTGACTGCAAGCCACATTCCCCACATCATTAGAGCTTTAAATGAGGCTTTTGTAAACAAATGACAAAAAACGGCCATAAAAAGGTAGAGATACCATAACGAATCCTCGTCCTCAAGCGATTTTTAAATCGAGCGCAGAGCGACTGCAGGATCGTTGAAGTTTGTTGAACATTTAGCGCGGTGTACAAAAAAAGAAATTGTTTGAAAAATGAGAGAATTTTCTGCTCTATAATGTTTGTTGAAAAATTCTTTTCAAATCAGAGTAACAGGAACTATAACTGATATCATTATGCTCATTTTGTTTAAATAATGGAATTCTAAGTATGAATAAAAAAGTAGCTATAATTTTGAAAGGCGTCTTTTTGTAGCTATTGTTTTTCCCTACAAAACGTTTTTTTGGTTTTTTTTTCTAGTGCAAAATTAACAGAACTTATGAGCGAAAAACCGATTTTACTCTTTGATTGCAAATCTATAGTTAAGCTTTTAGTTCCCAGAAAAGCATTGTGAAAAGTACAATATGCCTGGACTATTAACAGGACATTTACATGATACGAATATGCGTCTGACCTCCTTTACAGGATGTTCGTTACAGTACCTCTTTGGAATATGCTGACTGCATATCATTTAAAGGTGAACGTATACAATTTATACAAAAGTATGTCTATTAGACAGATAAAGTAAATATTTCAACGCATCAGTATCAGTATACCTAACGCGTTCAAAACAAAGCAAAAATTCACAACATTTTTGAGTTGTTCATGTCACGTTTCGAACGATGCCCGCTTTTTTGACGAATACGATGACCGAACAGCTGACTCACAAACGTACCCAATGATTGCAATCAGCTGGTTTGTCATCTTATCTACGAAACAAGCGGGCCTCGTTCAAAACATGTCATAAAGAAGTCAAAAATGTGCTGAGTTATTTGGTTTTGCTTTGAACGTGTTAGGTATACCGATACCGAAGCGTTGAAATATTTACTTTATGTATCTATTAACTACACTTAAGGCCACATAAAATGCGTACGCCGATTTTATATAGTGTATTGTGGGCCTCGCAACTTAGTAACCTTTTAGGTATTTCAAATTGACAATAAATGTTACCGTCAGGTTTTGTTGTTGTCAAACGCGTATATTAAAAAATGCCTCAACTAAAGGAATTCGAAAAAGCCCAAATTTTGGCAAAATTTGGGCTTGGTCGGTTCAAAGAGTAGCGGCCCATTGTGGACAAAACAAGGCTACAATTGTAAGAATAAGAAGAAAGTATCAAGAAGAAGAAACTGTAAAGCATAGTAAAGTGTAGTCAGTCTCCTTATTTTTGTGTTTACAATGTCAAAAGATCTAACCTGTAATTCTAAAACGTCAAAATCAGTTGCAATAAGCAACGCAATAAGCAACGCAATTAGCAAAACTTAAATTCAACAGACCTGCAGCTAACTTCTGCCGTACGCATTTTATGTGGCCGGAAGTGTACAAGGCGTGCTTGTTACCGCCAAAATTACATAATTTTTGTAGTTAACTTTATTTTGTTTGTATTTACTTCTGGAAATTCACGTGAATGCTCACGTCAAAGTAGTAACAAGGATTTTCCTAGTTATCTTTATTTTGTTTTTATTTACTTCTGTCAAGTCAATTCAAAGTGTTTGTGTTTATAGCCAATTTTGCAAAAAGAAGGCTTAACATGGTTACATTTTCATTAAGCAGAATATATTGCTTTACGGGTAAGCGTAGAAACTTAATTATTGATGGCTTGTTAAATAACGATAACCATAAAGTTTGTTATTTTTGTATTCTGTCCAAAAACTCCCTAATCATTGTTGGAAGATCTTAAATTCCATAAAACAGTTATATTTTCGAAATCTTGCCTCTGCTAAATATACAGTTACTTAGATAGGCTTGACAGCTCAAGTCTAGTCCGATATTTACCAAAATAGTCTTATCTATTTACAGCTGCGTCAAGACTTGTATAAGATAAAGTAGAGACATTATCAGACAACGAGCGAATAAAAGCCGGGACCCTTGTAGTGTGACGCTTTAAAACCCAAACATGATTGGTTCGTGTAGTCAGTGAATTGTTTAAATTTTTTATAGTTATTTTATGAAATACACCTTTCAAAATTTTAGGTTTCGCATTATCCGTAGAACCATGACCCTTAAAATTATAAATACACTTATACTAGGACACGTTTTTTGGTAAATTTAAAGAATGTAAAGAACTTTGATTGAAATAAATTTTTGACCCCTTATGTATCACACACTCCACACTTTGAAAAATTACAATTTTTGCTGTTTTTAGTATAAAAATGGCAAAATAAAAATCATATGCACGACACCACTCACCAAGACAGACAGATGACATAACAGAAATTTTTCTTAAACAATTCCCTTAAATTATTCTCATCTTTTTCTAATAGGAATCGAAAGTTTGAAAAGAAAGCTTTAAAATGTGAGCAAAATCATGGAATAAAAATGTGAAAAACATAGTAAAAATTGCTTAATTAAAAACGTTACCCCTTAAATTATGTTAAAATATTTTAAGCCTTAAATTACCATCATGGCTTTACCATTACCTAGAGGCAAAAATATTAGAGCATAATGTCATTGATTAAATAGACATATCGGTACATATTTTTAGACACTTTACCCAGCATTATAAAATTACTGGAAAAAATCTTCGCATTTTTCGTGTGAATCTCCCCTCTCTCCTTGTAACACTTTAGTCGTGAGAAGATTTGAAACTAGTGCCGTCACGATTCAACACATTTCAGAGGATTTCAAAACCGCTCCTCGGGCTGTTTCAAAAGCTTTTCAATCACGATTTCAATATGGCGGGAGTTGTTATTTGTCAAAATATGCGAGTTGTGTCGGGTTACGGAGCAGCGGCTTTTTTTTTATTTTTTCAATAATAAAATGTCAGTTTTAAGGTTTACTCTACTTTCTTTCTTTTTCGCATTGAGCTTCTAAAAAACTTGTATTGGAAAATAAATAAATGGTCAAGTTACACTCATTAATAATGTTAATCTTAATCTAACTATGTATACTGATAAAAATTCCAAATATTACAAGATAAAATAGTGTTATAGCTATAGCTGACGTCATTTTTGCCTCTAAAACGTATTTCTTTGTTGTCAACAGTACGCATGTCAAATAATTTTTTATTGACATTTTGAAATAACAGTTAAAACAATCAACGACATGACTTTTTTTACATATTTGTTCTCGCTGTCTAAAAAAATGTATCAAATAGAGATCAAAAAAAATGGCGTCAGTCCGCTCATCAAAAAATTGGACTGGTGTAAGTATAAATACAATAAAATATTCCTAAATTTTAATTAAAAGTAGTAAATAAAAATTTATAAAATATGATTTAACTATAGGGTAGTTTTGTATCAATATTATTATCCATTTTGTCAGTTTGTGATTTATTTTGTTGTAACTCTTCTGTTTAAATGTTTCCGGTAGTTTGTTGTATTTAATTGGTCAGGTGTACATAAGATGTCGTTGTGTCGTAGTACAATGCATTTGTGGACATGTTAAGTTATTTGCTTTGTTGGATCTAGTGTTTATGTTGTGTTGTATAGAGTTTTTGTAGTATTTCTAAGTTGGTAAAACTTATAAATAGTTCATCCTATTTTCTTGTTTACGTACTCAATATATTTATGCCAGTTTAGATGTTGATCGAAGATTACACTAAGGTATTTTGTGTGAGTTTTTTGTGATATTTCACACTAATCGCAGTTTACTCGGTCACATAGAGGGCTGTGAATTTTAAGTGTAAAGTTTTTCGGCATATTTTTTTGTTTTATTAAGGCAAATGAAATTTGTTTATTGTATGTTCAATGTAAGCTTATTAAAATCACGCCAATGTTTTTCCGTTGATATATTTTGCTCTACATTATATATGGTTCCTTTCCAGGTATCACCCCGTATCAAAATTAATGTGTCATCTGCAAAACATATTATTGTTGCATTTTTTACAAGTTTTCTCAATTAGTCTACATATATCAAAAATAATAAAGGCCCTAATACTGTGCCTTGTAGTACACCATATACCGCGGGTAATGGTTTACTTAGGGTAACTTTTAATTAACTGTTTCTCTATTCCCATGAATTCCATTTTTTCGAGTACTATATGATGATCTATACTGTGTCAAAAGCCTTTGCTAAATCCAGAAAGATGCCTATACATTTTTTATTTTTATCTAAATTTTGTACTGTTTTTTCCGTAGTTGTCAACATAGCATCTTCAGTACTAAGTTTTCCCCTAAAGCCATATTGATGTTGTGACAAAAGTTTATTTTTTTCTAAAAAACTATTAATCCTCTATTTGATGCTCTTTTCTATAACCTTACTCATTGTGCTTATTAAAGCTATTGCTCTATAGTTCGTTGGAAGATGTTTATTGCCTTGTAGCTTCTTTTAATGCTTTTGGAAAAACATCTGATGAATATTAGATTGGTAATATGTAGACTTAATAACTTATCCCATCAACCTCGCTTGCTGTGTCATTTTAAAGAGAATTTATGTGCTGATGTAATTCTGTTTCACACATGGGCATTAAAAACAGAGATGATTTTTGCCTTGATTTTTTTAATTCAAATTTCTGATGATTTTTTATACTATTTGGCAAATTTTTACCTATGTTACTAAAAAATTCGTTAAATTTTGTTCCTAGCGCTGACTCGTTTTTTATTTCTTGTCCTGATTCGTCTTTTATGCACTTTACGACCTCTCTTACAATAGATTCGTTAGTAATGGTTTTAACAGTTTTCCATGTTCTTTTAGGGTTATTTAGTGAGGACTTGATAAGGCTTGTATAATAGCACTGCTTTGTTTTTTGTATAAGCTTCGTTAAAAAATTTCGGTAAGTTTTATATGGACTTAAAAAAGCTGAATTTCTGAGGTTTAGTAATGCCAACTTTTTTAGTCTGTTGTAATCCACGGCTTAATTTTTTATTTTTTGAAAATATTTTTAACGATAACTTTAATTCAGCCATATGTTGTTTTGCTGTGTTTATAAATGAGTCTGTTGAACTATTTGTGTCCTTTTGTGTAAGCACATTTTCCCTCATACTTTAATTTTCCTTGTGGTTGCTCATAGTTTATTTTATCAATTTTTTTAATCTTGTCATTTTTATTGCATTCTGAGCTGCTAAGTTCAATATTTAATAAAATAGGGTAGTGGTTAGTTGTGTCGTCTTTTAGAATAACAGTGTTTATAGATTTGCCATTTGTAGATTTTAGAAAATAATGATCTATACATGACATTGTTGATCGATCTACTCGGATTTCGTACCTAGTGACGTCATTTATTAGCGAAAAATAACCGTGCTGGTACAACGTCTTTAATTATGTATTTGTAGTTTCCGTCTGCCTCAAAAGGTTTATGTTTATATTTCCTGTAAAGTATTTGCAATTTGTTTTAGAAATGTTTCATGGTTAAGTAAAAATTGGTACTTGTATCCCTGTATATGTATTAAATTCGTTTATATTTTTTATGTTATGAGTTTCAGACATAATTATTCAATCCTCATATTGTCCAGCAACAAAAGAAAATTGTCAAAGTTTTCGTGAATCCCTCTGTTATTATCATGGAAAAGATGGATGAAATTCAATTGGGAGAATTACTTTTAGAGGTAGATTCGGACACTTACTTGCTTTTCGTTTATTTTCCCAAAAGACAATTTGCATTGTGTCGAAATCGGCATAATACAAAAAAAAAAAAAGGTTTGGGCTATGAAAACTAATTGAAATACAAAAACATTCACAAATTAAGCCCATATACAACTATAATAATTAATAGTATAGTCACCACAAAAACTACCAAGTATTACAATTGTAAAATTCTTCTAAACTATAAAAACATTTCTCAATAAGTATTTCCTTAAGGTGATTTTTGAATAAAGATAATTTTAAATTTTGGATTTTTAAAATCTTTGGCAGATGATTACAAATTTTCGAACCCGCAAAATCGGGATATTTTCCGATTAGGTCTAATCGGTATTGAGAAATGCATAAATCGGAATTTTGCCAAGTACAAATTTTGTTTTGATATTCTCCAACTTCCAAAAATTTTGATTTATTTTGATATATATATATATATATATATATAGCAGACTAATTCATAGATATAGAGACCGGTTAACGTGAGCATATTGTATTTATATTTTTATATTTAAAATCATACATGGACTGATAGACTGCACTGACCTGTTGAAACAGATAAAATTTAATATCCCATATCTAGGTCTCCGGCATTATGCGACTTTTAACATCTCTTTTCACAGAACATCTTACGGTGTCTATAATCCAGTGGATAGATATATGTGTCTTTTAAATAATTGCGATAATATTGATTTATTTAATATAAAAATATGCCAATTAAAAAGATCGATTACGTTACATTAAAATAAAACCATTTAGCTTTAATAACTTGTTATATTCTTTATATTTATGTTTTATATTTTTCTTTATAATTTGTTAATTTTTCTTTTAACTTTAGTAGTTACTAATAGCTACTTATTTTTGAATTGTATTTTGGTTTACACTTTTATAGTTTATTTTTAGTTTTTGGTATATTTATTACTTAAATTTTCTTGAGTTATGTGTTACTTGGAACCTAACTATTTATACTTTTTGATTTTGTAACATTTAATGGGGATATCCCGTATATTAAATAAATAAATAAATTTACTGAACAAGGGCTTACAGGATTCGTCTCTTTTTAATCCTGCCATACTACGTAACACTCGTTTTTGAGATGGGAAAACTTTCCCCGATAGAGTTGAATACCCCCTTTAAGTTAATGATTAAGTAATTTGTACTATTTATCTTTGAAATTAACTCTTCACAGTGGATTTTCCAACCAAGATGACGGTCAAAACTTAGACCTAAAAATTTGCCAGGCAGTTTTCGTCAGATAATACAACAAAAAACAAAATAACCCCGGATTTATAAACCGGGGTTTGGAAAAAAACAAAACGATAACAAATATTTTACAGCAATAAGTTAGGTTAGGTTTCGTAAAACTGTCACTGGAAAATGCATTTTGCAAACAGCAAGAACCTCTGACGTTCTCAGGAATATTCATGTAATAGGAATATTCCCTCAAAGTAATTTTTGGAATATTCTATTGCGAATATGACAGGAATGTTGCAGACCTATTTTTTGTTGAATATTCTTTAAGAGTTTGTGATAGTTATATTTCTTTGATAATAAGATAATAATATGCCCATGATAACATGATAATCAAGTTATTTTTATAAATATTCCCAAAAAGAATTTTTTGTCAGGATTTTGGCATGTTTGCTAAAAATGTTACTATCTTGTGAAAAGAAGGCGATTAACATGATTTATAATTATAATTTAGTTTAATGTCATCGAGTGTACATAGATGGCTCTGGAATCAATATATTCTCTATGTAGTAGGTAATATTATTCTACATATTTAGGTAATCTTTTGATATCTAATCTCCAGTAGTACATCAACATAACCCAGCAAACACAAATCGTCGGCATTGAATCGGACCAATGTCGACAACGTCGGTAGTGTGTCGGCATCGGCGACTACACGCTGGCCCGATGTTGGACAGATTGCGATTTTCAGTTTTCGGTCAATAATCGGCAACTGACAGAGGTCCACATTGCTACAGTCGACTTTATACCGACATCACTTTAGGACCGACGATGGTCCGATTGGAACTTTGTTTAATTGGTCAAAAATCGGCCCGATTCACTATAATCGACTTAATGCCGACGCCCACTTTATCTGCTTTAGAGCCGATGACGATCCGATTGGAACTTTGTTTAATCGAACGAGAATCGGCAACTGGCGATGACCCGATTTACTATAGTCTACATTATGCCAACGCAAACCTTATCTGCTTTAGGGCCGATAATGGTCCGATAGGACCTTTCTTTAATCGGTCGAGAATTGGCTACTGACGATAGGCCGGGGGTCAACTTTATGCCGACGCCTACTTTATCTGCTTTAGGGCCGACGACGATTCGACTGGAACTTTGTTTAATCGGACGAGAATCGGCAACTGACGATGGCCTGATTTACTATAGTCGACTTTATGTCGACGGCCACTTTATCTGCTTTAGGGCCGACCATGGTCCGATTGGAACTTTGTTCGATTGGTCGAGAATCGGCAACTGATGATGGTCCGATTACGTCATCTTAAAATTTTTAAACTGCTTAATAGTTTCTTCCTAGTATGTGGAGATGGCGCTAATGTCACTATGTTCTCTGTACAGTAGAAGATAATATTATATATATAATGAAAAAAAATATTTAAAAACTAGGATGCGGACAAGATGGTGGTACTTCTTTAAAAGAATCACCTCTTCTGCCACTTAAACCAGCCCGACTGGTTCAGTACCCGCATTATTGAAACTTTGTAGTTTGCCAATGTCGGATCATGTCAAGCAACCACCGATGGACCTTCGTCAATCACCGACATCGGGCCGCTTTGAGAGGCTGATGTGGGGCCTTATTTTATCGACCCATTATCGGACCTTTGTGGTTTGCCATTGTCGGGCAGCTTTAAGCTACCACCGACGGACCTTCGTCAATCGCCGACGTTGGACCACTTTAGGAAACCAATGTCGGGCAGTCCAGCTTGTCTACGTTAGACCGACCAAATTAAGCAGCATTCTGGGCGGATGGTCGGTACCATATGGTTAAAGCATATCGGACCTTAATCGTACAGCAACGGTATGCCGATGTCAGCAAAAAGTAAAATTTACGATTGGTCGGAAGGCGGGCTACAGTCTAACGCTGCGTCGGCAAACATACATTGGACCTACATCGCAAAGCGGACAAAAAATACTGCTGGTCCGATGTCGTAAATCGCCGTCGTGTCGATGACGGCAAATTCGGCAATCGACATCGGGCCGACGAAGACCCGAGGGAACCGTGTTTGCTGGGAATGGCGATACAATAATATACTTATATCTATAGGCTACTCCGTAATTCCACTTTAGTGGAAGACTAATGCATATTTGGTGGATATTCATGTGAATGTATTTCCACTCCATACCTTAGGATATCTATTTTGTGGCCATCATCATAATATTCTGGTCGTAATATAGTCATGTTTAACGTCACGTTTCTATCAAATTTATATTACCTGTATGAGCTAGAACGTCTTGTTGCCGGCATGTGTTAGTAATATTCCCAATGGCAAAATGTAACATTTCTATCACATTCTTTGTTCTCGAAGTATATGACTATTACATTACAGGAATGTTTAATTGTTATGTGGGTTGTGTTTGAACTGGTGACGTCACATTTCGAAATCAAGCAAGCACCGTATTCTACGCCAAAAAACGACTTTTATAACCCTTACACCTACCCCTCTCCTCCCACCTTGCTGCGTTAAATATTTTATGAATGGCCCTTGGTTACCTAACGTTTTTGCTACTCTACTACTCCAACAATGTTGTCATCTATAAACATGCTCATATGGTGCCACCTATAAAGTTGACATAATTAAAGTTAATACCGTCGTTTATTAAAGGTGGGCATAAAGCTTGGCTCAAACATTATAAAAGTCGACATTATATTGACAGCACATTTGCCGGATAGACCGAACGTAGGTTTCAAATAGCCCGGGCAACCAAAAGTACGGTGTAAGTTCAATTTTGTCATAAATTTTTATTGAAAAAAACTCTTAAGAACAAGCAAAGTAGAAAATAATGTTTTATCTTTTTTATACCATAATAAAAGCGATGGACGCAAGTTAAAAATTTCAACTTTTGGTATCGTATATCGGTCACATCGACGATTCACCTAAGAAACAGTATTACTCTATAACCAAAGGACATTTTCAGAGGCTTGGCAAGCACGGCAATCTCACCCGTTCTCAGCTTCTCTAGATGAAAGCATTATGTTTATCATTCTAATAGAAGAAGAATTTAGTTCTTCTTTTGCTCTCTCTTTATCACCGTAAAGTTAAAATTTTTAATATAAGTATAAGAAAGATAAAAAATTATTTTCTACTTTTAAGAGCATTTAATAAAAGCTTGTTCTTTAAATTTTTTTTTTTAATAAAAATGTATTTTCCAATTTTTAGATCTGTACCATAAATTGTCCATTTTGAATTAGCATATATCTGCTCTTTTCGAACGTGGTACAAGTTTCTGACCAATTAATGTGCTTGGTTCTTGCTAGATGCGGATACGTATACGGCGATGAGTTAAAAATAGCTTTATGTTGCTATTGTATTTACACTGGCACCATAAACGCATACTAAATTTGAACACAATCGGATGTGGATAAGTCAGTTAAAATTGGTTAGCAAAACATGACCGAAAATCGTCCATTTTGAATCGGCCATATTGAATTTTCATAACCTGATCGAAACTATGTAGTTTGCCAATGTCGGATCGTGTCAAGCAACCACCGACGGACCTTCGTCAATCACCGACGTCGGGCCGCTTTGAGAGGTTGATGTGGGGCCTTATTATCCACCCATTATCGGACCTTTGTGGTTTGCCATTGTCGGGCCGCTTTAAGCTACCACTGACGGACCTTCGTCAATCGACGACGTTGAAACGCTTTAGGAAACCAATGTCGGACTTGAATAGTTATCGATAAACTATTCATTATTCGGGCCGAAACCAGCTGACCTACGTTAGACCGACCAAATTAAGCAGCTTTATAGGCGGATGGTCGGTACCATGTGGTTAAACCATATCGGACCTTAATCGTCGGGCGACGGTATGCCGATGTGAGCAAAAAGTAAAATTTACCATTGATCCGACGGCGGGTTACAGTCTAACGCTGCATCGGCAAACATACATTGGGCCTACATCGCAAAGCCGCGGCAAAAAATACTGCTGATATGTCGTAAATCGACGTCGTGGCGATGACGACAAATTCGGCAATCGACATCGGGCCGACGAAGGCCCGAGGGAGCCGTGTGTGCTGGGATATTATTGTATTGTCAGCGGAATTAAAAATGCATGTCAAATTTAAAGGCAATCGGATGTGTAAAAGTTAGTTAAAAGTGGTTAGCAAAAGATGTCCAAAAATCGTCCATCTTGAATCCGCCATATTGAATTTTCAAAATCTGATTATACATTCGTTATCTCTATCCCCAATACACAAAATTTCAACGAAATTGGGCGTACTTCAACTGTACCCACTCCACCCCCTTCGAGTAGGGGGGAGCTGCCAATTTCACCACACTATATTCTTGTGTTGTCACCGCAACTATATAAGCACAGATTACCGAACAGGGTGATCTGTGATATAAGCATGCCAAATTTGAAGCCGATCGGATGTAGGCAAGTTGCAAGATTCCACCCGAACAAATATATCTCGTGACATAGATAATTACATACATTGCAAGTTAAATAAATGCTTTTAATAGTCAGTCCTGATAAAAATTACTGCGTTTTCCTCCTTATGATAGTTCGATAATAGCACTTAAACGTGAAAACTTTCCTGAAAAATGCGAGGATTTGTTCCATTCATTTCATAACAAATGTATAAAGGTCTAAAAATATGTAGTAATAGAGTTGTTTAACCCTCAGGCTATGCCAACTTTATCTAACAATAAATCCCTATTATATTTTTCCTATACACTATAATGATACGTATTATCACGAAATTAATTACTTTTTTAAGGCACTCCCCTCTAACTGGATGCTGGGGAAACATAGTATTAACGATGAGGCACAAAAGCGACCCAGTTAACGATACAAATAACTATCGCGGGATTGCACTGTAAACTGCATAGTAAAACTTTTCAACACAATTTTGCTACTAAGACTGAAACAATGGTCTGAAATTCCAGCGTGCCAAAATGGCTTTAGAAAATTGAGAAGTTGAGCTGATAATATTTTTACTTTACTATCAACTAGTCAGCTACACCTTAGGCTTAAACGATGCAAAGTTTATGCTCTTTTTATTTATTTTAAAAAGACTTTTGAATCGATTTACCATAATCTTCTTTGGAAAAAGCTGTATTGCTTTGGAATTTCCACTACCATCATATCGGTTATTAGAGCTATCTATGAAAAAGAAAACTTTAAAATAAAGAGAAAAAATGAATTTACCAGTTCCCAGTCTCGGATGGTGTGCTCCAGGGCGAGTATTTATCTCCTTATCTTTTTTCAGTTTTCCTGTATGATTTTGAATCATTTTTTCGGGACAGGGTTATGGTTGGTATGAATATTAACGACATTGACGACCTTTTGGCTCTACTGTTTGTTCTGGTTAGAGAGAGAGATTTAAAAAATAACTTGAGGAAAACAAAAATCATGATTTTCTCATGGAGTACCGAGCGCAACGCTCCAAACAATTTTTTCTTTAAAAACGAGAAAATTGAAATTTGCAAAAAATGCATTTACCTGGACGCCTTATGACAGAAGATACTACTCTGGAAGCTCAGCAATCCATTGGTGTAGTTAAAGGAATTTTGGCTAAATCTAGCCAAACCAACCCCATTCTCAACTAAAAAGCCTGTTAACTCCTAACACCTCAGCGCACTTGTATACTGTGGCTGCCATTTTTAAAATGAAATTGACAAGTAAAACATGGATTTCTGTCAAATTGAAATTTGCAAAAAATGCATTTACCTGGACGCCTTATGACAGAAGATACTACTCTGGAAGCTCAGCAATCCATTGGTGTAGTTAAAGGAATTTTGGCTAAATCTAGCCAAACCAACCCCATTCTCAACTAAAAAGCCTGTTAACTCCTAACACCTCAGCGCACTTGTATACTGTGGCTGCCATTTTTAAAATGAAATTGACAAGTAAAACACTGTTTGGTGTCAATATGGCAGCGATCATAGGCCAAAGGATACTAAAACGAAAATGAGTTAAATGGCTTTTTAGTTGAGAACGGTGTTGGCCAAACCGAATGGTCTACAAAAATGACATTATATAATTCGCTAATTCTAATGCTCGTATCCACCAAGGCAAAAATTCCCCGATTAAGCTTTAATCGTGATTAGTTAATAATCGATGTTTAGAATGTGGTGTTTTACATTAAAACTTCGTTTGCCAAGACTCATTACAAACAAATGATTAAAGCTTAATCAGATAATTTTCATGTAGGTGGATACGGACATTAGTGTTTTACTTTCTAATGCCCCCATTTGGAGTCTCCAATATGCTGAAATTTTAGAGCATGTTCAAGTACTTTTTCAAAAAATTATTTATCCTTCCAAAAAATACACCAAATAGCATCGTGCGTTTATAATTTGTCGTAGTGCATATCTCTCTTACAATTTTCCAGTTGATTGGTTAATAAAGTCTATGAACGAATCCCGACTACCTTTGAAGTGTTTTAAACGACTGCTGCAAGTCTCCGAAAATGGTGATCCACGATGGGCTCTTCAGGTCAAATCTTTTTTAAATGAAATAAATTTTGTGCAACCTCTTAATTTAATTACCACTAATTAATTAAACAAAAATGAAGACAGATTTCTTGAAGAATTTAAAAAACATTACATTCAAAAGACTTGCTGTATGCATAATCATCAGCTTTTCCTCTTTTCTATAGACGTTTCTTAGATAATGGAAAGCCAATAAATGTCTATTTCTTAATAGATTCTTATCATTTAAATATATAAAATTTATTTGTCAGTTGCGTACCACTGGCCAACGGTACTTAAAAGTCACATTCGATGGTGCAACATATACAATCATTCACGCAGAAATATGCAGTATTTTAAATATGGGAGTTAACCAGTCATTTAAGCATGTTTTCTTTGAGTGTCCTCCCCTCCGCCAAGGTCTGATGTCGGAGAGTAAGGTAGCCTCTAGTATGGAGTATTTCGCTAACTTTATTGACAATAGTCACCGACCCCAGACATCATTAAACATCATCATACACTTTGATTTCCAAATTTGGCGGGTGACCCACTGACGAGCCCACGCTGGTTACCCAGGGCGAAAAATCGTTTGATCTTTTCTCTTTTTGCTTTGGTCCTTTGTGTGTTCCTTGTGGGATGCATATCCAAGTTAGAATTTTCGTTGTTTTCCACCCCAGATCTTTTGATCTTTTATTTTTTAGTTTCTTTTCGGTTGAAGTAACTGATATAGAGGTTTTTAACTTCCTTTTTTGTTTTTGGCTTTAACACTGTTGGATATTTTAATGGTGTCAAACCTCAAGTATTACGGTTTTCATTTGAGTTTTTATTAGTGGTAGGTTACAGTCGTATAATAATTAAAAAAAAATCTAATTCCGTTAATATCTTGTCAGGGGTACCACAAGGCAGCGTTTTGGGTCCTCTTGTGTTTTTAATCTACACCTCTAGCATCATTAGGTCGGCAAAACATTGTAAAATAGCCGTCTAGGCGGACAACAAACAATGATTTTACATTTTTAAAGCTGATAATGCATCTAAATCCTGTATTTTTTTTGGTACCAGCAATAAGAAATATAACGTTATAAGTCCTATTAATTTAAATATCAACAATATCAAATTACTAGTTGTTAATGCAGCAAAAAATCTAGGAGTGTATCTGAATACCGATCTTTGGTTTCGAGAGCACAATAAGAAAGTTACCCAGAAAGCTTATATGTCCCTTAAACTCTTGTATTCTAACAAACATATACTCAGTAAACATATACTTAGGAAAACAACGAAGAAACCTTTGCGAATCCCTTGTATTGTGTTTTTAATTTGCGTAAGTATGACCACCTTTCCTCAAAAATTTGAAAGTTGATATGGCTTAGAATGTCCAAACGTAGACAACTTCATACGGGTAATTTCTTCCACAAGTTTATAAAAAGCACCGACGTCACTTCTCCACTAAAGCAAAAGTTCTTGTCACGTAACAATGTACATTCACGTAGGTTTCGCGATGTAATGACGTATATCATTCTTCGTCACCGGACAGTAATGTACAAGAGAAGTTTCATATCTTGGAATTTTCCTAGCACGCAATCCCTTCGAGAGGTAAACTTTACCCCTATATTTTTAATAAGGAAAGTGGGTAGAGTGATACCTTGTTTTGAAGGCCTTTTACCCTTCACAAAAGTGCTAAAGTTTTAAAAATCTTATAATTAGTTTCAGAGATATTTGCTTTTAAAATTGCATGGCCCAATGCAAGAAACGAGTCGCTATATTTTTAAAATTTTAAAACTTTCGTGAATACATTTAAAATACCTTCAAAACAAGGTATCACTCGACCCACTTTCCCTATTCAAAATATAGGGGTAGAGTTTACCCCCTCAAAGAGGGGGGCGTGCTATGAAAATTTTGCCCCTCGAAAACTAAATCGACGTGTGCATGGGTTCCTAATTTTTTAGCGATTCTCGAGAAATCTTGGGTGGTAAGTTTTAAATGGGACACACTGTACAGGGTGGTTCAAATTCGAGGGGCATCTATAGCATTGGGCTTTTGCAGCACAGTTAGCCCAAAACTAATATACATGTTACAGGCTTGATTTTCAAGAAAAGTCGAAAACTAAAAGCCGCATTGCGATATGTCAAAGCGTTTCTGAGCTACAGGTTGATTCTCAAAACTGTGCGATTTTAAAGTCCTTCTACAATTTTTTTATTTGTAAAGATAGAGATTTTCATTAAAAGAATTTTTTGAAGATTTTTTAAAGACAAATCTACCTGTTTTATCGATCTTCTCTTAAAACCTTTAGTTCCCAAGAAATCACACAAAGTTATATTTCTTTACATGAGATACCCCCAATTTTTCTAAAAAATCAGTTTTCTAATAAAATTTCCTGTCGAACGATGTACCATACACCTATTTTTATTAAATAGTTTAAAAGATATTTGCATATTTTGATATTTACCATAGTAGACGCTGTGCGCGCTGTTTTTTTTTCATACAAAATTAAGTTGGCTACGACACGAGGGGACACAGCAACCTCAAACTTTAACTTCTAGTTTACTATAATTACCAACCCTAAAATAATAAACAAAAATAAAATTATTAAAATTTTTTATTTAAAATTTTTGTAATTAAACTATGTAACACCGAAAATCTACATCTAACAATTTTCTTTAATTCTAAAACAAATGCTTAAATTGACGGCCGTTTTCTTGTAAACATATCCTACATCTTCTCTTGACGTTATTTTCTGCATTAAGAAGTTCTACCGCACAAAGCTTCCTGAATGCAGTACGAATTCCCAATTCCCTTCTAGTAGTTGGGCGATTTCGAAATACAAGGTCTTTGACTCTCCCCTTCAAAAAGAAGTCGCAAGGGGTCAGGTCTGAAAACCTGGGGGGGGCAATATATAGGACCTTTATTTCCGATCCAGTTTTCGGCAAACACACTATTTAGCAAATTAGTAATGTCTCGTGCATTGTGAGGAGGTACACCGTCATGTTGAAATTATAGCTCATTATTTTGCTGAAGTGGCAAATTGTCGATAAACGGAATCACCTGCTCTTCTAAAATTTGTTCGTGTCTTTCGGCATTTAAATTTCCATCAAAAATATATGGCCCAATAATTTGTCCTCTGTAGATGCCTACCCATACCTTAAAACTGAACCTTCCCTGATTCGCTTGTTCCACCATAATATGGGGATTTTGCTGTTTCCAGTAATAGCAGTTATATCTGGTGAATATTCCATCACTAGATATCGTTGCCTCATCCGTCTAAATAACTTTTCTAGCCAAATCGGGGTCTTCTTGGCTTTTATTTAGGTACCACCTGCAAAATGCATATCTTGGAGCAAAATCTCGTTGCCTTAATTGGTGCACCCGTCGGGGCCGATAGGGCCTAAACTTGTGTTTTTTAAGCACCCGAACGGCATTGCTGCGTGGAATTCCAGTGTTTCTCTCCATAGCCCTCGTGGAAGTATTCGGGCTAATTTCTATTTCTCCTAGAACCGTTAGTTCTTCCAACTCTCTATCTCTGGCTAGGCTTCTATACGTCCTAGGTCGCGGTTTTTGTAAGGCATCCGTATTCTTGTAGATGACGTTTTAATTTCAAAAATATTTTTGAGCTAGGTTGCTTTTTTCTGGATAACTCTGGAAATATAGATTTAACGCCGTCTGTCGATTTTCGTTACTTTCAATATAACATTTTATCATGTAGTACTTTTCAAAGTTTTCAAACATTTTTATATCTTGACGAAGACGCCACTTTTGATACTTGGGCTCGTTTATCATGGCAATTGTTTTTATTTGATCATAGCTAGCTTGATCATAGATAGATACCCTAAAACTGCATAGGTCAGAGTTAAACACAGAATACTATGATAATTATTAAAAATTGCAGATATCTGTTTAACTACTTAATAAAATACACCTAGTATGATACATCGTTTGACAGGAAATTTTATTACAAAACTATTTTTTTTTAAGTTGGGGTATTCCATTTAAAAAATATGACTTTGTGTTATATCTCGTGAAATAAAGTCTTTAAGACAAAATCGGTGAAACAGGTAGATTTGCCCTTAAAAAATCTTCAAAAAATGTTTTTAATGAAAATCTCTATCTTTACAAATAAAAAAGTTGTAGTGTTTTTAGAAACGCATATTTTTGAGAATCACCCTGTAGCTCAGAAACGCTTTGACATATCGCAATGCGGTTTTTAGTTTTCGAATTCTCTTGAAAATCGAGCTCGTAACATGTATATTAGTTTTGGGTTAACTATGCTGTAAAAGCCCAAAGCTATAGAGGCCCCTCAAATTTGGACCACCCTGTACATCTCGTTACCCTTACACATAACACAATTCACAAAATACTTGTTAAATCAGGAGTATCTTTTAGTAGATAGCTACCTATCTTATTGTTATTATTTACACTCCTGTTATTGTTCATATTTTTTTTTTTTTGCTAATTGTTAATAATATTTCCTTTACATGTGTTCCATTATTATTATTTTGTTATTTATCTATTTTGTTTTTTTTTTAATTTACAGGTACAAATTCTTGTACTATAAATTTTCAAAACTATATTTTTTATAATTATTTTCATTTTATTACTTTATGTTTTAATTATCACTTTCTGGATGCTTTTTGTGGTTAACTATGAGTAGCTATAGGAGCTAGAATTCGCCATGAAAAGCATCGATTTTAGATTCTTATATAATGTACATTCCATCCGTAAAATTTAATAATAAAGAAAATTTTATTTATAAACTATTTATTTAAATCGTTTGTTTTTTTTATGTACGTCTCTATTACAGTTCTATGCTCAACATTTCAATATTTTTGTTATTCTATGTTATTGTACTTATAATATCGTTAGTATTTGTTGTAGTAGGATTTTACTAATACTAATATTTTGACTTTCGTATAAATGTTTTTGGTTTCATTTTATTGTTCTAAATTTGACTATCAAGCCGTTTACAAAATTCTGCCTTTTTTAAATATAAATGTATTCTGTCGTACTTCAATATATATAGGTTTTATTTTTAAGAAATACATACCTTAAATTGAATTGAACCTTCGTAGGTAATGGTTCGATTTAAATTACTTAAAGCTCTTTTCACAAAATTTTCAAAGTCAAAACACTCTTGACCTCAAACAATTTTTAGGTATTCACATATCCTAACTATGATTTTTAATAGTTTCAGTTCGCGAAGGAATTTAGACAATAATCGAGGCGTCCACTATTGTTTTTCGATTTTTGATGCAGGGATTTATAGTGGTTGAAAACAAAGTAGGTCACATCGTCTAGATCATGGACGTTTGGTCGCCATATTTAAAAATGTCTAGATTTCCTTTTTTAAGTATATCTCCGTACCCAGTGGTCCGATTTTAATTGTCCTCCAGGCCATTTTTTGTTAAATCACTTAATTTGTAAATTTCAGAATTATTTAAAAAAATTACTACATAGCGCATTTCAATAACCATTGGATTTAGCAAAATTCCTTTAAGAACAAGATTTTTGTTTTGTTTGACTTGAAAAATTTAGAGAAATGGGCTTTAAATAATT
Organism: Oxystoma pomonae; assembly: GCA_963921995.1. Lineage (NCBI taxonomy): Eukaryota > Metazoa > Arthropoda > Insecta > Coleoptera > Brentidae > Oxystoma > Oxystoma pomonae. The sequence goes on from OY998165.1 coordinate 97,893,997, forward strand.
AAAATCCACCATTGGGTACGGAGATATACCATTGAGAGGCCATTTATTCAATTTATGCTACACTTAAAAAATTATGTGATTTAGCAAAAAATGGGTAGGAAAATTTATTTAGCTTAAAAAAAAAGAGGTAAAATGAGCTTTAAAAATTAAACTCGTACCACTAAGTATGACGATAAATTTTAAAAATGAATTTGACACATATTTGTTTGTTTAATTTTAGGCAAAGACGGACCTGGATCTAGGGCGACGCCTCGCGGCCGGCCCGATTTTCGAGGCCCCGCGAGGAGGATATTCAGGAGGAGGAGAGCAAACTGTGAACCCAGCTTTAAATTACTGTAATAATAGCAATGTGTAAAAACTTAATAATATAAGGCTACTTTTAACTCGGTCACTAATTCAGTGGCGTACACAGGAGGGACTTAGGCTCAAGCTCCTACCTTCAGAGAAATGCCTATGGTTTATCAAACCAGTAATTTATCAGACCGTATTTAATTAAAATTTTCATAGTAAGAACGACTTACCCTAAAAACTGAAATTTTTTAAACCAATTTTTTATCCGAACCTTATTTCTTCAAACCCATTCAATAACATTTGAAATTTATAAGAACGGTTTTTAATCGAATCACTGTTCATAAAACTCATTCAATATCAGACTCGTAATTTATAAAACCCATTTTTAATAAAACCCGGAATTTGTCAAACCACTATTTTTCAAAACCGGAATTCGTAAAACCCGTTGTTTATCAGAAAATTTTTGCATTTGTCGTTCTATGTGCGAACACTTGGCTAAAAGTATTCACAGGTAGTGTTCAATACTTTGTGTATAAATATCACTCTATTCTTATTGACTGGAATGCAAGTGACATCTATACACAAACTATTGAACGCTACCTGTACAAGTATGCACGGGCAGCAGCGACTAATGCATCGAAACGCCGCGCCGCCACGTCACGTGCGTGTACGCCTCCGGTTCATGTATTATTGGCGAATGCGCGATCAATTTAGCAAAAATTTTCTGATAAACAACGGCTTTTACGAATTCCGGTTTTGAAAAACAATGGTTTGACAAATTCCGGGTTTTATTAAAAATAGGTTTTACAAATTACGAGTTTGATATTGAATGAGTTTGATGAACAATGGATCGATTAAAAACGGGTCTTATAAATTTCGAATTTGTTATTAAATTGATTAGAAAAAAACCATGGGCGTCTCTTCAGACCCACTGAGCATCGACTCCTGAAAACTATTTTTTTTATTTATTTACGAACATATGTAAGACATTTTGATGGCTATGTTCTGTTCGCTTAAATAGAACTGTCATAGTCAGTATCAAAAAATTGTTCCGATTAAATTTGGAACAAAATCATTTTGACCTCTTGATCAAAGGATATTGTTGTATCAAACACTGTCAATGTGTCTAAATTTATTATTTTCGTTTTCAAAAAAACTACAAAATAATAGATTAGTTGCGTTTTTTTGGGCAACGTTGCATTGGCGTTGGACAACGTAAAAGTTTTTTTTTTGGTAGAATTAATGTGTTCACACGCGACTCAAGCGCGTATTTTTAAACAGTATTCCGGCCATTCCACCGTCACGTACAGGACATTTTTATGGCATTTTTTTCTATTTTTTGTGTTTTTAAAATACTTGTTGTCCAGAAAAGTAGTGTATAAAATATTTTTCATGAAGTTTAATGTGTTGGGAAAATAATTAAATTCACCAAAACCCTGCAGATTTAATGGTAATTTAGTAACAAAATCTAAAAGGCGAGTCACGTACAGGATATTCTCATTTTCAAAAAGTGTCCTGTACGTGACAGGCATTTAAGAGTTTGTTACTAAATTACCATTAAACCTACAGGGTTTCGGTCCATATTATTATTTTCCCAACACATTTATGGACAACAAGTGTTTTACAAAACACAAAAAGTAGAAAAAAATGCCAAAAAAAAAATGTTCTGTACGTGACGGTGGAATTTATTATTAATTATAATTTGTGAGACTGTGATAGAACTATTACTTTTATTTATTTTAACCGTTTTCGTATGCTAAGTAGGGCAAATATTGAATTAATTAAATTTTATGTAGATCAGCCTTTATTATTATGGAAGGCGATGTCAAAAAGAGGTATGTCCGAGAGTTACAGAAATTCGTCATTGTTTTCATTCTGTCTCTTTTTTGACATGCTATTGGTAAAGGAAAGAAGCATTTCCCGACCAAAACTTTAAATTTGCGGACATACTCTAGCGTTGAATATTACCACCAGCTTAATTTTACAAGGGCAGTCTTATGTGGCCAAAATAGTTTAAAACTCGTCGTCGTCTGGCTCTTGAGAAGATTTTTATTTTGACAAGACATTGAATTTTTATTAAATAACAATAGCCAACGTATAAAAAGTGCACAAAGGAACAAATCACAAAAAGAAGCAGTAAAATTGCAGCTCACAAATTGGCTTTGGGTCTTTGTTTTGGTTTTATTTAAATAAATCACTTTTTTTGTTGACAATATAATAAACTAAACTCTTATCTACAAACAAATACCTTTTATTCATTTTTTTAAAAATATTAGACCTTAATCCAGTGGCGGCTCGTCCGATGACGCAATTGAATCGCTGCTTCACCTCTTATTTGCTGACTTAATAATTTTCATTTAAATATTTCTGAAAAAATTAAACCTTCCTCTTCCATAAAATAACGTTTCCAAATTTTCATCATCAGGATTGAGCGGAACGACCGCGTGTCCGAGATGCGAAAACTCTTCACGAGCCAAAACAAAAGGCAAGGCACTCTGCGAAGCAGCTTCCTCGAGTCTTTCAGGCTGCGTCCAATGTAAATTCCTGAAATAACTCGGTAGCCATGACGACGGCACGCGCGCCTCGTTTCCGCCGAAGTTTGGGCGTGTTTGCATTTGATGCAAACTTTTAAGCTGGCCTTATTATAATTTTGTGACTGTAATATTGAGCGTCGCGTGCCGGGCTATTGCTATTAGACACTTAAAGCTAATTTTCAGTTTTATCAGTAATCGTATCCTTATCTCTATTGAGTCGACCAATCAAGCAGGTGCACTTTTAAAATCATGGCGAATGCGTGACAGCTCCAGCTGATTAAATGCACGAAAACCTCGTTAGGTACGATAAGGTAGTCGTAACATTACGACCGTCCCTGCATACGAAATGATGTTTTGACGCATTTGATCAGCTGGAGCTGTCCCGCAATCACCATTAGTTTAAAAGTACACCTGCTCGATAGGTCGACTCGATAGAGATAAGGACACGAATGCCGATAGATCCGAAATTTAACTTTAAGTGTCCATATTATTTCTCTTCAGTTGCGGTATTCTTTTTTATTATTTTTTTTGACAATGTTTCCTGTTTATGATGGAGTTTGTGTTTTACTGGAAAAGTCGTTTTCGGGGTGGAATGAAGATGACAAAAAGACATCTTAAACTCTGAAAAGCCGTACCCCATATTAAACGTACACATATATAATACAAATCGAAAATAAAGGCGGGAGGAGGCGTTCGACGATGCTGCGTCACCTATTTGTAAAGTCACGAGCCGCCACTGCCTTAATTCTAACTAAATACAACTCGTCTTTAATCTTTATTTCTGAAACCTATAATACACAAACAAGCACTAGAAGTTGCATATCCTCTCTTCTCGATTACATCTACGTTTACATTTGAACACATAAACCTTTTGGATCCTTTCGAGTAAAAAGTTCGATCGCACAAGTACTGTCACGACCTAACCGCCTTTTGCGGTTTCGAGAGCGCAGCAACAAAAGCAAAAAAACCATAATTACAAAAAAAAGGCACGATCATTGTGTTTTTAGTTAAAAATTCGAATCTATTTTTAACTAGCTGAAACTGCTATTAAAACATATTTCTAAATATTTTCACCATATTTGCAACGTTTCACGTTGGTTTGGTGGAATGACGTCAAAATTTCTACCGCAACGTTGCAAAAAAAACACAACTATTCTTAAATATTACGTAAGTTTACTAGACGCTTAAAGTGGGCAAGCTATTTTTGATTCTTTGTTGTTAGCGTATTTTTGATGCTTTTTGAAAGCATCTTAACAAAAAAATAATAAAGTTTTGCTTACAACATACAACGTAACCAAACCAATTCTTATTCAGTGCTTGATGCACAGTTTTACTTCATGGCGCTTACTTCTATCTCCTTCCTTGTCGAAAAAAGTGAAGGGGAATAGAATAGAAAATAGAACGAGTGAAACTGTACATCAGGGGATCGATTCTGGGCGTAAGAGAACGATCATACCCTGAGAAGTGATCAATCGCACAAAAGTCATTCGAACGACGCACAGTGGACGATTTTCCGGAAAACGCGGACATAAATGGAAAAATTAAAAAATTCAAAATGTATCTAAATTTGCTCCTATATGGTTGTCAAGATACTAGTCGAATAGTTGGCCAAAGAATAAACTATGTTTTTTACGAGTTTGACATTAGATATCAGTATTCAACATCAAATTTCAAATAGAAGACCCAGAATATGACAGTATTCAAGTGTTAATATCTCGAAAACAGTTGAGGATCGACATAGGGTACATTATATAAAAATGCTTATTTTTCAAAACAGAATGCAAAAATGCAATAATATACTGGGTGTTTCATTTGAAAGTTTCGGTTGTCATTCTTTTTAATATACCCTATACCTTACTTACTTTAAAGGAAATTTGATTGTTCTAAACTAACACTTTTAGTTTAATTTGGTGAAGTGGACACTTTTAAATAGTCACGTGACCATCAGTGCTATATTCAAACTGTATTTGACATCCCAACATTTTTGGTTAAATAAAACCCATTCAAGCTCCAATCGTCTTTCAATCTACATGTCCTTCGTAGATCCCCCCTCACACCACCATCACAAATTTAGCTAATTATTAAATAAATATCTTTTACCTCTTAAAAATGTCTTAAGATAAATGTGAAAATTCACACGCATCCTGTGTCTAGCTAAATAAGAATTATTTATTTATGGATTTTTTTTTTTAACATCCGCATTTTTACAAAAATCCACCACTGTGCGAGTCCTACTCTAAAAGACAGTCAAGTTTGCCGTAGCATGCGCATTAGCGAGTTCGGTCACGTGATGGTTTCGTCCAATAGCGTGCTCTGAAATAATACGAGTGACGTTTTTCACACGAGCTTTCCTACAACTCCCAACTGCCGGGTAGAGGGAACGGCTTCGCTCAAAAATTGTTGTTCGAGGCAGCTCTGCGCGTGCCCATAATAGTTTGGTGATTATTCGATCGTCTCGTCACTGCTTTTAAGCGCGTTTATTGGTTTAAACTACTTTTCTTCTCTCAGGCGAAAGATCACTTCCTATGACTTCCAGAATCGGTACCCAGGCATTTATGAAAACACACAGATGATTAAAATACTAGTGTAGGGGGACATGTCGATAATTTCTATCCCATGGGATTTTGAATGAAGGAGTTTTGTGACTATATAGGAGTGATAGCTCTTAACACACACACTCAAGTGTTACCGGGTGTTTTGTTTGCATCCGTGCAGAAGAAGTTGATATGGCGTCATCTTTCAAGATGGCGGCCAAAAATCACAAAAGATACAATTTTTGCAATCGGGGCATGATAATACTCGATTCCATATAATTCGAGGACGAGAATTCCAAAAAATTTACTTTCAAGGTGATCAGACCTTAAATAACTTTGAAAATCGCAAAAAACAAGATTTTTGCCATTTTCTCTTCAAAAAATCTTAATAATTCGAGGTTTTGTCGGTCCAACTTTAAATCTACCTCAAAATATTAGGCATATATGAAAAATTCGATCCTTAGAGTTTCATGCAGTTTGAAGCTTCATGACTTTGAAAGATACTCCAGTAAAATTAACACATTGCAAAAATAACATACTAAAGAACCAAATTTGGTAAGACCAAAAAAAAGGGCAAGTCCAACAATATTGCTAAAAAAAAATTTGGTTCAGCTATGACGCGTTTCAATATGGCGGCTGATATATCAAAATGTCGACATATAACCACATTTTATTTTATCCAATTTTGTAAAAAAACAAAAATGACAAGGTGGCCATCAATTCTGGTAGAGTTGTCGCCGCTTAGTATGAAAAAAAAGTTTAGTTGATGCATGAGCTTGTACCATATACAAGTAAAAAAAACAGCTTTTTTTGATGTTTTTTCTAATTTACCACTACGCAAAAACTTTAGGCGCCCGAGATAAAATTAATATCTTAGCCATAAGCAAAGACTTCATTTTAAACCTCCAATTTTTTTTGATATGGCGTCCTAAATGTTTATGTTATACCCCGGTAAAAATGACTTATATGCCTGTCATTTTTATAAAGTTTCGGAACTTCTATAGGTATGCGGTGGCACATGAATGTGTGACTAAATAGCTGTTAAATCCTCATCCTTGAATGTTAATAAACAAGTGTAGTCATGCCCTACTGGCATAATTAGAATTTTTTATGCTTTTTCGACCGCCATTTTAGAAAATGGCATCTAAAACCACTAGTCCAGTATACTGTAAGCTTCTAACTTCTGCTAACTCTTTTTTAGGTTATTTAAATGACTTTGTTGGCTAGACAAGTACGTAGAACATAAAATTCACAGTTCCGAAACTTAATAAAAACGACAGGCATATAGGTCATTTTTACCGGGGTATAGCAAAACATCTGGGACGCCATATCAAAGAAAATGGTAGGGAGGTTTAAAATGAAGTGTTTGTTTATTGCTAAGATGTTAATTTCATCTCCGGCACTTTTTACGTAGTGGTAAATTGGAAAAAACATCACAAAAAGCTGGTTTTTTCACTTGTACATGTTATTTTCAAGGTCAATCAAGGTCATACATCAATTAAACTTTTTTTCATAGTAAACGGCGATAACTCAACAATAATTAACGCCACCTTGTCGTTTTTTCTTTTATACGAAATTGGATAAAATAAAATGTGGTTATAGGTCGTCATTTTCATATATCAGCTGCCATATTAAAACACGTCATAGTTTTCTATTTTTAAGGTCATTTAATGTCTGATGACCTTAAAAGTATTTTTTTTTTGAATCCTCGTTCTCGAATTATGTAGAATCGAGTATAATCATGCCCCGATTGTGAAAGTTGTATTTTTTATGATTTTTGGCCGCCATGTTAAAAAATGACGAACCCCTTTTGCGAATAAAACACCCAGTAACACTTGATTGTGTGACTAAAGAGCTATCAATCCCGCATATTCTCAAAACTCCTTTATTCAAAATCCCACGGACTTCTTCACTATACTGCAAGGGTGATCGTAGAGGTAGGTGAGACGTAGGCTGGAATTTATAGTCGATCCTTAAAGCCTTCTTTTGGTGATGATTCCTTGAGGGCTCCTCATTGAGTCGGTTTTATAAAGACTTCCACGAGAAAGGCTTGCTGCAGGCCACTCTGAGGTCGCATAAAAATTGGCAACGTCGCATTTTCTCGTTTTTTTTGTTGGCCGCTGTCAGGTTTGAGCCAAAACAGGATTTTGTGTGGTGATCTGTGGTAGTTGTCATATGAGAAGGACGAGTATGAACAAAGCCTCGTGAAGGACGGTTGATTATTAAAGATTTGTCTATTAGAATGTGTTTATAAAACAGGTCTTTAGAGTTGCATAATATCTTAAATTGAGTAGTATAATTGACTTATGGGTTCTATCGGCAGCCCTCTTCTACTATCTTTTTTAATGTATCATATACAATTGGGTGTATTTAATTTTAAATTGTATTTTTAGGAAACCATATCGTATCTTAAACGCCTTTTCAGAAAATCTCTCAAAAGGTGGTCGTCAAAATCCATAAGTTATTTTTTTTTTCAACTCGCTGATATGGTGAGAGGGGTTCTTCTACTTCTACCATAACGTGCAGATACTCCAAGTAGTCCAAAAAATCTTAAAGTTCGTTCGTTATTCACCAAAAAAGAACACAAAAAACTACTTTCCAAAAATCACATCAAAAACAACACATAAAACCAGAACCTAACCTGAAAAACTCAACCCAAAGCCTCCTTGAGGTAGCTTCCGAGCTCCCTTGGCCTTTCCTCAAACTTAAGGCCTCCTTCAGTGACTATAAAATGCATTTCCTTAAAGACCACTCAGTCTTAAGGAGGCCTTGAGGATCGACTATAAATTTCAGCCATATTCGCTGTTGTATGGCGTATGCGTTCTGATCATGCGCACTGAGTAAGATTACGATTAAGCACTCTCCATGTGTGCAACTTTAAGTGTCTAGTTACTTTGGAAGTGTGGATTTAACAGTGTTTGATCAAATTTTGCATGGGTTGTGGGTACCTAAGTTCTCTATAAAATCACCTAAGAAAATTAATCAGTTTGCCCTATCTTCCGCTTAACTTTCTTTCGTATTAAATCCTAAGTACGTTTCCGTATTGTTGAAACTTAAATTAATAATGTAAACATTTATGAAATTTTAAATTATGATGTCACAATGGACCAGCATTCTTTTTTAAAAAAGTCTAAGAAATATCCTAATAAAGACTCGTAGTCGTCTGTAGTTTAAAAATGTATAAAATATTGTAGTATATGATAGCAAAAGGGAAAAGATAAACGCTTTTATGGGAAAAATATAAAGCGAGCAAAAATGGATTTATTATAGCTATATAATACTTTATATGAAAACCTTTATTATCAAATAATATGTTTCCCTAATATTAAAATTACAACAAAACATGCATGCCATTGAGGTACGTAATATGGCCATTATTTTTTGACATTTTATGGAAATTTTTTCCAGAAAAACTTGGTTTTATTAAATTTACTGAATACTGGTTGCCATTTATTTTTTTACTAATAATTTATGGGCCTGTCAAATTAGGTCGAAAAAACCCGTTATGAGGAAATAATTCCCCTGAAGCTGGAAATCGTTTTAGTATCTCTATTTGTTCCTAAATGTATGTAATCTAAGTTTGCACCATCCCAGGTGGTGAGCTTAACATTGAAAAAACCGCCAAATGTATAGCTGGAGAACAGTGCGTCGGAGGAAAAATACCATTCTATTCAATAACGCAGAGAACTAAAAACGGCTGCAGCCACAAAATTAATTTAACTGTTACAAGATAGCTATAAAAAGGCTACAAAATGTAGCGTTAAAAATATTTGGGCCCCTTATCATGGTCTCCCAGGTTAATCGACGCCGCTATCCCCGTTTTCAACATTCGATTTCGGCTATACCACTAAACCGAATTTGACACCTTTAATGTCGTTCGACGCAGAATTTAGTCCTTTTCATTATTGAATAGAATGACATTTTCCGTCCGACGGCAAAGATCTCTTATCCAACGAGATGCGACAGTCAGCAAGCCGTTTTTTTATGCGCATGATCGGGACTGCGGGTCTAAGCTTCAAAACCTTCTGACCCGCTCGTTGATTTATTGGTCCGAGAGTTTCGCATTTGGTGTGCTTATCGCGGCTGTGTGTCAAAAATTGGTATGGGCATCAGTTTTTTGTCTTTTCCTAGAGATACAAAATGGTAAGTATAGGTACACATATTTTTTTAAGCTCTTTTGCATATTTAAATGCCTACTTACATATAATAATATATCATCGTTGACACTCTAAAACCTGCTATGTGCATTTTATTAATTTGACAGGAACGAGAAAAATAAGTTTTAGGCAACCTAATGAGTACATTAATGTAAGCAGTTGTAGGTTTTGACTTTACTAAATGCAAACTAATTCAGTTTTCAAGTTATATTTTTCTATCACATTAAATACCTATAGCTCTCAAGACGCCATTATGCTATACTAACAAAAATTCAAATCCATCAATATTCTGGTAATCAGTTGAAATTTTCCACTTTATTAAATGTAAATAATGTCAGCCCCGATAACTTTTGTGTTTTCAAATTATATTTTTGTGCCACATTAAATACCATAGCTGTCGAGACGCCATTACTCTACTCTTAAAAGTATAAATCCGTAAACTTTTGGTAATCACTCGAAATTTTTGACTTAATTAAACGTAATATAATTCAGCCTTGATTGTTTTTATATTTCTTTTTAATAATGATATACCAAATTTAAAAAATTACTTGAAATTTATTTGACATATCTGTTCTCCTTCGCCAAGAAATTCGTTTGCTTTTTTATTTACGTATAGCTAATTAATTATTAATACATCAAAAAATTAAACCGGTTTTTCGGCTCCGGCTCATAGACTAAATTTGACGAGCCAGTCGGAGCGGGTCTAACACTCATTTACAGCGATGGATATGAAATCCAGATCACGAAAAACGGGACCCCCAACTTCAAAGGTGCCGATTACACGCATTTAAGAACGAATAAAGGTATTATATAATTATATATTAAATATCTTAATTTGACTGGCATATTAAAAATTTTTTACTTTTTTTGAAGTAAAATAATTAAAAATACTATCAAAACAACGCGAAAAAAATTCAAAATTATACGCAAAATATCACTCCTCCGGCAAAAGGCGGGTATTCATCAGAGCACAAACGGGAATGAGGCAAATGCCATCCGATCGGTGGCGGTACTTCAAAGAAATATGTAGACGGCAGGATTCATTCGGTGTTTGTACTCTTCCATCATTCTATTTAAAAATGACTGTCAAACTATTTCGATATGCGGATGTCATCCGCCAACGAGGCAACGTTTCTTTCTTCTTTTTTTTTCGTAATAACCCAGCAACAACTATAAAGCAGCACTGGCCCCTATCAAATCTTCTGCGTTGGCCATAACCGGTTTATTCAGTAATAAATATTAGTATAATAATAATAGATTTCATTGTTATTTTACATTATTATTAAAAACTATCTACAACTGCGTCCACGCACAATTACTACAGCGCCTCACGGGGTGGATCGATGCCTTGTTCGTTGCCTCGGTATGCTTCGTTCGCAATCAACAAAAATTACGAACGGGGCAAGCGTTCGGCCTCACCTTGCCTCGTTCCCGTTCGTGCTTAGATGAATACGCGCCTAAACATAGAAGCTGTCATGAGTTGCGCAAAAGCCACGTAGGTAAAAACCTGTAGAAGTAAAGCCAGTGCTGTCATCAGCTAAAAATCACTGCTACAAGGAGGCTCCCACACCTTCACTCAATGGCATGTTTTTTTCTAATAACTGATGCCATTTTTACAATTTTTGGTGATGGGTATGTCTTTTCTTAGTACAGCAAATTATGTTAGGTCACGTGATCATAACAAAACAACTGATTTCAGCAAGATATACGTGACCGGCCATTTGTAATTGCATATGAGTGTCAGGGGTATTACTTCTATAAGGATTTTCAGTGACCCGACTCGCCACATTTCGATCGAAACCTCTCTTAAGGCCCTTATTCTTGATTTTATAAAAAAAAATCGACAGAAAGGAGTAAGAGTCGCAGATTTCTACTAGTCGTAAAGCTACAATGAGCAATCACAAGTTGTGCGAAACAGATACTAAAATGGCTCTACCCATGCATTATTAGAAAAAGAAGCCGTAGCTATAACTGTCCCAATCAAGTTACACTAGAAAAAATGCCGATTCAAAAAGTCTTCTGGGCGCGAGCGACTACGTCACAAATGCGCAGTATATTTTTCGCCTGTGACCTTGCTTTTTTTTGTTTCTCAAAGCATATTTTCACTTTCTGAGGACGCATGCGTGAAATAAAGTTCACTAAAATATCCTCTCACTGAACCAAAAAAGGCACCGTTTCCTATAAAAAATACATTGAGCCAATGTATTTTGTATATGATTTTTGTTCCGATGTAAAGTTTTATTAATATCATAATCAAGTTTACATAATTTACTGCCACAAGACACAGTTTCAAAAAAAAGTTGTTATAATATAAAGAGTCATTAAGAATGATTTTTGTGAAGGGTGTTATGAAATCAAGGATTAAGGGACATGTTTTCATAGCTTTTAGTTACACCTAAGAATGAATTTAGAAAAAGACTGGACATAAATTTCATAACCATGTCTATGTATTTTATATGCACGGTTCATATTTTTCATAAACTTGTACATACAATCCATAACAACTTCACCACCAACCACAGTCAATGATCGCCATTTATTAAATTTATTTAAGTCATTGATTAAAATCGTTAACATGTTTTATTTATTTCATATGCTATTTTATTATCTCCATAACCTGTACATACTATTAATAACAACTCTCTATAAAATGTCAAGAAACATTTTTAATTGATTTCGTAACTTTCGTTTATTAGCTTCATTACTGTATATAAAAATTTTTATAACTTTTCTCAGATTTTTTTAACAGTTACGTGTTATTGATATACAATTATCTATAAAAAATTAATAAACGCCTGTTATTAATACTATGTACGATATTTTTTTCAGTGTATTTGGTTCGAGAGTTGGTAACTTTTTTATTTTCTAGCAGTCGGACACAAAACTAGCATAGTAGGCCGGGAGTTAGGCGTTAGTTTACTCATAGGTTTAAATGTAGGTTTTGTTAATAGATTTATTTCATGTGTGATGTTATAAAATTTGTTGTTACTTTCTTATTATTGATGTAATTCTTAGTACTTTATTTTTTATAGCTTAAAATTTACCAAACGGGAATTAAAAAATAAAGTATCCGACCGAAAAGCTGTTATAAAATTGATAACTTTTATCCCATATTTAGTAAAATGTTTTTATTTGTACTAAGTACATTACTTTTTACTAAATTTCCTCACACCCATTTTAACCATTACTTTTCGTCCTGCTGGGGACATTTTTTCTTTTTTGTTTCAGTACGAAATTTATTTTAAAATTATCATAAAAGAGGCGGCTACATATCACATTTTTTAAATGGTATGTTTCTTAAAATATAAAAGTCAACTTTTCTTCCAAAAACCTATATGGTAAATGTCAAAATCCACTTCTTTCTGTAACTAAAAGGAAAAAAATTGCCAAAATGGATGGGATAAACTAGTGAAACCGCCTGTACCTAAACACATGTACCTTAATTGTAATATAGGTACGTTAATTATAATAACACGCACAACTTTATTAATAATAAAATAAGTACCTTATTTACAATTAATTAAAATAATGTTAAGTAAACCTCTTGATACTCATTAAGTCGTTAATCATTTCCAGTGTATATAAATTTTGTCTATAGCACAATAAAACGGAATATTAACATTTCTTCGAGGAGTTTATCTGACCATCAATTATAAGTTGAGCAGTATAATGGTGGGAATTCCACTCATATCGCTTGCGAAAAATGGTCCTCCAAACATCAAGGGTGCCGACGGGAGCTCTCGCTACTCTGTGGTTTGTTACACTCGAGGTATATGCACGCAACTTACCACACGTTCAATTACAAAGGCGCTCAAACGAGTATGTTAAGTTGTGTCTGATTGGTTTTCAGCTGTGTGCTAAATAATAGGGAATAATTGAAACGCATTAGGGCCCGGCACTGATAAGGCCAGGCACTATTTTAAGGATTTTCGATTTACAATTGGTCCTGGTTCTGGTTGAACCAGAACTGGAACCGGTCCTTTCGATTTAAAACAATGACGTCACAGTTCTCAGGTAACACACATTGTACACATTAGAATTAATGACCAAAGTAAAGCTGTGAAAACGTTTTGTCAGCAACTTTTTGGTTGTAAATTAGCTTGCTGATAACCATACTCATATTAAAAGCAAAAGTATTTATTAAACTTTGCTCAAAAAGACTATTATTTGTGCTGAAAAATAAGCAGAATAGTGGCTATACATTAAAGCCAAACTTTGTAGCTTTTCTAAATCAGTTCTGACACCAATAAAAACTAAGTTGAAGCAATAAAGTTGTAAAAACAGAAAATTATATTTTTGGCTATAATACAGCAAGTTTAGCTGTCGGGATTTTTCAGGTCGTTTCGACAATAATGCGCTTTCTGTGTACGAAGTTCTAAAAATAGTTTTCAGCTAAAGCACATTAATTTTAGCCGTCGGATTCTTTCGGCTTGCTTCGCGAACAAAGCCCCGCCCCTTATTCACATTAAGTAGAAAAAATAGTGGAAAAATACATTGTTTGCTAAAGTACAGCAATATTATCTGTCGAGTTAGATCGCGTTGTTAGTTTCAATGGCGGCCATTACACGAAAACAACCTTAAAAAAACATTTTTTTTCCAAAATAAAATAAAAAATTGTATAAAAATAGTAGATTTTTGAAACTAAAACTAGTCTTAAGTTAGAGATAAATATTTTTTTGGTTATTTTGGCTCCAATCCAAAAACAAAAAAATGTAACCTAAAAATTAAATTAAAAAAAATAATATTTTTAATATGTGAAGCGCGCGAGTTTTGGTGAGGTTTCGTGATAAACATTATCAGTAAAGTGGCCATTGCATGTCAATTTGGTTCATGGATGAAGCCAAAAATCCGATATTAAGTGTGTGTATAAATAAATATTCCCGTCATCCATACTTGTGTTTTCAAAACCGCATCAACCATTTATTTGTATAAAATCTATTTTTATTTTTTTGCCTTTTTTTCTTTGGGTTTTGTAAGAAATGTTTTTTTTTTAATTAAATTAACTGAAAAAACTATATCGGTTGCAAAAAGTGCTGCAATGGTCAATGCAGTGACTAAAAAATGATTGCCAAATTGGGCTAGGCGATGTTTTATCAACACTTTCAAGACGTTTTGGCAGAAAACAGCAAAAGCACAATAGTAGAAAAGTTTTGCTTTCGCAACGTCTTTGCAAAAGTTTTTCAGCACCTTGTGTTACTTAGGTTGCAACCCGGTTATTAAATTTTAGAACCAGCCTGGGAGGTTGGTTCGGCACTTTAGTTGTAAACATAATGCCTTAAATTTTGCAACCGCTGTCAAAATATATGTCAAAATCAGAACCAGGAGCAATTCTAAATCGAAAATCCTTTTTGACAAACGACCACATTTAGTGCCGACACTAAGATTGTGGAGGAATTAACCTGGGCCGTATCTTGACTGCGTCTGGCCGTATCTGACGTTTTTGAACTGTTCGCCATTTTTTTACCTTAATCCTACTTTCGGGAATTTTTTGTGTTGTGACCGGCGAAAATGCAAAAATGGGGCACAAAATAGATATTATTTAGAAAATGAAAAAAGCAAGGCGTAATATTTATAACAGTCGTTTATTAATTTTTTATAGGTATTTGTACATCAATAACACGTAACTTACAAAAATCTTAGGCAAGTTATAAAAAGGGTCATGCAAAATTAATAAACGTAAGTTACGAAATCAATGAAAAATGTTTCTTGACATTTTATAGAGAGTTCTTATCAATAGTATGTACAGGTTATGGAGATAATATAAAACAAATAAAACATCTTAACGATTTTAATCAGTGCCCTAAATAAAAGTTGTTATGGAATGTATGGACAAGTGTATGAAAATTATGAACCGGGCATCCAAAATACATAAAAAAAGGTTATGAATATTATGTACGTAACAGTCTTTTCCTAAATTCATTCTTAGGTGTAACTAAAAGCTATGAAGATGTCTCTTAATCCTTGATTTCAAAACAGCCTTCATAAAAATCATTCTTAAAGACTCTTTATATTGTAACAACTTTTTTTAAAACTTTGTCTTGCAGCAGTAAAATCAATAACTTATTTTGGTTATAAGTCCAAACTTAACTATTAATTATTAAAAAAAAAACAGACTTCTGTGTGTCTGATATCTGATCGCTTAAATTAGACATGCAAACAGGCGTCCCAAGATTATTCCAACATTGTTGGTATCAATATTATTATTATTTTAGTTTTATTTAATGCATTTTTTTAAGTTTGATTTAGTGCAAAAATTTGTCAGGTCAAAATGTAAAAAGCTTATTTAAATATATGCCTAAATTAATTAGTCAACACCGAAAAAAATAACGGACAAAATGCCTATATAAAATAAAAAAAAGAAACATACAAATCGTTCACTATACTATTTTAAGAGTAAAAAACAAATAAATCTAAAATAAAGTAAATAAAAATATGATAAAAATCGTCATCTATATCACAATATAAAAATCAAACGAAACGAGAGTCAAAAGAACAAAATATGTAATATACCTAGGGTTTAACATGGACAAAAATAACTTCAGACAAAAGTAAGCATAAAAAAATAAAAAAAAAACTAAGCTTAACGGAGGATCTGTACAAGGGAGAGGAACATATATAAGTTATCACAGTATATTGCTTCAAAACTTATTGAAATAGAAGGATTAGCAGGGATTCATTAGCAGATAAAAAGACACCTAAAATAATTCAAGGGAATGAAGTTTCCATAAATTCATCGATGGAATAGAAAGCATGTGTAAGAAGTACATTTTTTAATGATTATCGAAACCTGGATAAATCTGTTATTTCTTTGATAGTTGTTTATAAATTTTAACACTGTTATAAATTATTGATTTTTGGACTAATGTAGTGTGTACTATTGGAAAAGGTATGTTTTCAGCTTGACGCGTATTACGAACAGACTGACGCGTTGGAAAAAGTGCAATATTTTTATGAATCGGAATAGGAATATTCCCTTAAAGTGATTTTTGGAATATTCTATTGCGAATATGACAGGAATGTTGCAGACCTTTTTTTTGTTGAATATTCTTTAAGAGTTTGTGATAGTTATATTTTTTTGGTAATAAGATAATAATATGCCCATGATAACCTGATAATCAAGTTATTTTTATGAATAATTCTAAAAAGAATGTTTTTGTCAGGATTTTGGCATATCTGCGGAAAATATTACTTTCTTGTGAAAAGAACGCGATTTACATAATTTATAATTATAATTTAGTTTAATGTCGTCTATTGTAGGTAAATGGCATTGGAATCAATATGTTCTCTATGTAGTAGGTAATATTATTATACATATAAGACAGCAAAAAGTTATTTAGGTGATCGTTTGATAACTAGTCTCAAGTAGTACATCAACATAATGGTGATACATTGATAGGCTACTCCGTAATTGCACTTTAGTCGAAGACTAATGCATATTTGATGGATATTCATCTGGATATATATCCACTCCATATCTTAGGATATCCATCAGGTGGCCATCTGGACATGTTTTGAATCACAAAATCATATCCATGCAATTATAATCGTTGTTCAGGTATATTACTATAATTCTTTTAAAAAAACGTTCTGGTCGTATTATAGCAATGTTTCACGTCACGTTTCTATCACATTTATATCACCTGTATGAGCTATAACGTAACTTATTGTCGGCATGTGTTAGTAATATTCCCAATGATAAAATGTAACATTTCTGTTACATTCTTTGTTCTCTAAAAATGTGACTATTACCTTACAGGAATGTTTAATTGTTATGTGGGAAGGATAAAAAGACAAGGTAGACTTAGAACCTTATGGGTAATAAAAAGATTTTTGCAATGTGGTCTTCTGCAATTTAAAAACAGACTGAAACATATTAACTACAATGATCCTAAAAATGATATGCCGTATGAGAAGTGTGATTGAATGACTACATATAGTCGACCGGCTTAAGTCACAAATAGCAATCAATTGTTCATTTTGTGCAGAAAGCACGAAATTTGGCACACTTATTCTTTGACAATTCTTTCAAATTTTGGTCGAGGAAATCGATGATCGAATGTACAGGAGCAAAGACGTCTATTTTTTTTTTAAATTGTAGGGTCGCCATCAAAACAAGATTATACTCGAATCCATATAATTCGATAGAGAGGAATTCAAAAAGAAATGGTTACATTGACTTATGACGTTTATTGTCCTTAAAAAGTGACATTTTATTTAAAAAAAATGCATTTTGAGAATTTTTTTTTGATAATTTTTCATAATTTAATAAGCCGCGATAGGTCTGTTGTTGTAATTTTCTGCTTTAGAAAGAATATCAAAGTAACTTTTCTATTTGACTTTTTGCTTACAGGGTGATTGGTTTAGTTATACCAGGCCAGTCAAAGTAAGATTTTCAAAAATAGCTACATTATCATCCGTATCTTTTTTATTTTTTGAGTAAAAAATGTCAAATTTGGCACGATTATTACAATTGTCAAGGTCAACTGATACTCTAAAAAATGTTTGGATAGGTGGCGCTGAGGACGACGTGCACCCAAATTTCCGATTTTAAATTTGACAAAAGTTCATATTTTTTAATAGCTTAGATAAGACATGCATATTTAATAAAATAATCGATTATGTATAGCTGAAGTATGTAAATTTTTATAAAAATAAATTTAGTTTGATATGGTCCTAGGTCGCCTAATTTTTTTTTTGAGTATGTAAAAAAAACGGGTTTTTCAACGTTTTCTTTAATTCTTCCTAGCGACAAAAATTTGGCTAGATATGCGCGTTGATGAATTCTGATAAATTAAGGCAACAACAAATCGATTCAGATATGAAATTCTAAATTCTATCGGGCCGTTTTTACGCTATAGGCCAGTAAAGTTGACCTAACATGTGTTTAGTCGCCCCGAATAGGTACTCTTAAGGCGCATTTACACAGACAAACTTTCCTTTGATGTTGAAATGCCGACAAACATTTACACGAGCCTCTTGAGCAAAATGCTCAAAGAAATGTTCGAGCAAAATCTCGTACAAAAAAAACACACGTAAATTTTGGAGAGAATCTTGAGCAAAATTTGTTTGAAGAATTGGGGCTATAAAAATTTCTTTACAAATTTAAAATATATATTGTTATCGGAATTCATTGAACTTAACTCAAAATAGAAAAACAAAGTTTTGAAATAAGGTACTTTTAATCAAATGCTTTCCGACGGAAAAACGATTCGATGCCGAAATTCGATTGATTTGATTTTTATAGGGGATATGCCAGTATACTTGTAACTTTTTTGGGGTTGTAAAAAAAATAATAATTGGCACTTATTTATTGCTGTTGCCTGTAAAATGTAATGATAAAAATTTACGTTTAAAAGAATATCCCTTTATTTTACTTCCTAGTTTAGTCTTTTACAATAATAATTAAGTCAAATTAAAAAACCTATATACATTTTATTAAATCTCAAATATATGAACAAAAGCACGTTCGGTTTAAATAATACCCGTTTATTACCCACTTTTACAACCTTACGAACCCGACCCTTGTCTAAAAAATATAATTTAGCAGTAATTTAGTAGACTGTGTCGCCGATCTATCATCCCGAGTTTTGGATTTTGCAGGTAGTAGGCAGGACACTCTTTTGAATCGCAATGTTGCCCTTTGCATATTGTTGGTTCAGTGTCAGTAATCGACCTTGATTATTACATTAAATTGACAATAAATATCTATATCTTCAGCATTTTGCTTTTTTAAGCCTTAAACTAACTAGGTAAATCTGGTGTGAGGAATTAAAAAACAACAATAAAAGCTAAAGGTAAAGTAAAGCTACAAAAATCCCCCTCCCCACCACTCCTCATAGTCGTGAGGCGCGGATTACCGCTTAAAAGTGCAACTTTTAAGTTTTTTGCCGATATTTGAAAAACTCAAAATTTTTTTGGAAAAGAATAATTTTCCTGGGTTTTTTTTTTGACTTTAGGAGAAAAACCCTTGGAAATAAAAAAAAACTCGCAAGAAAATCCCAAAAAAAACCACGGGCAAAAAAATCCGGGAAAAACCCTAAGAAAAAAATATTATAAGTAACCCTAATCCATGTGACAAAACTGATAGTAGAGGCAATAATAATGTTTCGCTTGCCGTCGGCTTTTTTTCATAAAAATTTTAAATAAAAGTTGGTGTTCCATTTTTTTAAAGAATTGAGATCACTGATCATTGATGTGAAATTTTATTTATTCTCGTCTTTAAAAATATGTTTCCAAAATAGATAGCAATAATTTGCTCAAAAATTTACCCGAACAAAATGTTCAAAGAAAAGCTCACAAAAATGTTCACGCAAAAAATTTGAGATATTTTGCACGAGCTTTTATTTGAGCATGTTCGTCTGTGTAATTGCGCCTTTTTGTACCCTATTGTTCATTTCTTGCGGAAAGCAGCAAATTTGGTACGCTTACTTTTTTACAATTTTTTAAGAAAGTGGTCAAGAAAATTTATGATCGGATGTACAGAAACCAAGTTGGCGGCGAATTCTTCAAAATGGCGCTCTTAAATCGAAAGTTACTTATTAAAAAAAAAATATGCTTGAATCTATAGAACTTAATAAAGAGAAATTTGAAAATACTAGTTAAATTGACCTTCGATGACCTTGAAAAATATCATTTTACCTTAAAAAATACTTTTCCAGAGTGAATTCCAGCGCCTTTTTTTTAAATGTTTTATAATTCTGAAAACGGCGACAGGTCATCTTTTATAATTTTAACATGACATCAACACATCTCTCCTAAGTGACTTTTTGCTTACAGAGTGATTGGTTTAGTAAGATTTTTTTAAAAAGTCACATTATCATCTGTTTTTTTTTTACTTTTTAAAGTAGAATTTTCAAATTTGTTACGAATTGTTAATGCTACTATTAACTAAAGTTTTTTTGGATAGGTGGCGCTGCGGACGACTTGCCATAGAAACATCCTATACTAAATCTGATAAAATACTTTTTAATTAAATTTATTAAGATTATGTTAGGCACCCACTGGATGTTTTGTTACCTTTCCATAAATATTAAAAAATGTTATAGTGCCTTTATAAAAATATAGAGACTCTAATCTGTAAGTTGAAGAATTTATTGCTCTAACTATATAGATATAAAAACTATCTAGTAATCGTAATAAATTTGAAAATTCTACTTTAAAAAGTAAAAAAACAGATGATAATGTGGCTTTTTTAAAAACCTTACTAAACCAATCACCCTGTAAGCAAAATGTCACTTAGGAGAGATGTGTTGATGTCATGTTAAAATTATAAAACTTAGCGCAAATCAAATGACAAGACCAGTCGCCGTTTTCAGAATTATAAAACATTTTAAAAAAAGGCTCTGGAAAAGTATTTTTTTTAACGTAAATGATATTTTTCAAGGTCATCAAACGTGCACGTCAATTTAACTAGTATTGTTAAATTTCTCTTCGTTAAGTTTTATAGATTCAAGCATAATTCCTTTTTGATAAGTTACTTTCGATTTAAGACCGCCATTTTGAAGAATTCGCCGCCAACTTGGCTTCTGTACATCCGGTCATAAATTTTCTTGACCACGATCCTAAAAAATTGTTAAAAAAGTAAGCGCACCAAATTTGGTGCTTTCCGCAAAAAATAAACAATAGGGTACATTAGAGTACTATTCGGGGCGACTAAACACATGTCAGGACAACTTTATTGGCCTATAGCGTAAAAACGGCCCGATAGAATTTGGAACTTCATATCTGAATCAATTTGTTGGTGCCTTCTAATTTATTAGAATTCATCAACGTGCATATCCAGCTAAATTTTTGGTCGCTAGGAAGAATTAAAGAAAACGTTGATAAATCCGTCTTTTTTACATAATCAAAAAAAAATGGACCATATCAAACTAAATTTATTTTTATAAAAATTTACATACTTCAGCTATACATAATCGATTATATTATTAAATACGTATGTCTTATCTAAGCTATTAAAAAAATATGAACTTTTATCAAATTTTAAATCGGAAATATGGGTGCCACGTCGTCCGCAGCACAACCTATCCAAACATTTTAAAAATCTTACTTTGGCTGGCCTGGTATAACTAAACCGATCACCCTATAAGCAAAAAGTCTATTAGAGAAGTTATCTTGATGTTCTTGCTAAATTATAAAATAGAAACAAAAGACTCAAAATGCATTTTTTTAAAATAAAATATCACTTTTCAAGGACTATAAAGGTCATACGTTATATGAATTCGATTATAATCTTGTTTTGATGGCGAACCTACAATTTTTTTTTAAATAGACGTACATTTTGAAAAAATCGCCGCCATCTTGGCTCCTATACCTCCGATCATCCATCGAATTGTCTAAAGAATAAGTGTGCCAAATTTCATGCTTTCCGCACAAAATGAATAATTGGGGACCTAAGCCGGACGACTAATAGTAAATTGTTTTAGCAATAGAGATCCCTTGGTTAGACGCAACTGCTCTAACACAATAGCAACCTGATGCTAGTTTTTTGTTTAGAGCTAAAATATGTGTGTGAAATGTAAAATCATCATCATAGGAATAAGAGGGAAGAAGAACTTGTATGCAAATATTTTCGTATGGTTTCGAAAATCGAACCCAGGTACAATGCAATAGAGTGTTGGTCTCGGCATGATTAGATTTCGGAGAACTCGTGACAGCGTCCAGCTATGCCATTATTTGACATGGACGGAAATCTGGAATAGTATATTTCCTAACAAGTGCGGAAAGTGTCA
The DNA here is from genome assembly GCA_963921995.1 of Oxystoma pomonae. Lineage (NCBI taxonomy): Eukaryota > Metazoa > Arthropoda > Insecta > Coleoptera > Brentidae > Oxystoma > Oxystoma pomonae. The sequence goes on from OY998165.1 coordinate 97,916,244, forward strand.
CTTTTCCGCACGCGACTGCAGATGGTCTAACGACGCGTAGCGGAGTTCGGCCAGCAATCAAGTTCGGAAAAGAAACTTTCCGCAAGTGTTAGGAACGCTATTTTTTCTTCGAGCGTGCGGAAAACGTAAAAAATAAAGTTATAAAGAATTAAAGAAACGTTTATTGATCTATAGTTTTATAATATTAAGTGCCTTTAACTATTGTTTATTGGTAATGCTGATAGTGAAACTGCAATTAGATGCATTTTGTTGCCATGGGGATACAGCATTAAAATTGTGACTTGACTAGTTTTTGACAACTATCTGAGAATTGAGTGATTATAAGGACACCGAAAAAAGTGTTATTAAGGTACCGATTCAGATTTTTCAAGAGCGTGTGGAAAAGTGACACTTTCCGCACGCTCGTAGAAAAAAGCTATTTATTGCCCTTCTATCGATTCAAGAAGTAGGTCCCCGTGAGTATTTTCGTCTACTTTTGTTAAGGTCCTGCATTTTTTCCATTTATCTCTGAAGTTATTTTATAAATAAATTTTTAATGCACGTTCTGTCGATTGGCATTTGTAAAAATAAAACTAAAACGCACACAGTAAGAAATTAAAAAGTCGACGAAACACCGAAGCTGTTATACACATTTTATGGTTATAAACTCTTAACTGTCAAAAAATGCTAAAAAAGTTTTTAACCAAGATTTAATTCCCATCTACTTTATATACAAAATATCTAAGGATTTCTTTAATAGAAATTATGATATTACTATATTGTAAATACGGTCTATATAATGTATAAAATATTGTAAATATAAGTTCTGTATATAATTTTTCACAAAAAAACATGAGACCACACTATTTTTATGCAACAAAAATAGAAGATAATATATCCGATTAAAAAAAAATGGGATAAAGAAAAAGTCATACATATGCCTCTGGGGTAGGTCACCCACTAGTTTTTTTTATACCTTTATTCTTTAACAAATTTCAAAAAACGGAAAAAGACCATTTTTATGCTGAAAAGACGCATTTAACTTTTTCTTGTTCAAAAACGAGTGCGTAGCTAACTTTAGCACCTATATGAAAATAGCTATTTTTCTAACAAGTGCGGAAAATCGGTTTTTCTGCACGCAACTGCCGTTGAAAGAACGACGCGACGTGCAGCGAAGCGGAACGTAGTCCCGTCAAGCAGTTAAGTCAAGTATTTTCATAGCCAATATGATCAATAGAGCTTTAAATTTAAATTTACAGTACGGAAAAAATTTTGCCGAACCGTGCGGGAAAATGCGATTTTCCACATACTCGTAGAAAAAGATGTTTAGCTTACCAATTAGAATTTGCGGACAGTGAGTAAAATTGTGTTTTTGCTAAAGGTATAAAAAAATATTACACAAATGGAAACCTTTAATTACAATGTTGCAAAACCAAAATAATTTCTCAACTTATTGTTTAAAAATCTGAATTAAATAAAATATTAAGATTAAAAAATTTTTTACCTACCCGCGTGTGGAAAGTGCAATTCATTGCACTCGTTTGGGTGTGAAAGGTTGTACTTTACCACATACTGTGCGCTAAAGTTAAAGTAATGGCACTTTATCGCACACCGTACTGTAAGGTGATTACGTTTATTTCAGAAAATTAAAATACAGATATTAATATTTTTATTTCGTAAATTTTTGAGGCTCATAGTGTGTCTTTATCGCTCTTTCAGGCTTGACCGAGCTCGCGTGCCGGAAAGTTTCCGTGCTTGTTAGGTAAATTTAAGTAAAGTTTTATTCTTTCTGAAAAATTGGTAGTATTTGTTAACCAAATCACACCAAGATCCACTTAATTCAATAACTGTAATTTTTCTTGTCCCATATTTGCTGCCATAACAAGCTGTACCCATTAAAGATTCTATTATTCTACGGGTGAATTAATTATTCTGAGTTCTATAAAAAAAATATAAGTGTTTATTAGATGCACAAAAAATTTAGATTCACAAAAACTTTTTGTAAAATGGAGACATTTATTATAGAACAGAGAAAAATTATAAATGTTTTTAATTTATAAAATTTTAATTGTTATGTCAAAATTAATTGATGTTAAACTATTTGTGACAAATATCAAAGATGTAATACAAAACTATTAAAAATATGAAATTTGTTTTATTTTTTTACTTTGTCGCTCGTCGAGCGGCAAGGTAAAAAGACGCTCGCTCCTCAGAAAAGTGCAACACACTTTTCGCTCGTTTGTAGAAAAAATTTTGTGTGTAATTCGAGCGCTAAACCTTTGCCGCTTTGAAAACATTGCAGGATACTATATTACCTACTCGCATCCGGTAAAATACACTTTATTGTTCCCGTTATTTTTTAAAAATTTCAAAGCAGGTGTAGTCCCGCTATATTTTGACCACCCAGTTACGTCGTCATTACTAATGTTAGAAAAAAACGTTAAATAAAAAACGTGTGTAACTGTTTGCATGCTATAAGAGTTACCTGTCTAAAATAGCTAAATGTCATTTATTATTTAAGGTTTATTATTTTATATGAAACACTTTGTATATTGTTAAATGTTTCAATCGCCCTTTCCTTCCTAATTTCAAAAGTACCAAACACTTTACCTCTATAGTAGTTTGCAAGAAAAATGCAAAAATGCTTACCATAAGCATAATGTGTTAGAGAGAGATTAAAGCTTAGATTAGTCTCTCTCTAGCACATTGGCCTTATCAAAAATTTTATAAAATACAGGGTGTTTGATTTAAAAATTGAAACTTGCTCTTAAAAATTTCCATTGGAAGAGTGCAGTGAAGAAAAGGGGAAGGTAAATTTTTGCGCAAGACGAGTTTATGGTGGAAATGCCTAGCTAAATGCCTATAGAATTAGTATGTAGGTCTAAGCAGGGAAGAATCGAGGTCTGTCAATATAAAAACGTGCTAATTAATAGACCGTACAGTGAAGAAAAAGGGAAATATCCGTGCGTACACAGTGAAGAAATGGGAAATGTCAAACTTTTCAAGTCGAGACGCAACGGGAATTTGCTTGATTTGGCGACATATTTTCACTAGCTGTTTGAGTTTACTCGAGCAATCACTTATTTAAAACAATTACTTAGTTAAATCATTTAAATTATTAAAGTAACAAATAAGTCGTTATTCTATTTAATAATAGGATTTCAAAATTTAAAATTGAAATATCTCAAAAACGTCCAAAAATGACCTTCCCCCTTTCTTCCCTGCACTGTTAATTTGTAACACACTTTATTTGACAGTAAGTATGCAAAAAACTAAACAACCTTTGGATTTAAACTTTTTTTAATATTTAGAATAGCAGCGCGCTTTTTTTTCTAAAAAAGTGATGGGAGGGCGGAAACTTATTGGTTCTTCTATGTGTGCATTTTGACATTTCCGTCATGTCAATTTGCGAAATATGCAGTATATATCTGGGCAATTATTTTTGAATGCATATGTAAAGAGTAAAAATGTAATTTAAAAGGGTTTTCTGCTCTTGCCCTCTTCTGGTAGACTTTTAAAACATACGCGCCCTTACAAAAATATCGATACGCGTAACCCCAACATCTAAAATCGTTATAGGGTTACAAACAGAACAGGACACTGAATAATCTAAATCAATGTTATAAAGATCACTGATATAGTTTAGAAGGTCACAAAAGAGGGACCAGCCAGTACCCTCTCCAGATAGGCCGATCAACTCATACCGATTTAGTGTTCTTTTATCCACCTTCGCTGCCATTTTCACTCAAAAGTGACAGATAATCCATTAGTTTTCTGTCAAAATGGCGGCGATGGTGGATAAAAGGACACTAAAACGATAAGAGCTGATCGGCCTATGTGGAGAGGGTAATGGACCAGCTATTATAAATTTCAAAGGACATGGGCCAAATAACACAGGTATTAGGCTTCCGTGGAATCCCTTGGTACTTACATTATCTTGTAGACAACTTCTTTCTGAACACTGTTTAAAATGGACAAAAGTGCCGCTGGGCCTTAGGAGCTTCACAATTTCGATCCAAAGTTTGGATTTTGAAAATGTTTTGTTGTCAAAAAATGGCAGAATTTGACTTCATTTATTTTTGGATAGCTGAGGGCACTCAAATTCTCTTACCTCACTCAACACCGTACTCAACGAAAAAGCCAGTTAACTCATTTTCGTTTTAGTATCCTTTGGCCTATGATCGGTGCCATATTGACACCAAACTGACAGAAAATCCATGTTTTACTTGTCAATTTGGTTATAAAAATGGCAGCCACAATAGGCTAAAGGGCACTGAGGCGGTAGGAGTTAACAGGCTTTTTAGTTGAGAATGGTGTTGCCTCACTCTAGGTAATTATGTGTTCGATTTTACACAATAATTTAAATAAGTGGACCGGGTTTGACTCCGTCGGTAGAGAAATAATTCAATTTAAAATAACTAGAAAATCTTTATAGGTAAGTGGCCTTAATCAAACTTCAAGAATAAGTCAAAGTCTGTCTTTCAGACTTTGCTTTGTGATCACAAAGGATACTAAAACAAAAAGAGTTAACTGGCCTTTTAGTTGAGAACGGTGTTGTGCCACGTAGAAAATTTTGGCGTGCCCTTGCTGTTAGTTCGTTCGTTCTTAGTAGTTTTCATGTTTATATAATTTAGTTTGTTGTTTTTATATTGTTTACTTGTTCAGTTCCGTTTGTAGCCTTTTTATTTTTTGTTGAAATTGGTTCATCTTACAGAACCGAACCTGTTACGAACATAAATATTTTCTAGGCATGTTCAGACTGTTCAACATAGCTCCTTCATAATGTTTAATGCAGAAGTATATACAGGGTTCCTAAGCAAATCCTTAGGGGGCCAAGCAGCCGTGTATAAGACGCAGACAAACGGAAAAGCACATTAGGCAGAAAAGGATGGGCATGGGGCGATGTTGTCACTACATCTTACACGTAGTAAATCCATTCCAGGTTGTTGTTTTCTAATGTTTTCCATTTTCATACCTTAAGGACTGGAATAAAAATTGTTTTTGCTCGACTTTAATACCAAACTGATGAAAAAAAAAATATATTTTTCGGCTTTTCATTTTGTAACCATTGTCCTGACGCACTGTTTACAGGCTGGGGACTGAGATACATGCAAATGCCTAACCTAAAGCGTTCATACACGGCCGGAGAAATCGACTGAGATATTTCCGTAGAAACTTTATCAAGCAAATAGGACGGGTTGACGCCTTCGAACGTCCAACCCGGGTTTTGCACTTTGATTCGAAATCAAAAAGGAGGAACAGTCAGATGTGGGGCCGTGCACAAATTACGTAACGGTGATTTTACCAATTTTTGACCCCCTCCCCATGTAATGTTTTGTAACGGTTTGGCACGCCACTCCCCTAATATTACGTAACGATTTCAAGACCACTACCCCCCCCCCAAAAAAAAAAACTTTTCACTTATTTTCATTCCAAATTTTCTTAGTTTCACACAAATGCAAACGCTGTCGAAAACCCTCCTCCCCCCTACGTAACGTTTTGTAACCCCCCTCCCCCCTATGACCATTACGTAATTTGTGCACGGCCCCTGTAGTCCCAGTGGAGGAGGGCGAGAAAATTGATATTTTTTTCTTAAAAATTATACTCTTTAGACCTATTTCTTTGCGTTCCCGAAATTACGTAATTTTTGAAAAAAAATTGTAAGCGGCGCCATTTTTATTTCGTGCTTAGTTTTTCTAACATTTTTGCGTTCGGCTAATTTAATTCAAAAATTTTTGCCTGCGGCGCCCTTTATCTTCTCATTCGAAACCAAGATCTCCCGTTTTAGGAAAACTGATCCCGTCTCTGTTTCTAAATTTTTTCGAATAAAAGTAGAGTAAGAAAATTTCGAGAAAGTTAAAGAAAAAAATAAAAAAAGTGGCAGAGCTCAAGTTTTTCGTAAAAAAAATGTTTTTTGTAAAGAAACAGAGCAAAATAAATCTTTTCACCCCTTTTTAGGTGTTACAAATATTGGCAGCCCCTTATTTTTCGCTTTTACCCTCCCGCTAGTTTTGAAGAATTGGTTCGCTACATGTTTCGAGATCATGTCATAAAATACCTCGAAAATATCAAATGTTGTGTAGGGCCAGCTTTATTTAAAATCAATAATATCGCAAGCAAAAAGCTCTGCAGGAAAAACAGTTTCCGGATAGATGTCACTAGTAGAACAGAATGGAAAGAAATTTAATTAAAAGCGAAGATATTTCTTTCTAATGTTAACAACCTCACGAGTTTATCGCTCAGTATCGTAAATAATGGACCCTGCCGCCTCCTTTAAGCAAGAAAAGGCTGTGGTTTGGACCTGAAAACATCTAATTTTTAATTATATTAGATGTTCAAGATCTCATGGTGTGGCCGCCATCTAGCGGAATTTGCAGACATCTTGTCAACGGTTATTATTGCAACTATGATTTATGCTCACAATGAAAGAGTGGCGACAATTTTTTCTCATGAAAGCAGTCCGGAGATAATAACAAACTGGCACCATTGCTCAATATACCTGTTTCTTTTGTGCACGCAGAACTTTCTATGCCATTTCTGTTTGATTTATTGAAATCATATCCCTAAGGAAAATCTTAGGAACCCTGTATAAGAGATCCAATCATATGCACCTATTGTACATGCAAAGTGGGGCAAGGACATTAGGAGTGTGTGCACATGTTGCATCAACCTTGTGGTACATAGGATATGCAAGGCACGAAAAGAATGAATTACGGTATCCTTCACAGCATCTTCTTACTAGGTTACTGGAATCTGCTCGTCGTCATGGCAACAATATTTAGAGATTTTTCAAATCAAACCGCTGCTTTTATTCCACTTTATAATGAATGCAGCGCGTTTAACCTCAAATCACCAAATCAAAAGATACCGGGGCTCCCTAGTGTCGAGTGTCCGAGAAGGGAGAACCCGTTAGATAGCAATGTTTCGTTTCCCTGTATTTCAGTGACAACATAGATACCTAGCTATTTCTTCACAATCCGCAACCTGATCTTTTAAGACTAATTTCGAAACCATTTGAAAATAATACTTACACTAGTATACATGCCGGAATAAGTCTAATTTGTCAGTGTACTTACATGCAGGGACACCGCACACCTATCAGTGGAGCAACCAACACTCAGGCTTACGATCCGCGTTCGCCGCTGTTCGCCGCCATTCGCGACTTGTATTTAGTACCATAGACAAACTACTTGTAGTTTGTAGACCTTTTTCTCTTATGGAAAAGCCTAGGTATAATTATTTCGGGGTCTAGTATTTTTTTTTTAATAGATGTCGATAGTAGTACAAAAATTCTAAACTTGTCATATCTCTCCCTTAGCTGACGCCAGCGCGTAGAGGCGGATTTATTGATTTTTAGCCAACAATGACAATGGCGTTTGTTGAGGTTATTTTTGGTTTTTTTAAAAGAAAGGAATTAGTACAATTATTATAGTGTACGATGAGTAAAATAAAGTGTAGTATGAGGTGTAGTACAATCGTATATCAAATTTAAGCTATGTTTTATAAAATATTAGAGGCGACACCATGATAGGGCAATCCAGAAAGAAAGGCAGGTAAGTTTTTATTTTAATTTTAGTAGATACCAAAACTGTTCACAAAAATATTATAGCCCTGATCAAAAAGTATTGAGAAGTTTTGTTTTACTCTGTAGAGAGAGTAAAAAGCAATTTAAAAATTAATGCAGATAAAACTAAATTTATAATATTCTCACAAAGAAAAAAAAATACATAACCTCAACATAGAAATAAATAATATCCAAATTAAAAAAATAACATCAATAAAATATTTGGGATTACAAATTGATGAGAAACTAACTTGGAAAAAACATGTAGAGCACATCAAAAATAAATCATCAAAAATAAAATACTAAGTATAAAATACTAAGTATAGTATGGGTCAATTTAAGGCACGACACATCTTTACCAAACATACCAAATACAAAATATATAATGCCTATTTTTATCAATATTTACTTACTTGTTGACCATTTGGGGCGCATGCAATAAAACACTGTTTAAAACAGTTAAAGTTTTACAAAACAAAGTTTTAAAAATTCTATTTCAATTTGATTACATGACCAATTCAAAAACTCTTTACAAAACTCTAAAACTTCACGACCTTAACTCCCTACTAAAAATTGAACAATCAAAATACTCATATAAAATAATGAACAATATACAAAAAACCAACTCAAAAATAACTTACAAAACTGACATACATAGCTATAACACTAGACGTGGAATTATTTACAATAAATTTAAGAGAACAAATATAGCCATTAACAATCCATTTAATCAATGTATAAAATCTTTTGAAGCGTTAGAAAATAATATAAAAAACCAAAATTATAATTTATTTTGTAAAAAAATCAAATTTAACTATAGTTGTGATTAACCTGTGGGTATTCTTAGGTTAGACAATTAATTAATTTAGCTTAATCTATATACGTTAGATTTATTTTTAAGTATTTTATAGAAACACAAAAGTAAATCATTATTACATTTTTGGCACAAAATAGATCAACCTTGTTTATGCGGAAACCTTATTATGTTGGTACACATAGGTTTCTGTAACATCTTTATGTTATTTTGAGATAATTAATAAACTTTAAGTTACAATAGTTTATTAACACTCTGGGACCAGTAAGTTTATTTACTGTTTAAGAGTTACTTTATTAGGAAATGTATTTATACTATTTTCTCAATTAAAGAATCTTTCAATAAAATAAATAATCTTCTGTGTCTTTAGTGCTCCTGCCTATACATTAAAGCGTTGTACGTATGACAAGCTGATCATAAATTGAGCATATTTTATCTTATAAAATTAAAAAAAAAAAGGAAGTTTCTAAAGAGCCGGCAATTCGGCTGAATAGACGTGAGGCTAAAGAGCCGGCAAACTTATTAAAAGCCAGAACAACCCAAAAAAAAACTTAAACTAAATTAACCCAACCTAACCTAAACAGACTCAAACCAACTAAATTAACCCAACCTAACCTAAACAGACTCAAACCAACTTATTCAAAGCCAAAACAACCTAAAAAAAAACACACTGGAAACCCCAACATCTTTTTTTGGCTTGTTTAATTAGGTTAAGGTTAGGTTAATTTAGTTTAAAGTGTGTTTTTTTGTGTTGTTTTGTCTTTTAATAAGTTGGTTTGAGTCTGTTTAGGTTAGGTTGGGTCAATTTAATTTAAAAAAATTTAAAAAAAAGAAAATAAGAAAAACTCATAATAAATAATTATTGCTGCCTCTTTAGCCTCACGGCTATTCAGCTGAATTGCCACTCCCTAAAAAAAAACCTGACTATCCCAGTACTTAGAAGTGTTTACAGTACCTACCTTAAACTGAGGCTTAAACAGAAGTCAGGCTTAGTTTTCTTAGTACCCCACAAAGTCTATCCATGGCATAATTAAATAACTATAATGTATTGCATATCTATATGTTTATTTTGTTTTTTTAATTTTAAAGTTTTTCTCACAATGGGTTGTAGCCTCTCTTTCTTTTTCCAATATGGAAGACTGGTCCATTAATTTGGCCTAGTCTCCCTCAATAAAACTTTGGTAGGGACTCCTGAAGATGGCAGCCTGAGCTTCCAAAACATGTCGGGTTTAAAATAAATTCAGTGGAGAAAGCACGGATTTTTACAAATTTAATGGATTTATAAATGTTATAATTTTAACTAATTAGCTAATGTTTGTTTTATTTCTTTTTACAGTTAAAAGAAGGCACTCTTTAATTCCTAATGAAGTCAATGTGCCCAGACAGGCTAATCTCACACCAAAAGCATGACATTTCTATAGGAAAGTTATTGATAGTAGTAAGCGATTGCATAAAATGACCAGTTATGTGCAATCAATCCAGAGAAAATTAGCACTCGCAGAAAATTCTTATTATGTGCCAGATTAGAGTACAGCAGCAGAAACCTAAAGCCAGAAGACTTACTTTAGAAGAAAAGATTCTCTCCCTCAGTATTTTTAAATCAATTGATAAGACATACAGGCTATTGTCTAAGATTTTTGCTTTGCCAAGTAAAAAGTAAAAAACTATTGATGCCCTGCAGTATAAAAATAGTAAGTTGACAAAACCAGGAACATACTTTAATTTTTTATTTGGCAAGACACAGACTTTAATATATTTTTTAATCCCTAAAGTGACCATAATAATAAAGTAAATTATTAGGTGTTTGTTCTGGTGGTGTAAGCAAGTTAATAAGATTTGTAAGATTTTCTAAAAGTCAAAAAAGAGGAGATTATTTCGATAAATAAAAAAAAAGCCAAACAAAAAAGATTTGGAAAAAAATATGTTTTATTTCTTAAGGCTTTATATTGAATTTTGTGTACTAAATTATGACTAAAGGCAATTATCCTCACAATTATCTGTGGAATAATTTTCACAATAATTATTACTAGGTAATTTATCTTCTTTTTAAATAATTTTTACCTTGATTTTTACTATAAGGTAATATTTTATGTTTTTACAGATGATTCATTATATTTTTCGTCTCCCCTTTACTCCCTTAGCATTGGAGGAATAACAAATGTTAAACTTTGTAAAAAAATAAAGGAATTCTTGTATTCCACTCCAATAATGAGTTAATTAAGGCAGTGAAAAATATAATGAACCCTTGTTTTGTTTTTAAACCTGTATTTGGGAAATGTACTTCCATGTTTTTTAAAATTACATATACTTATTTATTATCTGTCTTTATCTTTTTACCCAACCTTTTATAAGTTAAATTCTCAATGAAACCATACAATAAAGGGTTTTGTAAAAGGACCTCACCTATAAAATTAAAAGGCAAAATGTTTTTTTCATAACATTTCATTTGGGTCAAAAGTACACATTTGTCTTTTAAGTTTAGTGCACCCAAAAACAAAAAAGTTTAAAAAATTCACAAAAACATCAAGTTTTGATTTATCTTTTAAACTTTTTTTGTTTTTTGGGCATATTTTGGTCCTTTTTGCTATGCCAAGAAAAATCAATATTACATTACATTTGTAAAGTAATATTAATTTTTCTTTAAAAATCAATATTCTTTTGTAGTATTAATTTTTGGGATTATCATGTGTGGTGCTCCAGCTATTTGTGTTTCACTGAACTATTTCTATGTCGGGCGCCAAGGTCATAATTAGTTCCGTAGCACAGTACAGCAGATAACATTCTGGTCTGCCAGACAGACCGAACCTAATTTTTTTTCTATGTTTAGTACGCCTCTAACCACGGTGCTATGAAGATTGTAGTCAATGAAACCGGAATTTGGTCAATAAATACGCAAATTTTTATAACGTAATTTTCTTGTTTTTTGTCACTGATAAATTAGAGCGTTTTATTTTCAACTGCTCAGATTTATCACTAACAACGTCTTACAATGAAAATAATAATGAGAAACAAAATGAAAGCAAGTTCTCAAAATAAAATAATACATTCTAAAAACCAAAAAGATTCTCCCAGTCAAAAAAAATTTAGAGCAAATGTTCGAAAAGTTATAAAAACCCCTTCTAACGTTTCCAAGCATGTTAAGGGTGATAGTTTGAAAAGCTTCTTCAATTTTAATCCGAAGTTCTTCCAAATTATTAGCCCTTTCATGCCCGTAAAATTTATTTTTGATATAACTCCACAGATAGAAGCTATTAGGAGCAAGATCGGATAATCGAGCTGGCCATAAAATAGTTCCCCGTGTACTTATAACCCGATTAGAAAATTCATTATCAAGATATTCCTTAACAAGGCCAACATTGTGAATGGGACAACCATCGTGTTGAAACCATAATATGCTGCTGCAGTAGATCCAAGTATCTAGGACCATTCAAATTGCCGTAAATAAAAAATGACCCAATTACGTCAAAATGCAAATTTTTCCTTGACCAATATCGAACGTGTGTTGGGTTATGACGATTCAATAATGTAAAAGTGCTTTCATCTGTGAAAAAAATTGATGTCAGAAAGTTTTCAGCACGATTAGCCCTTTTCATCATTGTTTGACAAAATTCCATATGACGATATTTGTCCTCGGGAAAAATTTGATGCGTTTTTGACGCTTTGTAAGAATGATAACCATTCTTTTTGAGAACACGTAAGACAGCGGCTGAAGACGTATCAACTGCTTCGGCAGTTTGGTGGCTAGTTAACTTTCGATTTTCCTCCACTGCAGCGCAAATCATCACACCTCGTACTTCCTGCTCGTCATTCAAAACGGTGGGTTTTTGATGGTTTCTTGGCGCTACACAACCAAACTTTTCAAAATTCTGCACTATTTGGCTATCTGAAAGTAGGTAAAACACAATCATCCGCTAGTGAGTTAGGTACCAAAAGTATGATTAGTACCCTTAACATTAAGTCTGACAGTATAAAGTAAAAATATTTTGACAGAATTAGCCATTTCTTGACATCAAAATATACATTTTCAAAATCCAAACTGTGAATCGAAATTGTGAAACTCCTACGGCCCAGCGGCACTTTTGTCCAATTTAAACACTGTTCAGAAAGAAGTTGTCTACAACATATGTAAGTACCAACGCATTCCACGGAAGCCCAATACCTATGTTATTTGGCCCATGTCCTTTCCATTGTATAGAAATTTAAATTAGTTTAAAAACTAAAACTTTCATGAAAAGGTTCTTTTTTATTCACATTTTCGGCTTTAATGCCTTCTTTTTTATAGAACTCCAATTTTCCTCATGGTGTTCGAGTTAGAAAATGTTGGATATAGCAAAAAGATTTCATCGCTTCTTGGTAATTGGAGTTGTACAGGGTGTTTGTTTATAACTGGAACACTCAGTATCGTTTTTAATAATGAAAATAAAGGTCAGGTTTGAATTCAAATAATTCTTGGGAAACTGTAACAAACTTCAGCGCTATAACAATTTTTTTTGTTCCCCTTGGTATACAGGGTGTGGCAATAAAGATAATTTTTTTTATATAGAATACCCTGAAGAATACTAAACACTATTTAAATATCTTTTGTAGTTTCTGAGATATTTGCGTTTTAAATTTTAATAAAATACATTAGAAACGACCATCTGATCAAGCCACATTGCCTTCAATCGTTTTTTTCTCAAGGCCACTAGATTTTTGAGTTTATATTGTTGAAATAAAGAAATACATTCATCGCCCACTTGGTGGCTTGATCAGTCATTTCCAATATATTTTCATTTTGACAATTATTAAAACTTTAAACGCAAGTATCTCAGGAACTACAAAAAATATTTTAATAGTGTTTGGTATTTCTGTAAAGCTAATTTTCAAAAAAATTTAAAAATGCAAAAATATTGAGGGTGTTCTAGTTTAAAAAAATTGTCTTTATCGCCCCACACTGTATACCAAGAGCAACAAAAAAAAAAGATTTTTAGCGCTTAACTTCGTTGCAATTTTCCAAGAAATTTTTGAATTTAGACATATCCTTTATTTTCAATAATAAAAAAGATACTGAGTGTTCCATTTATAAACAAAGACCCTGTACCAATCAAAAATCGGCAAAAAAAATGTGTGCTAATGATATTTTTCGCACTTTTATGTACACTCCACATAAAACTGGTACAGGAAAAGGTAGCTACAAATACGATTTTTTATATTTTTCTACGTGCAACACTGACTTTTTGACTTGACTGTCTTTTTAGGTTATATTTTTGATATATACAGACCGCTTCAAGCTACTGCGCACATAGGGGGAATCAAGTCCAATTTACTCTCCGTGCCGTACGACCGAGGTGGATTCGAAGCACGCTGCAGTGTTATCTTTTGGAAATTCATTTTGTTTTTATTATTTTGTTTTATTTCTGCCTTGCTCGAGAAACAGATGGGTAAGTTCTTAATTGAAATAATACATTTTTAAAACTAAAAATGGATGTCTACGAAGTTGCCGAAAAAGTGCGATGGTCAAATGGTCAAATCGTCATAACCCAACACACGTTCGATATTGGTCGAGGGAAAATTTGCATTTGTATTTTGACGTAAGAACACAGTATCCCCAAAAACTAAATGTTTGGGGGGGGGGTATTGTAGGGGAACACGTAATTGGGCCATTTTTTATTAACGGCAATTGCAATTTGAATGGTCCTAGATACTTGGATCTACTGCAGCAGCACATTATTCCAACTGCTAGGCAGTTGTTAGGTGTAAGATTTGGTGAAACATGGTTTCAACAAGATGGTTATTCCGCTCACAATATTGGCTTTGTTAGAGAATATCTTGATAATGTATTTCCTAATCGGGTTATAAGTACACGGGGAACTATTTTATGGTCAGCTCGATCTCCCGATCTTGCTCCTAATGACTTCTATCTGTTTTTGAAGAAGCTTTTCAAATTATCACCCCTAAAATGCTTGGAAACGTTGGAAGGGGTTTTTATAGTAGGCTCGGATATTGTCTAGCCGAGCAAGGAGGACTTTTCGAACATTTGCTTTAATTTTTTTTTGACTGGGAGAATCTTTTTGGTTTTTAGAATGTATTATTTTATTTTGAGAACTTGCTTTTATTTTGTTTCTCCTTATTATTTTCATTGTAACACGTAGTCACTGATAAATCTGAGCAGTTGACAATAAAAACGCTCTTATTTATCAGTGACAAAAAATAAGAAAATTACGTTATAAAAATTTGCGTATTTATTGACCAAATTCCGGTTTCATTGACTACGCTCCACACAGCACCGTGGTTAGAGGCGTACTAAATACAAGGCGAACGGCGGCGAAAGGCAGCGAATGGCGATCGGAAGCCTGAGTGTTGGTTGCTTCACTGATAGGCGTGCGGTGTCTCTTCATGTACGTACACTGGCAAATTAGACTTCTTTCGCCCTTAAGACGGCTTGTTTATTTTTTATTAATTTAAAATATAAGGCCACTAAAAATAAAAACCAAATTTTAAAAAAGCAAAAATGCAAAAAACTAAACAGAAGCTACACAGTAATTGGTCTATTCCACTAGCTGATCAAGTTAACGAAATAAATAAAATAAAACAAATAACAAAATTAAAAACATATATAAAAAAATACTTATTTTTAATAGCGCGTCATTGCACCGTTGGCTGCAATAATGTTTTGAAGTCTTCTGAGCATTGAATTGGCTAAATTTTCAAATAACTTTGGATTTTTAGCAATAATTTACCCTATATACCCTTACGATGAGTTCCATTAGTTGTTCTGAATTCCTGGGAATGATTTTAAAAACTTGCTAATTTCTTTACGATAAGTCCCCAAACGTTCTCTATTGGATTCGCATCAGGGGTTTTTGCAGGCCAAGGCAAAACTTCAATATTATTATCCTGAAATCATCGCTGCACAATTCTGGCCATATGGGCTGG
The DNA here is from genome assembly GCA_963921995.1 of Oxystoma pomonae. NCBI lineage: Eukaryota > Metazoa > Arthropoda > Insecta > Coleoptera > Brentidae > Oxystoma > Oxystoma pomonae. Next base: position 97,931,516 of record OY998165.1, read on the forward strand.
ACAGTTATCTTGTTGGAATACAAAGTGATCTGGATAAGGTACTTTCACCTCTAAGAGCATTAGATTTTCCAGCATATTAACGTAAACTTCGTGTGTAAATCGCCCATTAATTCTAAATAGAGCGCCATGTCCTCTAGTCGATATCCAGCTCCAAACATTTACCGAAAATCTTCCGGTCCGGTTCCGGTTTTCGTTTCCAGCAATATATCGTTGTTGGACTTAAAGATCTCCTCATCTGTGAAAACCACCTGCTGCCAAAATTCTTCGCCCTCAGAGAATAATTCAACGTAAAAATTAATCGAGAATGCTCCTTTTCCTCACTTAGTTTAATTTTTTTTGCCACAATGCAACACCTTAGCCTCGAACGTTTAATCCTCCTGCCTAATGTTGTTATGGATCTTGGAAAACTTGATTCAATTTTTACTTCTTTCGCTTTGGCAAACGAATGATTTACCAGAAATTGATTGCTTCTTGGTCTTCCTCTGGGCTAGTAACTTTCGTCAAACCAGTGCCTTCCTTTCGGTGGATAGGTCCCTCCTCTTGAAATCGGTTTTTTAGGTTTACTATCGTATACTTGCTACTCCCATAATGAACAGCTACTTGCCGAATAGGCCAAACATCGTCTAGTTTTGCTAAGATTTGAGCTTTTATCAAATTCAGAAAGATTCGGCGGAATTTTTTTTAAATTTGGATGACACAAACATGATATTGTCAAGAGTCTGTGATATTGTCACTTTTAGGAACACAATGCTGTAGTATAAAACTTTAAACAGGCGTGACTTCTGTGGTGCAGTTTTATGTGGAGAGAAATGTAGAATCAATACGCTCTCCATACAGGCCGATCATTTCCTACCGATTTAGTGTCCTTGAATCCACCTTCGCCGCCATTTTATCTGAAAAGTGACAGAAAATCGATTAGTTTTCTGTCAATATGGCGGCGAAGGTCGAGAAAAGGACACTAAAACGGTAGGAGTTGATTGGCTTATGTGGAGAAGGTATTGGTAGAATCGTAGAAAAGTATAACTACCCATATTTGTGACGTTGGCATGGTTATTGCAATTCACTAAAAGCCGTATTCATAGTTCTTTCTTTAAGGAAGATGGTGCCCTTAAGGTGTCCTTGGGCTAAAAACAGTATTCATAGTCGCGACTTGACGGAGCCTTAAGGTCCCCTTCTACCAAAGTATATAAAATCGAAAGAACGCCTCAAAGGCCGCATTCAGAAAGGAAGCTTCAATTAAAGCACCCTTGAAGGGAGGACTTTGAATATGGCATTAAGAGATCTCTGGAATCGGTTACAATTGAAAAGACAGTTCAGCAAAATGATAAGTTAATCTTAATCGAAGGCAAAACAAACTGAATGGCAATCTTCCTTTCCTTTTTAAAAGCACCGTTAAGGAGATATAAGCATGTTTGTATTACGTGCAGTCAATTTATGAGTTTAACCACTTGGTAAAGTTGCGTTTTTTTCCGCAACGTTCTAGTGGGAATTTTGATTTCATTCCACCACACCAAAACCAAAGTTGCAAATATGGTGAAAAGTTTTAAAATTACGTTGACATATGCAGTTTCAGCAAGTTGAAAATAGGGATATTTTGGAAGGCTTAAAATTTTGACAACTTTGACAGCCGCTGTGGTAGTGTTTAACAACCACTACCACCACCAGTCATCGATTTTACCAGAGTTTTTGGAACACATTAAAAACTGTCACTTGTAAAAAAATTTAGAGATGAGAAAAAATAAAAAAATTGGCTTAATTTTACAAAATAGGTGTTTTATATTTTGGAACCTGATAATATTTTATTATTATTAAAATTAATTACTCTAAAATTCTCTAAAATTAACCAGAAAAATAACAAGTACAACGAAATGGATTCGTAGCTTACGGCAGTGGTGGTGGTTAATTACCACAACGGAATGACGTTTAGCTATTGCACAGACGCAGTAATTACCACAACCACTACGAAGTGTCAAATAAGAGTTCCAAAATATCCCTAATAGATTCGAATTCTAAAAAGACACTTTACTTTTTTGTCTAGTTTTGTGGTTTTTGCTTTTGTTGTTGCGCACTCGTAACCACAAAATCCGGTTTGGTGGTGACAATACTTTTCCGATCGAACTTTTTACTCGAACGGATTCAAAAGGTTTATGCGTTCAATTGTAAACGTAGTTGTGATCAAGACGAGTGGATATGCAACTGGTAGTGTTTGTTTGTGTATTGTAGGTTTCAGAAATAAAGATATGGGTATCTTTGTTTAACTTGTTGTATATTATGGATATAAGTTACCTTTAACATATGGAATTAGTTAGACAAGTTGTACTTAGTTAGAATTAAGTTCTAATATTTAAAAAAATTTAATAAAAGTTGTTGTTAGATATGAGTTTACTTTATCAAAAAACACAAAAAAATTAAATAAAACCAAAATTAACACACAAGAGCCTGCGATCCACTTCGGTCCGTTTTGCGCCACTGTTCCGTAGCCCAAATAGCATTTTTCCGTCTTCCGACTAGTTTTGTACGAAATCTAATATCAGAGGGAGTATAAAATATAGTCACTTGATGACTTTAGCGGTTTAAGTCACAGATTATCCTTTATTGTTACGACGTCTTAGCTTATATAGACGGACCTAAATCATCGAGATAACGTTTGGATCCGTTGTGTGTAGTCTAGTGCAGATTCCCGACAACGCTTCGACGTCGTTAAGTAGAACGTTGGAATGTAGTACAGAGTAAGATATTAGCCCGGCGTCTGAACTTGTAGTACTTGTATTAGTAAAGTTTTCTGACGACACTCCAAAGTCTGTGCTGCCAACGTTGCAATCAGTAAAAACTACGACGTCCGTCCCGCGTCCGGGATGCGACCAATGTTCCCAATGTATGTGGTAATGATATTTGACCTACATCTGACGGTTTTTCAACGTTAGGGCTTGGAATCCAACCCAAAGTACTAAAAATTAGACTTCCTTTTTGTATTTTTTTGCGTGCGGTACATTTTGTGTTATAACTAATAATTTTGTGTTATAACTAATAATACCATGCCATGCCATCAAGGTATAGATTAAGCTTTATGATTAATTTGGGTAGAAGCTCAACTTTAAACTCACCTTAACTAGGCCTTAAAGTAGTTTACCAAAAGCCGTGTTGTGTTGTGTATCACTTATGTTGATCACTTAGCGTCTTATATAAACGTGGTTGCAAAACATAAAACGGAAGAAAAAATGAAAGGCAGTTGGAAATCGTCACAAAATTTTGCAGGTTAAAATTTTCGGCACTCCGTTAAAACCCACTGCTGCCACCTTTCTGGGTCTTGTTTCGATGTCGAACACACGTAGTGGAGGAATCATTTTTGGAAGCAAAGTTCCCTAAACCAAATGCCACCAGAGGTCAGACCCACCAAATCGAGTCAAACCATATACAGACCGCTTCAAACTACTGCGAACATAGGGCGGAAGAAGTCTAATTTGCCAGTGTACGTACATGCAGAGACACCGCACGCCTATCAGTGAAGCAACCGACACTCAGGCATCCGATTGCCATTCGCTGCCGTTCGCCGCCGTTCGCCTTGTATTTAGTACGCCTCTAACCACGGTGCTGTGTGGAGCGTAGTCAATGAAACCGGAATTTGGTCAATAAATACGCAAATTTTTATAACGAAATTTTCTTATTTTTTGTCACTGATAAATAAGAGCGTTTTATTGTCAACTGCTCAGATTTATCAGTGACGACGTGTTACAATGAAAATAATAAGGAGAAACAAAATAAAAGCAAGTTCTCTAAATAAAATAATACATTCTAAAAACCAAAAAGATTCTCCCAGTCAAAAAAAAATTAAAGCAAATGTTCGAAAAGTCCTCCTTGCTCGGCTAGACAATATCCGAGCCTACTATAAAAACCCCTTCTAACGTTTCCAAGCATGTTAGGGGTGATAATTTGAAAAGCTTCTTCAAAAACAGATAGAAGTCATTAGGAGCAAGATCGGGAGATCGAGCTGGCCATAAAATAGTTCCCCGTGTACTTATAACCCGATTAGTAAATACATTATCAAGATATTCCCTAACAAGGCCAACATTGTGAGCGGAACAATTATCTTGTTGAAACCATGTTTCACCAAATCTTACACCTAACAACTGCCTAGCAGTTGGAATAATGTTCTGCTGCAGTAGATGCAAGTATCTAGGACCATTCAAATTGCAATTGCCGTTAATAAAAAATGGCCCAATTACGTGTTCCCCTACAATACCCCCCCCCCAAACATTTAGTTTTTGGGGATACTGTGTTCTTACGTCAAAATATAAATGCAAATTTTCCCTCGACCAATATCGAACGTGTGTTGGGTTATGACGATTTGACCATTTGACCATCTGCACTTTTTCGGCAACTTCGTAGACATTCATTTTTAGTTTTAAAAATGTATTATTTCAATTAAGAACTTACCCATCTTTTTCTCGAGCAAGGCAGAAATAAAACAAAATAATAAAAACAAAATGAATTTCCAAAAGATAACACTGTAGCGTGCTTCGAATCCACCTCGGTCGTACGGCACGGAGAGTAAATTGGACTTGATTCCCCCTATGTTCGCAGTAGGTTGAAGCGGTCTGTATGTATGAGCTTAAATATACGCCCTTGCAATGCTTTCGGCGTGCACAACTTTGTAAACAGGATGTCCTATATATATGCCTATACCGTTCTATTTTACTCTTTTATGACTTTTATTGTCTCTTTCTGGCGTCAAAGCTTAGCGGTTCTGCACATGCGCGGCCATCGTCATCGGCTAACCAACCAAAATCCAGAAAGACAGCTGTGCAGTTGTCAAAATTTTTCTATTTGTTTACGTTTTTAGAAAATCAGTATTTTCTATTTTTAAATAAATAAATATATGAATAGAAATAATTTTTAGGTATTTTCACTTTTTTTCCTTCAAATTTTAAGAAAAGATAACTACAACCTGTGGAACTTCACTTTTGTTGTTCGGCGGCATCCACAAACACAGCACGTCTTTTTATGCGGCGCATCTTAAGCTCCAAGATATAAACAGTTTTTATTATAACTCCTAAAAACTTTTGCGTAACCAAAGATTAAAAATATCACAATAAAAAATTTGCTTAACCGAAAACGCGGAAAACCACTATGTGTGATAAAACAAATCAACAAAAATGGCGTCTCGACCGAAGGACGAAGGTCGCGAAACCGGCCGCCTCGTAAAATTTTCGCGCATGCGCATAGGCGCGGAGCTTCATGGCCTGCTAGATTTTAGATCTTGCTTACAAGTTTGGCCTGGGAAAGGCCTATATTAACCTCATACATATATGAGTCAAACTTACACGGCTGGCAACCTCTATGCACCGAGAAAAATGAGTCAAATAGATTATATACTTGAGTTTTTTGTATTTGGAAATAACAAATTCACCTGTATTAAATATTTGCACCATTTGTTTTAAATTTTTTCGTCTACCTAGACTTAATTTTATACATAAATATTGAAAACAAATTATTTGACCACCTAGTTTAAATAAAAACTTCATTCAGTTTCAATTAAAGATATATTTTTTTATTTTTAATGGAAAAAATAGATTATCTACTCATGCTATTTTAAATAGAAATGTTATTAAGGTACTTTTTTATAAATTTATTAAAAATAAATATTTTTTAATTCTAAAATAAATAAAATAAATATTTAGAATAACTACCTACCTCTCATTACCCTAATTTTTTTTCTATTTATTTTAAGTAAAAAAATATTTTTGTTCCAACTATTAAACTTCTTAAAACTAATGTTTTAACATCCTATATTTAATGTTAAACCTACTAGTTTTTAGTAGTACGTCCCATCAAACGTGTTGGTCCGGGATATATCCGGCTGAATGGCCGGCATTGCTGCGAGCGACCATCTGATCCTTCGAAACTACCCGGCCTTATGCTATTTTTAAGCTACCGGTTCGGATCAAGAAAGTTAGGGCGGCGATGTCGTTTGACGTTTTCACCAGCGTTTGCAGGGGGGAGGGAGCTTAGGGACCTAATCTCCCCACCCACCAGAGCCATTGAATATAGACTCCTAAAAAAAATTTAAGAAAGAAAAAATGGTTACTCAAGCACCCCTAGGAACCTCAAGAACCCCCCCCCCCCCCACGGAACAATTTCTGCGCAATAATTTTACCATAAAAGTCAAGAGAGAAAGAACCGTCGGTGCACAACCAGTGAACACCGTCTTTAGCAATATCGACTTATTATATTTAACCCCCGAGTTAATCTTCAACTGTCTCATTTTGATGGCAGTCCATTCCAAATTGCTTCGGACCAGTTTTATGACACTGACAATGACAGTTCCATTGAGCTTCTGTGTTTAATTATCAGCCGCCATATCGAAATTGGTCCAGAGAATTTGGAATGAGGTGTATGTCAGCCGAAGGTCGACAAAATCGGCCCTGGTCAGCCATCTGCTGGAATTTACTTTTGAAATGCCCGCCACTCGTACCCGACATTTGCAGCCATATTGGACTAAATTCGTGAAAGGCCTTCAGAAGAGTCGATGGTGCATGGTTAGGAACGAGCACAAGAAAACTTAACCTCATATCTTGGTGTGGCTGTTTGGTGTGTAATTATCCTGTTTTTTCGGTGTCTTTTTAAGTTTGGGGATGTTTCGTAATGACACGTAAGTGTTTTTTTAAATTAATATATCTTATAAATAGGAGGCATGATATAGAGCATCAGTAAAACAAAAAATCTTTAAAGTAAAAGCATGCTCATAAGGACGCTTGACATGGAATAATAAAATGAAAATTGCTAACTATAAAATCGTTTTTTTCTGCCCTACATAAAAATATTATTGGTCGTGTGAAATTTGTCTTGCAGCTGGCTTGCAAAAAAAATGACAGAAGAGGGATAAAATTACCATGCAATCCTCTACTTATTGCAAAAATCGATTTTGCTTTTTGCAAAGTGCATGCAATGTTAAGGGGCTTTAAAGTATTCACTTAGGTGGCAGGCTTTACAAAAATTGCATAAAAGTCTCCTATTTTCATATTACTTTACTGGTACTGCTAAAGCGAGATAAGAAGAGATGACTTGCATGCAATTCTTGTTTTGTTGCTTCATGTCAAGCGGGTTCTGCGTTTTTTAATTCTGAAAACTAAGGCTTGAAGCAGTGGTTTCAGATAAGAATCATGTCAAAAATATTAACAAGTTTTCCAAGCCTCATTATTTTAAAAATCTTGAGAAACTCATTCTATAAATTCTTGAGAAGCCTTCCTTAATAATTTTTAAAAATATAAATAATTTAAGGTTAACATGAATACATGATTGAAAGAGTGCACCAAAAAACCAGCAAAAGTTTTTAGTCGCAGTATGCAACAACTTTTAAGAAAGCGAAAGATAACAACACTTTGAAATGATTGTGAAAATTCAAGGTAAGTGTTTCTGGACGATAAGGTAAAAACTGGGTTTGCATAGGTGATATTTTGGAAAGATATTTAAAAAATAGGTCGGATATACATTAAATTAACAAAAATAATATCCTAATTTTAATCTTGATCTTTTTTTATTTCTTTTTAATTTTCCACCCAAAGTTTATACAGATTCAACATATGTCAACTGTCAGCGAGAATTTTCTATGTTTGGTAATTTTGTTTCTGGCTTAAAAGACAGTTGGTTACTGTTGGGCCAGTGCCGCATAGTTTTCCTCAATTTAATATTGTTATTAAAATTTGGCGCACTTTTTTATGTATACTTTTAGGTACAAAATCATCACTTTCATGAACGCATCAATTCAAAATGTTTGTCCGTATTTCCAGCCTTGCCTAGCCCAAAATAATGTCATAATATGTCAGTGACCGCAAGAAAGAAAAATAAAACGAATGCGTGTCAAAGTAGGTTTACTGGTGGCACATTTGTAAGGTATTTTTAAATAATTTTATCTTCATGAGTCTTGCATGGCCAATTTGTAAACAAATACTCTTTTTGTCAAGAAAACACCTAACCTAAAAACTTGAAATATGACCACAACAACAATCTAGGGCATTTGAATGTCTGTCAACTTTCAAAACTGGTTTTGTTCAATGGGTCATTGAGGTTAGGTTTTGTCTAAATAAAAATGGAACGGACTGCATTTATTTTTGTTTATTTATCGGTAACACTCGGGGTAACATTAAAATTATTAAGTTTATCTTTGGTAGTTTTCAAGGAAAAATAAAAAATACTTACCAACAATTGTACAAAATGTTGAACAAGGAAGAATAATTTAAGTGTTTTTTTGTTCAACTCTTACGGGGACATATTCTGTCAATTTGTTTTAAACACTATAGAAGATCAAAATAACATATTAGAATATAATTCAATGTAAAAATTTGACATTTGTGATGACCATTACCAATCGAAAGAGTTCCAGGAAGTTTATAGAAAATTGCACGTAACTTTCATATTTTAATCTATTTGTAGCTCAAAAAATAATAGTGGTCAAATATAATGAAACGTCCTATTTGTATAGTTCAATTTAAAAAAAAAGAACTTTATTTATTTAAGAAGATTTTCAGATATAAATTTAGGTTGATTATCCAGTTTTAATTTTACTTCTTATATATTTACCTATTTTAATTTTTTAGGCACTGTAAAAAGCAATACAAGAAAAGTAGAAATTATTTTTCAATGGATGACCTGTGACAGAAGGAAAATCTGGTATAGATTTAATTAGATTTTTATAGTAAATTTACAAGTTTACTATTTGATTTTATTAGAAGCGAAAAATGATCTGTGAACTGATTATACAATACTAATTTTTTAATTAGAATTTTTAATTTAATATATAATTTCATGTAATAATGCCTATTTAATGTTTTAGCTGCTTTAAGGATATCAGTTTGCCATCTAGAATAACTCTGAAATGGAACATGAATGAACAATAAAACTATAATGACTCCTATGAATTGCTGATAGTATGGGGAAAAAGATTAAAATATATCCTAAACATATCTCCACAGTTTAAAGCTACAAGCTACAACTTTATAACGCTGAATTGGTGAGATGGTAAGCGTTTCCAAGCTAAAACAATAATAAAGTAAAATTTTCCTGATAATTATTTCCGAAATTATTATAATTATTTCATTTTGAAAATATTTAATTTTATATGAAAATTTAAATCAGGGTTAATTGCGGTGAACAGTAAATCAGTAAAATAGCTAACAAAGTATAAGCTGAATGGGGCAAATAGTTCTTAACAATTATCTCCTATTAACTGTTATAGTTTTAAAATTACCTATATCAAGGAGTGTAAAAATGTGCTGAGCTTGTTCTTGGTTAAAACAAACCTAAAATTTCGAAAATTGTACCAAAAATGTGAGTTTGGACATTTTTTATTTTTAATTTTTTAATAATATAGTGATAAAATAATACTTAAAGGGTGGGTAAAAAAACGGGACTCTTTTGACTGTCCGTTACTTAAAAAGTTTTTGTCCGATTTAAGAAATTTTAACCATTTTGCAAAGCCAAGACGTCAGAATTTAATACCAAAATTGACAATTTTTTTAAAAAAAGGTATTCTTGACCTCTCCTGCAAAATTTTTATATGCGCCACTGATGAAAGACTTAATTTTTGACTGTAGAGCTCTATTTTTTGCGAGTGTATTAATGCTAAAGAAATAAGAAAGTTATAAATTGTTCAAAATAGTGCGTTTGGTAAACCAAATTCAGCCAAACAAAAAATTTAGCTTGGCTATGCTTTCGGATGTATTTGTCCGATTTTAATAATACAGAACATTTTGAAAAGGGAAGGTCTTAAAATATTTTTATGTGAAAATTGACTGTGTCAAAAAATTCAATACTTTTTTTGGTCTGACTGAACAATTTATAACTTTATTTTTTCTTACCCGATAACAACAAGCGATACATTAGTACACTGGGGAAAGATAGAGCCCTACACGCAAAAATTAAGTTTTAAAAAATTTCAGGAAGGGTCAAGAATTACCTATTTTTAAAAATTTTCCGCCATCTTGCTTTTTCACAAATTGTCAACTTTGGCATAAAATTCTTAAATTTTTAAATCTTGGCCTTAAAAGTTGTAAAATTGGACAAAAACTTTTTAAGTAATGGACAGTCAAAAAAGTCCCGTTTTTCTGACCCACCCTATATATGCAATATAAATAATTCATTTGTTTTTAATATACCATCCATTTGCTTTTATAATTTGTGTACTTACTTTAGGTAGATGGTTTATTAGTTCTTAATAAATAGATTATTTGTTTCTAAAGTACCCATAACTTTTTAATTTTTTTAAATACTTAATTCACCAGTTTTTAATATATAATGTATTTGCGTTTAATAGATGACCTACTAAAAATAAATAAATAAATCATTAGCATTTATAATCCTAATACCAATATAATTAGTTTTTAATATAAAAAGTATTTGTTTCTAATATTTTGTCTATTTATTTTAAATGCTTTTTCTATTTATTCCAGTGTTTTAATATCAATTATTTTAGGTGGATCGAAATATTTATTCTAAATGTATAGTTTGCTTGTCTTCTATTTCATGCAGATATGCCACTTGGTTTAAGTTTTTTTTATTAATTCCAAGTAGGTTTTTTTTCTCGGTGTGATATTGCAGTTGCGTCACTGTAGATGAAACCAACGTTTCGCCAGAACGAGCGACCGCTAAAGTAAACACCCTAAGGGTCAGGACCAGTCATATTTGAAAAATAAAACTGGACTACTGGAACTCTCTGACGTAGCCATCTTTTGCTTGCGGTAGTTGTGAATAAATAATAAGGCCGATCGCAAGTTTTGTATTTTTGTGTGAAATATCATGAAATCCTATGAACTTTTATTCGAGGTGATCGTGTATTCTCATCAGTACCCACATAACAATGAAAGAAGATTTACATGCATAGCATATGCGTTAAACCTCATTTTGATGATGAGTGTTTGAGCACATGTTTAGCATATGCTTGTTACATACTATTTAAGTATGTGGTATTAAGGATATCCATAGCAAATGCTATGAATGTACCATTTGATCAGTTCTTTTTGAGTAAATCTTTAACACATGCAAAGAATATATTAATTTTAAAACATTTTTTGGGCCGTTTCTGTTAGCGCACATGCTATTCTGGTACTGCAAAAGAACATAAAAAGAATGTGCATACTTTTTTATATGCAGTATTTTTAATGTCCGAAACGCAAATACACTTTTTTTTATGCAGAATTTTTAAAACTTGTCCGATTTTTATGGATGGAAAGCTAAGACATTGGGCTTTCTCACCGTGTATTAAAAGTTGACATTTTACTAAGATTCAAGATGGCGGACGCGTTTAAAAAATAGGTATTTTTTGACTATACATACACCAATATCAACTTCTAAATATTTTAGAATAATTCGACCTAAGACAGTTTATATCAGAGCTAATAAGAATAACAGATAAATCGCAAATCCTAATCGACTTGGTTTGTGGTAGCTGTCATCTGGTCGTTCACTCTGGCGTAAAACATCTACATATCTGATCATTCACTAGTTTGGTGTAAGCTAAATTTTTTGCATAGAATTAATATTTATATAAACAAACAAACAAACGATAAACTCTATTGATGGCAAGGTAGAGTTTTTCTCAACAACTATACTTAATAGTTTTGAAATACAAGCGCCTATAAAAACATGCATAAAACATGCGCGACCATATTAGCCATGGATAACAGATAATGTTAAACAATTACAAAAACTTTGAAATAGAGCACTAAACAGATATCGTCATACCGGGAGTCCCCAGCATTACAGCTACTACAAAGAGCTTCGTAACCTAGCAACTGATGGTGATGATGGGTACTGATGAGAATACACGATCACCTCGAATAAAAGTTCATAGGATTTCATGATATTTCACACAAAAATACAAAATGTGCAATCGGTTTTATTATTTATTCTCAACTACCGCAAGCAAAAGATGGCTACGTCAGAGAGTTCCAGTACTCCAGTTTTATTTTTCAAATATGACTGGTCCTGACCCTTAGGGATCAGAAGATCAGAAGAGAGAAAAAAGTATACCTTAATAATAAATTCTGGACATGTAGTGATCAAAATAAATGGAAAAAGATTAATAAAATCTATTCCCGAAAACTTTAAAAATGTAACTGAGTTAAACCGATTTTTTCTTCTTTGGCAACTAGCAACAATTTCCCCACTGATACCCTCATAAATTTTCATAATAATAACGCTTTACATATCGATGAAAAATTTGCATTTAAAGAAGTTTCCGAGGAATTTATAGCGAGTGTCATTCTTCGCAATAAAAGTAAAGTAATTGGCACGGATGATTTAAACTTAATGCTCATTCAACTACGTTGTCCATTTATATCGCACATAGTTAACTGCTGTATTCGTCAGTCACAATTTCCGAAAGATTGGAAATTCGCAGATGTTCTGCCTACACCTAAAATCAACAAACCCACAGATTTTGGTCATCTCGCTCAATATCAATTCTACACATGCTCTCCAAACTACTTCAAAAGGCAATGGAGGTGCAGGTGCTTGAATTCCTTGACATAAATTACATTTTGCCAATAAGACAATCTGGAATAGAATAGAATTTTTATTGACTATGTTTGTACAGTTTAGTCACGATAGTAGTAAGTAAGTAAGTCATGATAGTAGAGGAAAAACCTTAAGTAAACTTAAAGGTAGGTAATTAAAATGTGTATAAAGACAAAGACAATATAATATAAAACACTATTTGCGGACAACGTATATAAAGACAAAATGAAATTACACGTTAAAGTAAGATCCCAAATATTCCTCAATGCTATAAAAACAGCGATCAAGAAGATAAGCCTTAATTGTTTTTTTAAAACTTCTAAAATCCAGATTTTTAATTTTGTTTGGTAAACAGTTAAAAATGTTAAGGTCTAGATAGTTTTTTTTGCATTTCGATAATCTATATTTGTTGCAAGTCCTTAAATTATAGTTATGCAGATTTGTAGTCGAAGGTAGCTCATCCTTAGTACAGAAGATTTCTATTAATGCGCAAAGCAAGTATATGCACGTTAGATGAATAATTTTGTGTTTACGGAAAAGAGGTTGACAAGGCTCGCAAAATCCCAAACCAGCCAGTACGCGAAGAACCCTTTTTTGCATTATAAACGCATTTTTTGCAGCTGTGCTTTTACCCCAAACTATGATTCCATAAGATAGCCTAGAGTGGAAAAGGCCAAAATAACACATTTTTAGTATATTAAAATTAACAAAAGTTTTAGGCCTTCTAATTAGAAATATCGTGCTAGAAAGCTCAGAGCACAGTTGTTCCACATGAGCAGACTAAGTTAAGCCATCATCGATGGTTATACCGAGCAATTTGGCACTTTTTCCCACACAGCGGCGGTTGTCTGTTGGAATGATCAGTCTGCGTTTTTTTAGTGTTTAACAGAAGTCTGTTAGTCGAGAACCATTCTTGAGCTCTTAATACATCGTTTCTTGATATCCGACCCAAGGTAGCTAGCATTTTGCAAGACGATATAAAAGTTGTGTCATCTGCGAATTTTGCAGTCGATGTACTACCCATATGTAAACACAAATCATTTATAAAAACAATAAAAAAAAAGCGGCCCCAAGACGGAACCCTGAATAACGCAATATAAACACATTTTTTGCAGCTGTGCTTTTACCCCAAACTATGATTCCATAGGATAGCCTAGAGTGGAAAAGGCCAAAATAACACATTTTTAGTATATTAAAATTAACAAAAGTTTTAAGCCTTCTAATTAGAAATATCGTGCTAGAAAGCTCAGAGCACAGTTGTTCCACATGAGCAGACTAAGTTAAGCCATCATCGATGGTTATACCGAGCAATTTGGCACTTTTTCCCACGCAGCGGCGGTTGTCTGTTGGAATGATCAAAGTCTGCATTTTTTCAGTGTTTAACAGAAGTCTGTTAGCCGAGAACCATTCTTGAGCCCTTAATACATCGTTTCTTGATATCCGACCCAAGGTAGCTAGCATTTTGCAAGACGATATAAAAGTTGTGTCATCTGTGAACTTTGCAGTCGATGTACTACCCATATGTAAACACACATCATTTATAAAAACAATAAATAAAAGCGGCCCCAATAAGGAACCCTGAATAACCCCTGTATTTATTTCCTCAGCCTTTGAAATATCTTCACCTATTTGAACGTACTGAGTTCGAAAGGACAGATAAGATTCTAACAAGCTTAACGGCACTCCCCTCACACCATAACGAAATAATTTATGTAACAATAAATCATGGGGAACGTAATCAAAGGCATTGGACAGATCACACATTGGTAAAATGCTGTGTTCGCCCCTCTGAAGACCTTCGACCACGTCCCGCAAGACTTTAAGCAGAGCATTCGTGGTGGACGATCCTGTTCGAAATCCAAATTGGGATTTACATAAAATGGCATTGCTTTCCAAGAAAGACATTTTAAGGATGCGTTCTATTGTTTTTCCAAAGATCGGCACGATGCTTATAGGGCGATAATTGTCAACGTTACTTCTGTCGCCTTTTTTATGTAGGGGGATGACTTTACTTATTTTAAGACACCTTGGAAACGTCCCCGTTTCAAAGCATTTATTAATCATTGAAGTCAAGGGTTCTAAAATTATTTCAAGTGTATTTTTAAGAATGGTATAGTTTAAGCTGTAGATATCCATTGAAGAGGAATTGTTCATTTTCAAAAAGGCTACCATGACTTCCTCTTTGACCACGGGGTTTAGAAAAAATATTTTTGACATAAATGACACGCGGATCTAATTCAAGCGAATCAGCACTCGGTAATCGTTTAATAACTTCCCCAGCTATACTACTGAAAAAAGTGTTGAAGTTATTCGGTGTTAAAAGTAAGTCACTCCTTTTGTTATTTATGCTTTTGTTTCTTTCGTTGTTTATCAATTTTCATGCCACCTTTGATTTATTTTTGGAATTTATTAAAATCGATTCAAAAGATTTCTTTTTTGCATTTATGATGCCGTTCCTATATTGTTTTAATCGAATTTTATACATCTGCGTATACAGGGGGCAACGCTTTACTAAACTTATAGTTTTTAGAGCAGAAACTTGATTTCTCAATTCCTTAAGATCTTTGTTAAACCACTTTAAATTAACCTCTGATGAACAGGTTTTAACATTCTTGAAAGAAAAAAAGTCGTCGAGTCTCTCTGTAAATATGTTTATCAAAGATTCGGCCATGTCGTCAACGTTTTTATTATAAAAATTCGACCATCTAGTCGAGATTAAGTGTTGTCGCAACCGACTTAGCCCAGATTCCGTTATATCCTCTTATATTCCACATGTTTTGTTTTTTTTTATATATTTTTCAATCAAATCAAATTTTCTATATTTTTCAATCAAAATAAATTGGCTGGCTTTCGATCTGGTTATAGTTGCGCGACAGCTCTCGCAGATGTCACCGATAATATTGTTGAGGCGCTGGACAGGGGAGACGCTTCTGTTTTGATCTACTACACTATTCCAAGGCAATTGACCTGCTAAATCCTCGAACACTACTTGCTATTTTGAAATATATATGCTTTGACGAATCCGCAACTATGCTTTTACAGAGGGTTATTCTTGAAAATAAAAAATCTGACAGTCAGTATAACCTCAGGATGTCCTCAAGGTAGCATCCTTGTAACTCTCTTGTTCAGTCCGTACACAGTGAGCCTTATGAAGAGCCTCGAGCACTGCAAATATTATTTATATTGCAATAACGTACAGTTGATATTCTCATTTAAACCATCTCAGGCTTTAATAGCACAAGAAAGAATCAAAAGTGATCTAGAAAGTATATTGTCGGCATCAAATGATTACCTTTTTAAAATAAACCCTACTAAAATCGTAGCCTTTGTGTTCAGTGGTGATGAGGTACCTGAAACAGACTATGCAGCTCCAAATGGGACAATCTACAATCGATTTAGTTTTTGATGAAAAACTAAAACTTACCAAACATATCAACATCTGTCTTCAAAGAGCATACTCCGCTTTAAAGTACATATATCGACATAGGCACTATCTATCCAGAGAAAGAAAAAAAACTATGTGATTTGGTTTATGGGCCTTTTCTTGACAGTGTCTAGAAGAAAAGACTCCAAAAAACACAAAATTCATGCCCAAGAGAAAGAATTTCTCATAAGCTAAAAGATCTGGGTTGACTAAATGTGTTCGATCGTCGCACATTACACTCTCTTTATTTATATTTTTAAATTGTAAAACCGAAAACACCTACATTCAAATATTTGACTTTAACAGCTCTGTCAGCACATTTCACATTCCAAATTAAATCTAAATTATAATAAAAGCACCTAATTATGTGTAGGTAAATAAAAGACAATTTAACCTGACCTAGCTTACCATTATTCTTCTCTTATCGCCCTCGCTTCCCCCCCTTTAAAATATATTTTTCGTTATTATAAGATCATTCATATAGTTATTCTTAGTGTACGGTACCTTTATGTGTAATTTACCTTTAAATATTCTGTAAAATTGGCGCTCCAACAGCGCTTAAGCTACTCTCTTGGTTATGATGCTGCAATCCCAGCGCATTATCGGTGTTATTTAAATTTTTTAAAGATAATAAACGTCTTACTTACTTAATTTAAAGGATCCTCTGGATTCTTTGTTGTCCTCTTTTTTATTTTGCCACAAGTGAAATTGGTTTGACTCAAGAACCTCCAAATTATCTACGGTATTTAATATTCACAGTCCATTCTTCGAAATCAAAATCATTCTTAATATCTTTTGCTCTATATACCATAAATTCCATCGGCAGTCATGTTTGTCCTTTCGTTAAGTACTTTATAACGATTTCTTCTGGCCCGCCAGCACGATTTGCTTTGGTAATCAAGGAAGTCCAATTTTTTTCTGGGCAAACTCTTATAAGATCATGCTCTCACTGCCTAGCATCTTCTCGCGTTGGGATTTGGAATCGAACGGTCGGTTTGCTGGCACTGCTGGAAATTACATGGTAATTGTTATGGTGGGGGCAGCACTTTTTATACAAATTGGAACATATTTCCTATATAAAAACACAGTAACTACAAAACCTATTTCAAAACCCAGTAGCTACATAGTAATTTAAGTACGATAACCGAGTTTTGCGGAATATTTGGTTTAAGTTGTTCCTCAACACATTTTTCAAATAACTCTGCCGTCATGTCTTCAGAAGATTGTTTAATATTTTTGCCTATAGGAACGTACATTTTTTTATGACATCAACCCAACCGTATCGCACAACATCGTGCGTGTTATACCACGTCTCATCCAGGTACTCGGAGCGCTGTGAAACAATTCTTGGCGACTTCATTATTACCATCCATTTGTCTAGCTTTTATAATGAAAACCGCACTAGATTAACGCTTCACATAATGTCTGTAAGGAATCGAATCATTTTTATAATATCCATAAACAATTTGGCTAATAAAATCCTGATCACCGGCATCAAGCTTCTTGAGGATTTGGCCAACGATTTTACGCTTTACAGAATGATCGATTACATCTCCTGTTCTAGTAATCCAGGTCCGGCTAAGTTTTGTCACTTCAAAAATTCCGTTTACAATTTGATTACCTGAAGATTTATAGTTTTTTTCTTTTAAACATTTGTAAATGTTCAAAATAAGTTTTTGAGTTTGTACATGTATGTTTTATTGTCTTTATTTGCAAATTCGGGAGATTTTACTTCCACCGACTCTCCAACAAGGCTCACCGGGGGCTCCTCAATAATCTGAAAATCATCACTCCAAGGTCTCCAGATCGCCATGTTTATTCGCAAAATATTTCAAGAACTCTTGTACTAAAATTTATTTCAATTGTCACGGCACTGACTAAGAATACAAGTAAATAAACGTAATAACTCATTAGCATAGTGATTAAGTACCTGCCTATCGCCCACCCAATCAAAACCGGGTACACTCTTTCGACGACCAATGAGCCTTTTTCTTCGACCTAAATATGTTTGATGTGAGATGTCTAATTAACGTCACATGAATTTAAAACGTTTATTTCAATGGAAATTTTAGCGATATTCTATAATTTTAGAGTAGGTAACACTGTAAAACGAGGTGTGTCAACTGACATTGGAAGCACTATACTTGGGTTTGAAATGGGAAAAGACTCGGCCGAATGTCACTTACACCTACCGTATCTTTCTTATTTATAAAGCGATTTTAAATTTCAAAATAACAATAAAAGATAGAGCAAAACCTCAAATTACTAAAAAAACTCGATTTTCATAAAATTTCAGTTACTGTGTTTTGAAATGGGACAGCCGAGCTGGTACTGAAGGCAACTTGTTTTCATTATGGAGTAACACAACTTTAAGACTTACTTTTGAAGAATCGGTGAAGAGTTTCCATTGTTTTGAATCATAGTCCTGATTTAAATCTTTCATTAATCCTTTAATGTCAGTTCTGCAGACTAATTCCTAACAATATTATATAAAAATGTAACTAGCATTTTAGGATTTATGTCGTAAATATTTAAACACCTTATAAAGTACAATAGGTATAATAAATCCAGGTATTTTTAATTTAATAGCAGTGTCGTAGCTATCATCTAGCAACCCGATGCAAAGCTTCGGGGCCCGGCGATGCAAGGGGCCCACTGCCCAGTCAGTATTTCCAGTAAATAAAATTGTTTATTTATTTTACTAAACTCGATATTAATTTTATTAGGCCTGCGCTTTTCCCCTCTCTAACCCAACCTAAAATTACAACTTTTATACCCAATTTTTATGTTATTGATCAGGTTACAGGTCAAGGTGAGCATCAATTCAGAGGTATGATGACGGTATCCGATTATTTGGATCCCAGAACCATTACAAGTTCTTCTGAAGAAATTCTTCTACAAAAGTGTAAACGCTGTAAAAAGAAATATTCTAAAATTATAGAGCCTTCTATAGAAATTGAATATAATCATCTTTTACCCCTTGTAAAAAACGATATTAAATAATAATAGGGATATTTTGGAACGCTTATTTGACACTTCGTAGTGGCTGTGGTAATTACTACGTCTGCGCAATAGCTAAACGTCATTCCGTAGTGGTAATTAACCACTACCACTACTACGACTCCATTTCGTTGTGGTTGTGGTTATTTTTCTGGTTAATTTAAAAAAAATTTTGCTTAATTAATTTTAAAAATAATAAAATATTACACATATAAAACACTTATTTTGTAAATTTAATTCAAATTGTTTATTTTTTCTCATCTCTAAATTTTTTTACAAGTGATAGGTTTTAATGTGTTCCGAAAACTCTAGTAAAATCGATGAGTGGTAATGGTAGTGGTTGTTAAACACTACCACAGCGGCTGTCAAAGTTGTCCAAATTTTAAGCGTTTCAAAATATCCCTAATATGTCGTATAGCGATTTTTTTGAGATATTTATTAAACATTACGGAGTTCTAATATTTAACGCATTTTTATTGTTTTTAACATTACCGCTAACAGTGGCAACTCTTGAGAGGACGTTAAGTAAATTAAAACTATTTAAAGATTACTGATAAGATCACATATGGGTCAAAATATTGAAACGAGATTGCACTTAACGCCTCTAATAAAAGAATTTGCCAAAGAAAAAGCGAGAAAAGGGACTTTCAAATTATTGACCCCTCAAGACTTGACACAGATAAATCACTAGTTGACAAATAGTTAAGTATTCGAAAGTGGCCTGTTGTATGATTATTTCTGTCATTCCCAATCAAGCAATCTGAGAAACAAACAGTTGCTTATCATTAACAACCATATCAACAAAGTCATAATTACAAATAATGTTGCGTGTTACCCTGGATTTATAAACTGGACTATATCGGCGAACGACGACGTTGTCGGCAGCGGTGTCGGTGTGGTTAAGCTTTCCATTCATAAACTGGTCGACGACGCAGAATCAGACAGAGATAGGGACAAAAAAAAAGAGGACAATTGTACCTAACCTAAAATTGGTTTTCAATCAGTGTTTGTTTTTTTTTTAATTTTTTTGGAAAAAAGAGAAAATATGGATACTGAAACCCAGATGTTAGGTTTAATGAGTGTTTTTTTGTGTTTATCCATGGCTTACATGCTAAAAAAGAAAAAAGAAGATTTAAAACCAGCCCTATTAACAGAGAAAGAATTAAAAAAAGAACAAAAATAGCAGAAAACCGTTTAAATAATTACCAAAAAAAGTAACCAAAGTACTTACCTTCATCATCCTCTATTTTACTCACAAAATCCAAAACAAATCGGAAAAAAAATAGAAAAAATTTATTGAAAAACAAACCAAAAACAAACAAAGCCCTTGTCAAAATGAAACGTCAAAACAGGCGGCGCCATAGTATGATATCACGTGGTAAAAACCGCGACCTTTCATTGGTCGAATATCTGAACGCGCTCTCGACGTTGTCGGCGAAGATAAAGTTGGTTCATCTCGGCCTACCGATACCGTCGTACCGATAACGGCAAAAACTTTATGAATGGTATGATGACATTTCCATTGTTGATCTTCTAGCGATAACAGTAACGTCACCGTTCGCCGATATAGTTCAGTTTATAAATCCAGGGTAAGTCGCTATATTTACCGTTTTTCTTGTAAAATATTATGGAATTTGAATAAAAAGTAATCCCTAGAGATATACTGGAGGCCGCTGAAGAGGCAAAGACGAATCTTTTGCCGGCCAAATCAAGAAAACTATACGAAAAAACCTATAAAGATTATGTTTTGTGGTCTACTGGTAAAAACATTCCGGAAAGCAACCTAATCGTAAAAGAAGACGCCTTACTTGCATACTTCAACGAAAAAGTGAAACAACACACAACAACAACAACACGTCTTCCCTATGGAGTTATTATAGTTAGTTATTATTTTTCTACTATAGGTAATTTTTTCGTCTACATATTTAAGAAAAGAGTATTACAAAAAAACTATAGAATTACTGCTTTTCATAAATAATTAAAAAAAGGCCCTAAATTTAACACATGCGGGCCTTAAAATAAGTTAAGTACTGTTTTAACGCCCACTGGCGTAAAAGTACTGTTTTAACGCCTACGGGCCTTAAACTGCTTTATTACGCCCTAAAATGCGGGCGTTAAAGTGCACTTTAATGCCCGGTTGTGCATAAAATAAATAACAATATTATACAGGGTCGATTCTTTAAATGGAACGGTGCTTCTCTGGCGACTTTATGGAAAAGGTTTTAAAAAAAGCTAAAAACTAATCTTAATGATTTTTTACGTACTTTCCGTCCATGATAAAGAAACTTTTATGCACTTTAGGGATTAAAAGTGCACTTTTAATGCCTCTTTTAGGGATAAAAGGGACACTTTTAATCCCTCAGGGATTAATAATAATTTTAATTCCTGGGAATTTAAAGTAAATTTTTCCAACTTAAACAATAATTTTATTGAAATTTTATTTATTTGCTAAAATGTATGAACGAAAAAATAATTAGTCTGTCTCTTTAGAAATGCCGTGAGTTTACTATATTTGCTGATGTCGACTTTTGCTTTAAATATTATCGTGGCTTTGATCATGGAATATTGGCTCCATACAGAAGATGCCTTGAGATTCTTAGACTTCTGTAGGAAGTATGCCAGGAGCACCTTTTCATCCGTCAAATTCTCTGCATGCTGTTCAGCGCACCATTTTCGAAACTGTTTCTTGTAAACCTCGCGAGATTTTTGTGGAAGAAGGCTAGCGATGGCCTCTTCCGCAGACTATTCAATTTTCATTTTCAAAAAAATGCTGTACGATTTTTCTGGACTCACCGTTTGGTGACGCCGTTTGATAACAACAACTGACTGACATAGCAACACTTCCATGGCACAATATATTTTGAGTGAATCCATCATGCCAACAACAATCAATTACAACTAACAGTAATACGAGCTGTCAATCTTGAAACTAGAGTACCGTTAAGTGGTCTACTGTAAGTTTTGTGATTTTTTTGTTTTTAGTTTCTCGCATTCTAAAGTGCATAAAATAGTATATAAATCTCGTGACTAAAGTGTATTTTAATCCCTTGGTGAATTGTACAAACCTTTCGCCGCGAGATTAGGAGAGGCACTTTAGTCCCTAGGTTTATAATGTACTATTGGGACCCCAACTGGAGGCCCAGGGCCCACCAATTTACCACTTGTGGCATTTTTTCGAAAAGCTTGTTAAAAAAGAAATTTAACGCACTAGTTTTTTTGACAAGTGTCAAACAATGTGTCAAAAAATTTTTAAAATTTATTTTTTTGTCAATTGTTTTAGCTTTAAAATAAACTACATATTTCTTTATTTACGAGGCGGAATAAGGAAAATACCACACGAAAACATAATTGACGGCCCATTTGGGGGCCCTCTTTGAAGGCCCAGGGCCTACCAATATTTTTTTTCGTGAGAAAATACCACTTGTGGTACCTTTTTGGAAAGCTTGTTAAAAAAGAAATTTGATTAAATAACTTTGTTTGACATCTGTCAACCCATGTGTTAAAAATTTTAAAAAATCTATTTTTTGTCGTTAAGGATGGTTAATTGAAAAAGAAAATCGACGTGTGTTTTGTATCTCTTTATTTTTTTATCTAATATCTAGTAAATTTAAAAAAAGGTAATTAGGCCGCGCCCCCAAACAGGGCGCCAATAATATCTTTGTGTGGTAGTTTATTTATTCCGCTTAGTAAATAAAAAAATATATCGTTTATTTTGAAGGTAAAACAATTGACAGAAAACAGATTTTTTAAAATTTAACACATGGGTTAACAGATGTCAAAAAAAGTTATTTAATCGAATTTATTTCTTAACAAGCTTTCCAAAAAGGTGCCACAAGTGGTACCTCCTCATGAAAAAAATATTGGTAGGCACTGAGACTTCAGTAAGGGGCCCCCAAATAGGCCGCCAATGATGTCCTTAGGTGGTATTTTCTTTATTCCGCTTACTAAATAGAGAAATCTGTAGTTTATTTTGAAGCTAAAACAACTGACAAGAAAATAATTTTTTTAAATTTTTTGACACATTGGTTAATAGATGTCAAAAAAAACTAGTGCGTTAAATTTATTTTTTAACAAGATTCCAAAAAGGTGCCCAAAGTGGTAGCTTCTTATTTAAAAAAAAAATAGTTGGTGGGCCCTGGGCCCTGGAAGGTTCTAATTAGAGCGGGAACATTCCCAACTAATTTGAACCTCAAGAAAACGTTCCAGGAACGTTGTGTGTGGTTAGGTGTGTTGGAAACAGTATTTTATGTTCGAGTGCAAAATAGATATTTTCCTAACTTGTCTGAAAAGTTAATCTTAATATTTTTTTTACGACTACCTGAAGAGAAAAAAAATAATCCTAGTGCAGGAAAAACATTTTCACGCACACTGATGAGTGTGAGAAAGTGCAAAAGTGTGCGCAAAATAGTAGTTTTCACAACTAGTGGCTAAAATAGTGCGTTTTTTTTGGTTTAGCCAGCAGTTGTAAATACTATTTTTTTTAATACCTTTATAAAAAAATCCAAGAAAAAAGGAAAATACTTTTAAACATCTCGAACGAAGAGCACTTCTCACAACACACTATCTTTACATTATAAATCAAGGCGGCTGGTAAATAAATTAACAATGGTTTCCATAGCGATGTGCCTTTTTACTCGGTGACGTTCATTGTTGCGACATTTCAATCTTTGACAGTTTGATATTTTGACGATCTTTTTAAATGATTTTTTCGTAAATACTGGGTGAGAACTGGCGGAAATGGCTTAATTTTTAGGCATGAATAATTATATTTTTTCAATATTACTATTTTCCGCTATTTCTCTTTAATTTTCGGTAAAAAACGGACAGAAATCTTTTTTTGCACCCGTAATCAAAAATAGTACATTATAAAACTACCATTCGCTAATGGATTAAACGACACTTTAGTACCGAGGTTTATATACTATTTTATGCACTTTAAGAAAAGATATTTCTTAAAATTACGTTATTTCTACGCCAAATGGTTCCTCAACTACAAGAAAGGGTGTTAAGAATGAAATCTTGGCCAAGAGCAAGTGCTGTTTGGCTTGACTTGCCAGAAATTTAATTCTAATTTTCCAGGGATTAGTTTTTTTTTAATCCCTGAGGGATTAACTTTACTTCTAATCCCTAAGCTGAGGGATTAAATTTATTTTTAAACCCTACGGGATTAAATTTTCTTTAAATCCCTTAAAGATTAAAATTGTCACTTTAGTCCCTAAAAAAGAGGGATTAAAAGTATCTATTTAATCCCTGAAGTGCATAAAATGTTTTTTGCATCAGTAACCAAAAAAGCGATGCTTTAGTTATCTGCAGACGGTTACTAAAATCATGTTTTTGATGAAGGTATAAAAAAAAACTTGTTTTGCATAATTGTGGACAGTTATTTAAATCGGGATTCTGATGAAAGTATAAAAAAATAGTAGTTTTAGCAACTAGTAGCTAAAATAGTGCTTTTTTTTACAAGCGTTGTTTTAAATAACGAGCGCAGCAAGGTATATAAAAACGCGAGTAAAAAAAGCACAGTTTAGCCGCGAGTTGTTAGTACTATTTTTTTTAATACCTTTAATAAAAAATCCAACAAAAACAGGAGTGTACTTTTAAAAATCTCGAACGAAGAGAATTTCTAGCAACACACCATCTTTACACTATAAATCAAGGCGGCTGGGAAATCAAATAACAATCGTTTCCATAGCGATGTGTCTTTTTACTCGGTGACGTTCATTGTTGCGACATTTTAATCTTTGACAATTTGAAATTTTGACGAAATTTTTAAATGATTTTTTCGTAAATACTTGGTAAAAACTGGCGGAAATGGCTTAATTCTTAGGGAAGAATAATTAGATTTTTTCAATATTACTATTTTCCGCGATTTCTTTTTAACTTTGAGTAAAAAACGTACAGAAATCTTTTTTTGCAGCCGTGATCAAAAAAAAATTTTTTTTTGCATCTGTAACCAAAAAAGCCATGCTTTAGTTATCTGCAGACAGTTACTAAAATCATGTTTTTGATGAAGGTATTAAAAAAATATATTATGTTTTGCCTCGTGTTCTGCCCAAAAATACCACCGTAGGCATAATTTTTAAAAATTACAATACCTATGTCCCTAAATTGATACAAAAAATAGCTCATCTTGCAAATATTTTACCTCTGCCAATAATATATAAAAATTTGCCCGAATTTTAATACAAATACTGTCAGTCACTACCCCAATTAAATTGCGTTTATTAGTTTTTCTAGTTAGAAGTTAGAACAAGCACACCCTACAAATTGTCCTCCTACAGAGCTCTATACCAGCTCTTCAACTAATTAACAACATTTAAGTACAGATTACCAAAAACCAATCTTCCGCAATAAATTCCTCTAAAACTGTTGGCTCTTGTCGTTCCCGCCCTTCCTATGGGACCGCCCTTCGCACGCGTTTTCTTCACGTTATTATAATTCTATAAATGAAATTATGTGCGCGATTTTGAATACTTTATAAAACTCTTGCTCGAGAGCAAATTCAGAAAAGAATGGCTCTATATTAATTTTTTAATACTATTTAATTTTTCTAAGAAATATAAATTTCTATTAATTGTGAGTGCAATTTAAATGCATTAATACTAATGTCCATTTGCACTGCAGAGTTTAAACCAGATTTAAATTTAAGACGTCGATTTTATTTGCACCGAATTTAAGGCTAGTTTTTCCGCAGATTATAAGTCAAAAAAAGTACAACTGGCAACGCCTTGTTCTTTAATTTTTTGATCTTTTGCCAGGGTGCATCAGAATTTTTTCTTTATGCTTAATAAAAATATCTGAAGGATTTTTTAATATTCTCAACTATTTTTTCTTCAAAATAAAAGCTCTGGTGCTGTCATCTATCCCAAAAGCCTCAAAATAATTTCAGTTTAGAACAAACCCCATTTACAAAAAAAAATAAGGAAATACTCTACAATTTTCTCTGGATTACATTTTTCCTTTCTATATTTCCTTGCTCTAACGAAAATAAAAACTAAGTTTCCTTTTTTCTAAAAGCCTGTGCACTCCGGAAAAGAAAACCGATCAATCAGAGGTTATGTTTATCTCTCAAAAATGTGTTTTCAAAAACAGTGTTCTAAAACAAATATGAAACCACTCCGCTTGTGCGGTCGCCCGCCGAAAAAGGCCTAGCGCTACGCGGGCATTACCCCGAGTCTATTAAAGAACCAAGATAACTTTACTGGCTCACTGGGATTACCAGGAATTCCCATAGAAACATTTGGCGCCCGTAACCCCACATAATTTTGTTTCTATTTTGATTAAACCATTTTTATTAATTTAAATTATTGCAGCATAGTTATGTGCAAGTGTACTAGTGAAATCTTGAAGTGCAAAGGATAGATTTTAGATCCCAACCTCAGTTTCAAAAATATACAGATACTTGAGTACAAACAAAACAGGTCAGTAAAGTTTCATTTAGAGGTTGGAAAGACTCTTGCCAGTCGTTGACGCTCCTGTTTAAAATAGAATACGATTATTTCGTCTAGCGCCAGTAGCCGATATTTAAATCTGCATGCTTTTAAGTTAACCTGTTGTCAGTATAGCCGAACGGCGAGGTTGCTGTTATCGGTGGTAGATCAATTATTGAAATGCCATCATACGATTTATAAACTTTTTTGCGATAACCACACACACTTTACGAAAAAAGTAAAAGTAAAAAATACTTATGGGCTTTACGGCGCAGAACGCAAAAAGTCAAAATAAGTAACCTAACCCCAAATTTTTGACCCGGTGCTAAAAAAATCTCTGATGTCCCACTGTGGATAAATATAAATAAAGTATCCGCGTTGCCAAGGAAAACCAATTAAATGACGTGAAATTTTGAAAAAAAAATCAGGTGGATATAGTTAAATTGATTTACCGTACAGTGTTGCTAAAAACAATTCCCTAGATTATAACGACGACCTTAAGGTTCTTTAAACTCGGTTTGGTTAAAAGCTCATTCGGCAAGGCTTAAAAATTATTAAATCCAGATTTAGCATAAAAATTGATTTCTATTGGTCAGATTTTTGACGGAAAATATCAAATATAATCAGCTGTTGTTTTGTTTTCATATTTTTTAAGTGCGTTGGTGAATACAATGAATTTTAAAAAAGAAGTGCCCAACGATCTGTCACGATTATGTGCAACGATCTGTCACGATTATGTGTTGTGGAGGGCAAACAAACGGTTTTCCAAGGCAGTGGCTAAAGTTACAATAGCCGTATCTAGAGTTACGACAGTCGTTTTTGGGGTTGAGTTACTTTTTCTGTGTTATGTAGGGTTTACTGGTATTGTGTTTCTGTGGGATGCGGTTGGTTTTCTTGTGAAAATGTAAAAAACGGGTTTTCCGCGACTGTCGTAATTTTAGCCACGGTATAATTCAAAGTGAAAATACTTATTTTATACCTTCATCAAAAACATGATTTTAGTAACTGTCTGCAGATAACTAAAGCATGGCTTTTTTGGTTACCGATGCGGAAAATAGTAATAGTAAAAAAATCTAATTATTCTTGTCTAAAAATTAAGCCATTTCCGCCAGTTTTCACCAAGTATTTACGAAAATATCATTTAAAAACATCGTCAAAATATCAAACTGTCAAAGATTAAAATGTCCCAACAATGAACGTCACCGAGTAAAATAGCACATCGCTATGGAACGATTGTTATTTCATTGACCAGCCGCCTTGTTTTATAGTGTAAAGATGGTGTGTTGCGTGAAGTGCTCTCCGTTCGAGATTTTTTAAAGTATATTTCTGTTTTTCTTGGATTTCTTGATAAAGGTATTAAAAAAAATAGTGTTAACAACTCGCGGCTTAACTGTGCATTTTTTTACTCGCGTTTTTAAATACCTCGCTGCGCTCGTTATTTAAACCAATGCTTACCAAAAAAGCACTATTTTAGCCACTAGCTGTTAAAACTACTATTTTATTGTAGTTTGTTGTTTTTGGAAAGTGGTTAAAAGCAGTTTTTTCGCTAATTTTTGGAAGAGTTCCAAAAAACCGGTTAAAAAAACGGTATTTGCGCAAAGGACCTGTGTTTTTTTTGTTGTTTTTTTGTATTTATTTTGTTTTTTATAGATTTGTAAGAAATAAAATACTAAAAGTCGCTTATTGCAAATGTAAATGAAAAAATACAAGAGTTATTTCTTTTCACCATAAATGAGCTTTCAGTTTAGGCGGATAACCATGCATTCACAGCAGTTTTCAGTGTTGCCAGAGTGTCTGCCTCTTAAAGTTAAATCTGACCTGGTGCAAAGAAATTTTCTTAAATCCGTATTCAAAATTAAATTAGGATTTAGCCAAATCTAGATTTAAGGAATTTTCGGTGCAACTGTTACAGAATACTCGGTTAGATACTTCCTTCTATACCCATGCAACAAAAGTTTGATTTAAAAAAAGGTGATTGCTGTTCCAAAAAATCTCACAATTTTTATAAACCTACACCTACTTTTTTTCTAATGATCTTAAGACGTTTGTTTTTTTTTTAATTAGATTTTTATTGATCAGTCACTCCCCCTCCCCCCAAGTCATTTTTCTGTTTACGCCGCTGCCTTGTAGAGGATGATTCACCATATTTTTCACTTCCGTTAACCTCCCTTATTTTTTGATCTGGAAAAAAGTTTTATGTACAGAAGTTGCATAATTTTTGTAAACTTTCAAACGAAGTCCAAAAATTAGCGGCAGTTATAGGAACTGCCAAATTTTTACATTAGCTCATTTATTTTAATTAGAACATCCTATATATTTTTTGAAATTTAGAATGGCCTCTTTTTCTGGATTTCAAAAATTTATAATATATTGGATTTATTTTGGATGGTTCTCGAGTGAAAGAAAAACTACCTTTCCATAACAGTAATGTGTTAAACGAAGAACCACCTAAACTATGTTTACTTTTCTAACTCATTGTACTTATAAGAAAGTATTTTTGTTTTTACTCGAGAACTGCAGAAAGGCCATTCTAAATTTAAAGAAATACACAGGTTGTACTATTTAAAATAAGGAAGGTAATGTCAAAATTTGACAGTTGCCATGACATTTTACAGGGTAGAGGGGGTGGAAAATATAGTGACTCACCTTGTACTACAGTAAGGAAGTTTAAAATAACAAATACGACCCTCTTTTTAGAAACATTTTGTAAGGTTTAAAATTTTGACAACCATAACAGCTGTTATGGTTATTTTTCGTTATAGTAATTAACGACAATCACAAAATCATACCAATCGAAATAGTAGTTTTCACAACTAGTGGCTAAAATAGTGCTTTCTTTTACAAGCGTTGCTTTAGATAACGAGCGCAGTGAGGTAGTTAAAAACGCGAGTTAAAAAAAACACCGTTTAACCGCGAGTTGTTAACACTACTCTTTTTAATACCTTTATCAAAAAATCCAAGAAAAATAGGAAAATACTTTTAAAAATCTTGAACCAGGAGCATTTCTCGCAACACACCATCTTTACACTATAAATCAAGGCGGCTGGTAAATGAAATAACAATGGTTCATTGTTGCGATCTCAGACTAATAACTATCTGAGGTTGCGACATTTTAGTATTTGACAGTATGATATTTTGACAAAGTTTTTAAACGATTTTGTCGTAAATACTGGGTGAAAACTGGCGGAAATAGCTTAATCTTTAGGCAAGAATAATTAGATTTCTTCAGTCCTACTTTTTTCCCTATTTGTCTGTAATTTTGGGTAAAAAACGGACAGAATTTTGTTTTGCACCCGTGATCGAAAAAAATAAAAATAAAATTTGCATCGGTAACCAAAAAGCCATGCTTTAGTTATCTGCAGGCACTTAATAAAATCATATTTTTGATGAAGGTATAAAAAAAGGGTTTTTGGAATGCAGAAGACTACTGATCAGAAAAAATTTATAAATCGAGCTTTGAGATATTTTTTTTATCTTGTCTTTTTGTAGTTAACAAACAGTAACCTCAAAAGCAGACCAACCGCCTAGGTCACACAAAATTTTTAGCGATTATTCGCATTTTGAACATGATTTAAGCTTTTAATATTTCCCTGAAGTATTTTGAGGTTAGTTTTTGCCAATTTGACTTCTTTGTTTGCTTTATTAAAGTCAATAAGTTTAGAGCAAAATAATATAATTAAAATAAAGGGTTATATACCTACTTTTTGCAGGAAAATATTGGAAGTAATGCTTATTATTGGTATCATCAGTCAGTTCGATACGATACTCGTTGTTGTTAAAAGCGGTATTGAAGTTGGGCAGTTCGAACGAAAAAAAGTTCGATTCGATAGGAACGAAATTACGGAGATGGTTATGGTTAATAACCAAAACACCATAACGACATGACATTTGCTTACTGCGCAAACTCACTAATAACCCCAACTGTAATAAATTGTCAATCAACTGCTATGTTTTCACGTGGAACTGAATACATTTTTAATACGAATCACTTTTTGGTTTTCATGAAGCAATTTGGATGGGAAGCGACTGCCGAGATAATAACCAAGACAGCTGACAAGATATTTGGAAGGAGTAAACAGAAGAGGGCAAAAACATGGTATGACGAGGAATGTCGGAAACAACTGGAAAAGAGACAAACAGTAAGAACGACTTGGATACAACTGCAAACAGACCAAAGTAAAAAGGAATATGACGACTGCCGAAAGGAAACAAGAAAAATAATACGCACAAAGAAAAGAAACTACGAGCAACAAAAATATGAAAATATGGAGAGAGACCGGCCCAAACCAGGCTCCAGGGAATTCTATAAAGCAATCTCCTCTGAGAAAAGAGGGCATAGAACCAATTCCATCCAGACACTGAGAGACAACCAAGGCCGCATGATAATCGACGGTAGAGAAATAACTGAAGAATGGAAAAAGTATTTTAGAGACCTCCTAAACATCATATAGGAAGAACAACACAAAGAAGAGATCTATATCACAGCGGATATGCCCGTCAAAAATCCCTCCTTTGAAGAAACCCAAAGAGCCTTAAATAAGCTTAAAAATCACAAAGCGCCGGGCACGGACGGGATACCAGCAGAACTTCTGAAATATGGGGGAGACGCACTACATCGCCAAATCCACCAGCTAATAACGCACATATGGTTAGAAGAAAGGACACCAGCACGATGGAAGGAAAACATAATAGTGCCCATCCACAAAAAAGGGGACAAAACAAAATGCGCGAATTATAGAGGAATCTCACTCCTAAACACGGCATATAAAACCCTCTCAAACATCATTCTTAGTAGACTAATCCCTTATGCTGAAAATGTTCTAGGCGAATATCAAGCCGGGTTTAGGGCAAACAGATCAACAATAGATCAACTATTCACGCTGAGACAACTTCTAGAAAAGGGATGGGAGTATAACAGACCCATACACAATCTTTTCATAGACTTTCGACAGGCATATGATAGCGTAGAAAGAAGCCAAGTATGGAATGCCATGGCGGAGTTCTCAATACCAAAGAAACTCATTCGGATGACCAAAGTCTGTATGGAGGGTGGAATATCTAAAGTGCGTGTAAATAATAAACTCTCTAGCAGCTTTGAAATCAACAGTGGACTTAAACAGGGCGATGCGTTATCTCCACTACTTTTTAACCTTGTATTGGAGAAGCCATGAGGTCGGCCGAAATAAAAACAGAATTGCTATCGGCTCAAGGTCCCAAGCTGCTACTCGCATATGCGGACGACATAGATCTCGTTGGAGACTCCACCCTATCCACGAAAGACATTTTCAACAAGGTGGACGGAGCAACAAGTAAAGTAGGGCTGAAGATCAATGAAGAGAAGACGAAATATATGTGTATAAATAGAACGACACGAAGAGACAGAATAGGGCAAAATGTGACGATCAACACCTTTAATTTCGAAAGAGTATAACGTTTTAAGTATCTGGGGGCCGTAATCACAGCGGACAACGATGTTACCGAAGAAATAAAAAACAGAATCCAATCTGCAAACCGCTGTCTGTTTGCACTGAATAAGCTCATAAAATCAAAAAATCTCACAAGAAGTTCAAAGATCAAAACCTATAAATCCATCGTCAGACCTGTAATAACGTACGGATGCGAAACGTGGACCATGACCAAAGCAAACGAAGAAAAGCTAAGGCGCTTTGAACGAAAAATACTTAGAAAAATTTTCGGACCTCACCATGACATCACCACAAACCAGTATAAGATCAGAACCAATATCGAATTAAAAGCACTCTACAACGACGCCGATATTGTCCAAGAAATTAAATCACAGCGACTAAGATGGGCAGGCCACGTGCACAGACTGCATAACGAAAGACTTGTAAAACTGGTATGGGAGGAGATTCCCACAGGCAAAAGACCACTCGGACGTCCCAAAATGCGATGGAAAGATAACATCCAAGCAGATCTCCGGAAAATGAACATTTCATTTGACCCTAGGTTGATGGAAGACCGAACAAATTGGAAAAAAGTCGTACAGTCAGCCAAGACCCACCCAGGGTTGTAGCGCTACAAGAACAGAATTTGGACGCGTTTTGAACATAGTTTGACTCTTTGACATTTGCCTGATGTATTTTAAGGTTAGTTTTTGCCAATTTTACTTCTTTTTGCTTGCTTTTTTAAAGCCAATTATTTTAAAGCACAATAATATAATTAAAATAAAGGTATATACCTACTTTTTGCACAAATATTGGACATATTAACAGGTTATTTTTGGTATCATCAGTCAGTTGCATATGCAGTTGGTTCCCTATACGATCCCAAAAAAAGCGGTATTAAACTTGAGCAGGACCAACAAAAAAAAGTTGGATTCGCCGCGTTTTCATGGAAGGTTTAACATTGAATCGTATTAAAAACGTACTCTCAATAAGTATTGTCAATCTGTCTTTGTGGCCTATACATGCAAACGATCTGTGCGAACTCCAATGTAATCATTATTGTGATTTACCCTTCATATCTTTCGCATTAAAGAGCTATCAAAACACATTTTCATTGAGAAGTGGTCAGGGTGCGAGATCTCAGGTGTGCTCATAATATTAAATACTTTAGTGAGGGTGAGGTGAGATGTGTTTATAAAATTAGTTTAGTTAAGTGACTTTACTCTATATATGATCAAGTAAGTATGCTCATTTAAAATTTTTGTTTATTTAATAAATTTTTGACAAAATTATATTCTTTCAGATACGCTACCTACTGGGCTACGGAGGTCTCGTTTTAAATGCGATGCAGGCAAAAATTTTGGAAAAATTATTAAAGTTTGTAACAATCATATTGATGGCATAGAACCACAGGCAACATTATAACTTTTGATCTTTTTTATGAAATAAGTTTTTTTTTTAATTTAAACTAAAACTGTACAAAAAAAATAAAAAATAATTTTTATTTTTATATATAAAATGCAACATTTTTGAATTGAATTTGCACTTTTATTAAAAATTTTCACCTGCGGCGCATTTATTACATCATTTTGGCAACAATATAGTTTAATTTAGGTAATTTCTTGTCAACAGTAGTTTCAAAAATTTGTAAAAAAGTTAATTTTTGGAATAATTTTCTTAAAATTTCTGCCTGCGGTGCATTTAATATTGATGGAACTCAAAACCTACAACAAATCTTCCCCCCATTTGAAATCGGCTGTATCAGCCTGTAAGAAACTTGTTAAAAAATATTCACTCAATTTTTTTAATGAATTATTTATACGAAACCCCCCCCCCCATCCCTTTTAATCACTGGCGGTACGCTACTGATATACTTTAAATTGGTAAGATATCCATGCCAAACTTGAACAGTGCCCAAATTTTAATTAGCGCCCATCGCATTTATTATGGTATGGGTTATTTTATTTTCAACTTTTGAGTGTCTTCTAAAAAATCTTGTTATTAAAACAACATTTTTTTAAATTTCGATAACTAAAATAATTTCACTGATTCTAATAGCAACTATATTTTTCAATTGGAAAACAAAAAGTTTTTAATATCGGTACCTAATATTTTTGACAATTTTTTTTTATTCAGTAAAAATGCGTCTCAAAAATTTTCTTTTGCTTTACTCTATTGTATTTCAAAATGTTGGATATTAGCTACTTTTATTTTAGAAGTATCAGCGTATTTTTCACACTTTGACGTGTTTTTTGGAAAATTGTACCATAAATTAAAAAAATCAAGTCAAAATTTTACTGAAATTTGACGAAGAGTTATGATGCTCGATGCTTATTAGATAAGAGAAGAATAAGGCTTTTTAGTAGTTATATTTTTATTTTTTTAAATTTATTGGTTATGCATAAAAAACGAATGTGAATAAAAACCGTTTTTTTTTTAAATTAGTCCGCCGTCTTAAATTACAAAATCGAGGGCAAAATTTATATTGGTTATAAAACTACATGTATTACCCATCAAATGGATTACATTTTGTTAAAATCAGATGGGTAGTTAAAAAGTTATTTAAAAATATATTTTGTGTCCATCTTCATTTTCAGGCAACAATAAATAACTATATTTTCTCGTCTAAAAAAAAATATGATGGCGCCAATGACCAAAATCAAACCAACGTTGCCGTCAAATCCCAAAGACTTTTTCCGAAAAATATACGGCGATTTGGATAAAAACCGTGACACCGACATAGAAAAAGATAACGTTACCCAACCCAAAGAGAAATTACAGGCCGACCAAAGTATAAAATGTAATCAATTAATGTATAATGTTATTAATAATGAAACAGATAAACTATCATGTGAAATTAAAGACAAGAATATCACACACGACGAAAGGCATTGTTTAAACTGTAAACGAGATGAAGCCAAAAGCCAAGAAGAAGAGACAATCAGAAGAATACGTGCAGATGACATTAGAAGACAGTATTACGAACCCATAGTTCCTGTACCACTTTTGGCCAGTGCTTTACCAATTTTCATTCCTGCTGAAACACAGTTTGCGGCTGCAGCAGCGGCTGGACTGTCTGCTTTTTGTAAGTAGTGGTAGTAGTAGTAGTACTGGTAGGCGTAGTAATTGGCAATGGAGTCTCTTTTTGGCTTACCCACTAAAATCAATAAAATTGTGCAAATCCTGGCTAACACGTTTTGGTCAAAAAAAATTGAAAAAAGTGCTCAGGGTGCTCAACAAAATTTTAATGTCGAAAATCCTGACTCCCCTAACTTTTGCTTACCAAGCAAAAAATCCTGACGACTCTTTTTGTGTATGTTTGGTTAAAAGACCATAATTACCTTTCTTTCTAACAATCCTGTTTTTGCTAACTTCAAAGATTTTGATAATCCAAGTAATGCATTTTTAGTACTTTAATTATTCTGACTCTAACTATCCTGATTATACGCTGACTTTTTTATCTACATTGACTTTTCCTCACTGGCGAGCGCAAAAAACAAATTGAAATTTGTGTTTTCGAAAAATGAACCGCGACCCCTTCAGCCCAACCTAGCCAGATAGTCCCAGACAGTAAGCGAAGTTACGTACCAGGTACGTACCTCGTAACTAACCCTCAGACGAAGAGTACATAGTAAGTAAGTACCGTGTACGTACATTTGTGAACTTCGTAAGTATATCTTGCGGTGGATTAATAAAAGACGTGAAATGGACGTAAAATGTACGATATACGTACAGGAGACGTTTTTGATACGTACCTTGGATGACCTAGGATGAAACTAAATAACACTTTTTGAAGCCCGAAAACACCTCAGTACTCCTCACTTCTAGTTGACCCCGTGGGAAAGAATTCATAAAATATTAAATATTTTAAGAGAATGAAAAATACTTATACGAAAGTTTGCGTTAGAAGTGAGAAAAATGTTACAACTTATTAATGTAGTAAATACGTACAAAAAAGACCTAAAAATAAAGTAAAAATACTTTTTTGCTTTACCTACATTTTACCTGGTCCTGGGACATAAAGACGTAAAATGGATGTAAAATGTACATCCCTGGGACGAATGATGCTGTCTAGGGTAGGTATAACTTTCGGAACAGGAGTCACCGAATGATGCTGGTCCATCCTTCAGCGAAACAGAGATCCATCCTTGACTAATGACATTTACTTCACCTCCACGTGCTGTATATCATTTACTACATTTTCACGTGGAACAAAATACGTTTTCAATTCAATTCACTTTCAAACCTTCCGTGAAAACGCAGTGAATCGAAATTTTTTTCGTTGGCCCTGCCCAAGTTTAATACCGCTTTTTTCGGGATTGTATCGGATCCAACTGCATGGCAAATGGCTATCGTATTGAACTGACTGATGACACCAATAATAAGCTGTTGCACTTTGAATATTCTCGCAAAAAGTCGTAGATGGAGAGGTGGTGGCAATTGAGGTGTATGATTTCATCCACATTATAGCTAGTATAAAACTGTAGTTTACATCCGTACAAATTAAGTAAAAATATTATGATGCTCAGGTGGTGGGGCTTTTTTTAAAGGGAGTTCCTAAAACTTGCAAAAAATAATAGCTCCATGAAGTCATTTCATCTCTTTTCTGATTAGTGCTTCTGTGTTAAGGGCCATATACCAAAAAAATATATTGCACACCCCTAGGTGGGGGCTCTTTTTACAGAAAGGCCTCAAAACTTGTAAAAAATAATAGCTATATGAAGTCATTTCATATCTTTTCTAATTAGCGCTAATATGTTAAGGGCCACTTCAAAATATCAAAAAAAAGTATTGCCCCTCTCTCTAAGGGGGCCTCAAAAGTTGCAAAAAATAATTTCTATATAAATCAATTTCATCTCTTTTCTGATTAGTGCTATTATGGGCCACACCAAGATAACAAAAAAAATATTAGACACGTCTGGGTGGGGGCGCTTTTTACAAAGAGGTCCCAAAAGTTTTGACGCCTCCCTGTAAAAAACACCCCCACCCTGAGGGGTGCAACATTTGTTTTGCTATCTTGGTGCGGCCGTTAACATAATAGCACTAATCAGAAAAGAGATGAAATGAGTTCATATATAAATTATTTTTTGCAAGTTTTGGATCCGCCTTGTAAAAAACGCCCTCACCTGCAGGTGTGCAATGATTTTCTTTATTATATTGGTGGGGCCCTTAACACAATATCACTAATCAGAAAAAAGATAAAATGACTTCATAGAGCTATTATTTTTTGCAAGTTTTGGGGACCTCCCTGTAAAAAAAGCCCTCACCTCGAGGCGAGCCATATTTTTTTTTGTTATCTCGGTGAGGACCTTAACATAATAATTAATTATAAAATGGATGAAATGACTTTTTGATGTATCATAAATATTTGGAAAAATATTAACTAATACTCGTAAACGCCCCGCCATAGGCGAGTACCGTTTGGTTTTTTTTTAAGTCCTGAGGTTTTTTAATATAAATTGCAGATGGGATGAAACAAGTTCATATAGCTATTACTTTTTGCAAATTTCGGGGCTTCCCTATAGAAAAAGCCCCCACTAGATGTCTGAAAATATTTTTTATGTTATCTTTGGCGTGTCTTTCTCAAAACTATATAAACCTCAAATGGGATGAAATGATTAATTTTTTACTGCTAGCACCTCTCTATCTATCGGTAGACACCTTTAATTTAATTATATTCCCAGCAAACACAAATCGTCGGCACTGAATCGGGCCAATGTCGACAACGTCGGCAGTGTGTCGGCATCGGCGACTACACTCTGGCCTGATGTTGGTCAGATTGCGATTTTCAGTTTTCGATCAATAATCGGCAACTGACGGAGGTCCACATTACAACAGTCGACTTTATGCCGACACCACTTTAGGACCAACGATGGTCCGATTGAAACTTTGTTTAATCGGTCGATAATCGGCAACTGACGATGGCCCGATTTACTATAGTCGACTTTATGCCGAAGCCCACTTTATTTGCGTTAGGACCGACGACGGTTCGATTGGAACTTTGTTTAATCGGATGAAAATCGGCAACTGACGACGGCCCGATTTACTATAGTCGACATTATGCCAACGCAAACTTTATTTGCGTCAGGTCCGATGATGGTCCGATAGGAACTTTCTTTAATCGGTCAAGAATCGGCAACTGACGATGGCCCATTTTACTATATGGTCGACTTTATGCCGACGAGCACTTTATCTGCTTTAGGGCCGACGATGGTCCGATTGGAACTTTGTTTGATGGTCGATAATCGGCAATCGAGGATGGTCCGATTACGTCACCTTAAAATTTTTAAACTGCTTAATAGTTTCTTCCTAGTATATAGAGATGGCGCTAATGTCACTATGTTCCCTGTACAGTGGAAGATAATATTATATATATAACGAGCAAAGATATTTCAAAACTAGAATTCGGACTTGACAGGATGGTGGTACCTCTCTACAAGAATCACCGTTTCTGCCACTTAAACCAGCCCGACTGGTTAAGCACCCGCGAGCATTATCGAAACTTTGTAGTTTACCGCTGTCGGGCCGAGACGGGCTTGCCTACGTTAGACCGACCAAATTAAGCAGTTATGGGCGGATGGTCGGTACCATGTGGTCAAACTATATCGGACCTTAATCGTACGGCGACGGTATGCCGATATCAGCAAAAAGTAAAATTTACCATTGGTCCGACGACGGGCTACAGTCTAACGCTGCATCGGCAAACATACATTAGGCCTACATCGCAAAGCGGAAAAAAAATACTGCTGGTCCGATGTCGTAAATCGACGTCGTGCCGATGACGACAAATTCGGCAATCGACATCGAACCAACGAAGGCCCGAGGGAACCATGTTTGCTGGGATTATTGTTATTATATTATTAAAAAGCAAACAAAGGAGTGAAATTGACAAAAACTAACCTAAAAATACACCAGGCCAATATCGAAAGCTGAAATTAAAACCGAAAAGTCACTCGTATTGAAAACGTATTCAATTCCATTTGAAAACGTATAGTAATAATTTAGTCAGTTTTTTGGACGTTTATAATATAGCATAGAACAAAGCCTCCTCCAAAACGGTTTGAATTATAGATGGGACTACCCTGAAAATACATGATAGTTAAACTGTATAAATATTATCTCTTTAATGTTTTTTTTTCGGAGTTAATTTAAAAAATATGGGTTCGACTAGCTGCAAAGTGGGAGGAGGGGGGCGATTTTCCTTGTGACAATATAGTTCTGATGCCTCTCTCTCTAAATAACCAACTGCTTATCATTATTCAATTAGTATTTCGGACGTGTATAATACAGCATAGCAAGTATAATATCAATTAAATAGAAATCCCATCCCCCAAAACAGTTTGAATTAGGGATGGGTCTACCCTGAAAACACATGTTTGTCTCCCATCAAAACGTTTCGAATAGAAAATCTCTTTTCGCGATTCGGGCGCGTTCGCGCGTTCCTCGGTAATCACATCATAATAATATTTTATATTTTCATTGTTACGGCGCTAGAAGCTTACTTTGTGTTGATTCCGTGTGGTTGAAAAATGGAGAGTTTTGCAAAAATTTAAAAGTATTTCAATTCATCACATTAAAAAACATCCCATTTTTTATCATTATTTGAAAAAAAAGTACAAAGTTTTGATTCTAATCAGATTTTAGTTTGGATTTATTGCTTAATTGGTGCCCAAAAATATGCTCGGAGGGAAAAGTTTTGAGAAAAACATTTTTGTACACTTTTAGTAGTGGAGGAGTTGGGCCAGCGCAAATTGGATCAAATTTGGATAGGGATAAAGATAACATTATTTTTGAGGAATATTGTACTAAATTGAGGTTTTTTACATGCTAAAATTGCGGCCCATAATACAGATCCAATAAACATTACAAAAATAGTACTTTTTAAGCACTTGCTTTCCGAGCTGCCAATAACGGCATAAGTAGGAAGTACTTAGTTAGTATTGATTTGGAACAACGGTCTGCATCAGGCCATCATGTATATATTTAGTACAAAAAAAGTTGTACTTTTATTTTAATCTTTTCTTTTTACTTTTTTTATAATGGTAAAAGCATAACAGAGAAGTACCAAGTATAAAGCAGTTTTAAAAAAATTAAACAAGCAACCTAATAGCACAATACATCTCAGAGATATCCCCGAAATGATCTATTTGGGATGTTCAAAATATCCCAGGGATTGTCTAAATGTCCCACATAAGTCAGGGCCTGAATTCTTGAGCAAGGAACGACATAGATTTGTGT
Organism: Oxystoma pomonae; assembly: GCA_963921995.1. Lineage (NCBI taxonomy): Eukaryota > Metazoa > Arthropoda > Insecta > Coleoptera > Brentidae > Oxystoma > Oxystoma pomonae. The sequence continues at coordinate 97,971,523 of OY998165.1, forward strand.
CGAATGTCGTATTCTTGAGCGGCGATAGCTCATTCCATTCTATCAAAAATTGGGGGTTCGCACTCTCCGAGACCAAAGCCGGGGATCGATCCCATTTCTCAAGACACGCATGCGCGTAAATTCTACCTTTTTAGATTTAAAATTAAGAAGAGGTTCCAAGAAAAATCATGTTTCCACCCCCGCACCCCCCCCCCCCACGCAAGTTTTTATAGTTCTCTGGGATTGATCCCTTCTCTTGAGGGATCGTTTCTTCTTTATGAAATTCAAGAATTAGGCCCCTGAAAGGGATAATGATTCTTAGCTGTATCACCATCATATTTCCTATAATCTCCTTGATAATAATTTTCAAGTTCACAGTTCTCGGTGTCTATAGAAATATATCTAATAGTAGCATCTTCTGTGGAGAAAAAATATTGAAACTAGCACTGTCTCCATCTACTTACAAAAGATCCAAGCTAACTATTTTTTAACAAGATGTAAGCGTTTTGTACAATACTCGCTGATTTTAACATCTGTTGTCCTTGTTGTTAATGATTTTTTGTATTCTTTTTGTATTTTTACTTCCGGAAAAGAATCCCGCACAGATAACATGAAAAAGTGAACTTCCGTAAGAGTTGACCATATTCAGATATTTTGAAGCTATTGATCCTTGGATTAAAATAGTGAAATTATTAGCAGATCGTATGTCTGTGATAGTATATATGGGCCTTCAAAGACGTATGTCTGAAAATGCACCTAATTTCATTTTTCTTTATAACTAGAAAAGTTTTTAACCAATTTTTATAGTTTTAGTCTCGATCGAAAGAATATTGAATGCTTTAAATGCGCCTGTTAGTTTTTTGAAGTTTGACCAGAGGCGTACCCAGGGGGGTACTTTTAAAATGTAAGCACTTATTTTTATAATGTAAAAATAGTTTTTGAAAATATATGTGCGTTGTTTGACCAACGATTTTACTATGCGGGAAGGGAGGGGGAGGATCTAATAATTCAATCAAGTGGTAACTATAAGTTTGGTATCTTTTTATACAGTAAAATATTGCTTTTTATAGTATTCTCTTTATTCCCCTCATACGTTTCTCATTTAGGTACACATCAGACGTATGTGCATGAAGGTAATTATGAGGGAATGGTGATAAAGTATATTTCAATAAGTCAGGGATATGGGCAGTGGCATAGGTATCTTCTAAATTATTGGTGAATTACTGAAGTACCTGTTTACAAATATTATTTTTATGATTTGATTTTTTATAACATTCCAAAGAAGAACCTACTACCACTAAGACCATGGACGATGCGATCCACATAGGTAACGAAACACGATGTTTATAATGTCAACTTTCTCCAAGAATCCAATTCTAAAAATAAATAAATATATAGATACAGGTACTTTAGTACTTCACCAATAATTTAGAAGATACCTACGCCCTGCCCATATCCCTGACTTATTGAAATAAACTTTGTAACTATTCTCTCATAATTACTTTTATGCAGATACGTCTGGTGTGTACCTAAATGAGAAAGGTATGAGAAGAGTGAAGAGAAAACATTAAAAAGCAATATTTTACTGTATAAAAAGATACCAAACTTATAGTTACCACTTGATTGAATTATTAGGTCCTCCCCCTCCCTTCCCTCATAGTAAAATCGTTGGTCAAACAACGCACATATATTTTCAAAAACCATTTTTACATTATAAAAATAAGTGCTTACATTTTAAAAGTACCCCCCTAGGTACGCCTCGAAAAATAACGTTTCGAAAAATTTACGTCAAAAACTCTCCATCAAAATTGACACAGATTTAGTAATAGGAATTGTATTCACGGAGGTGTGAAAATCTTCCCGGTTTATTGTCGGGAATTACTTGTTTGGAAAGTTGTTTATTTTTTTGAGTTTCCATTTCAACGCGTGTAAGCCAACTTTGGAAATTGTTATGGTTATATCGAGAGTCCAAAAAAAATTGATTGATTCTTACTACTACCAATATTATAAATGCAGAAGTTTAAGTGCATGAGTATGTTTGTTACCCAATTACGCAAAAACGGCTAAACCGAATTGGATGAAATTTGGTACGAAGCTACTTTTTATATTTGTCATTTTAGTTGCTTTTTTTCTGCAACGTTGCGGTGGAAAAAATGGCGTCGAATACACCGGACATTGGAAAACATGGCGGAAATGTCAAAGATACGTTTACATGTGCGACTTACATCAATTTTATAGAAATAATAAAAAAAAATTATTAACTGTAAGATTTGTTTTGGTTTGTTAAGTGAATCACCATTCAATATTTTTATTTATTTTTATTGGGTATACTTCGTTTGCCAATTCTATTTATATTATATAATAATGTCCATTTGCACAGGAGGGTTAAAACCTGCAGATTTAAATTTAAGACACCGATTTTAATGTACACCGTATTTTAAAACCGGATTTAAGGGTCGTTAAATCCGGTTTGGTTAACACCTCATTCGGCAAGGCTTAAAAATTCTTAAACCCAGATTTAGCATAAAACTTGTTTCCTATTGGTCAGATTTTTACGTTTAATATATGCAGTTACAGCAAGTTGTACCTTTTTTGTAATTTTGGTTTTTTGCTTTTGTTGAGACGGCCCCGAACGGATCCAAAAGGTTTATGCGTGCAAATGTAAACGTAGCTGTGATCTCAGAAATAAAGAGATGGCTATATCTTTGTTTGACTTGTTGTTTATTGTGTATGGCTATCATTGTCATATGGAATTTTTTGGGACGAGTTGGACTTAAGATTAAGGTCTAATATTAAAAAAAAATTAAAGGTGTTTGTTTGTAGATATAGGTATGAGTTTACTTTATTAAAAAACACACACATGACTTATTTACAAAGCCCATTTGCGAGCTGTAATTTTACTGCTTCCTTTTCCTTTTGTGATGGGTTGCTTTTTCCACTTTTTAAACGCCGAATGTTCTTATTAGGCTCCTTTAATAAAACTTCAATGTCCCGTCAGAATAAAAATCTTCTAAAGAACTACGACGAGTCTTGAACCATTTTGGCCACATAAAAGCACTGCTCTTGTAAAATTATAAACAAGAAATTCTAACCAAAAAATTTCGCAGCCACCGCAACGCCACCGACTTTCAAAGCTGCTGGAAATAATCAGCGCTAAGGTATGTCCGCAAATTTAAAGTTTTAGTCGGGATATGCTTCTTTCCTTTACCAATAGCATGACAAAAAAAGACAGAATGAAAACAACGACGATTTTCCGTCATTCTCGGACATACCTGTTTTGACATCGGCACTCATAATAATAAAGGCTGATCTACATAAAATATCATGAATTCTGATAAACTTGACAATATTTGGCCTATTTAACACAAGAAAACGATTAAAATAAATAAAAGTAATAGTACTCGCACAGTCTCATAAATGATTTTAGGAATAAACTTGAAAACTGTTTAAAAATCCGTTTTTAGTATCGTGTGAATACATCTTAATTCCACCAAACAAAAAAAACCTTCGTGTTGAGATATATTTTAACTAAAGAAAATGTTTTTTAATTCGTATATCTAATATTTATTGATTTTTTCCAAATAGGAGTAAGAAATATTTAGAAAATTATTTACTCGTTTATATCCACTTTGACCTTTTTTTCTTTCAATTCTACGTAAAACACTATTTTAGGAGATTCGAGGGGTGGGCGGGAGAGGCAGAATATTTTTTTCTGTTAACTTAATAGTTTCTATCCGCTTTAACATAATTTTTAAGTTTTTACTTGATTTATAAGCAAAACAAAATATTTGGTATTTTTTTTGCGTGGGGGGGGGGTGCGGGGGTCGGAATATTTTTGTCTGTTTATTTATTATTATTTATACAAATTCATATAATTTTTTCCTCATTCCTATGTACAGCACTATTTTTGGCCAAAATAATATATATATGCATACCATATTACTTCAAACAAAGAAATACTTAACCATGGTTTTACCAAAAAATCTAACATTTAATGTCATTTTTTGGAAAATAATTATGATTCCATCTAAGCAAAAATAAAATTTTTGGAATATTTTTTTGGGTAAGGGGGGTGTGGGGGTCGAAATATTTTTTGTCTGTTTATTTATTATTATTTATACAAATTTATATAATTTTTTCCTCGTTCCTATGTATAACACTATTTTTGGCCACTTAAAAGAGGGTTACAAAAAAATGTTAAACAGATTTAACCGACATTTTTGAAGATTCATTTTCATTATGGTATCCATTTTTTTGAAAATATAACATATTTTGCCCCTACCTACCCCTTTGTCATATTTATCTTATATTAGCTTCCTGGTGCATTTTATTTTAAGTGTATTATGCATAATGGGTCTAAATTCTTTTATTAATAACTCTTTAACTACGCCAGCAATTTTCTTAAAGTAAACTCAGTTTTGTAGCTTATAAGTTGAGCTATTTACATTATCATACAGTTCTGTCTGCTACCTTAAAATCCAAGATGGTGGTCGGTTTTAAAGTAGCAAATATTCTTTGTGGTTGCTTTTAAAATGTTAAGAATAGTTGTTGATTTAACCGAAATTTTTGAAGGATCTCTTTCAACGTGATATCTATTTTTTTGAATATATAATTTCAACAGATAACTTCATACTTAATCAATTATTATTTTATAATTATTATTACTCTCCTAATAATATATATGTTTTGTTGCTCAATTAAAATTGTCATTTTTTTATCATTTTAGAGACGAGTTTAACATAAAATAAAATAAATTTTATTGGAAATTATTTTATCGTTTTATGGGGGTAAGGGGGGGAGAAAAAATATCTTTTCTCTGTCTACTTACTCGCTCATATCCACTTTGACCTTTTTTGTCCTTCAATTCTACGTAAAACACTATTTTTTAATAGTTTCTATCCGCTTTAACATAATTTTTAAGTTTTTACTTCATTTAATAGGAGTAAGAAATATTTAAAAAATTATTTACTCGTTTATATCCACTTTGACGTTTTTTTCCTTTAATTCTACGTAAAACACTATTTTAATAGATTCGAGGGTTGGGCGGGAGAGGCAGAATATTTTTTTTTGTTAACTTAATAGTTTCTATCCACTTTAACATAATTTTTAAGTTTTTACTTCATTTATAAGCAAAACAAAATATTTGTTTTTTTTGCGTGGGGGAGGGTGCGGGGTTCGGAATATTTTTGTTTATTTATTATTATTTATACAAATTCATATAATTTTTTCCTCATTCCTATGTACAGCACTATTTTTGGCCAAAATAATATATATATATATATATACCATATTGCTTCAAACAAAGAAATACTTAACCATGGTTTTACCAAAAAATCTAACAGTTAATGACATTTTCTAGAAAATAATTAAAATTCCATCTAAGCAAAAACACAATTTTTGGATTTTTTTTTGGGTAAGGGGGGTGTGGGGGACGAAATATTTTTTGTCTGTTTATTTATTATTATTTATACAAATTAATATTATATTTTCCTTATTCCTATGTATAACACTATTTTTGGCCACTTAAAAGAGGGTTACAAAAAATTGTTAAAAAGATTTAACCGACATTTTTGAAGATTCATTTTCATTACGGTATCCATTTTTTTGAACTTATAAAATATTTTGCCCATAATGGGTCTAAATTCTTTTATTAATAACTCTTTAACTACGCCCGCAATTTTCTTAAAGTAAACTCAGTTTTGTAGCTTATAAGTTGAGCTATTCACATTATCATACAGTTATGTCTGCTAATTTAAAATCCAAGATGGTGGTCGGTTTTAAAGTATCAAATTTTCTTTGTGGTTGCTTTTAAAATGTTAAGAATAGTTGTTGATTTAACCGAAATTTTTGAAGAATCTCTTTCAACGTGATCTATTTTTTTGAACATATAATTTCAATAGATAACTTCATACTTAATCAATTATTATTTTATAATTATTATTACTAAGAGGGGGGGGGGAGAAAAAAATATCTTTTCTCTGTCTACTTACTCGCTCATATCCACTTTGACCTTTTTTGTCCTTCAATTCTACGTAAAACACTATTTTTTAGGAGTTTCAGGGGGTGTTCGGGAGACGCAGAATATTTTTTTTCTGTTAACTTATTAGTTTCTATCCGCTTTAACATAATTTTTAAGTGTTTACTTCATTTATAAGCAAAACACAATATTTGATATTTTTTGCGTGGGGGGGGGTGTGGGGGTCGGAATATTTTTTTGTCTGTTTATTTATTATACAAATTCATATAATTTTTTCCTCATTCCTATGTACAGCACTATTTTTGGCCAAAATTATATATATAAACCATATTGCTTCAAACAAAGAAATACTTAACCATAGTTTTACCAAAAAATCTTAACATTTAATGACATTTTTTGGAAAATAATTATAATTCCATCTAAGCACAAAATGAAAAAAAAATAAAATACGTTATTTTAATAGTCAGAAAATCGCTTAATAACCCGTTTTATAATGTTAGTTTTTCCACTAACGTTTTTTTCACTATGAAAATAACGTTCTCATAAAAAAAATGTTATTTTCGTCGTTTTTTAATTTTTGCTTACTGGGTTTTTAAACTGCAATTTTATAAAGTAGCAAAACACCTCGCAAAGATGACCAAATGCTATTTAATATAATAATTTGAAGGGATAAAGGTATTGTTTACCGATTAGGGGGCATTCCACCCGATTTGTCGCGGAAGAGACAATTTACCGTGTGAATTTTGCCATGATGGCGCGTAAATATACGGTTTACAGGACGACATATGGGCCTTAATGGGAATAGTATGATCAGATTTACGTACGTATTTAGTATAAGTATTATGAACGCCGGAAGCATGAAGCCCATTCGGTCAAATCTCAAAGCCACTAAAGTGCAATTTTTTTATATTTAATATTTTGATTTCGTCATTGCCCAAAATAAATAGACAAATTTTTAGTTTAAAATTGCCAAATTATCTGAGAAAGATATCACTTAAATTTTAATTGGGTTTGGTAAAACCACTCTAAGTAGAGTAAATTTAAATAAATCACGTTACCGTTACTTACTTTTTTTGGTCGCGTATTCAAGTACACTCAGGGATACAACACTTTCAAAATGGCTTTTTATTTACATTTGCAACAGTATTTTATCTCAAAAAACACACAAATAGGCGCAGGCTAGTTGAAGAATGTAGTTATAGTAAAAAATTTTCTAAGTAAACTTTGGAGCAAAAAAAATTGAATAAATGAAGTTCAAAATGGATATTTGTTAGAAGTTTTACGTTGCCGGTCTGCTTATTTGGAGTTTGGGATATTTTATTAATTTTTGTTTTAATTTTCAAAATAAAATTAGTTTACTGTGGTTTTCAATTCCAAGCCAAAATGTATTCCTTCTTAATTAAGTTCCGAGAAAGTTACATTAACATAGTACCTATTTACGTAAATATAAAGTCAACAAGTTTTCGTAAAATTTACGTAATATTTACATAAAATAAGTTATGTTTCTTTAATTACATTATATAAAGAGTACGTTATTTACGTATTTATGATTGTATACGTTTATTGATACCCCAGACACTTATTTGGTGACAGAATGAGACATAAATTCACAATGTCCATAGTGGAGTTAAATATAAATAAAAAAAAGAGAGTTTTACCAACATAAAACTATTGGATTTGTGGCCTCCTCCACCAGTTCTACCACTGATTGATTTCAAACACAGTCCATCCACCACTCGAGCTTTTTACTATGACAAATCGACAGCAAAAAAACGAACTTTACAAAATACACCGGAGTACCACAAGAATACATATCGAGGGCGACTTGAAGACTAGACGCAGACACGCGTTTCACCCTTGTTAGGGATCTTCAGTGAGACAGACAAGTTTTTGTAGTTAAATAATATGAACAGAATAAGAAATAAATTCCCAATGTCCATAGTGGAGTTAAATATACCGGGTGGGTCATAAAAAACCGGACAAAATGTTTTCCGTTATAACTTTCGAAAGATACCACCGATTTTAATATACCACCGATTTTAATGAAACATATCGCTTTTTGCAGGGAATTGAACAACACTTTGAATAACGTGGCAAAAGCAGAACTTTTCTACAAATAAAAAAAATTAAAAAGTTTTCAGAAAATATGAATAAACGAGCCTCTTTGAAGGGTCAAGTTTGATTCTGTCTGCCATCTTGGATTTTAAGGTGGTGGCAAATTTCAATAGCAGTGGTTAAAAAACAATCGATTTTCGCCATGATGCCTTTTATTTCATTGAAATCGGTTTTGTAATAATGAATTTATGAGAAAATGTATGCAGACAGAATTGAGACGGCAATCGCATAATCCGTAAAATACTGATTGAAATATTTTTATTTTTTTTTGGGAACCACTTAACCGATTTTAATGATTCATACCTCGCTCTGCGTGACAGAAACAGAGCTTTTTTACGAATTCATAAAAAAATCTAAAAAATTTCCGTAACATAAGAATAAACGTGGCTCTTTGAAGTTTTGTTTCTTTCTGCCATCTTAGATTTTAAGATGGCGACAAATTTCAATAGCAGTAGTTAAAGAACAATCGATTTTCGCCATGAAGCTTTTTATTTCATTAAAATCGGTTTAGTAATAATGAATTTATGAGAAAATGTATGCAGACAGAATTGAGACGGCAATCGCATAATCCGTAAAACACTGATTGATAATTTCTTATTTTTTTTATGAACCACTTAACCGATTTTAATGATTTGGACCTCGTTCTGCGTGGCAGAAACAAGGCTTTTTTACGACTTCATAAAAAAAATCCAAAAAATTTCGGCAATATAAGAATAAACGAGGCTCTTTAAAGGGTAAAGTTTGTTTCTGTCCGCCATCTTAGATTTTAAGATGGCGAAAAAAAAAATACTTTTAGTCAAATTTTTGCTCAATTCCCTGCAAAGAACAGTTTGTTGCATTAAAATCGGTGGTAGGATTTAAAAGTTATAACGGAAAACATGTTGTCCGGTTTTTTATGGCCCACCCGGTAAATAAAAAAGAGAGTTTTACCAACAGAAAACTATTGGATTTTTCGCCTTCTCCACCAGTTCTACCACCGATTGGTTTCAGACACAGTCCATTCACCAGTCGGGCTTTTTACTCCCACATAACATTGGAGGAATATTCATGTTATAGGAATATTCTCTCAAAGTGATTTATTGAATATTCTATTGCGAATATGACAGGAATGTTGCAGATCTATTTTTTTATTGAATTTCTTTAAGAGTTTGTGATAGTTATATTTCTTTGATAATAAGATAATAATATGGCCATGATAACCTGATAATCAAGTTATTTTTATGAATATTCCCAAAACGAATGTTTTTGTCAGGATTTTGGAATGTTTGCTGAAAATATTACTATCTTGTGAAATGAACGCGATTTAGGTACATGATTTATAATTATAATTTAGTTTAATGTCATCTATTGTGGGTAGATGGCACTGGAATCAATATTTTCTCTATGTAGCAGGTAATATTATTTTACATATAAGATAGCAAAAATATTATTTATGTAATCTTTTGATAACTAATCTCAAGTGGTACAATGGTAGTACATCAACATAATGGTGATATCCCTATATCCATAGGCTACTCCGTAATTGCACTTTAGTGGAAGACTAATGCATATTTGGTGGATTTTCATGTGGATATATATATACACTCCATATCATAGGACATCCATCTTGTGGCCATATGGACATGTTTTGAATCACTAAATCATATCCATGCAATTATAGTCGGTGTCCAGGTATATTACTATAATTCTTTTAAAAAAATATTCGGGTCGTATTATAGTCATGTTTTACGTTACGTTTCCATCACATTTATATCACCTGTATGAGCTAGAACGTTTGCCTGCATATGTTAGTAATATTCCCAATGGTAAAATGTATCATTTCTATCACATTCTTTGTTCTCTTAGTATATAATTACAGGAATGGTTAATTGTTATGTTGGCTATGACAAATCGATAGCAAAAAAAACGAACTTTACAAAATACACTATAGTACCACAAGAATACATACCGGGTGCGACTTGGAGACCAGACGCAGACACTTGTTTCACCCTTGTTAGAAATCTTCAGTGCGACCGCAACTTTATGTTGTCATGATTAAATAAACACTTTTTTCTGTTTTTACTTAACTATGTAACTAAAAGTGGAAGAAGTGCGTTACAAGGGGGATAGTGGGGATCAAATTTTCCGAATTTTTGTGTTTCGTAAATTATTTAAGAATATTTCATAATCATAATCATAAGAATAGAAAGGTATTAGAATTGTCGAAATAATGGTCTGATCTGTGTTACAAAAATCGCTATTCGCTACAGACGAAGTGTCTTAAAAACCGGATACAAGGGGAGTATGGTAAATTAAGCGTTGGTAATTCGTAATTGATAGGAAAGCTCTTTTGTGTTCATGGTTTTTATTAGGGCTAGTATTAGGCCAATATCAATTACAGTCACAGTTAATTGATTGTTTTTTTTTCTGGTTTTTAATGTTTAAATAATAGTAGTTTTTACAAATAATGGTTTAAATAGTGCTCTCTGTACAAGCGTGATGATTTAAAATTGCGAGTAAAAAGCATAGTTTAGCCGCGAGTTGTAAAAGCTCCTTTTTCAATACTTTCATCAAACGATTTAAAAAACGAAAACTGTCAAAAGCATTTACTTCGCCACCACCTACTTGATTTTTAGATTTCGGACAATATTCTTCTGTTGGCCATATAATTTTTTAACATTATTTGGGCGCAAAAAAATAACAAACATAACTTCTATGCATCCCTCAACAATAAACAATATTTTGCATAGGTAACCAAAAAAGTCATGGTTTTGTTAATGCGTAAAAAAAATATATATACAAAATGAAGGGAAAATTTAGCGCCCTAATAATTTTACAGAAAAGATTTGTGGCGTAAAGGGTAAAGGGTGAGGGAATAAATCGGAAAAAAGTTTTTTCTCGACCAGGGTTTGAACTCGGGACCTCTAGAACACCAGTCTAATCTTTTCTGTAAATATATATGTATATATATTTTCCTACGACCACATATGAAAACGTTAAATTTCACTTGTGTGCAGAAATTTTTTCACACATGTGTGGAAAAGTACTTATCCGTATTGTCATCATACTTTTCCGCACATATATGTTGAAAAGTACTTTTCCACACATATATTCAGAAAAGCAGTTTCATTTGATTTGTGCAAAATTAAAGACCAATTTTTACAAAAATTAGTGCAATTCATCAGTGTTCGTAGGAAAAATAGCGTACACAACTAGATAGAAAGTAAACTTTCTTGCACTCGCGTGGCTAGCGCCTCGTTCACAACATTCACGATCGTGTGAAATTTGTCTCAAACTTTGTTTTAATAACAGCTGCTTGGACATCACGTATTTTGATTTTGTAAAATTAATACAGTCAAAATTGCGATCAAGAAATCAAACATGATAAAAGGGATACAAAGATAAGAATCAGTGGTATCAGTATCCAGACAATAGGCTATAGTGCTTCTAAAGAATTATACTTTAGCAATTGAGTTATGGCACCACTGATGAAAATTAACTTAATTAAGCCCCTCTAATTTTAATGAAATTAAAAAATTGTAACGTATTTTTTACATGTGTTTTTAAAGAAAATTCTACTATTTTAGTAGCAAGACGCCGAAGAAAAGAAGGACGACCGCGTCGTCAACGAACTACATTCAGCAGCGATCAAACTTTGAGACTAGAACTGGAATACCAGGGCTCAGAATACATCAGCAGGTCAGTCTTATTAAAAACCCCCTCCAAGAGGTCCAACCCAATCTACAATAAATTAAGCTATAACTCCCCCACTTTTTTGACCCTTATTTTAATCCGGTTTATGACGTGTGTTTGGTGTGATTTAAAAATTTTCAGAAAAGATTTGTGGCGTAGAAGGCAAAGGGTGAAGGAATAAATCGGAAAAAAGTTTTTCCTCGACCAGGATTTGAACCCGCGACCTCTAGAATACCAGTCTAATGCTCTACCAACTGTCTGTAAATTTATTAGGGCGCTAAATTTTCCCTTTATTTTGTAAATATGTTTGGCTGAAATTATTAGTTGGAAATTCGCCATCTGACACCTCCAATAAAACGCTATATGTCGTGTATCATTGGTTGATAGATAAATAGAAATTTTGAACAACTAATAATCGTGAATGTGTACCTCCTCATCTCTAGGTTTTTAAAGCCGCAGTAGGCTTCACAGATCTCCCCACTACTAACAAATGAATCGGACGACAGGATTTCCGAATAGCCCATCAAAACCCCAGTTCCTCGGTAGCTCAGTTGAAATACCGGTCGAGGAAAAACTTTTTTCCGATTTATTTCCTCACCCTTTGCCTCTACGCCACAAATCTTTTCTGTAAATTTATTAGGGCGCTAAATTTTCCCTTAATTTAAAAATTTTTTTCACCAGCAATCAAAACGTGTTATATATGGCATTCTTAGTATAATTTTTCTTAAAATTTTCATCTGCGGCGCATTTATGATTTGGCAACAAATCTATATATATATAAAACTTTTGATCTCTTAGGCTTTTTGTAAAATATTTTTGAAAAAGTAGATTGGGTTAGATGCCAAGAAGGGGTGGGTTGCAATAGTATATATATATATAAAAAATTTTAAAAAATTACACTAAAATGCTATTTTTTAGCGTTTTAAATATAGTTGACAAAGAGTTAGAGAAAATTTTAACAATATTTATTATTATTATTATTATCCTCAAAACTTTTGATCTCTTAGGCTTTTTGTAAAATATTTTTGAAAAAGTAGATTGGGTTAGATGCCAAGAAGGGGTGGGTTGCAATAGTATATATATATATATATATATATATATTGCTTGTTTGCAAATATCATGTAAAATATTTTTGATTGGGTTAGATGCCAAGAAGGGGTGGGTTGCAATAGTATATATATATATAAATATATATATATATTGCTTGTTTGCAAATATCATGTAAAATATTTTTGATTGGGTTAGATGCCAAGAAGGGGTGGGTTGCAATAGTATATATATATATATATATATATATACCAACCCACCCCTTCTTGGCATCTAACCCAATCTACTTTTTCAAAAATATTTTACAAAAAGCCTAAGAGATCAAAAGTTTTGAGGATAATAATAATAAATATTGTTAAAATTTTCTCTAACTCTTTGTCAACTATATTTAAAACGCTAAAAAATAGCATTTTAGTGTAATTTTTTTAAAAATTTTGCCTGCGGCGCATTTAAGGGTTAATTAAAAAAAAATGCAAATGAGACTAGATGACGCGTGCTTCTAGAAATATTTTTTTTTTCGTATACACTAACTCAACACCTATTAAACTGCCCCTCTCTCCTCGCCTCCCTTCAGTTCAAGAACTCAAGCAATAGGCACCTACCTAATTTTTAAAAGTTTGCCATAGGTAGGTATTGATTTTTATTATATGAAGAACCCCCCCCCCCTACAGTCTATTTCTGACCACGCCACTGTTATTACTGTATTTGTTCCTTGTGTACCATGTAAATTATTTCGATATACATTCGTAAAAACCAAATTACTCAAAAATATCTTGACACGCCTTTATTTATTTTTCATGTTTTGCACTTTTTGACACTGACATGTTATAGCAAAATGTATCGTTATTTTTGGCTAGACAAGGCTAGAAATGTGGACAAACACTTTGAATTGATGTGTGAAATTGATGCTTTTATCCCTAAAATTATAGATAAAAATTGCGCAAAAAAAGTTTTATGAAATTTTAATAACATGCTTGTCCATATATATCCACCAAACACTTTTCAGTCGACCTATAAAAATCCGCCAAAACGCTCATATTCCGTAATTTCAACCCATTTCTTTATAAGCGCATGGTACAGTGAATAAAGCATTGGTCTGTCAACCTGTAGGTTGTCAGTTCAAACCCCGTCGGCGCGTCGCACTTTTCGTTTATTTTTTATTTTTATTTTTTTATTTAAAGCCCTATTTTATAGATTTAGCACATGCCAATCATCTGATAAGAATGTCTATTAGCACATAAGAACCTGCATAGCATGTGATTAGGGCGGAACGTAATCTATTCTTAGCACATGCTCATGATGTTCCAATATTAATTTAAAACATCCTTTTTCTTCTTGAGTATATTCTATGAACATGCTAAGGATGGTGTTAAGGAAAATACTGTAACTATACTGTGGCTAATTATTGACTGACAGTCAATTGACAGTCTAAACCGGAGGGTCTAGGAGCTTAAAATTTTATATACACAGGAGTTCCTCATCAAACGTAACTGAGCACTAAGAAAGGATTTTAAAAAATCATCTAAGGGGATGAAAATTGGTTTGCAAATATCCAATTTTTTAAGTACACTCCCAGTTAAAAGCTTGTAATGCTAAGTTTCTTTTTACACATAAGATACTTTTAAAAAGTTGCCATGTCTGTTAATTCATTGAGTAAATTTTGCACTCTGGAGAAAATTGTAGATAAAGTTCTAGATAAAATTGTATACACATTTTCATTTGTTTCACGTTCTCGGCTACTATAGGCCGACACTGTTACATATACCATCAATTTTATTCGCCAATCATCGACAAGCCTGACTGTTAGTTGGGTCTCAGCAGCTTTGATTGAAAATAAGTTTACCTACTCGCGTGCGGTAAACTGTCCTTTACAATTATCTTTTAGATATGGAAGATTGTACTTTACTGCATACTGTGCGGTAAAGTTAACGTTATGGCACTTTACAGCACACTGTGCGATAAACTCACTACGTTTATTCCATAAAATTAAAATACAAGTATTCATATTTCTTTTCTGTGAAGTTTTAAAGCTTATAGGTAAGATTTTGTATCTAACACATGCGTAAAGTGTCTTTACCACTCTTGCCGGCTTGAGGGAACTCGCTTCGCTTCGTTCGGACAACTGTCGTCGCGTGCGGTAAATTATCACTTTCCACACTTGTTAGGTAAATAACCATTGTCTAGAAATATATCTAAAATAAAAATTTGACTCCCAGCTACGACATGACCAAATTTTGTGGAATCTCTCATGGTAACTGGTAAATATTAATTTTATAGGAGCAAAAGATGTGCGCTAGCTGACGAACTGGGATTGTCGGAGACACAAATTAAGATTTGGTTTCAAAACAGAAGAGCTAAAGATAAACGAATCGAAAAGGCACATTTGGATCACCATTACAGGTAAATAAATTAATTCGTTTGCTACGTTTATACGCGCCTGAAACCGGTTTTATATAAGGAGGACTTCCCAGGGTTTATACATCCTTCACTAAATGTAAGTTTGAACAAATAATAACTAAATTAACAATAGATTTTTCGGTAAAACTAGGTTTGAGTATTTCTTTTCCAAGTAACACAAAACAGGACTAACAACAAAACACGTGAAAAACAACATCTTTCTAACGCTTTATAAACGGCTTTCTAACGTCTTTTAATGTTGAAAAGTTAGAATCACATTAAAAAAAACGTTTTTTGACGTCTTATATATAACAAAACGTTCGAAAGTCAATTATTAAGCGTTAGAAAGATGTTGTTTTTCACGTGTTTTAATATTAGTGCTGTTTTGTGCCACGTAGTCTTTTTTTGCTACATAGTCCTGTTTTGTGCTACATGGGTTAGGTTGGAAGCAATGAGCTAAAGCGTTTTTAAAAGTGTTTATCCCTACCCTAAAATCGGTTTTAATGCGATAATTGCTTTCATAAGTCGCTTTATAATAAGATCGATTGAGTACTTAAAACGGTTTTAGTGGTGTTTATACGAAAAAATTTTTAAGCCGTTCTTATATAAAAGCGCTTTAAGAGTCCCGTATAAACAAAGTAATTGATAAGGCACATATATTTCGGTTAACTGCCCTCTACTTTTCTAGACCCGAGGGTACCATTCCTTTGCTGGTTTAAATTTTAATAAGTACACTTACTTTGTTTATATGACCCTCTTAAACCGGTTTGAATTTTTTTTCGCATAAACACTACTAAAACCGTTTTACGCAATAAATTGATTTTATTTTAAAGCGATTTAAGGAAGTGGTTTATCACTTTCAAACTGTTTTTAGAATCAGGATAAAAACTTTCAAAACCTAGATTAATGCTCAAACCTGTTGTTACCCTACTTGTTTTATTTTTTTTCCCTTTAAACTGACATATTTAATGACATTTAATGAAGGACGTATCGGAGAAAGCGATCTTATTTAAAACCGTCCTTATATAAAAGCGGTTTTAGGTGCGTAAACGTATAATAACTGAAAAACAAATGTATTTTGTATTTAAGAATAACCTTACACTTAAATCTTCTATCTACATTATTTAATAATACTTTCTTGTTTTTTGGTGTTTTGTAAGTTAG
Source organism: Oxystoma pomonae (assembly GCA_963921995.1). Taxonomy (NCBI): domain Eukaryota; kingdom Metazoa; phylum Arthropoda; class Insecta; order Coleoptera; family Brentidae; genus Oxystoma; species Oxystoma pomonae. The sequence goes on from OY998165.1 coordinate 97,987,874, forward strand.
TAGTTTAGCCGCTTTCGCCTATTTATACCGGCGAAAAATTGTTCAAAACCCTCTTAATACACGACCCAACCGGTCATTTAATAAAATCTCTGAACCTGTTTACCACAAAAAATACAGGCTTTTTCGCAAATTTTTATACCCAAACAATAAGTTACCTGTTATTTAAACATTTAAGAAACTGTAAGGTTTTAATAATATGAGGATGAAAAATTAACCGCTAAAAATTAAAAATAAAACAGCTTGTAACCTTCTTCACCGTATGTAAACAAAGCACTGAGTAGGCGCCATTCGCCGCCAATTTGACGTCATCAGGCATACTATATGTCGCCTGTAGTAGAGGGCGTGTTGCTCGGCGACGTTCAATCTTGCGATATTTTGATTTTTGACATTTTGATATTTTAACGATGTTTTCAAATTATTTTATCGTAAATACTTGGTGAAAACTAACAGAAATGGCTTAATTTTTAGGCAAAATAATTAGATTTTTTCAATATTACTATATGCCGGACAAAAATCTTTTTTAGCACCCGTGATCAAAAAAGAAAGTTTTTTCGCATCGGTAGCCAAAAAATTCATGCTTTAGTTATCCGCAGACATTTACTAAAATCATGTTTTTGATGAAAGTATAAAAAAAAAATTCACGCATGCTAAGTCACTTTTTGACGCACGCCTTGCTTAAAAAAATTTACGCAGGGTGTGCGGGAAGTTGAACTTTCCACATAAAAACTGGTGCGGAAAAACGCGTTTTATGCACGCAAGTAGGAAAGGTATATTTTTATGTTCTTTTTGGTTAACATACCAAATTCTGGGGGGTAATACTTGAATTGAGAGAAAACTTGCTCCCAGGGAGTAAATTCTCTCGCTACTATGCATCTCATTGGTTCAAATCTTCGGGTAAAGCGGTTTCTCTTACTTTTGCCCGATATTGATCGAAAGTAATTCTCTTAGTCAAGACCAATAGAATTACTTTCGTTCAATATTGGACAAAAGTGAGAGAAACCGATTTAAACCGAAGATTTGGACCAATGAGATGCATAGTAGCGAGAGAATTTACTCCCTGGTAGCAAGTTTTCTCTCGATTCAAGAATAGACCCCCTGGTCGATACTTGGATAAGAGAGCTTTCGGTACAAAATTTTATCGCTCAAATTTGTAACATTACGACTGTGAATGTTCGTATTTTGCATAGTCTAAAAAAAGGCTCAGCCAAAAAAACCAGTTATGACTACGAATAAGCGAAGCCATCTAAAATCTTAAATACCCCAAACAATTACATTTATAAACCTAAATATATTTCGCAAACAATCAGTGGGCACATCATAATAGCTTATTCTCGTGTTAACGCGGCATTATTAGTGCCTTTTGTTGGATGGGCACGCATCCCAAACGGGCCCTTGTTGAAATTAAATTTAAGGACTATTTGAAACAATAAGAGCTGTTAAATGTGTGTATATACGGGGTGATTTTTTATAAACTTACAACCCCACCTTAATTTTATTATTATTGGTCGTGAGAAGATAAAAAAAATGAATGACAAAGAAATTTAACAAACTATTGGAATATATTTTTTTAGGTCATCCTGTAGGTATACAAATTTTGACCAATATATATATATATATATATATATATATATATTTAAAGATGTTATATTTTACCCTACCTTTGTTTATGTATTTTTGAATTAAAAATTGAACAAAGTTCAATATAAAAAACTTCAACCCACTATTTTACAAAATATTTATTGTAAGTATATAATTCTAAACTAGCAATTGCTCGCAAGGTCATTCCCGTGTTTACAATTGTAGCAACAGCCACTTTCTTTCTCTCCCCACCACTTCCCTACTTCTACGCCCATCCCACAACCCCTCCCGCGCTCCTGATGCCCGTCAAACCGTCGGATACCTGCTTTGCCTGGTTTTCCCGTTTTATTGCTTTAAACAGTTTTAACTTTTGTTACCGTTAACCAGCTTTAATGAAATAACGTCCAAACAAACAGAGACAAACATCCTTAAAGTTGGATTTTTGATAACTATATCCATTGTATAAAGAAGTATTATACAATGCTATATCCTTTGGTAGAAAGCAGACCCCAAAAATTTTGAAAATTTATTTCATACACGAAAATGGTCTATCTAAAGATTTATGTATGTTATAACTGATCGCTGGGATAACTTTTTTTCCAATAGACGCAAAGGGATCAAACAAAAACTGTGTATAACAAGTTATGTTTTTTTTTCTTATAAAACACCCTGTATATTTTTTAATTTTCGAATTCCCTAAAAAAGTAGCTTTTAAGATATAGGGTTAACCGTTTTCGAGAAATTTCAAACTGAATTAATAAAGAATTTGTAGTAATTAATGTAGGTATTATATAACACAGCCTAAGTAGGCCTTGACATAATAGACACTTACGGTGGGATTTACTAAAAGGGTTTAGTCTATTTTAGAACGGTCCTAAGTTTAAGTGAAATTTCTGGTTTTAAGCACTTTAAATCAACCATCCTTGAGTTTTGGACATAATTTGATTTATAAAAAGAATTTTAATAAATTTGTTTATTGAATAATCATCTTAACACAATCTTTTGTTGGATTTAAGAAGAAAGTTTCAATTTAGAAAAAAAGTAAATAGTAAACACTCAAACACAACAAATTAAAATTGGGGTTATATGTCACTCTAATTAAAAATTACCCTTGTTAATATATTTTTCCAATTAATACCCGATGTCACACAAAGATTTAGGTGGGTACTAATAAAATAAGGAGTAGATTAATTTTGTATTTATTTAAAAGGTGTTTTTATTTATGAAATGTATTAAAAAACTTAAACGCAAATTTTGTTCACATTTCTGTCACTGTCGAAATGTCAGTTTAAAAATATTAGCACTGCGTTCAATCACAAACAGCGAGTTTGAATCGTTTACCTCTGCTTGCACCTTGGCTTGCACCAATCTCTACTGATGAAAGCTACAGCTTTAAAATGAGTGGGCTTTGAGTACGGAAAGTTTTCTTGACTGAGCTTTTAGATAACCTCAATTTTTTAATTTCATTTTGTAAATAAATTAATATAGTTGTTTTGGGTTTTTTTGTTTGGTATATTTTTCGTGCATAATCAGTGACCTTCACTTATGTTTGCTTTGCCTCGTAGTGCCCTCATAAATATATTTTTTGTGCTGAAAACGGGTTTAATATATGGCGTTTTTCTGGACAAAATTGAAGGTGTTTTGATTAATGAAAAACTTGGAATATTAAATAAGGTAAATTAATCCTTGTTAAAACGGTTACTTAGGGAAATTATGAACGAACTTATTATCAATTATCACAAAACAATCCTTTCTGGGGGTTATAAATTTAAACCCCCCCAGAGGTGTTCTAAAAAATCACCAATTTTATAACCTCAAACACAGATTATGAAGCTATTATGTGCCAACTGTCAACAAAAATTAGTTTTAGGGCATTTTCTTCTAAAATATGGTATTTATTTTGACAAAAAAGTAGTTTTTCAGTGGTATTTAGCAATAAAAATACAAAATAACCAATAACTTTGTGTCTTTTCTGTATGGGTAAGTGTTTTTTGAAAATTGGTTTTAAAATTTAGTGCCCCCCACAGGTGTAAATATTTAGACTTTTGGGGGGTACTATTTTAGATCTTAGTAAATCCCACTGTTAGAGTGGGATTTACTAAGATCTAAAATAGTGCCCCACACAGGTCTAACTAATTGCACCTGCATGTGGGGGGTACTAAATTTTAAAACCAATTTTCAAAAAACACCTACCCATACAGAAAAGACACAAAGTTACTGACTATTTTCTATTGATATTGCAAAATACCACTGAAAAACTGCTTTTTGTCTCAAAATATACCATATTCTAGGAGAAAATGCCATAAAACTAATTTTTTTTGACAGGTTCAAAAATGGCAAATGGTGAATACGCCAAAACTTTGGCACATAATTGCTTTATCATCTGTGTTTGAGGTTATAAAGTAGGTGATTTTTTAGACCACCTCTGGGGGGTGGTTCAAATTTATAGCCCCCAGAAAGGATTGTTTTGTGGCAATTGATAAGTTTGTTTATAATTTGTAGAGCTGTAGCTTTCATCAGTAGAAGTTGGTGTAAGTCAAGGTACAACCAGAAGTAAGATATCCGAACTCGCTGTTTGTGACTTGAACGCATCTAATATTTTGAAACTGACATTTCGACAGTGAAAGAAATGTAAAGAAAACCTGCATTTAAGTTTTTTAATAGATTTCATAAATAAAAACACCTTTTAAATAAATACAAAATTAATCTACTCCTTATTTTATTATTACCCATCTAAATCGTTGTGTGATATCAACTATTAATTGGAAAAATTAATTAACAAGGGTAAGTTTTAATTAGAGTGACATAACACCCCAATTTTAATTTGTTCTACAAAGTATTTATTATTTAAGCCCCACGTGGGTTTAATTTTTTTTATTTTCTTTTCTTCTAAATTTAAACTTTCTTTTTAAATCCAACAAAAGATTGTGTTAAGATAATTATTCAATAAACAAATTTATTAAAATTCGTCCCATAAATCAAACTATATATATACTACTAAAACCAAAAATTTTACTTAAGCTTAGGACCGTTCTAAAATAGACCAAACCCTTTTAGTAAATTTCACCTTTAATATTGCACAAATACAGATTCCTTAATCGCAATCGTATCTCGCATGCTCAGAACGGATACGTAGAATAGCGACTACGTCTCACTTACCTCTACGACCACCCTCGCAGTATTCGTACGCAGCTAGCGCATCCTAACCATTTTTCTCTGTCTGTGTATTTTCATAAATGCCTGATCCGCAGTTTCACTCCTTCTATTTTCCATTCTATTGCCCTCTCACTTTTTCGATAAGGAAGGAAATAGAAGTGAGCGGCATATAGTAAAACTATGCATCAAGCACTGAACAAGAATTGGTTTGGTTACGTCGTATTTTGTAAGCACAACTTTAACTCTTTTTTTAAAGGACGCTTTCACAAACGCATCAAAGATACGCTAACATCAATGAATCAAAAATAGCTTATAGTAGACACTTAATTAGTATTCCTATCCTTATCTCTATCGAGTCGACCAATCAAGCAGGTGCACTTTTAAAATCATGGCGAATGCGTGACAGTTCCAGCTGATTAAATGCACGAAAACCTCGTTAGGTACGATAAGGGAGTCGTAACGTTACGACCGTCCCTGCATACGAAACGATGTTTTGCCGCATTTGATCAGCTGGAGGTGTCACGCATTCGCCATTAGTTTAAAAGTACACCTCCTCGATAGATCAACTCGATGGAGATAAGGATACGAATGCCGATAAACCCGAAAATTAACTTTAAGTGTCTAACGATATGATTACAATCACATAAAGTTTGGTATATTTGTCAAATAAAGTCTTCGCTGTGAAAAAAAATAACATGACATTACACACAATTTTTTCCCGTTTTTCTTTTGCTGTAAATGGTCATGTGTTTCTGTCAACCGATTTTGACAAAATAAATCCGATGTACAGGGTGTCCCATTTTCGATGGGATTCAATGGCAAACATATATGTTTTTACAGAACTCTCCCCTATAGCTCAAAAACTACAAGGGCCAGAACAAATCTATTAATACCGTTTTTTTTTTAAAAAGTAAGACAATAATGCGAAACCCGCATGTCTCTATCTTCAATAACAACGGAGTTTCCCATTGAATCCCATCGAAGATGGGACACCCTGTACTCACTAGGAATCCAATTAATGTAGCAGTAAAAGTCTCATCAAAATCGGTGAAGTAGTTTTTGCGTGATACTGGAACAAATAAACAAATAGACAGACGAAAATTCTAAAAACTGGATTTTTGTTATCTATATCGATTGGCTATATTCAATGTACAGAAATGGTTTTTCCAGAGACTTATAAATTCGATCATTCGGAGCTGATATTCAATGGCTCTAGGAGGCTCGAGTCTCCTCCCCCCCTCTGCGTACGCCACTGTCTGTAAACTAGATATCGTATTCACCTCTAATCTGAAACTCAAAGTCCTTGTAAGTGTTTAACAAGGCGCATAAGTAGCGAATAATAAGAGGGATGAAAATAACAATGATTCTTATCTATATTAAAAAAGATACTCATCTTTAGATTTTGGGGGAGATAAAAAGAGGGAACATAATGAAGTGATATCATAATGTTTTATTTATCAATAGCTCCACGACTACGTATACAGAGGACTGAAAAACGGTGTGTTCCAAATTCAACGCTCACCATGGGGATCTCCTAAACGGTAGGAGATAAAAGAAGGTCTAAAGTAAAAACTAAAAAAAAGTTTACAAAATAAGGGATTTGACATTTTAGTGTTTGACAGAAGCGTTGACAAGTTCATTTTTGTTATGAGCAAGCTTTTTTCTTTTGCCGTTTGGTTCATGAAGAGTAACAGATAAAATATCAGCTGACGTTTTGGATCAATTGACCCTCATCAGCCTAAATTCAATTTTTGCTTTTAACTTGCTCAAGATATTTTGGAAACCCGCTTGCGGTATCTTTTTTGACATTTAGGGTTGAAACTGATTTTCAATTTTTTAATTCCCTGACTTTTCCAGGTTTTCCTTGACCAAAAATGTTCAGGTTATTTTACAAGTTCCAATAAGCACATTAAAAACTAATTTTTATTTAAATGTTTACGTCCTAAAAACGTTTTAAAGAAAAGGTAATCACAAGGTTGTTAATGACCTATATTTATAAATACTTTGTAAATTTTTTGCGAGTTAAGCAGAACACAAAAAAAAATAACGTGACTTTAACAATAATCTACAACCCTTTCGCCGTGGGATTTTAAAAGTAGCATTTTAGTCTCTAGGTTTATAATGTACTATTTTTCCATTTTTTATTCAAATTTTAAGATAGCGCAAAACGGTAATGTTAAAAAAATTTAACTATTCGTACCAACTAAAAAGTCATATTCTCAAGTTTTCTTCAACTATTTACAAAAAAAAAGAAAACAAATAAAAGAACTAAGTTGACAGCGAACTTTTCGGTAAAACCAGGCTCAATTATTTCTTTAAGTTGAAAGCAATGCGCTTTTAAAGTGTTTATATTGACCATAAAATTGATTTTAAAGCGATAAATCGCTTTCTTAAATCGATTTAAAATAAAATCGATTTAATGCATAAAGCGATTTTAGTGATGTTACCCTGCCAAAAAAAACACTTCAAAACTCTTAAAAACTGATCAAGTCTTGATAAGATTTTAAGAGATTTTATTGGTTTGAAGAGACTTGACCTGGCAAAAATGTATGCCACATGAAAACTGAAAAATTCCTATCATGTTTAATGAGAATCATTTTCAAATAATTTCTATGGAAAACTCACAAGATTTCAAAAGATCCCTGAAGACAATAAAATTTCATGTTTCGATGTTTTACAAGATTTCATTATGTTACACCAGACACATGAGATTTCATAGGGTTTAGCAAGCAAGATTTTTATGAGAATTTCAAAGTACGTTTTTAAAAGATTTTATATATGAGTACCTATAAAAATAAATGAAAAATAATATATTATAAAGATTTATAATTAAGAAAATTTTACTATAGCAAGAGATTTTTCGAGATTTCGTAAGTTTATATCAGACTCAGATTTCATGAGGTTTAGCAAGCAAGATTTGTATGAGATTTTATTAGATTTCACAAGTCTAAAAGGGTTGTGAAGATTTGACAAGATTATATAAGTATTAAAGTGTAGAAAATAGACAAGCACCAACCAGATTTGACAAGTAAGATGAGAATTTAAAAGATGTTATGAGTACCCATAAACATAAACTAAAAAGCATATATAATTTAGCAAGAAGGATTTTGATGAGATTTTAAAAGTACAAATGAAGAACTAAAGTGATGAGTTGCGTCAAGTGAAGAAAATAGACAAGCACATCACTTTTTTGACAAGCAAGTTTTTCAATGAGAATAGAAAAGATTTTATGGGTACCTATCTAAAAGTAAATTAAACAAAACATATTATAGATTTAAGCAGATTTGACAAGCAAGAAATTTTAAGAGATTTGACAAGTTATAAAAGAAGGAATAGAAGGAGACAATTTTACCAAAACTTGTCAAAACCAGTGAAATCTTATCAACTTGTGTCTCTTAAAATCTGCTTAAAACTGCTAAAAACCTGTGGATTTTCTCATGTAATCTTGTGAAATCTGATACTGAAATGGGCAATCTCATGAAATTTTGTGAAATCTTCTTAACTTTATTTTATATTTCTGTTAAAATCTGCTCAAAACTGTTGAAAACATATACACTTGTCAAAATCATTAAAACCTTATCAACTTGTTTCTCTTAAAATCTGCTCAAAGCATGTGGATTTTCTTATGTAATCTTGTGAAATCTGATGGAGGTTTGGTCTTTTAAAAATGCAAAACTCATGATGTTTGACGAGCTTTGAATCTCTTTCCAACATTGAAAGTTCATGAGATTTCACCCGAAAGTGGTGTTTCATAAACCGCATGAAATACCGACCAGAACTCGTGAACTTTCACAATTTTTTTTTACAAGTTTTGGCGCGGTATTTTTGGCAGGGTAATACCGCACCATAATCTTGGATCGCTTCAAACGAAACCTTTATCGAAAAGATCCAGCCATTGCGATACTTAAATTTAACATGTAAGCTCTCATTCCTCAGATTTATTGCTCAGATTACTCAACTAGCAATTTGTCGACGTCTCAACGTTGTGCACCGCGTGCCAACGTTGCGTCGCAACGTTTACTTTTACTCAAACACCACCCACTTTTGCACCAATTTGGTGGATGATTTTTTGGTTGAGTCAACGTCGCGATGGCGCCTACAGTTGAAGTAATAGTTCAATGTGTTTTGGAGTACAATTATTTGTTCAAAATATTATTCATTACGTAAAATGATAAATACACTATTCGACTACAAATTAAACTATTTCTAACACCATAATATTATTAATTATTTATAATATATAATTATTCTATGTCATATATCATGTTTTGCATCATCATAACATGCGAACCAATGACAAAATATATAAACAGACGGTAGTTTATTGTCAAATGTACAGTTCGTCGCTCTAAAAAAGAAGCGCGCCCTCGATTAAGATGATTTTATGAAATTAAAAAAAAAATCATGATTTAAAAATCGCTTCGAAAATCCTCTAAAGATGTTGCTTAGGATTCCTAAGAACAAAATACGGATTTTTATATGCAAAAAGATCTTAGTTTATTGTAGAAAAAAGCAAAAAAATAATTTTTAATGTTTGCTTACAAATTAGCATACAATGGTTTTAACAAACAATCATGGCGGCACTTATTAGTTTCTATGACAACCAAAGGAGTCCCGTGTCTCGACTGCTTTAACTACTTAACTGTGTTTTGAACGGATACCCTAACTTAAAGACGCTAACATGCCTCAATTTTTACCCAATCGAAATTGCTCCACAGTTTGGCTTTCTGCTGCTCACTTAATTTCCGTCCTTGTTGTTTACACAGGACATTCCTCTTTTCTTCCGACACACTGGGGAATCACCTTCAATGAAAGCTGTCACATGTCAAAATATCGAAGAATATTTATACCATTTGTTCCTTTTCATAGTGCAAAATGTTGAAACAAAACTAATAGAAACTTTACAAAACACTTCTTAGTTATTTTTACTGAATTAATTGACGTTTGTATGACAGACAGCAGTGCTCCAAAATTGGCTTGTTGCAAACATAACAGAAAAATTGGTTAGATGAAAACAGGCGCGCCCGCGTCTCCAACAAACCGGCCAGAAAACGTGGAGTAAATTGATCAATTTTTGGTTTTGCACACACCGGTTTGTAGTCGGCGCCTTCACAACTAAGGAATTACTGTTAGTACAATAGACGGTCATAAATAGTTGTGATGGCGACTGAAGTTGTGATAAACGTTTAGGCGTCGTATAATAGTCGACGTTGTCGACCATCGCCATGATAACTATTCTTTATCTGTAAAACAACGTTTAAAATTAGTGCAATTCTAAGTTTTACAACTTGCACAACTAAAAATTGCTAGTTGGGTAGGGTTTCTACAAAATTCGTTTTTCTTATAAAGGAATTTGCTACCGAATAACTCGAGACGAGTTGGAATGATCCTGGAAATTTTGCCACTACCTTGGATAGTTTAACGCCTTCTGACGACCGAGCGGTGGCCCAGTAATGCACATATGTGTACACGCCGATGGCATTTTTTTAAAGCATTATTTTGAGGCACTTCGGGGGCATTTAGAGGCATTCTATGCATTTTACGGCAATTTATGGAATTCTGAGGAATTTTTAACAGAAAAATCTGGTAAAAAATGCCGTGTAAACAAAGTGACGTATGTTATATTAGACACTTAAAGTAAATATTTCAACGCATCGGTATCGGTATACTATACCGGGAGCTGGACGTTAAAAAGTCTATGTATCAGATACCAGAAGAGGTTATAACCAGAAAGTGTCACATTGGTATGTTACAGCGTGTGCCAACTATAACTTTTTTCGAAATTTGGTCAGGGAGCCGGAATTAAGCTAATTACTGTCATAGCTTGACAGTCAAGGTAATGAATAGAGTACCTGCAATTTTTTTTATGATACAGGTGTCATATTGACCCACTAATTATAAATTGACAATGCTGCCAAACTTTTTCTTGGTCATATACGAGGCACACCACTGGCAAGTGTGGAAACTACTAACTTAGACTTATGGTAACTCATACCACTGTTATTTTGATGTCAGACGTGTAATACTGGAATTCCTGATTGAGAATATCCATGCTGCCTAATATCATCCTGTCCAGACCTAAATTGCGCCCACATATATGTCAATTTTCTTACGAGCCTACCTATGAATTACGTACCAGCATATTTGTTGTTTTAAGAATGTCATTTTAAAGCAGTGAGTACAGAACCGTTAGTAGATTCAACTTGAGTTGGACCAGAAAATTGGCATACTGCCATAGATTGCTGTCATACGTGACTCCAACCTAAGTCATAAGATACCTAAATGGCTTTTCTTTTATGAGTGTCATATTAACCTCTTTGTTACGAAAAGGCTATGCTGCCATACCTCTTCTTGACAGGAGGATAGGCACACCTCCTTAAAGAGTTGGTTTTTTAAACATCTACCTACTTTATTTACTACCAGCATAATTTTTGTTTATTATGTGTCATTTAGTCACTTTAAATAAAATCCAAATAGCTGCCAAACCTTCTCTGCGCTAAAGAACAGATAGACCTCTATCAAGAGGGGGTTAAATATAAGACTACCTACTTTATTTGATACCAGCATTTTTATGGCGCTACGTGTGTCATATAGATGCAGCAAATTCAAATTTAACATGCTGCCAACCCTACTTTTTTTCAGAGCATGGGCACACCCTTATAAAGGCATCCAGTTACTAACTTTTAGCTACACCATGTAATACCAGCAAGAATTTTGTGGCACACGTATCATCTGGACACCTTTTTTACAAAAATTTTGTGCTGCCGAACCTACCCTTGTCCAGTGCCTAGGCACTCCCTAGTAAAGACATCCAATATTAGGCTCTTACCTTCTTCATCAAATACCAGCATAATTTTCGTGAAACATGTGTCATATGGACACCTTTTTTATAATTTTTGAATGCTGCCAAACCTACCCCTGTCCAGAGCCTAGGCACACCCTCGTACAGACATTCAATATTGAACTGTTACCCACTTTATCGAATACCAGCATAATTTTGGTGGCACACAGGTCATATGAATACCTTTTTTTTTAAATTGCCATGCTGCCGAACATAATCCTGTCTAGAACCTGGGCACACCCTTCTAAAGAGAACCCATAACTAACTTTTACTTACAGCATCTCATACCAACATGATTTTTGAGGAACACGTGTCATATTGACATAGTTTTTATAAATTTTTTATGCTGCCAAACCTACCCCTGCCCGGGGCTTAGGCACACCCTCGTAAAGTCATCCAATATGAAACTTTTACCTACTTTATCGAATACCAGCGTATTTTTTGTGTCGCACTTGTCATATGGATACCTTTTTTATAAATTTGCTATGTAGCCAAACCTACCCCTGCACAGGGCCTAGGCACACCACTGTAAAAGCATCCAATATTGAAGCCTTACCTACTTTATCGAATACCAGAATAATTTTTGTGGCACACTTGTCATAAAGACATTTTATTTATAAATTTGCTATGCTTCCAAGCCTACCCCTGTTCAGAACCTGGGCACACCGCTTTAAAAGGACACTTACATCTATAATACCATTGTTTACAATATTTAAACAAGTGGTGTTGCCAGCAGTGGGAGGGGGGTTAACCTCCCCCCCCCAGAGACCCTGAATAAGTAATATATAACACAATCATCCGAACTTTTATACAAACTCAAATTCAGCAAGAAGAAAGAAAAGACAGAAACATCCGATCCAGAAAACTGCACGTTCATGACCAACTTAAAGTGTCTGGAGTAGTAACAAAACCGATGAAAAATAATCAGTGGTAACAATCACCGGGTAAAAATCCGATTTGCGGATTGTTTTTCAAGGATCGGATTTTTTTCGGATATTGCGATTTACCGAATTTTTTAGGATATTTTAGAGCAAAACGGTGTTTTTTGAGGATTTTTCTTTATTTCCACTCGATACGACCGAAATATCCACCCAAAACCTGGTTTTTTAGTAGTCGAAAGACCTTTTTTTTTTAACAAAAACTAGTGCAATTCATCAGTGTTCGTAGGAAAAATGGCATACACATCTCGATAGAAAGTAACTTTCTTACACTCGCGTGTTGTTTCACTCAGCTAGCGCCTCGTACACAACTTTCACGCTCGTGTGGAATTTATCACTTTCTTCTCTTGTTATGTAATATACTATTTCACATTATGTTTGTTAGCTGACGCTGGCCTGTTGCTACGCCGCTGTCAGGACGTGTACTTTAGGTACGTTTACAAGTTTTATCAAAATAGGATAAAGATAAGGACCCGGTCAACAACTTTTTCGCTGGTCAATCGTGTTTACTCCCCTACCAACCTTATTTGGGGGGTGAGGAGGGTAAAAATTACTGGATGTGTTTGTTTATGCAGTTGAATTGTCTCTGCCAAAACTAACCTCTTTTATTTTAGATATTAACTTATCTCCTTTTTTGGAAGACGTCTTTGATTAAAGAGAGAAGAATAGTATAATACATAACGAGTGAAGAAAGTGACATATTTCACACAAGTGTAAAAGCTTTTGTGCGAGGTGTCAGCCGAGTGCGAAAATCACACGAATGTAATATTGTCACTTTCTAACGAGTTATGTAGTTACGCTATTTTTCGTACGACCACGCACCAGCGGCGACTCGGTAGGTGAAGTAGGTGAAGGGGCTCGACCGCCCGTCGCAACTCGCACCGCTCCTAAAAGAATCGAATTATCGAAAGCAAAGCAGCAAGTGGAGAGCCAACATACAGCCAAGTGTAATTTGTATTGCGATTAGAGATGGACCAACCCGCGATTTTAGTGAAGCAGTAACAAGACGTGACTGCTCCAGCCGGGTCACGGTGACAAATAGCAGTGATTTTTTGGAGCAGTTTACCCAAAACTTGTAAATGCTACATCAAAATTGCGAACGAAAAAAATGTTGTCTATCTTGCAGCCAAAGAAATTTAAATTTGGTTTGTCGCAGCGTCCTACTCCCGTTTTCTGCATTAATTGCGATGAATGAAGAGCAGTTAAAAAATAGATTAGTCGTATGCACTATTGTTTTGGCATTGCTTCACGAAACTTAACGGTTATAGTTATTATGCCACGCACAAGATATCAACCCGAATTTCCTTGTAATTTTAAAATTTACCTTTTTTACTTTCGTCCTTAGAGACGAAATATTTTCGTCAAAACAGTGAACCCAAAACACATCTAGGATCTATAGTGTGAGTCATTTTCCTATTCAGAGAAAAAAATATTTTCTTCCGTAGAGTGACGAAAATAAAAATTAATATGCCTGTGAAATATGCATGTACCTTCCTGAAACAGGAAAAAGTGCAAATTTGGCTATTGTGGTCGCAGGAAAAATCATTTATATTAATCTATTTTGTTTTTGTTAAGGATAAGTAAGACTTATTTTGTAACGGCAAACGTTACAAAAGTAGGGTGGTACTGCAGTTGACCACTCTAATCACATTAAGTTGGCTTGTCGAGCACTTTTCAGGAAATCTCAGAATTTTCATAAAAATTTAAAATTTTCGAGTGTGGCAGCATTTTGTAACTTTTTTTTAATTAAACATTACTTATTTGAAAATCTCAGCCTGCGGCGTCATTATTATAGGTAATTATTTTTTTTTAATCATTCATTCCTTTTCTTAAATTTTCAGGTGCTGCGTCTTTTGGGTCATTTTTTGAAAGCAAACATTGATATAATATTTTTGAAATGAAACATATTTTTCTGCAAAAATTTCGCCTGCAGCGCCATTTACGGTGACTTTTTTACAATCAAACATTATTTTTCCTAAAATTTTTGCCTGAGTATGTTCGCTAGGTCTAGCAGGACTGTATATTTTGCTAAAAAAAACGAAATAACACAGATTGCTTCCACGACAAAATTTCGTGACGCCCCCTCCCGTTTTAGAAAGTTGCGACCGCCACTGGTTCTATATATAGTGAAAAATTGGTTTAATTCATAATAACTATATTTTTGAAAATGTTAGGCTTTTTATGGAAAATCAGGTTTTTTTTTCCTCCTTGTGTTCGTACAAAAGAGGAAACTTTTATTTGTTTTTGAAGTGATTTTCTTGGATTATGCCACTGCTGTGCATTAAAAAACCCATAAGACAAGGACAAGTGACATTTTGCAAAAATACAGCGATAGTTTTTCTTGGCAAGTAAAAAAAATACACCGAAAATTCCACACCAGTACATTTAAACCAATCAAAATGGGTTTTTTGACAGGTCAACATGTATTTTTGCGAAAATTTTTTTCGCTTGGGTAGGTAACCAATAGCAAATTAAATCGGAAATTTTTTGGCATAATCACGCGACAACTGCCATCCTTCAATCATGATGTTACGATAAAGTGAACATATAAAAACTTAATAAAAACGAAAAAAAAGCAATTTTCCACCACTTAGTAGTAACTCAAAGCTTATGTAAAATTAAAGAATGTAGCGTCATCTATCTGTAACCACCGCTCATAACATAACTCAAAAAATATCCGACCGATTTTGATAAAATTTGGAACTTATGTTGAGTTTGGGTTCTATAGTTGGTCCCATTCTTTTATTTAAAAATCATTAAAATCAAACCCATAGCCAGTAAAAATGGTGGGGAGTTCTCAAATATTAAAATTTCTATCAAAATAGTATGTATATGGTATCAAATGAATAGTACTTAAGCCTAAAGTTAAAAGTAATATATTTTTAACCAGTGGTGTACAATGAGGGGGGGGGGGGTCAAAATTATGTTTTCAATAAAATATAACTAATGTGATATCAAAAAATGAATGGCAATTGAGTCTAAACCCTGCCAAAAAAACCTCATAAAAAACACACCTTATCAGTTTTTATAAAGTTTATAAGCTTTTGTGAGGTTTAATTTTAGGATTATAAAAGTTTGTAATAATTTATGAGGTATGTCTTTGATTTTGGTATGAATTTCAAAAAATTACAGTAGCACTGTTAATCCCCGCAAAATCCGCAAAATCCCCCAAATCAAAAGAAGATCGCCGCAATTCGGAAAATTCCCCACAAACTGGCAATCCCCTGATCTCAGACTTTATTTACCGGGTGGAAGCCCAGAAAAAAACCGGAATGACTGCAGTTTTGTTATATCTTAACCGATTTTAATGAGTGTTATTTATTTAAAGAACATGAAATTCGCCTTCAAAATTAGAATAGAATCAGTTTATAATGAATTGAAAAAATAACACCGTTGTGAATCCTAGTCTCTACCAAGGTGATCGACGTATCGCTCATTAAAATCGGTTAGGTAATTTAGGATTATTGCTCAAAAATTTCTGAGAAGCTCTGGTGCTCTAAATGACAATTAAAAAGCTCAATTTGGGAAAATGTCCGCCTTTTGGGTAGCTAAAAAAATACGGTCACCTTATTATACAAGCATCCTCAACCTAATTAATTCAAAACATTACATATTACTCAACATACGTAGGTATGTACCTACTTTATAAAATTTAATAAGAATGCCTACAAAAAACAAGAAGCTTATTTTTATAATTACACATACAAAATTAAAGAAAATATGCAAATTATGGGTTATTCCAAGGAAAGAAATTTTAATCTAGTTTGCGTCAGGTAAGAAGTACCATTTTTGAGTCAATAAAAAGAATAGGCTATATATATTCTAAAGTGCAATAAAGAGGGGAATAGCTTTTCTAACGTGATTTCTATAATATAGTAATTATTTTTGTATACATGGTGTTCATTTATAAACTTCCCACTACCGATATTTTGAGAACCAAAAGAGATATTTATATAATCTTAAAAACGTATCAAGGATTTAAAAACTTAATGCATAAAATTAAAAAAAGGAGACTTTGTTGTAAAGTCCATGAGAACGCCTTTTTAAAAGGGTATTGCAAACAGGGTGTTTATTGGCCCCTTAAGCCCGCTTGACATGGAGCAATATAACTTGCAATTGTCTGCAATTTGGAGTCATTCCAAAATAATAAAGGCGCAATTACAGAGACGAACATGCTCAAACAAAACCTCGTGGAAAAGATCTAAAATTTTTTTCGTGAACATTTTTGTGAACTTTTCTTTGAACATTTTGTTCGGTTAAATTTTTGAAGAAATTATTGCTATCTATTTTGGAAACATATTTTTAAAGATGAGAATACATAAAATTTCACATCAGTGATCAGTGATCTCAATTCTTTTAAAAAAATTGAACACCAACTTTTATTATAAATTTTTGTGAATAAAAGCCGACGGCAAGCGAAACATTATTATTGGCTCTACTATTAGTTTTGTCACATGGATTAGGGTTACTTATAATATTTTTTTGCCGGATTTTTTTGCCCGGGGGTTTTTTGGGATTTTCTTGCGAGTTTTTTATTTCCAAAGGTTTTTTTTTCCTAAATTCAAAAAACAACCTAGGACAATTTTTCTTTTCCAAAAAAAATTTGAGTTTTTCAAATATCGGCAAAAAACTCAAAACTTGCACTTTTAAGCGGTAATCCGCGCCTCACGACTATCTATCAGGAGTGGTAGGGAGGGGGATTTTTTTTCAAAATATTTTTGTAACTTTACTTTATCCTTAGCTTTGATTGTTTTTTTTTAAATTCCTCACACCAGATTTACCTAGTTAGTTTAAGGCCCCAAGGGTTGCTTAAAAAAGCAAAAGATTCATGAAAATGTTGAAGATATAGATATTTATTGTCAATTTAAAGTAATAATCAAGGTCGATTACTGACACTGGACAAACAATATGCAAAGGGGCAATATTCCGATTCAAAAGTCTAGTCTTTTACCACAGAGTACCGAACAGACAGGTGATCCGTGCTATTACTGCTAAATTATATTTTTTAGACAAGGGTCGGGATCGTAGGGTTGTAAAAGTGGGTAATAAACGGGTATTATTTAAAACGAACGTGCGTTTGTTCATATATTTGAGATTTAATAAAATGTGTATAGGTTTTTTAATTTGACTTAATTATTAGTGTAAAAGACTAAACTAGGAAGTAAAATAAAGAGATATTCTTTTAAACGTAAATTTTTATCATTACATTTTACAGGCAAAAGAAATAAGTAAGTGCCAATTATTATTTTTTTTATTCTCGTTTTTTTTACAACCCCAAAAAAGTTACAGTTATAATGGCATATCCCCTATAAAAATCAAATCAATCGAACTTGTTTATGAGGTAAAATGTAAATTTCGGCATCAAATCGTTTTTCCGTCGGAAAGTACTTGATTAAAAATACCTTGTTTTAAAACTTAGTTTTTCATATTTCAATATGTATTTTGAATTTGTAAGAAATTTCTATACCACCATTTCTTCAAACAAATTTTGCTCTAACATTCCCTCCAAAATTTTCGTGAGTTTTTTTGTACGAGATTTTGCTCTTTTCTTTGAACATTTTGCTCAAGAGGCTCGTGTAAATGTTTGTCGGCATTTCAACATCAAAGGAAAGTTTGTCTGTGTAAATGCGCCTTACAAATTTCTTATGGTCTTCTTCTAAACGTCTCAATTTGTGTTGTGAAAGGGAAATATAACAAACAACACAAAGTCTGACATTAAGAGGGAGGAGTAAAAAAAACCCTAAAAAATTTGTGACATTATTTTAGAATGACCCTGAATTGCAGACAATTGCAAGTTATATTGCCCCATGTCAAGCGAGCTTTACTCACCCTCCGATGCAGGCCACGCCCACCGAATATTAAAATACAAGAACTGACCCCTTATGGTCTTTAAAATTTTGAAAAAAAAATTTATATTGACATTTCCGAAATTCAACTGCTACTGGTTTTAATTAAAAATACAATGCACCGTTATAAAGCTGATGAAAAACTTTTTCACATAAGATATCACAAGTTTTTAAGAATATGAGAATATCTCTTTTGGTCCTGAAAATATCGGAGGTGGGAAGTTTTCAAGTATAGAGGTATATATATTTAGATATATAAAGGGTAAAAATAACACACGGCGTTTCATAATAAAATGTAAATATTTAAGGAAGTTAGTTTGTTTATCATTTTAAGACAAAAAGTTCATAAAGGTACCTACGTTCGTTTTGTTCTAATTTTTTGGTTGTAGGAGACAAAGTGCACTACTACAATCGTATGCAGGTAGGGATGTATTCTTTATTTTTTTATCATTTCAATCATTTAAAATACGAAAAAAGTAAGAGTATATCTTGTTTGTTAAAAAATCCTTTTTTTTTCATCGGAAACATTTTAGGAAATATTCGGGCGCCACTAATTAAAACTAAAAATGATTTTCATGGCAAAGGTGCGTCCTACTTTATTCGCACATTTTTTCATATACGTACCTGACTGGTGGAAATCTCATTATTATGTCAGATTTGAGACTAATGACATTCGCGAGCGGCTTTGCTGTCAGTTTGTTCCCTAGAGTGTAAAGTTGGAGATCAAAATCGCTCACCGCTAATCTCATCACTGCATGACAAAACTGATAGAAAAGTGACACAAAGATGAGATTTTGATCAAACAGTACGGGGTTTCTTTTCGGTGACTACTCCTTCTCACCCGTTTCAAGAATTCTCGCACGCGTTCAGAATGGAAACCTGAGGTATTGTCATGAAGATGATACTTTTCGAAAAAAATCACCAAACAAACTGGGCTGTTTGAAGGGGGTAAAAAGGAGTGTGCAGGCGTTGGATTCCCTGGAACTTTTAGAATGTTGCTATTTAGTCTTATATATTATGAAGGTGTGCCTGTCCTCCGGTCAGGACAGGGTCTGGCAGCATATTAAATTTAAATTCAGGGGACCATATTATACAACTAAACTCAAAACCCCGATGGTATTTGATACATTGGATTTGTCCCTAACTTCGCATGTCTTATGATCGTGTTTTGGCCCATCGGCCTGGAGAAGGTTTGGCAGCATATCTAATTTGAATTCAGTAGTTCCATAAGACACATAGGAAACAAAAACTACGTTGGTATTAGATACATTAAGTTTATCTCCAATTTCGGTCCTCTTACGGAGGCGTGCCCAACCTCTGATCAAGGGGAGGTTTGGCAGCATGACGGAATTTTTAAAGACGGCCTCATATGACATAATAAAAGTTAAAATAATTCTGGTATGCAATGGTGTAAGTATACTCCTGATTGAGTGCCTCTTTGGGACGGTATAGGTGCCCTTCTACCAATGAAATAATTGGCAGCATGGTGTAAATAAAATCAGTACCTCTATATGACACAAATAACGTTTAGTCTATTCTGGTATGCAATAAAGTAAGTATAACTCATTCTCTGCATTGTTTCAAGGAGGTGTGCCTGCCTTAAGTAAGCAAAAAAGTTTGGCAGCATAATAAATTTGCTATGTGGAGGACCATATGACATATATATTATAAAAACGACGGTGGTATCTAATAGATTAAAATACCTTCAATTTATCGTGTCCTTAGGAATGTGTGCCGGTCCTCTACCTAGGTTAAACTTTAATAAAGTACTAAAATTCGTAATCTGGGATCCATATGACACACCCAAACAAAAAATTATTCTGGTATTTGATACATTAAGTATACCTGCAAAAGCATTTGACTTTAGAAAGTTGTGCCTGCCTTCTTGTCAAAACAAGATTCGGCAGCATAAGAAATTTTTTGAATAGAGGGTGATATGACAAATATAAAGTATAATCTGCGCTGGTATTCGATACATTAAATGTGTCTCAATTTTTCATCTGTTTGACAAGGTGTGCCTGCCCTTCTTTCCAAAGTAGAGTTGGCAGCATTATAAATTTAATATAAGGAGGACCATATTACAGAAATAAATTTGAATCTACATTGGTATTAGATCTATAGATAAACCTCCTTCTTTTCTTCCTTTTAGGATGCTGTGCCAGTTTTCTTGTCAGAAACGGAATTGGCAGCACATCAAATTTTAATATATTACATACTTATGACACACAAAAAACAAAAATCTTTTGGGTAATACATACATAAGATTAAGTTTAATATTTGTCAGTTTTAAAATGGTGTGCCTTCGCTCTTGTCAAAAGGACACTTGGCAGCAGTATGTAATTTCGTCAAAAAAATGCAAATAAAACGTGTGCCATAAAAATTGGGCTGGTATTAAATACAGTTATTTATACCTTGTTAGTGGGTGCTTTTTAAAGGTGTGCCTGTCATTTAACCAAGAATAACTTTGGCAGCATATTCAATTCCTATCGGTAATATTTAAATTACATTTATCCAACATATTTTTGTCTGGTATTAAAAACATAGGTATACTTTCCAGATGGGCCACTTTCGGAATGGTGTGCCTTGCCTTTTGACACGTGAAAATTAGGCAGCATGACATTTTCATATTTGATGGTCATATGTTACATGTGTGCCATCATACTTACTCTGATATTTGACACCATACCTTTCACTTACTATTTGACTTGCATAGTCGTGGTGTGCCTCGCATATGACCAAAAGAAAGTTTGGCAGCATTTTTAATTTATAATTGGTGGGTCAATATGACACCCGTATATTAAAAAAATTGCTGGTACTGTATGCATTATCTTGACTGTTAAGTTATGACAGTGATTAGCTTAATTCCGGCTCCCTGACCAAATTTCGAAAAAAGTTGTAGTTGGCACACACTATAACATATCAATGTGACACTTTTTAGTTATAAACTCTTCTGGTATCTGATACATAGACCTTTTGACGTCCAGCTCCCGGTATATACGTAATGCGTTCGAAACAAAGTCAAAATACACTACATTTTTGACTTTTTTATGCGATGTTTCGAACGATGCCCGCTTTCTTGAAGGTTGCGATGACAGAACTGCTGATTGAAATCGTTGCGTATGTTCGTGGATCCGTAACGATACGTACATCCTTCCGTACGCAACGTAGATTCTGTCATCTGGTATGAACAAGTTAAAAATGTAGCGTGTATTTTGCCTTTGTTTCGAACACGTTACGTATACCGATACCGATGCGTTGAAATATTTACTTTAAGTGTCTAATATACAACCTACTTATGTATTAATTTTGATAAATTTTTATTATTTTTTTTTTCATAATACCATGCAAACGATGTGATTAAGGTGAAGATACTTTTTGAATGCTAAAACTTTCTTTTATTAAGTAACTATATTTCTGATTAACGTTATATTTTGTCTTACTTTTTATAACTATTTACTTTGTTAAATATTGAATTGTATTGTAGCATCGACTCTATTGTAATGGAAATATTTTTCGGAAACAAAAAAGTTCAGTTCAGTTCAGTAGTAAAAAGAGCGTCCGTAAAAAACACTATTATAGTTAAAACGTTATTGTAAAAACCACTATTTTTACAAAAGAAACGGTCTGGCTGGTTTTTAGGATTTCTATAGAAATCCTATAAAACATTGTAAAAACTCACCAACTTTTATGGGAACTCTTTCGAATTTTATAAGTTTAAACAAATATTTCCTGAGAAACTTTTTTTCCGATGCTGTTTTTTAACTTGACTGCGGACCGGCCCCGGTGCGTGGCGAGCCGACTGACGATCAAGTTAGGTTTCTTGGATGCCCGTGTGTCATGGCTTCAAACCCCGCACAGTACTTTGCACAAAACATATAGCAAATTTTTGTGAGCTTACTATATAGTTACTATTGTTCTCTTTTTCTAAATGCATTCGGCTGAGAGAGATCCCGCATACTACAACTTACTAGGAAAATGGCGTGTCAGACCCGCCTGTACACCCTTTGATCCCGTGTATCTATCAACCATAATTACAGTATATGCCACCCGAAATTTATCCACATTGATTGACGTCAACTGTCAACGAGAATTTTCAGTCTGACGTTGATTTTTTGTTTGACCCTAGATTTTTGGCCACACTGATCACAGTATGGACAGAGCCTCATTCAGAAAATTTTCGATTTCGTTTAGTTTATATTTTATCATGAGTTGATTGTAATAGAAAGTTTTTGAACCATTTTTTTGCCATTTTGTTATTGTTATTGTAAGACAATTGATCACAGTGTACTAGATATGGCCAAGGCAGCAAGTTTTGAAGTGTTGATCCAATAAATAAACGTAAATAGTGCGAACTCTACACATCATAGAAGGGACTGGTTATGAAATCTCAAATGAATGAAGCTCGGATATTGTTTGGGGCCCAAGCATGGTGGACGCACCCACCCATCTAAAAACTGCAAATTCGTAGCAGCCTTAAGGTTTAAAATTAGAAAACATTAAGTTTATTATTACAAGCTTTTATTTAACTTCACCTTTATTATCTATATATGTTTCTATGTTCGGGTAAAAATCTTGCAACTCAATTTTGACTAACTTGTAGTCAGATTAAATTCAAACTTGGTACGCGATTATATTTCCGGTGACAATAGAATAATATGGTAATGTTAGGCATTCCCTGGAGGGAAGAAAACGCCTAAGTTTGTCCGATTTCACACAAAATTGGTATACGTGGGTTTTTAGGGATAAGGAATACGATTTTTTGATCAGATTTTAAAAAATCAATATGTCGGATTCGAGAGGGACAATTTTTGATCATGTCATGTCACAATAATATGGTATTCTCTCTATACGGGGGTTTTTGGGGATAAAGTATACGAATTTTTAATCAGATTTTGAAACTTTAATATGGCGAATTTAAGATGGACGATTTTTGCTCATGTTTTGCTAACCAATTTTAACTGACTTATACACATCCGATTGTCTTCAAATTTGGTATGCGTTTATAGTTCCGCTGAACAATATAATAATATACAGGTACCCACCTCCCCTAACGAGGGAAGTGGAGGGGGAAAAAGATTTAGTTTGTTGGATTTCAATCAAAATTGGCATACAGGGGATTTTAGGGAAGATGATTATGAGTTTTTTATTAGACTTGAAAATTTCAATATGGTGGATTCAAAATGGACGATTTAGGGTACAAATCTAAATGTTAAAAAATAATTTTATATAAAAAAGCTTTTCAGATACAAGCTTTTATATAATATAAAGTTCACGAAAAAGTAAAAAATAATTTTTAGCATTCTGATATCATAATAATAAAAGCGATGGCCGCAAATTAGGTCGAGTTGGGTTGAATTTACTTACCCTTGCATTTCTCTGCATTATAGTGAATTCAGATTCTTGCGAACAACCATATAATCAATAATATACATTTTTCGAGTCAACATGACCAAACTTTCTATAATGCGCCCATCGCTTTTATTATTATGATAGTGGACTTTATATTTTTGTATAAAAGCTTGGATTTGAAAAACTTTTTTTATATAAAATTATTTTTTAATTTTTAGATTTGTACTCTAAATCCTCCATTTTGAACCCATATTGATATTTTCAAATCTGATCAAATATTCATAATTCCCTTCTCTAAGAACAAACTAAATCTTTTTTCCCCTCCACTTCCCTCGTAAGGGGGAGGCGGGTACCTGATAATACCATACCCACATAGCACATTGCAAAATAACGTTATTTAGATAGAGAAAATGACGCTTAATAGGTGACGTTCTAACGTTTTTTTCTCAAAATCACATGTTTTCACGTGAAAAACACGTTATTTGAGAAAAAAACGTTAGAACGCCACCTATTAAGTGTGATTTTCTCTATCTAAATGACGTTATTTTGTAATGTGCTAAGTGGGTATTAATGTATTGTCACCGGAACTATAAACGCATACCAAATTTGAAGACAATCGGATATGTATAAGTCAGTTAAAATTGGTTAGTAAAAGATGACCAAAAATCGTTTATCCTGAATCCACCATATTGAATTTTCAAAATCTGATCAAAAATTCGTATTCCTTATCGTTAAAAACCCCCGAATATCAATTTTGGTTGAAATCGGAAAAACTTAGCCGTTTTCCCCCCTCCAGGGAGTGCCTAATAATACCATATTATTGTATTGTTACCGGAACCATAATCTCATACCAAATTTGAATTTAATCGGACATGTAGAGGTTAGTCAAAATTGAGTTGCAAGATTTGACCCGAACATATAAACATACATTACATATAATACATAGAGGTAAAGTTAAATAAAAGCTTGTAATAAAAAATAAGCAAAATATAAAGCCGGTCCAGCATTTTCAAACGTCTAAATTGAAATTGAATTCATTAATTTTTGGATGACTTCGCTCACCAGTCTGGGTCTCTCTCAGGCATATTGAGTCAGAAAACGCGATGTTTTCTTTGTTATGTTCGGTGTACAAATAAAAACGAATATCATGGCCGCCTTAACAGGCATATTACATAGTAATAAATTTTTCATCCATAAAGTATCTTTGTCGTCGTGCTGTTTCACTCTGGTGCATTTGATTGATATAAAGGCGTAATATAAGGGGTTATTCGGAGTGATTTAAAGTTAGCAGTGTAGTTATAATGCCGTGCGGGCGTTTGATTTTGACAACTTAAAAATCTGGTTTTTGTTCAATGGAAAGTGAGGTTATATTTTGTCTAAATAAAAATGGATGGACTGTATATCAAGGAGTTTATTATTAGAGTTATATTTTCATTGGAAGAGGGGTGCAGGGTACATTTTCTGGTAAGCTTGATCTCTCTCAGTGGGTCTATTCTTGAATCGATAGAAAATTTGCTCCCAGGGAGTTAAATTCTCTCGATTCAAGAATAGACCCCCAGACCGTTGCAATGAAAAGAAGAGAACAATAGTAACTATAGTAAACTGACAAAAAACCTGATACTAATTAGGCTAAAAAAACCAGGAACCAGTGTAAAAAGTAACTTGCTCTTACGCTTCCATTCACGCCGGTAACTAGGCTACATGGGATCGGTATCTCATGGAGGCGCTCCTGTTTACACACTCTCCAACTGAATGACAAAAAGGCCAGAAAAAAAAACCTGTTCTGGAGTTCGAACGTCCGATTAAGTAAATAGTGCCTTCGGGACTCAAAAAAATGATGGTAAACAAAGAGAAACAACAACATCCGCTGCCGCTTAAAAATTACATAGTTTTCATTCAATCCTCGTCCTATAGCCCTTGAAATCACTACTTTAAAAACCTTGTCTTTTAAAATTTAATAAGATTACTAGAATAAATAATAACTCACCTTTTATATTGCAGAAAACTTCTTGGATCCTTTCAATCCAACACATGTTCAGCTTGTCCAGATAATCCATGCTTCCACAATATGCACCCGTTGTTAAATTTAAACCAAAACTATGGAAACAATGTTCCTGTGGCAACAAGTGTAGATAGTGATCAAAATTAATATTAAGCTACTTTAATAAGTTTTTGAGTCAATCGTCAGAACTGATTTTTGCTGGTCTCATAAGTAACTTGTCAGTTAAAATTGTCTTAAAAAAAGGTGAATATTGCGCGAGTACTTAACCCAATTTTTAAGATGAAACTTTGCATCCTAAAAACAGCCCAAAACAGGGGTAACCTAATTTCTGCTTATTTCCAAAGAAAAAATACGTGCTTTAATTATTATTTAGATCTAGGAAATTTGTTGTATATACATATATCTATTGATATTTTGTAAATAATATGGAATAAATAAACGTACAAATTATGTGCCAATCTTAGATTGAGTTTTTTCTTCCCTACTAAATAAAACTTATAAAGGGTGATTCATTATAATTGAAGTAAGCGCCTTTAATATTAATTTTTTGTTTAGTTTTTTCTAAAGATTTTGATACTTATGACTAAAGCTGTCAACTGCCATTTGGATATGTTAAATTTTTACATTAACTTTTTTATTTTAAATAGAACATATGACATGTCTGGGATGCGCTTAAAAGTTTTTGAGATTTCTTATTTTATAGTTATTTATGCACCTAGGTTAAAAAACACTGAGAGAGAAGCTTTAATTATTTACCTTGTCAGCATAAGAGATAACACCAAAAATGTGAGTTAGCGTTAATTCGAGCAACATAACCTTTTAAAAATCGGCTTAAAATTAAATACAATGTAACCAGGAAGCCGATTTCATGCACAATTGCTTGTTTCAATCTCAGAGAATGCCTAAGTGCAATCTCGAAGGTCATGTTGGTTTATAGCAAAATGATGACTTTTTTACTACTTTCATTATAGTTCCACCCATTTTCCACCTACCTTTATCGCTTAGGTATCCAAATTTCTTCTCAACAGCTCTTTTTCCACTTATTTTTTATGATTTTTACCTTTTTTTTTTAACTATTGAAAACATTCACGACAGAACGCGGTCAATCCCTTCTGGCAGTGCCGGTTTCATGTTTTTTTTAGATTTTTTTTCACTTACACTACGTATATTTTAACACTGTCTGTATTTTTTTAAAACTTTTAAAATAAAACTGGCTTATGTTACGAGTCTTTCATTTATTAAAAAAACTAACGGAAGATGGTTGTAGCACACAAACAACATTTTGCACTGAAATGCAAAAAACTCTTGTTTTTTCGTTTTCTTATTTATTTATTCCTACTTTTCAACAATAATATAAAAAGACTTCTGCCTGAATCAACACGAATGCATTGTATGGTTTATTACCAATCACATTTCACATGCACCTTTCTGATCACCACCAAAAAAACAAACAGTAGGTAAACAATAAATATACGTGAATAGACTTTAATTAACGTTTGGTTCTGAACCAGGTAAAATAAAGTAAGGGGGCCAGTCATAATATAGTCACATCATTGTGGACAAATTTTGACCACCTTCAAATTACGTTTCAAAAAACATTTATTCCCCTTGAATTCCAGAAAAAGAGCGGTTAAATTATTGACACATTTTTCTTTGCCGCAAGAAATAAAAGACCGAAAAAGAATTATGATGCCATGCTACCACCGATCCCCCACTCTAATGATAAAATGGACAAAATAAGGAGGCGTAGATTTTATTTTGGGACGTCACTTTAGTGAAGACAGACATCAGAAACGTAATGATTTATGACAAGGTGGAGGGTGGGGGGCCAAATTTGGCAAAAATTGTGTTTCTAATTTATAGAGTGCACTCATAGCCATAAATTATTTCACACCCCCCCCCCCCTGTCACAAATAAAATTCTTCCTAAATATACCAAACTTACGATCTCCAATTTTGGTATTGGGAAATTCCATGATAACTCATAGGAGGACAAAAACTGACAATATTTCAATGCATTATGTAGAGGGTTTATCTGAACAATTTAAAAGTAAAATCATATTAATTTTTTATTCAAAGTCCAGGATATTACCAAAAATTTGTAATGGGACATCAAAAACGGACAGAGAAAAATCATGGATTTAGAAAGTGCTTTTTCTCTTAAACTAAAAGTAGTTTAAAATTAAGAGTGGCAAAATATGTTTCTTTTCGCTAGATATAATAAAATGGTATAATATTGCTTTTCTTTACGTGCTTTGATTTTAAGTTAAATATAATTTTTTGATTTGATTTCTTATGAAACGTTAATATTTTGTTTGTCTATATTTTAGTTATTGGCTATTATTTTATGATTTGGAAAAAAGTTCTTGCGTTCTTATGAGTGTACATGTTTAAAGATACCCCACACACTACTTTGATTGTGTTAGTTTTTTATATACAAAAATTAAAAAAAAATGCCAAAAACCTTCATCACATGAACTACACCTATCGGTGGTAGCCCATTTTTTTGGACATTTATTTCTCACTCTAGAAAAAATGGTTTAAACTTTTTTAGCTACTTTTTAATAAAGGGGGGGGGGGTGTTTTAATTTTGTGACCTAATTTGAAGCGGATCACCAGAAACGTGACGATTTGTGAAAAGGGGAGGGTGGGGAAAATATGGCCGAAAGAGTCCGTGTAATATAATTTATGGATGGCTCCTTTTAGTTCATTACATGCCTCATGCAGTATCCAATGTTTATACTATTTGTTTTTTTTGTCGCGATAAGAGAGGTGTAAAATGCCATTACTAAAACCAACGCTGTCGGATTGATTCATGCAGTCTAATTCCAATATTACCTATTATTGAAAAGCAGAAATAAAAAAAGGATAAAATATTCAGTTAAAAAACTCAGTTGAAATAAAATGCTTAAAAAATTATAAAGTGTTAAAATACAAAAGTGACAAAATAGGTACTAAAAATAAAACTGACACCGGCCCTGCCGTTGCGTTGGGAAACGGTGAAAATCTTTAAAAATAGTTGCAAAAATAGACTCTTAAGGACAAATTTGGATACCTAAAGCAATAAAGGTAGGTGGAAATATTTTCAAAAGTAGTAAAAAGCCATTATTCTGGCTACAGGCCAACTTAACCTGGTAGATTGTTGTTAGTTTTTAACTAGTATATTAGTTTTACGTTCCAAACTTTGTGACATGAGATGTGTTTTAAACCTTATAAATGTTTTAGGTTTTGCTTTCTGAGATAGGAAGGTTATAACTTATAAAACATTAAAGTATTTTTTCTATTTGGTTCTGTTTAATCTTTAAGATAAAGTTTTGGTTTTAAGTAACACTTCTGTTGCGATTTAGTATATTACACAGTTGGCAGAACTAGCATAATATAATATGCAACAAAAATGCCAAAATCTTGATTATAGGTAATTATAAAAATTTAAATTTTGTGTATAGCTTTTTTTCAAAGGGGCAGTTTTAGGGAAAACTTGTTTGACAGGTATTTTTATTAATATTTTTCAAATATTCCATAATGTTTCTTTTACTAGTCGCCCGTCTTAAAAAAGTTTTAGTTTTTATAATTGATGCTTATATTTAAAATTGGAGGTATTCAAGGTTTGTTTTATTTTCATTCAATATACTAATTTTGCTCAACAATGTATTTATAAGTTTTCTTATCATTCCAACAAATTTTTTTGAAATACATATTTAGACTGACTTTAAATATATTATTTTCTGCAAATCTATTTTTTTTTTCGATTTGAAATAAATAACGGAAAATGTCTGCACGAAATTGTAGCATATTTTTGAGATGTTCATTTTACATAGAGATAAATGATATTGGCATTTATACACCAGTTGACTGTTTGGGACAATACATTTTTTTTATAATGGGTATAAGATTTTTATATACCTACTATTAAGGAAGTGGTATTGTCCCAAATAGTATACAACTGGTTTATAAAGGCTAATATCCTTTCTCTCAGTGTATGTGTATAGATGTGCCAAAGCACATGCTATGTACATGATCATTATATGACAAGTACATACCTAGAGAATATAGTGAGTACATTTTGAGCACGTTCTGTGGATATGTGCTCAGTACATACTAGGCATGTGGTAAGAATTGACCTAGAAATATTCTAAGCACATATTTTACATCTATTACGGTGTATCTGTAACCTATTCTCAGCATGTGCTCAGAAAGTGTATAAATGCTATGTGGGTATTTAGGCAATACAATAAAACACGTTAATATTTTTCACTCGTGAACCAGCAGAAACCAATTACTGAAGAAATAAAAAAACCGCAATGGGGCTACAATGTAAACGAGCTCTGGAAGAACATCCAAGAAACAGTAACTAGGGTGGCTAGTAGTTAAGTGCTCGACAAAAAGATAAAACAAAGAAGGAAGTAGTTTGATGACGACTGTAGTAGAGCGACGGAAAGACGAAATATGACCACGAAAAAATGCAACACCCAACAGCATCTAATATAGAAGAGTATATATATATAAAGAAAAAAGAGAGACCACCATCTAAATATAATAAGAGAAATGGAGGAAAACGGACAAAACAACAGAATAACAACAAAACACAAAACAGGATACCAACCCAGAATCGAAAACTTCCTCTCAACAAACAACGGACAACTGATAACCAACAAAAGAGAGATCCTAACCACATGTAAGAACTACTTTTAGGAACTACTCAACGAAGAGGTAAATACCGATAAGCATATTGACAGCTGAAATAGAGATACCAGCCCCAACATATGAAGAAACAGTTAAAGCCATAAAAAAGCTAAAAAACAACAAAGCTGTTGGTAGCGACGGCATACCTTTCGAATGTATAAAATAGGGTGGAGAAACACTGCATAGGGCCATCCATAAGCTCATCCAAAACATTTGGAACACCAAAATGCTACCGGATCCATGGAAGGAAGGCGTGATAGTCCCCATCCATAAAAAGGAGGTAAAAAGAAATGCTCAAATTATCGTGGAATAACTCTGCTAAATACATGCTATAAGGTCCTCTCCAGTATCCTGCAAGAAAGAATTGAATTATATAGGGATGAGAATACCAGTGCCGGTTTAGACCTAAAAGGTCCACTATAGACCAGGTTTTCTCCGTTAGACAAATAATGGAAAAATGCTGGGAATTTGACCGAGAACTTCACCAGATGTTTATTGATTTCAGAAAGGCATTTAACAGATTATGAAGAGCAAAATTGTGTGAAGCAATGTAGGAACTGGGCTTTCCAAAAAAGCTGATATCCCTGGTAAAAATGTGTACGAAGGATACAAGGTGCAAGAAAAGGGTGGGATAGAGCTACTCTGATTTCTTTGGTATCGACAATGGGCTTAAGCAGGGTGACTCTCTTTCACCCCAACTCTTCAACATAGCATTGGAATATGCAGGAAAGCCAATATTGAGACACCAACGGCTATATTCCACCAGGAAGGACCCAATCTACAACAGCAGGATTAATCTTAAAGACTCCTTGCACCACAATATTTCTGGATCCATAACTGATTACTTAATAAGAAAAGATTACAAAAAAAGGAGTAGAGCCCTTTTGGCCGTGGAAGAAGTTGCTGTGCACCCTCTACTTTCTTTACATGATCACTGCTCTTAAAATGGCTCAAGATGTATTTTTTAAACAAAGCTTATAATATGCTTGATATTTATTGGTTTTCACAGCTTGTAGACACTGCCACTCTGAGGGCTGATTCTTGAATTTCGTAGGAAAGGTCGCACGGGAACGTTCACATCCTTCGTTTCGACCAATAAGAATGCTCAGAAGCTGCCGAGCTTTTTTGGTGCACGCGCAAAGCTAACCGGATTGTCGTTTTTCAAGAGCGCTCGTTCACCTGGTCCGGGGGCAGGTGTATGAAAGTGTATGAAAGTTCCTTCGATACACGGCAATCGGGTGAGGTTCGGTCGTGGTCGGATAGGTTTCGTGATCGTTTCAAAGCGGTGGACTTATGGAAGGACTTATCCAGTCTAAATTAAAAACTGTTTTTTTCGACATTTTCGATTCTTTCGCGCTCGATTAGGCTTGAAAGTTGTAACAGAAGGTAGCGTGATGTGTGCTTAGAACAAGGAGAAATAATACCAGGTGATATTTATTATTTTGAAACGAAAACCAAATATGTTCAATAAACACAATCTGCCACCCTGAGTAATGATGCGATTCTTGTCCGACACGTTTAAAGAGCTTTCCTCTCTCTTTTCTCTTGCTCTTGGATTTTAGGTGGACTGGAACTGAGGTGAGCAGAGAAGAATTCACATATTTTTTACAAAGTTGGTTTAAAAAATAGGTCAAGAAAGAGAAATTCCAGGTTTTTTGTGCCAATGGATTGTACTGACTTTTGCGGATTTTTTGGTCATTCCCTGACTTTTCCAGGTAGCTGTCAAAATTCCCTGACTTTTCCAAATTTTTCATGTCAGTGTGCACCCTATTTTAAGAATAAATTTGAAAACTGTTTAAAAATACGCCAATGGAACGTTGCGGAAAAAATGCAACTATGGGAACTTTCGAATTTCTTTTCTTTTTTTTTTGCATAATAATAAAGTTTCGAAATTATTTTTTTTTACAGCTGCCGTGCTAACGGGAAAGTACATAATTTTAGCGTAATTATGTACAATGTAGAAAGATAAGAAAATCCCTTATGTTTGTTTCAAATATTCTCCTCTCATTTACAAAAATAAGCTCCGATTGAGTTCGTTCAAGCAAGATCATTTCAATAGAAATCTTAAGTAAAATTTTAAGAACTCTCACTGATTTCTTTTTCCCAATACAAATAAGAAATCAGAAGGCCAGACAACAGAGAAAACCGATTATTTATTATTCATTCTACTGAAAAAATATGAAAAGGTAAAAATCTCTTGATGATTTATTGACGGCTGGAATAAAAATAATCACTTCCAATTTGATCTAAACGTTTTTATTAAAAATAATCTTCTTTTATAAAATGTTTAGCTACCATAATTTTTATTTATTCTTCAGACTATGACATAAAAATAAATAATAATACAAGAATTGTGCCTATTTATAAAAGATGCAAAACAGAGTTTTAAATATTTCGTTTTATTTAAATTTTAATTGTGATTTGTATAAATTTAGATACTTTCTATAATTCTATATTTTACTACTTGTTCAAGTCTTTTTAGCAAAATAATCTGTTATCCTTTTTGATATTTTTGACTGTGAATTACTACTTTTACTAATTTCACTTATTCCATTGGCTTTTGTTTCGTTAGTTGTATCCATTTTTTCAACAATATCATTTTGAACTACCACTTCTTGCAACGAATCATTTTCTATTTGACACGATTTTTGCTTAAATTTATTTAATTCTGGAGATAACAAAACACTGAGTTGAAGACCGGCATTTTCTGAACTTTGTGGTATAGGAATTTTTCCATCCAATATGTCAAAAAATTGTGTGAGGTCCTCCGGTGGTACTTTATCTTTTATACTTGTTTTGTGGTAATTTGTTTCCGGTTTTTTACATTCTATATTATTATTTTCCACTTCCGATTGTTCATTTGTTTTTTCGCATTGATCTAACAAATCAAAAATTCCCGATAAATCTGTAACAGGAGATTTTGGTGTATTACTTAACTTCTTTTTAGGTTTAATGATAATTCTTTTAGATAAACTCAGTTCAGGCTGGCTTGACTCGATCACATCTTCATCAGAGCTGAATTGTTGAATTTCCATGTTATCATTTTCAAAATCCTTCGTTTTAGCTTTTTTGGGTGACTTTAAATCACTTATACTTGCACTAGAACCCGCCTGATTTTTGTTAGGTTGAGTTTTGGGAAAAAAATTCTTGATGGAAGGCTGCCTTTTAGAATCAAAGTACGCTTGTTGAATGAAAGCGAAGAGTTTGTCTTCTTCTAAGTTTGCCGAGCAGAAACGACCTAAGAAGGTCCATAGTTGAGCTAATAAAAGAAAAATGTAAGATTGTTTATGGAGCGGACAATCAATAAAAAAGGAGATTGAAAAGCTTTTAGCAAGGCTCTTTGAAATTTTCAAACTATTTGGGACTTTTTTTCAAGGCAATTATTTTTTTTTTAATTGTTTTAATTTATTTAATGTATGTATTCATGTAATATATTTTGGGTACTTCACGGCGCGAGTGTAAATAAAAAACTCTTGTAGTGAATCACAGGGTTGTGAAGTTACTGTAAAATTTTTGGAATTCATTTTTGACTGTTTATTAAATCAATAATTTAAAGTTTTTATCCCCACGCGCGAGGTTTCTCTTGTTGGGTAATTCTTAGTATCCATTGTTTTAGTATAATTACGGAAATTAATGTACTTTATTAACAATAAATACTATATAATAATAAAAATAATAATATTAAGCCAAAAATAATTTATTCAACTGGTCATTTTCACTTCCACCGAATACTAATTAGAACTTTTTCTGGTGTCTGTTTTGGTCCAGTCCGCTCAGACACACACAAACCTAATTGAACTTTTTGAATGTGAATTCTTCCCCGTCTTTAAAACTGTAATCCCAGCTGAGCCTTTTTGTAAAATTTGGCACACAGTTTTATAAGAAATGTTAAATTCAATTTATTCAGTTTTAAGAGTTTAATAAAATTTTAATAGCTATATTGTTGGCATGAAAAAAAAAATATTCAACCTTATTCAAGTTGGATTGTACTAATTTTTGAGATTGTTATCAGGTACTTGCCAAATAACATACTCAAAACATTTTTACAATCCAATAAGTTGAGACGTCAAAATACGATTTCCAGAATATCGTTTCTCAAACTTTGATCAAGATTTCTAGCTCGCCCGATACATATCGTAAATAAAAAAAATGTATATTTTCGGCACTTTGATAACGTAATAAAATTTTTTTAAACCTGGTTAAACAATGTGTGATGTTAGTGAACACCGTTTTAAAGACGGGAAAGAGTCCCCATTCAAAAAGTATTAATCAGTTTTTGGGGCCATTTTTATGTGACCTGTACAGGGTTTTCCAAGTTCGATGCTCAGCATGAGAATGTCCTAAATGGTAAGATGTACGAAAAAGTTTAAATTGGGAAAAAGTTGAGCAATTTAAAGCTTTTATGAAAACTAGAAAAAAGTTTAATAAATTCGTCTAGTTCCGAAGTAACGTGAAGAAAAACGACATTTTTATTTTTAGCTTCTTGTTTTTCTGTGCCTTTATTTTCAGAGTCGTCAGAAAACACTTAGAACTTTCTACAGACGCTTTTTGTCACACTTATCTTTAGCAGGGTTCAAAGTGATTTTCAATTTTGAAATTCTCTGACTTCCAGGTTTTCCCTGACCATTTTAAAAAAAGTATAATAATAATAATATAAAAAAATTTAGTCTCATATTTTTTTTCCTTTATTAGTTAAGTAATTATTTGAAAAAACTGTTACAACCGCCTTCACCAAACTATAAAATACAAGCAAATTTACTTTTTCTCAACGCATTCGCCAAAACTTTAACATTGTTGTAATACCTTAATAATTCTGTGAAAATGTAGATATAGGCGTAACGTGCTCACTAGAGACCCTGTATACGATTCTTGACAGTTATTGTTTTACCAAAGGTGAGCAACTGGATTTGACAGTTGTTAGGGAAATGTTTTAAATTGTGTGTTGATGATAGTTGGTAACCCTTGACAATAAATAACTTTGTCACTCTCAGATTTTTGATTAAGAAACGCCAGGTTTAAAAATGGAATTTTGCTGTAGCAAAAACTGTAAAAATACGTGCCTTGACGAGTTGATCCGTTGTCCAACGGAGAAAGAAACTCAGGAAGAGTGAAAAGTAAACATGCATTTACCAAGCTGGAAAAATAATAAAAATAGCCGAAATTACGAAGTAAGTGCGCTACAAGCAGTAGTTACGAACATTTAGCATGTACTTCGTTAATAAATAACACATTATGTTTCCATGTTTTATTGTAAGAAAAACAGTTAACAAAAATATAGATCATAGGAGTCTTTAAATTTTACCTATTATTTATATTTTTAATATCTACCGTGTTTGTTTTTGTTTTTTTTTTGTCAAAGCTTGACATATTTTACTAACCAAAAAAAAATCAATCTTTCAAAAACCGTCTGGGGAAATTATAAAAAGAGACAACAAAACATCAGACCATTTCATAAATTCCGTTTTACATGCAAGTATGAAAAAAACTAGACAGAAAGGGCAATATGAGTTGCCCACCTCTGGTAAAACAACAACTGTCAAATGTATAGAGGGCCTCTAGTCTCCACCAAACTACAAACCTTGCTAATTATTACAAGACAAAGCGACTAGGTAGCCAACACCTTCACCAAACATAAAATATAAGCAAGTTTTTTTGTCTGACGCATACGCCAAATCGTAAATCTTGCTTAACACAAAATAATTGAGTGTAATAACAGTCACTACAGTAGTTAAGCACCACGATATCTCGGTATCTACAACGTCTTGTTTTAGAATAAAATCTGTCATAAATACATTTTTCTGAGTATCACAAATATCATTAGAATTTTTTGAGGTACCCGCTTCATTATTTTTGTGTGTCATCACCCTCTCTTCATGGTTTTGCTGCTCATTTGTTGTCATATTTTTAACATGTCCTTTTAGTTTTTGTACAAAAATCAACTTTATTTTTGTAGTTGGATCCTTCAAAGTGGGATTTTACTGTCCGGCGACCCATGTTGGACCGTTCCAATGACTTATTTTTATCACACTTTGACCAATCAGATGGAGCTTTCGCATTAGGATCAAATCAATCCATACTAAAATGAATTTTTATATTTGACATTTTTTAAATACTTCCACTAGCAGAGAAAAAAACCACACAAACTACAGAACAAAAAATGGATATCTGCAGGAAAAGTGGTAAATTTTTACGCGCTTTAATTATAACAAGCAAAAAGAGTCCCTAACTCCCATTTGCACTGAATATTTTCTATCTGTCCTTTACTGAAACTCTTTAATAACAAGCGCGGAAAAGATGAAAACTTTACCCATCTCTTTCTCTCTCGTTTGTTAATGGACACATAAAAATAAGTCGGTGAAAATGGGGGTGAGAGCCGGTGCAATAAGGGCGGAATAAAACAACACATACACTGGCACGTTTTTTACATCCTCATACGAATATAACTCAGACAAACGTAGTGACTCCATGTTTCTTTTTTTTGCACGATGCCTCATGGTTGCGAAAGAATTTCGGTAAGAATTATCTGCGCACGCTCAATTCGTCACAAGGTGTTGACATACGAGGTAGTAGTTGTGCCAGGTTTATTTATAAAATAATCATAAACAGTTGCAAACTATGGGTATCAAATTCCTTGACTTTTCCAGGTTTTCCCTGACCACTTTGAACCCTGTTTAGGTATTTCGTCTTAACGTGACATCAGTGAAAACACAACAAACTATTTTAAATTTTAACTTACCGACTGTAATCCTATTATTCGCCAAAAACAAATACATCTTGTAAAAATCTTCTGTCAAATCTTCGTCCCCAAATGAGTAGTATACCAAATCCCGTCCTGCCACGCAGCAAGCCATAAGCTGTACAAGACTTTTAAGCTGTTTACTGCCTTTAAATGCCCCACAGCCCCAGTTTCCAGTCGCTATAGGGGCTAGATCTTTCTTTTCGCGGGACGAAAAACCTACATAGGCCTAAAAAACGGTAGTAGTGAGCTAGAATTTGTAATAAATAATGAATAGAAATTTAAAGTTAATTATCGGGTTTATCGGCATTCGTATCCTTATCTCTATCGAGTTGACCTATCGAACACGTGTACTTTTAAACAAATGGCGAATGCGTGACAGCTCCAGCTGATCAAATGCATCAAAACATCGTTTTGTATGCAGGGACGGTCGTAAAGTTACGGCTCCCTTATCGTACCTAACGAGGTTTTCATGAATTTAATCAGCTGGAGCTGTCACGCATTCGCCACGATTTTAAAAGTGCACCTGCTTGATAGATCGACTCGATAGAGATAAGGATACGAATCCTGATAAAACTGAAAATTAACTTTAAGTGTCTACTGTCTCAAAACATTTATTCTTAGATTTGTGGTTTTCAAGCGGAGGGTCTTTTCACATCAAGTCAACTAGGGTATATATATTCCAGCTACTCATAAAGAGGATCAAAAAATTCCAAATTTCAAATTTCTTGGACCAGTGGTTATTTTAATTAATCGCACAAGAAAAATTAGAAATCTCGAGAACTATGTAAGTTTTGAAGAAATTTTTTTTTATTTTTCAAAAAAGTAACTTTTAATTTTTATCAAAAAATTAATTTTTTCTGTCAATATTTTAGCAAAATATTGGCAAAATTTCAGAATGGAGAAATGATGGGAACAAGGTAAAAAAAATAATAACAATAAAAAAAACAAGAAAGAAACTTTTCAAAAATTAAAAATTACATCAGGATTAGATCTATCTTTTATTCTCTTTTCTAAAATTTTAATGAGTGATCGGTAGCAGAACAGAATGAACCGTTTCTAATATTGTATTTCTTTTTATTACTAAAATATCTGCTTCAGGCGTCGGATAATAAAATGAACTATTTCGTGCAATTAGATGTAAGAAACTTACTTTGAGTTTATCATATTCTTCATTTTGTCCAATAATACAGGCTAATAAAAAACCAGATTGAAAAAACATTAATTCAGAATCTGTGATCTCGGAACACCGCAACAATTCCTGGGTTTTTTGTTCCAAGCTGAGTAGAATGCTTTTTGTAATTATCTTTGATTTTGAAACTGGATTTCAATTGTACCAATAAGAGTAAAGCAGGGCGTGGCATAAAAAACACCGTGATATTATATTATAAGGGAGGTATGGGACACCTACCAAATTACAGACGTGTCCTGAGCAGGAACTTCAACAAGTTTGTGTTTTGAAACTTTTGATCTTGTCAAGTAGTCTAGAATGGTAAAGGGGGAGGAAGGAGGAGGAAAGTTATGGTAAAGGGGGAGGAAGGAAGGGGACAGTTGTTATTTTTTTAGGAATTTTAACAAGTTTGTCCCTAAAGAAAACAAAAATATCTAAACTTTTAGTCTTGTTAAGTAGTCTAGGATGGTGGAGGGGGAAAATTGTATTTGTATTTTGTAATATGAACCCATCAATACTTCATCCTGAAACTTGGTAAATCACAAATCAAAAGCTAATAAATAAAACAACTGGTCCGAAAAATCTGAAATTTAAGATTTTTGATCCTCGTGATAGGTAAAAGAACTGGTTAAATTTCAAAAAAATGTTTTCTCTGCGGAGCTATAACTTCGTTGGAATGTACAGATTTAGTTAAATTTTAAACAATTTTTAGTCAGCAGCATTTGGAACATGTAAAAAAAATAATCAAATTTTTTGAACGTTAAAAAACATTCAGCAAAGAAGTGTACTGACTAGCGCTTAATCAGCCCAATGAGTCACAAGCTGAAAATATTTTTTTAAAGATTATTATTAAAAAAAAATATGAAAAATGCAAATCCTTTGACACACATTTTGGTTTTTGTGTAGGGCTCGAAACAAGAGGAGCCTTATTTGGCATTAGTCTCAGTTTAACGGTTTAGGGAGGTGTCGGTGCCAGCATACAGGGTGTTCCAAATTCGATGCTCATAATGGCGATCTCCTAAACGGTAGGAGATACGAAAAGGTTTAAATTAGAGCAAAGTTGCTCAATTTGATGCTTAGCTCCAAACTAAAAATTTTTTTAAAAATCCGGTTAGTTCCGGTTTTAAAAACGGCGCCCCCATTCAAAAAGGATTAATTAGTTTTTAAGCCCATTTTTATGTGACCTATGCAGGGTGTTTCAAGTTCGCCTATAAAATTGTTTTATAAATTCAGGTAGTTCCGGTGTTACACTCAAAAAACCGAAATTTTTCTATTTTTAGTTTTTATTTTTCCCCGCCTTTATTCTTAAAGCCGTCAAAAAACGCTGAAAACTTTCTACAGGTACTTTTTTTTTAAAGATCTATCTAATGACAGGTCCGTTTTTAAGATTTGACATTTTAGTGTGACAGGAGCACTGTCAAGTTCATTTTTTTTATGGACATGTGCTTTTCTCCCCTGCCGTTTGTTTCATGAAGGCTAACCAGTGAATCCACTCTTCACAGCTGATCGATGTCAAAATCGAAATCTAAACAATGCCACTGTCGGTTCAATGTTTTCGTTTGGATTTTTTTATTTAAAATTTCGTTTTGTCGGCAATTTTAAAAACTTTTTCGAGTTGGTTTTTGCCTAGCCTAAAGTAAAGTGATAAACAATAATTTGCAAACTAAAATGGTTTTCCATATGCAACAGCACTTTTTTAACACCGAAGCGTCGTCGGCGATGATATGTGCACATAAAACAGGGCACAAACATTTTTGGAAAGGGACGGGGCAAAAACCAACTCGAAAAAGTTCTTAAAATTTTCGAAAAAATGAAATTTGAAGGAAAACATTGAACTGACACTGGCATTGTTTAGAATTCGATTTTGACATCGATCAGCTGTGAAGAGTGGGTTCACTGTCAAACGGGAGTGCCCAGGCTACAAGAGAAAAAAATTTCTCCTCTAGGTGGCGCTGGGCTAACAGATAATATTTTGCAACACCATTTTGACAAGTCACCTGACGTTTCCGGTTAATTGACCATCATCAGTCCAAATTCTATTTTGGACACCCGCTTGCAGTATCTTTTTTAACATTTTAAAAATAATAGGTTTTTGTTTTAACCAAAAAATGTCGCCTAATATTTTAAAAGTATGGTTTTATTTTGTTTTTAATTCTAAAATTGTTGTTTATAAATAGTACTCACTGATATAATCATAAGACAGTTAAAATTTTTAAATTTTATTCAAATTTTAATAAGATATGTTATAAAATTTAAGAATTAAAAACAACGAAAAAAACGTATTTTCAAAACATTAGAAATAATGAAAAACTGTCATTTTTAAAATGTCAAAAAAGGTACGTCAGGTGACTTGTCACAACAAAGTTGTAAAATTTTACCTGTTATCCTTTATGAACCAAGCGACAGGAGAAAAAAGCATGTGTCCATAAGAAAAAATGAACTCTGAAATATCAAATCACAAAAAACAAAAGGCAGAGTTGTTAGCATCATCTAAACTACAACAGTGTAACCTGCTTGACGATAGAATAAAGGTTTCTTTTTATAGAAGTCGACACACATCGCTCATGTCATTTTCTAAAATGGAAAATAGTTAGTATAGAACACAACCCTCATGAATAGCGACTTTCCATAGACTCATCAAAAGTAAGTCTTTAAGCGGTATTACTACTTAATGGCAATATATTTTGATCAGTTCCAATTGGTTATGATGCTTATATGAAAGAAACATTTGTGTGTGTGTGGCAAATTTGTGCAGATTTGAAGGTTTTACTTGGAACGCAGTTAGGAGACCTTAAAAAAAGCCCAAGTAACATTTTCGGTTAAAATTTGGTAAAATATTCCCGAGTTAAGCTAGTAATTTTTTCTTATGAAAAACTGGGAGGTCCAAAAAGAGGGAAATTTCCCGACTTTTTACCAACAACCAAGGTAACGGGTGGGATAAATTAGGTAATTAATTTTTTTTTCCTGAAGGTGAATTTGCCCAGAGGACACTTTTTACCAACTTTTGTATGTACAGGGTGGTCCAAATTCGAGGGGCCTCAATAGCTTTGGGCTTTTGCAGCATAGTTAGCACAAAACTAATATACATGTTAAAAGCTCGATTTTCAAGAGAAGTCGAAAACTCAAAACCGCATTGTGATATGTCAAAGCGTTTCTGAGTTACAGGGTGATTCTCAAAAATGTGCGTTTTTAAAGGCCTTCTACGACTTTTTTATTTGTAAAGATAGAGATTTTCATTAAAGACATTTTTTGAAGATTTTTTAAAGACAAATCTACCTGTTTCGCCGATTTTCTCTTAAAGCCTTTAGTTCCATTTTTCTAAAAAATCAGTTTTCTAATAAAATTTCCTGTCGAACGATGTGCCATACACCTATTTTTATTAAATAGTTTAAAAGATATTTGCACATTTTGATATTTACCATAGTAGGCGCTATGCGCGCCTTAAATGTAGTAATAAAATTTTATTGTTTTTTTTTTCATACAAAATCAAGTTAACTACGACCCGAGGGGACACAGCAACCTCGAACTATAACTTCTAGTTTACTAAAATTACCAACCCTAAAATAATAAACAAAAATAAAATTATTAAAAGTTTTTATTTAAAATTTTTATAAATTAAACTATGTAACACCTAAAATATAAATCTAACAATTTTCTTTAATTAAAACAAATGCTCAAATTGACTGCCGTTTTCTTGTAAACATATCCTACATCTTCTCTTGACGCTATTTTCTGCATTAAGAAGTTCTACCGCACGAAGCTGCCAGAATGCAGTACGAAGTGCCTCTTCCAATTCCCTTCTAGTAGTTGGGCGATTTCGAAATACAAGGTCTTTGACTCTTCTCCACAAAAAAAAGTCGCAAGGGGTCAGGTCTGGAGAACTGGGGGGCCAATATATAGGACCTTTATTTCCAATCCAGTTTTCGGAAAACACAATATTTAGCAAATTAGTAATGTCTCGTGCATTGTCAGAAGGTGCACCGTCATGTTGAAAGTACCGCACATTATTTTGCTGAAGTGGCAAATTGTCGATAAACGGAATTACCTACTCTTCTAAAATTTGTTGGTATCTTTCGGCATTTAAATTTCCATCAAAAATATATGGGCCAATAATTTGTCCTCTGTAGATACCTACCTATACCTTAAAGCTGAACCTTCCCTGATTCGCTTGTTCCACCATAATATGGGGATTTTGGTGTTTCCAGTAATAGCAGTTATATCTGGTGAATATTCCATCACTAGAAATCGTTGCCTCATCGGTCCAAATAACTTTTCTGGCAAAATCGAGGTCTTCTTGGCTTTTATTTAGGTACCACCTGCAAAATGCACGTCTTGGAGCAAAATCTCGTTGCCGTAATTGGTGCACCCGTCGGGGGTCGATAGGTCCTAAACTTGTGTTTTTTAAGCACCCGAACGGCATTGCTGCGTAGAATTCCAGTGTTTCTCTCCATAGCCCTGGTGGAAGTATTCGGGTTAACTAGGCCGCGGTTTTGTAAAGGATCCGTATTCTTGTAGATGACGTTTTAACTTCAAAAATATTGTTGAGCTAGGTTGCCTTCTTTCCGGATATCTCTGAAAATATAGATTTAACGCCGTCTGTCGATTTTCGTTACTTTCAATATAACATTTTATCATGTCGTACTTTTCAAAGTTTTCAAACATTTTTATATCTTGACGAAGACGCCACTTTCGACACTTGGGCTCGTTTATCATGGAAATTGTTTTTATTTGATCATATCTACCTAGATAGATACCCTAAAACTGCATAGGTCAGAGTTAAACACAGCTTACTATGGTAATTATTAAAAATTGCAGATATCTGTTTAACTACTTAATAGAAATAGGAAGGAAATTTTATTACAAAATTATTTTTTTTTTTTAAATTGGGGTATTCCATTAAAAAAAAATGTAACTTTCTGTGATATCTCGTGAACTAAAGGCTTTAAGACAAAATCGGTGAAATAGGTAGATTTGTCCTTAAAAAATCTTCAAAAAATGTTTTTAATGAAAATCTCTATCTTTACAAATAAAAAAGTTGTAGAGGGTTTTTAGAAACGCACATTTTTGAGAATCACCCTGTAGCTCAGAAACGCTTTGACATATCGCAATGTGGTTTTTAGTTTTCGACTTCTCTTGAAAATCGAGCCCGTAACATGTATATTAGTTTTGGCCTAATTATGGTGCAAAATCCCAAAGCTATAGAGGCCCCTCCAATTTGGACCCCCCTGTACACATCTGCATAAATGCTCAATCTAATTTGTGTTCTACTGTACACAATGCCCTCTTGTTTGTCTGTGACTGAAGCGACCTCTACGTGTCAGAATAGAAGGAGATGAAAAC
Source organism: Oxystoma pomonae (assembly GCA_963921995.1). Classification (NCBI taxonomy): domain Eukaryota; kingdom Metazoa; phylum Arthropoda; class Insecta; order Coleoptera; family Brentidae; genus Oxystoma; species Oxystoma pomonae. The sequence goes on from OY998165.1 coordinate 98,031,513, forward strand.
ATTTTTAAATGAAATTAAAAAAAGTGAAAAGTAATAATTATGTCCATGGCCTACAACAACAACCAAAAAATGGTGATGAAAAATCACAGTTTTATTTTAATCCTAGGGGTTAAACTACTATTTTAAACTATTAATGGGAGGAAACCGACATGCGCCGAAAATTTTTTTGTTGAACTGTTTACTTTTACTTCCATAAAATGCACGCGCCCATCGAAACATGCTGTTTTAACAAAAAAATCACCAGAATTATACTTCGGGAAATCACTAATTCAATATTATTTCCAATTTTTAATCATAATTTAATATTTGGGAATGAAAGTGTAAGCAAATCATTTCTATAAAGATTTTGTAGTTTTTTTCAATAAAATTAATAAAAACTTGTTAACCTTACCTTTTTTGGTGACCTTGGCGACCGTGCCCTAAAAGTCGTGTTAACCATGTTTTTTTCCCTCAAACACAAAATTTCCAATGTTGAATCCAAAATTTCTTATTAATTTTGCATCAAGGACGGTTTATCCATTTTTTGAATTCATTGCCAATTGTTCCCCGCATACCCCCTGCCCATTGTTCGGTTGTCAATTGTCATGTTGACTGTTGACATAACGGCGACCGACATTTACGCTGGTGAGCAATTAGGCAAGTAAACAATTCGAAAAAATTCCGTCATATGGGAATACACACAATCGTTTACGCTCGCAAATGTCATAACTTGACATATGACATTTGCGAGCGTAAACAATTGTGTGTATTCCCATTGGTTGTGTTCGGCACTTGTAGAAATCCACTAGGATTTGTTAGGTCCCCACTATCACTTTTAATTTCTTTAACTTTTCTGTAAAAACTGCTTGATGCTGTGAAAGGGTTGTTTTTTTTTTCTTTTTCCTATCCATTTTTGTGATAGGAGGTTAGGTATTTAATAGCCCAAAATCCAAAAAAAGGTTGAAGATACAATAGTAATTAAGGAAATATCTTATAATTTGGACACACCGAGAAGGAACATGAAAGTTATGATTATTGATTAATCTAAACAGCTGATCATGACAGTTCGTTAAAGGACACGTGACGCAAAGGAGTTTTCTTGTTTTCTACCAGAACTACTTTCTTCCCATCAAGAAAAACAAAACTGAAGTTTTAATATAATCAAATCTTAATATTCCATATGGTTCGAACAATTTTTAGGTTGTACTTATTTGGTCAAAAAGCCAAAAATACCCTAACTTGGAGGAATAACTGTAGGTCAAAAATAAGTAACTTTGAGTTCAGTTTTAAACCAAAAAAGTTTTTAAAACTTTTGACAAGCAATGTGGACCAAGAAATGCCCAAACAAGGCGGGGACCTCAGAGTAGAATCTCAAGTCAAGTTTACCATCAATTTACCTTCTCTTTTAACTTTATGTTCAAAACAACTTTGAAGACATGATACGAGGAAAATAATTCGAAAAATATCCTAAAAGAAAACATTTAAAATGTCGTGTATATAATGACCGTTTCTTAAGGTTATTTGTTCCAATTTAAAACTTATTTTCAAACCTCAAACTACAAAGTAATTTTCTGAAGGAAAACGGGGTATGCTTTGACGTACGATTAGTTATCTTAACCTTCCAACTTCCCAATATGCCCTAAAATGTTACTTGTGAGGGTTTTTTTGATAGCTTTAAGAATAATGCAGCAGAAATATAAAAACTAAAAATGAATATTTTTTTTTACGCCTATCTCTGGAACTAGCCGGAATTTGAAAACTTTTTCTTTTAGTTTTTAGCAAAGCATCAAATTTCGCAACTTCGCACTAATTTAAACCTTCTCATATCTCTCTCAACCCACGCGCCAGAATACTCTTGTGGGTCACTGTATTTATTGTATTTTTGCGAAAAATCTGTTCTGTATTATATTTTCAATAAACGCTATATAATAATAATAATCTCCTACCGTTGAGGAGATCCTTGTATGCATGTTTTATAGATAGTGAGAAAGCTTTTGATCGAGTTCAACGCAAAAAGCTCATAGAATCTCTTAAAAAAGTTCATCTGGATGATCGCGATCCGAAGATAACTGCCAGCCTATACTGGAATCACAAAACTTAGATAAAAAATAATGACCAATTGTCTAAGAGGTATTGAAGGCAACAGAAGGACGGGTCGAAGACAAATATCATGGTTTAAAAATCCAAGACTAGTAAGGTAAACGCACGTAGTATTGACATTGTCCATAAAATCGTCACTTGAAACATTTTCCTTAAAAATGAGGTATAGGTGGTAACGTCAACAATATAAGAAATTTAAAAAAAACTTCAATATTTTCTACAAATAATATAAAATATAAGAAACGCGCGGGAAAACTTGACATTTGTGATATTGTTGCTTAAGTGGATTGATAAGAAACAGATTAGTTTTAAGACTTTGATTTGCATGTTTTTTCTCATATTCTATTGAAGGAAACATTTTTTAGGTGTAGAATAGGATTGAATTTAATCAAAAAACTACCAAAACTTAATATTTTAGCAAAAAAACGCAATAACAAAAAATTTCATACTTGTGAGGTCAAAAGCATGATTGTGACGTGACAAATGGGAAATACGATGGCGGATAGAGGCACGTAACAACTCAACTCAGAAGTGCGAAATTAGAGAACCGTTTATCGACTTACCTTATTGGCCTCCCTCAAAATTGACATTCCGTTAAACTGATCCCTGGGCCTATTAAACTTGGTAGCGTCGATTACGCAAATCGAAGTCCTTCGTCTGCCATAAACGTCCAACGGAGTGTCATCTTGACAGCTGCTGCTCCACTCGAAACCGTCTCCGTAGCCCGTGTAGTTGTTAAATCTTTCCACGCCTAAAATACAAAAATTTATGTCACACACACACTCCCAGAGCGACACTTTTCCCATTTGTTATAAAGTTTTTTTTTAGGTATTAGGGACTTATCGCTACATAAAATCGGCATAGCCTGTCTTTAATGAAGTCAGCAGTATTTTTGAAAGTTAGGCACGCAACTACTACATATTTCTAAACAATTTACATTTACAAACTTTTTGGAACAAATCCTCGCTTTTTTCGTGTGAATCTCTCTTCCACCCCCCCTTGTAAAACTTTAAAACACACACAACAGATGGGTAAAGTGCCTAAAAATATGTGGTACACTTCTTTTCACATAAAACTGGTACAGCAGAAGGCAGCTGCAAATACGATTTTTGACTTTGTCATTTTAAGTTATATATTTGGCAAACATAAAATTTTGATAAGGAGACGACTTGTTTATTTTTCACTACTTCAATATATAAGGCCACTAAAAATAAAAACCAAATTTCAAAAAAGCAAAAATGTTTTATTAACTAAACAAAAACTACACAGTAATTGGTCTATTCAACTAGCTAATTGTGAAAGAAGCAAATCTACGAAAGGAACTGTCCTTCGAAAGGAAGGCACCGGTTTGATGAAAGTTACTAGCCCAAAACAATTAAAAGGCCAGATCAAGTTAACGAAATAAATAAAATTAAGAAAAATATCAAAATTAAAAACATATAATAAAATATTTATTTTTGCACTGTTGGCTGCAATGATGTTTTGAAGTCTTCTGGGCATTGAATTAGCTAAATTTTTAAATAAGTTTCGATTTTCAGCAATAACTTCCCTATATGCCCTTACGATGAGTTCAATTAGACATTCTGAATTCCTGGGCAGGATATTAAAACTTGCTCATTTCTTTGGGATAAGTCCCCAAACGTTCTCTACTAGATTCGCATCAGGGGTTTTTGCAGGTCAAGGTAAAACTTTGACATTATTATCCTGGAACCATTGCTGCGCAATTCTGGCCATATAAACTGGACAGTTATCTTGTTGGAAGACAAAATGATCTAGATAAGGGTCTCTCACCTCTGGAAGCATTACATTTTCCAGCATATTAACGTAAACTTCGGCTGTAAATCGCCCAATAATTCTAAATAGAGCGCCATATTCTCTAGCAGATATCCAGCTCCAAATATTTACCGAAAATTTTCACGCATAGTCTTCGTTTCCAGCTAATATCGTTCTTCGTATCGGGTTCTTGGCGTTCGATAAACCAGAAAATGCCATTTTTATCGCTGTTAAAGATTTTCTCGTCTGTGAAAATCGTCCCTCAGAGAATAATTCAACGCAAAACATTTTATAGCCTCGAACGTTTAATCCTCCCGCCTAATGTTGTTATGGATCCTGAAAAATTTGATTGAATTTTTACTTCTTTCGCTTTGGCAAAGGGATGATATTTCAGAAAATTGATTGCTTCCTGGTCTTATTCTGGGCTAGTAACTTACGTCAAACTGGTGCTTTCCTTTCAGTGGATAGTTCCCTCCTCTTGAAAATGGTTTTTTATGTTTACTATCTCCCATAATGAACAGCTACTTGCCGAATACACCAACCACCGTCTAGTTTTGCTAAGATTTGAGCTTTATCAAATTCGGGAAGATGCGGCGGCATTTTTTAAAATTTGAATGACACTGACATGTAAAACATGATGTTGTTAGGAGTCTATGGCATTGTCATTTATAGGAAGCCTAACTTCTGCTGTTCCAGTTTTATGTGGAGAGAAGTGTAGTTGTTTAACCTTCGTGCAAAACTGCCAGGCTGTGTACCGATAAATCTCTATTAAGAATAACTAGTTTAACTTTACATTCTTTGTGAAAAATAAAAACGATATTTGTGTTTAGTCTTTGTAAATTCGATCATCTTCCCGTTTCCTTTTCTCAATACGATTCTGATTTACTGGAAAAGTTACCCCTAAATAATTATTTTTACATTAGAAACTTATCTTACATAAAGTCGGCACTATTTTTGACAGTTCCGCACGAAGTTTAAAAGATTTGTTATTGTTGAGTTGACATAATAAACGTTAATGCTAAAAATATCTCTGAATTGCAACAATTTTTTTTTAGCGTTTTCGATCTACGCTCAAAAAAAGCTGCTGAGCGATCAGATCAGGTCCATCCAAAGAATTGCTTGTTCGAGGAACAACTAGAAGGAGTGATCGAAGAGTCCAACAGTCCTTGATCATCACCAGTAGTTCTTGTAACAAAGAAGGATGGCTCTACAAGATTTTGTGTTGACTATAGAAAATTAAATGACATTACCAAGAAAGACAGCTATCCCTTAACACAGAGTGATTACACGCTTAACATTTTGGCGAGTCCAAGTGATTTTCTACTTTGGACATGAAGACTGGATATTGGAAGGTAGAACTTCACAAGGAAGACAAAGGGAAGACACTATTTACAACGGGAAACTGAGTGTATCAATTCAAAGTAATGCCCTTCGGATTGTGTAATGCACTTGCCACTTTTGGAATTAGTTTTGCGAGGATTAACGTGGAAAACATGCGTAGTCTATTTAGATGATGTCATGGTGATCGTAAAATACTTTGTTGAACATGTGGCCATGTGAAAAATTACAGAGTTATGACTTCCAGGTTAAACGCCGACAGCTTATTAAGACGACCATGCGCAGAAAATGCATGTAAATTCTATGAGCGACAAGAGCGTAAAGTAATATACCTACGGAACAGAGGGGCAACGGAAACTGAAGTGAATCGCAGGCCCCTGCGCGAATCCTCGTGATCCATTTCGGCCGGCTTTGTGCCTCTGTTCCGTAGGTATATTACTTATGACACGAGGAAAAAGAAGCTACGAACGAACGAAATAACCTGAAGTCACCGAAAAATGTGACCCGCATAGCCTTGATGATTTAAGAAACGAGCAAAAGGCAGATTTCCAGGTATGCGCCAACAGTTAAAGGATATTGGTTGCAAATGGTTGCAGTTAACCTTACGCAATGACCTAATCACAAGTAATTGAAAAAGTTCATATGGAAAACAGGTCGTATATTAAACGGTTCTGCCCTGATCTAGGATAGACGCTATATTTCGTAAGCTGCACGACAGTAGAAGTGGAGGTCACTTTGTAGAAGCAAGAACTTTAGCACGAGTCAGAATTCGGTATTACTAAGTTAAATGCCGTCGAGATGTAAAAGGTCCCAAAACAAGATCTCACGAAAAATGATGCAATACATTTCTGGAGCGTGTTGGGAAATAATAGCAGTTGAAATAGCCGGTCTATTCCCAACAGAATCTGGGAACAAGCAGTTGATGGTTTTTAAATACTACTTTATAAAATGGCCCGGAAATAGAACCATCACCGAATCAGGAAGCGACAACGGTAGCTGAGCCATTGTTGAAGAGTTTCATCTGCAACCATGGTGTGCCATTTGGAATTCACACGGATGAAGGTAGAAATTCTGAGTCATCTATATGGAAACCTCTAATGAGACTGAGACAAACTGATATCACTATTCCTGTTGTCCTATAGAAGCTCCGTAAATGCATCTCCTGGATATACCCCTTCAATGTTACTGACAGAACAAGAGATAAAGATTCCGATAGATCTAATTTTGCAGCAGGCCACCAGCAGAAGGCGATGAAGAAGTCACTTCCTGATTACATGTCTGACCTCCAAGGAAATTTGGAGAAGGTACACCAGTTTGTTAGGAAGAATATGTTGTTGAACAGCGACCGAATGAAGCGATGCCTCGACTAAAAGTAATTTCTTAACATTTGTAGCAAAGATGATTCGGTATGGTTATATCAGTTCCAAGTTTCAGCTCATACAATTCTAATGAAGATCAACGACTGGGTGTACCCTATCCAGATGTCGCCATAATCAAAACCAAAAGTGGTTCACGTCTCGAGTCTAAGCCCATATCAAGGAAGAAAATCCTTGGACTGGAGAAGCGGTTCGGGACAAATAGTTTTAAAGAATAAAGGGGTAATGTTAGGAATTTACGCAGTGAAAACTCCAAAAATGTAGTCTCCAAACTAAGAACTCCAAAAATGTAGTTTCAAAACTAAGTTTTAGGAATCAAGTAATAGTCTGGCTAAGTTTTATAGATGCTTAGGTAGTTAGTTCAAAAGGCTATGAAAAGGTACTTACGGTTACAGTTAGATGTTCTTTTGAAGGAATATTGAGTTTCCTTTGGTTAAGAATTTGTAAGATTTTTCCCAAGCTATCTTCTAGATTTTACGGTAGTTGGCAACTGTCTTTTAGAATTTTCACGATTATTCGGTAGCGTTCCATGGGGTTATATAAATACGCGCGCAAACTTTGAGAATCACTTAGTTTTTGAAAGTCATTGCGAGCGATACTGAACAGAGGAGCGACATTAGTCTAAGTCAGAATATCAAAAATAAAAAAGTCACTGAAAACTCAAGAGTTTCATCTTAAGGAACCCATTGACGGAGTTCTTTTTTTAATATGCTAGCAGGGTTTGTACAGAAAAATCCGGAAAAACCATTATATTTGTAAAACATGACAGTATTTTTTTTTCAATATATATTTTTATTTAATTATTTTATGAACAATTTTGCTCTGCTTTTGCTGGTTTTTTGACTTTTTCATGTCTTGCGTAAGATAAAAAATTCTCTAACTTTTCCCTATTTTCCAGTTTCGTGCAACATGTGCCTAAAAAGAATCAATTACGTAGCTACCTAAGCATCTTTAATTTTTTCTGGGACCTGGTATTCTAAAACCTAAATAATATATAAGCAGACAATTTAACCTACCTGTTATAATAACTGCTTCGCCATTATTTAATTGTTCTACAAATAATCTACTTATTAACAATTCGGGACATATAACAAATCTTATTTCTTCTTGAACGCATCCGTAACCCAAGACACCACCTCCAATATTTCTAAAAAATACATATATGAAATAACATAAAATTAAAGGTAGCCCAAGAAAAACGTGACTTTTTGACTGCCATTACTACAAAACTTAAGAATTTGTGGCCGAAATTGGCAACCAATAAAAATCCTAGACTTAATGATTAAAAATAGGTCTTTTTGACCCCCCTGCAATTTTTGTAAGAGCGCCACTGGTGAAAAAAATTAACTGTCACGTTCAGATCTTTATCTTTCCCGAATATACTATTCAAATATGTGCGTTTGGTAACAAAACTGTAAAATTTTGACTTTTCAAAATGCCCTAAACTTAAACTTATCGGTTTATAAAATTTTCAGTTCAAAAAGTAATATTTTTAAAACCAACTTCAACCATGCTAAAAATAGTTATTTAACTCACTTATTTGCAAAATCAACTTGTAAAAATCCCTGTCCATCTTCTATAGTTCCTACACTACTTATATGAACTCGGGTATTGCCTAAATTATGTTCTTCTTTATCCCATCTAGGCATGTCTGTTCTGTGAATGAATTTCCTTTCAAAGGTAACTACTCCAACAGGGCCTTAAAAAGTAAATAAAAAATATTAATTTTGTTTCTGCCTCTTAAAAAAAAAATCATGACATACTCCAATGAATTTTACCTAAATTTTGGTAAAATAAAACTTCTGCTTGCGTGTTAATCTATACATATAACAAATCTCTAGATAGGTCATTTCTGTATATTGAATATTTTGTTTCATTTTTGTCGCCTTCTAAACAGACGAGATATAGATACCAAAAATGCAAATTTTAGAATTTTTGTCTCTTTTTCTGTCTGTTTGTTCCAGCATTACACAAAAACTACTAAACGGATTTTAATGGGACTTTCAGTACTTGATTAGTTGGGCTCCTGAACAGGACACAGGCTTTATCTCATCAAAATCGGTTCACGGAACAAAAATTATGATTATTTAAACCAAGAAAAACGGGAAAAAAACGGCTAAAACCGCAGGCGATGTTGCGGGGTCTTCAGCTATAGTTTTATTTAAGTATTAGACAAAGTTGACCTATCTGTACATTGAATATTTTTTTAAAAATTTTGGTGTTGACTTTTGACTAGAATGTTTGTCTGTCTGTTTTTTCCAGCATCACGCCAAAACTACTGGATCGACTTTGATGGAACTTCACTACTGCATTTCTTGGATTCCTGGACAGAACATACGTTTTATTTCATCAAAATTGGTTTAAAGGAACAAAAGTTATTACCATCTAAAGCAATAAAAACACGAAAAAAACGGGTAAAACTAGTTAGTTATTAAATAAAACAATAGTGCTTTCTTTTAAAAAATATTGGATTGAATTAGTTGGCAACAAAAGACAAAAGTTTTTCATTTCCTTGGAAACCACTACGTAGCCAGTTTTTTTTGCAAAAAAATGGGGCATTAGGCGAATTAACAGAAAATCTATCAATGTGTCTACCCAATGAGCATTTTTGTCTATATAAAAGTTACAGCAAATAATATAAAACCTTCATAAAATAACCAAAAGTTATATTATTTAGTGTTGGTGATAATTTTATAACTCTAATATATCTCTTAAATGAGTAAGAAATACTTGAAAAACAACTGTTCAACACCAGCTTATAAAAATTTATGGTACATAGTAATGGATAGAAAAACAACATATAGATTTTATAAAACTTCCTTATAAGCCCTCAAGTATAGAGATTATTATAAAAAGGTTTTACAACTGTTCTAACAACACTAGATAACAAATTAAAGGTTTTTATGGATTTATAAATATAGATTTTCCATCTTTCTTCCCTTTGCCTGTTATGTATTATTCTTTTTCTTTTCACAATAAAAAAATTTATAAAATGGTGTTTAGCAATCTTCTAGAATAAATAAAAATGAAAGTGAGATAAGCTGAAGCAGGAATATGAATATTTATATACTATAGTCACATAAAATCTGCTTTTCAAGTCATCCTACTCTGAAAATCAGCTGCGGTCCCGTGTGTACTGTATAGTTTTCGAATACACTCACGTAAATTTCATGGGCTCCAAAAATACTTGAGAAAACGGGAAAAAAATATTTATTTAAATATCAGTTTTTTTTTTCATACGCGTTTTTTTCTTTCTGGGACAAATATTGAATTTTGAATGTTGTTCTTAACCCTAACAAGCAATATTTCGATTGAAACACATGTTGAAATCCCGTAAATAACGTTTATATAGGCCAAAAACCTATTTTTGTAATCCACAATGGCGAAAATTTCCGACAATTCTATAAAAAAAAAACAATACAACTATACCACTGTTTACCTCGACAAACACTATCACATAACACAGGTGTTATGTGAACACTATTTTATGACCCTTTTAAAAAATGATGCTACTTGGAACAAAGGGCAGCAGATGGCGCAGTGTTGAACACTGATGGCCCGTTTCTGCGAGCTTAACATAGTTACCATTGTTCTCTCTTCCTAAATGCATTCCTCGAGAGATCCAGCATACTACACATACCAGGAAAAATACCCGCCTCCACACACTTCAAGCCCGCATAACTGTCAGAGGTAACTATCTCAAGAATATAGTTAGATTGCGGGGTCGAAGGGTGTACAGGCGAGTATTTTAAGGGGTGTTCACATTTGCCGCCGACCAGCAGTATCAGCGTATGCGCTTGACGTTTCACGGTGCGTTTTTGCGACCTTAACACGGTTACTATATTGTTCTTTTTCTAAAACACAGTTCTCATCTATGCGTTTCTCATTCGTGGGTCCCCCGAATCAAAACACGTATCACGTGGTCTAAGCGAGATTTTCCTATACAAGTTCATGTCGGACCACGTGATAAGTTTTTTGAGTCATGGTGACTGCGCATGGGAAACGCTGGTGGGAATCGGGTGTAAAATGCATTCGATCCCGATATCTGTCATCGGCAACTATCTCAAGAAGATTTGGATCTCTTATCTCTCTCAGATTAATGTAATTAAAACAAGATAATAATAATAATAAAAACGCGCCTTTTGATGTCGCAAAAACGCTCCTTTTGATGTCGCAAAAACGCGCCTTTTGATGTCACAAAATTAACCTTAAAAAATCTTGTTTGTTTTGTTATTATAATTGCCAAAATAAATTAAAATTGTTTTTTTTTGTTCTAAAAACAGTTGTATTATAATTACTATAGAAAAAACCTTATGGGCAAAAAAGGTTTATGAATGAGTTCATAAGAATATTACAGACACCAATTTATATAACTATTGTGTGTGAGTTCCCAAGTTTTTATAAGTGTCTCTCGAAATATATTCAATCTTATCTTATATAAATTTGTTGTTGGTTAATTAAGTTTTATAAGTGGGTTGATAGCAACATTTTAAAAACCAATCTATTATATATCTTTAATTGATAGTTACTTACGGTTTTATAGGTGGGTTGACAGAAAGATTTCAAACACCAATTTATATAACTTTTGTCACTGATGACTTATATTTTTATAAATATGTTGGTGGAAACATTGTTAATACCAATTTATATAACATTTGAACCGATGACTTTAATTTTTATAAAGATGTCCATGGAAATATTGTTAACGCCAGTTTTATGTTACTTTAGGGTACCACCAATTTAGAGCCTTTAATAAAACAAATATACAAACTCAATTCTTGTAGGAAACTTCTAAATACCCTAGGGTATCAATGGAACCCTCTTTATAATAATTATATAAATATCTGTCACCAGAAGTTTCTGAAAATGCTCATTGGGTAATAAGTCCCACCGCTGTCAAAAAAATGATAAATATATAAACTGATCATAAAAGAGTTAATGGGCGTTTTTCAAATGAGACATTAAGATTTGGTATGATTTTAGACTTACTTTGCTTTGTTACACGTCTAAAGTAATTAAAAATACATTTCAGTTTTTCACAGACACTGTTCTGTCTTTTGGGTCTCTGGCTGGCTGCAAATAATCTAAAAACATACACCGGGTGAGCCATAAAAAAATGAGACAAAATTTGGGTCTATAGCTCCAGTAATAGCATGGACCGATATTTATATCATTCCCTGGAAATAGTGAACCGATTTTAATAAAATACGTTCAAGGGGCATTGGATTGACGACATTTCTGGATAATAAGTTTTCAGTTTTGACATTTTATAATTTAATATGGGGAACACTTTTGTTCGTACAGGTGACTTTCTTTCCCAAATAAAATACCTTTTATAAATTAAAAGCTAAAGTAAGCCGTTTTTTTTTTAATCTTTTAAATTTTATGTCTGACCGAGAGAGGTAACTTTAAAAGTTACTTTATTTATAAAATTGTAAACCCTGATTAAGTATACATATTACATATTATTGTAGTGGAAAAATGGTTTAATAAAGACTCTATCTATCTATCTAATCTTATAATGTCGATGATGATGATGAACAATTAAAAAAATGATAAGGTACTAAAATTTTAATGAAATAGAAACTTTTTAAAAAAGAACACTACCAGCATTTTCAATATATAAAATAATTTAATTTGAAATTTTGTTGGATGGGATCAAATAAACACAAACCAGGTTTCCTTCCAATGTCGACGTTTCGACTCGTTTATTGAGTCATCCTCAGGACATGAAAATTATTTGGTTTCCTCTGTTATGTCTAAAACTACACAAAAGGACATTACATTTAAAAACATTCTAAAATAGTATCATTACGTTTTTTTTTATATCACAGATAAGATGGTGTATACCTTATGTAGGTTCAAGAATCTTTCATATACTCCCTTGTAATCTTTCTTATTGATAACTTGTCTTAATGACCGACAACAAAAAAGTTCTGAGTACCCCGAAGCTCAGATTCTGTGCCGTATAGAATTCTTTACCCATATGTTTTTCTCTCTTTCAGTTCTTTGTTTAAAGAAATAGATAATCTATAGCTCACGGAATCTCGCTGGCGTGCCCGGCTCGCTTCGATCATTTAGCGCGACACAAAACTATTCGGGCTTCTGTAAGAAGAAGGAAAGATAACAAAATGCTCAAATTAGAAAGGGAGAAATCGCGAGTTTATTATAATAAACAATATTGCATGTAAAATAACGCCAGTTACAAGTTTTGAGGGTGCAGGACTAGGCAGTACTTGGACAGTACTTAGCCAACAGGACTAGGCAGTACTTAGGTAGTATTGCCTAGGAGGTGTGTATTACATAAGCTCCCATAATTCGTCTTATTTTCTATGGTCCACCCAAGAGCAGCGCCGACCCCAGGGCGGGGCAACCAGGGTAACTGCCGAGGGCGCAACGATCCAGGAGCGCCAAAATCAGCGAAAACAACCCAATTAGGGGCGACAAAATTGGTTTTGACGGCAATTTAATCCAATTATTTTAAAATCATAATATCATGGAAGGAGGGATTAGTCGTCCATGAGCGTAGGGAGGGGGGGGAGGTGGTGTCTGAACTAAGCACTGTTTAAAAAATGAATGTCCAACAGAAAGACAAGTACTTTTATTTGGAGAAGTTTTTAATTAAAAAGTAGGTTAGTTTGAACTTGTTACCAAATTTTTTTGGTTATTGCAATGGAATTAAATTGAAATTTGTATTCGGTAGAATTGCCTGATTTTTTTATATGTTGTAGTACTCCTTCTAAGAAGATTTTTGTTTTATTGCGCCAACTCTCTACCCCTCCCAGAAGTACCCGAAAAATAACGTCAAAGTTGTCGAAATCGCACTTTTGAGCAAGTTTTGAATTATTGTACTGACCTTATTTGCAAACCGACCAGAATCTAATTTTCTTTTTTGAATTTGCTATGACTGTCTTAAAAATAAAATTCTAAATGTCAAAATTGCACTGCCATCTTGGATCCGCCATATTGAACTTTTTAATTTCTTATCTGATTTAAACGAAATTTCTCTAAATTATAAAACGTTTCCAAGACACGTAACTGTGACAGAAAACTGACAGATGTCGGCCATATTGAACTTCGTTATTTTTTGACCGATTTAAAAAAAACTTTTGTTGCACATAAAGCGTTTTCAACAATATAAAATTTTGATCCAAAATTGACATATGTCAGTTGCCATCTTACAAGGGCCATATTGAACTTTAGTTATATTTTGCCAGATTTAAACGAAATATCGAAGTTCAATATGTATGGCCTTGTAAGATGGCTACTGACATATGTCAATTTTGGATCTTCTTCTTCTTCAAGCGCCATGCTCTCTTCGAACTTTGGCTATCATCAGCGAAATCTGCACCCTGCCCACTGCATTTCGGAAAAGTGTCGTAGTACTAACACCATACCATTGTCTAAGATTTTTAAGCCATGATATCCGTCTACGACCCGGACCTCTTCTGCCTTCAATTTTGCCCTCTGTTATCAATTTTAAGAGTTTATATTTGTCATTCCTCAAAATATGGCCAAAATATTCAAGTTTTCGTTTTTTGATGGTAAATAAAACTTCAAGCTCTTTATTTATTTTAAGCAGAACATCCACATTAGTTACTCGGTCCATCCAAGATATCCTTAATATTCTACGATAACACCACATCTCGAATGCCTCTAACTTTTTGCACATGGCCTCAGTCAGTGTCCATGCTTCCATGCCATAATATAAGATGTTAAAAACATAACACCGAAGCACACGAATTCGGAGAGTGGTATTAAGATCGCGACTACACAACACTGGTTTCATTTTGATAAAAGATGATCTGGCCTGTTCAATTCTTGCACGAACTTCTTGCATGCTGTCCCAGTTCTCATTAAGGAGACAACCTAAGTATTTGTATGAATCCACGCATTCGACTTGCTGCCCATTTACTTGTAACATGCCCCGGATGTTATTTTCCTTGCATATGACCATCCATTTTGTTTTTGAACATTTAAGTTAAGCCCGAATTGCGAACTTTTGGCAGCAATTTGATTCAACAACTCTTGTAGGCCTTCCAGCGTGTTTATGCCCAATGAGCATTTTCAGAAACTTCTGGTGACAGATATTTATATAATTATTATAAAGAGGGTTCCATTGATACCCTAGGGTATTTAGAAGTTTCCTACAAGAATTGAGTTTGTATATTTGTTTTATTAAAGGCTCTAAATTGATGGTACCCTAAAGTAACATAAAACTGGCGTTAACAATATTTCCACGGACATCTTTATAAAAATTGAAGTCATCGGTTCAAATGTTATATAAATTGGTGTTAACAATGTTTCCACCAACATATTTATAAAAATATAAGTCATCAGTGACAAAAGTTATATAAATTGGTGTTTGAAATCTTTCTGTCAACCCACCTATAAAACCGTAAGTAACTATCAATTAAAGATATATAATAGATTGGTTGGTAAAATGTTGCTATCAACCCACTTATAAAACTTAATTAACCAACAACAAATTTATATAAGATAAGATTGAAAATTTTTCGAGAGACACTTATAAAAACTTGGGAACTCACACAATAGTTATATAAATTGGTGTCTGTAATATTCTTATGAACTCGTTCATAAACCTTTTTTGCTCATAAGGTTTTTTCTATAATTTTGTTATTAATTTCTTTATATAGTGATTATAATACAACTGTTTTTAGAACAAAAAAAAACAATTTTAATTTATTTTGGCAATTATAAAAACAAAACAAATCAGATTTTTTAAGGTTAACTTTGTGACATCAAAAGGCGCGTTTTTGCGACCTCAAAAGGAGCGTTTTTGCGACATGAAAAGGCGCGTTTTTGCGAGATACCATACCATTATTATCTTGTTTTAATAACATCAATCTGAGAGAGATAAGAGATTCAAATCTTTTTGAGATAGTTGCCGATGACAGATATCGGGATCGAATGCATTTTACACCCGATTCCCACCAGCTTTTCCCATGCGCAGTCACCCTGACTCAAAAAACTCATCACGTGGTCCGACATGAACTTTTATAGGCAAATCTCGCTTAGACCACGTGATACGTGTTTTGATTCGGGGGACCCACGAATGAGAAACGCATAGATGGGAACCGTGTTTTAGAAAAAGAGAACAATATAGTAACCGTGTTAAGGTCGCAAAAACGCACCGTGAAACGTCGAGCGCATACGCTGATACTGCTGGTCGGCGGCAAATGTGAACACCCCGGAAAATACTCGCCTGTACACCCTTCGACCCCGCAATCTAACTATATTCTTGAGATAGTTAACTCTGATAGTTATGCGGGCTTGAAGTGTGTGGAGGCGGGTATTTTTCCTGGTATGCGTAGTATGCTGGATCTCTCGAGGAATGCATTTAGGAAAAGAGAACAATGGTAACTATGTTAAGCTCGCAGAAACGGACCATCAGTGTTCAACACTGCGCCATCTGTAGCCCTTTGTTACAAGTAGCATCATTTTTTAAAAGGGTTATAAAATAGTGTTGACGAGGTAAACAGTGGTATAGTTGTATTGTTTTTTTTATAGAATTGTCGGAGATTTTCGCCATTTTAGATTACAAAAATAGGTGTTTGGCTTAAATAAAAACGTTATTTATGGGGTTTCAACATGTGTTTCAATCGAAATATTGCTTGTTAGCTTTAAGAACAACATACAAAATTCAATATTTGTCCCAGAAAGAAAAAAACGCGTATGAAAAAAAAAACCGATATTTAAATTAATATTTTTTTTCTCGTTTTCTCAAGTATTTTTGGAGCCCATGAAATTTACGTGAGTGTATTCGAAAACTATACAGTACACACGGGACCGCAGCTGATTTTCAGAGTAGGATGACTTGAAAAACAGCTTTTATTTGACTATAGTATATAAATATTCATATTCCTGCTTCAGCTTATCTCACTTTCATTTTTATTTATTTTAAAAGATTGATAAACACCATTTTATAAATTTTTTTATTGTAAAAAGAAAAAGAATAATACATAACAAGCAAAGGGAAGAAAGATGGAAAATCTATATTTCTAAATCCATAAAAACCTTTAATTTGTTATGTAGTGTTGTTAGAACAGTTGTAAAACCTTTTTATAATAATCTCTATACTTGAGGGCTCATAAGTAAGTTTTATAAAATCTATATGTTGTTTTTCTATCCATTACTATGTACCATAAATTTTTATAAGCTGGTGTTGAACAGTTGTTTTTCAAGTCTTTTTTACTCATTTAAGAGATATATTAGAGTTATAAAATTATCACCAACACTAAATAATATAACTTTTGGTTATTTTATTTAGGTTTTATATTATTTGCTGTAACTTTTATATAGACAAAAATGCTCATTGGGTGGTCAAACCCTCTTCGCAGTTATGAAGTGCATTCTCTATTATTTTATTATATATTGTATATATATATGATATTAAACAACAGCGGAGACAATATACAACCTTGGCGTACTCCTCTTCTTATTTGGACTTCTTCGGGCAGTTGGCCATCAACCTTTATTTGAGCAGTGTGATTCCAGTATAGATTATCGATTATCTTTAGATCTCGGTCATCTAGACCAACTTCTTTTAGCGATTCTATGAGCTTTTCGTGTTGGACTCGATCAAATGCCTTCTCATAATCTATGAAACAGGCATTTACTGGCACCGAGACATCTCTAGACCGCTGAACTAAGACTTGAATGCCAAACAAGGCCTCTCTTGTCCCGAACCCACCACGAAATTTAAACTGCGTGTCACCCATAAAAGATTCGCATTTCCCATAAATTCTTTTGTGGATAATCTTTAGAAATATTTTTAACATATGGCTCATTAGGCTGATTAGGCGATAATCACTACACTTCTTTGCTGAATGTTTTTTAGGCAGCGTAACAAAGGTTGACCTTTGAAACCTCAATGTATACTTCGTCTTGCCCTACCGCTTTTCTGTTTTTAGCTGAAGATATTGCGTGTTTTACTTCCTCTGGTGTTATATTTTTTTGGATCAAAATTGGATATTCTTGAAAACGCTTTATGTGCAACAAAAGTTTTGTTTAAATCGGACAAACAGTTTTAGGGCACAAACATTTTATAATTTAGAGAAAGTTTCGTTTAAATCAGATAAGAAATGAAAATGTTTAATATGGCAGATCCAAGATGGCAGTGCAACTTTGACGTTTAAATACAAAATCATGACGCTGCCCTGCGTGTATTTATATTTTGCCTTGATTCAAATCTACAATCAAAAAGATAAACTTTCATCTAATTTAAATTTGCATAATTATAATATGAGAAGCTGTCGTTTACAAATACCAAAATTTAAATTAACAAAAAGCAAGAAAAATTTATAATGATTTTTAAGATTATTTTAATGAATTCCATTATTATATTTAAGCAGAATGTTTTAGCCAACAGCAGATAGACACGTACAAAATCATTTTTTAAGACCTATTTTGCTCAATAACTTTGAAACAATAATTATGAAACACGTACCAAGGATTAAACTATATTGAAAATGAATCGCCAGTAGAAAATTATTTTTTTTACCGAAACTGATTCGTAATTTTTAGATATATGCAAAAAGACGTCAAGATTTATGTTATGAGAACATCGGACATTCAGAAAAATTTCTGGGGGGCAGGGCAGAAGTTTTAGGGCAGGCCCTCCAAGAGTCCCTATAATTTAAAAAAATGATACACTACAAAAACGAATTTAAAAAAAAAGTACCAAAGCAAAACGTTATAATATCACAATTATATTTGTTAAAAAATTCAAATTAAACGAAACGAAATTTAAAAAGAAGACACTAGGTAAAAATGGTTGGTTGCATAGAAGAGGAAATTAATACGAAGCGCTTTTTAATCAAAGGGCTCTCGGTTATCCAACCCCAATAATTATTTTATTAAACCTTACCCACTTCACCAAAGAAAAATAAGCGAATCCCTGCCATCCCGACTCAAAAACCACACAAAACAGTCAAAATCGCTTTTTACTTCTTTATTCGTCACTGAAAATCACATGATCACAACCATAATTAACGAAACCGCAATCAACTATTTTTCCGTTGCATGGTTTTTTCCTTTTACATTTTGCTTACTTTTTGTGGATTTGGATTTCTATAATAATTTTCATAATTACTACGTTTTCATGTGAAACTGAATATGTTTCCAATACAATTCCCTTTTCTGTTATCATGCAGCGAATTGAACACGTTTTAAAAACCTTTAAAATTTTTGACATTCTTCTTAGGCATTTTGGGGTTAGTTTTCGCCAATTTTTTTTATGGCCAATAAGTTTATGGCACAATAAGGGTGCACATAATTTATCAAAAAATTCATTACAAAAAACGAAAATTATAATAAGGATAGGTTTATAACAGTACTACCTAAAAACAATAAATACGCAAAACATCGCTAGTTCGATTCGCCCCGTTTTCATGCAAGGTTTGAAAGAAATAGTAGTAAAAACGTATTCATTTCTACATGAAAAAGTAGTAAAATACTGTATACTTTGCTACTTTACGCTTGTTATGCATATGGTGTCCTTTTTTTAAAATTATGGGAACCCCCACCACGTTATTTTTAGTTATTATATTTCTAAGCGAATTATTAACAAGGGTATTAAATTTTCACACTAATACCTCATAAAAGTCAATGTTGGTGTTGAAAAAAGCGCGTTTTTTAATTGAATTTGAACTAAAGCTTTAAAAGTACAAACATAATTATGAACCTACCTGACAAAATTAACACCGGGATATGTTGAAGCAACACTTTTCTTCCAAGGAAATGTACACAAAAACCCATTTGCCAATAAACACGCTATTTGTAGTTGAGACAGACTTAAAGACCTAGCAAAACACAAAGTTCTTAAGTAAAACTATTTCTAATATTTAGACAAAATTTTTGTATGCTAAAAAAATAACTGAAGTAAAAATTCTAATTTGAAATTTTGAGAAATAAATACTACGTTTATGCGCGCGTAAAACTGGTTTTATATAAGGTCGGTTTTTAATAAAATCGCTTTCTCCAAGGGCTTTTATACCCGCAAACCTAATGATCTCACCCTAAAGCTCTCTAAAAATAAATTATATTTTAATATTAAAAATATCCTACATTTTAACATTTAACCGTTTTTAAATCGGTTTTAAACCAAATAAACCGCCTTCGTAAATCACTTTAAAATAAAATCGATTTAATGCTTAGAACGGTTTTAGTGGTGTTTCTACAACAAAATTTTTAAACCGTCCTTACATAAAATCGAAATACATGAGTAAACGGAGCATATTCCCTTGCTTTAGCTTACCTATTATGATTTTGTTGAAGTAAGGGTATGCCACTAGGTAAAAGTTCTGGTAATCTTAGGGCTAATTTAATAATCTCTGGCAAAAGATTTGAGAAAAACTGACTCGCGACGTCTTCTTCCATTGTCTAAAAATATTTTTTTTCGGGTTTCCAAATCTTTTTTGTTTCTATACTATTTATCTTTTTTCAACGCTTTTCATACTTTTCCATTAAATTAGACGTTAAAGTTTTGCCAAGTTCAGATCATATCTTCTTTTAGAAGAAGAACCAGCGGCCAAATCGATCGGCTAGAATTTTGTGAACATATGTTTAAATAGTCGTTAATAAAAATGGTATTGACCTGCCAAACCATACCGGGTTGCTTCCTTGAGAAATTTTTCAAAATTCAAAAAAAAACTAAAAATTATTTTGCTTTAACAAAGCTATAATTTAATATGTTATATTTCGATGGTTACATCTCTGTGACATATTTTATGATTTTTTTATGTTGCTGTAACAAAGCTACAATTTATAGGAGATGTTCATGCATCTATTGCCAGGCACTATGCAAAAGGACTGGCGATTCTGCTGGTTACAAGTGACTGACAGGTGAGAATTTTTCTTTAAAAAGTTTTTTTTTAATAAAAATTAGGTACCTATTAAGTTAAAAGTTTTTTTAGTATGAAAAGGCATTTTATTTCAATGCTTCATTGGGCAGTTTTTACAAAAAATTTTATTAAATAAGAAAAAATTTGTGATATTAATGATGAAAAGGTCGAACTTTATTTGCGTAATTTTCATAAAAACACTTTAAACCGTGTAGTAATATTTACAGCCAAAACCCTATCTCACAGACGTAATATCTTAAATAGTAGAAAAAAACCTAATTTAATTACTTGTAATTTATTGTTTTCTTAAAATTTTTAATTTTGAGGCCATTATCGCAATATTTTTTACCTACGGCGTAATTTCTGGCTCACGTTTACATAAGGAAATTTTTTTAAAAAATTTCGATATTTTTTAAAATTATCTTTACTTTATTGCATTTTTCTCAGAAAAAAACTTGAAGTGCTCCCCCTCGCCTGTCCATAGTTTTTTGATATCAGACGTAGACACTATAAAACATATTAAAATTATAGGTTTGTTAAAGCAAAATAATTTTTAGTTTTTTTTTTGAATTTTGAAAAATTAATTTTTCAAGAACGCAACCCGGTATGGTTTGGCAGGTCACTACCATTTTTATTAACAACTATTTAAACATATGTTTACAAAATTCTAGCCTTGTTAACACACCTTAGACCGCTGGCTCTTATACTATTTGGCCCTGGTACAAATTTAATGAGCGCGCGGGACAAATAAGCACGGTACAAGTAAGCGTACCAATTAAGCGCTTAGTCGTCCCTTGCTCATTCGTCCCAGCGCTCAATTGTCCCTTCGCTTGATTGTCCTGCGCTTAAATATCACAGCGCTCATTTGTCCGGCGCTCAATTCTACCAGTTAACCCAAAAGTCTAGGACTTCCTAGAACTTCTTAATTTACTAACATAATGAAACTGTAAGTTTAATGAGAAATTTATAATTTCTCAAAGTACAAATCTTTTTTCCCCCACTGCGGCACCGATGAGTTACATTATATTTTAAAATGTGTGGACTTGAAAAATACTAGACACACACATTTAAATATACTTAGAACCGAGCTTAGAACGCAAAAGAGTTTATCATAATACTGCCGTCAGAAGGAAAAAACCTGCAACCCACAAATTATTTAAAAATGACTTTTTTGTTTTTTTTAATTTACTGGTTGATTTCTTGGTTTTTTTATTTTTGACTTAAAAAAAAATATGAAATCACGTATTTACAACCCTTTTATCATCTCTACTAAGCTATAACCAGTTATATCGCCAGTGCTAAGAAAAAAACACCTAAAGTCTGTGGATTTACGTGGATCTTTCTTAGTATTTATGGCTTTTGCTCAGCAGGACTGCTCGAATAGGATATGTTATTTTACTGTATGTGCCTATTTTATCTGCAAAACGCACAATTATTAATTATTGTGTTTTATTTTTTGGTATTTTAATTCATATTTTGAATCTTTTTCTATAGCCAAACAAATCATTTGTCTGTATTACACCTATAATGTTTTTAGGGACTTTATTACATTTCAAAGCTTCTTTTCCATTTTTCCACAAATCAAGTTTAGATCGCTCACGGGGTTTTTCCTTCTGACGGCAGAATAAGGTAGCCACTTTTAAAAATAAATAAGAGGATTTGTACCATAAAAAGGTAAAACAAATATTATCTTTTCCAATAGCTCTCAAAATATGCTGATATTAAAAATTGTCCATTAATATTATTATTCTTTATTGTTACTATTATTGAAAAGTTTTATTTGGCACTTTGAAAATCATTGCTGTGGAATAACCCTACTAATATAAGTCATATGAGAAAAACAAAAAAAACTTGACTACTTACTTCTTCAAAGTAATAATGTAGAGCATCAAATTTTGGCATATTAGTATTATATGAATGAACAGCCTCTTCAAATTGTCGACTATTGGTAATAGGTTTAAATAGTGATTCTTTTATAAGGTTCCATCTCAGTTTAATTATGTCCACACCATCCTAAAAATTTTATTGTAATTATTGTCCACATACAAAAAAAAAATATTTTCTTGCTTTAATTCTGTTTTTTTTAATGCTATATTAAATAATAATTGAAGTAAATCGGTTTTTACCACACCAAACATTCTAAAATTTTATTTTTTTATTTATTTATTTAATACTATATTGAATAATATTTGTAGTAAATAGGTTTTCACGAAACGCAAATAAAGATTGCAAAACATAGGCTACTTTTTTAATAATAAAAAAAAGACACTAGGTAAAAACCTCATAAGAACATAGAAGACTTACCACTAGTATTACATAAAATATATTTTCTATCAATAAAAAATAAAAACTGTATTACAAATGTGGAGTGGTAAAGCAAATGTGTGTTCCGTTTGACAGATTTGACTTGTGGAAATGCCCTTTGTATAAAAACTGTTTTGAGTTTTTAGAATATAAGCATGAGATTCATAACTGGGTAATTCTCATGAAATGTTGCCAAATAAAGTTACGTCAATCAAGTATACTTTATTTTCCGAAGATCTAGAATCTTATTGACAACGCATTCTTATTCTCTAACTTATTATTTCTAAATATATATAATATTATTTATTCTGTTACGGTATTAAAAATAAATAACTACAGGGTACAAAATATGATCTTCATAAACAATACAATTATCAAAATTACACAAGTCTAAAACTACACTTAAATAAGAAACAAAAACATTTTATAAACTATCTTAGCCTAAAAACAAAGTAAAAGGAACACAGTCAAACATGCAATGTTTTGCAAAAAAAAAAAACATTTAATTAAAATACTTAGCATCATTAACAGGAAAATAATTGAGCTTAAAATAATAGCTTGTAATATCATCATCAAAATTACATAAGTCTAAAACTACACTAAAAGAAGAAACAAAAACATTTTATAAACTATCTTAGCCTAAAAACACATAAGTAAAAGGAACACAGTCAAATGTGCAAAGTCGTTACAATGATGATGAGTTTGACCCACACATTTATTGTGTTTTAATTCTTTATAATTAAGTAGTTATCAGAGCTCAATTTCCAGAACTTTAACCTCAATTTTTTTGCAATGTTTTAAAAGTCTAAATCCCTGCATGACTGTTAGTTTCTCTAAGGTGACCTATATTTTTCCAAATAAATTATTTTTACAACCATTGGTGTAAGTTTTACAAAAATTGATTTTATCCTCCGTTAAGCCATTTTTGCTTTACATTTTATGAAACAGGTGTCATCTAAATAATTTTACATCGGGGGAAACCTCAGTTTCAGTCTGCAGAGATTTATGTGATTCTTAGAGGCTAGTTAAAATTTGTATACAGACGTGAATGTGGCTGTTTAATAATTCCAAAGTTTATAACCCTAACCACCATAATTATTTTATATTTCATTCAATTCATTGTAAGACCAAATAATTGTGAGTTTTCTGTTTTATTCTTATGATCATAAGTTTGAAATTTTGTCTTTACATAATTTTTAATTCCTTATAAGTAAGTAAGTAAAAATTAAATTTGTAAGAGTCTTACCCTCAGTCTCACCTCTTTCACAGGAAACAAATTACTCTCACTAAATGGCATTCTCACATGATCATCATCCCATAACAGCGGCTGCGCACTAAAGTGAGGTTTGGGAGGGCTTTTCTTGTCAACGGGCATCTCAAACAAGACCCAATGGTACTTAGATGGAATCATGTGACTTATGGAAAACGACCATGGTCCTTTACCCTTGCAAATATCAGGTATACTGGTTCCTTGCCAGGATTTGCTTGAACTTGCAGATGTTTCAGCGGTTTGAGACATTTTTGTTTGAAGGATTTCTTTTTAAGTTTCAATGTCCACAGACCAATTTTTGTACTGAAAAATTTCAGATATTTTCTCTCAAAGCTTTACACAACAGGAAAAAAAGGGTGTGAACCCCATGGTTTTCTAAAAAATTGTATTATTCCTTAAATAACTATTTGATAACATTTTCTGTGGATTTTTTAGCAACCACTCAAATGCAAAATAAATGACTGAATTCGTTTATATGCTTAATAATGACACACTAGTTTCGATGCTTGAAAAGGTAATACAAAGTGCTGACAAGGTTCTCAAAGAACCACAAAACCGGCCAACTATTCGGCTTGCAGAATTTAATTGGTTTTTCAGTTAAATACTACATGTGAAAATATCTCGGAAAATATATCCTTTCCTCAGAATAGCTGTAGGAATATCTCCTCAAGGAGGTTGGCGTGTCGGAAGGGGGAGTATAGCCTAGTTACAGGGAAGCAAGGATGTAGGTTATCTTGAGCAACAGCTACCAAATTCTATAATCTGGATATCTGAGCATTAAAGTGATTGGCATGAGCATTTCCAATCCACACATCTTTACCCTTAGTCTGGATCTACATGTGATTAATTGAGACTAATGAACTTTGAAGGGAATAAAATGATGGAAGTGGAGGTAATTATGCAGTATACGGTTTTCTGCCATTTTTGAATTTTTATTTATTTATTTATTTATTTAAACGGTACTTCTTACAAACATCAATCAATTGATAATAACAGGTAAGAGAAAGCCTAATCGTAAACTACTACAAAAAACAGTGTACACACAAAACAACTTAAAATGGAATTATATTTCCTTGATAAATTATAATTAACATACCTATTAGACTTAGTACAATTAAAAATAGGACTTTAATTTTTTAACATCCACATTGTGCATGTCAATATTATGCTTATTAATAAATATATTGCACTCATGTTGCATATAGGTCAGTGGAGACAAATTTTTCATATCGCAATGAAAAAGACTAGCATTTTGTATTCTTAAATTTATTTTAGGAACGTGAAAATTAATATTATTAATGAAAAAACATGATTTATATTTTATGTTATTAATTATTTAATATATGAATAGAACAGAGTTAATTTTGCGTCTTATTTCTAAAGATTGAACATTAAAATCATTAAGCATACTCTTATATGATACAAGGTTGGGATAAACTGGATAAATATTAAATTTTTATAGTAGAGATATCTCAGGAACCTCTTTTGTACCTTTTCAATGAAATCAGTGTTATTATCATTGAAAGGTGATCAGACGACAGACGTGTATTCGAGGTGCGACCTGACTAAAGAGTTATACAGTCTTATGATAGTTTCAATATTTTTAAAATGTTTAGAGTTTCTTATGATAAAACCTAATGCTTTGTAGACTTTGTTAGTTATATACTGATAATGGTCAGTAAACCTCATGTTAGCTGGAAAGTTAACTTCAAGGTCCTTACATTTATCTTTTCTTTGTAGAGGTTCTCCATTAATGGTATATGTATTAACTATATGATTGATTTTCTGGGTGTAAGTAACTGTTAAACACTTATCAATATTTAAATGCATTTTATGGTTTTCAAACCAATGGGCAACAGAATCCAGGTCCTCCTGCAGGTTCCTGCAATCCTCAATTCCAGTTATTAGCTTAAAGACCTTAAAATCGTCAGCAAAAGTTAAACTTTCTGAGTGCTTAATACAATCGGGCAGATCATTAATGAAGATGGCAAATAACAGGGGTCCCAGATTACTGCCCTGTGGTACCCCTGATGGTTCCAGGTATGATTTTGAGAAACAGTTACCTATTTTTACTCTCTGATCCCAATGCTCTATGTAAGACTGCATTAGATTACAGGCATCCTCAGAGAATCCAAAGATAACTAATTTATTTAGTGAGACAGAATGGTCGAGTTTATCAAATGCCTTTGCACAGTCTGTCAGGATAACATCAAGTTGTTTTTGTCGTTTATTGCTTCCATGGCATGTGTGGTAAATGTACAGAGATTTGATGTTGTTGATCTATCCGGCAGGAAACCATGCTGTCGGATAGAAAAGCAGTTGCTAAAATTAACCATTATATCATTGTAAAGAACTCTTTCAAGGATCTTCGCTAATGTATTTAAAATACTGATGGGTCTATAGTTCTCAACTTTATTGTAGGAACCATATTTAAATACTGGTGTGATTAAAGATTTTTTAAGTTTTGAGGGAAAAGTATTTGTTTGTATGGAAAGATTGAATAAATAACTTAAGGGCTTCAGACACACATCAATGCAGCCTTTAAAGATAAAAGAAGGAACATTGTCTGTTCCCACAGACTTTTTTGGTTTGAATGTTTCTATGCTTTTACTAACATTTTCTTCTGTAACCCTAGAGAAAGAAAAATTGCCAAATGTATTACTTTGATTTATTTTAGATGACTCCTCATAGACAGATGAGAAGAACTGTGCGAAGGCATCTGCTATCTCCTGTTGCTCAACAAACGCTTTTTCATTGTAAAATACTTCTGACGATATTCCTTTGTTTTTCTTTTTTGATCCGAAAAATGACCAAAAACTCTTAGGATCATTATTTATATTATTTTCCAGATACTGGTGGTACTGAGCATCCTCATGCCTTGTCTGCATGCAGCTCCTCAAACTTTTATACTCCTCAGTAATAAGAGCTATGCTACCCCTCCCAGTTTTTATGTGCCTATGCAACCTATTTTTCTTTCTTATTTTTCTTACAAGATCTACTGAAAAATAATCAGGAAATTGTCGCTTTTTAGAGGTTTTGATTTGCTTTAATGGTATAGCTTGATCAACACAGTGAAAAAGTACATTATAAAATTTGTCTATGCAATCATCTACATTTTTGCTTTTACAACAATCTGTCCAATTAGCTGAACTTAGAAGATGATAAAGTAAGACACAGTCATCCTTTGCATAATCGTGCATATAGCTTTTTTGTATATATTTGCTTTTACTATCGGCACCTTTTCCTAAATCTAAAGACATGCACAATACTGGATGGTTATGCTCTTTAGCTACAAGAGGGTACTCACACTCACTCACACTCACAACTCTCATATTTGTTAATATTAGATCAAGCAGTCTTTGTTTATAATTTAAAAATGTATTACATTGGGTAAGACAGTTCATATTTAAAAATTGATCTATATAAATGCTTTTATCACAGCCTTTCGATACAAACAATGGACAGTTAAAATCACCTAAAATTAAAATGTCAACATCATTAATTAAAATTTGTTCAATACTATCTAACACCTGCTCATACATACTTATTGTTTGAGAAGGGGGAATATAGACATATGACATAAAAAAAAGTTTTTTTAAACTTAACTAATACTATTAGGCACTAAAATACATTTGTATAATATACTACATTTACCAGTTCCAGGGCAAATTTCTTTTTGCCTGCTATTAAAACTCCTCGACCAAGAGTTATGAAAAATTCTTTTTAGGGGGGTATCTACTAGGGTCCCTAGGACCCCAAATCTGCCTGCACCCGATTTTTTTGTAAAGAGAAAAAGGGTGCCCGGGGAGGGTTGTAATGTGTTTTTTTGATTGTTTTGGGTTGGGTTGGATTAGTTTGGGTTGGACTGTGTTGGATTGGGTTGTTTTCGTGAAAAAAAAAATAAAAAAAAAAACCAACTGGCTCAGGCCGATTTGGGGTCCTAGGGACGGTAATTATGCAGTATACGGTTTTACGGTATTACGGTACTAGGGTCCCTCCCTGGGACCCCAATTCCGCCTGCGCCCAATTTTTTTTTTAAAGAGAAAAAAAGGGTGCCCCGGGGGGGGGGGGTTGTAATGTTTATTTGATTGTTTTGGGTTGTGTTGGATTACGTTGGATTGGACTGTGTTGGATTGGATTGTTTTAGTGAAAAAAAATAAAAAAAAAACCTAAAAAAATCGAAAAAAAAAACCAACCGGCGCAGGCGGATTTGGGTCCTAGGGACCCTAGTAGGTGCCCCCATAAAAAAATTTTCAAAAAAAATCGAAAATGGCAGAAACCCGTATACTGCATAATTACCCTAGGGAACCTAGAAGCTGCCCCCATAAAGAACTTTTCATAAAAAATCAAAAATTGCAGGAAACCCTATACTGCATTGATTTTGATCAAGTGGTATACATGTACAACTATTGCTATGTTTTCATGGGTATTGAGTTCGTTTTCAAAACTCATTGTATCTTCTTCTTTTATAGAGCGTGTTCTTTATCAAGAGCAAGAACACGCTATAAAAAAGAAAAGGTAATTATGCAGTATACGGTTTTCTGCCATTTTTGATTTTTTTTGAAAAATTCCTTATGGGGGCACCTTCTAGGGTCCCTAGGACCCCAAATCCGCCTGCGCCCGATTTTTTTTTTTTTTTTTTTAACGAGAAAAAAGGGTGCCCAGAGGGGGTTGTAAAGTGTTTTTTTAATTGTTTTGGGTTGGTTTGGATTAGGTTGGGTTGGACTGTGTTGGTTTGGTTTGTTTTAGTGAAAAAAAATTAAAAAAAAAACAAAAAAAATAAAAAAAAAAACCAACCGGCGCAGACGGATTTGGGGTCCTAGGGACCCTAGAAGGTGCCCCCATAAAGAATTTTTCAAAAAAAATAAAAAATGGCAGAAAACCGTATACTGCATAATTACCAAAGAAAAAGACACAATGAGTTTTGAAAACGAACTCAATACCCATGAAAACATAGCATATGTTTGTTATGCCCTAAATTTGTGCATACGAATTTAAGCATTAGTTTAGCCTGACTTTCATCTTACCAACGACAATTTTTTTTCTTTGAATTATAAACTCACCTTCTCAGAAAAACATTTTATTTATGATTTTATTTTTACAGGGTAGTAGTAAATAATAAAGAAGTTTGCGATAAGTAAAGTAGGGGACTTCAGCTTTAGCGCCTATTAATTAAAAAAATCCGGAATTTTCAAAATGTTACTAAAAGCGCAGGGTCCGCGGGCGGGGTCTACTCGGGGTGGTCTTGTTCCTAAAGATCTGGAGGATTGTTCGTTATGTAGGCCCAGGTTTCATCTTTGGGCTTGACAAAAAAAACTACAAAAATTTCAGTTTATCAGGCCTGCAACAAGTAATAGCCTTTTGTATTGATTTTCTCGAGCCAACCAATCTCTTCATTTTTGGCCCAACCAAACTTTAATCTGTGTAATTTTTTTTGTCAACTTTTTGTTTTGGAAAAATTGTGTCAGCTGTTTTGCGATGTAAATGGGCGTTAATCTAGAAAGCCAATGTTCCATAAAGTTTAAAAAAAAAACAGGTATGAATCGGACTTTAATTTCGTATGAACTACTATGAAGGTCAGTGCTTATTGTGTGCTCATTTACCAGGGAAAATCTTCAGTTTTTATAGATGCAAGAAATCGATTTTCTTCACTAATATTTATATGATTATAATTTATTTTGACCATAAAATAAAACTGTTGAAAAGACTACTTCTTGTTTGGCCCACTTTTTTACCTTTACTTGGCTTGGCTACCTATTGTTTCTCACCCACTTCACAAACGTTTCTCTGTATTTATAAACTCTATTACTATGATCATGGTAACCTCTGCACCAGGTAAGTAAGTATTATGATCATGGCCTGGCCATTGGCAAAAATTTGACATAATCAACCGAGGACACAAACCTTTTATTCAAAATTCCACCATCATTTCTCACCCTGCCAAATATCTCAATTATGTATCGCAATACTTCTTATGTGGAGAAAATAATTGCCCAACTGAGACTGAGGTTGAGGTTATCCAACAAGTTCTTTTGCAATTTTACTTACTTATCATTAATCCTCAAGAGCTCTGTGCCTGTATTCTGAATGGTCTGTGAGGTGACTGGTCACCGGTGAGTAGTTGAAGTGAGAAGTAAGAAATTTGTTCACACTCATGGGTATGGGTATCAAGAATACAGCCCCTGTACTGTTTGCAATAAGTACAAACCTGAAAGCTTGGAACATATCCTATTTTCATGTCCGCTCTAGAAATAACTGCATAAGAAATCATTATATGCAGAGTAAAAATGATTTTTGAAACATTTTAGAAAACATTACTCCTAAGATAGCCAAGGACTTAGCTCACACAATTATAAATTTATTAAAGCTGCAAACTTTTCTAAGAAGCGATTAAACCTTCATCAAAAACATGATTTTAGTAACTGTGCAGATAACTAAGACGTGGCTTTTTGTTTTTTTGATCACAGGTGCAAAAAAAGATTTGTATCCATTTTTTACCCAAAATTAAAGAGAAATAGTGGAAAACAGTAAAATTGAAAAAATCTAATTATTCTTGTCTAAAAGTTATGCCATTCCCTCCAGTTTTCACCAAGTATTTACGAAAAAATCATGTAACACAAAATATCAAACTGGCAAAGATTAAAATGTCGCAAACAATGAACATCACTGAGTAAAAAGGCACATCGCTATGGAAAAAGAAATTTGTGTGGTGTCAGAAGAAGATATTCTTGTAGATCTTTATATGTAGATAATAAAATATTAACTCTATGTTCAATATTTATTTTGGAGACTGTTTGTTTAGTTTTTAAAAAGTATAAAGAGGAATTACATAGAGACCATAGCTATAGTGTGCGCCGGCCATTTTTATTACCATTGCCAATTCCCCGATCTACCTTAATTAAAAACTCATTTGTTTACAATGGTAAAAAACGTTTTAATCATTTGCCACTAGAAATACGCAAATTAAATTGTTATAAACATTTTAGAAGCCACACTAAAGATATTTTAATCTCCAAAGCATTCTATACTTTGGAAGAATTTTTTAATGATAGAATGATAGAATGATTGATTAACTAACTAAGGGTAAAAATTGATGTATTTTAGATCAAGCTTGATAAGTATGTATATTTTATGATTACTGCTTTTTACTTTCAGATTTATTTTTAATTTTTTTTTTCTCTTGTAAAATGACTATTCTTAAATTATCCTAGATTTTAAGTAAGGCTTTGTCAATGTTTATTTAATATGCACGACAATAAAGCTACTTTTGAATTTGAATTTGAATTTGAAAAAAACCATTGTTATTTTATTTACTAGCCACCTTGATTTATAGTGTAAAGATGGGGTGTTGCAAGAAGTGCTCTTTTTGAATTTTTTGATAAAGGTATTAAAAAAAAAGTATTATCAACTCGCAGCTAAACTGTGCTTTTTTTAACTCGTGTTTTTAAATAACTCGCTGCGCTCATTATTTAAACCAACACTTTTTTTACAAGTGTTGGGTTGGGTTGCGTACACTAATTTAGCCACTAGTTGTGAAAAACTACTACTAAACTACTAATCTAATAGACTGCTTGTACTTAAAATGCAATTTTTGATGACACTGAAGTTTTAATGGATCAAGTTTTAATCGAAAATATAAATAGTAGTGGCCAATTTTCTTTTATGGATTTTTAGGTTTTAGGGTATCTTGAGTCCTCAGATCAAACTATTGAAGTAAAGTCAATTGCGGAAGATGTCTCTTCCACCCTTAAAATCAGCCCGTTAAAACTAAAAAGTGTGTTTAGGAAATGACCCAAAATTTGATGTACTTTTTGGCTTCTTCACAAAAGTCGTAACATTCAGTGAAATCTCGGTGCAAAATCTGTTGTGAAACACACTCTTTTGACCCCTTAAAGTTACCCCTAAGAGCTAAAACTGGTATTTATAAAAAGATCCAAAATTTGGTTGCTTTCAGCAACTTCAGGATGGGCGTAAATGTTGTGTAAAATCGCATCACTCTACATCTTTTCCCGAACACCCTTTTTTCACCCTTTAAAGCACCCCTAAAATCTAAAATTTTTATTTATAAAATGACCCAGAATTTTATTTCGTTTTTCAAGTACTTAACACGCTAGAAAATATTGTGTAAACTCTCGTTGCTATATCTTTGTTTATGAAATGACCCAAAATTTTATTTCGTGTTTTGCATCCTTAAGGCACTAGAAAATATTGTGTTAACTCATCTTGTCACCATATCTTTTGCGCGGAACCCCCCTTTTTCACCCTTTAAAGCACCCCTAAAAGCTTAAATTTGTATTTATGAAATGACCCAAAATTTTATTTCGTTTTTTGCGTCCTTAAGACGCTAGAAAATATTGTGTAAACTCTCGTCGCTATATCTTTTGCGGAACACCCTTTTTTTACTCTTTAAAGTATCCCTAAAAGCTAAAATTTGTATTTATGAAATGACCTAAAATTTTATTTCGTTTTTTACGTCCTTAAGACGCTAGAAAATATTGTGTAAACTCTTGTCGCCATATCTTTTGCGGATGCCCCCTTTTTCACCCTTTTTTGCTAAAATTTGTATTTATGAAATGAACCAAAATTTTATTTCGTTTTTTGCTTTTTCAAAACGCTTAAGAACAGTGTCTATACACCCATTTTTTCAACCCTTACAGAACCCCTAAAAGGTAAAACCTGTATTTATAAAATGACCAAATTTTGGGTTCTTTTGTTTTTTGTGTCCTTAAGACACTTGAAAACAGAGTCTAAACTCTCATTGCCATGTCTTTTGCGGAATACTCTTTTTTTACCCTTTAAAGTACCCCTAGAAGCTACAACCTGTATTTATGAATGACCCCCAAATGATATGATATGAGATATTTTATAAAAGAAAATTTTATGAGGTATTTCAATTTAATATTAATTGAAAATTTCCCTGTTAATTGTGGTGGTGATCTTTTACACCGTTATGAGATACAGTAAGGCTTAAATAGAGCCAAAGTTTTGCTATTTAAAGCCTTCTTGGAAAAATAGTTATTATAAATTATATTTTAGACGCGAAAATTCTAGTATACATTTGGATTCGGTACCATTAGTGGTTCCATATACGGGGTGTAGCGGAACGTTTAGCTGCACCCCGCATATTAATGATTTAAAAAAAAAGTGATGGGCTTTGGCCCAAATGTCAAAATAGTGTAGATTGTGAGCCCGAAAATAGCCCAAAATTCTAGTATACATTTAGTGGTTCGTAGCGAAACGTTTAGATGCACTCCGCATTTTCAAACCTAAAAAAGGGGGTAGTTCCTGCATGAAAAAAAATTGAAAATTTCAAAATGCGGGGTGTAGCTAAACAGACCTAATTTTTACAATGTTTGTCTTTTTGTGCCAGCATGAAGACTCCTTAACGGGTAGTTGGAAAAAAGGTAAAACTGGCAATGAACTTTAAAAAAAATCCTTACTCACTTTGCAGCTAGCTCGCACGGTTTTAATATTTAAATGTATTTATAGTTACATTTTCAACAAAAATTATGCTAATGTTAAAGTCGGTGAGATTCGTAGGTTTTAAAGTTCCTTTAGTGGAGTCCCTTTTTCCCTAAACGCCCCTTTTTTTTCGGAGGTCTCGTCCCTTTTTTCTGTATTTGGTCCATTAAGTTTCGTTTTTATGAGGAAGAAGCTCTTTGAAATGTTTTCCATATTTCCATGTAAAACCTGAGGGGGTTTTCAGCTTTTTCGCAGGTTTAATAAAAGCGGATAGAAATCAGAAAAACAGCAGAAAAAATTGCAGATTGTAATGTGATTTGGTTGGGAAAAATCTTGAGTAAATCACTTTCGTAAAATGCAAAGTAAAAATGCAAGTAAAAAAAAGTACAGTTTAGCCGCGAGTTGTAAACACTTTTTTTGAGCATCTTTATAAAACATTTAAAAACAAAAAATAGAACACACTCGACAAAAACCATTGACAAGTCACCATTTTTATACCATAAATCAAGGAGGGCAATGGCGTTATAGAAAAGTATTTGGGTTACTGAGTACCGAGCTAAGTACCTACTGCGTTTTTATATTTCGCACATCCTTGCAGGCTGTTATCCATAAAAAAACCTTTTTTTTTCGCATCGATAAAATAGTAAATAATAGTGAGTAAAATCGTGTTTTTGATGAAGGTAAGCCATTTTAAAAAATTTTGATGTCATTATGCCACACAATAATGTGGCTGATTTTATTATACGATAATGTGTGCAAAAGTTGTGCAACCTATTAAAAAAATTTGCGTGAATATCGCAATAAAACCGATTTAGACAAACAAAGGTTTTACAAATTCTGAGTTTGATTTCGAATAGATTTGATGAAAAATAGTGTGGTGGATAATGGTTCTATTAAAAGGTAAACAGGATAAAACCTAGGAAGAAAAACCCCGAAAATAAACCACCTCGAAAAAACCCCCAGGAAAAATTGATTAAGTGTAAAGTGAAAATCAAAAATAGCTATTTTCCTAACAAGTTCGGAAAATCTACACGCAACTGCCGTTGACGGAGCGGAGTTCTGTCAAACAGTTAAGTGCGGAAAAAAAGGTTTTGGCACGTGTTAGGGACAATTGTTTTTCTTTGAGCGTGAGGAAAATACATTAAAAAAATTTTACTCAATAATTTTATTCACGTTTCATCTACATTTACTTAGTATTTATATTATAATTAATAGTAAAAGTGTAGTAGTTGTTGGCACTACTTAAATTTTCATATTTTCTGCAGCTTGAAGTATGGCTGCTGGAAACTCCTCATTGATATTTTCATTACTTTCGTGGTCAGAACTGGTTTTTCCTTAGATTCGGTTAAAATCATGTGTGAATCATTCTCGTGATGAAAATTTTTATTAAAAACAGTTTGATACCTTCCTGGTTTAATAGGGGTTCTGGTTAAATGATCGGGTCTAGGACAGTTTGGCGCCGTGACTTTTGGGCGCTACCCAAGTAGCATTTATCCGTCTTCCAACCTCATCTGTCATAAAGTGACGTCGTATTAGGTACAAAATAAAGTTTTCTACTAGTACGTCAAACGACAAACGTCTTTTGTAATAAAATCCTACGTTTACGTAGTCAGTACACCTATACGAACCTTAAACGACGTCAAAATAGGCAACGTAATTTGTACAAATATTTGGCCAGACGGATTCACGTCAGTTTACGTTTCAAAGCCGACTGTTTTAATGCCTATACCTAAATCGACCACGAAACATCGTCGGCCTTGTTACCTTAATCGACGTCGCATTTCAGGGCCCTTATTTGGATACCTACCAAAAAAGGAACGAAGAAAAAGAAGGATACCTAACCTACAATTTTGCATCTGGGACATCAAATTGCACAATTTGTTGGCTTGTTGCCAACCAAAAATCTGATGGACCTTCAGCTCGCACTTATATTTCTTCCAGTGCACTTTATCTGAAGCATTAGTGGGGTTACACGGATATTGTTTAATGTCGCTTTTTTTGATGGGGAACCAACAATTGTTATCTCCCACATCTGCGAGACAGGTTCGAGCTCATTCAGTGCTTTAATAAATACAATTTTAAAATAATTCATATTTTTAAGGAAAAAACAAGGGAAAACGGAAAATATTTTTTTAGTTTATGTTCAGCTGAACTGTCATTCTTCTTTTAAGTCAGTTTTGGTTACATGGCCAACGAAGAATGGAGGCGGATTCCGAACGTTTGCACGTATTACGTAGTTTAACGTTGGCTAGTTAGATTTGGATAAAATTAGGGCTGCAAATCGGTGTTTGTCCAAATAGGTGATAAAGTGGTAAAAGTACTATACCAGCCCAAATTCGGCCCTTTTGGAGTTGCAAGCTGGGGCAGCCATTATTGACAACAATTTTTTTCTTATTTTTCTTGAAAAAAAAAACAATAATAGACTTAATAATGCCTTAGAGATGCGTTTAGTATTATTCTTGAGTTATTTTAGTATTAATTACAAGCGAAATAGTGCTTTCAAAAAATATATTTTTTTCTTTTTGCTATTTTGGGGGGGGGAAGATATATATTTCGCTCTAAATTACTCGGTAAAGTGCCTTTTTTAATAACATAACTTTTATTGTTAATGAAATAAAAAGGTAGCCATTTATTTTTTGTGAGTTATAATTCGTTAATATATATTTCACCTAAAATTTACTAAACAAGTACCACATTAGGTAATAAACTAAATAATATAAAATTACGTAAGCTGCCTGACGTATTATCACGTCATCATAGGTAAACTACTATACCATTGAAATACAATTAGCGACGTCGAGCCAATCCGAATTTGTATTCCCCATTTAGGTCGGATTAGGGTCGTATGGACTGAGATTTGTAGTCTGCTTGCCAACCTCGGGGTTTTTAAGCCAACGAGTAGAGACGTAGTTTGACGTCCAAATGCTACTTGGGTAGAAGCTTTACGGGTGTGCTGGATTAGATTTAATGAAATAATATTTTGCGATAGTTAATCCGGACTTTTTGTGTATTACTTTATTAAACAAAAAGCGTTCAAATTTTATAAAAAGTTCTGGGTGAAAATAATCTAACTAAGTTTGTCAAATTAAAACTTTGATCCTTTGTTATAGGGCTGTAACCCTGCTACGAAATGAACATAGTTCGCAAACTGCGTGGTGGAGGATCGAATGCCTCCACCTCAGAGCAGTCATGTGAGGCCTCCTCGCCTCACACTCAACTGGGCCTCATGCACCTCAAAAAGCTGTTTCAAGAATACATGCATCCACCAAATCCACTCAGTGAAAAAGAAAAAGATGACAAACTTTATAACATGCTGCCTTTGTTTTGTAAGGTAAAAGTATAAAAAGATCTTGATTTGTTTTTTTAATCTATCACATTTTTATCAATATTTAGTTTAAATCCTACGTCGCTATTTCGAGATATATAGGCTGTCAAAGTGTCAATTCTCAATATTTAATAGCTTATCTCTAAGAAATGGGGGTGACCGAGGGGGATTTGACTATTTTTTGTACATATGTATATGTGGATAATGCAAAAAATGTAAAACAATGAAAACATATTGTTAAAGTGGTGGAGGTCAAAGTGTCACAAACAAAAAGGAAGGATAATAAATCTTTTGTCGCAATTTTAACACAATTTTTGTCCCTAATTTTCGGCAGTAAGCTTTCACTTTTTATCCCGTGAGATAAAAAGTAAAAAAAGGGAATAAAGTAAAAAAGGGAATAAAGTAAAAAAGAGGGATGCAAAATAAAAAGAAGGAATAAATAGTAAAAGTAGGGATAAAAATTTAAAAAAAAAAACAAAAATTCGAGCAAAAAGTATTAATTTAATTCCAGACAGGGTTTTTTTTAACATTTCGCTGTTGGCAGAGTAACTATTTGGTGCCTATATAAATGTCATATATTCTAAAAAATATATTGTATGAGAATATTTATAACAAAATTTTAAAAATGCGAAAAATAGTTTATAATATACTCCAGTGGGGTGCTTGTGGGTATTGTTGATTTTGTCAATGGCTTTTATTTTTATTTACTAATTTTAAATAAAATATTCCTATTACTAGGTTTATACGCACCTAAAACCGGTTTTCTATAAAGTTTTAAATAAAATCGCTTTGTCCGAGGGTTTATATGTCAGTTTCAGAACAAAATAAATATAACAACTAAGTTAAAAAAAATATATTTTTCGCTAAAACGAAATTTGATTATTTCTTTAGTTTAGAAGCAGTACACTAAAGCCTTTTTAGAGTATTTATACCGATCCTTAAAATCGGTTTTAAAGTAAAAAATCACTTTCTTAAATCGTTTATACGCCAATATTTTCAAACTGTCATTATATAAAAACGCTTTAAGAGACCCGTATAAATAAAGTATATATTTTGTTTCTGTTTTTTAGTATAAAAGAACCTCCACTCTTTTCGAGACTCTTTTTCATGTTAAAGTTGAGTGCTCCATAAGTACTGTCAAGGGACCTGTTGGGACATACATTGTGACGTACTCTTCTTGGAACTACTATCAAAACTTTGTAAACACCAATAGACGATGTGTGGGAGAGATTCCCCCCCTAATTTCGATTACTTAAATTTTATTGTTGATTTTGGCGTCTAGTTTAAGATTTTATTGGTTTGGGGATCTACCCCAGATAAAAGTACAAGAGTCACTAACTAATAGTAGAATAGTTCCCCTTTTTAAATTGGAAACTAATAATACTGTTAAAACCAGTCTACTTCATGTCGCACCGTTGATTTTTTAGGTGTAATTACTGTATACTCTCCGTTCCGCCTTCTCCCTGTGGTAATTTCCGACTACCAACTTTAAGTAAAACATTTTTGGTACAAAAATTAACACCGCGAAAATGTCGGTCAGTTTATATTTTTAAACTGTCGTAATTCTCTCGGTAATTCGTAAAGCGTTAATCACATGGCAACGCCGACAAAAATATTTTAGTCAGAAATTCCCACGGGAAACTATTTCCGTTTAATAGGATTATTAGTTTTCGACCTATGGAACTTACAAACAAGTTGATCATTTTGAATAGAAATGAAGTGGCAAACAAGTAAAATGTGAAACTCGATACCAATAGCAATAAAATGTGTCGGTGTTTCCCGCGGGAGAGGGGGAGGCATACCCTAAACTGGCTTTTGCTCTATAAGGAATTGACCCGTCCATCCATCCTTTAAGGTTTTCGGTACCAGTCCCACGTGTGACATGAACGAGAAATTCTGGGACATCCTAGCGTTCTGTCACCAGGTCTCCTTACTTATGGTAGCTGAAATAAGAAAACGAGCTTCAAATCAGAGTACGGAGGCGGCCAGTTCCGCAATAGCTAAGTTCTTGGAGATTGAAAATTGTGAGGAATCCAGCAATGGCTGGATGTTGTTGTCTACGTTGAATTTGTTAGCCTCGGGGGATGGAAGCTTAATACAGGTATTATTGAAGGCATTATTATTTTAAATCATAGTGGGTCATGAGTCAGTGTAAAGATACATTTTTAAAAGTTGAAAAAGCAATGACGTATGAGTACAATCACTACGTTCGAACTGCATACGTTTTCAATACGATTCACTTTTTGGTTGTCATGAAGCAATTTGGACGCATTTTGAACATTGTTTGAGCGGAGCGGAATTCATCTGCTACACAGACGGCTCCAAGACCGATGAGGGAGTAGGAGCTGGCATATACGGGCAAAAATACGATACTTTAGTCTCTATTAGCTTGACAAACGACTGCATAGTGTTCCAAGCTGAAGAAATTCCAAAAGAAGATGAAAACTCTCATTCGGTAATTATATATTCAGATACCCAAGCTGCACTTAAAGCTCTAGAAGCAGTGCAAGTGACGTCCAAACTGGTTTGGGACTACAGAACAGGTCTAAATAGGCTGTTAAGCACCGAAAGGGTGACAATAGCCTGGGTTCCAGGCCATCGGGGACACTCTGGAAAAGAAAAAGCCGATGAATTGGCCAGACAAGGCTATAATAAAGTTCACAGGTCCTGAACCATTTTGTGGGATCGCTAAGGCTAGAGCCACGCAATCTATTAAACAGTGGCTCACCAAAGAGACGAACGGTCTGTGGGAGCCAACGCCTGGACAAAGACAGGCCAAACAGTTCATTAAAGAACGTTCACCAAAGCAGTTCTGCAGTCAGAACTTCTTGAAAGGAAGCTTGTCAGACAAATAGTGGGGCTTCTAACAGGTCACTGCAAACTCAATAAGCACTTGTATGCAATGCGATTGGTAGACGATGCTACATGCCGCATGAACTGCAAGAAAGAGGAAGAAACCTCATTACATGTCCTATGTCAATGTGAAGACCTAGGTAGAACCAGGGCCTTACTGATGAGCCCACGCTGGTTACCCAGGGCGAAATATCGTTTATTCATTTCTCTTTTCGCTTTGATCTGTTGCGTGTTCCTTGTGGAATACTCATCCAAGTTTGAATTTTCGTTATTTCCACCCAAGATCTTTCGATCTTTTGTTTTTTAGTTTCTTTTCGGTTGAAGTAACTGATTTGGAGGTTTTTTAACTTCTTCTTTGTTTTAATTGCCTTAGGAGCAGAATCCTACTGGAAATATTAACACGCCAGGACGAATTCGTATTAGGTAACTTGGATAAGTAAGTACCAGTGCGGAACGATGCCTATTTGTGAGTGGTTCAAGGTTGGAAATCTAAGTGTATGATGGTGTTTAATGATGTATAGTGGAGGGTGACCAGTGAATACTCATCCAAGTTTGAATTTTCGTTATTTCCACCCAAGATCTTTTGATCTTTTGTTTTTTACTTTCTTTTCGGTTGAAGTAACTGATTTGGAGGTTTTTTAACTTCTTCTTTATAATACAATTCAAATAAAGGTATGACCTACTTTTTGCAGGAATATTGGAAGCTTGCTAATAGCTTATTATTGGTGTCATCAGTCAGTTCGATACGATACCCGTTGTCATGAAGTTGGATCCCAATACGATCCCAAAAAAAGCGGTAATGAACTTGGGCAGGGCCAACGAAAAAAAATTCGATTTGTGGCGTTTTCATGGTCCGGACCCAACTTTCCATTTTGTAATTATTTTAGAATTATTTTGTTTTATTTTCATTCCTTCTATATTTAAAAATAAGGGTTTTTAATATTTTTCTACTTATATTTTTACTGGGCTGAACTAGCCAAAATAAATTTCAAACCCGCGCGAATATCCACT
This sequence comes from Oxystoma pomonae, assembly GCA_963921995.1. Classification (NCBI taxonomy): domain Eukaryota; kingdom Metazoa; phylum Arthropoda; class Insecta; order Coleoptera; family Brentidae; genus Oxystoma; species Oxystoma pomonae. The sequence goes on from OY998165.1 coordinate 98,072,169, forward strand.
TTACAGCTCGCGCGCCACTCGTCAATTTAACGGCAACAAGTGTAACGAAACACTCGTCGGGCACGTGACGAATTAAAACATCGACCCACATACGAAAAGACAAGAAAGCACAAAGACGTGAAAAACACACACTTTTTTAAGTTTAATAGATCGATTTTTCACGTTATTTTCAAAACCACGTTAATATCACATCGAAATAACGTCGTTTTGTAAATAATAACGTCTTCTTGCTTTGTGCTATTTGGGAATAAAAGTGAATCATACTGAAAACGTACTCAGTTCCGCGTAAAAACGTAATGATTGAATTAAATTCAGTCGCGATGCTCGTCGATTGCGGTTCTAGACCAGCATGAATTGCGGCCATTGTGCGAGCGACACGTGCATTCTTGGAGATTGGAAGCCTACACAAATATTTTAATTGGTATTGGTCCATGTTGTAAAACAAGTGTTAAATAAGCGCCAGTGTCGGCTTCTTTTATTCATGCCGGTTGAAGACCCGGGGCGACCGGACGTCGCCGTAAGATAAATTAGCCTAAACAGTAACCACGTGTGTGGGAAAAAAATAGTTTTTATTATAATTGCCATACTTCGTGGCGGGATAGGTTTATTCTAGACGTGGATGATAAGTTCTCATCTTAAAAAGCCATGGATGCTGGAGCTTTACAGCCCGAAGTCTATCGTAAACCAAAGAATCAGAATCAGTACAACGAATTTAAAATGTTAAACACAAGCGATTTTAGACCAAATATCATGGATAAAGTATTAGTAGAAATTGCCTGGTAAGTAGGCCTCCCCGTTATTTTTACAAAGTCCAGTACATCTATCCATTTGAGAGAATGCAGTTCTTCCACCGTGAGTGCAGGCTGGAGCTGCCAGCACTTGGTATCCTAGATGTTACATTGCATAAGTGGCGGTCAGTACCCTTTCGAGATCCGGCCTTGCACTGCTTCCTGTGCCTAAGCTATAGAAATTTTGTGCCCACGTTATCTTCTAAGTTATTTAGAAAGGTAGTTGAAGCTGCAGATCATAAAATATGATAGGCTTCATAATAAGTTATTCCATGCACTTGATGCCTTATTTGCTTGCCATCCAAGTACCACTGGAGGTCTCACAATAGCCCCCGACCAATGTGAAGGTCACTGCGAAACCCCCAATAACACCTTTGAGGCGTCTGTGGTTAGGTGTTGCCATAGATGTCACAAGGAGACAAACTATGGCTCCGCCACATTCATGTGTGCCACGTTGGGGCAGACACCAAAAGCTCTTTCTAGGAGATAGCAATATCCACTGCAGGAGGGCATTTTTTTCTGGCTGCCCATCAGAAAATACGACAACACGACAACGCTGTGAACAATAACTGCCATTCAACTTGGTATCCTACTCTTGCATAGGCCGAGCGCGGCACTCTCCCACTAGATGCCAAAATGTCAAATCAAATCAACCAGAGGTTTGGCAGACCATTTACAATCGATAATTTTTGGTACATTTATTCTACCCATAAAGAGAATGAAAAATCTCAGGCAAAATCCCAAATTTAAAATTTTTTGGAAAATTATGTTTTTTCATTAATTTTTGAAAATTAAAACAAACTAACATTTTGCTTAAACATGTACCTTAAACTAGGCGTTTATAGCTCGTTTTAAAGGTATTGTAAATAAATACCTTTCGAATGATGTATCACATGATGTATTTTTTGTTTAAAAAAAAATTGAAATTAAAAAATAACTTTATTTTTTATTTTTAACAAATGGAATTTTTTATTGTTTAAAAAAAATATATTTTGTTTCAGGATATTTCGCCAAACTATTTACAAAATTTCAAGATGGAGACTTGATGGATTCATCAAAAAAAATTATTTTAAAAATTTTGAAAACAATTTAAAAAAAATTAGGTTATGTGATATAAAACAAGATATTACTCGCTTTTGTACGGTATACAGTTCTTAAGACAACTCTTTTGTGTGCCTGCACATTTGGTTAAAATTGACTGTCTTTACAGGCATTTATCAAAATGTGAGTATCTTAAGAACTATAAATACTACAAAAGGAAGTGGTAGCTTGTTTTAAAGGTATTTTAAAGGCCATTTTAATGAAGTATCACATAAATATTTTTTTTTTGATGCACCCATCAAGTCTCTATCTTGAAATTTTGTAAATATAAAAAAGAATAAAAAATGCTGTTTTTGAAAAATTAAAAAACATTTTTTTTTTTTAATTTCAATTTTTTTTTAACAAAAAGTATATTATATCACCGTTGAAGTTTAAGTAGTTATCGAGATATTTCAATTTCTTTAGGTACATGTTTGAGCAAAATTGGTAGTTTTTGTGATGTTCAAGAATTAATTAAAAAAAAGCTAATGGTAAAAACAATTTCAAATTTTGGATTTTTCATCCCCTTATGCTTAGAATAAATATACCAAAAATTATCGAAATCGGGCCGATGGTCTGCCAAACCTCCCTTTTTTTTTGTTGATTTCATATGAACTGACCCTGGAGGGACGCATGGAGTCGTCCTCCACATCAATGCGGGAGGGAGAGATATTTCCTTAATCGGTTGTATCCGGTTGGTATGCTTGTGGGCAGTTCTTCTTTGCAGATTCTGCCCAGTAGCCATTTGATTCTGGTCCGTCCACAAATTCCTTGGACTGTCTACACTCTTGGTATTGGCACCATTACCTTCTGAGTGCCTCATACTTTATTTTTTATTTTGCCTTTATGATTTTTTTTTAGGTCATGTCGGAGGTGTCTGTCCCCTCCACGTTAGTGAAATGTTTGTATTTATTTTTCGATCTACCGGAAATACCTGAAAAAGATTCAAATACCAAAGAGGGTAGCAGTGATTTTACCGCGTTAGAAAGAAGGATATTGTTACAGAAAATATTTTTACAGGTATGTCAAATATTTTAGTTTTTTTAATATTCTTCAGCTCGTTAAATTTTTTATAGTATTAGTTGTAGCAACAAAACAATTCATAATATCGTGGTTTTTAAGTCTCTCTCTTTAATAATATTAACCAAATTTAGTTGTGTGTTAGTCCCATGAAAAATCCTTTTGCAGTGCTATCCATGTATGAGAACTACAATATTAGTTTTATTATGTGTCACAAAATTATGTGAATGTTCTTTGTTTAGCTCCTAGTAAGACTATGTAGCCACAGAATACCAGTAGAGGAACTAGCCAAAAAAGATGACATATCCCTCCTTTTTTCTGCCATAACCTCATGGTGTGCGCCCTACAATTTGATGTGGAGAAAAAGTGCTGCAGAAGTTCTTATGACATTGTCAAGACACGGTTTGACACCGCCAGTGGTGGGAAATATACATTGTAAGTTTATTTTATTTTTGTAAAATAGTAGTTTTCACAACTAGAGGCTAAAATAGTCCTTTTTTTACAAGCGTTGGTTTAAATAACAAGCGCAGCGAGGTATTTAAAAACGCGAGAAAAGAAAGCATAGTTTAGCTGCGAGTTGTTAACACTATTTTTTTAAATACCTTTATCAAAAAATCCAAGAAAAAACAGGAATATACTTTTAAAAATGCCGAACGAAGAGCACTTCTCCCAACAAACCATCTTTACACTATAAGTCAAGGCAGCTGGTAAATGAAATACCAATGGTTTCCATAGCGATGTGCCTTTTTACTCGGTGAAGTTCATTGTGGCGAAATTTTAATCTTTGAGAGTTTGCTATTTCGACGACGTTTTTAAATGATTTTTTCGTAAATACTTGGTGAAAACTGGCGAAGATGACTTAATTTTTAGGCAAAATTTTTTTTAATATTACTTTTTTCGGTTATTTCTCTTTAATTGTGGGTAAAATACGGACAGTAATCTTTTTTTGCACCCGTGATAAAAAAAAAGTTTTTTTTTTTCATCGGTAACCAAAAAAGCCATGTTTTTGATGGAGGCATAAAAAAAGCTCTATTTAATTTGGTCATTTCAAACTAAATCCACCAGAGGTTTGGCAGACCATCTCCCCGATTTCGATAATTGTTGGTACATTTATTCTACCCATAAAAAAAAATCCCAAATAAAAATTTTTTTGACCCTTACTTTTTTTTTAAATTAATTTTTGAAAATCAAAAGAAACCACCATTTTGCTTAAACATGTACCTAAAGCAATTAAAATATCTCGATAACTACTTAAACTATGACAGTGGTTTATAGCTCGTTTTTAAGATATTTCAACTACCTTCCGAATGATGTATGATGTACTTTTTGTTTAAAAAAAAAATTAAATTAGCATTTTTTACTTTTTTCAAAAAAAAATATTTTTTTCTGGATATTTCGCCAAACTATTTACAAAATTTTAAGATAGAGTTGGGTTCATAAAAATTTTTTTAAAAATTTTGAAAAGAAGTTTTCAAAAAGAATTAGTTTATGTGATACTTTATCAAAATGGGCTTTAAAATACGTATAAAACAAACAACAAAACCAACAACGCGTTTGTACGGTATATATACAGTTCTCAAGATATTACTCTTTTTGTGTACCTAAGTTCAATCAAAATATGAATATCGAGAACTATAAATACTACGAAAACAAGTGATAGCTTGTTTTAAAAGTATTTTAAAGGCCATTTTATTGAAGTATCACATGACCTCATTTTTTTTAATTAAAAATTTTGAAAGTAATTTTTTTTTATGAATCCATCAAGTCCCATCTTGAAATTTTGTAAATAGTTTGGCGAAATACCTAGAAACAAAATACAAAAAATATACATACATAAAAATGAATAAAAATTGCTGTTTTTCAAAAATTATTTTTTTTATTTCAAATTTTTTTTTTAACAAAAAGTATATCATGTGATACATCATTCGAAACGTTTTTAAAATACCTTTAAAACGAGCTATAAACCACCGTCCAAGTTTAAGTAGTTATCGAGATATTTCAATTTCTTTAACGGTAAAGAAAATTTCAAATTTATGGTTAGAATAAATGTACCAAAAATTATCGAAATCGGGGAGATGGTCTGCCAAACCTTTCTTTTTTTTTTTGGTTGATTTCATATGAAATGACCCAACTAGGTGTTACAATTTATTAGACACTAGACTTGTGTCCGGTATTTCTAAGGTCAAAAATTACGAAATTCCATACAAATTTAAACCCGTTAGGGATGAATTTACAAAAATCCTTTCTTATAGTGCTCACCTATAATATAATGACGAATATTTTCGAATAGTTCAGGCGCCCTGAATGACCTCATTTTCGAAAGCTACGGCTACGATCATGTTTTGTTATTTTAGCAAAAGGATGTGTGGCCCTTTGTATAGAAAATATGAAAAAGGTACCCGAACTCGCCCCTTTGGAGCTAGTTGAAATGTTTGTAACACTATTTTGCTTCTTAAAAGACTCCAGTGAAGTTTCGTCAGTATTAATGGATGATTTTCGACAGGCTCAGGGTTATCAGTTTTTGTCAGATTTTTTGTTAAAGTAAGTATTTAATTTGAGTTTTTAGAATAAACCACCTTGGCAGTAGGTGTACACATTTTTGGCAGTACTGGCAGTATTTGGCAGCTCTCGCACTACTGCAGTAATTTTCAGTACTGGCAGTATGTAGAAATCCTGATAATAAATCTCTATAATTTTGGCAATAGGCGTACATATTTTGAGGGGGTGGATAACCACTCGGAATAAACACTTGCCACGCCTGGCATTAAAAATTAAATAATTTCCATATACAGCGTGGTTTACTTAACTTAAGACAGACTAATATTTTTAAAACGGCGAGAATAATGGTATAACGCATGTTTCACCTTGACAACGTTTTGAAGGTCATTTAAAAGAAATGTTTAATTGTATCTTTCTATCTTTAACCTATATTCGAATTTTTACAAAAGGTACTTTTTCTGTAAAATAACTCTACATAATAAAGAAGATACGTTTCCATTTAAAAAAGCAGCTATGACCTTGAAATAACCTTGATGAATGTTATGGGGTTAAAAATGGAAATCACTGTACGTTTTTTGTGGCGACGAATTTCCCCTCGAGGGAATTCGCAGGTAATAATCAATGAGAATCTCGGGAATCATTTGGAAGTCACTGAAAATTGCTGGTTGTAATTACATTTTTCTAGGAATCACTTGGGAATCACCAGCAATCACCTGGGAATCATTTAGTAATCACTGGGAATTGCTGGTAATCAGTTGAGAATTGGGAATGCCTTTGAAAATGGAAATAACTGTTTTTTGGGGAAGCAATTTTTCTTTCGAAAAAAATGCGTTTACAAGTATCTTTTATGCTAATTATTTTGTCTTTAGGTTAGGTAACGAAAAGTCATCCGACGCTCAGGAATCAGTAAGGAATTTAGTATTAATGGTTACTTCTCTCTGTATGTGCAGTTACATAGAACTGAAACCTTCCCAGGCGTCTAGTGGAAGTCTTTTTCAAATGCAAGGTTAGATCGTATTTTTTCTTCATTTTATTAATTACCACCCGTCGACCCGCGGAGTGGGCCGCGGTTTCCAAAAATAATGTTATTTGACAGCTGTCAATGTGCGCATTGTCAAATAAAATGTAGCCTATGTTTCAATCCAGGTCACACTATCTATACCAAATTTCATCGAAATCGGTTAAGCCGTTTTTGCGTGATTGAGAAACAAACACAAGGACTTACACACATACATAAACACAAACAAACGTTCGCATTTATTATATTAGTAGGATTATTTTTTGAGAGGCTGCTTAAATTGAATGCAAATTTGGTCAGGGAAAAATAAATAGTCACTCAAATTTTGTTGTATTTTTGCTGTATATTTGTGTTACCGCAGGAAGTGACAATGTGTTCTAACTTTATAAAGAAATAGATGCCAGACATTTAGGCGCTAAAAAATTAGAGGTACCCAAATCTTAGATATCTAATATTATTCATAATAATTTCAAAGCAAAAAAATTATAAAAATGGGTAACGCTATAATAGCACGATAAAATTTTAGTGTTAGTTAATTTTGAAGTTCGACTGGTATTTAAGGGATTATTTCACGAACGAAAACGCAAAAACACGAAACATATATAATAAATTTACTAACCGGTTTACGTTTAACAAAGGTTTGTTAATTTTGTTTTCAGCTCCAAAACGAATCATTTTACGATATTTTAATAAAATTCAAACACTGTAAGAATGTTGGCACCAACAATATGATGAAAAACGCTGTTGCCGGTGGTAACTACCTTTTTGTTGTAATAAAGTACCAACTTTGACGAACACAAACCATTTATACAAAAAATTAGTATAGTCGCCAAGAAAAAAATTATCGGTGTAATTCTTATCACTTGACGTAAGTCAAATTACCCTTGTCTTAAAGGACTTTAAGACGAGTGGAATAATCCAGAAAAAACTCCCAAAGGTAGACCCTACTTTTATTACGATGGAAGCAAAACTTTCCTATGACTAAAATAAATAATTTTTTGTTCTAGGCTTTATCCTTCCACAACCCACTGGCAAAGGCACGAGTGTCCGCAATATACAGGCTTTTCAAGTTTTACAAAGCACTTTCTTAAAATCGAGTTCGACATTGGTATGCGGAACCATTTTGGATGCTATATCTACAATATACCATTCCGATAACGCCAATTATTTTATACTAGAAAACCAAAATACCCTAAGTCAATTTATAGAGAAAGTTCATCACAAACAAGCGGAGATACAGAAAAAGTTGTTTGAGTTGGTGGAATTTCTGGTATTTACCCTGAACTTCGTACCCTGCAAAGAACTAATATCGATGTCTCTATGTCTAAAATCGCACAGCTTAAATTACGTCGACTGTGCCATTTTGTGTATGGAAACTTTACTAGAAATTTTAAAACACAACCCCATATTTAAGGACGCTTATAGCAAAGTGGGACTTTTGGAAGTTATCGTTACTCTACTGAGCAGATACGCTAGTTTTTTGGAGAACAAAAAGTCCGCGAAAATTAAGGGACAAGAGTATGCAATTCCGGCGGGGCAAGAAAAACTTGGAGGTAGGTAAAATTTACTTTGTAAATTTAAAAATAAATTGTGCCATTTTTTTAATATCGTTTACTCTAACGAGCATCTTTACATCACATTAATTTATGGGATCCTTATTTAAAGTTAACCTAAAATGAGAATATAAGAAAAGCTGGAAATAACTTAAAGTATTATATATAATGGCGGCAACTCTAAAGGCACTTAGTGCGCCATAAATTTCCAATACTCTGGTGGAAGAGTGCGTCGAAGCAGTGGAAGCCTTGAGTCAAGACAAGAGAGTTACACGGGAGTGTCGGGCAAAGAAAAGGCGGATAAACTCGCTCGGATCGGGGCCAGCACTCGATACGTAGGGCCGGAACCAGTCTTAGGTATAACAAGGAGACAGATGCAAAGTCGACTCAATAAATGGACTAGCTATGCACTGGCAGACTCCTGGGAAAACGAAAGAGGATACAGACAGTCCAAAAAATTCATCGACTGACCGGACGCGACCAGACTCAAATGTCTCCTGAGAAGGACACGAAAAGATATTGGACTACTGACAGGAAAACTGACCGGCCACAACCGACTCAGTAAGTATCTGACTCGCATCGGGATTGGGAATGATTCTATCTGCCAGGCCTGCGGTAGGTCGGAGGAGACATCCCGGTATCAGGTACCCAAGTAGCATTTGGACGTCAAACTACGTCCTCTACTCGTTGGCTTAAAAACCCCGAGGTTGGCAAGCGGACTACAAATCTCAGTCCATACGACCCCAATCCGACCTAAATGGGGAATACAAATTCGGGTCGGCCCGACGTCCCTAATTGCACTTCAATGGCATAGTAGTTTACCTATGACGACGTCCGCCAGCTTACGTAATTTTATATTATTTAATTGATTACCTAATGTGGTACTTGTTAAGTAAATTTTAAGTGACATATATATTAACGAACTATAACTCACAAAAAATAAATGGCCACCTTTATAGCAAAAAGAAAAAAATATCTAAAAAATATGTTTTTTTAAAAGCACTATTTCGGTTGTAATTAATACTAAAATCACTCAAGGATAATACTAAACGCATATTTAAGGCATTATTAAGTCTCTTTTATTGTTTTTTTTTCAAGGAAAACAAGAAAAAAATTGTTGTCAATAATGACTGCCCAAGCTTGCAACTCCAAAATGCCCGAATTTGGGCTGGTATAGTCCTTTAACTATCACCTATCACCTATTTGGACAATCACCTATTTCGACAAGGACACCGATTTGCAGCCCTAATTTTATCCAAATCTACCTAGCCAACGTTAAATTACGCAATATGTGCAAACGTTCGGAATCCGCCTCCATTCTTTGTTGGCCATGTAACCAAAACTGACTTAAAAGAAGAACAGTTCAGCTGAACATAACCTAGAAAAATATTTTCCGTTTTTCCTTGTTTTTTTCCTTAAAAACAAGGATTATTTTAAAATTGTATTTATTAAAGCACTGAATTAGCTCGAACCTATCTCGCAGATGTGGGAGAAGGATAACAATTGTTGGTTACCCATCAAAAAAATCGAAATTAAACAATATCAGTTTGACCCCACTAATGCTTCAGATAAAGTCGACTGGAAGAAATATAAGTGCGAGCTGAAGCTCCTTCAGATTTTTGGTTGGCAGCAAGCCAACAAATTGTGCAATTTGATGTCCCAGATGCAAAATTGTAGGTTAAGTATCCTTCTTTTTCTTCGTTCCTTTTTTGGTAGGTATCCAAATAAGGGCCCTGAAATGCGACGCCTATTAAGGTAACAAGGCCGACGATGTTTCGTGGTTAAAACAGTCGGCTTTGAAACGTAAACTGACGTGAATCCGTCTGGGCAAATATTTGTACAAATTACGTTGCCTATTTTGACGTCGTTTAAGTTTCGCATATGCGTACCTGACTACGTAAACGTCGGATTTTATTACAAAAGACGTTTGTCGTTTGACTTACTAGTAGACAACTTTATTTTGTACCTAATACGACGTCAATTTATGACAGATTAGTTTGGAAGACGGATAAATGCTACTTGGGTACTCGGACAACCGAACCTGGTTGCAGAGGACCTACGAGGTCTCAAGTAGTACAGGTGGTGGATAAAAGGGCTGGACTGGGGTAAGGTAAAAAGGAACCGATTGGGCCTACTTGCCAGGTCTTGGGCTGCCCCCTGTTTACTACTTCTACTAAGGTAGTATAGTAGTAGATTTAAACTTTTTTTTGTGAGTAGAAGTAATCTGTTGTCATGCACTAGTTTGCGTAGGTTCTTTGCAGGTTGAGTGCAGAAATCATCTACGAAAATTTAAAACATTGGATTTTGGAGAACAGAGTTTTTCAATTATTTATCGTATACCTTTGTTCTCCTAAACTTCCTTATGTTTCCTTCTTCTTCTAATTTATAATGGTCAACAAATTAGATATTTTTATTATCTTTTTGAAAACTTTCACTTCCTAAACTTGCTTGTCTTTCTTTCTGATTTTTAAAACTATTAAATTCTTTCTATTGTAAATACAGGGTGTCTAAAATCCTGTAAAAACAGGAAATACGAGAAAATGACGGGAATTTTTGCGACACGGGAAAAAGACGGGAATTTTTTAAATTAATTAAGAAAAATTGACAAAAAATATCGCTACATACAATTTATAAATAACGTTGTTTAATGAAAATAAAAAATTCTTAAGCAGCTCATACCAACAGGTATGGAAGGCTATTTTGGGATCGTCAAAAGTTTTTCTATTTCCACTCAAAATGAGGTATTTTATTTGGGTCAAACAACACCTAATTGCAAAATTTTGTGGTGTTGACTGTCTGCTTGTCCGTCTATCAGTCTCTCTGTCATGAAAACTCAAAAATCACTGTTGATAAGGCCATTCCCAAGTAACATTTATTTTTTTATAATGACCATCAATACCTTCTGGCAATTACTTAATAAAACAAAAAGTTGTATTAGGTTCTCTTTAAAACCTTTTCAGGACTCTTATAAACCCCGTGTACGTCTTAAGTGTCAGTTTTTATAAAGGGATACATTACTACTATCACATGAGTTTTAGTTTTAAAAAATATCTTTAAAAACATTCTCTAACCCTTTATAAAATCTCAAGCCAACTACAAGTAGTTTTCAATGGCTCCTTATTGATTTAACCATATACTATATATACAGGGTTCCTAAGCAAATCCTTAGGGGGCCAAGCAGCCGTGTATAAGACGCAGACAAACGGAAAAGCACATTAGGCAGAAAAGGATGGGCATGGGGCGATGTTGTCACTACATCTTACACGTAGTAAATCCATTCCAGGTTGTTTTCTAATGTTTTCCATTTTCATACCTTTAGGACTGGAATAAAAATTGTTTTTGCTCGACTTTAATACCAAACTGATGAAAGATATCGTAAAACAAATATTTTTCGGCTTTTCATTTTGTAACCATTGTCCTTACGCACTGTTTACGGGCTGGGGACTGAGATACATGCAAATGCCTAACCTAAAGCGTTCATACACGTCCGGAGAAATCGACTGAGATATTTCCGTGGAAACTTTATCAAGCAAATAGGACGGGTTGACGCCTTCGAACGTCCAACCCGGGTTTTGCACTTTGATTCGAAATCAAAAAGGAGGAACAGTCAGATGTGGGGCCGTGCACAAATTACGTAACGGTGATTTTACCAATTTTTGACCCCCTCCTTATGTAATGTTTTGTAACGGTTCCCTCATAACCTCACAATATTCTAACCGGCGAAAATAATCACCTGGTTGCAATTCCTGCGACTTCCCAATCTTAAACGTTTTGTAGCCGTATTTTTTTAGGATCCATTGGCAAGTACTGTTGGGAATATCCAGTGCCTCCGCAATCGGTTTCGTCGAACATGGTTCATGTGCCTCAACGTAAGCGCATACCATTTCGTCTCGTTCCACCCTGTGTGGAAGAACGGGATGCTCTGATATTTCGCCGTCGTGGTAACACTTTCTACAACCATTTATGCACCCGTACCTTTCAAAACGATGATAAATGTTGTAGACAGTTTGAGCCACAGGAACCGGTCGATCTGGAAACGCAAAAACAAAAAGCCCAATGACCTCGTCCGCACTGTCACTTTTTATGTAGTTTTTAATAATAAAAATCTTTTCTTCTCGAGTATACGGCATTTTAAAAACACAAAATTTACGAAACTGAAGCGACTCGAAAGGAAATAAAAATGCAATGCCTGTGAATCCCAGTTTTTCCTCGATCATCTCATGGTGTGGCCGCCATCTAGCGGAATTTGCAGACATCTTGTGAACGGTTATAATTGCAACTATGATTTATGCTCACAATGAAAGAGTGGCGACAATTTTTTCTCATGAAAGCAGTCCGGAGATAATAACAAACTGGCACCATTGCTCAATATACCTGTTTCTTTTGTGCGCGCAGAACTTTCTATGCCATTTGTGTTTGATTTATTGAAATCCTATCCCTAAGGAAAATCTTAGGAACCCTGTATATGGTATTTGCTTTCGTTCTTTAAAGTTACAATGCATGCGTTTTTTTATAATTTGATCTTTGTCTAAATGCATCAAGTAAAATGTTTACAGAAATGACGAAACTTTTGATGGATATTAATTTCGATAAATATTTATAATTATATAGTTTCTGGTGAGGGTTTGTATATAAAGGGGTAGAAAGGGGGGTTGAACTGTATAAAAATTCACAACTTGAGAACCCCAGCTGCTTTAGCAGAACGCAGTTTTTAAAATTTGGATTGAGATTTTTTTTTTGAGTTATCGTGTCCCAGACCGACAATCAGACACCATCCCAAAATTTTGTATTTAGGTCTTTTTTGACCCAAATAACTCTTTAATAACACTTTTTTGGCGAATCTCAATACCCTTTATACTATGTATGTGTTGCAAAACTAGTTGCAAATAAATAAATTAACACATACATACATACCACTTATCACTCTATTTACTCTTTGTTATTCTTACTTTACAATTTAAAACATAAAATTTAAAGAAGTAGTTAAATATGAACAAAGTGGCCGCTAGCCAATGATAGCAAGCAGCTCCGATTCTTGGCGCTAGCCAAGAGGTTTTCGACGTGTTAGCGTCTATCGGTGTGCTTAACAGATTTTTTGAAAGTTACTAGGCAGAAAGGCTCTATACTCTTTTACTATCGCACCCTAATGCAATGCTATTTTTATCGTTTAACACTCGGTCATAAATATATTTCCCAAAAAGACAATAAATTCACTCACACCCAAATAAAAGTTAAGTTTACCGGTTTATTAAGTGTTTAAGAAAATACTTGAACTTTTAAGTTGTTTAAACTTATGTAGTTACCAAAAATGTTTGTACTTTATTAAAACTAGTGAAAAACCAAATTTAAAGTTTAGTGTTGTTTTTTTTCGACGTCCACTTATCGAAGGATTCTATCAACCCCAAGTGAGGGACTAAACATTAGGTTGACCCCCCTCAGTATGGAGGGCAAAAAATCATGACTAACTTGAACTGAAAATTTTATGTAGTTTTATTAGTCAGCCATACATATTATAGACTAGAGGCTATTGAGATCGGAAAAAAAATATTTTTTTATTTTTACTAAAAATGAGTAAAAAAAAATCTAACTCGCGAGCCCTAGCAGCTAGCGACACGCTATTTTTACATTAAGATAGATAATTGCATTTTTAACCAAATAAAAAATATATTATTTTATTTCATTTCTCATACGGTCAAAGCTTCTATGAACCGCAGTACGTGCCTGCTGGAGCCTATTTATTTTGCCATTTTTTCAATTAAAATTTTCGAACGATAGCACGATAAACATTTAAAATATGTTTAAGCGGGAATTTCGGTATGACTAAGGTTGTTTGTCTGATTTTGGTAGCTCAGAAGGTTTATATTACGAATCCGATTGTTACCCTTGTTCAGCTCCAGATATTTAAGATGGCGGCCATTTTTTAACAAGAAAAGGTGAAGGAAAAAAATAAACAAATATGCTTATGTGCAATCTTAATCAAGGGTTTTTTGGGTCCGCTTAATCCATTTTTGTGACAAACAATTCCTTGTAACATAAGGCTTCTAGGGCTAGTTTTAAAAGTAAACATTTCTTAAAACAAACACCTAAAAAAAGTACAAACATTTTAATAGTTAATTTTGAAAGAAATCAAATTAAATACAAACACACACATATGATATAATGATTTGAGCGTTTTCAAGTCCACTGATTTTGGTTCTGGGTTTTAAAAAAATTTTGGGAGTCTTAGGATCAAACTTTTGGGGTAAAAAAGTGTTTAAAAACACAAATTCATCTGATACATTTGTTAAGAAGTTTTTGAGGCCAATGAATTAAGTCCTGGAATCAAAACAGTTTTTAGGGGTAAGTGAACAAATTAGTAGTGGTAGAAAAAAGCGACACGAAGCCTCTCAAGTAGACCGTCATGAGCCCTTTCTGCCTAACTACGAGCCCCTAATCCGCCACCTGCACTTCCGGTCTGGCAGTTTGCTCTCCTGGTCTCACTGTTCTTTTTGCAAACTCCAGTATTTTATACCATTTGAGTGAATGCAGGTCGCAGGTTCTCTACGTCCAGGACAGGGGAGCCGAATTTCTGGTGCCTCATCCTTTGGTATTCCTCGCAGTCCGCTATGACATGTCGAGATATGTCTCTTCTGCCTCCGGCAGGTCGAATCATTTTGTGTGCTTCCTTAGTCGGTTGTGACCTGTTATGATTCCTGTCAACAAATCAGTTTCCTTTCGCAATTTTCGTAAGAGCCATGTTTGTCTGACCTCGTCTTTTCATAACTTTTCATCTTTATTTGTACCGCAAAAATTTGTATCCAAAAAATGGCGACAGCAGGCACGTATAGCCATCCATATAACTGTTTTACATTTTTTTAAAATTTTAATTTTTTGAAAATGTAATTATCTATCCGCGCGTCGCTACCTGCTACGATTCGTGAGTTACAATTTTATTAAAAGTTCCCCCTTCCAACCCTCTTTCCAAACCCACACCCCCGTCAAAAACTAATCAGCTCACCGTCTGGTGACAAAGAATTTTTGTGCCAAATTTGATAAGAATCGGGTAAGCCATTTTTGAGTTATCGTGTCCTAGACAGACTTTTTTGGGCCAAATGACTAATTTTTAGTGACTATGTATGGATAGCTAAAAATTTTAATACAGAAAAAAAATATAAAATTTTACGCGGGAATTTTTCAAATTAAGTGGAAAAAACGGAAAAAAGGCGGGAATTTACTTCAGAGAATTTTGTAGACACCCTGAAATAGCCTACAGTTTTACAATCTGTCTATAATCTTTTTTGTTTTAGGTTTAGTCATAGAAGCCATAACCCTTCTCCTAAAAGACAACGCCGAAAATGCCAAATTATTACGAGAATGCGGTGGAGCCAAATGTGTCCAAAACCTGGTTCAACATTTAGAGTGCCGTTATGCGGCTTTGGGAATCATAAAAGAACTCGTTTTGACAAGCGGGGGCGATGAGGACATGGGTCATTTGTTAAATACGTTGCATTCAGCGTCCAGGAGCGAGTTGGGTCTGAAAATTGACATTTTGGAAGCCTTACGGCTATGTTTGAAGGAGTCTCATAGGACTAGAACGGTTTTTAGAAAGGTATGTACACTTTGGGACACATAAAACGCATACGCCGATTTTATATGCAATTGTCCAACTTGAAAACACGACAGCTATCGGAATTCGATAAATTCAAAATTTTAGCAAACTTAGACGGGAGGTTGGTCTGTTCGTCGGGTCGTCGATCATTATGGACGAGACAAGTTCACTATAGTACGGCTAAAAAGAAAATACGAAGAAGAAGGAACTGGCGTGACCAAAGTCAGCACACTCCAACAGTATCAGCAAGTCACTAATTTGCCACGACCAAAGTAGCAAAATTAACAGTTAATATTCCTGGTACTGCATTAAGACGAATAAAGAAGTCGAGGCTGAGATGTCGTTTTCCAGCCAAAAAATACGGCTAAGTGAAGAAGGAAAGCAAGCCAGATTACTTTTTGCTCTGAACTATTCCAGATAGGAAAACGAATTTTGGCGACAGTTAGCTTATACCGATAACAAAATTTTTCAATCTCACAACGAAAAAAAAACAAATTTTGGTTTATCGGCCCTCGAACACAAGATATGTAGAGCGGTATATTACCGGCAACAAAGAGCCGGAAGATTTTCTGTCAGCGTGTGTGATTTCGGCAAGAGTGGTTCGCTTTTCAGAATTTAAGGAAGTTTTACAGCGGCCGGAGCATAATATTGAACTTTTGCCATGGCCTTATCGAGAACGTATGGGGCCTCATTCATCAAAAGTGATCAAAATTTAATATTCTTTCACGGAATGCTGACTATTTGATTGAGCTAATAGAGCTTATGAAGAGATCGTTGAAGAAAGCAGCAGACTCTATGCCAAGGCGTTTAGAAAAAATCATTATTTAAAAATTGTTTATCAATAGGTTTTTTAATTTCTATTTGTTTTTTAATAATAATAAAATTTTGTTGTTTATAAAACTGATGCTGTTGATGTGTATTGACCTTGCTTAACCCAAAGCCTTCCAGTTATTTCTTCTTCGTATTTTCCTTTTAGTCACACTAGTGGACTTGTTTCGTCAATTTTGACCGGCTTTTTGACCAACCTTCTTCTAGTTTTGCCAAAATTTTATTGAATTGCTTTTTTTATAATAATTTTGTTTTGAAAGTGTTTTATCTTCTTTTTTATATTTCATAACAGCAAAATTTGTTGTCTAAAACTGTTAACCTACAAAAGTCGGTAAGTAAGCCAAATAAAATATATACATGTGCCTAACTTCTGCTGTATACGTCGAGATGTCTACGTATAAATGATAGAACATGTTGTGGTTTTTATATTTAGTGCGATGAGAACTACTTGGTCGCAAAATAACCTCTCATAAGTGACATGTTCTGCAAACGGCAAATTTTGCAGCGGTTAACACACCTAACGAGTACCTGTGATTTATCAGAATAAGTCTTTATCAGTCCGGTTTTTAAGAATTGTAGTTAGTGAAACCCACTTTATAACAGAATCGCATTTTGTAGGATCAGTTCTCTGTAAGACCATTTTTAAAAGAATATCGTAATGTATCAGAATGAAACGGTCAATGCCCTCAAGGCCATACGGGTTATGCACGTGGTCCTTTTATATGTCTGCCTCAACGAGGTCACGTGGTTAATTTGACCCCGCCCACAGCGCATAGGAAAGGCGGTTCCAATTCAGAACCCTTGCCGTTTATCGGCCCGGTTGGTCTGCGCAGTGTATTCCGGTATTTCCACTTAACGTTGGTGTGGGGGATACAGAACCATTTCTTATGAAAAAAAAACTAACAACCCAACTTATCCTATCTAAAACAGCCCAACCTGATCTTTTTATCCCCTTGACATTTTTTCTGTATAAGACGGATTTCCCAAAACTTTAATTTAATGCTAACCCATATTACCTCGAGTATGATGATCGTTTTATTCTAATACCCAAGCAGCATTTGGACGTTATGCAGACGTAGCGAACAAATGACCCCTAGCAGCAAAAATCTGACTTCCAACCAAATGCGTCTTAATGTGACGTCAATTTCGGGAAGGATTAAGGTTGTGATGAAGGACCTTTGTCTCCAACGTTGTTTTTGAAGTAAAAGCTACGTTCTTAGTTATCCGTTACAAAACACGTACGTTTTTACTGCAAAGCCGACGTTTTCAGTGCATAGGAAATTTAAACTCGCCGGATACCGACGTCTGTTTACCGTTGAAATTTAAAACGTGTGGCTTGTTGGAACTGACCTACGTTAACCGACGTTCTAAACGAACACGTCCATTTTCGTGCGTTTGATCTAACTTAAAACAACTATTTTTATTTCTCTGGTTCTAACCTAACTTTTCTAAAAATTTTAACCCAACTTTCATTCAAGTTTTTTTCTTGGAGTTCTTGGATCCAGGATCTGCTTATTGCTAGTTGCAAGTACTCTTGAAAATGCCAAAACGACCATTCAAACTTTCGAGTAGTTTCTACAGAGAGAAATTAAGCTTTTGCGGATGAAAACGTCCGACAAATCCGAGACACAAACAGATTCCTTTAGGAAACCAGCATATCCCATTTTCCTCGTGCATGTCGGGAATGGGCTCCATCTCTTAATTTTTTGATATAAATAATTTTAAATTAATCACTCATGTCGAGATAAAGAGGCACGACCACAATCCAGAATAAATAAAAACGCTAAAACTGTGAGGTTAGGGCGACACTTGAAAAACGATTTCAGATTCTAATACGTAGATTAGGTTAATATTATATACTCCGTGCAAAATGTGCGATTCTAATACGTACGCAAGAAGATGGCAAGTTTCACGAGTAGTTTTGAAACATTAAATTCGTACATCATGGCGGATATACGGTTTTAATACGTCGTAATACGTTTGCGAACCGACGTGTTTCGTAACTTTAGTCATGCTTGACGACTTAACTTGGAGACCTGGTCGGACTTGATATGTTAGTTCAGATTAAGTAAGGCACGAAAATTCGCCATTTTTAACAGGTTGGCGCTCGGGGCGTCTGTCGGCCATTGTAAATTAATTCGCTTTTTAGATTTACTCTAAAATTAGAGAGTGCCGTGTAGTATAATTAATAAAATAAGGTTTAATAAAAGTAAGTAAAATATGTATTAATTGGGTATAATTTAATTAAATGTTCAAGAATTTCCTTTACAACAAACTATATATTTTAGGTAGTCGAAACAAAACCAAACATAATGTTCTTGTTTAGTAACTAATTTTAAGTCAGAAATGAAACGTAAAATAACGTTGGCAATTGGTAAAGCTTGGATCAATGACGTCGAGGCGACCCGAATCTGTATTACCCATTTATCATCGCTAGCCGATGTTGCGTTTCTCAAGGGCATGAGCAACGTAAGATAACGTCCAAATGCTGCTTGGGACCCGACGTCAGCCAGGAACGCCGTTTCGATTTCCCCGAAAGTCAGTACGACGCGCGACGTCAGTAAGTGAATCTTATTAGGAAAAAGCTTTGGCTAATTGCCTACGTCGCTCATTCATTGAAAAAGTCCACCGATAAACGTAAATTGTACTGTTAATATTTAAGGTATATTTTTTTAATAAAAAAATAACAAGAAACACTAAAACTAAGTTTTTGCGTTCAAACGACGCGACGTAGGGAAATGCTACGTCTGAATGCCCGACGGGCAGCAAACGTATTAGAATGTCCACTTATTAGAATCTAAGCTCTAACAATTGGTATTGGCATTAATGTCAAGGTAGGTTAAAAAACCCAACGAAAATTAGGTCAAATGGTGGAACCTAAAGTAGGTCAACGGAATAACACAACGTTGAAAAATCAGTAAAAACGTGAACCCGACGTTGGGAAATCAGTAGAAAGTTACATCACAGTATGCGACGTCGACAGGTCGTTCAATAAACTGACTTACGCCTAACAACGTTGGTTTTGATATAAAATCGATGTCGTTTACCAAATAACATTACTTAAGTTTTGACTTTAAATAACGTCGCATTACGTCAAAAAGTAAATTGTTCATAATATAGTTTAAAGATTATGATTTTGAAAATTCTGACAAACTATGGGTCTCTCACCTAACCGAACAACCGGTATTCAACCTGTCATTAAGC
This sequence comes from Oxystoma pomonae, assembly GCA_963921995.1. Taxonomy (NCBI): domain Eukaryota; kingdom Metazoa; phylum Arthropoda; class Insecta; order Coleoptera; family Brentidae; genus Oxystoma; species Oxystoma pomonae. The sequence goes on from OY998165.1 coordinate 98,091,747, forward strand.
AAGTATAAAGACAGGGAGAGAAAGATAGAGAGGAACCTATCAGTCAAGTGTATTAAGCACCAAAAAATTCGCCAAGAATCCAAAAGCAATGTTGCCTTTTCTTTAGAAACAAAATACTTTCTCTTATAAAATATCTTTTTTTTTCAGGCCAACGGCTTCGTGTATGTAACCAGCGTTCTGGTAGCCATAGAAGGCCGTCTCAACACTAAGGAAACCAACATTCAAGTCCTGCAACTGCTCTACATCGTTTTTCAAACGATTTGCACCGCCATGAGGTTTGAGCCTGCTAATGCCAAGTTTTTTTACCACGAAATTTGCAAGACTAGCCTTTGTGATACATTAAGACTTTTGGGGTGCTTCTGTTTGGAAAAACATGAACAAATCAGCGAGAGTGACTTTGAGCCATCTTCTAATAATTACCAAGATATTTTTCATAGGCTTTTTGTTGGTTCCGTTATTAATCCAAAGTGAGTAGATGTGCCAACAATAAATTTTTAAAGGCGTTGAAGGTACTTGAAAGTTCTACGTAGTGCATGTCAGTCCCTAACTTCGCAGTACAATACTTTGCAGTACTTCCATTTTTGAAAATACTTGTACAAATATTGTTGATGTGGTACCCAACCCAAAATTCTTCTTTCTAAAAACGGCTACATAATTGTTTTTAATTTTAATAATAGTATAAAGCTAAGATCCTTAAAGGTTTATATAGAGTGGAACAAAAAAAAGGGAATTTTTGACTCTCCATTGCTTAAAAAGTTTTTGTCAGATTTCAAAAATTTTAACTTAATGGTAGAGCCATGATGAACCTTAAAATAATTTAGTAAATTATCTGTTAAATTATTTTTATATGTGATAAAAAATAAACACGTTTTTTGGTAAATTTAAAGACTCTAAAGAACTTTGATTGAAAGAAATTAAAACCACCTTATGTCTTATACACTTTACGCTTTGAACAATTACAATTTTTGCTGTTTTTTGGATAAAAATGGCAAAACAGAAATCACATGCACAACACCACTAAGGATGATAGACAGACGACAAAACAGAAATTTTTATTAAACAATTGCCTTAAATTATTTCCAACTGTCTTTAAAATACTTTTTTATAGCCTGCTGTCTCTCTTCAACAACCTTAAATATTTTTAATTTAAAAAGAGAAAAAATGTTTTTTGGCAGTATTTTTTTTTAAAACTTAAAAAACAGTCAAAACTTGAAAAATGTGAGTGTTTTATTCTATAAATCGAAAGTTTGGAAAGAAAGCTTTAAAATGTGAGCAAAATCATGGCATAAAAATGTGAAAAACATAGTAAAAATTGCTCATAAACAAAAACGTTACCCCTTAAATTATGCTAAAATATTTTGAGCCTTAAATTACCATCATGGCTTTACCATTTTTTTAACCACCCTATATATTTTTAAATATGTCCTTTTTGTTACTTTTTTTCCATAATTATTAATTTTTTGTTTTTTTTTAGCATTCCAGACGATATTCTGCCGTCTTTAAGTTACACCACCCTCGTGTATAGATTACTCTACGATCTGGCTTTAGATTTATTTGACAAGTCAAACGTCAACTCTAATATGTTTTCTATTAAGTCGCCTAATTTGTCCAGGGAATCTAGTGAATCTCATGTGAGTCAAAAGTTAAATTGTAGTAAGTTTACTATTATCCATAAATCTTTACCGAAAGATTCAGATATTTACCGATTATTTACCTCATACATTATAAAAGTAGGTCGATTTTCACCTGATTATTCAGCGAAAATTTTCTGCTCAAGTGAAAATCTCCCTTGTCAAAACTGAAAATTTTCCTTGTAAAAACTGAAAATCTCCCTTGTCAAAACTGAAAATCACATGTCTTACCAACAGGTTTTTATTGACGATATGTCGTTTGATGATATATAAATAGCGAACATTGACATTTTAGTTTGTTGTTGTGTTGTTCGTTTCTTAATTTGGTAAATAATCTCCAAAATTCATTTCGGCATGGTGAAATAATCAGAAAATAAGTCCTAGATTGTTTGCCATGAGGAGGCCGCTCTTGGGCAAATCCTCGAGAGGTTTCCACGGAAAAAAATATTCCACTTGATTTTCGATAATTTCCCCATCCATTAATAAATTACTACAGATTATTGTATACGTTTAAAAATAAAACAAAAAGTTAGGATTGTTTTTTAAAATTATTTTTTATCTTGGGTGAACTGCGTAATGTAAAAAAGGTTGACATATATATTCTGAGAAGAGTAGAACGTAGAAAAAGAATGCCAAAAAACTTCAGCTCCCCAAAAAATTCACATGGGTTAAAAAAAAACTAATTCTTTGGGATTATCAAAATTTTCAATATAAGCTCCTGTATATGTCTTTTTTTATGCAGCGCCATCTCTTAATTTACTTTTTTCAAATTTTTACCCAGTTAAGCCAGTGTCTTTTGTTTTGGTATTTCCATGGCTGGCTAAATTATAGATTTTGCTTACAAGTTTGGCCTGAGTAAGGCGTATATTTAAACTAATAGGATATGAGAGAACATCAATAATAGACACTTAAAGTTAATTTTTCGGTTTATCAGCATTCGTATCCTTATCTCTATCGAGTCGACCTATCGAGCAGCTGTAATTTTAAACTAATGGTGAATGTGTGACAGCTCCAGCTAGTCAAATGCGTCAAACCATCGTTTCGTATGCAGGGACGGTCGTAATGTTACGACTCACTTATTGTACCTAATGAGGTTTTCGTGCATTTAATCAGCTGGAGCTGTCATGCATTCGCCATGATTTTAAAAGTGCACTGGTCGACTCGATAGAGACAAGGATACGAATGCTGATAAAACTGAAAATTAACTTTAAGTGTCTAATAATTGCCGTAACTTTTTAGAATCGGCGACCGGTTCTATCAAGCATTTTTATGTTATGTTTTAGGCAAACCCTAATACCAACAGTAGTAATAGTGCCAGTAAAGACAATAAAAGATCCAGTGTAAATAGTTTAAATTTGAGCCCGACTCTTCCCGATCCAATTATCGTCCATCCAGGGGTAATAATTTGTATGCTTCAACTTTTACCCTGTATTAAGGTGAGTCGTTTTTTATGCAATATGTTATAAAAAAATGTTTTGCCAAGATTGCCAGATTATTTTTTTACTTACGTATTATAAATAGCAAATATACTAAGCTAAAAGAATTTGGTGAGTACTTTTCTAAACAAATTGGGTAAATGTAAAAGCGTAATTTTTCGGCCTTTAACGTTAATTTGAAGATCAGCCTGTACGAACATGGATAAGTAATCTGAGTGAGCCTTAGATTAAAAAGAGACAAGATATTTGGTCCAACGAAAACTCCTTGGCAAATAATAACCACTGTTTATTTACAGATAAAATCACAACAAAACAAAGGTGAGAAATATCGATTTTTTATCCTTTTAAACGACGTTACAACGATAGGGACAGAGAATTCTGTCTCAACAACTTTAGGTCGTGATTGGCTTGTGGGTGGGGAAAGTCGGCAGAGGGCAGACGGTCGGGTGATATTTTTATTGACATAAGCTTTTTCGTGTTATTTATTTTAAAATTTCAGGATGTTTTAAGTAGTTTATAAGTCATTTAAAGTGTATTTTTTTACCAGAAAATAAAAAAAAGAATATGAAATATACTTACATTAGTAGATCCTTAGATGAAAATATCAACAAACTTTTTTTTTTTTTTTTTTGATGAAGTAGTTAATTCCCAATGCGTCAAATGAGATATTTTAGAAGGTTTTTATAAGGTATTTTTCGAGGTTTTTTTTTTTTATAAAGACGATAAAATAAAGCATACTTTTGATGAAGTAGTTAATACGCAAATAAGATATTTTCGAAGGTTTTTGGTAGGGTAAGGTAAGGTAAAGTCCTTAAACCAACTTGCAAACAACAATAAAAGTTAATTCACCTGTGTTCAGGTTTGTAAGAATATTGAATTCCTATCTCTTATCAGAATATTAAGGTTGATTTATGCTGCCGCCGTTGCCATCTGCGCTTGCTCTTCGAATTGATATTTAAATCTTTTTGTCTGTCCTAGATGTCTTTATATACCCTAAGCATTATTGACTTTATTGTGTACCTAAGAGTATAAGTTAGTTTCTGCTAATGACCAGAAAAAATAACAAAATTAACAAACACAATAACATATTTTTTTGCTAGTGGATAATATTTTTTTTTCTTGATATTCCAGGTGCTATGAACTGTGTTTCTTTGTTTTAATGTTTGGCTTAATTTTATTGTTTGTAGAATAGTTTAACGATCCTATTTTTAATTTTTTTTTTGAAGGTGTAGGTTTATGGGTTGAGGGATCTTGTTAATGAAACGTCCTTTTTTTTAAATGCCAACGTTTCGCCAAATTTATTTCGATTCGATTATGTCGATTTTATTGCCAATAGACGTCATCCTTGTGGTAAAGAGGCATTATTTTGACAGAAATACCGTAAAATTTTTATTAAAATGAAGTAGGAAAAATCTTAAAATGGTCCAAAATTTTCTTCACTTCACACAAAGTGATTCTAGGGAATTTTTGAAAGATTTTTTTTCAATGAGCCTTCGGTTGTTTTTCATTTTTCATTTCATTTCATTTTTATGAGCCTTCGGTTGTTTTTCGACCCTCTGTCAGTGGGCCGTCTTAAATAGCCCTGAAGAAGCAAATAAATTTTTCGAAACGTTGGCATTTAAAAAAAAAAGACGTTTCATTAACAAGATCCCTCGACCCATAAACCTACACCTTCAAAAAAAATAATTTTATTGTGTTGAAAATTGGAATTGCTAGAAATCATATACAAACTTTGTAATAAATTTCTTTTGTATACAATTATACTATAAACTTATTCTTAGGAAGCTTCCAAAGCTTAAATTGGCAGAATTATTTTTTGCATGTTTTTTTTATAGTAAATTTTTATATTTTAGGTACGCCACTGGTGTGTTTACTGTAAACAACATTCCATATAATAATATAACCAAAGTCTCCGTAACTGTCAGGTATCTTGTCTCTTTTTAATCTAAGGAGTGAGCCAATAATGTTTATTGGCTCCCCCTTCACCCTTTTAAATATTAAAATATAAAAAAATCCTTCACTATTTTGGTAGAAATGTTGGTTGTGCAAAAATATTTCGCCCTGTACGCTTGAATGGGAGTGACCATAAGAAGAAATGTTTATGGACTCATCCCCTATAAAATATTATTAAAATATTTTAAAAAAATAGTGGGTTGACATTTCCATAAGAACACGGCGGGGTTATCTGACAATATTTTAGAAAAACTAAAATAATCTATTTAATTTTTTTAGGACGACAACTATGAAACATACCTTGCCCTTCAACTATACGTAGCCGAAATAATCAAGTCTTTAGTGCGCAGTGAGCGAAACCAGCAAATAATGTGCGATAAAAACTTCGTAGGATATCTTCTGGAGATCGCGTCTGCGCCCTTGCAAAACGAAAACCATCCTTTGCACTGTCCGTTTCAGTACATGCTAGAAAGGCTGGCCGCTCAAGCTTTGGAACCTATCGATCTAAGGACATTTTTAAGGTAATACCCCAATTTACAGTTACCAATCTTATATATCACCTATGAGTAAGATCTGTTGAGTGCCTTTGGGAGGTCTAAACAAGCTACACTGACTTCTCAAGGGCGTTTGATACAGTAAGTCATAGACATATGGTGGGTAAGCTTAAGGCTATGAGATTGGGTGAGGCTCAGTTAGTTAGGGTCGGCAATTATGTCTAATGAAATTGAGGTTCTTTCTGGTGTTCCACGAGGGTCGCATATTGGTCCTGTTTTTATTTTAAACTTATTTATAAGAGATCTTGGTCATGTGATTGTGGACTCGTCCCACCTGGCATTTGCCGACGATTTCAAACTTTATAGAATTATTGAGTCTTACCTGGATACCCTAATGTTGCACAGAGATCTGGACAATGCTGATCTATGGTGTGTTGGTAATGGTCTTAAATATACATAAATGTATGTCTATATGTGGTAGATTAAGCAGCTTGACCGAAAGCCAATATTCTATAATTGAAACCACCTTTAAAAAGAGTAACCACTGTTAGGGACCTGGGTGTTCTATTTGATAGCAAACTAACTTTTGTACCTCATTTTGATGACGCAGGCATCATTTCTGCAATTGGGAAGGGAAGAACTATATAAAAATATCCACAATCTGGCAATGATCTGAAGTAATTTTTTTTTACCTGACACTGGAAAATAAATTTTTCATAAAGCAAAAGAAATGGTTACGGTACTATAAGGTTGTCAGTATTACAGCTATGTCTAACAATTCATTTTTTTATTACTTTATACAAGTATAAAGTGAGGTTTTTTTAAAGATTTCCGTTCTCGCAAATTAATGTTCAATAAGCTGCGCATGTTGATATAAAGCTAGCGATAAAGTTCTAAATACCTTGCACCACTCTAGAACAGAACTGTTTCATTGCAAAGTTGCTATATTTGCCTAAAAAAGGGCACATATCATAGGGTCTGTAGCGTTATTCTGGGTAACATTTTTATTAAAGGGAAAATGTGCTGTATGTAAATTTGAAAAATTTACCTTGTTGCAAAAAGGTATCCTTCATGATTATGTTTGGAATTTGGAACCTTTGGTTGCACTAAAACAAAATTATGATTGTTTTCCACAAACCAAAACTACACTTTTTTGCACTCGACGCGCGTTTCGCTAACAACGTTAGCATCATCAGGAGACGATAAACAATGAACTAAATTAATCTACGCTCTATCTTATATACAATCCTTTAGTGGGCGGAGATAAGACTAATAATTTGATCACGATTTTTAATCCGATCTCCCCTCAACCAAAGAATAAAGTGTACTAAACGGGATGGGTCCTCTATCTTTATTTAAACTATTTCTGGATTTAATGATTTCCATACTTTCATATGCATTCAAAAGTCTTTTGTTTGGTACACTTTTTAGAAGTTTTAGGTTATCTAATGTGAATCTATGATTGTTTTTAAAAGCGTGCTCGGCCACACTTGACTTTTCTGTTCTTCCGTATTTTAAGTGTGCTAAGTGTTCTTTATAACGTGTTTGAATAGAGCGTCTCGTTTGGCCAACATATTTTTTGTCACAATCCATACAACTAATTTCGTAAATTCCACTTTTTTCTAGAACTGTAGTTTTATCCTTGGGATTTCCTAGTAAGCTTCTTATTGTGTTACCGGATTGATATACTAATTTAAGACCAGTGTTATTAAATACTTTTTGTAATCCTTTCGTATAATTAGGATTATAAGGAATTGATACAAATTTTGAGTCGCAGGTATGTTTTTGTCTGAAAAAAGTGGAATTCCGAAAGGTCTTTTGAAAAGAATGTCTATTTATCAGCTTATTTATTAAGCCTTCATCGTAACCGTTTACGCAAGTTATATTCTTTGTTTAAGGGGAAAGAAAGATTTGAAGAAGAAAAGAATAGGATTAGACAAAAACATACCTGCCACTCAAAATTTGTATCAATTCGTTATAATCCTAATTATACGAAAGGATTACAAAAAGTATTTAATAACACTGGTCTTAAATTAGTATATCAATCCGGTAACACAATAAGAAGCTTACTAGGAAATCCCAAGGATAAAACTACAGTTCTAGAAAAAAGTGGAATTTACGAAATTAGTTGCATGGATTGTGACAAAAAATATGTTGGCCAAACGAGACGCTCTATTCAAACACGTTATAAAGAACACTTAGCACACTTAAAATACGGAAAAACAGAAAAGTCAAGTGTGGCCGAGCATGCTTTTGAAAACAATCATAGATTCACATTAGATAACCTAAAACTTCTAAAAAGTGTATCAAACAAAAGACTTTTGAATGCATATGAAAGTATGGAAATCATTAAATCCAGAAATAGTTTAAATAAAGATAGAGGACCCATCCCGTTTAGTACACTTTATTCTTTGGTTGAGGGGAGTTAGGATTAAAAATCGTGATCAATCACAAATTATTAGTCTTATCTCCGCCCACTAAAGGATCGTATATAAGATAGAGCGTAGATTAATTTAGTTCATTGTTTATCGTCTCCTGATGATGCTAACGTTGTTAGCGAAACGCGCGTCGAGTGCAAAAAAGTGTAGTTTTGGTTTGTGGGAAACAATCATAATTTTGATCCTTCATGATGATTTTTTAATTTATGGCAACATTCCTAATGGACTTGAAACAAAAGAAAGTAAATTTAATTAAAAAAATTAGGTAACACTATATAATGCTAAATAAAAAACATACTTCTCCTTTTAAGATCTTCTTCTTGACTTCACAACTTTATACATTTTTTAGGTTAGGCAACCCTCTCAACTGCCTTCCGCTGGGCTCCACGGAAGCGGGTGGAGGCCCGGTGCCTCTGACGCGCGTTAAAACCATCGTTTCTATGACAACGCCGAAGGACTTCAGGGCGCAGTCCTCTTACACTCTTCCGCCCTTCATCGAGTTCGACATGTCCGCGGAGGGATTCGGGTGTTTGTTTTTGCCCAGCATAGCGCCTCAGTCGCCCAACGGGCCCAGTGTAGTGGCTTCTGTGGATAGTAGCGTATTGGGTGGAATTGGGTCTGGTAAGTAGCAGCGTTCGCCATCTTAAATTTTACATGGGCATATTTTGGTTAAACAAACCGAATACTTAACGTTAAAGGTATTCATTACTTTTTGTGTATGTACCGTTGATTAAAAACTTTATAAAAATAATGCTAAATATTTCAAAATTACGTGTTTCTTTAATCTGGTATATTTGTGGAATTGCCGAGGGAATAGCTAAACCAAGTTTACTAAATAGTATCTTGTTTTTTTAATTAAAAAAAAGATATTCTTTTGATGATAATTTAAGGCCTAAAATATTTTAGCTTAACAGTAGCAGCAGTAGCGTCTTTGTGTATCGGATTTTTTTGTAAGTTTTTCACATTTTAAGTCATTCAAAAACTCACTTTTTTCAAGTTTTCATTGATTTTTTAGCGTTTAAAAAATGTACTGCCAAAAAATTTTCAATTTTCTATGTTGTCGTCTGTCTGTCATGTTGAGTGGTGTCGTTCATATGATTTTTATTTTACCATTTTTATCCAAAAAAGGCAAAAATTGTCATTTCTTAAAGATGGTCCAGCCATGATGGTAATTTAAGGGTTAAAATATTTTAGCATAATTTAAGAGGTGACGTTTTTGTTTAACCAATTTTTTCTATGTTTTTCACATTTTTATGCCATGATTTTGCTCACATTTTAAAGCTTTCTTTCCAAACTTTCGATTTTTAAAATAAAATACTTTTTTACGTTTTCACTGTGTTTTTAGCGTTCAAAAAAAAAACTGCCAAAAACATTTTTTCAGGCTATGAAAAAGTATTTTAGAGAAAGATGGAAATAATTTAAGGCAATTGTTTGATAAAAATTTCTGTTTTGTCATCTTTCTGTCATCTTGAGTGGTGTCGTGCCTATGAGTTTTATTTTGCTATTTTTATTTTAAAAAATAAGGTGGTATTAATTTCTTTCAACCAAAATTTTTTGCAGTCTTTAAAGTTACCAAAAAACGTGTCCTACTATAAGTGTATTTTAGCACATCTACAAATATAATTTAACAGGTATTTAACTAAATTATTTTTAGGTTCATACGTACCATAGAGTGTGTAATATATACAGAATATTTATTTTCATCAAAGTTCTTTACAATCTTTAAAATTACCAAAAAAAAGTATTTTAGCACATCTAAAAATATTTTAAGTGGTGTTTAATTAAATTATTTTAAGGTTCATCATGGCCGTACCATAATAGACTGGAATAGTAATTTACATTAAGTGGCCAGAAAATGGTTTACTAAAGTATAAGTCTAGATGTCGAGCCGAGTCCGGAGTTTACAAACGAGTAATTTAATGAAATATCACAGCCGTGTATCGTTTTATTTTATACTGCTTTATATAAGACAGCGATAATAAATATATATATATATCAAAAAAAGTAATATCGTTTATAATTGTTTCAAATATTACTTCAAAATTTTCATTACATTATTGTCAAAATTTTCAAGTTGTCATTTTTACAATGTAAACCGTAAAAATTAGAAGGAAGCGATTTAGTGGGCAAAATCAATTAAAAATATTAAATTTATTAGCGGTATAGCGGTACAATATCCATTTCTGTAAGAACTACTTCTTGAAATATTAAAAAAAAAACAATCAATTTTGAGCTTAGAAAAACGTCATTTGCGCAACACGATTTATCCGTTTCTTTTTCCGTAAGATTAAATATTGGTTAACTTTCAAGGTCATTCCTCAAGGCTTAAGGACAAAGATAAGGAAAGGGAACAAGCATGAACACCCACATCTGAATACATGAGAAAGGAAAAAGTTATAACAAGTTACAGAAAAGGAAAAAGAATTTAAGCATGAACCAGCCTTAAGTAACTTTATTGTAACTGGCATTATCAAAAACTGTGTTAAAACACTAAATTTCAGTTTTAGTCCGGTAAAGTTACTTTACCGAACTAGTGATGTAATGTATCATTGCCCGGACTGAAACCGATAACTTAATGGAGTATATTACATTACAGTATCAAATAAATTACTATTACCCTACGAGAACAGGAAAGTATGTCTGGAATAATGTACATGATATTCTAATTTAAACTTACTTACATCCACTCCATGAAACCTTAAACAGTGGTCTACCTATTATTACTTAAATCTGACTTATACTTGACCTAATTAGTTGAACAGAAAGAACAGAATACAAGAAAGAAAAAACGACTACAATTTTTTTTTAAATACAACCTTTTGTTTGAAAAATGTTAAACATGGCTCTATCTCACTCATCACAAGTTTATTATTTGAGGATCGAAGGTTTTGATTAACTTTAATATCCTTTTTGCTTTAATAAATGTATTTTGACTGCTATTTTACGAGGGATAAAAATTACAATTTTACAATTGAATTTGGAAAGTGGGCTTTCACTCATGATTTTTTCTAAACAATTGCACTTATCAAGTAGTTAAATCTTTTAACGGGTTTCCAATAGAAACGTGATTAAAATCTAAATGTTTTTATTAGAGAGCTGTTACTTAAGTTTTTGCAGGCGATCGATTATTCCCTCCTCAAACCGGCCTCAGCTACTCCAGTTGGATCTGCGTGGAAAAGTTTTCCGACCCGAGAACCGACCCTCATTCCGTGCACCTACTCACGTTGGTAAGGTCGTTTAACTGCGGCAAAGACGACAGTTTGGTTTGTTTGTCTGTCGTGCTCTCTACCCGAGACAAGGCCATCATTGTGTCTACGCAAGAAACTCGAGTGCCAAATAGTAAGTGGATTGTAGCAACATCTTACTTGCTAATAAATTCCCGATATTTCCCAGTACTTCCGCCAAATTTCTAAGATACTTCCCATTGATTCCTGATTCGTGAAGATTATAAATAGTTACGAACATGTTCTCCAAAAACATACACTTAAAAGAACAAAAATATTGAAAACTTTATAATAAAACTGAACAAAAACCTATGTGCGCAGCAAAGGTATACAGATTAAAGATTTTAACCTGTATACCTTCGCTGTGCCCATAGCTTCTCGTTCAGTTTTATTATCAAGTTTAAAATATTTTTGTTCTTTTAATTGTGTGTTTTTCGAGACCATGTTCTTAACTACTTATAACCTTCACGTTTTTTATTATGTAAAGAGTATACCTATGATATACGCTTAAAAATATTTTAATTACTAATTGAGGCCCTGATAAAGTTTATGCGTAATAAACGAAACGTTGGCTAAAAATTAGACCTTTGATTTATTGTCCTAGAACCGACAACCTCTACGCTCAATATTTGATTTGAAGGACACAATTGACTAATGATTCTCAACTGATTACCAGCGATTCCCAGGGATAAACAAATAATTTCCAATAATTCCTAGATGATTTCCAGCTATTCCCAGGTGATTTCCTGAGAGAAAACTCGCTTCCCCCAAAAAACGTAGAGTGATTTTATTTTCAAAGGTATTCCCAATGATTTGTACCAACGATTTATTCCCAGTGGTTATGAAGTGAGTTCCAGATTCCCAACTAATTACCATCGATTTCCAATTAATTCCTACGTGATTCCCAGGTTATTTCTAAAAAAACTTGCTGTCCGAGTGTGTTGCTGTTAAAACAGACGAAATGATGCCGGCTGTCATTTAGTACGATTTGGGTGGCCTATATTTTACGTACGTTGCGTAAAATGACGTAGAGATACGGCATCTGAGGTATCGTAACATGCGTTGGAACCGATGTTTTGTTTCTGTCTCTTACTACGGTGTGCTGAAAGAGGCAGAAAACATATGTACGAGTTTGGCTTTATGTCCCTAATATTTGGAGGTTAAAGTATCCCAAAGTTTAAAGATATTAAGCACTTTCGTTCGTTTTCTGTTGGTCAGCTTCTATCTTATTATTAAACAGATATTTCGTAATGTTTTTTGACAGATATAAATGGCGACTGGGAACCTGACGGGTCCGGCGAGCATGGTGCCCGTGTCTGGTGCCCGGACATGTTACAGGAAGGACAGTGGCACCACATAGCGGTGGTCCTAAACCGGGCCGTACTCAAGAATTCGTCTTTTTCACTTTACGTGGATGGACAACAGATTCATTCGCAAAAAATGCATTACATATCACAGAATCCTGGCGGTCAGGTGGCTAGTATGAATGTGACGACTTCGGTTTATGGGTGAGTCGAATTTTGGAGCAGTTGGTTCTTTGTAGACTGGTGTAGTCAGTTGTGGTCGCCCAAAAATATTCATATTATTTTTGTTTCCATTTTCTTGTTAAGGATACTAATTATGACCTTTCATCTTGTGGGAATATGGTCAGTCAACGAAGTCCGATTTTAAGATTTTTCACATAATATAAAAAAATGTTATAAATAAAATGATTTAATTCAATTATTTTTTTCTGGTAATAATAAAAAAGTGCGCAATATGTCTTCGGGGCACATAAAGGCAAAACTTTCATCAAATATTAGATAACTGTTAGTGTTGTAACGTTAGTGATAATTTGAAATTTTTCTGATTAGGTATATTGGTACCCCGCCCGCCTGGAGAAGGTTTTCTAGGCTAGTGTGGAAACAGGGACCTTGCCATTTGTTTGAAGAGGTAAGCTTTGTATTTTTTTTTATTTCCGTAAACTTAAACATTGAGAGTGTTCAAAAGATTATACAGCACTTTTTAAAACTTTTTCCATCTTGACTTGAAAAACTTAAATAAAAAATTTAATTAAATTTCGATTAAATTCTTTTTGACTAGATAGAACTTTATACTGTGTAAGTCCATGCATGTTGTTTGAAAAAAACCAATTTACTGAAACTGTTTTCGCCACACGTCAAGTTAAAGAAAAATGATTTAAAAAAAAATATTATTTCATTTTTCAGCGGTTTCTACCGAGGTTTCTACTTCCGCTATCGAAGTACTTTTCTTATAAAAACTTTTAATCTGCTTTTTAAAATTATTTTGTCAACTATAACTGATCCCTCCAGTAGATACGTAAGACGATTCAATTGTTCTATTGAGTGAAAGCGAAATAAATCCTCAAGTACATCTGTATGCATCCAGTATTAAATGCTGGTTGTCCTTTTATCCGTTTCATTATTTTAACCACATTCTGTTAAGGTCGCTTTACAGTCTACAATATATCCCGAAATTAATTCCAGCTTCAGCAAGAAGTGGCAGGCAACAAATCTGTTCAGTCACAAGCAATATTGTAGCTAGTTTCACATAATATAGCAGGAAAAATCAAAAACACACTAAGAATATCTTAACTTAAAAATAAACGATATATCAGCTATTTTTTAGAGGTTGATAACATGTAAAATGACCATATTTATTGAATGGCATTGAACTGCGAATTGTAAGAGCTTAAATATGCAAAAAAAATTTGTTACACAATGCTAAAAATGTTTCTAAAGAGAATCAATAAAATAATTTATGAAAAATGCGACTCTTTCATGGGTGACAAGTTTGTATTACGTGGAGGGTTGGGGACAAGAGCAGCCTCATTTGGTATTTATTGTAATTCTTAGCTCAACGTCCTAAGGATATGTAGGTGCCTGTATATGCCCATTTCATAGACCATGGTAAAGTTTTTGATCTAGTCTAACACGAAAAGCTCGTATAAAATTATGTATTAATCCGTTTTCTGTAGGTCCTAACTCCAACCACCGTTACACAAATGTTCCAACTTGGTCCCCACTACATGGGGTCATTTCTTGCTCCAAATTTACACACGGCTGAATCCATTCAACTGGTATCCGAAGAAAAAGTTATTTTCGGGTTAAACGCCAAGGCTGTGTCTCAACTGACGCTAAACAAGATTAGAAAGGTGTATAGCAGGGTTGATAATAAGTTGATAGGTAAGGAAGCGTGACTTAAAATTCTAAGTGACCTGTACGGCTCAGTTTTTCAATTCCAGCTTCAACGCCAGATGAACCTGATTTGTTGGTTTCCTCAGGGTTGTGATGTGTAGAAAATAATTAAAAATTTTGAAAAGGTAACGTTTTGTTATAAAACGTTAAAACTAATCAAAAACTTTGATTGAATTCCATTAATAATTACATAAATATTAAGAAAATAACGCGTTTCTGAAAGATATATATAAGATATCTGAAAATTCGTCGATTTACTTAAATGTCGAAATTTCACTTATTTTTCTTGCATATATTTAACCCTCCTCATACGTCAAAAAATCACTTATCTGAATTTCGAATAAAGCTCCACCTATGGGTTGTTCCCGATACTTAAAAAGTTAAAGTTTAGAGAGTTAAAAAAAAGAAAAGATCAAAAGATCTTGAGTGGAGAAACAAAAATTCAAAATTGGATGAGTATCCCACAAGGAACACACAAAAGATCAACAATGTTTCGCCCTGGGCACCCAGCGTGGCCTTATCAGTGGTTTTACTACCCAAGCAAAAATTTCTGAGCAATGACCACATACTTCACCTAAATGGACGTTAATTTGGGTGTATAAATTAGTGATGTTCAGACGGTCTTACATATTACGACAAAATTCCGTTGCTTTAACGTTAGATAATACTGCAGTAACATTACCGTCCACCCAACGTTTAGCCGACGTGTGGACGTTTTTATGAGACTCTAGTTACGTTCTGCCGACTTATCAACGTCTAAACAACTTTCACATTACGTGAACTTGCGACGTTTCCGGCCGGAGTTTTAACCAACTTAAGTGCCCTTTTCTTGTGAAGAAGAAAAGTTTCCAAAGGAACTAATGGCATTATATTCTCCTTCTCTGCTGCACTTATGTACGGCAGATCGCCCTATCTCTCTCTAGATTTTAAATAACTGGCTCAACTGGTCAGAAAGAGAAAGACTGGTGTTCTTAAAACAGTAATGTCTGATCCACAGCTTCACTTCTTGCCGCTCATTAAAAATACTTTTTGCTTTTGCTTCCAAGAAGTAGGATCTTTGAAGTGTCCTGCCATATTTGAAAAAACTAAATTTTATTTCACAGTTCACCGACCATTTATTTAGAAAAATCGAATAAAAAGTAAGGTTATGGGGACTGTCAACTGTCATCGGCGGAATTGTTGGAGCATTTTCCAGTCGCATGTTGGGTTGATAGTATCCAACGGTCGTGGCAAGTGGTTCATTTGGGAATGTTTGACGACTTTAGTCCATTTACGTGTATTTTTTGACACCATTGAATAGCATTTTGGAGACGTTTTTTTATGTTCCGGGCGAGATAGGTATTTGACCATGGAATTCTAAAAAGATGGCTTTAGTAGCATCCATTTTTCTACATTAAAAAAAAACATTATTTTTCGTTTAAACACAAACAAATCAAGGGCGCGTGTGTTTTTTCATTCCTTTTCTAAGCATATTTGTCAGTAAACCGAATTGCGTTTTTAAATTTTGCTCTCATAGTGGCCATATAAATACTATTTAATAAACAGTAATTATGAAATTATAATTTTTTGTTTGCTATTTTGTAGTGTATAAAAATAAGTTCATTTTAGTAATCGAAAATCCCAAAGTTTGAGATGGGCAACATTTTGGGTAGTGAAACACCACCAAAAAATCAATAACAAAGAGGGCTCTAGTGTAGTCATTTTGGGTCGTATTTTACGACGTAACAAGAACGATTACTATTCCGACTCCAGTCACCCCACAACGACGTAAGGACTCAAAAATCATCCACCATTTTGGTGTAAATCAGGGTCGGCATGTAACGTGGGGTCGCATTTAACAACGTCGCTACGCCGTTAAATTGCTGCTTGGGTAGTCACCCGCCCCAAACATCATTTGAATCAAAGTGTACGATGGTGTTAAATGATGTTTAGGGAGGGTTACTAGCGAAACCACTGATGAGCCCACGTCGGTTGCCCAGGGCGAAAAATCGTTTAATTATTTCTCTTTTGGCTTTGGTCTTTTGTGTGTTCCTTGTGGGATCCAAGTTTGAATTTTCGTGTTTCCACCCAAGATCTTTTGATATTTTCTTTTTAGATTCTTTTCGGTTGAAGTAACTGATTCGGAGGTTTTTTAACTTCTTTTTCTTTTTTCTCTTTTGTTTTAAAGAGTTTGTTTAATCTTTTTTTGCTCGCTAAACATTATTTTTATTTTGGTTTGTTTAATTTCTGTCTCCGGTTAATCGGTTGGTCAGTTTGAAATTAAAATGATAGTGTATATATGTATATCCTAAATCGCTTTAATTTATGAATTGTGCGAACGTCTGAATAGTATTTATACATAAGTGATTGTCTAATTTTTAAGACGTTGAAGTACTGTTCTTCATCCTTTTTCTGGACCCAGACTTAGGGTTATTGATTATTTTATTTATTTGGTTTATTCAAAACTTAGAGCGCCCTATGAGCAAATCTCATTCTACCAAGACATCAGTCAACCGTCTATCTAGTATTAAAAGCTAAGGATACTACGCTCAGAACGCACACAGCTATTTAAAAGGATATGCAAAGGTATCTTATACATTTACCTCATGGACGTCAAAGAAAAAAATTACATGTGATGCATGGAATAGCCAACGTGTTAATTTTAAAGCAAATACTAAGGTCTTTTATAAAAGATATTTGATGAAACATTTTACAGTGTAATATACCATATTTTATAAAATAAAAGAAATATTTTATATTACACTGTAAAATGTTTCATCAAACATCTTTTACAAAAGATCTTTGACAAATAAATTTTATAGTTTAATACCGACCTTAAAGGTTTAAAATTTTAATTTATTAGTTAATAAAGACCGGTTTTCACAATGTCTTTCACTACACACAAACAATTAAACACATCACATCTCAGCTTCCAGGTTTCTTTCTTGGTCAGTGTATATATTTTGATAACTAATCGATATTCTGATAGCGTGCTTCAACAAGCTCATGACAATATTATTTTCCCTACAAAAGATATATTGCTACTTTTAAACGCAGCCAACTGTTGTTCTTTGTCGTTGCTAATCATGTTTTTTGCCTAATTTTAGCAAAGCAGTTAGGCATGTCAAGTCACGAGAGCGCCACACCAATCAGAATTCTTCATAATTCAGCAGGCCATTTGGCGGGCGCAGCTCGAACTTTGGGAGGGGTGGTGATAGGATATTTAGGTAGGTAGGTCTATAGCTCGGAACATAAATAACGGTTGCACTTTTTGACAACGTTGTTGAAAAAAAAAATGGTCAGGCAGAAGGAAAGTTTGGAAAATTTCCCAATGGGGGTTATTTAAATTATCTATTTTCCGAACCGAAATCACATATCGTGCGAGGCGGTTCCTTACAAAAAATACCTTTCTTATTAAATTAAAAATCGAGCCGAAAAATTTCAAGAAGAGATCGGCTTTTGGACAGCTTAAGGAGTTGGAGGATGTCGCTCGTTTTTTTCTTTCTTCGATCCACTACACACCTTTTTTCAATATTGATCAGTAACATTTTAACGAGTTGGCCAAGGAAAGTGAGGATTTTTTTTCGAGAAATACTAATGACCCTCCGATAACCCATTGCCATTCGCTCTATTTTATATTATTTTTTTGACCTTTAGGTGTCCGCGTCTTCTGTCCACGCCCGGTAGCCACAACGGTGGACACTGTGGGAGGTTGCTCAGTACTTTTAGGTCTGATAGACATGGCTCAAGATGTAGAGAGCTTGTACGCTGGCGTCAAGGCTTTAGTTTGTGTCGTTAGGAGCAACAAAGTTGCACAGGTAATACATTCAAAATAACCTACCTTAAAATTCTTTCCGTCCAATAAAATTGTTTAAACTAAAGACCTGGGATTTACTGACGCTAAACGTGTCTTGTGTCCGACATATTAAAAGAAGGATACGTATAGGTTTAAAGTAAACACAAGACGGATTTACTGTTAATTCCTGGAATAATGTGTTTTACACAACTTTGTAGTACTTTCTGTTCCTTTCAAATTGTGTTTACAACCAAAATATTCCCTTGGGCACTTTTTTAAAAAATCACCTGCTGGTTTTTTACTTTTCTCCTAAAAATCTGAATATAGTGGTAAGTAAAAAATGTTCAAACAATACTTAGTAAATGCATGGAGGTTAAAACAAGTTAAGCACATTTTCCTCCAGTACGTACAGGCGTCTGTATGCGCAGAGGTTATACTGTGACCAGAACGTGACTACTAGTTTGATTTAATTTACCAAAATACATATTGCCATAAAAAAGAAATAGCTTATAGTTTTAACTATTCTTTTTTAATTTTTGAAAGGCCGAAATGGACAGAAGAAGAAGCTATCAAACCTTAGCTATGTTGCTTAGAAGAAAAAAACTGTTACTTAATTCACATATCTTGCACTTGGCATTTGGGTTGGTGGGAACTGTGGATAGCGGCAGGTATGTATTTATGTAATATTTGTTTTTTTTTTTTTGATAAATCATAACAATAATGAGAATTCTCCCTAATAATGATTCTAATTCATTACTGTCGATTGGATTCGGTTTGTTGATCTAAAATGATGAAACTGCTAAAGCATTCGCTCTAAGATGGAGGGAAAAAATTCTACAAGCTTTCCATCTGCGAAAGTAATTATTAATAAGGCGATTTATAGATATTCGGTATTTAATAAATCAAATTATTTTACTCGATTTTATCTTTTCTAGCTGTCAGTCGCTCTAAATGGCAACATAATCATCGCGTTACATCTCATTTCCTTTAAGCTGACTTATACAGGATGATCTATAAGTTTTGACTACAAAACCCATAAAGTACGATTGGCCTAGGAAGGCGCACAGAAAGAATTTGTAAAAGAAAACAGTCTATCTCCCTCTTACGCCACTGAAAACAAATTATATGCCTTTTGGCCTGAATATCCCCCTCGTCCGGATACCCCGTATGCCTTCCTATGATAACACTTTAAAAGTTTGTATATTATTTTACAATATTCAAGTACGGTCCTTTTCTAATTAGACGCAATCGATTCGGCTGAGGTCGGCGGTGTCTGACCAAGCGACATGTTTTTGTGACTTACACAAATATCCCACCAATTCGTGTTTAGTTTGGGCTACGAGAAGCCTAGAGATCCTGTATGTATGATATTTATTGAAGAAAAAGAGGCGCACTACCCCTTCACAGTCACTGAAACTGAAATTTTTTCGTTAGTGATTTTCTGGTCAAAATGTCAATTCATTAGTGTTACACCAAAACACTTAATAAAGAGGCTTACTTCGATTCTAGATCCAAAAACTCCGCAAATATAGAAACATAATGTGTTAAAAAATTACTTTCTGTTTTATATAACAACGATGACAGTGACATCGAACACAAACACAGTCTTCAAAAGAGGAAACAACTTCGTTTTTTTTTTTAATTTTCTGACGCTTATGAATAAACAATAACAGAAAGTGGCTCTCTCTTTAAACAATGCTAGAGTATAGAGGACCGATATTTCCATCCTTTTTAATAAACTTGACTTTGTTGGGGTTACCGCGTTTCTCTTTTAACAAAATATGTTATACATGCAGGGTCTCTAGAGAAGTCTTCAGTTTATAAATCACCATCTCTATTGTTTCAACACAATTCATACATCGCAAAAAAAATGCTGGAGGTGCCTGGTTGCTGCCGCTACTTCTGATGTGTTGCCGGTTTGTTTTTTATCTAATACATTTCAGGAATTTCTCTATTTTAAGCACGTATAAATAGTCCGTTTTTAAGTTATTTCTTTTATGGAGGCACCAGTCGAAAGGAAACCTGAGAACAATACTAAATTAATTACTTTTTTATTTAAATTGTTGTCACTAAAGTAACGTTGAAATTAACGGTTTTTCTTACTAAAACGAGAAAAGGCTTTTATCGCTTTAAAATCTGATTTTTCAGAGGAAATAATTTTATATTTTTCAGGGAATCATCAGCAATTCCCAACCGTATGGCTTTTCAAGACCTCCTATGCGACCTCGAGGTATGGCACGAGGCTCCCGGAGACCTTCTAAGGTCTCATCTCGAACACCTTTACGAACTCGCTCATGAGTCTAGCGAGAAAAGACACAACGTTTGGATTATGAGAGATTTAAATTTGGTTGAGAAGTTGCTGTACATCACTCCGGAAGTTAGGCATTCTGCAACTAGACAGGTACCTTAATTTTTTTAAAAGCGAGATCCGATTGCTTCGAACAACATCGGTAGGCATTCGTCCAGCGACCCAAGTAGCATCTGGACGTCAAACTACGTCCTCTACTCGTTGGCTTAAAAACCCCGAGGTCGGCAGGCGGACTATAAATCTCATTCTATACGACCCCAATTCGACCTAAATGGGGAATATACTATAATTAATACTAAAATCACTCAAGAATAATACTAAACGCATCTTTAAGCAGACGCAGACTTTTATTGTTTTTTTCAAGAAAAACAAGAAAGAAGTTGTTGTCAATAATGGCTGCCCAAACTTGCAACTCCAAAATGGCCGAATTTGGGCTGGTATAGTACTTTTACCAATATATCACCTATTTGGACAAGGACACCGATTTGCAGCTCTAATTTTATCCAAATCTAAGCAGCCAACGTTAAACTACGTAATATGTGCAAACGTTCGAAATCCGCCTCAATTCTTCATTGGTCATGTAACCAAAACTGACTTAAAAGAAGAATGACAGTACAGCTGAACATAACCTAGAAAAATATTTTCCGTTTTTCCTTGCTTTTTCTTTAAAAACATCGACTATTTTAAAATCGTATTTATTAAAGCACTGAATGAGCTCGAACCTGTCCCGCAGATGTGGGAGAAAGGATAACAATTGTTGGTTCCCCATAAAAAAAGCGACATTAAACAATATCAGTGTGACCTCACTATTGCTCCAGATAAAGTGGACTGGAAGCAATATAAGTGCCAGCTGAAGTTCTATCAGATTTTTGGTTGGCAGCAAGCCAACAAATTGTGAAATTTAATGTTCCAGATGCAAAATTGTAGGTTAAGTATCCTTCTTTTTATTCGTTCCTTTTTTGGTAGGTATCGTCGATTAGATCGGCGTTAAAACCGTCGGCTTTGAAACGTAAACTGACGTGAATCCGTCTGGGCAAATATTTTTACAAATAACGTTGCCTATTTTGACGTCGTTTAAGGTTCGCATATGCGTATGTGACTACGTAAACGTCGGATTTTATAACCAAAGACTTTTGTCGTTTGACTTACTAGTAGACACTTCATGACATATTAGGTTCTTCTTCTTCTTCTTCTGGGTAGCACTACAACCCTTGGTGGGTCTTGGCTGCGTTAACGATTTGCCTCCATCGGTCCCGGTCCATCATGACCTCCTCCCAGTCATATACCTGCATAGTCTGGAGATCTTTTAAAATGTTGTCTCTCCATCTGAGTCTCGGCCGCCCCAGTGGTCTCTTTCTTGCTGGGTTTCCTTCCCATACTATCTTGATCAGTCGGTCGTCAGGTGCTCTTTGGACATGTCCAGCCCATCTCAGACGCTGGGATTTTATTGATTTGACTATGTCCGGCTTTTGGTATAGGTCCTGGAGTTCTGCATTCGTCCTTATGCGATATTGCTCCGTGTTTGGATCCTTGACGGGGCCAAATATTCTTCTAAGGATCTTCCTTTCAGCCCGCTTTAGTAGAAGCTCATTGTGTTTCGTAAGGGTCCAGGTCTCACAGCCATAACAGATGATCGGTTTGATTACAGCCTGGTACACCCTCAGCTTTGACACTCTCGACACCGTTTTGGATTGCATGAGGGTTCGCATGGCAAACAAACACCTATTGCCACTGTGTATTCGTGCTTTAATCTCTTCGTTGCTGTCATTGTCTGAGCATATCGTGGCTCCAAGGTACTTAAACTGTCTGACGCATTCGAAGTTATATGTGTCCATCGTTATATTCTGACCGATTCTGTCCCTTGTTGGTTGTCGGGTAATGTGCATGTATTTGGTTTTCTCCTAGTTGATGTTGAGGCCCATTTTCTTACATTCCTTCTCGATTTTCAGGAAGTTTTCCTTGACTCTGACAGTACTTCCTCCTACCGCGTCAATGTCGTCCGCGAAGGCCAGGATCATCTGTGGCCCCTGGTTTGTAAATACTTCCGTGGTGATGTTCGTCTTCTTGATAGCAATATCTAGGACTATGTTAAAGAGTAGGGGCGACAGTCCATCTCCCTGTCTCAATCCACTCATGACCGAAAATTCCTCTGTTATATGGTTTCCTACTTTAACGCGACACCTGGTATTGTTTATGCATAACTTCGTGAGAGTGATGATTTTCTGTGGTATACCTATACTTGCCATGGCTATCCAGACACCGTCGCGTATAATGGTGTCGTAAGCTTGTCTGAAGTCCATGAACAGCTGGTGCACGTCTTTATTGAATTCCCAGTGTTTCTCCAGTATTTGTCTGATTGTGAATATCTGGTCCACTGTTGACCTCTTTGGTCTGAATCCACACTGGTAGTCGCCAATTTGTTCCTCCGCATACGGTGATATGCGGCTCAATAGCACATTGGAGAGTATCTTGTATGCAGCGTTCAGTAGCGATATTCCCCTGTAGTTGACACATTTCATGCGGTCTCCCTTCTTATGGATGGGGATGATAGTACCTTCGTTCCATTCGTCTGGCAAGGCTTCCCATTTCCATATGGCTAGTACTAGTTTATGTAGTTCTTTGTGGAGTTGTGTTCCTCCATATACAGATTAGGTTGGAAGACGGATAAATGCTACTTGGGGGCGCTGCAGTACGTTGTGCACAGAGTAACAACACCAGGTAGAAGCGGTTGACCGGAAAATTAGCGGAACGCTGCAGGACGATAGCAGGCAACCCAAAAACGTGATCTGCGTTTTAGGACAGCAGGACTGCTACAAGGGATGCCGCTGGACAGGAGCAGTCCAATGTTTTTGCGAATTTGCGTCCGGTCCACTCATGAACAGTTTGGACTGTCCCTGGTATTCCTGGTATTCTCTAAAGCTAATGTCTGTAGTGCGTTAACGCACTCCTTCACTAAGCTACTGACAATTTTTGGTGAACTAACTAACTAACTGAAAGACCGTACCGTGCTCGCCAAGCGGGTAGCTTTCTTGAACTTCTAAGTCTTCCACACACACTCCTGCGCCTGTTGTCTGCCTGGCTGAAAGTAAAACGTAAAGGCCTGCTTGCCAGGCTTTTTAAAAAAAGCCACCCTTCCTCTACTACTACTACTACTGGCCAGGAGATAAAAACATTGATATAGGGGTTGATGAATATCGGTATAACAGCTAGGTGATTTAAAAGTTTTAGGAAAAAATGTAAACATATTAGAGAGCCATTATAAATAAATATTTATCTTAATTAAAACTGTATATTAAGTCCTCAATATGGCGCCCTTGGACAAAAACTCAAGTTTTTGGAAGAGACTACGACGTAACTAGATAAACATTTTGTGCTTCCCAGCCATTCTGGTAAATTTTACTAATAAGTCTAGCCCAAAATGTTTTGATGGGTCTGAGTTGGGGAACATTTGGGGGGTTGTCCTGAACAAATGGTACATATAATAAGCTGGTGTCTAGGCACTGTGGTGGACCAGAGTTGCCTTGCAACATAACGTTTTGGCCAGACTTGGGCTCTGCTCATTATAAGAATTTTTAGTTTACAATTGGTCCTGGTTCTGGTTGAACCAGAACCGGAACCGGTCCTTTCGTTTTAAAACAATGACGTCACAGTTGCAACCCGGTTATGAAGCCTGGGAGGTTGGTTCGGCCCTTTGATTGTAAACATAACCCCGAAAATTTTGCAAAATTATAGTTAGTCTTTTTTTTAGTAAAATCAAAGATATTTTCGCAATATTTTAAATGACGTCATTATTTTAGAATCGCCAGGACCAATTCTTAAAACGAAAATCTCTTATGCTAGGACCACTTGTGAATGGTTAAAAATATTATATAATAAATATATTAAGAAAAATGGATATCTAGCGGTGATTTAGTTATTTATATTTATTGTCCATGAATGACCTAAAATACAGTTTCAATTATGCACACTTCCGGCCACATAAAATGCGTATAGCAGAAGTTAGCTGCAGGTCTGTTGCATATAAGTTTTGCTGATTGCGTTGCTTATTGTATTGCTGACTTTGACGTTTTCAAATTACAGGCTAGATTTTTTGATATTGTAAACACAAAAATAAGGAGACTGGCCACACTTTACTATAAGACTAATATACTAATGAATAAAACAATTTTTCTTAATTTTTAACATTTTATTATAAAAACTTATTCTTAAAGCTCATTATGGACGAAGCAAGACCACAATTGTGCGAATAAGAAAAAAGTATTAAGAAGAAGGAACTGTTTGGCGAAACGAAACGATAACCTAATCATGGTCAGCGCATCTCTGCAGGATCGGTAAATTTGAGTAATCTAAGTCTTTGCAGACAACCAAAAATGTTGAAAATCTAAAAGGAATTATTAAAACACTACGTAAATTAAAAAAAAAAACAAGAATACGTTTCTTCAGTAGCACGTCATTGCCCCGTCAGCTTCGATAATGTTTGCCAGTCTTCGTGATATAGAATCTGCTAAATTTTGAAATAAATTTGGATTTGAAATAATGACTTCGTCGTACCTTCTGACTGTGAGCTCCATTAAATGGTTGGAACTGCTTGAAACTATATTCATTCATTTTAGCTTTTTTGCTATAAGGCCCCACACATTTTCCATGGGATTGGCGTCAGGAGTTTTCACCGGTCATGGCAAAACCTCGATGTTTTGCTGAAACCACTGTTTAGAAATGCGTGCTGTATGGATAGGACAGTTATCCTTATGATACACAAAACCTTCTGGATGAAGAATGGTTGCTTTTGGAAACATAATATTTCTCATCATATCAACATAAATGTCCTCTCACCGATATCCAACTCCACACATTTACGGAAAATCAATCAATTTTCGCGTCTGGGGCCATCGCAAATGGGTGGTCTAGTCTGAGGCGTACTGACTTGGGTCAAGCCAGTGCCTCGCCTTCGTCGAACAGTTCCTCCTTCTTGATACTTTCCTATTATTCGTACCGACCAACCCCCGTCTAATTTTGCCAAAATTTGGGCTTTTTCGAATTTGTTTAGTTGGTGTATTTTTAAATATAAGCGTACGACAACAACAAAATCTGACGGTGACATTTTTTGTCAATTTGAAATACCTAAAAGGTTACTGAGTTGCGAGGCCCATAATATACTATAAAGAATCGGAGTACGCATCATTATTATATCTTGACTTTGAACGTATTCAAGTTCGGCTGTTCCCTTTCTTTACAGGTTCTCTTCTCCCTATTAGCAGTCCTGCTGGGCAGTCAACCAAGATCAAACGACTTGCTACTGTTCGGTCAATTCATAGCAGCAACATTGCCCACATTGTCAACTATAAATGAAAAAAATATCGAATTAAAAGAGGATGATGTTGAAGCGGAGCCGATTTTGCTTAGAAATAGGTAAATAAAATACATATTATAACTTTTGTTTCTATTTCGAAAATGTGATGTTTACCCAGACTTTTTGGTACACATTAAAAACTGTCACTTGTAAAAAAATTTAGAGATGAGATAAAAACACAAAAATGTTTTATATGTTGGAAACTGGTAATATTTAATTATTTTTAAAATTAATTGCGCCAAAATTCTTTAATGTTAACCAAAAAAATAACCACTACGATAACGAAATGGATTCGTAGCTTACAGCAGTGGTAGTGGTTAATTACAACAACGGCATGACGTTTAGCTATTACGCAGATGCAGTAATTACCACAACCACTATGAACTGTCAAATAAGCGTTCCAAAATATTTATATGTACATTTATAAAGTAACACGCCAATAGGGCAAATGTTCAACAACATACTAAAAAAAACATTGCGACTGAATTATTCGAGCCGTCCAAATAAGTTTTTAAAAATTTTCGGGCTTGTCAATTTTTTTTTACTATATAAAATGAGTAACTTGTAGCTCTATTGCGTCCCAGCAAACACAAATCGTCGGCATTGAATCGGGCCAATGTCGACAACGTCGGCAGTGTGTCGGCATCGGCGACTACACTCTGGCCCGATGTTGATCAGATTGCGATTTTCAGTTTTCGGTCAATAATCGGCAACTGACGGAGGTCCACATTACTACAGTCGACTTTATGCCGAAACCCACTTTATTTGCTTTGGGGCCGACGACGGTCCGATTGGAACTTTGTGTAATCGGACGAGAAGACGAGGTTAACTATAGTCGACATTATGCCAACGCAAACTATCTGCTTTAGGTCCGATAATGATCCGATTGGAACTTTCTTTAATTGGTCGAGAATCGGCAAACCGGACAAAGAATACTGCTGGTCCGATGTCGTAAATCGACGTCGTGCTGCTGGGGTATGAGCTGGGATAGTTCGATTTTAGAACGGTAGTTTTTTATTGTAGGTGTTTGGGTATTCTCCATTCCTTAGTGTTCTCAAGCAGGAAGCAAGTGGGGGAAGAAATATCAAAAGTGTTGGGATTTGACTGGTTGATTTTGTTTATGCAACCAAACTTGCACTCAACCACAGTGGTTTCGGCCTTTAGGATTTTGGTGGTCGTTTGTTCCAATCCATTTTTGATTCAGAGGTAAGAAAACAAGACATAAAAATTTACACTAAATAGCGATAACACGAATGAATCTTTTGATAAATAAGGTTTTGTAAAACATTTTTTTATTTTGCGAAATTGACCTATTTGTAATATCGTTGATTTGGATCTATTTTGATGCCAATAATTTTTGGTGGAAATTCAAGTAGTGATTTTTTGCGATATAAACCAGCTTTCTTAGCTATAACTTCTCATTTCTTTATTAAAGTCAAAACTAATCCTCTGTAAAAAACTTGAAATGCTTTTTTCGCCAATCGAGGCGTTAATAAATATGTAAAAGATTACGTGCATCTTTACTTTTGATTTAGTGAGTAAAATGAAATTTAAAATAAGTTATTAAAGTGTTTGTATGCCTCAGAAAATTGTAGACCTCGCTTCGCTCATGCTAAAAATGTTTGACCTCAGGATAAGTGTTACTTTTAGACTCGCAAATTATTTGTTGACGTATGATACATATAAAGGGGTAGAAAACAACGGACTACTTTGAACTCTCAGGTTTCTGACTGGGTCTTGATTGAAAAAGGTGTCCCTCAAGGAAGCATTCTCGGACCTCTCTTTTTCTCAATTTATACATCTGATTTTTGAAACTTTAACAGACTATGACTTTCATCAGTATGCTAATAATTTCTAATTGCACTTTTCCTGGAAATTACCTGACCTGCTAAATGCCCAAGGTTGCATTAATAGTGATCTAGAAGTTTTTGAAAACATTTCTGACTATCACTGTTTATCTTTAAATCAAAGTAAGTCTCAGTTAATGAACTTTGGTTCCCCATTTAACTTATATTATTTAAAACAGCAAACATTGGAAATTAAAGTTAAGGATAGCGTCTAAAATCCCTCCAAGAACCTCGCAAAAATATGGAAAAATAGAGGCCTCAATACAGAGCCCTTTTAATTTCCCGCTCGTTCCTTTAAACTTTATTAAATTCAGCTTCCATATCGACGTGTAGTGTCTTTTGGCTTTGTTGTGAAAGGTATACGTATATACTGATACGTTTATTAATCAAATGCTTTTTCTACCTAGTAACGTATTTTTTTTAGGTTCCGAGATGCAACGAGCAACGGTTGTTGGCTCCGACACACCGAGCAAGTCAACCACAACAAAATGGCGGTCGTTTTGGGCTCCCCAATACACACCTCGGGTTCTCACAGCAGCAATCATAGTCTGAGGTCTGAAGCTTTGGATATACCGGGGTTTAAGTTCTTAGGTATGTGTTTTTATCTATTTTTGTCTGATGTACTATTTTTTGTACGTTTGGATGTGTCTTAAATTCTTGGTAGAGGCGTAAAAGAGATTTAGAAATTACGTTAATTGTAATTACATTTTGTTTTGTAGAGTGGTTACTAACTTCTCACCTGGATATACCAGAGTTGTACTTTCTTCTGACTGCTCTGATGATGGGTCAACCTGCCAAATTATTGCCGGCAGACACAAAGTTGGATTTGGATACCGTATGGGCGTTTTTATGGGTGAGTGAAAAATGGTTTTTAATACTTTTAGAAACTTTTTTTTTAATTCTAGATGAATCAGAAAAAACTGAGTTTGTAAACTTACTTGAGATATATCCCTTATTTCAGATTAGGTCGTGTTGTAAAGGAAAACAAATTAATATACAGGAACACTTTTGAGGGGGTGTAAGGTACTTCTGGGAGAGATAGAAAAAACTGACCCCCACTTGCAAGGTATAATTTTAAACAGAAGTTTAAAGATATCACCTTTTAAACCATTTTCGAGCTACGGGAACACGAATTAGAAACGCAGCACTCAAAAACTACTTATATTATTAAAAAAATGTTTAAGATCAAGGCAAATTTGGAAATTTTAAAATTGGAAAAATGCACAGGGTATCTCTATTGTTTTTGGGCTTTCGTCCAGTACACCCTTCCAACCTACCTCCAAAAAACTTCATTCCTAAAAAAATATTATTTTTTCTTACCTTGGGATACCTCGTTGGAAAGCTTATAAAAATCTTGATGCCAAAATTTTTGACACGTATGTAGGTATATACTACATACAAAAAATTGTGTGCCATATAATTCCAGTCATTGGGCGAAATATAAAATAAAAAGTAAACTACACCCTATTTTCCTACCAAATTTTAGCCAAATCGGTTTAGGTATTTACACGTTTTTTGTGGACAAAAATTTTAGTTTATTGGCGCCAAAATTTTTATATATACAGTGTGTTTCACATCTTGTGTATAAAAATGAAAGACGTGATACCTGATACTGGTCGGTGTTTAAAATGACTATTCATTTCGCTTGAATTTGTCCAAAAGTTTTCCCAAAAAAATTACCAAAAATGTGCTAAAATATTTTATTCACCTTCGACTGTAGGCCGTATAATGGACTCTTTCTGCCATACCGCCCCGTGCACCCCCGACTGATGCACGTACCCCTTAGGATGCAAGTTTTCTTTCTCTAAGAGGACTTAATTTTTGCCTGACACCTCTTTGTCGAGGGCAAGGATCTTTAGACTGCGTAGCAAGTATACACAGTGGACCGCCGGCTTTACACCCCCTCCTACATGTTAGACTTGCATCTATCTAACATCGCTACCCTCCCAGCAGAACTTGGTGCAGAAGGACTATTTCTTCCCGTCAGCTCGAAGTCATATGTGTTGACTTGGAAATCGACGGCGATGCAACCCTGGTTTTGCTGTTGGGGGTTTTCCACACTCAGAATGGTCAAAGTCCAGCCAGTCACCCATCCAAAGTGCTCGAAGTCTCAGCCTTCTGCCTTGGAATGTTCCCGCTGCCCGAGAACGCAGGTCAAATCTTTTGGTATTTGCGCTGCGCGACAATTTCTCCGGTCAACAGTGCCCGCTTCTACCTCGTTGTTAATACTCTAATAGGCAATTACTCGGCACCGAGTATGATTTTCCTCTATTCTGTATCGTCGCTATCTGTTGTGCGTTTTTTGATGGCTATGTAAGCGAATTCTCGAGCCGCACACCCTTCCACAGTCCTGGCACACTCGGTCTCCGGCAGCAGCCGGGTGTTGTTGGTGATTCATTCTTCCATTTTGTCGCTCCTTTCTACGTTCTCTCTTTTCCGTCTCTAGTCTACGTCGTTGCTCTTCAAAAGTTTTTGCTGCCTCATGGACTGTTCGGCGCCATGAAGCCTTATCGTTTGCCGTGGTCTCGAAGTTGTTTATATCGATGTGACCCTTCATCATATTGCCTTTGAGAACGTCCTTGTACCTTTTTTCTTGACCTCCTTGATTTCTCTTTCCCTCCTTCAGTTTTCCATAAAATATCTGCTTTGGGCGACGTGTTTCGGGCATGCGGATAACGTGACCAGTCCGACGAAGCTGGTGCTTGAAGATAAAGGCTTTTATACTAGTTGTTCTGGCTTCTTCTAAAACACTTATGTTTGTTCGTCGGTCTTGCCATTTGATTCTCAGGATTCGTTTTAAACAACTTTGGTGATATTTTTCTAGTCGTTTGATATGCCTTCTTTAGATGTTCCACGTTTCGCATCCGTATATTAGAGTTGGTATTATAACTGTGTGGTAGACACGAAGCTTGATCTCCGCATTGACGTCGTGATTGTTGAAGACTCTCTCCGAAAGCCGTCCGAACGCTGCGCTAGCACATTTTAGGCGATGCTGTATTTCTGCGTCAATAGTTGCATTTGATGATAGGCGGCTCCCAAGGTATGAGTAATGTTCCACGTTCTGCAGAGGGTGGCCATTTATGGAAATATTTGGAGCTTGGGGATTCGTACCTGGTTCTGGTTGGTGAAGAATTTGCGTTTTGGCAAGATTGACCTTTAGGCCAATGCTTTTGTAGGCTTGGTTAAATGCGTTGGTTACCAGCTGTAGACCTTCCTATGTATCGGCCATAACGACGTTGTCATGGACGTACTGCAGTTCGATTACCGAGGTCGTCGAGAACTTAGTTTTTGCTTGAAGTCTGCCTAGGTTAAGTAGACCACCGTCGAATCTATATAGAATTTCCACCCCCGGCGGTAGATGTTCCTCAATAAGATAAAGCATGGCACCTAAAAATATAGAGAATAGGGTGGGCGCAATAACACACCCTTGTTTAACGCCTGTCGTAATCTGGAATGACTCTCCTGGTCCATCGTTGCTCAGGGCTGTTGCATTCATATTGTCGTGTAGTAGTCTAAGAATTTGAATATATTTTTGAGGGCATCCAGCTTTTGCCAGTATTTACCAAAGAGCTTCTCTGTTGACCGAGTCAAATGCTTTGACTAGGTCTATGAAGGCGATGAAGAGGAGGCGATTGGGCCTAAATCCACACTGTGTCTCTGACAGATTTTGTTTAGCAATCGGAATTAATCGGTTTGATAGTATCCGTGCAAGTATCTTTCCAGCAACAGAAAGCAGAGATATACCTCTGTAATTTCCACATTGGGCCTTGCCACCTTTTTTGAAAATGGTAACTATAGAGGCGTCTCTGAGTTCGGCAAGAATGGTCTCAGTGGTCCATATTTTACTTATTAGAGTGTGCATTTGGGAATTAAGTGCGGGACCCCCTTGTTTGTAGAGTTCAGCAGCGATACCATCTGTGCCTGCTGACTTGTTATTCTTTAGCTGTGTGATTGCCTTTTCGACCTCCTCTAATCTCGGAATCCCGCTTAGGTGTTGCTGTGTAGTTTTCTCCGGAATTTTGTCGAAGATGTCATTATCGACCTGAGACTCTCTGTTGAGTAGTTCTTGGAACTGTTCTTTCCATCGTGAATTGATAGAGGATCTGTCTTTAAGCAGCCTTGTTCCATCTTTGGATCTGGTGTTGTTGGACTCAGCTAGATGTTGCATTTCACGTGATTTTGTTGTCCACCATCGGTTTTTTAATCTACGTGTTTGCCTTTGTATTTTTGCTTTGGCTTCTTGATATTGCCTTTTCTTTTCGTTAGAGTTAGAGTGGCTTTTCCAAGCATTATGGGCTTTTCTCTTCCTCTCAATAAGGTCTTGAATTTCTTTGTGCTCATCAAACCAGTCTTGATGTTTTCTTTGTGTGTAGCCGACCGTTTCCTCGTAGGCAGATGTTATTGCTATCTTTAACATTCTCCAGTGATCAATATTCTCCAGGTATTCTAAAGTACCCAGCTTTTGATTCAGAGAGACTTGAAATTTTGTTCTGGTTTGATCATCTTTAAGGCGTTCTACATTGAATCTTTTTCTGATTTGCATTTTTTTGACGGCTACTTCTTGGTGGAATGTGCAAGTTCATTTTGGCTCATATCAGGCGATGGTCTGTCCAGCAGTCGTCTGCACTCGTTATTGCTCTTGTAATGTTTATGTATTTTTGATCTCTGGAACGTACTGTAATCAATCAGATGCCAGTGTTTTGACCTCGGGTGTTGCCAGGAGGTCTTGAATTTGTCTTTTTGTCGCAAAATTGTATTTGAGATTATGAGGTCATATTCCGAAAATAAGGTTAGTAGGCGCAGTCCGTTTGAGTTCATGTTTCCAACATCTTCCTTGCCAATGACGCCCTTCCATAGGTTTGAATTCGTAGCAACTCGAGCATAGAAATTACCTAGGATGATAAGTTTATCAGATTTAGGTACAGATGTTATGGCTTCACTAAGTTGATAATAAAATTCATCTTTTTGATTTTCGTCAGCTGCAAGAGTTGTAGCGTAGGCGCTGATTATAGTAGCGTGTTGGTGGTTGCTAAGGTTTAGGCGCAATGTCATCAATCTTTCGCTTATTCCGAATGGAAATTCGGTTAGGTTGTCCAAAATCTCATTTTTTATAGCCAAACCCACTCCGTGAATACGTGGTTCATCTTCTTTTTTTCCTTTTCAGAAAAATGTGTAGCCTCCTCCGTGTTCTTTAAGTTGGCCTTCGCCTGCTCTTCTAGTTTCACTGAGAACAGCGATATCGATGTTATATCTCCTTAGTTCACGTACCACTATTGCCGTTCTTCTTTGTGGTCTTGTGGTTGTGTCTGTATCCATAAGTGTACGGATATTCCATGTGGTAAAGTTCATTGGATTTCTTTTTCTTTTGTTTTGACCGCATGTGGTGTACCTGGATGCGGTTGTCTAGTCGGGCAGTTGTTGGCTGGCTATGTTTAGGGCACCTTTTATAGCCCCTTTCCTTTCAGGGTGAGCAGAGTGGTTCCTAAATAGGGCTGCTCAGTCACGGATGCAGCACAGGAGTTACTCTACAGCCAGCTGAGCAAAACGGCGGTCACCACCGCTTTTGTGCCGATTTGTCACTAAGAGCTTCCAGACTACACTGTCCTGCTCCCGTCGCCACTTGCCGATCGCCGAAAGACTTTGGTGTGCTTGGACTTAATGGTCTTATGTGTCCTAGAAAGTATAGGATCTCTAGTTAATACTCTATGCACAACGTCGACCACATAGCTGCTAAGAAGTGGGGGCCGCCAACCGCCTCATGGAATCTCCTTCGGTGTTGTGTGAAGCAATGTGTACTTGCGGAGATGGGCTCCTGCAATGTTCTGTTCCGCAGGCCCCACTGTACATTGAAGCTTATAAACAAAATATCTAACAAAAACAATCATCAAACAAGCAAGTGCGTTGCCCGCCCCGCTCTTATCTTCGTATCGTACCACAGAAAGTAAAGTATGCAATATTAGTTGAGTCAGTTTTGAATGTCACATCGCGTTGTGGTGCGGAGTATTTGGTTTTTTTAATGATTTTGTTTTGGGCTTTGTTGTAAAAAATGACATGCAACTATTCATTTCTTGTGAAATTAAACAGCTAATTAGTGGATATTGTTTTAATTTATAACGAAGCACAACAACCCGCCGCAGAAGCTTACCGAATTTATTACTGTGTCCCCTTACATTAATAGAGGAATGACATTATTTGACCTTTTTATGTAGTTATGAGAATATCCAGCGATTATAGTCCGTTAGTTTTTTTAAAAAGCCCCACGGACCCATTTTCTATATTTTTAATGCGTTAACGCATATGTTTTGGGATTTTGCAAATATCTCCTGAAAAGTATGTCATTATAAAGAGGACAGATTGCCATATCTAGAAAAATAAATACAGTTTTAACAGGTTAATTATTCTGGCACCAGTGGCGTTCCAAATAAAAAAAAAAGACAATTTTCTTTTTTTTTGCACTTTAGATTTTTTCTTATTTTTACATTTTTTTTTTAAATCGGGTAGCGTGCGGGGTACCCCAAAATAACTTGAAAACGTCTTCAAACTTTGTCCTTTCTAAAAATGTAAAAGTTTTAAAAATCAGATTAAAACTAAAAGCACAAGCATAGTTTAAATTAGTATTAGTTGTAAAAATTCGCTTTTTTTTGTCATTTTTGCTGGGAAATTCAGAAAAATATTTTTTTCCTTTTTTCTTTTTCATTTATACAAAAGACACTTACCGTCGCTGTTGGATGTACTACTAGTCTATATATGATGAAAACTTAGTTTTCTAAACGCTCAAACATAAATAATTGGATTCAGAAAAAAATTATGTTTTTTTCTTAGATTTTGGATTTCCTATGATCCTTATCAATATGAGTAGAAGATCTAGGCTGATTTTGATCTGACCTACTTCATTTTGTTTTGTCATATTTTTTTCTTTATTTAAAGATATTCCAGGTTAAAATCCTTCTTTTGCAATTTTTGCTATGTAACTTTTAGTATAGCCTCGCAACACGATTTATTGGATTTTTGCGGGTGAAAGATGTGTCTGGTCACCGAAAAATATACTCTATTGCCGAAATATACAGTTTTTTGTTTAGGAAATTTCGAGGGGAATTTACCCAAAATAAAATTGTAAATTAAAAAAAAAATCACCCGTAAAAATCCAATAAATCGTGTTGCAAGGCTATACTTAAAGTCATATAGCAAAAATTGTAAACGAGGGATGTTAACCTTGAAGGTTTAAAATCTAAAAATAGACAAAAAAAATGAGGTAGGTCAGATCAGAATCTTTCTTCTTCTACTCATATTGATAAGGAACTTCGCAAATCCAAAATATAAAAAGTTTCCATCATATATATATATATAATATATAACAGCGACGGTAGGTGTCTTTTGTATAAATGAAAAAGAAAAAACGGAAAAAAATTACCTTTCTTTATTTCCCAGCAAAAATTACATGTCCATGCCAAAAACTAACAAAAAAGCAAATTTTCACAACTAATACTAATTTAAACTCAGCTTGTGCTTTTAGTTTTAATCTGATTTTTAAAACTTTTACATTTTTAGAAAGAACAAACTTTGAAGATGTTTTTAAGGTATATTGGGTTAACCTGCATGCTACCCGATTTTTAAAAAAATGTAAAAATAAGAAAAAATCTAAAGTGCAAAAAAAAAAGAAAATTGCCTTTTTTAATTACGAACGCCACTGGTGCCACAATAATTAGACAGGGCAATCTGTCGTATTTGTAATGACATACTTTTCATAAGTCAAAAGTAAATAGTACAGGAGATATTTGCAAAATGCCAAACATATGCGTTAACGTATTAAAAATATAGAAAATGGGTCCGTGGGCCCTCAAGGAGCACGCAGTTCTATAATATTTTGCACAAGTATTCCTCACCATAGTTGCAAACAACCCTGGGACTTTCATTAAAGTTACACATTTTTCAAGTTTTTAAAAAAAACTAACTGACTATTAGGAGTTTTTGTCACTTTACATGTATCATAATTCAACGAATCATTTGCAACTTTTAGTGGTACAGTCATGTCTTGGAAAATGTTCCCTAATTGAAACATTTTTGAAGGGGCTTTTGAAAACGGCGCAATCGTTTTTTTAAATATATTTCTGTATTACTTGCAGGCCAGTTAATACGCTCTAAAATTTTCTGACATAAGTTGTGAAACACCCCGTATATCTATTTATATATATTACAATGAATAAAAAAGGGTGGTTCCACGAGAATAATATCAGCTTTCTGTTATATCTCAAAAACTGAAAGTGACAGATGTAATCCAGTTTGACAGTCGAATTTTGGTTGAAAAAAAACTACAAAAAAGCAATTTACACCAAACAAAAATTTTTACAAAGTTTCTTATTGTAAGTCAGGGAATTATAGCTGCTAATATGACGAATATTTTTAACAGGGTGGCTCCATAAATAATCAACCCATGAACACAGTAAACACAAGAATCAATCTTTGCGCAGAAGCAGTCGTTGTTTTGTTAACTATGATGAGGCATCTGGTAGCCACGGATAGTTCCATGTTTCCTGAATGGTTACAGCATCATGCTGTGTCTATAATTCAGGTAAATTAATTTTTTATTTTATACTGCTTTCCCGAGGGAGTAACCACTGTTGGCAATCAAGTCACAAATCTTATCCGTTCGCAGTCCCTTGCACCCTGTAGCCCCTGCAACTATCCAAACCGCATCAAACCCTGGCTTGCAGACCCTAAGAGTCCCTGGGAGTCTTTAGAAATCTCTCAGCAGTCCCCTGCAATCACTGACAATTCAACAAAATAGTGGCTTTACTATATTTACTTATTCAATAAAATATTAAGATTTAAAAAAAATTAATATAGGGAAACCTGGAGTATTAAAATATATATGGTTTCACTTTGAACGTGATTAGTTCATAAAATATATGCAATATAAAATTATTCTAATAACTTGTGTTATTGTGTTATTTGTGGGGCTAAATAAATAATAAGATTTAAACCGCACTTAAAATAAGAAAATAGGTCAAATTCTTATTATAGTAATAAGTATTTTTTCCCAACCAACTTAAGTAGTTCATTATAGGGAATAAAAAAAACATTATAAACATTTGGGTACAACATGCATTAAGCAAATATTTATAGATATTATTAAATTTAAATTATATTATTTGTAAAAATGGTAGTAAATAATTTGTCATTTAAAATAAATTACATAATAGAAAAGTACTAATAATAATAATAATACTATTAAAAAGCGGCAATACAATAATTACGTCATTTTAAAAGATGTTTTTTTAAGTATTTTTTAAATTTAATTTTTATATTCTTATTTTTTATTTATTCTGGGATTCTATTGTATGTATTAACTCCATCGCAAATAATTGATTTTTTACCAAAATTACTTATTGATGCGTTGCAAATAAGTCTTCTGTTATTTCTTGTTTTTGTTTTTTTGTACTTTCACATCACACCAAGAAGTTCCTAATACCACGGGTGGGGTAATAAGAACGTCAACAATAATAATAATAAAGGGTCTTTATTTGTCCAAAGATGTTTATACAATAACAACAATACCTACTTAAAAACTTTTAAATAATACCTACTCAAACTTAATACCTCGATAAAAGTCTCTCTCAGTATTTTCAACGTTTAAACTATTTGAACATTATGTTCACTATTTAAACGTGCCAAAGAATAATATTGTCTATTATTTTATTTTATTGTGCTCTTAACCCTGCAAAACTGAATTTGATAGCTCTAAAGGTTTAAAAGATTTAAATATTATAATTTTCTAATGTTAGATTTGGTTGTCAATAACTAAACAATTTATTTTGTAAGATATAGCAACAATGTGGTTGTACTACTATCAGGTCACTTTAAATAATCATTTAGGCTTCAGAAAACCTAAATGGTTTTTAGAAAAAATTAACAGTAAAAAAATAAATCTTAATGTTAAGGCGATTTTGATTTTTAAATTTAGTTTTCATGTAAAATTTAAGGTGCGAAATTGGTAAAACATTTTTTTTGTTGATGATTAATGGGCGGAATAATGAAACAAGCAACAACATGCATGTTTCTTACTTTTTTCTAATAAAAAATATTAAAAATACAAAAAAATGTATATGCCGTTTTTTGTTATTGTTAAAAGTTTAGCTTTTACACAGACAATCAAATCCGCAAAAACGGGGTGGAGGGGGGAATATTACCCTATGTTCTTTTTACCCTAGCATTCCTTAAAATACTTTTAAATTATCAATTTCTAGAATCGGATTTTGTTAAAAAAATTATACAATTGTGGAATAAGAGAAAATTGTTACCAATTTATCAAAATTAGTATCACTCAGAGTTAAGCAGTATTGTATTTTTTTATTTGACAGGTTTTATTTCAACTTTACCACAACATGCCGGAGTTTATGCCAATTTTTATGTCTTCCGAGGTTTTGACAGCTTTAGCAAGTGTCTTGTTTCCCTTAAATAATTCCACAGAGGAAAGCGGAGGGAGCAGTGGTGCTTCGACCCCAGTTGGAGATGAGGTATGTTTAATAAAGGGTGCCCTCTAGAGGCCTAATTCTTGAATATCGAGAGAAGGATCGATCGCTTGACAACCAATGCAAATCAAATGCATGTAACACGATATCGTTCTTATGAAATTTCACACGATCACCATTCGAGGGTCAGCCCCCTGAGGTCATTCAAAAACTATAATTTCTCACTAACAACCGTCTCACTTAAGTTTAGTAACTGGCGCCAAAAAAATGCGATTAAAGCGAAAATTCTGACTTGTCTTACGTTTATATAGAATACAGAAGGTTTTGCATTTCACCAATAAACAATTTTTCAATGTTTTATTTCTTAACGCGAATTCTAGCTGCCCCCACCCCCTTCCCCACCCCTTTCCTTCACCTTACTATGCCCACCCTCCCCCCTCCTGCGCCTTAAACCCTTAAAAAGAGTCGGATAAAGCAGTCAAAAATTGGAAAAATTTGATTTTTGGTATCTATATAGTTAGAAAAAATATGTATGGAGAATTTTGATAAATCATGGGGACTTGAGTCAAAAAAAGATTAAAATGTCTTATTTTAGAATCCAGAAACAATGGTAGTAATCCCGAGAAGCCCTTCTTCAGACGAGGAGCCTTTGACAACTCACCCGGCTCGTCAGTTCGTCATCGACTTCATAAGAGTCATCGTCGTCGACTCGCTGAGCCTGTCGAATACCAGCAAGACGGCGCCCGTTATTGATTTGGTTCTGGACGCCTTTCCTGCATACCCACGCAGTACTAATTCGCAGCAGGTTGCGTACCAAACTGAGGTAAGACCATATAAAATAAAATAAAATCTTCACGACAAAGAAACGTGCTAAAAACTGAAAATATTTTGTATAATAATAATCGTGCCGACCTTAAGGTCCTGTATGAGGCTATGATTCACATATACTGGGAATTTATTTTTAATGTTGAAGATCCGGACATGACTTGCAAAAACAGGCGAAGGTATTCCCCGTGGTTTTCTCAAGAAATAATTCATTTAATACATCGACAACATGAGAAAATACAAGAAAATTCAAGATCAAAATTTCCTTACTACCTTTAAACCGTTACGCAACCAGCTAACGCGCGATATATACAAATCATACAAGGATCACTGCTTCCCTTGAACGCAACCTAAACATGAACCCTAAAAATGTGTCACGCTTACCAACCAACAGAATATAACAAATTCTTTCGCCAAATTTTTACAAACCTCATATACGGCTCCGATTCAGTTAGCCCAAACAGTCCCTTCACATTCCAATGATAATAATTGCATTATAATTCTTTTGTCAATCACCTGCATTACAGAAGCCCAAAACTTATTGAACATTATCGTTCAATATCTGTTATCAATAATTTTGACAAGGGTTTTGAAAGTGTCCTTCATAATATTAT
This sequence comes from Oxystoma pomonae, assembly GCA_963921995.1. Classification (NCBI taxonomy): domain Eukaryota; kingdom Metazoa; phylum Arthropoda; class Insecta; order Coleoptera; family Brentidae; genus Oxystoma; species Oxystoma pomonae. Next base: position 98,131,308 of record OY998165.1, read on the forward strand.
ATACTATCCTATTAAGTCGATTATAAATTACTTTATAAATCTTTCAGTTCATGATAACCGAAAGAAAACAACTTGTGAAGTGCTATGGTCGGAGGTCTTGGTCTACTCAGGGGTCCCTCATGGTTCAATCCTAGGGCCGTTACTATTCAACTCGAGGGGTCAACAGCTGGCCAAAATCTTGTACACTTACTGCCAAGAACTGAAATATTGTCAAATATTGTCCGGGATTGTTAAGTATTATCCAGTATGGTGACCCGTATTGTCCAGTATTGCCAAATATTGTTGAGTATTGTCAAATATTGTTGAGTATAGTCAGGTATTGTTAAAGTATTGTCAGCGATTTGTACACCTACTGTCTGCAGCTGTTGACCCCTCGGGGGACGGTATAAATTAATAGTCGGCTCGAAAAATAAAAGTTTACGAATACATTTTATAATTTTGTTTTGCAATTTCATTAATGGATTTAAAATGGTTTTATTAGTAGAGCTCCAGATTAAAATTAAGTGTTGGATTTTTGAATAAAAAAATGCATAGTAAATGTTTTTTAAATACTTTAGAATATAATGTAGGAATATAATATCTTAGTTTATACATGCTTCCAATTAAAGACGATAAATTTTCTCTTCTTCTTCAAGTGCCATGCTGTCTTCGAACGTTGGCTATCATCAGCGCAATCTGCACCCTGTCCACTGCATTTCGGAAAAGTGTCGTAGTACTAACACCATACCATTGTCTAAGATTTTTAAGCCATGATATCCGTCTACGACCCAGACCTCTTCTGCCTTCAATTTTGGCTTCTATTATCAATTTTAAGAGTTTATATTTGTCATTTCTCAAAATATGGCCAAAATATTCAAGTTCTCGTTTTTTGATGGTAAATAAAATTTCAAGATCTTTATTTATTCTAAGCAGAACATCCACATTAGTTACTCGGTCCATCCAAGATATCTTTAATATTCTACGATAACACCACATCTCGAATGCCTCCAACTTTTTGCACATAGCCTCAGTCAGTGTCCATGCTTCCATGCCATAATATAAGATGCTAAAAACATATCACCGAAGCACACGAATTCGGAGAGTGGTATTAAGATCGCGACTACACAACACTGGTTTCATTTTGATAAAAGATGATCTGGCCTGTTCAATTCTTGCACGAACTTCTTGCATGTTGTCCCAGTTGTCATTAAGGAGACAACCTAAGATTTGCTGCCCATTTACTTCTAACATGCCCCGGTAGTTCTTGTCCTTGGATATGACCATCCATTTTGTTTTTTCAACATTTAAGTTAAGTCCGAATTGCGAACTTTTGGCAGCAATTTGATTCAACAACTCTTGTAGTCCTTCCAGCGTGTCTGCTATTATGACAGTGTCGTCGGCATATCGTATGTTTTTGATTTTTATACCGTTTATGGTCAAACCCTCTTCGCAGTTATGAAGTGCATTCTCTATTATTTTGTTAATATAGATATTAAACAACAGCGGAGACAATATACAACCTTGGCGTACTCCTCTTCTTATTTGGACCTCTTCGGACAGTTGGCCATCAACCTTTATTTGAGCAGTCTGATTCCAGTATAGATTAGCGATTATCTTTAGATCTCGGTTATCTAGACCAACTTCTTTTAGCGATTCTATGAGCTTTTCGTGTTGGACTCGATCAAATGCCTTCTCATAATCTATGAAACAGGCATATACTGGCACCGACACATCTCTAGGTTGCTGAACTAAGACTTGAATGCCAAACAAGGCCTCTCTTGTCCCGAACCTACCACGAAATCCAAACTGCGTGTCACCCATAAAAGATTCGCATTTCCCATAAATTCTTTTGTGGATAATCTTTAGAAATATTTGTAACATATGGCTCATTAGGCTGATTAAGCGATAATCACTACACTTCTTTGCTGAATGTTTTTTAGGCAGCGTAACAAAGGTTGACTTTAGCCAGTCAGCAGGGATTTTACCGCTACGATAAATCAAGTTAAAAAGTTTGACCAGCGTATTTAGCGAATGTTCGTTTTTTATTAGCTTTAAAACCTCAATGTATACTTCGTCTTGCCTTACCGCTTTTCTGTTTTTAGCTGAAGATATTGCGTGTTTTACTTCCTCTGGTGTTATATCTATGCCTTGGTTTGATAATTCTTCTGGCTGTTCGGATCGGTTATCGGTAAAGAGATGTTCTATGTAGCTACCCCATTCTTTTAATTTTTCTTTGGTATCCGGTATGATTTTGCCTTGATTGTCCACAAGGATTCCAGCTTGTCTTTTATTAAATAAAAGTGTCATGTTTAGTATCTAGATCTTCTATTTCTTGACATTGCTGTGTTATCCAGTCATGTTTTGCTGGCCTTATCTTGTTTTTTATTGCTCTATTGATTTCTTGATACTGATCGCTGCTTTTTTTACTGCGTCTTTTATCCATCAACTCCAAACTTTCTTTTTATTTCTTGTTTCATCCTTGCCTAAGAGTGTTGTGCTTTCGACTATGGCATTTTTAACCTTTGTTCAGACCATTTCTGCATCTTGTTCGGTAGACTCATTAATATCTTTAAGCTTTTTGTTAAGTTCGACTTTAAGTTTAGTTGCTATCATGTTATCTTGAAGTTTGTCCAACCTGGGTCTGGGTTTGTTATTTGGGGGATGATTTTTCTTGAGGGTAAATTTAATTTTCGCCACAACTGGATTGTGATCCGAGCCTACGTCTGCACCAGGATAAGTTTTTGGAGATTTAATAATGTTTCTAAATCGTTTATTAATTAACATAAAGTCTATCTGGTTTCTAATGATATTCTCAGGAATGTCAGATTTGGAAGTCCAAGTATAAAGGCGTCTAGCTGGAAGTTTAAAGAAAGTATTTGACACGATAAAATCCCTTTCCTGACAGAAGTGGAAAAGGCGATCTCCCCGTTCATTTGATGTACCAAGACTGTATCTCCCAACAATGTCTTCTCGGAGATGATTAATATGTTCTTTCCAACTTAAATTTTCATCAGTGAATAATCCCAAAAACCGAGTAAACTTTTTATATTTAATTCGTTTTTGTCTGAAAATAATTGGTGCATGATTTATTTTGAAAGTTGCTTTTTTTTATGAACATGTATAATGATTTATCAAAATTAATAGTCAACTTGTTAAACGTTAGCCATTTTTCTATAATCTTTAAATCATTTTGAATGTTATGTTTTATTTTCTTATAGTTGTATCAGCCGCGAATCATTTAATTTTGCCATTTAGTTTTAAATTTGCAATTGAATTAATGTAGCTTTGCTGACTATTAATTTTGACAAATTGATTTCTGTTTTCTAAATAGTTTTTAAACCATTAAAAAATAAAACTCTTAATTCCATATTTGTATAATTTGTTTAATAATATACTGTGATTGACAGTATCAAATGCCTTCCGCTAATCTAGAGATAATATTCAGCATTTCTTGTTTTTGTCAACGTTTAGTTGAATGTCTTTTATTACATCTAATGCTGCTGTTTCTGTATGTCTAGATTCTCAAAAACCATATTGACCCTCATAAAATATATTATTTGGATGGAGAAAAGCTTGAAATTTTCTACGCATAATTTTTGATAAAGTTGGTTCCTGAACTTCCTTTCTTAAAAATTGGTGTTACTTTTGCTACTTTCATATTTTTTGGAAATTTTCTTGTCTGTATGGACAAAAAGAACAATTGTTTTAATATAAGAATAAGTTCGTTTTTTATGTGTTTTACCGTTTTAACCGAAATTTCATCATAACCACTAGCTTTCCTTACATTTAAGTTTGATATTATTTCATCAATTTCGCTTTCTTCTATATCATTTTTATTGAGGACCATAGAATTTGGTATTGGTGCTTCACCAAGTGTGTTTTCTGGTGTCGATAATTTTTCAATTTTTTTCTGACAATGAAGTCCGATTTCAACAAAATTTTTTGTTATTTCTTTACATATAAAATCTTGTCGAAAGATCCTGCTGTCCAACAACCCAAGGAGCATTTGCAAGTTGTCTTACGTTACGCAGACGTAGCGATTAAATGACCCGACGTCAGCAGCAACGTCGTTTCGACTTCCTGTCGACCCTTATTTGTGTCTAAATGGGGAATAAAGATTAACGTTGCGTCGAAGTCACTGCGACGTCAGTAAATCAACCTTGTTTGGGTGAGCTTTCGCCAATTGCCAACGTTGATTATCGTTTGATTTCCTTCACTTAAAATTACTCACCATTGCCTACTTCGTCCATTCGTTGATTTCCCTTATTAATATTAATATTAATCAAATTTTCGTTTGGAAAAAATATCACGAACGTAAGTTGTACTTATAAAGTATATTATTTTGAAGAACAATATAACCTGATTGCAAATACCCAAAAATATAAAATGAAGGCAAATTTTTTTAATAAACAAATAATAATAAACACTTTTAAAACGCAAGACAGATGCAATTTTTGCCAACGAAAGCCAGTTTATTGATAAATGTGATTAAGATGCTTCGAAAAAAAGGCGATCGCCTCGCGAATTCTTTAATGTCAGGAAAGAAAGAAAAAGAGAAGAAGAAATTTTGAATTGCGTCTTCCAATTTAGATCAAAATTTGTAAAACAAAAAATGTTTTTGTGACGGTCGATTGACGCCAAGTTGTTTAAAATGGCGGGTTAAATCAACTTACCTATAGTGCACTAAAATTTTATGTTTGCTACTTCGTTAGACGTGAAAAGGCATAAGGTTTCCTATTTTTGCAATAAAAAATTACAGGGAGGTCGAAAAAAAGTTTTAGATATTTTTTTCCAGACTAAATTTTTGACTACGTCCGCCATCTTGAATTTTTGACATTTTACATCTTTTGTACAAAAATAGTAAACTTTGTTCGTTTAACTTCCTAAAATGACAAACTTTATTAAAATGGGCTATGGAACAAAAAAGTAATTAGAAAATTAAATCAGTCCAAAATTTTCTGGCCCTTCCCATATATTATTATGGATTAAACCATCAATGGGAGAGACGAGTGAAGATGTACGTATTGCCGAGTAAATGCAACCACACCGATAAAAAATTCTTACCTGCTCAAAACTGAATCCCCTGAAAAAATTTCTAAACACGACAAAATATAAAGCGTGACAAAATAAGTTTTTAGGAAAAAGCTTTTTTTATGTATGTTGCTTAATTTTATTAAAAACTTGGGGGAGAATGTGAATTAAAAAATTTGAAGTTAAGCAGCCGGGGTAAAAAAATTGAGATTTTGTAAACTTTCTGAACATGCGTCAATTTCCGATTTTTTTGTAATTTACTGAATAGGATTTTGTTGTTGTCAGTGTTTAGAAAAAAAATACATGTTTTTAAAATTTCAAATTGATTTTTTTTTATGCAATCAACCGGGAGTCAAAAATCATATTTTGCATACCATATTAAAGGCCATTTTGTAAATTTTGAAGAGGTTTAACCAAAATTTTAAAATATTGATACATGACCGAGATACAGCTGTCAAAATGACCCTATGTCCTAAAAAAAGTTTAGGGCATCGCGACGCCTAACGTACGCCGTCGCCGAAAAAAATTATATTGGTTTAGTGGTCCCCGCAGTCATGCCTAAGTGTGTGCCAAGTTAGAACAAAATCACCAAAAATCTTCCTATAGGTTTGAAAAAACCCCCGACTAGTAATAATAACTTTTGGTTATAAAAGATTTCTTGTTCCAGGTTCTGGTTACCCTCATGGAACACCTTCTGGCAGCCGACATGTTGGTGGGCGATCAGGCCGCCATTCCGATAGTGCCCCTGCCCAACGCACACATTCAACACATCGCCCCCAACGTGTTCTATTTGACAGCTAGAGTGGTTGACAAAATGTGGCAAGGGGCGCTAAATCGTGACCCGCATGAAGTGTTTGATTTTATCGTCAAACTCATAGGTACGAGACAGACCAAAATCAGTAAATTAAAATATTTTTTTTTTTGAGTGACGCCTAAATCTTTGCTTGAATCCATAGAATTATAAGATACTATAATGGCCCAATGATCGCAAAATGTGTAACAATAATAACTTTGAAAACCAAAGAAACTAATATAAAAATCAGGGTTGGCTCTGAACAAGGCCAAGGGCGAAAAATCTATTGCACATCCCAAGCAACAATTATAGTCAATTTCACTTGTGCCATTGTCATTGCCACCAAAAAAGGTTTAAAGCGTAGTAATATTTCCTACGAAAAACTATTTATAGGAAAAATTTCATTATTTTCACTTAGTGTGGTCACTATTACTGTTAAAAAATTACCACACTGTCGTAAAAATATAAAGTTATACGCGAAAGCAATATATTCCACTATATAACTATATACCATTACTAGAAACACGAAAAAACTTTACAGTGCGGGGCTTACTTCATAGTTGTCACATTTAATTTCTTTAATATTACTTTTACGAGGTAACGACTTTACTGATATTAATTTGGTTGCAATTCAGTAGCCCCTGCTCAATACAAAACTACAAAGTTATGAAGTCTACACGGTCGCCTATCTACCACGCAGTAAGAAATAAATGTGCGTATAGTGGAAAAACGCTACCTACGAGTTATCGCTACTTTACTGACATTGTAAATTACTGCACCGTCAACTGGATGAGCGACGCCGCCATGTTATTTACTTCTACTAAACATGGAATTCAAATCAAAATTTAAAAATACCTCATTAAATCATTGATTAGTAGTTGCATGTATCAATAAAAGTAAAAATATTAATATTTAATTATTAAACCATATTAAAACTGGAAATACATTTAATTTGGAAATCCTAACCTCAAATAATTTCGATTTTTTATCGACATTTTAGATAAAATTAGGTCAAAACTGTGGGGCGCGCGTTCTTTTTATCAAAAAATCAGCATTTTTGGTCAGTAAATTGCTATGAGTTTATAAATTTAGGATGTTGCGACTTCAGAAAAATGGTTAATAAAATGGTAATTATTAGGTATAGGTTATGATATAGATAATATTTTTGTTTTCTGTCATGTACTACTAGGATTGAAGGTCATACAAGGTCATGTATAGATCATTACTTTTTAAAGACTGATAGAATTTCTAATGCTGTGATACTTGAAGGTAGTCATTCGGACCATTCCCCCATTCTACTCAACATTATTTTAGACAAAGTGCCACAAAGTACAAATAAGTACTGTAGTTTTTTTAACAAGATTAAATTTGAAGCTTACCTAGGGAGGGAGAAGTGGGAGAGTGTTCTGAATGAAAATAATTCTAATATATGTACAAAAAACTTTATTGATACTTTAAAAGATTATGTTACTAGATCAACAGATCAAAAATATATTAAATGTAGTCTTAGGCGAAAAAAACCTTGGGTGACAATAGGTATTTTAACATCAATCAGGAAGAGAGATAAATTAAAAAGAAAATGTACTATGAACCCTAATAATTTTGAAATAAAACAAGATTATATAGCATATAGAAAACTTCTCACTAATATAATTTCCAAGGCTAGGGCTGCTTACTTTAAAAACTGCAATAATCCGAAAGAAACCTGGAAAACAATTAAACACATAACAAATGAAACAATTGAAAAAAAAATAATTACTGGTATTGCTGGCGAAGATGGGTCTATATTAACATCAGAAACCGAAATCTGTAAAGAATTTAATAAATATTTTAATAATGTTGGTGTCAACTTGGCCAAGAAAATAAAAGTGCCCCAAAACTTTGACTTTAAGGTTGATCGAGTAGAAAATAATCTGGAGCTAAAACCAATAACAACTCCAGAACTAATTAAAGTAATACAATCTTTAAAAAATAGCCATGCAAATACAGGTGATAATATATCTAATGTTATCATAAAAAACTCTTTTAAATACTTAATTTCTCCATTGATTCACTTAGTAAATGTTATATTTTTGTCTGGCTTTTTTCCCAATATATTAAAGAATACAATTATTATTCCGATACATAAAACAGGAAACCGCGAATGCGTGCAAAATTATAGGCCCATAGCCATAGTCAACAGTATTAGTAAAGTTGTTGAGAAGTGCATTAGCTTAAGATTAAATACATTTATAACTGAAAATAATTTAATAAACAAGAACCAGTTTGGTTTTAAACAAAATTGTGGTACTGAGGATGTGCTCATCAGGGTGGTCGATCGCATTGTCGGTGGCTTTAACAACAAGAAAAAATGCATGACTATTTTTCTTGACCTGGCTAAGGCCTTTGACACTGTGCCGCACCATATTCTAATCGATCGATTGGAAGTCAAAGGCATTAGAGAAACAGCTCAAAATCTTTTTAAGTCTTATCTTTCTGAAAGATATCAGGAAGTTAAAATTGGGCAAAGTTTGAGTGACAAAAGATTGGTGGAGTATGGTGTGCCACAGGGTACGGTGTTGGGGCCTATTTTATTTACTCTTTACATTGATGGTATTTTTTCTGTGTTGCCAGTTGACGGTGGGGTTGTCTACGTTGATGATGCGGTGCTAATTATTGAGGATGACACTTGGGAAACAGTTTTTGAGACAGGTGAAAAAACTATTAGCTTAGTAAAAAAATGGCTGGATTTGAGTCTATTATCCTTAAATATTGAAAAGTCAAATTTTATATGCTATTCCATGACAAAAGCAAGCGCTCTTCAGATTTCTCCTATCAAAGTACATGATTCTGATTGTAAAAATTATGTTAACTGTAATTGTAGTTTGGCTCTAAATTCTGTAACTAGTACTAAATATCTTGGCGTCTACTTGGATGACCATTTAAAGTGGGAAGTACACATTGACTATGTGTGTAGTAAAATAAGAAAACTATTATACAAATTTTATATTCTTCGTCAAAGCTTAACTAAAAAAAGTATTATAAATGTATATAAATCTTTAGTGGAATCAATTATAACTTACGGAGTGTGTGTCTGGGGTGCTGCAACTGACAGTGTGCTTCTACCACTAGAAATAACTCAAAAAAAATTCTGAAAGTAATATTATATAAAAATAAAGGCTATGCAACTGAATCTCTCTTCAAAGAGGCTTTGGTGCTAGATGTAAAAAAACTGTACATAAAAACGGTAATAAGATTGGTTAGCAACAATAAAATTGAAAAAAATGTCCAAAATCATGAAACAAATACAAGATTTGCAACGCAGCAACTACTAATTACACCAAATATTTATTTCAGTGCAGTTCAAAGAAGCTTAGTTTTTGCAGCTCCCAGAATACATAATACTATGCCTATAGAATTTAGAAATAAACCTTTTGTTAAAATAAAAAAACAGCTGAATTCTTGGCTCTTAAATTTGAATGACAACATTTTGCAGTTAATAGTGTAGGTTATATTGTGAGTTAAAAATGTGGAAATGTGAAATGAAAACTATACCTAGTGTTCAAGTTCCTCTACAATGCTTAATTATTTTGTTGTAGTAAAAACGAATAGGTGCACACACAAATTTTTCTTAATTCATTGTGTATCTATTTTAATATTTTGTAAAAGCAATTCTTGGTTTAATAAAGATCTATTTATTTATTATTTATTTATTTATTTATGTCTTCACATATTTTATGGTGTGTGTCCTGATGTAGTTTAGAAAAAGATCAACATATTTTCAATTAATAATGTGAGAAAGAGAAAACCTATAAAAACCTTAAAAAGTCAGAAATACTACTTTATGTGGTAAACAGGACGTCGGGATAACGTGCCCGTTTACTACCCGCGACGACATAATTCCTATATCAAGAGTAATCTTTACCGTCGCGATGTAGTTGTATAACCGTCCCAATGCATTCCCAAAAACGGTGAATACCTCGAGGTATAGTAGTAATAAAACCGTGGCGGTGATATGACGCCACAACTCTATTAGAGATAGGGCGTGGAGACGGCCACCACGTCGCGACTGATTTTGTTGCTTGGGATTCCTGGTGCTTGCGCCCAGAAAGGTTTTTGCCTTTGCATTTTCTCCAGGCCACTATTATCGCTACGGCTTTTTTTAGAGAAATATAAGAGCAGGGCCTGATAGTATCTCATAGTTATATACTTGAATCACACTTATATATTTTTTAAATTTAGTTTATTAAAAACTTTTTTGTATTTAACACAACGTTAGGTTTATTGTTCTAGTTTGAAAAGCAAAGAAATGAATCTTGTGTGCTTTTCAAAAAATTAAAAATTATTAATAAATTCATAAAAATATATAAATTCACAAACAATAACAATAAGTCAGAAGTTTTAATGAATTTAAAATTTTAGAAAGTTATAGAATTATAATCTGGTAACATAATAAAAAGTGACTATATTCGCCATTGATTTCCTTCATTCTTTATAAATAGAATATGGACTTGTTTTTTTTTTATTATTTTACTTTAGTTTATGGGCTTTATTTAAAAAAATAAACCTTTAATTTCCCTTTTAAATTTGTTGTATGGTAATTCTTTCAATGAGTTTGGAATAATGTTAATAATTTAGGGTGCCTAGTAAAGCATTCTCTCAGTAATGGTTTTATTAAATCTGGGAATAAATAGTTTTTTATTGCTATTATATCCTTGGAAATTTTTGACATATGATACATTCTGTTTCGTTGACTTGTATACACTTTTTTATTTTTTTAACACGACCACTTTATACCAGTTTAACTAAAAATTGACATTTTAGGGCAAGCTAAAAGAAGAACGAGCAACCTTTCGCTGGAAAGTTTGTACCATTGTCTGAACAGAACTATTTTATATCTACTGTCGAGGAATACCGAGTCTATCGCGGATCAAATGTCAGTTTTAGAGGCTTTACATAAGCTTACTACAAATAGGTAAGTAGATATTGCATTTCACTAACGATCAGATGTTACAATGTTAAAGTCGAAATTATACCCATTTGAAACACCGTAGCGTCCACTTGGAGTACACGCTACGTTGTTTCAAGCGGAGGTGTATGCCATTATCATGGCAGCAACCCTACTGGACATATACATATGCTCCGACAGCCAGGCTGCACTCAAGGCTCTAAGTGCACCAAAAATAGTCAGTAGTCTGGTGGAGGAGTGCGCTGAAGCACTGCAAACACTGGTTCAAGACAAGAGGGTGACACTGATGTGGGTCCTAGGTGATGAGGGAATACCAGGGAACGAGAAAGCGGACGAACTTGCCAGACTAGGGGCCGAAACCCAATACATTGGAACGGAACCTCTTCTGGGAATAACAAGGAAAGAGGTACAACAACAAGTACAAGAGTCATAGTGCAGACAGTCCAAGCTATTCGTGGTTGGTCCGAATGTAGCCAGAACTAAATGGATCTTAGGCAAGACCTAAAAGGACATTGGACTGCTGACAGGGATGCTGACTGGGCACAATCGGCTGAACAAACATCTGATGCAAATAAGAGTAGTAGGAGATGCCGTGTGTCCCGCTTGCGGGCTCGAAGAAGAATCGGCGCAGCACTTGATAGCAGAGTGCGATGCATATGCCAAATGGGCCGACATACTGAACTTCGTAAAGAAGACAGGGAGGCCCGGAAAGAGAGTTGCAGCGGAAGTAGGGGCATAGAGGTAAGGAATGGGGTATGGCAGAAATGGCCCATGAAGAGGCCTAATTGCCAGGCCCTACTACTACTACTACTACTACTACTACTACTACTACTACTACTACTACTACTACTACTACTACTACTACTACTACTACTACTACTACTACTACTACTACTACTACTACTACTACTACTACTACTACTACTACTACTACTACTACTACTACTACTACTACTACTACTACTACTACTACTACTACTACTACTACTACTACTACTACTACTACTACTACTACTACTACTACTACTACTACTACTACTACTACTACTACTACTACTACTACTACTACTACTACTACTACTACTACTACTACTACTACTACTACTACTACTACTACTACTACTACTACTACTACTACTACTACTACTACTACTACTACTACTACTACTACTACTACTACTACTACTACTACTACTACTACTACTACTACTACTACTACTACTACTACTACTACTACTACTACTACTACTACTACTACTACTACTACTACTACTACTACTACTACTACTACTACTACTACTACTACTACTACTACTACTACTACTACTACTACTACTACTACTACTACTACTACTACTACTACTACTACTACTACTACTACTACTACTACTACTACTACTACTACTACTACTACTACTACTACTACTACTACTACTACTACTACTACTACTACTACTACTACTACTACTACTACTACTACTACTACTACTACTACTACTACTACTACTACTACTACTACTACTACTACTACTACTACTACTACTACTACTACTACTACTACTACTACTACTACTACTACTACTACTACTACTACTACTACTACTACTACTACTACTACTACTACTACTACTACTACTACTACTACTACTACTACTACTACTACTACTACTACTACTACTACTACTACTACTACTACTACTACTACTACTACTACTACTACTACTACTACTACTACTACTACTACTACTACTACTACTACTACTACTACTACTACTACTACTACTACTACTACTACTACTACTACTACTACTACTACTACTACTACTACTACTACTACTACTCCTACTCCTACTCCTACTCCTACTCCTACTCCTACTCCTACTCCTACTCCTACTCCTACTCCTACTCCTACTCCTACTCCTACTCCTACTCCTACTCCTACTCCTACTCCTACTCCTACTCCTACTCCTACTCCTACTCCTACTCCTACTCCTACTCCTACTCCTACTCCTACTCCTACTCCTACTCCTACTCCTACTCCTACTCCTACTCCTACTCCTACTCCTACTCCTACTCCTACTCCTACTCCTACTCCTACTCCTACTCCTACTCCTACTCCTACTCCTACTCCTACTCCTACTCCTACTCCTACTCCTACTCCTACTCCTACTCCTACTCCTACTCCTACTCCTACTCCTACTCCTACTCCTACTCCTACTCCTACTCCTACTCCTACTCCTACTCCTACTCCTACTCCTACTCCTACTCCTACTCCTCCTACTCCTACTCCTACTCCTACTCCTACTCCTACTCCTACTACTACTACTACTACTACTACTACTACTACTACTACTACTACTACTACTACTACTACTACTACTACTACTACTACTCCTACTCCTACTCCTACTCCTACTCCTACTCCTACTCCTACTCCTACTCCTACTCCTACTCCTACTCCTACTCCTACTCCTACTCCTACTCCTACTCCTACTCCTACTCCTACTCCTACTCCTACTCCTACTCCTACTCCTACTCCTACTCCTACTCCTACTCCTACTCCTACTCCTACTCCTACTCCTACTCCTACTCCTACTCCTACTCCTACTCCTACTCCTACTCCTACTCCTACTCCTACTCCTACTCCTACTCCTACTCCTACTCCTACTCCTACTCCTACTCCTACTCCTACTCCTACTCCTACTCCTACTCCTACTCCTACTCCTACTCCTACTCCTACTCCTACTCCTACTCCTACTCCTACTCCTACTCCTACTCCTACTCCTACTCCTACTCCTACTCCTACTCCTACTCCTACTCCAGCAGAGTCGTTACCTCGTAAAAGTAATATTAAACAAATTAAATGTGACAACTTTGAAGTAAGCCTCGGACTGTAAAGTTTTTTCGTGCTTCTAGTAATGGTGTTTAGTTATATAATGGAATATATTACTTTTCGCGTATAACTTTATATTTTTTCGACCCTGGTAATCTTTTAACCGTAATAGTGACCACACAAAGTGACAATAATGAAATTTTTCCTATAAATAGTTTTTTTGTAGGAAATTGACTATAATTGTGGCTTGGTAATGCAATGGTGCTTTAATACTTTTTGTCATTTTTTTATTTTCATTCTAGGTTGTTAATATTTGGAGCTGGCAACCACGAACCTGATTTTATAGGCTGTCTTACCTACTGTCTCCTACAAATGACATCCGACATGAGGATTGTCATGGAAATGCCAGGTGGTGCCGCTCCTAGGACCACTTGGCACGTTAATCCTGGCCAGGACGTCGAAGCTAGGGATGAGTTTTTAAATTCCCATCAGGGTAGGTTTGGAAATTTTTTTTTTTCTCTTTCCGGCTTGGTGGTACACGCATTGTAACACCCAATTCGTTGCATTGTTAAAAGATTTTTTTCCATCGTCAAGAGCGCTAAATTATAAAAACCCAATGAAAGTAAAATGGTTTTTTAATTTTGTTTATAGATCCAAACCTATAGGCATCAACTTCAAAAAAAAAACAAATTCCATCTTAAAACTTTCTGTGTCACCAGATTTATAGAATAATAAAAAGTATTGTGTCGCAAAGAGGAAAACACGGTGGCAAAAAATATAAGTCACAAAATTTACATAAATTACGTAAATGTACGGGATGATGATTTATAATTTTTTCTTTATAAAAAAGTTTTACCGGAGGTTTTACCATTAGTTTCAGGAATTTCGTAAATGGCAGAGGTATTATTGACAAGTCTTGTTTCTAGTTGTTATTTATCGATTGGATGTTGAGTAGAAATTTTAAAAAGATATAGCACCCAGTAATACCACATAGTACATGACATGGAATCAATGGTTCTATTATAAAATGGGGTTTCAGATATTGCCATAAAACGTAATAGAACTACTTTTGTAATATTCCCATTAAAAAATATTTTTAAAAATATGAAATGAATTTATGAATCTTGTTTAGTTCTTGGGTTATTTATTTTGAAATGTTGTATGTTTAAAATTTTTGACATTTAAAAACATCCAAGAGATAAAGCCGAGGAGGTAACCATAGTCTTGGTGTGTGGTATGGCTGAAAATAAATTTTGGAAAACTTTTAAAAAAGGTCACAATCCAGAGGGTTTTGCATTTAAAATAACAAAACGGTTTTACACAACATGTGAACGTAAAATATCATTTAATAGAAGTGGCTTAAAATGTAGGAATATTTTCCTTTTAGTGGCTGATTTTCAAATTATCTAACCGTCTAAGTGTTAAGACAACAAAAAATTCTTGGGAATGTTTATTAGTGATGACCCTGTTCTAGTGGTTTTAATTTTTTTTTTTTTGAGACAAAAATTCGAGCCGCCTTCTATTTCAGTTTACATTTTCAAAAAATAACTTTAAAATCGCCTTTTATCTCAAAACCCTAAACAATCGCTTTATAATTCTTGCCTTTTTGCCCTCGACTTTGAATAAAAACACATCCAATTTCCTCTAAGAAGTAATCAAAATTAAAATTTAAAATTACTATAAAAAATTGATTGATTTTTCTGCATAATATTTTACTAACTTCAAAACCCCGAGCACATTCAGCAACGGATCTGAGATGAAAATTTTTGTTAACAATTACTGTCAAAATTTGTTTGTTATTTGAAATAAATTTGACAGGTAAAAACCTAATGGCAACAGCGGCCACGAGAGTCTGGGAGGAGCTGTATGTATGCAAGAAGCCTGCCATTGAGGAAGTATTTAAGGTGACCATGGCAGCTCCCGCGAGTAATGCCAAGGCTCCGGATTTGACAGCTGTCAGAGAGCAGGTAGGTTATTGCGTTAGATTAAATGACGACTAATGAACTATGTTTTATTTTCTGATTTTTTGTTTGGTTGTACAAGTCGATGTTTTACAAAAAAACTGCTTAAGCCCTATGCCCACCAACGCGTGCCCATGCAGGGTTTTTTGACGCAAGGGGTTTATGAATCGCGCGTGTCGACCTTGAAAATGAAGGGTGAAAAGTTGCATGCCTTTTCTTTTCACACTTATGCATCTTTTTTACACAGAATAATAATAGGTTTAATCTGGTGACTTTTCTGGTTCCAAATATTGATCAATAAATGTCTTGGGGTCTGAACTAAAAGAAGTATATTAAATTATCGCTAGATGGCGCCAGATTACATTTTATCGTTGTATGAACACAATGTTACCAAAAATGTGAATAATAAAATTTTATAATTATTATTAATATTAAAGGGCTGAAATATTATATTTTGTTATATAGTTTTTTTGAATATTGTAATACATGAACGACCTAAAATATGACAAAAAAAAATCCAAGTACGCACTTTTTAAATTTTAATTTTTAGTACAATTTTAATATTCATTTTTTAGTCGCTAAAATTAAATTTTTACTAAGATATTTATCTGTAATAATTTAAATCTGTTGTGAATGATTAAATTTAAATGAAACACTATATTATCCATGAAAGTAGTTATATTAAAGAATTTCCATATAGAAAAGTCCTAAAAAAATTGGCAAGGCGCTATAATTATCTCCTTTATAGCTAAGTGCCAAAATGTATGTAGAAGAATGTATAATAAAGACTTGTGTGGCTCGCTTAACTGGCAACTTGTTAATTGTGGAATCTGAAATAAATAAAAAACAAATAAAAGAAAAAAATATTTTTGATATAAAATGTTGGCCTATTTAGTATTAAAACCCAGGCAAAAAACCCCATAAATTCTGGTTAAAGTTGCTGAGTTTTTGTGTTGTTTTATAGCTGTAAAAAATGATATAGAAACAACAATATTTATTTTATTTTACAAGTTTGTTCCACATACCTCATGGAAAGCATATAAAACCTGATACTGGTTTATGGAAATTTTTAAATAATCTAAAAATGGATAAACTCATCCCATATTAAAGTTCTCTTTTTGTTGTTGACATGCACATTATGGAGCTGATGAATACTACGTTTTCACAACAGTACAGTTGTTCACTTTCCATACTTCCTGGCTTTTAAGTTGATGCATGCATGATGACGACATTGTAAAACGGTTCATTTGCTGAATTTTTTTTAAAGTGGGTTTACTGTGATGGCAGGAACCAACACACAATTGTAGTTCTTGGCCTAAAAATCAAAATAAAGTTACAGATCAAGCAGAAGAACTCTAGTGTCAGTACCCAGAGAATATGTGAGGATTTTTTGAGCAATTAGAATAATTTACATTAATTGACAATAGGCAGGTACACAAGATTTGTCTGTTAGAAACTCGATGAAATAATTTTTTTAAATGGGCTAAAAGGATGAGGGGAAAACCACTCATGGCATTAGTTAGCATTATCAATACATGTACAAATTCCTTGGCATTACTACCAGATTTACATGGCATTACTGGCAATACATGTACATTTTTTGGGTCAGTTGTTACCCCCCCCCCCCCCCGTAAAAGGATAATAGACAATATGTTTGGTCATCTCTTGTTTATTCTTTTTGAAACTATAAATCTCTAGGTTTGTTCTAGCTATAGAGCCCCAAATTGAGACATTGTAACTAACTAAACTGTCATGTTATAGTTAGTGCCAGAGGCTAATTAATGATATATATTTTCTATGGACAGTGTTATTCAATGCTACAAGAGCAGCCATCAAGAGTGTTTCCAATCTATAAATTCAAATTAAATACAAACTTTGCTTTAAGTACGACAGTCACCTCCACCTTCATACTTAGGAGGGGGGGGGGGAGAAAGGGCTTAGTGGCTCAAGTCCCCGCCAAGAGCCATTCAATATCACCTCCTAAAGATTGAATTTTTTCCCAAAATCAAAAAAAAAATGATGATCTGTAGACTATGCTGTTGTTCAAGCCCCCCCCAGAAACAATTTCTGCATATGCCACTGGTCCGTATCTTTTTTACACAGGCTGTTGTAGCTTATTATCACAGGTTACAACAGTCGGGAAAAATCTGATCTTTTCAATTTTCTAGTCGAAACCCAATACTAAAAAGTGCTAACCAAAGCAACCCAACCACATAAACGCTTAATGTCATAACTTTTGCCACAGCCTTTATTAGCATATAAATTAATTAAGTACTTACTATGGTCTTGGATCCCCATCATTTATTTCTTGTTAATGCAGCTCTCTCAATCACAAAAACTTTTGCAAAACATAAAGAAAAAAATGGAAATTTGACAAAAGAATGTCATTCTGGAAATAATTTTTTAACATTAAAAAAAAATGTTCCTAGAATTCTCCAGACATACATGCGATTCTAGTGGAAAAATAGATCATGTTCTATTTTCAATGTTGGCATTCCCGCGTGCATCTAAAAATATATTTTTAATTTTTAAAGGGTTTTCTCATGATAATACTGAAAAATAATTTAGTTGCTGCACTTTTCTGGTAAAACTGTTCAAATTACTCAATTTTCTTTCATTTTACCGAAGTTTTAAAAAATTATTTTAGGCTATCTTAAACGTCAAAAAGATATATGAGACACGCACGAGGTGTTGCCAATATAGGTATTTCTAGGAAATTTGGGCAAAAACGCATGCAACTTCATGCATTTCCGGACCAATTTCAATATGATGACGGGATTTTAAAAACAGATAATATATGAAAGTGTTACTGTCAAAAAAAACAGGTCTCATTTGATTAGGGAAGACCTGTACAGGGTGTTCTATTATAAATGTGACCCCCCCTTATCTCAATTATTATGCGTGGTACAAAAAAGTTTCAAATATAAGAGTTGCATAACTTTTTGCAAAGTTTTAAAATATGTAAGTTACAATTGTCAAATTTCATGGGAAATGTCAAATTTTGACAGCAACTTTTTTATTTTAAATAGAACACCCTGCATTTTATTATGTTTTTTTAAATCTGCCATTTATTCTGATTCCAAAAATATATGCCATGTGTAGGCTGTGACAGATAGTTTACAGATAGTTTTGGAGATATACTAATCAATAATCATTATTTTAACTTTGAACAATGCATTTTATATTTTACTGTATTTTGTATTTCTTTTAGTGAAAGAAGTTTTACCAATAATATTTCAAGAAGTATTACGATATATTATTATATTCTTTTACTTATAATACCTATTTTATAGCAACTTATAATATAACAGGAATGAAAATGCCCGTAGTTCAATAAAGGTGTTCAAACACATCCCCATTTTCTTGAATGCAAAGCTGAAAGCGCCTTCTTAATCCTGATATGGTTGAGATTACCATGTGCCGTCGATTTGCATTAATGTCATTAACCACATCACGGCACTTATTTTCTATTTGTTCAATTGTAATAGGTCTATTCCACAGCCAAATGTCTGGAGGATTCAGATCCGGACTATTAGCCGGCCATGGGATGGTTCCGTGCTTTCCCAGCCATATGGGATAATTCCTATTAAGAAATGCCGTCACCTGTAAAGTGTTGTGAACGGATGCGCCATCTTGTTGCCATATAATTGGGTTTTCTTGCAATTCCAAAGGCAAGTTATTAATGGCGTCTTCAACATCGTTTTGCAGTAATTCCAAGTATCTCCTGCCGTTCAGATTTCCTCTGTAGAAAAATGGCCCAGTGATGTGGTTGCGTAACATACCGCACCATACGCCCACCGAACGCCTTCCTGATCGTCTTCTTTTGTCAGCGGTACTTAAAGAGGCTTCGTATGTCCAAATTACGTTGTATATAAAATCGGGGTTTTCCTGAAGCTCTGCCTCCATTCTTCTACAGAAAATCAATCTCTTTCTTTTGTCTTCCTTTGACAAGTGTTGCACAGGAGTGTATTTAAAATCGCTATATTTGTTCTTTTTCATAATTCTTGCAGAGTTGTTAAGAGATATATCCAAGTCCCTGCAGCAGTCTCGTAGAGATTTCGTCGGATTTTCTGGAACAACATACCCAAACCATGTATTATTTATAAGTAAAAAAAGAACGAGAAGCTGATCTAAATCGAAACTATATAGATGAACGGAAAATTAATTAAAATAAAAAAATTTGCTACCTTCAAAATAAAGTAAAATTCTCAACTCTTCTTCGTCATTGACAGGTATCTTTTCTTTCTTTTCAATGTGTGGTTCTGGTTCATTTTGTCAAAAATTCGTTTAAAGGTCATGTAGCTTGGCAATTGCCGTTCAGGGTATAGCCTTGAGTATTCTCTTTTGGACAACTTTGCATTATTATTATTCTTTATATAAATTGTCAAGATATGAAATTTTTCTCGTTCCGTAAAAACCATGTTTAAATAGCAATTAGGCAGTAAAATGAGCAATATGACATTTTGACAATAATGGCGTTGTTACGTTACATTTCTTGTTGTTTCATGTCAAGGCATAGCCTACTTACTTAAAAAATAAAAACCTCGGCGAACAAATTTTAATTCGCTACATCTCGGAAACTTTTTGTCGCAGCCTACACATGTTATATATTTTTGGAATCAGAATAAAAAGCATAATATAAAAATATAATAAAATACATGGTGTTCTATTTAAAATAAGAAAGTTGCTTTCAAAATTTGACATTTCCCATGAAATTTGACAATTGTGACTTACATATTTTAAAACTTTGCAAAAAGTTATGCAACTTTTGTATTTGAAACTTTTTTGTATCATGCATAATAACGGATATAAGGGGGTGGCATTTATAATAGAACACCCTGTACCTCGTGTTGTTGACTGCACAACTACTGAAGATTAAAAAATATCTATTAATAAATATTATTTACTTTAGGTCTACGATTCAGCTGTCAAACTCTGGCTTAACTACGTTGAGGCAGAGCGCAAGGCTGTCTACAGGGTACCTTGGGAATTACACAACCAGATTCAGTCGAAAATTCACAAAGTCACTGGAGGACTGACGCGATTGGCTAGCCGAACAAAGGTAATAATATTATTCGGCACCAAGGTGCCACAGAACTGCTTTTAATAAATCTAGTCTAGTAAATTTTAAGGAAAACGATATATTTTAAGGCATAAATTGGCACCACTCTGACATCATGAGGCTGATGGTGACACCTTTGTGTTAAGATGCTCTGTCTTGAAGTTTGTTTTATAGTGTTTATCCTAAAGTGTATCTTTGCATAATTCTTATCGGGAAAAAATATACGGTATTCGCTTTTAATATTTCTGAAAAAAGTTAAAATTGCGTAATTTAAGCACCCTACAAATAATGTGAGATACAGTTTAGATGAGATGGCTAATATGTTTATTAATTCCATGCAGGTTCGTAAAGAAGAAACAATAAAAATATCCTGCAACAAAATTGGTAGAAAGCAAGCATTGGATTGGATTCTAAGCCATGTTGGTTTAGTCAAGGAGCTGGTTGAAATGCGAAGACAACAGCATCAGAATACCACTCATCATACTCAAAGGTATACTTGTTGTAAAAATTTTCATTTAAGAACTGACTGACCCTCCAGTCAGGATATAGATATAGAGCACTTTTTTGGAAGCTATTTAAAACACCCGCCCTATATTCTTCTTTTTGCGAAAATAACATTTGAGTTTAAACTTATCCAAAAAGTTCAAAATGTCGACTTACATCCATACTTTGCACTTAGCCCTACCTACTTTTTCTGACCGCGCATTCGAGTCATTGTATTTTTATTTTATTCAGATTTACAACAGTATTTTATCTGGTATTCAAAAACACATACAATGGAAGTTTTCAAATGGCATGAGATGGAAGGAAATAAAAGGAGTTCTCGAAAACATAATAATACAGTCGAAGCTCTATAATTTGAATCTACATCACCCCTAATAACTAACCAACGATGCCATGATCAGACTATCTTGAAATCTTACCGGGATTAAGCTGGATTGGAACTAAATAATTTTTTATACTGTTACAAACCAAAATACCTCGGACCTCTTAGTTTGACATAAAACAATTATTACTTATTTCAGTGAGACAATCTTTTACGCAACCACGTTTTGGCCAACATATTAGTCATATCAGAGAAAATTTATCAACTTTAATACAAATAATGTTTAAACTGAGATATTATATTCCTCTAAATTATTCAAAAAACATTTACTATGCATGTTTTTATTCAGCACTTAATTTCTATCTGGGTCTCTAATAAATAAATCGAATAAAACCAATTTAAATCCATTGATGAAATTGCAAAACAAAATTGGTTATCTGAACCTGACTGACTTATATAAACTTACAATAAGTATAGTTATTCACGCAAAATTCTCTGATCAAAAATATTCAAATATCAAAATTCAATTTTAATAGATAAAATAATCAACTTCAACTAATGCAATTTAACAGTAATACTGGGAAAAAATATAATAAATACACCATTTACCATTAGGGAAACAAACATATTTTTTAAATTTAACTTTATTTCTACTTATTAAAAAAACCAAGTTAAATCAAAATACTTTAAATTAACTACTAGGTTTGCTTTTTTACTTTATTTTTGATCTTTTTTATTATTTCCCTGTAATAGTCTTTAAGTTCTGTTATTATATTATAACATTAACGTTACAATTGTATTGCATAGATACGTTCACCAAGAATGGTTGCAAACCGTCAATGAGCTCACGAGGGAAAGAGGTCTTTGGGGACCTCTCGAACCGTGCCCCTTGGACAAATGGATGATGGACATGACAGAAGGACCTCACAGGATGAGGAAAAAAACTATGAGAAATGACCTATTTTATTTGCATTATCCGTATAGGCCTGACCATGAAAAAGGTTGGTACAATCTTTCAGATTCAACTTAGTAAATAAAATAACTTATATATAGTCGTGGAAATACCCCAAGTCCTTTTTTATTTTGTGGTCATAAGAAAAGACATAGAAGAGCAGTAAAAATGATTGTTATCTCCATATTTTATTTGCACGACTGTTGATCAAAGTAACGTGTTAAAAACTGATATAAAAATAACAAATTAGTCAAAATATTTATTTAGAAAAATGGCCGAGAGAGAGAAATAAAGATCTTTTAAAAGCGTAAAAAATACCACTTATAAATTAAACTGCAGATTTTCCGAATTTCAAGAAAAATATACTTTATATTACGTTCGGTATACCGATACGTTTAAATAGTTTCTAGTTTTAAGTGTCTAGTATCTATAAATGTGCTGAAATTGTATTGACCAACATTCAGTTTTGTCCCTTAGGTCTCCTCAAGTACAAAGTTGCATCCAGTTATCACAGCAAAGAGTATTACCAGTCATTGCAACTCAGACAACACAATATTATCAGCGGTTTTATAGCCGAACCGCCCGAAAGATCTGAAAGCGTCACCGACGAACCTTCTCCTCTGCCCTACTCTGCCCTACCTCATCTGACAAGACTGACTTCGGATCCTAATGAGGACCAACAGGTACAAATACTAACTCCACTATGGACACTGGAAATTTATTTCTCATTCTGTTATCTAATGTTTTGCCGAACATTTGTCCATGACTTGTTGATTTGATCGTTCATAATATTCGACTATAAAAGCTTATGTGGCACTGATGATCTCTAACAAGAGTGAAACACGTGTCTGTGTCTCCAGGTCGCACCCGGTATGTATTCTTGGGGTACTTCCGTGTATTTTGTAAAGTCCGTTTTTTTGCTATCGATTCGTCATAGTAAAAAGCCCGACTGGTGGATGGACTGTGTCTGAAACCATTCAGTAGTAGAACTGGTGGAGGAGGCCAAAAATCCAACAGCAGTTTTCTGTTGGTAAAAATCTCCCTTTTATTTTTACAAATACTTTTGTTTATGCAAGATTTAATTTTTAGCTTGTTTTCTTAATGTCATCACACGTCCAGAACATGCATCGGTAGCTTATTGACGTTTTATAGCATCTTGTTTTACATAAGTCAAGATAATACGTCTAACTACAGCTGGGTTGCGACGACAAAAGCCCACTGTAATCGCCCTCCTGTAGTGTTATTGTATATAACTAGTTGATAATTATTAGGTGACTTTGTTATCAAGACGGAATTAATAAAAAAGTTTTACATATTTAACATAACATGGCTCAGTCGCGATTTTGAATATTAGGAAATATTATATAGGAAAGGAACACCTTAAAATAAAACTAGAACACTAGAACAATCCTTACGAAAAACTCAAGAGTCCCTTGTTCTCATTGAGCAATATAAATCTGCAGACACAAAAACTTTAAGAATAAAAATAAAATAGTTATCAACAAAAGAAAATGTGGCTGAAACTATACCTCGTACTGATAGTCAACCCGAACATAAAGATAATAATGGGGTTCTTCAACCTATTGTAAAAATCACTGGTAATTTTCCACTTTCCAGAAAATTAGTAGAAAATATTAATTTTGCCCGGTATACTGATTGGCGATTTTTTTTTAAACTATCTGTTTGTTCAAGGTTTACCAAATGTTAGTAGTCTAGAAGTATATGCAATACTTTTATCATTATTTGATTGAGATATGCTAAATATTCTGCGTTTAATTTTAAAAATTGATAATCCGAATAAAACTAATGTCGTTACTATAATAAACGAAAAAATTTTAAGAAAAAGGAAAACTACAGAATGAGGCGAAGTCAATTCATGTCCCGACAACACCGTTGGTCCAGAAAGCAAGAACCTGGTGAGTCGTTTATGTCATTTTACAAAAAAAAATTAAAATTGTTTCAACTTACCGATCCTTGCGCCCTCCTTTCTGATTTTACCTGTTAAGGAGTTCCACTGGCGATTGGTTGATTAAATTTTTTTTATTTTCGACCAATTTTGGGTGTAACATTTGCCCAATACCATTTCTCTGGAGGCTTCTACTCTGCCAACATAATTGTTACGTGCAAAATGTTTGAACATGTAACAAACGAAGAAAAAAAACTAAATTTGTGTGAATTATTGAAGAAGGACTTAAGTTTCGTCGATCTCTCTATATTTTTTGATCTTATGGAGGATTTTTACAACTGGCGCAATGAGCATTTTCAGAAACCTCTGGTGACAGAAATTTATATAATTATTATAAAGAGGATTCTATTGATATAACATAAAACTGGCGTTAACAATATTATCATGGATATCTTTATAAAAACTAAAGTCATCGGTAACAAATGTTATATAAATTGGTGTTAACAATGTTTCCACCAACATATTTATAGAAATATAAGTCATCAGTGACAAAAGTTATATAAATTGGTGTTTGAAATTTTTCTGTCAACCCATCTATAAAACAGTAAGTAACTATCAATTAAAGATGTATAGATTGGTTTTTAAAATGTTATTAATAGAAATAAAACAAAAAAGGTTTTTTCGTATACCCACAGGAGTGAGGTTAATTTTGTGACATCAAAAGGCGCGTTTTTGCGAGATTCTTTTATAGAATTGTCGTTATTTATGGGATTTCAATATGTGTTTTAATCGAAATGTTACTTGTTTAATGTTAAGAACAAAATACAAAATTCAATATTTCTCCCAGAAAGCAAAAAACGTATGTGAAAAAGAAAGTGTTATTTAAATGAATATTTTATTCCCGTTTTCTTAAGTATTTCTGGAGCCCATGAAAATTTTGTGAGTGTATTCGAAAACTATACAGTACACACGGGACCGCAGCTGATTATCCGAGTAGGATGACTGGAAAAACAGCTTTTATGATACTATAGTGTATAAATATTCATATCCTTGCTTCAACTTATCTGACTTCCATTTTAATTTATTTTAGAAAATTGGTAAACACCAACAAGCAAAGGGAAGAAAGATGGAAAAGTTATATTTCTAATCGATAAAAACCTTTAATTTGTTATGTAGGCTTGAGGGCTCATAAGGAAGTTTTATAAAATCTATATGTTGTTTTTCTATCCATAACTATGTACCATAAATTTTTATAAGCTGGTGTTGGTCAGGTGTTTTTCAAGTCTTTTTTACTCATTTAGGAGATATATTATTATAAAATGATCACCAACACTAAATAATATAACTTTTGGTTATTTTATGAAGGTTTTATATTATTTGGTGTAACTTGTATAAAGACAAAAATGCTAATTGGAGGGGAAAAATGTCTACCGTCAAAAACCAAGTTGCAGTTCGGAGGATGTGTAAAGCCGGTGGTCCACTATGTATAGTTGGTACGCAGTCTAAAGATCCGTGCCCACGATGCCCATGAGGTGTCAGACAATATTAAGCCCTCTTATAGAAAGAAAACTTGCATTCTAAGGTGCACGTCCATCGAGGATGCACGGGGGTTTGGTATAAAGGGTCTAAAGGCCGACTTGTCTTATGACGATTGCAAATACATAGCAATTAAAGCGTTGTAAAAAGTAAAAAATTAAAGAACGGAATCGAATCGCGAGTTTGCTCTTAAGTTCTCACTTTTCTTGTTTTACAGGACGAAAATGACACCGAGGAAGAACAGCCCTCGCCCCACCCCGACAATCAAACTTTACTTCGACTGCTCGAACATAACGAAAAGATCAACTACATGTTTAGGTGTGCTCGGATTCAAGGGTTGGATACAACCGAAGGACTGCTTCTCTTTGGACAGGAGCATTGTTACGTTGTGGACGGTTTTACTTTACTTAAAAATAGGTGAGATTTACTCTGAAATTTTTTATTTTTTTTTTAAATTCAATTTATTCGAAACTTTTTTGTACATTAAATTTTCTATTCAACAAACATCAGGTTTTTCAAACAAATAAAAAACCAACAATTTTTTTTTATACTCAAAAAAATAGTTGGACAAACAATTACAATAAGTAGAATTTATTCCAAATTCAAACGGAACAGTTTTTTGACACTGACATTTAGTTTATGTGTATTAATGTCAACCGCAATATTGAAACTGTCTGGACCCAAGTAGCATTTGGGTGTCAAACTACGTCCTCTACTCGTTGGCCTAAAAACCCAGACGTTGGCAAGCGGACTACAAATCTCATTCCATACGACCCCAATCCGACATAAATGGGGAATACAAATTCGGGTCGGCTCGACGTCGCTATTTGTAGTTCAATGGTATAGCAGTTTACCTTACGTAATTTTATATTATTTAATGTGGTTCTTGTTTAGTAAATTTTAGGTAAAATATATATTAACGAACTATAACTCACAAAAAATAAATGGCCACCTTTTTATTTCAATAACAATAAAAGTTATGTTATTCAAAAGGGCACTTTTCCGAGTAATCTAGAGCGAAATATTTCTTCGAGGGCCACTTTACTGACAAAGTTAGTCAAGATGGGGCCAAAAATAACTCCACCCCCCCCCCCTTCCAAATTAGCACAAAATAGCAAAAATAAAAAAAATTGACAAAAATAATTTTTTTTAAAGCACTATTTCGTCTGAAATTAATACTAAAATCACTCAAGAATAATACTAAACGCATCTTTAAGGCATTATTAAGTCTCTTTTATTGTTTTTTTTTTTCAATAAAAACAAGAAAAATTTTTTGTCAATAATGGCTGTCCAATCTTGCAACTCCAAAATGACCGAATTTGGTTTGGTATAGTACTTTTACCAATTTATCACCAATTTGTACAAGGACACCGATTTGCAGCCCTAATTTTATCCAAATTTAAGCAGCCAACGTTAAACTTCATAACATATATATGCAAACGTTCGGAATCCGCCTCTATTCTTCGTTGGCCATGTAACCAAAACTGACTTAAAAGAAGAATGACAATTCAGCTGAACATAACCTAGAAACATATTTTCCGTTTTTCCTTGTTTTTTACTTAAAAACATGGATTATTTAAAAATTGTATTTATTAAAGCATTGAATGAGCTCGAACCTGTCCCGCAGATGTGGGAGGAGGATAATAATTGTTGGTTCCTCATCAACAAAAGCGACCTCGCTTTATGACAGATTATGTTGGAAGACGGATAAATGCTACTTGGGGATAAAGTGATTATAAAATTTTATATGGTAGTTCTTTTAATAAGTGTGGTAAATAATAAATATTTTTAAAGACGATCCTGATATTAATTCTTGGCTTTACTTTTAGCCACACTTCTGACGTTTTGACGTTCTTTTTTCTAGTTTGAATGCTTTGAATTTTGGAACAAGTTTATCGTGCAAATGCGTAATAGACTACAAAGGATGCCCATGAGGTGTCAGACAATATTAAGCCCTCTTATAGAAAGAAAACTTGCATTCTAAGGTGCACGTCCATCGAGGATGCACGGGGGTTTTATCGTGCAAATGCGTAATAGACTACAAAGGAGTCTAGATGTTCCGACAGGGTGTCCACCTGGAAAGTCAGGGAAAAAAAGTGGTCATGGGAAGTCATGGAACTTAGTCAAAAGTCTGGAAAGTCAGGGATATTCCCCGATAAGAGTATCGAAATTGCTTTTAATATGCTCTTAGGGTATTAAAAATGCCCTAACCCAACACACTTTTTTCTACTAGTTCTTCAAAACGTGAAAAAGATCCAAATATTCATTTTTTTTTATTTAAGTTTAGCCACCATTCAAAACGTATAGAAAATTCATTTTTAGTCAAATTTTCTAAAAAAAATCGGCTGCGGCGCATTTATCTGACATTTATCACTTGATTTTGGCAATCAATCTATAATTGACACTAGATGCCAGTCCAAAATATATTTTTTTTTATATTTTAAAAATAATGTCTCCGGCGCATTTTAATTATTATTTTCGTACGCTATTTGAAATGGGCAAACAGATCTGAGTGTAACGAAGTACCTTTAAAAAAAGGAAGAAAAAATGTTAAGCGAGAGGTTTAATCAGTCGTAGTAGGCTGATTTTAAAAAAAGTAAGAGTCAGGGAAATTGTAAGAATTTGGCCATGAAAAATCATGGAAAGTCGATTTTGTGGACACCCTGTCCGAGGTTTCCTATACTTTCTTCATATTTTATATGAATGCTTTACCAGCACTAACGAAATTCCCAGCTCGAAGGAAGTCTGTATTGATAATGTCCAGACATTGTTTTGGAATTTCAATACTTTACATTCCGTTTGGCACACAATTGTAGAATAATATTTTGTGTTTTTTTTTAACTTTAACTGTTATTGGTTGGAAGTTGTTTATGTTATTATGTATGTTGTAAGAAGTAATTAACCAGACTTTTTACTTTCAGTCTGTTTTTATTTTTCGTGTAGTATTAGTAGAAAGCGCTTTGCGGATCCTTCTGCCATACCCCGTTCCGTACCCTATCCTCCTAATCCTGCTGCGCGAGTTGATACCTTTCTCCGGTCCTCACGCATTATTTATTCTTAAAAGTGAGATGAGGGAAGAAAAAGAATAATTCTTCCTGGAGACCATCTTAGGTAGAGACGAAGAGAATTTTAAAATCAAAACAACGAATTAAAGGTATATTCTACTTCCTGACTCAGTTCTTTTACATTGGACTAGGAGAACGCGGCACTCCCTCAATATATCACTTGGTTTTGACTATACCCTAATTCGCTTTTCGGGATAATTCGACTCTCAACAAGAACAAGAACGCGGCCCCCCACGGTGAAGCTATTCGTCTGGTGGGCTCCACGTCAGTTGTCTCAATCTGTCGTACGCATCACTTTCTCCCTATAAGGTTCTATTCCGATATTCCGATTCCTCTTTCAGCCCGCAGGCTGGACAGACAGAATCCCTAGCCACTCCGATACGCGTCAGGTGTTCACTTAGGCAATTACGGCCAGTCTCCTCCACTAGGCTGTTAACCACTTTAGGAGCACTTAAACGTTGAGGGCAGTCTGGCTGTCGGAAGTAGCCATCCCCGACCTTAAGGTTGCTGCCATGATAATGGCGTATCCACTTTATTCCAAAAATAATCGGACTGATGTTTAGTTTCTGTATTTAAATGTCAGCCGTCATATTGGAAATTGGCTCGGAGAATTTGGAGTGTACAGTAGCTTTGATTGGAAGACCGTAGAGTATTCGCCAAGTGGATAAATTTCTTGAACTTCTAGATCTTCCACGTATACTCCTGCGCCCGCCCAAGTAGCATTTATCCGTCTTCCAACCTAATCTGCGACGTCGCATTAGGTTCAAAATAAAGTTGTCTACTAGTAAGTCAAACGACAAACGGCTTTTGTAATAAAATCCGATGTCTACGAAGTCAGGTGCGCATATGCGAACCTTAAACGACGTCAAAATGGACGTAGTATATTGTAAAAATATTTGCGTTTCAAAGCCGACTGTTTTAACGCATATACCTAAATCGACCACCAAACCTCGTCGGACTTGTTACCTTAATCGACGTCACATTTTAGGGCCCTTATTTGGATACCTACAAAAAAGGAAACGAAGAAGAAGAAGGATACTTAACGTACAATGTTGCATCTGGGTTTTTTATGAAAAATGCCGAAAGAAAAAAACAACACGCTTATAGACATTCGTCCACGTTTTATAGAAAAAAGGCTAAGCTTCCTCCGATGATGTGATCTCTGCTGGTGAAGGATCCTCCATGCATCTTCCTAATTGCAACCAAAAATCTGGTGGACCTTCAGCTCGCACTTATATTTCTTCAATCCCATTTTATCTGGAGTATTAGTGGGGTCACACAGATATTACTTTATGTCGCTATTTTTGATGGGGAAGCAACAATTATTATCCTCCTTCCACCTCTGCGAGACAGGTTCGAGTTCATTCAGTGTTTTAGTAAATACAATTTCCATGTTTTAAAGCAAAAACAAGGAAAAACGAAAATATTTTTCTAGGTTATCTTCAGCTGAACTGTCTGTGCTGTCATTATTCTTTTAAGTCAGTTTTTGTTACATGGCCAACGAAGAATGGAGTTGGATTCCGAACGTTTGCATATATTACGTGGTTTTACGTTGGCTGGTTAGATTAGGATAAAATTAGGTTTGCAAATCGGTGTCCTTGTCCAAATTCGTGATAAATTAGTAAAAGTACTATACCAGCCCAAATTCGGCCATTTTGTAGTTGCAAGCTTTGAAAAAAAAATTTTCTTGTCTTTCTTCAAAAAGAAAAAACAATGAAAGATATTTAATATTGCCCATTTAGTGTTATTCTTGAGTAATTTTATTCTAAATTAGAACCAAAATAGTGCTTTAAAACTATATTTTTCTTTTTGCTTTTTTGTGCTAATTTTATTTTTCACCAACTTTGTCAGTAAAGTGGCCCTCGCATAAATTTTTCGCTCTAGATTACTCGGTAAAGTGTCCTTTTTAATAACATATTTTATTGTTAATGAAATAAAAAAATGGCAATTTATTTTTTGTGAGTTATAATTAGTTAATATATATTTGACTTAAAATTTACTAAACAAGTACCAAATTAGGTTATCAATTACTACTTGGGCGTGGTCTGCCTCATTGACAGTTTAGAGCCATCTTTGTATAACCAACTATTTTAATTTATTTATTATAAAACTCTCTAAATGCTTACGGTATTTTCAGAGAAATAAGAGACATCGACAGCGTGCCCAACAACGCCCACGAGTATGAACCAATTCTTCCCAACCCGGGTTCCCCAAGAAGATCCAGAGCAATGAGAAATTGCTCAAAATTTTCTTATGATGACATCAGAGAAGTTCATAAGAGAAGGTATGTTGTATTGTAAGGATTTAGTTTAAATAAATATACGGAGTTTCTGAGGAAATGAAAAATACGTTAATAGGTAACCCATACCATTTGTTGCCATGTGCATTTTTCCGTCCCCGATACGAAATTAACAGTTGCACCTCAAAACTGTGGCTAAGGGCTCGGTACACCACCTTAAAAGTGAGCAATTTTGGAGGTCCTGTGATGCATCGGGTAATCCCTACCATTTTCACATGTATAATGTAGTAGTACCCCCTGACCAAAAACACTGGGGAACAGCAAAAATACAGGGTGTAAACAATACCATAGTCATCCTTTTAACTGATGAAAGG
The DNA here is from genome assembly GCA_963921995.1 of Oxystoma pomonae. Classification (NCBI taxonomy): domain Eukaryota; kingdom Metazoa; phylum Arthropoda; class Insecta; order Coleoptera; family Brentidae; genus Oxystoma; species Oxystoma pomonae. The sequence goes on from OY998165.1 coordinate 98,162,813, forward strand.
GGATCAAAACAAGTCAAAAAGTTAATATGACTTATGGGACAAAACTCAACAGATTTTTGTCTAGATGATTTTAAAGTTGAAAAATTTAAATATATTCATGTCTAACTTTAACCATTTTACAATAGGGCCATTTCCAAATAAATAAAAATAAATGTTTCCTCTAAATCCTCTAAATTAAAAAAAATTATTTAAAAAAATAATAATGATTTCCTTTGAGTTAAATATTTATCTCTATACAGCACAGTGTGTAGTGCATCTTTCGCTGTTGGTTGTGAAGGTTGTCAGTCGCGCGAGTCTACCTGACTCCATTATTTTCGCGAGTTTTTTGCAGTTTGGTAAGAAATTAAACTAAGCAAAAAATCAAAAAACAAGAGTTTTTTCGAGGGTTGTCCACTTTGGCAGTAGGTGTACAAATTTTTCGCACTACTGCAGTACTTGGAAGTACTGGCAGTATGTAGAAATACTGTCAATAAATCCCTATAATTTTGGCAGTAGGTTTACATATTATGAGGGGGTGGATAACCCCTCGAGTTTTTTGTACTTCAGTGCAAAATTAACGACACCGTTTCGTTCTTATTAGGGACTCATCAGCTAGGTGTACCACAAGTACAAAAAATTTTTGTTTTATCGTTAGATTTACAGTACCACCGCCATCTTTCGGTTGTTTTTTAAATCAAAAATGTTTTCCAATCAGGAATAGGCTAACAAGCTATTAGTATACGGTGAAGCTCGCAGAAAATTTTGCAGCTCAAATGATACAAATACTTTGTTTCGATACCGAAAAGGACTTTTAAATAACCTTTTACAACCAGACGAGGCGCTAAAACCAATTTTCGGTAAGTACACATTTATTTTTTATGTCATGAGATCTCCTTTAATTTTCTCGCACCTAAAAGCACATTGTTGCCAAGCTGTGTTTAAATTAAAAGTCGTACACTTCGCGACACATAAAACGCGTACGCCGATTTTATATGCAATATGTCCTTTACGATTTAGCAACCTGTTCTGTCACAAAGTGTCAGGGTCCACTCATTGTCATGTTTTGTTATCACAGTCTTGTCTAACTCAAAAATATCACGACAGCCATCGGAATTCGATAACTAAATTTTATCAAAATTAGATGGAGGTTGGTCTGTTCTTCGGGTTGCCCATCATTATGGACCAGACAAGTCCACTATAGTAAGACTAAAAAGAAAATGCAAAGAAGAAGGATCTGTACGACGAAAGGTAGGAACTGGCTTGACCAAAGTCAGCACACCCCAACAGGATCAGCAAGTCACTAATTTCCTGGAAGAACACCCATTTTCCACGGCCAGAGAAGCAAAATTAACAGTTCATTTTCCTGGTACGGTAAGAACTGCACTAAGACGAATAAAGAAGTCGAGGCTGAGATGTCGTGTTGCAGCTAAAAAGATACGGCTAAGTAAAGAAAAAAAGCAAGCCAGATTACTTTTTCGAGACAGAAAAACGAATTTTGGCGACAGGTAGCCTTTACCGATGAAAAAATTTTTAATCCCATCGATAACGTATGGGGGCTCATTGCAAAAAAGTGATCAAAATTTAATATTCGTCCACGGAATGCCAACTATTTGATGGAGCTAATAGTTAGAGTTTATGCAGAAATCGTTAAAGAAAATCCAAATTTATTTGAAAAGTTAGCAGCAGAGTCCATGCCAAGGCCTTTAGAAAAAATAAAATTATTCAAGCAAATGGTGCAATAACCAGATACTGAAGTTAATATTTTTGATTTTTGTTTGTCGATAGGTTTTTTATTTCTATATTTTATTATATTTTGTTGTTTATAAAACTGATCCTGTTTATGTGTATTGCCCTTTCTTAACCCAAATCCTTCCAGGTCTTTCTTCTTTGTATTTTCCTTTTAGTCGCACTATAGTGGACTTGTTTGTTCCATTTTGACCAGCTATTTGACGAAGGGGCCAACCTTCTTTTAGTTCTGCCAAAATTTGATTGAATTGCTTTATTTATAATAAAAATTTTGTTTTAAAAGTGTTTTTTCTTTTTTTTTTATATTTCGTAACAGCAGCCTTAAAACTATAGAACCAGTAAATATCGTCTCCTTAACAAAATTTGTGTATGTTGTCTAAAAGCGTTAACGTACAAAAGTCGGTAACAATAAGGAAGCAAAATTTTTAATAAATAGACTTGTGCCCAACTTCTGCTGTATGCGTTTTATGTGCCGGGAAGTGTACATCTCCAAAACCACTAAGTTTTGACGCCCATATTATAAGTACTTTTTTGCTTTTTTTGCCCTCCGCCCTTATCACCCATTTAAATAATGACTATCATATCGTTTACACCCTGTATTTCCTAGACCAAAATAGCAAAATCCTATTTATTTAATTATAGTAATTAACAATCTGTCTTGCAAAAGTCACAGTTGGCTTCGGTTTTATAGTTTTTATAAATTAATATATGGAAGAATTCGGCATCATCATACACTTTGATTTGGTATTTTTTTGTTACTTTTTTATAGTTGAACCCAAAAAAACAGATTTTGTTCAGGAAATAAAAAAAAGTTGGAATTTGTTTCTTAGCTTAACCTCATTCTTGCCTAAGGGTTCGGCAAACCACTCTAGAAGTGGGTGATTTTTATGAACTAAGACAATTAGTTTTCTTACTGTTAATATTTTTAGCTACTTGAAAAAAAAATGTTATATATAAAAAATGTTATACATAAAAACTGGTGTTAAAAAATCAATCTCCTACCAACGGGGTTTATTTCCGCCTCTTATGATGGTTAATATAATTTAAATTTAATAATATCTATAAATATTTACTTACTGCATGTTGTACCCAAATGTTTATATAATGTTTTTTATTCCCTGTAATGAACTACTTAAGTTGGTTGAGAATAAATACTTATTACTAAAAAAAGTAAAAATGTGTATGTGAATGCGTCTTCACATTTTGATGAATGTCTCTACTACTTTTGCGCACGCGCGAATATTTTGGTTTAATAATTTTGTTAAAAAAACTAAATTGTCCAGAGGACTGAAACTTTTGAAGAATGACTCAGAAAGTGGTAAGACAAAATCCGAGGAAAAATCGGAAAAAGTTAGGCATTTTTGTGGACAAACCCTGCTAAACTCTGATCTTCTAATAACGCAAGTTTTTCTGCAGATACCTCCTTCAACCAATGGCTTTAGAAGTCTTCTCCGGCGACGGTCGTAACTACCTCTTAGCCTTTCCCAGAAAGCAACGAAACAAAGTTTACCAACGGTTTATGTCAACGGCAACGGGCATCGCTGACAGCGCCCTACAATCGGTTGCCGGTCAGAAAAGGACGGCAAATGTCGAGCAAGCAACCAATTTGTTGAGCAACCTAATTGGGGAGACTAGTGTCACGCAAAGGTAAGTCGGATAATAATAATTTATTGAAATACCTACGATTTTTTTTTAATATCTGCTGAGGTACAAGTTCGATTAATTAGAATCAAGGTTTTGCTCAATTGTATTCTTACAGATAGTATGGTTTACAGCCAAGCACTAATAAAAGTGCTACCATGTTAGCAAATAAACTCAAAATTAGTGTGGGACGGTAAGAAAAACGCACGCTCCTTAGCCTTCTCCAGAAAGCAACGAAAAAATCTAAAAGTTTATGTCAACGATTTCGGGTATGGCTGATAGCGTAGCCTGGGACTGCCTGCAATCCCTTTTAGCTCTGGTCAACCATAACATCTGTTTCGATCTGTATGAATGTATACTCAGTGGTCGTTAGAACCCTTGCGAGTGCCAATCCTGCACTGTTGAACTTGGGTAACAATTAAGACATTAAATTGTAAACGACGAACCCAGCAGATTTCACATAATAATATAGTCAAACTTTGGTAACATGTTATTTCATGCATGCATACAGCCACAATGGTCCCGCTACAAGCTAGACCTAAATAGACTCCAGCATCTGCGAGATATGAAGACTTTGGAAAGACGCACCCTCTTTACCTTTGCTGTTAGTGGGTTGATCCTAGAGGCTACCAGTTTACAGCTCTTTTTTAAGGAGCTAACGTTACTGGTGAACGCTCGTCCGTTGCTAGACCTGCTGCTCGATTTTAGGTGTAATAGAACGATCATACCCTGAAAAGTGACCACTTATAAAAATCCAATATTCCGTATTTTGAGAACGGCTACCATTATCCACATCGCACAAATGTTGTTTGAACAGCGTCCTACTGCTAAGAGACAGTCAGATTTTTCATATCGATCGGGTAGTTTTCGTAGGTTCCGTCCAAAATAATACGAAGATATTTCACACTCGGACAAGCACCGCCAAAAGTCCCATCTACTGGGTCTAACCGAGAGATCGGTTTCTCTCAAAAATCGTTGTTCGCGGCAGCTCTCCGCGGATAGTTTAGCGAATCTTCGATGGTCTCGTACTACTTTTAAGCACGTTTATAGGTTGAAACTACGCTTCTTTTGGCAGAATTGGCACCTTGACGGGGTCATAATAACATCTACAAAAGTCATAAAGATTGTATTTAAACACCGCTATCCCGTTCATATACTTAAATTTACCAATTTTTTAGATGGGTAAGAGGCGAGATCTCCAATTTCCAATACCTGATGTACCTGAATACGCTCGCAGGTCGATCTTACAACGACTTGATGCAGTATCCCGTATTTCCCTGGATCTTGGCCGATTACGATTCGGAGGAACTGGACCTGTCCGATCCCACCACGTTTAGGGACTTCACTAAGCCAATGGGAGCGCAGAGTATAGATAGGTTGGATCAGTTCAAGAAAAGGTTTAAGGTAAGTGTATTATTTAAATTGACTTTAAAGGGTTCTAAAAATATTAAAGGCAAAGTGGGGTTTGACATATTTTTTATAAATAATTGCGAATACGTAGTGTCGTAATAATTCCACGCCTTAATAATTTGGATTGTATTTTAACCGCTTTAAGAACTTTGTAATCCGGATTTGATTTGATTTAGAAATCCAAATTTATTTACACAAATGAAAACCTAAAGATTCTATATTTAAAAAAAATTAAACTTTATTTTATCTCAGAAAAATTATTGCAATTACGCGCAATAATTTAGTATATTTTAATTTATTTTTTGCACATTTGCTGAATTTGTAAAAACGCTTATTAAATCCTGCAAACCGTTAGCGAGAGTTGGAATAGTTGACCCCAGTAGAACAAATCAATTGTCAATTTTTTTCGATTCCCACAACTCAGGTTCCGGAGGGGTAAAGTTCTTATCTAAAGAGCTTTTCAAAATAATTGCTTAAAGAGCTGCTCTTTTTGCAATATCCAGTTTTTGTAGAAGGGCAGCGTTTAATTGGCCTGTTTTTTATAACAAATAAGTGCTGTCGACATTCGTTCATAAATGTAAGCTGGCACGTTGAGTCATATAAAAGTACAAAAAAACTTTTCCAGTTCTTGTGTTACCACAGGATCGTGCTCTGGTGATATATATATACCACTTACCAGTTTCTTAAAAACCTCTGTTATGCCAAATAATTGGTATGCATTGACGCTGTAGCATTTTTTTTTAAATAAAAGACGAGGTTAATAAAATAAATAATGTCTAAACAATAATAATAATAATAAAACATAAAAGGTCTAAAAAATATCTGCACAAAATTTTTACGATTAAAAAAAGTTGAAATTAACTAGTTTGCACCTGAAGACGATCAGAGATTGTACTGATCGAAACGTGTATAAATAAAATATAGACAATGGAAGTCCGAATCGCAGAGTTCATTTCAATCACGTCATTGTCTCAAACTTTAAAAAAAAGTTATCACCCTGTCGATAATTTCTTCGCAAAAAAAGCAATAAATTATTAGATTCTAAAAGAAATTAAAAACGACGGAGACAGCTCAAGCCAGTAGCGCGCTACAATCGATTGAGCATGTAAAAACACTAGACAAATTTTTACTTTTGATTATTCAGCTTACTCTAGAACTCCACCGTATTATATTATGAAGATAATTTGGTGTTATTTTATGGAGAACTTGCCGGGCCATAATTTTTGGTTTAATAGTTTTTGTAAACGTGTTTCACATAAGTCAGTACTTCAAAGTTTGAAAAAAAAACACAAAAATATATATGGCGAAATTTTCGTGCGAGTATCATGCGACTCCAATAAGCGTATATTTCATTAGCTCAGTATTTGAGAAATTTCTTAAACCTTGATTTACTCCTTTGCACTTTTTGTGTCAGATAACTCTAAAATGACGTTTCTAGCAGATTTGTGAAAAAGTATCTTTTAAATACATGTAAACCCAATGAGCATTTTCAGAAACTTCTGGTGACAGATATTTATATAATTATTATAAAGAAGGTTCCATTGATACCCTAGGGTATTTAGAAGTTTCCTACAAGAATTGAGTTTGTATATTTGTTTTATTAAAGGCTCTAAATTGATGGTACCCTAAAGTAACATAAAACTGGCGTTAACAATATTTCCACGGACATCTTTATAAAAATTAAAGTCATCGGTTCAAATGTTATATAAATTGGTGTTAACAATGTTCCCACCAACATATTTATAAAAATATAAGTCATCAGTGACAAAAGTTATATAAATTGGTGTTTGAAATCTTTCTGTCAACCCACCTATAAAACCGTAAGTAACTATCAATTAAAGATATATAATAGATTGGTTTTTAAAATGTTGCTATCAACCCACTTATAAAACTTAATTAACCAACAACAAATTTATATAAGATAAGATTGAAAATATTTCGAGAGACACTTATAAAAACTTGGAAACTCACACACAATGGTTATATAAATTGGTGTCTGTAATATTCTTATGAACTCATTCATAAACCTTTTTTGCCCATAAGGTTTTTTCTATAATGTTAAAAAAATAAATTTTAATTTATTTTGGCAATTATAATAACAAAACAAACAAGATTTTTTAAGGTTAATTTTGTGACATCAAAACGCGCGTTTTTGCGACATCAAAAGGAGCGTTTTTGCGACATCAAAAGGCGCGTTTCTGCGAGATACCATACCATTATTATCTTGTTTTAATTATATCAATCTGAGAGAGATAAAAGATCCAAATCTTCTTGAGATAGTTGCCGATGACAGATATCGGGATCGAATGCATTTTACACCCGATTCCCACCAGCGTTTCCCATGCGCAGTCACCCTGACTCAAAAAACTTATCACGTGGTCCGACATGAACTTGTATAGGCAAATCTCGCTTAGACCATGTGATACGTGTTTTGATTCGGTGTACCCACGAATGAGAAACGCATAGATGGGAACCGTGTTTTAGAAAAAGAGAACAATATAGTAACCGTGTTAAGGTCGCAAAAACGCACCGTGAAACGTCGAGCGCATACGCTGATACTACCCCGGAAAATACTCGCCTGTACACCCTTCGACCCCGCAATCTAACTATATTCTTGAGATAGTTACCTCTGACAGTTATGCGGGCTTGAAGTGTGTGCAGGCGGGTATTTTTCCTGGTATGTGTAGTATGCTGGATCTCTCGAGGAATGCATTTAGGAAAAGAGAACAATGGTAACATGTTAAGCTCGCAGAAACGGACCATCAGTGTTCAAAACTGCGCCATCTGCAGCCCTTTGTTCCAAGTAGCATCATTTTTTGGGTCATAAAATAGTGTTTGTCGAGGTAAACAGTGGTATAGTTGTATTGTTTTTTTTTTTATAGAATTGTCGGAAATTTTCGCCATTTTGGATTACAAAAATAGGTTTTTGGCCTAAATAAAAACGTTATTTATGGGGTTTCAACATGTGTTTCAATCGAAATATTGCTTGTTAGGGTTAAGAACAACATACAAAATTCATTATTTGTCCCAGAAAGAAAAAAACGCGTATGAAAAAAAAACTGATATTTAAATGAATATTTTTTTCCCGTTTTCTCAAGTATTTTTGGAGCCCATGAAATTTACGTGAGTGTATGCTTCAACTTATCTCACTTTCATTTTTATTTATTTTAGAAGATTGCTTAACACCATTTTATACATTTTGTTATTGTAAAAAGAAAAAGAATAATACATAACAAGCAAAGGGAAGAAAGATGGAAAATCTATATTTCTAAATCCATAAAAACCTTTTATTTTTTATGTAGTGTTGTTAGAACAGTTGTAAAACCTTTTTATAATAATCTCTATACTTGAGGGCTCATAAGAAAGTTTTATAAAATCTATATGTTGTTTTTCTATCCATTACTATATACCATAAATTTTTATAAGTGTTGAACAGTTGTTTTTCAAGTCTTTTTTACTCATTTAAGAGATACATTCGAGTTATAAAATTATCACCAACACTAAATAATATAACTTCTGGTTATTTTATGAAGGTTTTATATTATTTGCTGTAACTTTTATATAGACAAAAATGCTCATTGGGAAGATATTAAAAAAATAATGATATGATATTTTTTAGAAAAGTTTCCGATTTAATTAATTCTTAAGATGTCGTCACTTAGCACTTACATCAAAAAATATATCATGGTCCTTGGGGTCCGATGTAGGGCGATTTCCGTTTTCGTGTCGTCATAAATATTAAACTCGTTGAGATATAGCTTATGTCTCTGGCGTTTTTTAAAGATCCAGCGCTCTGCTTTTAGACAAAAATCTCAGATGCATCCATGTTTGAAATTTTTTATGCTAAGACACCGGGATACTATCTAAGCCCGACTGGTTGATGGACTGGCTCCGAAACTAGTTCGTGGTAGAACTGGTAAAGTAGGCAAAAAATTGTTTTCTATTTTGGTAAAATTCTCTGTTTTACATTACAACTCCACTAGGAATATTGGGAATGTACTTAAAGGTATAACATTATGTTTACCACAGTTGCGATCAAACATAAGGTAAACAATTTGGCGACAATGCCAGATTGCGCTGAAAACATATTATTTTTATAACTTTATCATTTACATGCAATTATGCAAATTCTCGGGTTTGTTTTTCTAAACATGGAGAAACACCTTATTATTATTCAAATATATAAAGAAATTTAGGAATATTATATAATTGCATTTAAATTTCCTTAAATCTTCACAATTTTAAATCAATAAAGAATTTATAATGTCGAGGTACATGTTATGGTACTTGAAATATATCTCATTTTTTCGATCGAAATATCATATAAAATACCTGATATAATTCTTTTTATTTCCCAATATATATCGGGAATAAAACCTACAACAATGTGACAACCTCGCATTTGTGGCGGGTCAGCCATATAAACGTGTGTACGCTGCTCCATTCATAATTTCTCTACGGCGTTGTAGCTTTAGCATAATCGAGGTTTTGGTATATTTTACAGATTAATCGAAAGTTTTTTAATATTTTTTCAATAGATTTTTAAGTGTTTGTGGCAAAACTGATATGATAAAGTGCCTAGTGTGACGAAAACTGGAGATTGCAGGTGAAAACCAAATATTTCACATATGTTTGTTATCATATGTTTTTTCGACGCCATCTTGTGATAGGCCGCCATAGGCGTGCAATTAGTTTTGCAATAAATACAAAATGTTATTAATAAATATAGGAAAGAAATAAGTTTTTTTGGGATATTTTTGCGAATTTTTGATAAAAACAATATGGTAAGCACTTATAATTAATTACACTATATTTGGTATAATGAACCAACCCCAGCTGAGATATTTTTAAATATCCTATATGAGTAGCAAAAAAATGTAAGAGGTGCGTATAATATTTATTTATAACTACATTCACAGTTTTGATACTATCTGTAGTCAGCTTATTTTTTCTGCTGAGATTTGACACAGGATAAAGAATGTATGTTTGTTACAACTTTTTATTTATAATATTTACATAGGTAGATACTCCACACAAGATTTTTTATATTTATTAAAAATGTAAAGATACTTTTGTACGTATTAAATTAATATTATAGTAGAGTGTATAAATTCCATTTTTTTTACACAACGAAAAACTATCATATACTACCTATAATATAGGTATCATCCTTTTTCGAAATACCACTATTTTTAGTCGAATTTGCTTATTTTGTCCACATTGGTTTTTTGCCTAAACAGTGCGGAAAGTGATACTTTTCTGCACACGATGGCCGTTAAGGGCGAAAAGGACAGTTTTGACACGTTTTTAGTACAACAATTTCCTACTTGCATAAAAAGCTTCTGCCTAAGGTTATATATGTATTTTTAAAATTAAAACCAAAAAATAATTTTGTTTTCATTTTCCATTTAATTAAAAATAAGCACGGCGTGCATAAAAAACTGTCATAGCATGCGTGAAAAAGCGTTTAACGCACGTAATTTTTTTTTATGGTACTTTATGGACCAAATTTAACTCGTAGAAAAAAAATTGTACCTAACCCTTGCGGAAGTGTCTTTCCCGCCCGAACTCCTCCCGTGCGTAAAAGTATCACTTTCCGCACTTATTAGGCAGATAACCATCTGGAGAACATTTAAAAAATTAATATTTTCTATGTTATATCACAATGACAAATATAATACCTCTCCATACCCTCGGTATCAATTATTAAGTATAAAAAAAGATTGTGTTTCCAAAAAAATTTGACAAGTCTGAAAATAACGACCAAACCTTTTTACATTTATAAACAACGAGCCGCTTCTGGCCGCTGCTAAACGTAAGGTGGTTGGAGCATGTGTGAGGAGGAGCATGTCTGGTGCAGCGTTGCCAGTGGAACATAAAATGGTTTTCCCTAAATCTAACGACTGATCGCGTTTCAAAGCAATTTATGAATGACTTGATGGGTCTATTTTAGTTAAACGTCTTTGAGAATTTTTTTCTTATTCTTGGTACCATTTATTTTAACAGGAATGGGACGATCCACACGGCGAAACTCCTCCCTACCATTACGGCACTCACTACTCGAGCGCCATGATAGTTTGCTCCTACTTGGTCCGTATCGAACCTTTCACCCAGCATTTTCTAAGACTGCAAGGCGGCCATTTTGACCTGGCCGACAGAATGTTTCATTCTATCAAAGAAGCGTGGACGTCGGCATCTAGACATAATATGGCAGACGTTAAGGAGTTAATTCCCGAATTCTTTTATCTTCCTGAGTTTTTGGAGAATTCGAACCAATTTGATCTTGGTAAGAAGTCATTTTAATTAAATAGGTTTAATGGGGTTTTTGAAAAAACAAAACTACTCCATTTTTTCTCCCTATTCGATTGTCGGGGTCCGAATATTAGCCTAAAAGCAGTTTTAAGCTAAATTGTGCCCCTCCATCGCCTCCTTTTTTTCATTGAAAGTTGTCAAATCGAAAGGTTGTTTTCAAAAACCCAAATCAAAGTGGGTGACGTCACTCGGAAAAAGCCGGTTGACCGGTTAGCTAAACGCCTTGAGGCCCGTGTTAGTTGTCAAATTGCTATATTGGTTTTTATGATCATCCAATCGATTCTTATTTTATTTGCTGTATAGTAAGAATCTCCAAACCATATATTATTTTTAGGGGTTTAAACGCCCTTTGCTAATTTACCAACATGACCGCGCACGTACAAACTTCACAGCAACTAAAAAACTTCGGGAATGATTATAAGTTTACTAAACAACAAAATGGTGATTAACGTCAAAAATGCCATGATCCGATCTCTAGATCTAGTAATCGTTGAATGTCCGATGAGCCAAATAATTAAAGTCGCCTTTATTCAGGGTTAGTACTGCACTAGAAAACCGGGAAAAACGGAAAATGTGTGGGAATTTTAAGCAGACCCCGAATATCAGGGAAAAAACCTGTCTGGAAAAAAAAATCGGATGGGTCGCATCAAAAACACAGTAACTTGGAAATTAAATGGAGGAAAATGAAATTGCTTATACTCAACTACATTTTAATGGGCCTGTCCTTATTCTGAAAATGGTATTTTCAGTATAAATTGCGTCAAATTTTCGCCTGCGGCGCATGTAAGGCATTGTTTTGGAAACCAATCTAGAATTGGGTCTGAAAATGGTATTTCAAAAACCGCTAGATTTTACGTGATATAAGATTTTTACCTGTGGCGCTATAGTAGTAGTAGTAGTAGTAGTATAGGGGCGGCCCGTGGGCCTGGCAATTAAGCCTCTTCATGGGCCCTTTCTGCCATACCTCGTTCCTTACCCCTATGCCCCTACTTCCGCTGCAAATCTCTCTCTCCGGGCCTCCCTGTCTTCCTTACGAAGTTCAGTATGTTGGCCCATTTGGGCGAGTGCAGCTCTTCTATCGCGGGAAATCCCCACTTCAGCTGCCTTGATCTGGCATATGCATCGCACTCTGCTATCAACTGCTGCGCCGATTCCTCTTCGAGCCCGCACGCGGGATCTTCTGCTACTCTCATTTGCGTTCAGTTCCGGTCCAATGTATTGGGTTTCAGCTCCTAGTCTGGCAAGTTCGTCCACTTTCTCGTTCTCTGCCATTCCTGACCTCCGGTAGGGTTACTGCCATGATAATGGCATGTACCTCCGCTTGAAACACCGTAGCGTATTCTCCAAGTGGATAACTTTTCTGAACTTCTAGGGTTTCCACGTACACTCCTGCGCCTGTTGTCTGCCTGGCTGACAGTTTACAGCCATCCGTGTAGCATACCGTCGCCTCTCTGCTTAGGGCCTCGTTCGGAATTCTTCCCTTTACCACGCATTGCGTTCTGGTATTGTGACTTTGTACTTTTTATCGAACCGGTGCTTTCACTAGCAGTCTTAGGAGGGGCAACTCTTTCGTCGCCAGTCCCTCGACCGCCAGATGGCCCTCTCTTTCCTCTCTGCCGTTCCATAGTCCCTGGTCCCTTAATTGCAGGTGCGTCGCCATCGCCTCCTTCTTGATTCAATTTGGAAGCGAGGGGAGACCCAAGTTTGTTGTCCTTATTGCGCCGGTTATCCCTCTGGGGAAGAGCCCTTATAGGCTCGTGAGCTTTTTGGATATGGTCAGCTCCTCTAAAGCGGGCCACCAGACCACTGATACGTATTGGATTCTTGGTCTTGTGATTGTAGCGCTATAACTATGATTTTAAACAATTTTTGGCAAGGACGTGTCAAAAACGGCACTATTAGTCCAATTTTCTCAAAATTTTCTGCTGCAGCGCATTTAAAGAATGAATATAGCAACAAATCTATCCACTAATTCAACCCATTACCTATTAAACAGTTCCCCCCTCCCTTTATACAAAAGTTGAAAGCATCACTATTAATTAAAAAAGTTTAAAATGTGGATTTTTTACTAAAAGTAAAGTTATCTGAAGTGTCAAATTATTGAAACCTAAAAAAAAATTAAAATGGGTATATATTTTAGGGAAATTTTTGACAGATATTTTCATTACTTTGTACTTTAGAAAAATATTAGAAAAAAATCAAAGCTTTTTTCAGGGAAAACCGCGCAATATCAGGAAATTTTTAAGTCAATTTGCTGTATTAACGCTGTCAAAGAATAGTATGCAAGAACCCCATTTCCTAATAAATTTTTGAAATTTTAATCTTGCGAAGAAGTCATGTCCGAAAATTCTTGTTGTGTCAGGTCGTAAATGGTCTATTTATTTGTCTAGGTATAAAACAAAATGGCGTCGCACTAGGAGACGTACTTTTGCCGCCTTGGGCCAAACAAGACACCAGAGAGTTTATCAGGGTGCACAGACAAGCACTAGAGTGCGATTTCGTTTCCCAGAACCTTCACCATTGGATCGATCTCATTTTCGGGTGCAAACAGCAAGGACAAGCGGCCGTGGATGCTATCAATGTATTTCACCATTTATTCTACGAAGGGAACGTGGATATTTATAATATTGATGATCCATTGAAAAAGGTAAATTACTATTCTGGGGCAAAGCCAATAATGAATATACGCGGAATAACACTTGAAAAATACAATAGTTTTAAAATTCTATTTTTCAATTTTATATGGGAGGCCTCTTGAAGTCGGGTTGCCCCAATATTCTTTTTTCATTTCGGATAGATTTACATAAATATTTTGTGACAACATTTCCAAATTGTTTTAATCTTTTTATTCGGTAATTTTATTCAAATTTTTTAGCGTATAGTATTAATTTTTTTTCTAATGTTAAAGAGATAAAAACATAATACATATTTAACATAAAGTTTTGTTTATATTTTCACGGTGGCCTCCTAACTTTTTGGGAATCTTCTAAAATTTAAACATGTCCTAAAATTTGAGGTAAAAATCCCTCAAATCTCTTATTTTTTTAGCTTTTTTCACGAGAGTGTAACTTTGTTGAATTGTCAGTGATTGCAGGGGACTGCTGAAAGATTTCTAAAGACACCCAGGGACTCTTATTCTCGTGAGGTTAGATAGTTGCAGGGGCTACAAGGGACTGCGAACGGATAAGATTTGTGACATGATTGCCAACCCCCTCGTTTTTTCATGCTGGCCTTATTTCTTCTAACAATCCTATGCCATTGATCATTTTCACGGCTTTTTTTTAAGTTCGTAAATTTTGCATAATCTAAAATCTTTTTTGGCTTCCTTTAATCATAGTTAGTCTGTGCACGTAGCGGCTAGCAAGCCCGCTTAGTTTAATTTTTCTTTTTTTATGATGTCTGTTTGCCACAAACACTCATAACTAAAGAATGATGTGCATGTGGGCGGTTTTAATGAAGTTTTTTGTAAGCAAGATTTAAGTTCTAGTTGGTCGGGTTAGGTGGGTTTCCAGACATAACATATTATGCAGAATTTAGGTTATGAGTACCTTAATTTGATTTTTTTAAAACTTTACTGTGCTTAAAAACTTCCGAACTATTGCCCTATTTCTTCTTAAATTTTGATGATATCTCCTAAATTTGACATTTTTCTTCTAAAATTTTTGAGTATTTTCCTAAAACTTTTGTAAAAAAAAGGAGTCCATAAAATTTCGATATCACTGTATTTTTTTATTTAGATAAAGAATGCGCCCTTCTACAAGGTCGTTTAATTCCAAAACCAACAATACTAAATTCCTTTTTCCAGAACGCCACAATCGGTTTCATCAACAACTTCGGTCAGATTCCTAAACAGCTCTTTAAGAAACCGCATCCGTGCAAGAAGATGGGCGGTGCGGGGAATCGAACCTCAGTCATCGACACGGGGTCGTTGGTGCAGGCATTTAATTTACCGCAGCCTGAAAAACTGTTCTTTCATCATTTGGATAATTTGAGGCCAAGTTTGCAGCCCATCAAAGGTAAGGTATCGGACTGTGACTAAAAAGTACAAACTCATCCTAAATTAAATGAAAGCAAATGTAAAAAGTTGCAGTATACCCAAGTAACATTTTTGGTTAAAATTTGGTAAAATATTCCCGAGATAAGCCAGTAATTTTTTCTTATGAAAAGCTGGGAGGTCAAAAAAGAGGGAAATTTCCCGCCTTTTTACCAAAGTGGGGACAAAAACCAAGGTAATTTGGTGGGATAAAATAGGTAATTAAATTTTTTTTTCCTGAAGGTGAATTTGCCCAGAGGACACTTTTTACCAACTTTTGGGACACATGTCCACATCTGCATAAATGCTCAACCTAATTTGTGTCCTATTGTACAAAATGCCCTCTCAGTGCCCTCTTGTTTGTCTGTGACTGAAGCGCCCTCTACGTGTCAGAATAGAAGGAGATGAAAAAATTTTTAAATGAAAATAAAAAAAGAGAAAAGTAATAATTATGTCCTTGGCCTACAACAATTTTGGAAATAAAAAATGGTGATGAAAAATCAGAGCTATATTTTAATCATAGGGGTTAAACTACTATTTTAAACTATTAATGGGAGGAAACCGACATGCGCCGAAAATTTTTTTGTTGAATTGTTTACTTTTACTTCCATAAAATTCACGCGCTCATCGAAACATGCAGTTTTAACAAAAAAATCACCAAAATTATGCTTTGGGAAAACACTAATTAAATATTATTTCCAATTTGTAATCATAATCTAATATTTGGGTACGAAACAAGTGTAAGCAAATCATTTCCATAAAGATTTTGTTGTTTTTTTTTTTCAATAAAAATAATAAAGACTTGTTAAAAAAGAAAAAAAAAACATGGAGCCTTATCTTTTTTTGGCGACCGTGCCCTAAAAGTCGTGTTAACCATGTTTTTTTCCCTCAAACACAAAATTTCCAATGTTGAAGCCAAAATTTCTTATTAATTTTGCATCAAGGACGGTTTATCCATTTTTCGAATTCATTGCCAAATGTTCCCCGTACACCCCCTGCCCATTGTTCGGTTGTCATGTTGATTGTTGACATAAAGGCGGATGTGTGTATTCCCATTGGTTGTGTTTGGCACTTGTAGAGATTCACTAGGACTTGTTGGGTCCCCACTATCACTTTTAATTTAACTTTTCTGTAAAAACTGCTTGATGCCGTGAAAGGTTTGTTTCTTTTGGCATGTTAAAACACAAAACTGTCAGGATCACCACTACTAGGTAGGCACTTTAACACAGAGTATCCTTTTCGACGATCAAAACGTGAATGCTCTCTCTTCCTTAAACCCAAATTTTACCTAAACATCTACTTTCTTTGTTTGAATTTTCAGCTTCCATCTGGTTTTTCTTAACCCTTTTTATTATAGGAGGGTAGGTATCTAATAGGCCAAAGTCCAAACAAAGGTTGAAGATGCAATAGTTATTAAGGAAATATCTTATAATTTGGAAATACCGAGAAGGAACATGAAATTTATGATTATTGATTAATCTAAACAGCTGATCATGACAGTTTGTTAGAGGACACGTGACGCAAAGGAGTTTTCCTGTTTTCTACCAGAACTACTTTCTTCCCATCAAGAAAAACAAAACTGAAGTTTTAACCTAATCAAATCTTAATATTCCATATGGTTAAATAAAATAGAATAATTTTCCATAAAGTTCGAACATATTTTTAGGTTGTACTTATTTGGTCAAAAAAACAAATTTTTGTCCTAAAACTTATTCCAAAAAAAAAACCCTAACTTTGGGGAATAACTGTAGGTCAAAAATAAGTAACTTTAATCCACTATGTTGGGAAGTTACAACAAAAACAATCATAATTTTGTTTTTGTTGTAACTTTAGTCCAGTTTTAAACCAAAAAAGTTCTTAACATTGAGGGATTTCTTCAGGACATTAATAAAAAATTTTGACAAGCAATGTTGACCAAGAAATGCCCATACAAGGCGAGGACCTCAGAGTATAATCTCAAGTCAAGTTTACCATCAATTTACCTTCTCTTTTAACTTTATATTCGAAACAACTTTGAAGACATGATACCAGGAAAATAATTCGAAAAATATCCTAAAAGAAAACCTTTAAAATGTCGTGTATATAATGATAGTTCCTTAAGGTTATTTGGTCCAATTTAAAACTTATTTTCAAACCTCAAACTACAAAGTAATTTTCTGAAGGAAAACGGGGTATGTTTTGACGTATGATTGGTTATCTTAACCTTCCAACTTCCCAATATGCCCTAAAATGTTACTTGGGTAGACAACTCTAAAAGTTGTTTTTTGACGCACAAGGATTTCAAAATCGTTTAGTTTTGGCGTTTAACTAGTGACGTCACGGTTTATATATTTAAAAGATTTCAATACCGTTTCTAGGACTCTTTCGAAAGTAGTTTAAACCGAGGGGTCATCAGCTGCAGACAGTAGGCAGTAGGTGTACAAATCGTTGACAATACTTGTCAATACCTGACAATTCTGGACAATATCTGACAATTCTGGACAATACTGGAGAAAATAATGGATACAATACTGGAGATAATACTGAACAATACTTAATAATATAAGACAGTTACTGCAAAACTGAGATATTTCTCTGTTTCTTGTTTTTACCTCGGTTTTTATCAAAAATCGAAATATTCGAGTGCTTCCCTGACTGACGCTATAAAGCCGAATATGACCGGACCGATTTAGGTTCCCGCCAATATTTGTTATGTTCGAGGTTAGATTAAGTTGACACCCGAAGCCCAGATGTACACTTAATTTAAAAAAAAACTCATACATGCATTTTTTCCTATGCCACAAAATTTAGCTTTCCATTAGTGTCTACTATTATAAGGCACCACCAACTTAGTATGCCTGACAGCTTAAAATTCAGTGTGACATGCTTAAAAATGCCACAGATATCAACATTTATAAAAGTTCAAATTATCACTCGAGTTATAGAAGAGCGGCCACCCATTTTGGAGTATAAAATGACGATAATGCTATGGAAAAAGCGCTGGATTGAAAATAATTCTACGGATAGGAAAGATGGATAAGGACGACCAAAAGTAAGTTCTGAAGTGCAAGATGAGAGACTTATTGACCATCTTAGACAAAATCCTTTTTCAACGTCGGTTGAAGCAGCTAATGTAACATTATTTCCGGGTTCTTTAGCAACAGTAAATAGAAGAGTAACGAAATCAGAAGTCTCTTGTCGAGTTGCTGCAAAGAAGCCTTTTCTAACAGAAACAAAAACAGGCCAGAATGATTTTTGCACTGAACAACGTTCTTCGTGATAATGACTTCTGGGAGAGGGTAGTTTTCACTGACGAAAAAATTTTTCAATCGTCTTCAAGCAGCAGGAGAATTTTAGTTTATCGTCGATCAAATTCTAGATTTAAACCCGAATATACAAACCAAATTAAAAAAGCTGGACATTTTTCTATAAACAAGTGGGGCTGGTTTATTGCTAAAGGTTTGGGTTTTTTTTGGAGAATCGAAGGAAGATTCAATAGTGAACGATATATTGAAATCCTTGAAAACGTTATGCTGCCATCTGTGCAGGCTTTACATGAAAATAATGACTTCGTTTATCAGCAGGATAACTGTCCAGTACACACGGCTAATGTTGTTCGCCAATGGTTTCAGAATAATAATATAGAAACACTTCCTTGGCCAGCCAACAGAATCGCTAAAATAATATACCAAAGAAATTGGAGACCGCGAAATGCTGAAGAGTTACGCGATGCGATGCTATTTATCGCGCATTGGATCAGCTCTCAGAAGTCCATCAGTATTTTCAAAATTTAACCTTTTCAATGCCCAGACGTTTGCAGCTTGTAATAGAGAAAAATGGTGATCCTATTAAATACTAAATTATTTATTTTAGTTCTTTTTTAAGTTAAAATAATTAGTATTAAGTTTACCATCGTTTTTGTCCTAATCCAAGTTTCCTATTCGTCGAATTGTTTTGAATCCAGCGCTGTTTCCATCGTATTATTGTTATTTTATCAACTCCAAAATGGGTTACCGCCCTCTTTATAGAACAGTTTGCGTCCGTTACTCGAGTGATAATTTGATATTGTTCAATAAAGACTTTACCAAAACATTATTTTTGCTGATTTCTTAGTATTATGCAAAATTTAATATAAAAATAAGGTTGCCTTTAATTTAAGTAAAAAAATATTTTCAGCTTTAGAGACCTTTTTTAAACAATATGACAAATTGTCGTACTTTTGATGTTTTTAGGTATTTTGGCTGGTAGTCCGTATATATTATACACTTTTAGAAAGGTCAATTTTGTGACTGCATGTATGTGTTTTTTTTTTAAATCAAGTGTACTCTCTATTTTGGTTTACAATGATCTTGCATTGTAAACAGAGAGAGGGAGAGAGAGCTTACCATTCATAACGCGCGCAACCGTATCTCCACCGAATATAGTCCAGTTTCCCGTCAATATTTTGTTATTATGGTCGATTTTTGTTGACCGAATTAACCGCGGAGATAATGTGATTTATATGTAATGTAAAGTAAGAGCAGGAAGAATCTAGGTTAAGTATTAAATTTATTGCATATAATTAGGTTTCTGCTTAGCTGTTAAATAATAATTTAATGAATAATTAATTTAATAAGTAAAAGGTCAAATTACTATGGAACTGAATATGTTTTCAATACGATTCTCCTGCCGGTTTTCAAACAAGCAGAATCGACCGAGGTAATGACCAACAAAATCCCAGAATAAAACAGCAAACTCGACAGCAAGCCAATCAGAGGAAGAGAGCAAAATGAGTGACATTACGAAAACTTCAGAAGATAGCTGTCAAACCTCAGAATGTTTTAGTGATTATCATGAAGTGTCTACAATTAATATAGAAATAAAAAAATAATATGAAGTGTACTTTTATGAAAAATATTATGTAGGGCGGTTCATTTCTAAGACTGAAAATTTTTGTAATTTTAAATTTCTTCAAGAATTTATAAATACTTTTACTTTGGCCCAAACAGGAAGACATATCTGAAGTAAAAACAGAATATGTCTTTTTTGGTCATATTAATTTTAAAATTTTAACGCTTATCCTTTTACACTAAGTAGTTAAAATTTGATCACCAATTCCAGATTTTATGACTGGCCTTTTTCAAATATATTTTTTAGTGTGTTTATTAAAAAGATATAGTACTTCCTTTTTTAACTTGTTGTTCATTAGCACTATATGTTTTTTTTATAAAAGTTTGTATAAACATGCAAAAATATAATTTTACCTCGTTTTTTTAGATAACTATATGGGTACTTCTTTAACTTATTTCCGTGTGATACTAGTTTATTATTTTTTAAAACCAAACATTTCTTAGACCACATATTTTTAGTTTTATTTTTTATAAAATGTAGATAAGCTTGTTCTTTTGTCATAGGTTTTTTTTTAAATCCGATAAAATATATTTTTAGATTATTTTTTTTAATAATAGAGGGTGAGTTTAAACAAACACAATTAGCCCATCTCTCAAGTAGATACATTACTCCTTTCACAGAATGCCAAATAAATTCCCAACTCTTTTTTGTTTAATTACTCCTTTGCCTCAACAGGTAGATATTTAAATACAAACACATAGATCAAGGAGCAGATACTCTTTATTCACTTTTGTTTTTACTTTTATTGATTGCAATTTTTCAAAAATTAAAAAAAAATATTCATGACAATAACTTAAAAAACTTTCCAAGACTAGACAATACCTGGACAATACAGGACAATACTAGACAATACTGGACAATACTTTACAATACTGGACAATACTTCACAATACTAGACAATACCGAGATACTTAACAATACTGGATAATACTTAACAATCCCGAACAACCCAAGTAACATTTTTGGTTAAAATTTGGTAAAATATTCCCGAGATAAGCCAGTAATTTTTTCTTATGAAAAGCTGGGAGGTCAAAAAAGAGGGAAATTTCCCGTCTTTTTACCAAAGTGGGGACAAAAACCAAGGTAATTTGGTGGGATAAAATAGGTAATGAATTTTTTTTTTCCTGAAGGTGAATTTGCCCAGAGGACACTTTTTACAAACTTTTGGGACACATGTACACATCTGCATAAATGCTCAACCTAATTTGTGTCCTATTGTAGAAGGAGATGAAAACATTTTTAAATGAAAATAAAAAAAGAGAAAAGTAATAATTATGTCCATGGCCTACAACAATTTTGGAAATAAAAAATGTTGATGAAAAATCAGAGCTATCTTTTAATCATAGGGATTAAACTGCTATTTTAAACTATTAATGGGAGGAAACTGACATGCGCCGAAAATTTTTTTGTTGAATTGTTTACTTTTACTTTCATAAAATTCACGGGCTCATCGAAACATGCAGTTTTAACAAAAACATCGCAAAAATTATGCTTCGGGAAAACACTAATTAAATATTATTTCCAATTTGTAATCATAATCTAATATTTGGGTACGAAAGAAGTGTAAGCAAATCATTTGCATAAAGATTTTGTTGTTTTTTTTCAATAAAAATAATAAAGACTTGTGGAAAAAGAAAAAAAAAACATGGAACCTTATCTTTTTTGGCGACCGTGCCCTAAAAGTCGTGTTAACCATGTTTTTTCCCTCAAACACAAAATTTCCAATGTTAAAGCCAAAATTTCTTATCAATTTTGCATCAAGGACGGTTTATCCATTTTTCGAATTCATTGCCAAATGTTCCCCGCACACCCCCTGCCCATTGTTCGGTTGTCATGTTGATTGTTGACATAAAGGCGGATGTGTGTATTCCCATTGGTTGTGTTCGGCACTTGTAGAGATCCACTAGGACTTGTTGGGTCCCCACTATCACTTTTAATTTGTTTAACTTTTCTGTAAAAACTGCTTGATGCTGTGAAAGGTTTGTTTCTTTTGGCATGTTAAAACACAAAACTGTCAGGATCACCACTAGTAGGTAGGCACTTTAACACAGAGTATCCTTTTCGACGATCAAAACGTGAATGCTCTCTCTTCCTTAAACCCAAATTTTACCTAAACATCTACTTTCTTTGTTTGAATTTTGAGATTCCATCTGGTTTTTCCTAACCCTTTTTATTATAGGAGGGTAGATATCTAATAGGCCAAAATCCAAACAAAGGTTGAAGATACAATAGTTATTAAGGAAATATCTTATAATTTGGAAATACCGAGAAGGAACATGAAAGTTATGATTATTGATTAATCTAAACAGCTGATCATGACAGTTCGTTAGAGGACACGTGACGCAAAGGAGTTTTCTTGTTTTCTACCAGAACTAACTTTGAGGAATAACTGTAGGTCAAAAATAAGTAACTTTGAGTCCAGTTTTAAACCAAAAAAGTTCTTAACATTGAGGGATTTCTTCAGGACATTAATAAAAACTTTTGACAAGCAATGTTGACCAAGAAATGCCCAAACAAGGCGAGGATCTCAGAGTAGAATCTCAAGTCAAGTTTACCATCAATTTACCTTCTCTTTTAACTTTATATTCGAAACAACTTTGAAAACATGATACCAGGAAAATAATTCGAAAAATATCCTAAAAGAAAACCTTTAAAATGTCGTGTATATAATGACCGTTCCTTAAGGTTATTTGGTCCAATTTAGAACTTATTTTCAAACCTCAAACTACAAAGTAATTTTCTGAAGGAAAACGGGGTATGTTTTGACGTATGATTGGTTATCTTAACCTTCCAACTTCCCAATATGCCCTAAAATGTTACTTGGGAATACTTGACAATATTTCAGTTCTTGACAGTAGGTGTACAAATTTTGGACCAGCTGTTGATCCCTCGGTTCAAACACAATTTCAATGTGGCGGGAGTTGTCATTTATCATGTGGCGGCTGTCGATGGTTCACCTTTACTATAGCAAACGAGACGGTTAGAGCCAGGAACGGCAAATTACACGATAGATTTGTCAAAGAATTAGAGTAAATTTTTCATTTATCAATGTTGGTTTTAAAGGAGTTGTTTGAAGTGTCTTCCTTGACTTCGAATGCTAACGATAAATTTTTGGATCCACCAAATTTGTTTTAAATTTTTTAATATATTTTTCAATAAAACCAGTTTTAATCTTGACCACGTTAAAGGCGCACAAAGAAAGGGTTGTTGGACGAACAGATTTTGAGATTTCTGGGGAAGAGGAAGCGTAGGAGGGTAGGTTCAATTAGAAAAAAAAGAAAAAATATCATCATGTACAGGATAATGATATAGATATATTGAAACTCTCCAAAATGAGTCATATTATTCAACTTTATTGGGATCCTTTTTATTTTGTAAAAGTACCACATGTAAACCTATACTAGTAGTTGGGCTACGTGTTGTTTTTCTAAGCTCAATGATCGGCTCCTATTGAAACCCTTTCAACTCATTAAGGTGTAATAAAATATGGATAAGAAATTGTTGTCAAATGATTTATGATGTATTTTTATGGGATATTCCTTTTAAAAAATGCATCCTTAGCTTCCAAGACGCGTCTGGCCGGCATTGTTAAATAATTTCTTGGAATCATTCTAGAATCCAAGCTAAATTGGCGAGAGCATGTAGGTTTTTTTCCAGCAGGTTTCTGACGTTTTTATTCATTAAAGGATATATTATTCCTTCGCGTTAAAGCGATGCGCCAAAAAGCATTCAAAGACTTTGCGAAGCCCGCCAAAAGGCCAAATAGTGATTCCTGAGGTACTTGATTTAAGTTGTCTAATAAAAAGGACATATTCTGACCTAGTGCTGACAAACCTTTTCCCAGCTGACGCAGAATTTCAATAAAAGAGTTATCGACAGTTTGATCATGCTTCCTTAGAAGGGGAGCCAATTCTGGGTTAACTTTAGGGAGCGATAGCTCTACTAAATTTGCCGGAATATCTAATGAAGCCATTAGATCTAAAAAATCCTCCTTTTCCAGACCAAAAAGAATTATTTTTTTCCATACTCTGACAAGATATGGATGTAATAATATTTCCGAAGATTTCAACACTTTGGGGTTTTTACCAAGAACTTCTTGAATCTCTGAGGGCAGGTTAAACTCATCATCCCCCTCATCGTTTAAAATAAGGACATACCTGGCTTAATGAAACGCTACAAGCGCCCAAATAACTTAAAAGCTCGCTGTCGTCCTCTTTGTTACATTATCTCTGGTGTACGATACCTCGAGAAAAAACACCGTATCTGTCTCCTTCATCCTGGCTTGCGGGGCCGGAAGGAGCCGAGCAAGGAGCAGGCTCCAAAGGTGAATTAAGGAATACGATTCCGTGTTCTGCACGCCGGCGCCAGTCTACGGGACTGGCGCGTGGAGAATATGGTGGCAAGCCTCTTCGAGAAGCGGCCTCATGGACGTTACGAGGTGAGCGGCTTCGAGACCGACTCCTCGATGGGCTTCTGGATCTTTTAAATTTTTTGCTTTTGTTACTTATACTAGATATGCTCCAAAAAACCAGGAAAATACACTAAGAAGACGTGATTACTTACATAAAGTAAAATATCCGGTATGGCACAGACACGAGAACACCCAAAAACAACGCGCGCTACGACTGGTTGGGGTTAACGTACTGTAAGCGCGTACTCTTAAGCGAGAGACGCGACGTGGCCCTTCGAGCATTGAAAAAGGAAATCCTGGCCGACGACGGTGGTCGGCACGTACTACCGGTTATAAACATAAGTGTTTGGATTTTATGTAGAGACACAATAATTTAAATTATTTAAAACTTTTTTGTACAAGTCTATTTAACATTAAACTTTCTATTTAACACAACACCAGGTTTATTATTCTATTTTGAAGAACAAAGAAATGAATGTTGCATGCTTTTCAAAAAAATTAAAAAATATTATAAAATTTGATAAACTCAAAAAAAAAAAAAAATTGACAAATAATAACAATAAGTCAAACATTTTAATGAAATAACAACTTTAGGAAGCTATATAATTATAATCTGGCAACGATATTTTCGTTTGAATAATGTATTATTCATTACAAAATCAATTTCCGAGTACAGTCACTTTTTGAATTAAGTTCATTTCTTTATGTTTTTTTACTCATATATTTGTTTTCTTTCAGAGGTAAAAGGCCCAGTTGGTCAAATCCTTCACGTAGAAAAGAACGTACTAGCAGTCGAACAAAACAAAGTTCTCATGCCTCCCACTTTTAACAAATACGTCGCGTGGGGATTCGCGGATCATTCCATAAGAATAGGAAACTACGACAGTGACAAGGCTGCCTTTATTTCGGAAAGTTTGGAACAGAATATGGGCGAGATTTTAGCTTGTGTGTGCCCGTCGCCCAAGTTAATTGTAACGGCTGGGACTAGCTCGGTAAGGTTCAATCAGCTTATTCTGCACAATTCGAAGAAGGGGCAATAAACTTTTTTACTTTGTTTTTTTTTTAAATGGTTTCAACAGCTCCGGAAAAATTGCAAACCCACGGCTTATTAACGCACTTTTTATAGTAAAGCGTTCTTACCAAGAAAATTTTTATTAAAAACGGGTTAATAAATTCTTGGTAACCATAGGTGGTCGATAGAAACATATAAAAATAAAATACCTAATTAAAATATAAAATCCCTCGGGGGTTTCCTAAAAAAAATGTGTAGCTGTCTTTTTTTTAATTAATTTAACTTTTTCAAAAATTTTTACTTGAAGTCATCCCTATAGTGCTTAAGTTATTACCGAAAATTCACCACAAGTCGCAACATGAATGTTAAGGATTAAAAAAAACAATGGAATTACTAAAAAACTCCCCCTGGTGTGCATATTTTTTCCGTATGCTAAAATTGACTTTTCCTACTTGAGTGAGAAATGGTTATTTCCCTAATATTTAAGGATCAATTTTTAAAAATGGTCTGGAAAACCGGGAAAAATCGGGCAATTTGATTTCAGAAAAAAACGGCCACTCTAAAATGTATCTCCTGCATTTGTATTTTTTTACTAGGTTGTTACCGTTTGGGGCTACGAGGCTAGAAAGAAGGCAACCAGTATAAAGCACAGTCTATATGCTCACACAGATGCAGTCACGTGTCTAGCGGCCAGTCCAGCCTTTAATGTCATAGTTTCTGGGTCGCGCGACTGCTCCGCCATCCTTTGGGACCTGTCCAGGGGCGTATTTGTCAGGCAGCTTCGAGGTACGTGTCGAGGGGGAATTCGACCCAAAAAACGTACAGTGATTTCCATTTTTAAAGGTATTCCTAATAATTCCCAACTGATTACCACTGATTTCCAGTGATTGCCAAATGATTCCCAGAGATTCCGAGTGATTACCAGGTGATTCCTAGTGATTCCCAGTGATTCCCAGGTGATTCCCACCCGAAAATTTGTTGGTGTTACCAAAATTTGACCATATGCATTAAAAGGTCCCAATGAGCATTTTTGTCTATATAGAAGTTACAGTAAATAATATAAAACCTTCATAAAATAACCAAAAGTTATATTATTTAGTGTTGGTGATAATTTTATAACTCTAATATATCTCTTAAATGAGTAAAAAAGACTTGAAAAACAACTGACCAACACCAGCTTATAAAAATTTATGGTACATAGTAATGGAAACAACATATAGATGTTATAAAAATTCCGTATGAACCCTCAAGTCTAGATATTATTATAAAAAGGTTTTACAACTGTTTTAACAACACTACATAACAACTTAAAGATTTTTATCGATTTAGAAATATAAACTTTCCATCTTTCTTCCCTTTGCGTGTTATGTATTATTCTTTTTCTTTTTAAAATAAAGAATTTATAAAATGGTGTTAATCAATCTTCTAAAATAAATTAAAATGGAAGTGAGATAAGTTGAAGCAGGAATATGAATATTTATATACCATAGGTTAAATAAAAGCTGTTTTCCCAGTCATCCTACTCTGATAATCAGCTGCGGTCCCGTGTGTACTGTATAGTTTTCGAATACACTCACACGGGGAAAAAAATATTCATTTAATTAATACTTTTTTTTTCACATATATTTTTGGCTTTCTGGGAGAAATATTGAATTTTGTATTTTGTTTTTAACCCTAAACAAGCCATATTTCGATTAAAACACATGTTGAAACCCCATAAATAACGTTTTTATTTTGGTCAAAAACCTATTGTTGGAATCCAAAATGGCGAAAATTTACGACAATTCTATAAAAAAACAATACAATTATACCACTGTTTACCTCTTTCAACACTATTTTATCAACGTTTTAAAACATGATACTAGTTGGAACAAAAGGCTGCAGATGACGCAGTGTTGAACACTGAAGGTCCGTTTCTGCGAGCTTAACATAGTTACCATTGTTCTCTTTTCCTAAATGTATTCTTCTGAGAGAGATCCAGCATACTACAGATACCAGGAAAAATACCCGCCTGCACACCCTTCAATCCCGCATAACTGTCAGAGGTAACTATCTCAAGAAGATAGTTAGATTGCGGGGTCGAAGGGTGTACAGGCAGGTATTTCCCTGGTATGCTGGATCTCTTTCAGACGAATGCATTTAGAAAAAGAGGATAATAGTAACTATGTCAAACTCACAGAAACGGATCTTGAGGCTGCGTTCCGTCGCGTCGTAAGGTGATGTATTCACAATTGCCGCCGACCAGCCGTACGCACTGTATTCACTCGAAGTTTCACGGTGCATTTTTGCGAACTTAACACGGTTACTATATTGTTTTCTTTTTCTAAAACCCGGTTCCCATCTATGAGTTTCTTATGCGTGGGCTCTCTGAATCAAAACACGGATCACGTAGTCTAAGC
Source organism: Oxystoma pomonae (assembly GCA_963921995.1). Lineage (NCBI taxonomy): Eukaryota > Metazoa > Arthropoda > Insecta > Coleoptera > Brentidae > Oxystoma > Oxystoma pomonae. The sequence continues at coordinate 98,190,625 of OY998165.1, forward strand.
GAGATTTGCCTATACAAGTTCATGTCGGTCCACCTGATGAGTTTTTTGAGTCAGGTCTGGTCGGAATCGAGTGTAGAATGCATTCGATCCCGATATCTGTCATCGAAAACTATCTCAAGATTTGGATATCTTATCTCAGATTGATGTAATTAAAACCAGATGATGGAATGGTATCTCGCAAAAATGCGCCTTTTGATGTCGCAAAAACGCACCTTTTAATGTCACAAAATTAACCTAAAAAATCTTGTTTGTTTTATTATAAATTAAAATTTTTTTTTTGTTGTAAAAACAGTGGTATTATAACCACTATACAAAGAAATTAATAAAAACATTATAGAAAGAATGGGCAAAAAAGGTTTATGAATGAGTTCATAAGAATATTACAGGCACCAATTTATATAATTACCTATTGTGTGTGAGTTCCCAAGTTTTTATAAGTGTCTCTTTGTTGTTGGTAAATTAAGTTTTTATAAGTGAGTTGATAGCAACATTTTAAAAACCAATCTATACATCTTTAATTGATAGTTACTTACGGTTTTATAGATGGGTTAACAGAAAGATTTCAAAAACCAATTTATATAACTTTTGTCACTGATGATTTATATTTTTATAAATATGTTGGTGAAAACATTGTTAACTCCAATTTATATAACATTTGTTACAGATGACTTTAATTTTTATAAAGATGTCCGTGGAAATATTGTTAACACCAGTTTTATGTTACCTTAGGATACCATCAATTTAGAACCTTTAATAAAACAAATATACAAACTCAATTCCTGTAGGAAACCTCTAAATATCCTAGGGCATTAATGGAACCCTCTTTATAATAATTATATAAATTTTTGTCACCAGAGGTTTCTGATAATGCTCATTGGGGTAAATTAAAAATTTTGTATCCAAAATAAGTGTTAAGTTCGCAAAAACGCACCGTGAAACGTCGAGCGCATACGCTGATACTGCTGGTCGGCGGCAAATGTGAACACCCCGGAAAATAACCGCCTGTACACCCTTCGACCGCGCAATCTAACTATATTCTTGAGATAGTTACCTCTGACAGTTATGCGGGCTTGAAGTGTGTGCAGGCGGGTATTTTTCCTGGTATGTGTAGTATGCTGGATCTCTCGAGGAATGCATTTAGGAAAAGAGAACAATGGTAACTATGTTAAGCTCGCAGAAACGGAGCATCAGTGTTCAACAGTGCGCCATCTGCAGCTCTTTGTTCCAACTAGCATCATTTTTCAAAATGGTCATAAAATAGTGTTGAGGAGGTAAACAGTGGTATAGTTGTGTTGTTTTTTTTTTTATAGAATTGTCGGAAATTTTCGCCATTTTGGATCCCAAAAATAGGTTTTTGGCCCAAATAAAAACGTTATTTATAGGGTTTCAACATGTGTTTCAATCGAAATATTGCTTGTTAGGTTTAAGAACAACATACAAAATTCAATATTTGTCCCAGAAGGCAAAAAACGGGTATGAAAAAAAGTGATATTTAAATGAATATTTTTTTCCCGTTTTCTCAAGTATTTTTGGAGCCTATGAAATTTATGTGAGTGTATTCGAAAACTATACAGTACACACGGGACCGCAGCTGATTTTCAGATGGAAGCCTTGAAAAACAGCTTTTATTTGACTATTGATAAATATTCATATTCCTGCTTCAACTTATCTCACTTCCATTTTTATTTATTTTAGAAGATTGGTAAACACCATTTTATGATTTTTTTTATTGTAAGAAGAAAAAGAATAATACATAACAAGCAAAGGGAACAAAGATGGAAAATTTATATTTCTAAATCCATAAAAACCTGTAATTTGTTATGTAGCGTTGTTAGAACAGTTGTAAAACCTTTTTATAACATCTGTAGACTTGAGGGCTCATAAGGAAGTTTTATAAAATCTATATGTTGTTTTTCTATCCATTACTATGTACCATAAATTTTTATAAGCTGATGTTGGTCAGTTGTTTTTCAAGTCTTTTTTACTCATTTAAGAGATATATTAGAGTTATAAAATTATCACCAACACAAAATAATATAACTTTTGGTTATTTTATGAAGGTTTTATATTAAAATGCTCATTGGGACCGCTTCGTTTAAAGAATCCACCCCGTATATGTTCAATCTTTAAATTTAATTTATTTTATAATTTAGGTCACGCTGGCCCGATAGCGGCGGTGGCCGTTAACGAACTGACGGGTGACATAGCGACTTGTGCTGCCACCTGGTTGCACGTTTGGAGTATAAACGGCGACCCATTGGCGGAAGTAAATACGTGTGTGGGTAAGTAAAAACATAAATTTGTCCACCTATCCATATCCGTATCCGAATAAAAAACCATGCTTTATGTCACTTATTGTCAGTTAAGGGGGGAGTGTACCAGAATGGCACGTTGGGCTTAATCGATGGAAAAAAACTTTGATGTTGAATGGTTTTGTTTGTTTTTTTCTATGAAGTCTTTTTAATGAGATCATGTCAATCTCTCAATTCGACCACTTGGCATTTCTTCGTGTTTTTCTTAGTTGACTGAAGACTTTGCTCATAATATAAAACCTAAAGAAAACAAGAAATTTTAATAATAAAATAAATCTCATGTTTTTGGCAAATCTGTACGCTCCAAAACCCGTTCGTTTTTTGTTTTAACTCGGTGATCTCGATGATCAACTAACCTCTGCTCAAGCTCCACCTGCTTAGATCCTCGAGCGAATAAAGAAATCTTAAGGAATATTACAGGGAAGTAACAAAAAAGATTAAAAATAAAGTAAACAAGTATATATAAGTCAGTCAAGTTCAGAAAACCAAGCGGACGGTATAAATTAATAGTCGCCTCGAGAAATAAAAGTTTACAAATACATTTTATAAATTAGTAGATAGTAATTAATTGTTGAATTTTTGAATAAAAAAATTTATAGTAAATGTTTTTTAAATACTTTAGAGGAATATTATATCTTACTTAAATAATTTCTATTAAAGGTGATTAATTTCCTCTGAGATGATTAATATGTTCTTCCCAACTTAAATTTTCACCAATGGATAATCCTGAAAACTGAGTAAACTTTTTCGGTGGGATTTACTAAAAGAGTTTAGTCTATTTTAGAAGGGTCCTACGTTTAAGTGAAATTTTTGGTTTTAAGGATTTTAAACCCACCCTCCTTAAGTTTTGGACAGAGTTTGATTTATAAGAAGAATTTAAATAAATTTCTTTATTGAATAATCATCTTAACACAATCTTTTGTTGGATTTAAGAAGAAAGTTTCAATTTAGAAGAAAATTAAAAAATTTAAACCCACGCGGAGTTTAAATAGTAAACACTCTGTAGAACAAATTAAAGTTGTTATATGTCACTCTCATTAAAACTTACCCTTGTTAATTATTTTTTCCAATTAATGCTTGATATCACACAACGATTTAGATGGGTAATAATAAAATAAGGAGTAGATTAATTTTGTATTTATTTAAAAGGTTTTTTTATTTATGAAATGTATTAAAAAACTTAAATGCAAGTTTTGTTTACATTTCTATCACTGTCGAAATGTCAGTTTCAAAAAATATCAGCTGCGTTCAAATCACAAACAGCGAGTTCGGATCTCTTACCTCTGCTTCTAACCAATTCTACCTTGGCTTGCACCAACCTCTACAGATGAAAGCTACAGCTTTGAAATATGTGGGCTTTGAGTAAGGAAAGTTTTCTTGGCAGAGCTTTCAGATAGCCTCAATGTTTTAATTTCAGTTTGTAAATAAATTATTACAGTTGTTTTGGGTTTTTGTGTTTTTTGTGTGGTATATTTTTCGTGCGTTATCAGTGACCTTCACTTAAGTTTGTTTTTCCTCGTAGTGCCCTCCTAAATATATTTTTTATGCTAAAAACGGGTTCAAAATATGCCGTTTTTCTGGACAAAATTAGAGGTGTTTTATTGATTAATGAACAACTTGGGATAGTAAATAAGGTAAATTAATCCTTGTAAAAACGGTTATTTAGGGAAAGTATTTTAAACCACCCCCCAGAGGTGGTCTAAAAAATCACCAACTTTATAACCTTAAACACAGATAATGAAGGTATTATGTGCCAAATTTTGGCGTATTTACCATTTGCCATTTTGAAACCTGTCAAAAAAAAAAATTAGTTTTAGGGTATTTTCTCCTAATATATGGTATATTTTAAGAAAAAAAAAGCAGTTTTTCAGCAATAAAAATACAAAATAATCAATAATTTTGTGTCTTTTCTGTATGGGTAAGTGTTTTTTGAAAATTGATTTTAAAATCTAGTACCTCCCACAGGTGTAAATATTTACACCTGTGGGGACACTATTTAGATCTTAGTAAATCCCACTGTTGTTTTTGTCTAAAAATAATGTTTTGCATTTTGCATTTTGAACGTTGCTTTTTTTATCAACATGTAAAAGGTTGATGAGCCCCTTTCCTTGATAAAATGATGAAACGTACTCTTGTTTTAAAGAAAAACGCATGCAAGCATTTTTCCCTGTCTCAAACTTTGACTTTTTATTAGTGTATACTCAAACAAACCACCAGTTTGTAATGTCTGACAGCATTAAATTCGGTATTACGATGACGCAACACCGTCTCGAGATGACGTTACGTCATATTAATAAAATGAAAAGTAAAAATAAGGCCTTTAAATCAAAAAATGCCTTAAGTTAAAGCAAATACCCTTATTACCCGACAACGCAACTCAAAGGAGGGTTTTGAGTTTAGTTTCTTGTTTCTAAAATTATGTTTTAATCTTGGATATAATTATTTAATGATACCAAAAATCGCCTTTTAAACAGCACATAAATAAATTTAAAAACCATCGTTATTAATTTCAAATGTGTAATTATCACTCGAATTACAGAAGTCGGCTGGTCTATAAGGAGAGCGACCGCACTTATTTTGGGGTTGATAAAGTGACGATAATAAAATAAAAAAAACGATGGATTCAAAATAACATAACGGAATGGAAACCACTAAATATTAAATATTACTTAAAACAACAACAAAAATTAGTATTTAGTGAGCGCACCATTCTTTTCAATAACACTATGCAAACGTCTGGGCATTGAAAATCTTAAATTTTGAAAATATTCACGATCTTTTAAGAGCACGTACAATGCGCCATAAATTGAATCGATTAACTCTTCAGCATTTTGGGGTCTCCAGTTTCTCTGATAAATAATTTTCACAAGTCGGCCCCATATATTTTCTATTGGGTTGAGATCAGGGCTGTTGGATGGCCAAAGAGTTTCAATATTATTGTTTGTGTGCACGGGACAGTTGTCCTGCTGTTAAACGAAGTCGTTGTTTTTGTAAAACATCTGCACAGATGGCAATATAACATCCTCAAGAATCTCAACATATCTTTGACTGTTGAATCTTCCTTCGATTTGCCCAAACATACCCAAACCTCTAGCGCTAAACCAGCCCCACATATTCACTGAAAAATGTCCAACCTTCTTAATTTGGTTGATGTATTTTGGATCAAACCTAGAATTTGGTGGACGATACACTAAAATTCTTCTGCTGCTCGAAGATGACTGAAATATATTTTCATCTGTGAAGACCACTCTCTCTCAGAAGTAATCGTCATGAAGAAAATTATTTAATGCAAAAATAACCCTAGCCTGATTTTCTTCTTCCGTTAAAAAAGGTTTTTTTGCCACAACTCGTCAGGAAATTTCAGATTTTTCAATCCTTTTGTTAATAGTTGATAAGGAACCTGGAAACATCGTTACATTAGATGCTTCAACGGACGTGGCAAAAGGATTTTGTCTGAGTTGGTCGATAAGCCTTTCGCTTTAATTCATGTTTTCTATTCATTAAATTATTCTGTATCCAGCGCTTTTTCCATCGTCCTATCGTCATTTTATCAAGCTCAAAATGAGTGGCCGCTCTCCTTACTCGAGGGATAATTTGCGCTTTCGTAAATTTTGTAATTTGCGGTATTTTTGACTTAAAAGTTATTGTCAAAATCAGTTTGACGCATACCGTCTATTTTAAACTGGTGAATGCATATAACTATGAAATGCGGTGAATGGAATACATAAACTATTAGAAAAGTAAATTTTGCGAGATAAGAAAAATGCATGTATGCGTTTTTTTTTTAAAACTAGAGTACATACACAAATAATTTTTAATCTGTGCAATTGAGAAAAGTGTATTTAACCAAACTTCCGGCGGTAGGGAAGGTAAGCAAAACTTTCTAGGCAGGTAACGTGCCATTTTCCTCTCTCGTTTGTGGACCGAAAATGTATTTTTCTGTCAAAGTAGTTAGTAGAAAAAATATTTCTTTTGCAGGAAGAGCCGACAGAATGCAGCAGATATTATGTGTTGCCTTTTCACAAGCCCACGACTGGGATCCTCTTAATGTGATTATCACAGGGTCTACGGATGGAGTTACAAGAGTAAGTCAATTGCAATTAAAAACTATCAAATATGTTTTTCGCTGGTTCTTACTTCTATGTTTACATGTTATCATAAAAAATAATTTACATGTTATAATTTTTTTTTTAAAGTTACAAAACATGATTTCTTTGTTACATAAATTCTAGGTAAACTGGAAGTCACAAAAAAGGTAAAAAGTGAAATTAATTCTGTGTTTCGGACTTCTATTGTCTATATTTTATTTATACACGACGTTTCGATCAGAGATTGTACTGATCGAAACATCGTGTATAAATAAAATATAGACTTAATTTGAAACACATCATTATCTCAAACTTTCAAACAAAGGTAAGTAAGTTCCATAATACCATGCACAAATTTCTCTACTTTTTACATAAATAATATGTAATTAAAATAACGTAAATAATACATGGCAAAAAAAAATTGGGAGACGGCAGATATCGATTATTTAATAACTAGAAAGTAAATCAAAAGGTAAAATTGGGGTAAATTTTTTTACGTAATATTTATATCTCTTATAAGTAACATCAAGGTAAATTTGACGTCATGTAAATAACGTACTCTTTATGTAACTACTATATAAATTTATAATAAAAACGTTATATAAATATTTCGTATTGTGTATATAATATTTATACACTTCTAATGTCACAACAAGGTCAAAAGTAACTTCCATGTTCTGCATGATGCCATGCACAAAGTTCCCTTCTTATTACGTAAATATGATGTAATTAAATGTTATGTAAATATTACGTAAATTTTATGAAAACTTTTTGATGTAAATTTGTTGGCTAGATTTACGTAAATACTATGTTAAAATAACAGATGTGTTTGCTGGGTCTCGATTCGACAATCACTCCTTTTTCGAATTTGTTTAAAACCGGGCACCGATCCTTTTAGATGTGGTCAATAGACTACGTACAAGTGCCAATGGACGACCAACCAGCGGTTTTAAAAAACAATCCAAGCTCGGTCCTTCAAAAAACCTCAAGCAAAGAAAAACCGGATGGCAAAGAACAACAATATATAAGCAACGAGCCAACGCGACCCACAGCCATTCACCCAAAATTGGTGAAGCAGATTCATATACCCAGTATCGATAGTGGAGTTAGCTTGGTGAAATCTGGATCCGAGAGCAGTTTGTCCGAAGATAGGGTATGTTACACGATACATGATAGGTTTTGTATAATAACAAAGCAGAAGGGTGCTTTTTTACGAGCGGCCCGCGTAAACCAGGTTGCTCATTAGTCAGGAAAAGTCAGGGTAGACAAAAAAGTCGGAGTAGTCAGGAAAAGTCAGGGGTCTTTAGCAAAAACAGAATACGAAAAATATGTTACTTATAATTATCAAACCTAAAAGTGCATCGCCTCGCGGTTTTCAAACCTTTTGAAGTTAGTTAGGGTCTTTTAACCAAACATTTGCAAAAAGAGTCAGGATTTTTTTTACAGTTTGGTGAGCAGCCTGAAAACCTTGGGTAAAATAAATTTTAAAAAAATTAAAATAAGATTTTATTTGAACATATTGGTCGCGATTCTTCAGAAACGACAGAAAATCTCACCCGTTACAATTTTGGAAAGTGGCGATTCTTACTTATTGCCCCATTTAAAATGAAAATAGAGCCCCCTTAAAATTTATCCTAACGTTGTAAGAGAGACTGCGTCATTGCCCAATGAGCATTTTCAGAAACTTCTGGTGACAGAAATTTATATAATTATTATAAAGAGGTTTCCATTGATACCCTAGGGTATTTAGAAGTTTCCTACAAGAATTGAGTTTGTATATTTGTTTTATTAAAGGCTCTAAATGTATGGTACCCTAAAGTAACATAAAACTGGCGTTAACAATATTTCCACGGATATCTTTATAAAAATTAAAGTCATCGGTAACAAATGTTATATAAATTGGTGTTTACAATGTTTCCACCAACATATTTATAAAAAATGTAAGTCATCGGTGACAAAAGTTATATAAATTGGTGTTTGAAATCTTTCTTTCAACTCATCTATAAAACCGTAAGTAACTATCAATTAAAGATATATAGATTGGTTTTTAAAATGTTGCTATCAACCCACTAATAAAAACTTAAGTAACCAACAACAAATTTATATAAGATAAAATTGACAATATTTCGAAAGACACTTATAAAAACTTGGGAACTTACACACAATAGTTATATAAATTGGTGTCTGCAATATTCTTATGAACTCATTCATAAACCTTTTTTGTTCATAAAGTTTTTTCTATAATGTTGTTATTAATTTCTTTATATAGTGGTTATAATACAACTGTTTTTAGAACAAAAAAACAATTTTAATTTATTTTGGCAATTATAATAACAAAACAAACTAGATTTTTTAAGGTTAATTTTGTGACATAAAGGCGCGTTTTTGCGACATTAAAAGGCGCGTTTTTGCGAGATACCATACCATTATTATCTTGTTTTAATTACATTAATCTGAGAGAGATAAGAGATCCAAATCTTCTTGAGATAGTTGCCGATGACAGATATCGGGATCAAATGCATTTTACACCCGATTCCCACCAGCGTTTCCCATGCGCAGTCACCCTGATTCAAAAAACTCATCACGTGGTCCGACATGAACTTGTATAGGCAAATCTCGCTTAGACAATGTAATATGTGTTTTGATTCGGGGGACCCACGAATGAGAAACACATAGATGGGAACCGTGTTTTAGAAAAAATACAATATAGTGACCGTGTTAAGTTTGCAAAAACGCAACGTGAAACGTCGAGCGCATACGCTGATACTGCTGGTCGGCGGCAAATGTGAACACCCCGGAAAATAACCGCCTGTACACCCTTCGACCCCGCAATCTAACTATATTCTTGAGATAGTTACCTCTGACAGTTATGCGGGCTTGAAGTGTGTGCAGGCGGGTATTTTTCCTGGTATGTGTAGTATGCTGGATCTCTCGAGGAATGCATTTAGGAAAAGAGAAAAATGATAACTATGTTAAGCTCGCAGAAACGGACCATCAGTGTTCAACACTGCGCCATCTGCAGCCCTTTGTTCCAACTAGCATCATTTTTTAAAAGGGTCCTAAAATAGTGTTGAGGGTTGAGGATTGAGGAGGTAAACAGTGGTATAGCTGTAATGTTTTTTTTTATAGAATTGTCGGAAATTTTCGCCATTTTGGATCCCAAAAATAGGTTTTTGGCCTAAATAAAAACGTTATTTATGGGTGGGTGTCAAAAATACTTTTTTTTTTAATTTTCCGCCTTCTTGGATTTTCACAAATTGTCAATTTTGGTATCAAATTCTTAAATTTTGAAGTATTTGCTTTTTAAAAAAAAATTCAAGTTTTTTAAATCAGAAACGAAAGTGAATTTTTTCACTTTCGTAAATCCAATAAACATTTAGAAAACGATTTTGGGTAAACATTTAAATTTAACCCTTGCTTTTTTTTAAATAAAGCTTATGTCTTCTTGGTGGACCTATGACTTGAAAAAATAAGAGTATTAGTAACAAAAAGTAGCACACATGACACACACACAGTATTGGTAGACGGTCCTCTTATAATAGTCAACCTAACACCCGGTTCCCATGCGTGTCCCATCGTGGCTACCCTGACTCGCACCACGTCATGCGGTTTTGAGTCAGGGTAGCCACACATAAGAAACGCATGGATAGGAACCGTTTACTGATTATTTTTTAACCTGAGTTTAATTTTGCTGCTGTTGCACGAACAAAAATTAATTCACGGTTAACTAACACACGTTTAGATTCATATCCTGCAAACTTCACGTTTTAAAATATCAGTGGATATCAAAATGTTCAACTAACCAAATTTGGTATTGTTAATCCTAACCCTATTTTTGACAGTTTTTGAAACTAGTGAAGAAAAACGATAAACAGACTTTACTTTCCGCTAAAAAAAGATTATTTTAAACACTTAAATTAATAAAGTGAATAATATAAAACGTAGCCCCCGTCAATGCAATGAAAAAAATCCAGAAATCGTCTTTGAACATTTTTTTCCACCAAAAGACTCTATTTGCCATCTTTCAAAACAAAACAAACTCCAAAAAATAACACCTATTGTCATTTTTTAGTTAAACGGTCGAAATTGGGCGTTTAAGTTAAACATCGGTTCAGACCACTTAAAATGCTGTTAAAAATGGTGCAAAGGGAATAGACCTTTTAAACGGTGTTTAACGTTAAACGACGGTTAAAACTGAAAGGTGCAACAGGCGGTTAGAGATTTATACTTTGCCATGAGTGACGATCTATTCGGTACCTGACTTTGGATAAAATAGTTGAGCAGTTCATTTGACTTCATTCAATATTTAATATTTTTTCTTCAGGTGGAAAGACAAAAGTCCAACGAAGGCAGTACCAAGGAATGGAAGAACGAGCAGCAAAACGAGAAAGAAACCTGCAGCGACACCGAGGAACAGACATTACAACCTACGGCACCGCCTCGTAGGAGGAGGTCGAGAGTGCATGCTGGGTTTAGAAAGAGCGAAGGTAAAGTATAAATTATATTTTAGGACCCAAAAAATTTTACAACCAGGGACAGATAATCAGTCCCTGTAGCAACAAATTTTTATTCCGCTATTTCAGTCTTTTATTTTGCTATTTGGAGCCCAATAAAAGTGCGGGCAGGACAATTCCCTTATACGTAGGCCACCTTGCTGGGCCCGTTACACCCTCACTATCCATGGTGTAGCCCGCAAAAGAACAGATTTTTCTGGGCTGCAACCTTCTTACATCGCCTGGGGCCAACAGATATTTCCCAAGGTGCGACTCTCTTGACCTGGCCAGAGCCGGACACTCCAGCAGGATATGTAAGGACGATTCTTCGTTCTACATTCACCATCGACTCTCTTCTCCGGAGATTCCCAACGTCTCCAGGTGCTTGTCGAGGCAACAGTGTCCTGTTAGGTGCCCTGTTGCTAGTCTTATAACAATAGTCAAAATATACTGTTATTAAAAATTTGCAAACCCCATTTTGGGTTGGAGTTAATTGAGGTCCAGATGGATCTCTTGATTGATGAGGAAAAATGGAAAATCCAGATCGTTTTTTTAAAGCCTGCAAAAATTGAGGTGGTGTTACGATGCAATTTTGATCGTTGGCAGACGGTCGGTTTTAAGTTAAGAATGATAATGTTTAGAGTACCTGTAGTGAAATTTTTGTACCCGATAAGGGCGATAGTTTGACTCTGGACCAGCGGTCTTTATTTGGTTGGATCGTTCTTTCATCAATTCAGATAATCCATTTTGTGGCATCAATCAAGAGTTTTTTTAATTTTTAGTGCTTTTCTTATATATACCTACCTTCTAGGCTTCTTTAATATAGACACCACTTTTATATTAATAGTCTTTTTTAGTTCTGTCGTAAAAGTGGTGACAAAAGTATGTTTTTCAATAAAACAACAAAAATTACAAGCAAACATCTAAAAAAAATAAAAAAACATACGCGTCGAACTTATAACCTCGTCATTTTTAAAAGTCGGTTAAACAAACATACAAGAATCAGCGCAGGTCTCACTGGATTCGAAAGTTTTTGCCGTTTCTACGAAAATGGACTCCTATTATTTTTAGCCATCGGAATGGGCCACCACCGATCGCCTGCAGACACGTGGTTTTTGGTTTGGAATAGTAGGGTCTTAAAATACCTACAGTGAACTTAGTTTGACTCCGGACCACTAGAATAATATTGATGTCCAGGTTGCGTAGATAAAGAATCTATCTACGCCCCAAGGCCCCGATTCTCGGTTTCTTAAGATGTGCGTAGTGATTGTTGTTTAATCCGATAAAATGCTCTGAAATGTTTATGACCAAACGATCGAAAGGCTTCGCTTTCCTTTGAGTGTCTTCCGTAAGAGCTTGGGACTATTCGGTCATCTCGAGTGACTATCTTTGAGCGGGTTAGTTGGTAGACACTTCTCTTAGTCGATCGATCACATTCTATGGCAGGCAGCCATATTAAACTGGTTAAAAGATTCTCTAAATTTGTTCTTTATTTAGGTGGCAACAGTGCTGACAGTTTGGAAGTGGATGATAGCGTGGCATTAAGAACCAGCAAATCTGACACTAGTTTAACTGATTCATTTATTGTAGTCGACGCTAAGAAGAAGCATATCAACCCTATGAATACGCTAAGACCAGGTTTGTAAAACTAACTATATTGTATTAATTTGCTAAGTTATTTTTTTCGTTTGTTTTATACCTACCTGATTGAAGAAACTTTGTTTCTATTTTGTCAGGTTTTAAATGGCAAAGGCAGCTGGTCTTCAGAAGCAAACTGACAATGCACACAGCTTACGACAGAAAAGATAATGCCGAACCCGCCTCTATTTCGGCTCTTGCTGTTTCAAAGTAAGTTAAGTTTTAGACATTTTTGAGTTTAAATTTATTTCCTCAGCCTATGTCAGGTATTTTAATTTTCGTTTTTTTTTATTTAAAGGAGGGGGTACACTTAACGTGGGACTTTGGTTGGCACAGGAATTTAACCAAATTTTGGTATGTTATAGATGTTGAGGTTCTGATCGCACTTTAAATTGATCAAAAGAATAATGTTACTACTAGTTTCCAAGATATAGGGGATTATTTAATAGTGCTAATAAATAAACGAAATGTGAATATTAGCACATAAAATTGGTTTTGGCTGCAATATTGCTTTCCACAAGAGTTTAAATAAAACCAGCCAAACCAAAAAGTCATTTGGTGTAGCGGAGCAGACCCTTGAAAAATACCAGAAACTTGGCGTTTTCCAGCTACGTCTTGCACATATCTTCATACATCAAATATAATATGGGTCAGGATCAAGTTCACATGATGAAAATAATACAAAACACCAATTGTTTGTAAGATATTATGAGACCCATATTAATGATATCTTGAGCTGTTATTGTACTTGCCGATCACGGGCTAGAGTAGTGGGTATGTGCTGTCATATTGCTAGTTTAATATGGTTGCTGTCATTTGCCCGACATCAATCAAACGTTTGGTATCCTACTGACAAAATATTGAATTGCGTTGAAGATGTTGCTCGTAACAACAATTCAGAAGACGACGAAATGCCTAAAATAGTTTAGTGTAGTACCTAAGTGTTTAGTTAAAAATATTTCATAATCTATACATATATTATATAATAAATCTCTAAAGGGGTAATTTCTGTACATCAAATATTTTAAAAAATTTTTTGTTGTGGACTTCTCAATAGACCATTTATCTGTTTGTTTGTCTGTTTGTTCCAGCACCACGACAAAACTACTGAACGGATTTTGATGGGAATTTCACTACTGTTGTACTGTTTTTGACATTTTCCCTTTATTTTATACCATACGTAATAAGTTTTGGTATTTATTAAGTTTCCCCAGTATACCAACTGGCACCACTAATTTTTATTTAGTCATAAAAACTCTTCTGGTCAGCAATTGTAACAAGAAACAATTTTTTTCAAATACTAAAATAATGATTGATTTGTTTACGTCCTAGAGTACCCCCGTAATAAACAATCTTATGGTGTACCAAAAATACAGTATATTTATTAGATTTTGACATTTCCCCGCGTATTTTTTTAGTACTTCTTAAGTGTCCCCGGTATACCAACTGACACTATTATTTTTATTTAGTAACATAAACTCTTTCCACCACCAATATTGCAACAAGAAACCTTTTTTTGTGCAAATATTAAAATTCTGATTGATTTATGGACTCCTTAGAATACCTTCGTAATAAAAAAATCTTATCGTATGCCACAAATATTACTTTTCATTGAATTTTGACATTTCGCACCATTGCAAAAAATAAAAACCAATTAATACTTTACTAATAAGTTTTCAGTATGTTAGGTCGGACAGATCAGGCCACTGTGGCATGAATCTGTCCGCTATGGGAAGTTCGGCGAACCATACTGCCTGTAGCCTGTAGGCGATGGGATGTAGCGACCCCCTCCCCCCCCGAGTCGAGTCTAGTGCTCAATCGTGCAATCAGCTGGCCTAATCTCGAGGGACCCAATCGTCGTATTCCTTACACCATTGGGTCGTTACTCGTTATTAGGGACCGTGGACTTGCTGACTGTGCATCAGCATGTCCACGTTGAGATCCTATACTTTCTAGGACACGTAAGACCATTAAGTCCAAGCACACGAAAGTCTTTCGGCGATCGGCAAGCTGCGACGGGAGCAGGACAGTGTAGTGACAAACCGGCACGAAAGCGGAGGAAGCGTGATCGCTGTTTTGCTCAAGGAATGGCTGCAGAGCAACTCGTGTGCTGCATCCGTGACTGAGCAGCCCTATTTGGGTCCCACTCTGCTCACCCTGAAAGGGAAGGGACTATAAAATGTGCCCTAAACATAGCCAGCCAACAACTGCCCGACTGGATAACCGCATCTAGTGGATACACCACATGCGGTCAAAACAAAAGAAAAATAAATCCAACGAACTTTGCCACATGGAATATCCGTACACCTATGGATACAGACACAACCACAAAGAAGAACGGCAATAGTGGCACGTGAACTAAGGATAACATCGATATCGCTGCTCTCAGTGAAACTAGAAGAGCAGGCGAAGGCTAACTTAAAGAACATGGAGGAGGCGACACATTTTTCCGGAAAGGAAAAGAAGAAGATGATCCACGTATTCACGGAGTGGGTTTGGCTATAAAAAATGAGATTGTGGACCACCTAACCGAATTTCTATTCGGAATAATCGAAAGATTGATGACATTGCGCCTAAGCCTTAGCAGCCACCAACACGCTACTATAATCAGTGCCTACGCTCCAACTTTTGCAGCTCATAAAATCCAAAAAGATGAATTTTATTCTCAACTTAGTGAAGCCATAACATCTGTACCTAAATTTCATAAACTTATCATCCTAGGAAGGGCGTCATTGGCAAGGAAGGTGTTGGAAACATGGTCGGAATATGACCTCATAATCTCAAATACAATTTTTCGACAAAAAGACAAATTCAAGACCTGGCAATACCCGAGGTCAAAACATCTGATTGATTACATTATTGTAAGTTCCAGAGATCAAAAAGACGTAAACATTACAAGAGCAATAACGAGTGCAGAAGACTGCTGGACAGACCATCGCCTGGTACGAGCCAAAATGAACTTGCACATTCCACCAAGAAGTAGCCGTCAAAAAAAGCAAATCAGAAGAAGATTCAATGTAGAACGCCTTAAAGATGATAAAACCAGAACAAAATTCCAAGTCTCTCTAAGCTGGGTACTTTAAAGTACCCGGAGCATATTGACGACGGAGAATGTTGAAGACAGCAATAACATCTGCCTCCGAAGAAACGGTCGGCTACTATGACAAAGAAATTCAAGACCTTATTGAGAGGAACAGAAAAGCCCATAATGCTTGGAAAAGCCACCCTAACTCTAACGAAAACAAAAGACAATATTAAGAAGCGAAAGCAGAAATACAAAGGCAAACACGTAGATTAAAAAACCAATGGTGGACACCAAAATCACGTCCAACAACACCAGAGCCTTCTTTCAAGCTACTAAGATGATATATGGTCCCACTACACGAGGTATCAATCCCCTACGATCCAAAGATGTAACAAGGCTGCTTAAAGACAGATCCTCTATCAATTCACGATGGAAAAAATACTTCCGAGAACTACTCAACAGAGAGTCTTAGTTCGATAATGACATTTTCGACAAAATTCCGGAGAAAACTACACAATAACACCTAAGTGAGATTCCGAGATTAGAGGAGGTCGAAAAGGCAATCACACAGCTAAAGAATAACAACTCAGCAGGCACAGATGGTATCGCTGCTGAACTCTACCAACAAGGGGGTCCCGCACTTAATTCCCAAGTGCACACTCTAATAAGTACAATATGGAACACTGAGACCATTCCTGCCGAATTCAGAGACGCCTCTATAGTTACCATTTTCAAAAAAGGCGACAAGGCCCAATGTGAAAACTACAGAGGTATATCTCTGCTTTCTGTTGCTGGAAAGATACTTGCCAGAGACACAGTGTGGATTTAGGCCCAATCGAGGCACAGCTGACATGTTCTTCAGTGCCAGACAAATGCAAGAGGAATCTAGAGAACAAAATCGCCCCCTTTTCATGGCCTTCATAGACTTAGTCAAAGCATTTGACTCTGTCAACAGAGAAGCTCTTTGGCAAATGGTGTGTTATTGCGCCCACCCTATTCTCTATATTGTTAGGTGCCATGCTTCACCTTGTTGAGGAACATCTACCGCCGGGAGTGGAAATTCTATATAGATTCGACGGTGGCCTACTTAACCTAGGCAGACTGCGAGCAAAAACTAAGGTCTTGACGACCTCGGTAATCGAACTGCAGTACGCCGATGACAACGTCGTTATGGCCGATACAGAGGAAGGTCTACAGCTGGTAATCAACGCATTTGACCAAGCCTAGAAAAGCATCTTGCCAAAACACAAATTCTTCACCAACCAGAACCAGGTACGAGCTCCAAACATTTTCATAAATGGCCATCCTCTGCAGAACGTGGAACATTACCCATACCTTGGGAGCCACTTATCATCAAATGCAACTATTGACGCAGAAATACAGCATCGCCTAAAATGTGCTAGCGCAGCTTTCGGGCGGTTTTCGGAGAGAGTCTTCAACAATCACAGCGTCAATGCGGAAACCAAGCTTCGTGTCTACAACACCGTTATAATACCAACTCTAACATACGGATGCGAAACGTGGACCACTTAGCATATCAAACGACTACAAAATTTAACCAAAGTTGTTTAAGACGAATCCTGAGAATCAAATGGCAAGATCGACGAACAAACATAAGTGTTTTAGAAGAAGCCTGAACAACTAGTATAGAAGCCCTTATCTTCAAGCGCCATCTTCGTTCGACTGTTCACGTTATCCGCATGCCGGAAACACGTCTCCCAAAGCAGATATTTTAGGGACAACTGAAGGAGGGAAAGAGAAATCAAGTAGGTCAAAAAAAAAGGTACAATGATGTTCTCAAAGGCAATATGATGAAGAGTCACATCGATATAAACAACTTCGAGACCACTGCAATCGATAGGGCTTCATGGCGCCGAACAGTCCATGAGGGAGAGAACGTAGAAAGGAGCGACAAAATGGAAGAATGGATGACCAACAACACCCGGGTGCTGCCGGAGACTGGGTATGCCAGGACTGTGGAAGGGTGTGCATCTCGAGAATTGGCTTACATAGCCATCAAAAAACGCACAACAGATAGCGACGATACAGAATAGAGGAAAATCATACTCGATATCGAGTGATTGCCTATGATGATGAATAAGTTTTTGGTACTTTTCAAGGGTTCATAGTATACCAATTAACTTTTTGGGGCACTTATGGTCCTTTTAATTTTTATTTAGTCGCATAAACTCTTGTGAAAAGCAATATTGCAGCCAAAACCAATTTTTTGTGCTAATCAGATTTCATTTATTAATTAGCACTATCAAATAAACCCCTATGTTTTGGAAACTAGTCGTACGATTTTTGGTCAATTTGATTTTTTTTCAATTCAATATGATTCTTAACTGTTTTATGTATGTTTCTTTATAATTTGATTTTTTTTTAATCTTTTTTTTTTGAGTGAAATAGTTTTCCTGTAATAAATATTTAAGGTTGTTGGGAAATAAACGTTATATATAAAAAATTTAAAGTGTAATCAGGACCTCAACTTCTACAATATACCAAAATTTGGTTCAATTCCTGTTAAGAGTGTCCCATCCTTTGCATACTTCACTGCTAAAAAAGTTTTTTCTTTAAAAAAATAAAAGAAGATTAGCATCCTAAGACATAATTTTTTGCTCCTTTTGTCAATGAAAGTTTTTCAGTAACGCATAAAAATACCAACAAATAAATACATATATCCGGTGTTTAGGGGATTCTAATGTACAATCCTCAATTGATGTTAAGATATTTTATAGATTAATTTCACTTAAATAAAATTAAAAAAAGTCGCATTGATTTTTTAGGGGGTCCCATAAAATAAATAAAAGTAAAATGCTGATCTCCTTATTCATAAAAATACTGGCAAAATCGTCCTTTTTAGAAATCGGAAATAAAAATCGAAGAATTTGTAAAACAGAGAAATCGTACGACGCATAAATTGGTAATGATAGGCTTGTGTTCTTGCGAGCTTAGAAATAAGAAAGGGCTATGCTGCTATAAAGATATTTTTTTCACGCTGTAAGTAGTGCTGGGTTGGGTTAATTTGTTTTTGTGAAGTGTTTTGGGTTGATCTGAGTTTTTTTTTTCAATTTATTTAACTTTAGTTGTATTAAATGATATTGGTTTAGTAAAAACATTAACAAATATCTTGATTTACGCCCTTTCTTATTCTAAGCTTACATAAAAATAGTTGTCAGGAAAGGACAACTTTTTGCCTCACCAATTTCACCGTTGTAAGGTTTGTTCAAGGTATTTTTCTGCAAATTACGATATACCTGAAGTACTGTTTCTCCAAAGTTGTATTTTTACACAATACGGTGTCGTAATTGTTCATTTCTATGAATTGTGTTTTTCGTACAAACTGTAAGGTCAAATCTCCCCAAAATTTCGGTCGAACATGCACGTTAAAATGACTCCTATCTGTCAGTTTTTTACATCCTGCCTTTCTTGAAACTTTCATGTCGTTTTGTTTTTGCTAAGGGATCACCGGGTAGTCTACGTGGGAGACACCAGAGGGCGCGTGTTCAGTTGGTCCGTCTCGGACACGGTCGGGCGGGCCGCGGACCACTGGCTGAAAGACGAGGGCGCCGAGAATTGTCACAATTGCAGCGTCAAATTTACGTTGTACGAGAGGCGGCATCATTGCAGAAACTGCGGATTGGTAAGATATTAAAGAACCTTGCCATTTTCTCATGGGGAATATATTTCGGCTAATTTTTTTATATATTTTAATATGTACAGCCCAATGAGCATTTTCAGAAACCTTTTTTAGAGGTTTTCCTACAGGAATTGAGTTTGTATATTTGTTTTATTAAAGGTTCTAAATTGATGTTACCCTAAGGTAACATAAAACTGGCGTTAACAATATATCCACGGACATCTTTATAAAAATTAAAGTCATCGGTAACAAATTTTATATAAATTGGTGTTAACAATGTTTCCACCAACATATTTATAAAAATATAAGTCATCAGTGACAAAAGTTATATAAATTGGTTTTTGAAATCTTTCTGTTAACCCATCTATAAAACCCTAAGTAACTATGAATTAAACATATATAGATTGGTTTTTAAAATGTGGCTATCAACTCACTTATAAAAACTTAATTAACCAACAACAACGAGACACTTATAAAAACTTGGGAACTCAAACACAATAATTATATAAATTGGTGCGTGTAATATTCTTATGAACCCATTGATAAACCTTTTTTGCCCATTCTTTCTATAATTTTTTTATTAATTTCTTTGTATAGTGGTTATAATACCACTGTTTTTACAACAAAAAAACAATTTTAATTTATAACAAAACAAACAAGATTTTTTAGGTTAATTTTGTGACATCAAAAGGCTCGTTTTTGCGAGATACCATACCATCATTATCTGGTTTTAATTACATCAATCTGAGAGAGATAAGAGATCCAAATCTTCTTGAGATAGTTTTCGATGACTGATATCGGGATAGAATGCATTCTACACCCGATTCCGACCAGCGTTTCCCATGCGCGGCCACCCTGACTCAAAAAACTCATCACGTGGACCGTCATGAACTTGTATAGGCAAATCTCGCTTAGACTACGTGATCCGTGTTTTCATTCGGGGAGCCCACGCATAAGAAACCCATAGATGGGGTTTTGGAAAAAGAGAACAACGAGTGCATACAGTGCGCACGGCTGGTCGGCGGCAATTGTGATCACATTACCTTACGATGCGACGGAACGCAGCCTCAAGGTTCGTTTCTGCGAGTTTGACATAGTTACTATTATCCTCTTTTTCTAAATGCATTCGTCTGAGACAGATCCAGCATACCAGGGAAATACCTGCCTGTACACTATCGGCATCATAAAAGTGGTACATGATAAACATAGGTATTTTTTAAATTGTATGGTTAACTACCGGATTATATTTTGTGACAGACTGGTACTAAAATGTGAAAATATTATATTAATAATACGCTAACGCATAAAATAACTGTAACAAAAATAAAAAACACAACTGAAACGAAAATTATAAAGCAATAGAAATAAATTATTAGGTATATAAATTTTAATATCTAGTCCGTATACCGTTTAACCTTCTTGGCCAGAATTTCAAAAAGGTTTTCATTTTCACCAATCACTTCTTCATAAGCATTGACTGTTAACTGGACCAAGTGATGTTGATTTCTCGGCACAATATTAGAGCTTTCCAGCTTTTTTGAAATTGAACCCCAGATATTTTCCATAGGATTGGCGTCTGGGGTTTTCGCAGGCCAAAGAAGAACTTCAATATTTTGATCCCGAAACCAAATTTGGCAAATTCTGGCCGTATGAGCAGGGCAGTTGTCTTGTTGAAAAATAAACTGGTCTTGATAAAGTTCTGTGACGGCTGGAAGCATGGTGTTCTCTAAAATGTCCACGTAAAGCTGTGCTCTATGAAATAGAGCACCATGACCTCTAGCAGAAATTCAACCCCATATATTTACCGTAACCTGGCCTGTTTTTTTTCATTCGTAAGTTAAATTTTTTTAGCAGCTACACGACATCTTAAATTAGACCCTTTCCTTACGCGATTTCGTGCCACTCTTACACATCCTGGAAATTGGATTAATCTCTTTGCCTGGGCAACAGATGCAAAAAGGTTTTCTTCCATAAAAGCGATAAGGTAATAATCTTGTTCATCAGTTGAAACTTTCAATAAACCTGTCCCTTGTTTTCTCTCTATTGTCTGATCTTCTTCCCATCGTTTTTAATTTTTATAATCCTGGTTTTACTGCGTCCATAATGTCTAGCCACGTCCCTCTAGTTTTGCCAGGAGTTGGGCTTTATCAAATAAAGAAATTTGTGGGAGCATTTTTTATTTATTTGTCAGACTGAAATACAGAATGACATACTTTGACAGTTTAAGAAAAATACAATAATGGGTGACTTAAATAGACCAAGGTATTACAAAAAAAAGTATTGTGTACCACTTTTATGATGCCGATAGTGTACACCCTTCGACCCCTCAATCTAACTATCTTCTTGAGATAGTTACCTCTGACAGTTATGCGGGGTTGAAGGGTGTGCAGGCGGGTATTTTTCCTGGTATGTGTAGTATGCTGGATCTCTCTCGTGTCCATTTGCTCTGCGATTTCTCTAAGGATTCCTTGGCGCTAAGGATCTCTTAACGGTGCTAAGTAGCTGATTTGGTTTGCTTTTCTTTGTAGTCTAAGGAATACCTAAATTTAAGATGCCAGATATCGAGCCTTAAAGCATCCTTAGGAGAGAATTCTAACCTCATTTTTTGTCAACTCGAAAACGGTAAAAAAAATAAAAATGGAATTTTTAAATGACGATTTGGATGTGCAATTGTTTTTGTTGTTTTATTAGTTTAATTAAAATAAATATCATTATTTATTTTTTACAAGCAATACCACTGTCTCTTTAATTATACTGAGAACCCTACGATTATGTGCACAGGGCATCTTTCTAGAATTGGGGATTTTAAGGCCAATATACAGGGTGGATTCTTTAAATGGAACGTGCTTCTAGCAGGTTAGAATTTGGTTGAATAAAAAAAATCCAAAAACACGTCAACTGGGATTTTTAATTTCCTTTAATCGTGCTATCTTGGATTTTGTCTATGTCATTTAGTTTACGAGTTATGGCATTTATTTTTAAAAATAGGACACCCTGTATATTTTGCAATTTTTGAAATCTGCAAACAATTCTCTCTTCAGCAATACCACACAGTAGGATCTATCTTTTACAATAATCAAGATATTTTTATTTAAATCTGTATGGAAAACTTCAATATTCTTTCAAATATCCCCTGTAAAACGGGGCATAGACAACAATTCCACGCAAGTTTAAATGCCTCTATCTTGGAAACCATAAGAGATAGAGTTGTGGTATTGTCAAAAAGATTTTAGAATTCAAAAATGTCAAACTATACAGGGTGTCCTATTTAAAAAATATATTTTTTTGCCATACCTCGTAAACAAAACGACATTAAAAAACTAAAATAGCATGATTAAAGAAAATTAAAAATCTCAGTTGACGTGTTTTTGGATTTTTTTATAAAACCAAATTCTTACCCGCTAGAAGCACCGTTCCATTTAAAGAATCCACCCTGGATATGTTTAAATGTCCCTTACTGAAGCTGAAAAAATTAATGTAAAAACTTACGCAAAGAATAATTCATAGTAAATAATAATTATAATAGTAATAACAACAAATAATGGTTTTATGACAAGCAGCGCCATCTAGAGATTGAACTTATAACAAGATTTAATTCCTAGCTATGGAAAACTTTTTTTTGTTCAGAGCAAACGAATAAAATTTACGGAATACTTAAAAATTATGGATTTCTTTACTACACTTTACTTAAGCAAATCGCAGAGCAAATGGGCATCAGACGAATACATTTAGGAAAAGAGAACAATGGTAACTATGTTAAGCTCGCAGAAACGGTCCTTCAGTGTTCAACACTGCGCCATCTCCAGCCTTTTGTTCCAACTAGCATCATGTTTTAAAACGTTGATAAAATAGGGTTGAAAGAGGTAAACAGTGGTATAATTTTTGACCAAAATAAAAACGCTATATATGGGGTTTCAACATGTGTTTTAATCGAAATATTGCTTGTTTAGGGTTAAGAACAAAATACAAAATTCAATATTTCTTCCAGAAAGCATAAAACATATGTGAAAAAAAAGTATTATTTAAATGAATATTTTTTTCTCCGTTTTCTCAAGTATTTTTGGAGCCCATGAAAATTTTGTGAGTGTATTCGAAAACTATACAGTACACACGGGACCGCAGCTGATTATCAGAGTGGGATGACTGGGAAAACAGCTTTTATTTAACCTATAGTATATAAATATTCATATTCCTGCTTCAACTTATCCCACTTCCATTTTAATTTATTTTAGAAGATTGGTAAACACCATTTTATAAATTTTTTATTTTAAAAAGAAAAAGAATAATACATAACAAGCAAAGGGCAGAAAGATGGAAAATTTATATTTCTAAATCGATAAAAACCTTTAATTTGTTATGTAGTGTTGTTAAAACAGTTGTAAAACCTTTTTATAATAATATCTAGTCTTGAGGGTTCATAAGGAATTTTTATAAAATCTATATGTTGTTTTTCTATCCATTACTATGTATCATAAATTTTTATAAGCTGGTGTTGGTCAGTTGTTTTTCAAGTCTGTTTTACTCATTTAAGAGATATATTAGAGTTATAAAATTATCACCAACACTAAATAATATAACTTTTGGTTTTTTTATGAAGGTTTTATATTATTTGCTGTAACTTCTATATAGACAAAAATGCTCATTGGGTACCTACTATGATTGTTCCTAAATCTCGACTGTTCACATAGAGGACACTGGGAACAGGATTGGGCAAAAATTTCGCTTGCGGCTGTAGGGTATCGATGTTGGTATCATTTGATTTTTTTTTTTTAAACGGTATCGATACTTTTCGATACTTAGCTTTGAAGTGTCGATATTTTTAAGAATCGATACCGTAACATAAAGAACAACACAACAACCATAAACTAGTGTATGACCTACGTAAAGGATATAGAAACTGTAGAATATAGAAACTGTAGAATATAGATATTCCAGCCATTCCGATAAAGTGGTTGTTAGAAACCATAAAAATCCTTAAATAATGTTCCTAATAAATTTGATTAAACACTTAAGACAAACTAACACAAGCTCAGAACAAAATGGCACACCCATGTGGTGTGCTTGATGGACTGTTGATAAAGAGTAGTACATGCGCGATAAAGAGTATAAAAATAGATATTTTGAACTTTAAGGAACCGTAAAAAGTAATTTTAATTTTAAGAACTTTACGCCACTGAAAACTGAACAGAGCAAAAAATATCTGCTGGTCTGGTTTTTCCAATGATTTGCCATTCAATTTCGTTTGATTGCTGGGATAGATATTTAGTTAACAAGATCTTTTAATAAATTGAGATTCTCTACATTTCTGAAAAACGGATGACACTATGATAAAACATGTAATTGGCATATTTTTAAAACCGATTGGCGCCGAAAAGGTCCTCCGTTACACAAGCCTGCCTGTACAAATTTCATGTAAGAGATGAATAACTGAGAACGAACGGATTTTTGTAATATTTTGCTTCATATTATATTATTTCAATTTTTAAAGGTATTCTGCTCCCGATGCTCGAAATTCGAAAGTGAAATTTCCAGACTGCGTATCTTGAAGCCGGTTCGAGTTTGTCAGGGGTGCTACGCCACCCTAAAGCGTGAGAAGAAAGGATCTTAAAAGCAAAAATTGAGTAAATTTTGAGATCTTATTACCTTGGATACGGGTAAGGTATAGAAATTTAGTACCTATAGCAAAAAAAATAGGAGAAGATATATTTGTAGCTACAATTACAGATGTTTAATCTGAAAAAGTAAGGTGGGTATACAAACTGTTTTAATCATTGTAGAACAATTCTTTATTTATTTTAAATGATTTGGCTAAAACTAATATCGGAACAGAAAAACTTTACGTCGTTTGATGGGATAAAGATAAAACGTTTTGATTTTTAAAAATTTTGAGGAAACCTGCTTGATTTTTCTTTTATTCTAACAAATCAAAAGCCAATAAAACTATCTTAAGGATGACAATTTGCTTAGATGTTGAACTGTAGGCTGGCGGGAGCTGTTTAATGTTTAGATATATTTCCATTTACGAAAATTTCAGTAGAGCAGGTACTCATAACTGTATTTTTCGTTTCGTAAATGAACATCATCTTAAAATTTAAAAATGGTAGCCATTTTGACGTTCTTTTTAGTTTTAAAGATTGTGTGTTATTAAAATCTCGTGAAAAATAAAAAAAAACCTTTTTTAAGAAAACAGTTCATTTATACAGCTAGATCTCTAAATTTATTAAACCAAACCAACTAAATAAATTGTCATGAAAATTATTTTAAAAATGATCTTGGCCTGAAGATATCAGGTTTTATTTAATAAGAGAAATTAGCTTTTTGTGAAGACATTTTTTCCAATTCTCCAAAAGTAGAACTTACTTTTATTGCAAAGTTTCCTTATTTTTGCTATTTCAGATTAAAAATTCGAAATTGGTAGATTTATTATATAAAAAAATAGTAAATGTACAAATCCTATTTGTAGATTGGAACTTAGGTAGCCCTATTTTAAGCATAGATTTTGTTTAATAAACAACAAAGTGAATCTCGTGTCCGCATATAAAAATTAAAATAACACTCGTGGCATATCGGACAATGCGTTTTTGTTTCTCACTTTATTACGACCAGGCCTCCAATGTCTAATGGAGAATCCAGACACCTACAGACCCGTTTCATCCTTATTAGGAATCATCAGGGTGTCACAGGATTGTACCTGGCAGTTGAAGCTACACAGGCACCATGCACACCTCTCGAATTTAAAACAAAAAGTTTGTATCTGCGAAGACGTAGTACCTGTGTGCGCCACCTGTCGAATAAACTAAGAAACAAAAACATCAAATGCAAAGTGCAGAAGACCGTAAATACAGAATTCTGTACCTTTCAGCAGGTTATAAAGAAGAAACCTGTAAAATATAAGGTCATTGTAACATGACTCTTAAAAAGAGGTAACGTTCGCACCAGCACCGCCCCCAAGTGGAGCTTCATACTGCGTGGCCCCAGGTACAATTCTGTGACTCCCTGATGATTCCTAATAAGGATGAAACAGGTCTGTAGGTATCTGGATTCTCCATTAGATATTGGAGGCCTGGTCGTAATGAAGTGAGACACAAAAACGCATTGTCCGATATGCCACGAGTGTTATTTTAATTTTGTTTGATTTTGTTAAGAGAATATTTTAATGTGATTTTCATTTTGACTCAAATTTTTTTGGTGAAATTGATTTAATATTATTTAAAATTTTATTGTTATGTTTTTAATATTATTTTTCTTTAAAAAAAAAAGAAAATTCAAAACTGAGATAAATAAACCTAGTAGAGTGAGCGCAGCATTAGTGCGTCCTTAGAATCGCAGACAATAATTTTTCCTAACGTATAGTCATCAATTTCCCCCTCTCTCTTTTTATCATTAAATAGCTCTATAAAAATTCTGCAACTCAAGACCTATTTTGAGGGTTAACATAAATCGATAACAGGAGGAAAGTTAAAAAAATACATTTCTTTTTGTCCTATTAGTGTTGGGGCATATGTCGATAATTATCATCGCGAGGGATCTTTTATGAAGGAGTTTTATGACTATGCGGGATTGATAGATTTTTAGTCACACAATCAAGTGTAACCGGGTGTTTTGTTCGCATTCGTATAGAAGGGGTTGATATGACGACATCTTTTAAGATGGCGGGCAAAAATCATAAAAAATACAACTTTCGCAACCGAGGTATGATTATACTGAATTCCATATAACTCCAGGACGAGGATTCCAAAAAAAAAATCATTTTAAAGGTCATCCGACCTTAAATGACCTTGAAACTCGCAAAAAAAAACAAGATTTTTGCCATTTCCTCTTCAAAAAATCTTAATAATTCGACGTTTTGTCAGACCAACTTCAAATATACCTCAAACTATTAGGCATATATGCCAAATTCGATCCTTAGAGTTTGATGCAGTGTAGATGTGTGCATGACCTTGAAAAATATCCCAGTAAAATTAAGATATTGCAAAAATAACATACTAAAGGGCACTATTCATCAACTATTAAAGCGAAGAACACCAAATTTGACAGGAGAGATAAGAAGGTCAAGTTCAATAATATTGTTCAAAAAAATTTGGTTCAGCTATGACGCGTTTCAATATGGCGGCTGATATATCAAAATGGTGACCTATAACCACATTTTATTTTATTCGATTTCGTAAAAAAGCAAAAATGACAAGGTGGCCATCAATTCTTGTTGACTTATCGGCGCTTACTATGAAAAAAAAAGTTTAGTTGATGCATGACCTTGATTGACCTTGACAATACCATGTACAAGTGAAAAAACAGTTTTTTGTAGTGTTTTTTTTTTCAATTTGCCACTACGCAAAAACTTTAAGTGCCGGAGATGAAATTAACATCTTAGCCATAGATATTCACTTCACTTTAAACCTCCCTATCATTTTTTTTGATCTGGCGGCCTGGATGTTGGTGTAACAAAACGTTAAATTATGGAGATTTTTTTAAAGAGATGATGACAAAAATTGTGTTTTTGACCTCGAAAGTGATTTTTTTGAAATTCTCGTCCTCGAGTTGTATGAAATCGAGTATAATCATGCACCGGTTGCAAAAATTGTATTTTTTATGATTTTTCGACCGCCATTTTGGAAAATGGCATCTAAAACACCTGGTCCAGAATATGGCAATGTATATCTAACTTCTGCTAACTCTCTTATAGGTAATTTAAATGACTTTGTTCGCTAGGCAAGTGCGTAGAGCATAAAATTCACACTTCCGAAGAAAAATAAAAAAAATATAGGTCATTTTTAACGGAGGATAGCATAAACATCTGGGACACCAGTCAAAAGAAATAGTAGGGAGGTATAAAATGAAGTGTTTATCTAACGCTAACATATTAATTTCATCTCCGGAACTTAAAGTTTTTGCGTAATGGTAAATTAAGATTGACACTATAAAAAGCTGGTTTTTCATGTGTACATGGGATTTTCAAGGTGAATTGATGGCCATCTGCTCATTTTTGCTTTTTTAGGAAACAGGATAAAATAAAATGTAGTTATAGTTCACCATTTTGATATATCAGATGTCATATTGAAATGCGTCATAGCTAAACCAATTTTTTTTAAATATTATTGGCGTTCACCTCTTGATCTTTCTTACCAAATTTGATCCTCTTCGTTTTAATGGTTTATGAATAGCGCCCTTTAGTATGTTATTTCTGCAACATCTTAATTTTACTGGGGTATTTTTCAAGGTCATGAAGCTTCAAACTGCATCAAACTCTAAGGATCGAATTTGGCATACATCCCTAATAGTTTGAGGTACATTTGAAGTTCGTCGAATTATTAAGATTTTTTGAAGAGAAAATGGCAAAAATCTTGTTTTTTTGCGATTTTTAAGGTCAAAAGACCTTGAAAGTAATTTTTATGGAATCGTCGTCCTCGAATTATATGGAATCGAGTATAATCATGCCCCGGTTGCGAAAGTTGAATTTTTTAATAATTTTTAGCCGCCATCTTGAAGGATGTCGTCATATCAACCTCTTCTGCACGAATGCGAACAAAACACCCGGTAACACTTGATTGTGTGACGAAGGAGCTATCAATCCCACATAGTCACAAAACTCCTTCATACAAAATCCCACGGACTTGCACATGCCCCTTCACTATACGTAGCGCCATTTGAGAGATATCCGCATATAATCACCCAAGTAACATTGTCAATTACCTTAAGTTTTATAAGTTTGGTTACCAGTTCTTATAAAGGTGAGCGGGTTTTATTATCAAGTTTCCTGGTTTCATAAAATTATATTAAGGCACGATAATTTTTATAATAGTAATTGTTGTTTTATTAAACTGCTACTACATAACTGCAACAACAATTACATAAACAGTTATTATAAAACCAGATTCTTTTTTGATAATAAGTCCCTTATGAAACTGATAGTTCGTTAAATTTATAAAGATTTCATTATAAATCTTTAATTGTCGTTATTAGGTTATTAAAACATCTGCCAGTCTTCTGCATAGTTTGGGCCAATCGGCCAATTCCTTGAACAGATTATTAGAGAGTTTTGGTCACCTGGATTTGTTACAAATCCAGATTATCGCCAAGAAACTTTGCTGACGAATATGGCGGCGTAAATTTTCTTCAATATTATTATATTTGAAAATTTTGAGATAATGATGTATTTGAAATTAACTCTGTGTTTCGGACTTCCATTGTCTATATTTTATTTATACACGACGTTTCGATCAGTACAATCTCTGATCGTCTTCAGGTGCAAACTACAATCAATTCCTAAGGCTACGTGCTTATATACTGTGAGAAATCACTAAACCTTGAAGTTTAAGAAGTTGGCTCCGCCCAAGGAGGGGCTTCCAATACTTCCAATACTTCCATATACATCAGAACAACAGTCTATCGTAAACCCACTCACACAGGACAATATTTAAATCAAGGTTCAAATCATTCTGCTACAACCAAACGAGGCATAATCAAAACTTTGTATAACAGAGCCGTTCAAACTTGTAACAATTCTCATGACTTGGAAATCGAAATAAGAAACATTAAGAAGGATCTGCAGCAGAATGGTTACAGCCTTAAACTTATAACAGATACTATTTCTAAATTTCAACAAACAGGACAGAGATTACAATACCAAAACCAGGCAAATGCATTCCTTACAATCACATATGTTAAAGGAGTATCAGAGAAAATTCGAAGAGTAGTGAAAAACTTTAATATTAAAACAGCTTTTAAATCTAGTAATACAATTAGAAGCCTTCTTAGTGAAACAAAACAAGAAAACAAACAAAATAAGGAATGCATTTACCAAGTTCCTTGTGAGTGTGATGAATCATACATAGGCGAAACTAAAAGACCACTATCTGTTAGGCTTAAGGAACATCAGACGATTACCCAAAAAGGTGAATCCATGAAATCAGCAATCGCCGAACATGCATGGTCAAAACAACACCGAATGAAGTGGGCAGAAGCAAAGGTTTTGCACAAGGAGTCACACTGGAAGAAACGAAAATTCCTTGAAGCTGCCTTGATTGAGCAGAAATCCCAAATATTTGGAAGCCCCTCCTTGGGCGGAGCCAACTTCTTAAACTTCAAGGTTGAGTGATTTCTCACAGTATATAAGCACATAGCCTTAGGAATTGATTGTAGTTTGCACCTGAAGACGATCAGAGATTGTACTGATCGCAACGTCGTGTATAAATAAAATATAGACAATGGAAGTCCGAAACACAGAGTTAATTATTATATTTGTTGAAAATATTAAAAAAACAATATTTTAGTTTTTCATAACAAATATTGCTATTTTTATAATATATTCATAGTATAGTACAAAAAGAATCACCAAAAAAAAAACGAAAAAATTTTGAATAGATTTTTTTTAATGAAAATTTAAAAAAAATGCAGGCGCGCGTGTTTTTTAGGTTTTTGGCATGTACTTTAACAGTAAAGTTAGGACCGCATGTAATTTTAGGGGGTGGAAATCATTTCACCATGATAATATTCTATCACAGCCTATTTATAATTTGATGTGGTTTTGATTCTATTTTTTTATTACGAATCCATAAAACTTTTTTAGAACCTCAGAATATTCAAAAACATTTTTCTACTGCATTTTCTTATAGGGGCGCTGCACTCGGGTTACTTTATTTCGTTTCATAAAGGTTGCAGATACTTTCCTGTAACCTTTACGTCTCCTAATTCGCATAACTAAGTTTATAATAAGGTTGCCACTACCTTTGCAAGATCCACCAGTTAAGGCCAATAAGAGGGTAATAAAGGTTCCGGAAAGATTCTCGTTACTTTTCTGTAAAACTTTAAAGTTTATAATTTGGTGTCTGTAACTTGCTCGCAACCTCTATAAAAAATGAAATGTTACTTGGGCAGCTTTTTGGATTGCGAGTTCAACATTATGTTTCGTTGTTTTTTTTTTTGTTTCGTCCAGCCTGTGTTAAAAAAATCATATAATGGCTACTCACCATAAGCAAACAAATTTTACGGTTAGAAAATATTATAATCACCCTCGAGGCTCCGGTAATTTCCGGTTACCTCAAATGTCAAACATAGACAACTTGAACGCGTTTGGTCAGCCATTAGGATATAGAGATTCACTTCTCTTGCTCCTAACCTACATAAACAGATGAGCCACGACCAGTGTTTCTTGTTGGTTTTCGTCGAAATTTTATAAAGTGCCACAAAAGTTTCTGCTTGTGGCCCTTTCTGTTTATATACGCCCTGATTCGCTCCCTCTCACAAACA
The DNA here is from genome assembly GCA_963921995.1 of Oxystoma pomonae. Lineage (NCBI taxonomy): Eukaryota > Metazoa > Arthropoda > Insecta > Coleoptera > Brentidae > Oxystoma > Oxystoma pomonae. Next base: position 98,222,067 of record OY998165.1, read on the forward strand.
CCCTTTCCCTCTCTCTTTCTCTCTCTCTCTTTCTCGCATTGTTGAACTTATTTCAGTTGAACAATGAAACGATCAAACGAAAACGTCCTAGTATCTTCCCAGCCCGGCGTAAAATAAAATATCAGATTTTAGTTTGATATTATGGATAATTTGTTTTGATACTCTGTTTTCTTAATATACCCTCGTTGAGTCACAAGCAAAAGTTTAACACACGTCTATTTTAGTGCCATCTGGGCCTTCAATCAGTAACCAAAGGATGAAGCGCTGTTAACAGTTTAGAATAGGGCAGTCTAACAAAAAATATGACCGATCCAATATGGGCGCTGAAGGGTAAACAAACCGATTTTCCATAAGACGTAATGTTAACTTAAATCAAAAGTTTGGCAAAGTGGAAAAAGGCGCAGATTAAGCAAATTGATTTTTTTTATAGAGTAATCTTTTCTGAATCAGGGAAAAACAAGCATGTTCCCGAAATTTTAACAATAAACTGAAAATTCGCGATTAAACGTGGAAATGTCCCTCTACCTATCTCTGGCGCTTCCGTGTAATTACAGATAACGTCATCTCTCAATTCAGATAGCGCAACTGTCTCTCTTCAAGCCGATCTGGCCCGAACTTCAGGCTGAACTGAGAGAGACAATGCCTATCCTCACTGTGCAAGTACGAGAGAGATAAAAGTACATGACATTGCCTATTTAAAAGAATTTTGAGTTTATTTCGGCAAAATGCTCGTTTCTCCTCGATTCAGAAAGGATTTCTGTATAAAATAGTTACTTTGTTTAATCTGAATCTTTTTCCACTTTCCCAAAATTTTCAATTTTTATTAGCATTACGTCGGAAAATCGCTTTGTTTACTCTACAGCCATCACGTGATGGTTGACTTTGACAATTTGTTGGACAGCCCTATTATGCATTAACTTGATTGTGTGCTGGTGGAGGTTTTGCTGAACCAACAACGATATGTTTATTTCGTGGTCGTTGCCTGTTTTCAGAACCTTCACTGCATAGGTTAAGGAGCTACAATAGATACGACAGTTACGTGTTAAACGGTTCGGAACTATTTGGAGTTTGGCGAGTCTGCGCAGATATGCACGCGACCAATAACCATACTTTTATATTGATTTTTCTTTTTTAATTTGTAATACGACCACTAGATGACTCACAGTTAAATTCGCGATAACCGTACTATCGATTTTTTGTTAGTTTGTAATATGACCACTAGATGGTGTTCGCTTAAATTTTTGCTTTTTTTTTAAGGACCCTGCACAAATTACATTGAAAATGGCTGTCGGCTAAATGTCATAATTTTTCATATTTTGTAGTACTCGATCAACAAAGCACAAAAATAAAAAAAACGAGATAGGGAGCAGGATTACGTTGACGTGTTTTTAGGCTATATTTTTGGACGTGGTACAAGTTTTTTTTTCACAACTTTGTTGATTACCGCCGGTTGGTTGGTGGTACCAAAGGACCCATATAAGAACATTTTTACTTGGATGGAAAGGGTGTTTCATTCAGGACAAATACAGAAACGAATTATTTTATTTTGGCGGTAATCAACAAAGTTGTGAAAAAAAAATTAGAACATGTCCAAAGATATAGCCTTAAAACACGTCAACTTTAAAGCTCCATATCTCAGAAAGCTGCTCCGTATCTCGGTTTTTTATTTTTGTGCTTTGTTTATTGAGTACTACACCATATAAAAAAAATATGACATTTAGCCAATAGCCATTTCGAATGTAATTTGTCTAGGGTTCTTTCTTTGCAAGCAATTTGTGTTTAGTTTTTAAAAATATGCTTTTTTACTAGGCACAAAACAAAATCGTTACTTATGGTAAGTTAAAATAAAAAAGCATATTTTTAAGAAATAAATACAAATTACCCATAATAATGCACTTGTAGTACAAAACCTCTGGTTGTTTAATTATAAAAGATTATGGCATATTTCGAAACATGTTAGTTTATATTTTTCACAATAAAGAAAATATTACAATATGATCTTGTCTGTGCTTTTTTAAATATTAAATAATTTTCTTTAAAATGTTTATATCTTGTTTTTAGTACATAAAAAACAATAAATGCCACTCTTTTGTATTCCAAACTAAATTTGTGAAACAGAAAAAAATAATTTTAATCCCAAAAAAATTTTACTGTATATGTGGGGCAATTTATGGTAGACCCACACATTAGAAAAAGTCTTGGTGTAAATAATATTAATACCCCTGGTTTGGAATACACAAGTGTCACGTTTTCTAACTTATTATTGATATCCACAAAAATTAGCCATACTAGACTTGATGAAATAAGGAAAGGGTGTTTTAACACATAGGTATAAATAGTTAAATGGAGTCCAAATGCAAGTGTGGGACATCACTCTCTAAGACCTCTGCCTCCAGTCTGCAAAATATCCTCTGGAGCAAAATATTTATCACACACGTAAAATCTATTATATATTTCATCAGCACTTAGTTTATTCGCGTTTAAGGGCTTCACTATACTTCTGAAAAATTACAGGATTGCCTTTGGGGAAACGATGTCTCCCGTTTTTTTGTTGGGATCATGGCACGGTCTCCGCAGCTTTGAATACAACACACTCTAACTCTTTGTTTCTCAGCCATTGTAATCGACGGATAAAATCACAATTTTTTGAACAGGAATAATCACAATATCACTTTTTAAAAACCTTGGCAAACCTCAGTTATCAAAATGGAACTCATAAGTTATGAGTCATAACCGACATTCTGTCACTTTTGTCATAATGTTTCCTCTGACGGACAACCCTAGAAGGGGTAAGAGGAGGAGCTGCAGATTTCTAGAAAGAATATTGCCAACCTAAATATTATTATGTTGGCAGTTCCTTTGCACGCGGAAACATAACCACACTTTTCGCGAAAAATAATTATTGGCGGGAAGGGTGAAGTGACGGATCTATAGTTCCTTAATCTATGCTTCACTGTTTCTTTAACCGTATCTTTAACCGTCTGGTTTTTTCGTTTCTCAATCGGTATTAGCTTCTCAAAGTGCTTACAAGTACAAGTTTAAATTACTTTTTTACAAACTTATGTTATCTCGCTGGAAGTTAATATCTCTCGGCTGCACTGGAGAAGATAAAAGTGCGTATATCTCTTAAAGCGACATAGGACGAAATTAATATCTACGTATTTAAATTCTCTATTTTTGTTCTGTTATCGATTTCTTACAAGGCAATTTTTTTAAGCTTCCAGTATTTATTGAGGAAGGACTAAAATGACATCTTACTTTTTCTTTTACCAATTTGTGTTTAAATGTTTTTGAAATACTTCAGGTTTTAAACATTTTTACAGAGTCTGGCATATTTTTTTTTACTATTTATTTTAAGTTTTAATTAACAGAAATATGATGTTTCTTTTTAAATTTATTTCCTTTAAATTTTGTAATTTTTTAAACCGAGGTATTTAAAATTCTTACACCCAATGCTTTTAGTTGTATATTTCTAAAACCGTTACCAAAATTGTTTTTCTATGTGAAAAATGTTTAACCAATCACACTGTATGATACATCTTAGTATCTAGTGAATCAACACTATCAAAGTATTAAATTTGATTGATTTAAATATACAGGGTGGATTCTTCAAATGGAACGGTGCTTCTAGCGGCTTTAGGGTAGAGGTTTTAAAAAAGCTAAAAGCGAATCTTTCATAATTTTTCCGGACTTTCCGCCCATGATAAAAAATTTTTTGGGGCCCCCAACCGGAGGCCCAGGGCCCACCAACTATTTTTTTTTTTAGTAAGAAGGTACCACTTGTGGTACCTCTTTGGAAAACTTGTTAAAAAAGAAATTTAACGCACCAGTTTTTTTTTACATCTGTCAACCAATGTGTCAAAAATTTAAAACAATATAGTTTTTGTCAATTGTTTTAGCTTAAAAATATACTACATATTTCTTTATTTACTAAGCGGAATAAAGAAAATACCACACAAGGACATTAGGCCCAGGGCCTACAAACATTTTTTTCAGGAGGATATACCACTTGTGGCACCTTCTTGGAAAGCTTGTTAAAAAAGAAATTCGACTAAATAATTTTTTTGACATCTGTCAACTCATATGTAAAAACTTTTAAAAAACCTATTTTTTGTCAATATTTTTATCTTCAAAATAAGCTACATATTTCTTTCTTTACTAAATGGAATAAATAAACTACCACAAAAAGATATTATTTGAGGGTGCAGCGTAATTACCTTTTTTAAAATTTACTAGATATTAGATAAAAGAGAAGTAGATTCAAAGCGCACGTCGATTTTCTTTTTCACTCAACCATCCTTAACGACAAAAAATAGATTTTTTAAAATTTTTAACACGTGGGTTGACAGATGTCGAAAAAAGTTATTTAATCGAATTTATTTTTTAACAAGCTTTCCAAAAAGGTGCCACAAGTGGTACCACCTCATAAAAAAAATTTTGGTAGGCTTTAGGCCTTCAGTGAGGGTCCCCAAATGGCCCGCCAATAATGTCCTTGAGTGGTATTTTCTTTATTCCGCTTAGTAAATAGAGAAATATGTAGTTTATGTTGAAGCTAAAACGATTGACAAAAAAATAATTTTTAAAACATTTTTGACACATTGGTTGACAGATGTCAAAAAAACCCAGTGCGTTAAATTTATTTTTAACAAGCTTTCCAAAAAGATGTCACAAGTGGTACCTTCTTATTAAAAAAAATAGTCGGTGGACCCTGGGCCTCCAGTTGGGAGCCCCAATTTTTTTTTATCATGGACGGAAAGTTCGTAAAAAATCATTAAAGATTCGCTTTTAGCTTCTCTTCTCTAAAGCCACTAGAAGCACCGTTCCATTTAAAGAATCCACCCTGTATATATTATGAACGATTATTGGCAGAGAGCTGACTAAAAATATGAATAAGATAAAACCAAATGTCACCCTATATTTTTTAGCATTTTTTGATTTCTTGAATAATTACTCTTTCAAAAAAATCTATATAGCAGAGGTCTACCTTTTACACTTCTTCAGATATAAGCCAACAGGTTTAAATCAAATATTTAACGAAGGTGCCAATAAAAACTAAAAAATATTTATCTGACTTACTACGACAAATCACATGTACATGTACGTCATAGACATTGCGCGTAGATTAAGACAGGCGCAATATACAACCACATATATTCTTTTAAAAAAAGAACTGACCTCCAAACTAAGCATTTTTTTCAGCTGTCTGTGAAAAATCACCTCTGAGCTATTATGTCAGTTTATTGAAACTCGCCCTTTACTTATTTAAAATACATTTAACCATCTTTTATAGTTTTTTTGATATAAGCACTCTTAAAATCCATGTGATTATTGTAAACGTATAATAATAACAGTCAATGTATACACGGTGATTCAAAATTCCCTAGAAAAAATTTAACACTGGGTAGATATTATCTAAGAACATTTTATTGAATATTTTTTTTATTTCATATTTGATCTTTGTAAAAGGTGTTCGTTTTATTTTGAGAATTACCTTCAAATTTGTTACCTTATCATTAGAATGTAAATTGTAACAAACGTATTAGAAACTAATACATAGGTAAACGATGCTTCTCAAAAAATATTGGCAATTTTTAAATGTAAATATCTTTGAAACTAAACAGTTTAAAAAAACGTTTTACCAATTCTTGACCAATTTTACCTCCTCTAGGGAATTTTGAATCACTCTTTAGATAACATTTTTAAAGTTTTATTTTAAAAGTTGCATATATACTTCAGATTGAAATTTTTCGTAAATCTACATAAAGTTTTTGGCGATGAATACATTTTTATTGCAAAATATGTCTACTTTTGAAGTAAAATTTCAACCACAATAATAGAATTTTAGAAGAATAACAAACTGTAGATTAGTAAAAATCTGAAAAAGTTTCATGTACTCTTATGAAATTACTATATTTATATAACTATATTAAAAATATATGCAGAAATTAATTAATTAATCAACTTGTTTGTAATATACACTTTTTTTAAATTATTTTGAATGGAGCCATATTATGAAAACAGTCCTTCATTAAAAATCCTTGGTCTTAAAAATTCTAAGGTTTCCACTAGATCCATTTTTTTTCTAGCAACATTTTTTGTGTGCCCGACCAAGCCAGTTTGAAATTTGTGTTTACTTTTTCTTTATACAATATTGTTTGAAATTAATTTATACGTAATTACTAATAGGTATATTGAATTTTATTTTATTTTACAAGTAATAATTTTTTAATTGTGATATAGTTTTTAAAGATTTTTGAGTAATTATTGTGTTATATGTTATTGTTATTTCTATCGATGTAGTGATATTTGTTTCTTTTTCTAATAAATTTCATTTTATTTATTAATTATAACAATATTTTTATTTTTTAATAAAAATTCCTTAGATTATTTTTATTTTTGATTAACAAACATAGAAACATGACATTACAGCTTTATAAAATACATCGATCTATATAGGGTGTTCCAAATTCGATGCTCACCATGGGGATCTTCTAAACGGAGGATATAAGAAAAGATTTAAATTAGGGCAAATCAAAAAAAAAAATTGTAGGTGGTTACGGAGATAAAAAAAAGCTATAAAACACTCTTAAATCTTTCTACAGGCACTTTTTTAAGATCTTTCTAATGACAGGTCCGTTTTTGAGTTTTGAATTTTATTTGGTTCATAAAGAATGATATACAACCTTATTTGACAAGTCACCTGACCTTTTGGGTTAATTGACCATTATTATCAGCCCAAATTCAATTTTTGCTTTTAACTTACTCAAGATATTTTGGAAGCCCGATTGCAGATCCTTTTTTAACATTTAAAAAATGAGAGTTCTTTTGACGTTTTGTTATAACAAAATAATTTTGGCTAATGTTTTAAAAATATGTTTTTTCTTTGTTTGTAATTCTTAAATTTTCTATATTATTAAAAGTTTAATAATTTAAATAACATTCTTAGATTTTAACAGTTATATGATTATGTCAGTAAGTAGTATTTATAAATAAGAATTTTGGAATTAAAAACAAAGTTTTTTTTCTGTCACTGTCATTTTTAAAATGTCAAAAAGGTACTGCAAGCGGGTTTCCAAAATATCTTGAGTACTTTGAGTGACACTGACACATCTTTCGCCAACAAAATAATAATTTTTTAGAGGCTTTAAATTTTTGGTCTACTTCGACAAAATTAAATACCATATCCTTCGAAAATTTTAATACCCAAATAAAATCTATTGGGAATTATGTAAAGGATTGTTTGATAAAATTTTTAACTCTTCCAAGAATCCCATGTATCAAGCTAGACTACTCTCTCTCCACGAGCAAGAGAGTAACTCCTGGTTATTTGCTCTAACTTCCTCTGCACTCGGGAACCTACTGGATGGTTCCACCTGCCGTATTTCCGTATCTCTCAGGTTAGGTTGGGCAAACCTGTATGCGAGACACATACCTGCCCTTGCGGCAAATCTGTTGACTTTTTGGGCATCATGCCCTGAGCCGCGTTAAAAGTGCAGGTCATTTGTCTCGCCAGGGGTTCCTCAACAACATAATCCGAAAATCTCTAGTTTCTGTAGGTTTTTCTTCAGTTCAGGAGCTTCCTGGATTGAGTCGAGGGGACGGTAAGCATGTATACATGGGGTCATTTTATATCCTTGGTGCACTTGTTTGGGATGCAACTTGCAGTGATAACTTTGCTCCTTCTTATAAAACCGTCAAGATAGCCGGAGAAGCTGCACGTGTCTGTCGCAACAAAGAGCTGGAAACAAGGGGTTACATTTTTACACCATTTAGCGTTTAAACCATGGGTCCATGGGGAGATGAATCCAAAATTCTTGTAAACAAAATATCAAAATTAATTGATAATAACCAGGCTTGTTTCAATATTATATATATATTTTATTTTATTGATTTATTGTCTATTTTACTATTTTATTATTTTAAAATTGAGTAAGTTAAAAGCAAAAATGAAATTTGGGCTGATGGTCAATTAACCCAAAACTTCTGGTTACTTGTCGAAATAGGGTTGCAAAATATCTGTTATCCTTCATGAACCAACCAGCAGGGGAAAAAAGCACGTGTCCTTAAGAAAAAAACTTGACACTAGTGCTCCTGTCACACTGAAATATCAAGTCTCAAAAGCGAATCTATCGTTAGGTAGATCCAAGAAATACATGGTTCGTTATGTAGGCTCTAGTACATCTTCAAAAAAAGTGCCTGTAGCGAAGAAATATAAAATTTTGATCTCCGGAACTACCCGAATTTTGTAAATTCAGAAAATCAACTATATGTATATATATATATATATATACTAAAAAGCTATATATATATATATATAGCTTTTTAGTACCCTGCAGTTTGTACAAACTTTTGTAACAAACAATATGTTCTTTTACTTCTAAGATTGTTTACAAATTTGTGCAAGAAAATATGGAAAATTATTAAGCTACATTTAAATTAAAATTCGATCGTACTACATTCGAGTTTGATATTTTAAAACTTACCATTTACATTGCAAAATTTTTAGGTTACGATTTGGCGTTGTTAAAAAAAGATGTTTTTTAAAAAGCCCAAAAATTCAATTTCTAACCTATAAGTTAGTGTGGGTTTGCTAAACCCCTATCGGACGCCTTCCCAGGTAGTGGATAGGGGACGCCTCCCAGATATAGGTGGTAACGGGAAAACAATGGCAAAATATAAAACAAGTACTGAAGGATGTGGGAAATGCAGAATTGAAATCCTTAAAAGGAAAGAATGATGATGATGCGAGATCAATATAAGAACAAAGATGTGCAAATCTATAAGACTATAAACAACGACATCAAAAGTAAAGTTCGGCAGGCCAAGGAAAATTGACTACTTGATGAATGTCGAGAGATTGAAGCCTTTCAAGACCAATACGTTTTTTTAAATATACACAAAAAGGTAAAAGAAATGACTGGGAAGGCAAAGAGCCGGCAACCAGATATGTTAGTAAACATGAACGGTGACTTGATTGTAGAGCCGATAGACAAACTGACAAGGTGGAGCGAATATATACAAGAACTTTTCAACGATAATCGGATTGAACTAACGAACCCAGACATGGAGTATACTGGCCAAGAAATATTAAGGGAAGAAATCGAACATGCAATTAGAAACTGTAAATTGGGAAAGGCAGTAGGACCTGACGAAGTGCCTGTTGACCTACTAAAGCTTATCGGAGAAGACTCCATAGATATTCTATTAAAACTGTTTAACAACATTTATGAGAATGGGCAAAATTTCTAGCGATTGGCCAGCCTCAACATTCGTGACACTGCCAGAGAATGTTCGGACCACAGAATCATTGCCCCAATGAGTCACACCTTGAAAATATTTTTAAAGATCATACATAACCGAATTTATAAGGAATTAGAACAAGACATCAATGACATTCAAATGGGTTTTAGGAACGGTGTGGAAACAAGAGAAGCGCTCTTCGTACTAAATGTATTGAGACAAAGATGCCTAGATATGAATCATGATATGTACATCTTCTTTATTAAGTTTCAAAAGGCATTTGTCCAACACTTAGAACTCTTAGAGATACTAAAGTGTCAAAGTCGGAGAAGATCTGATTGAGGAGATTAAGATATATCGAGGTGTTAACAGGAATGTGTATTGTCGCCTCTTCTATTTAATGTGTATGGTGAAGGCATCTTTGAAGAAGCGCTGTCAGGACAGATCGGTGGTATTGTCATAAACGGGGAAAGAATTAACAATTTGCGATACGCAGAGGACACCGTTATTTTCGCCGACAGTCTAGAAGACCTACAACATCTGGTTTAGTTAACAAACATGTTCTGCAAGTGATATGGCTTAGATATGAACCTAAAGAAAACCAAAGTCATGGCAACTTCAAAGAAACCAAAACACAAACCACAATAGACCATCTATAAATATTAATAACGACTACCTGGAATGGGCATCCTCCTACAAATATCTTGGCACATGGGTAACTGAAACAGCAGAACAGACAAAAGAGGTCAAGTGTCGAATTGAAGTAGTTCGCAGCGCTTTCATTAAAATGAATAAAATACTCTGCAGCCGAGATATAACATTACAACTGAGAACCAGAATGCTATATATTCAGAAAATCAGAAAACATCAAGAACATTGAAGCATTTGAAATGTGATGTTATAGAGTTGACAAGGTTTGGAACAAGGAAGTACTACTACGAATGAATAAAGCCAAAGATATTAGTAACACCAGACGAAAATTAGAATATCTACGACATGTTCTGAGAGGAGATAGATATAACATCCTTAAGCTAATTATTCAAGGCAAAAGAACGATTGGTAGAAGAAGAATCTCTTGGCTGCACAACTTGAGGGAGTGGTTTGGTTGCACGTCCGCAGAACTCTTCAGGCGGGCGATTGATAAGGTCCGGTTAGTGGTAGGTAATGATCTCAATCTCCGATAGGAGTGGAATTTCAAGAAGAAGAACCTATAAGTTTATAAAAAGTTAGCAACTGGCGAACAGTTTCACTACATTCGAAGTTGACTTTGAAGTGGAATATAAATTAATCCCAATGTAAATAGTAACATGCTTTTGCCATAGGGTAAACTGTCAAAATTGTAGATCGAATTTCAATGTAGCTTTAAAATAGATTTTTAAGGATTTGACAAATGAACTTCAAAAATGTTTACATGTAGGTAGATTTGAAGAATCAAGTTTAAACAAACCTCGGGCCTTGTAACTATGTTTTTATTTAAGCCACTAGTGCTTCGAGCAGGTAAACGGTCCACCAAACCCGTTGATAATGTTATCACCTTGGCATCCATTGTCCCCGTGGACGCCTGTGCCGGCATCAATTGACCTAAATATAGGAAAAATATACTTGTCTAAAAATTACGGGGAAAAACTTATGGGCACCGGCGCGGCGTTTGGGCGCCAGTAAAGGAAAAATTAAGGAAGCATATTTTAAAGAAAAAAACGCGAAGTAGGTGATGGCTAAGCCGTTTTTGATTTTTTGTATAAAAAAGTTGACCTTTCAACGGTTTTTCTGTTGTGTGAAGGTAGTAGACAATTACTACGTTTATACGCGCCTAAAACCGGTTTTGTGTAAGGACAATTTTAGATCAAATCGCTTTCTCCCAGGGTTATACGTCCTCCAATAAATTTCAGTACATCTCAGTTTAAAATGGAAATAAATAAAACAACTATTTAGCAACAGGTTTTTCGTTTGGAAGCAAGACGCTGAAGCATTTTTAAAGTGTTTATATAGACCCTAAAATTACTTTGGAAGTGATATACCGCTTTCTTAACTCGCTTTAAAATAAAATCGATTTAGTGCCCAACACGGTTCCGTGGTGTTTACTCGACGAAAATTTTCAAACCGCCCTAATATAAAAGTGCTTTAAGAGGCCCGTATAAACAAAGTAAATGTCGAACTTGAGAGTAAACTAGAGTTTCGAACTTCTATGGTATTCACCTGATGACGACTGAAAAAGTAAAGACAATGGAAGTTCGAAACTCTTAGTTTACTCTACTGCCCAGAAACCCAAGAAATGAATTTATATCGTTTGATTAAAACCCAACATAAACAATTAACAAGCTATCAATGCACGCAGAAGTGGTCTATCCAAAGATGTATTACATAGATTTTTTTTTAACTGGGACTTTCTGTTAGTGACCTTGGCTCAAAAAAATGTCAAAACAAGCCATGATATCCATTATTTTTGGAATCAAATAAATATTAGAACTGGCTGGACTTTGAATGTAAGGCAGATTTTGTAAAAACTAAGACACTGCCAGGTGAACTTTTTTGATTTTTTGCTTATCCGGTAAAAAATCAAGCCGTGTCTTCTTAGTCTTTACAAAACGTGCCTTCCATTCAAAGTTCAGTCAATTGTGAAGTTTATTTGACCCAAAAAGTATGGACATATCACATGAGCCGTTTTAAATGTGAGTTCGGCATTTCCTGAGCTAAGGGCACTGACAGACAAAAAAAGAATCTCTACTTCTTAATACGTTATTTTGTGTCTGTCATTTTGCATACATTGCCAAGAAATTTAATCGTATTTTTGACATTGTGCAAATAACCCAAACTGTAGTCTAGTATGTTATAGTTGGGTACTGTAATTACATTTTGTAACTCACCAGTAGGTAGGTCTACAACTTCCCGCTTCGTAAGTAAGAGTGATCTTCGCCCTCACCGGTAAGTTTAGACGACTTTCCAGTTTTTTCAGAATATAGTTTTCACACTCGTACCTAAAAAGCAAGAATAATAAAAAAGCAAAAAGCTTAGAAAAATACGTAAATTTTAGATCAATAAGGAACAAAAGAAACAAAAATGGGCGTCAGCGGTGACTCCTGGAAGATATCTTGCTTTATTTGGGTTTATTTTCTTCCTCTTCAAGTGCTATTTGTTTTTCCGACATTTAAGTTAAGCCCGAATTGCGAACTTTTGGAAGCGATTTGATTCAACCAGGTTCGCAGTTATTTAATTACTATAGATATTAAACATCAGTGTAGACAATACACAACCTTGTTGCACACCTCTTCTTATTTGTACCTCTTCGGACAGTCGACCATCAACCTTTATTCGAGCAGTCTGATTCCAGTATAGATTAGCTATTATCTTTAGATCTCGGTCATCTAGACCAACTTCTTTTAGCAATTCTATAAGTTTTTCGTGCTGGACTCGATCAAATGCTTTCTCATAATCTATGAATGCACTGACACATCCCTAGACCGCCGAACTAAGACTTAAATGCCAAAGAAGGCCTCTCTTGTTCCGAATCCACCACGAAATTCAAACTGGATGTCGCCCATAAAGGATTCGAATTTTCCATAAATTCTCTTATAAATAATCTTTAGAAATATTTTTAACTTATGACTCATTAGGCTAATTGGGCGGTAATCACTACACTTCTTTGCCTAATTTTTTTAGGCAGTGTAACAAAGGATGATGTTAGCCAGTCAGCAGGGATTTTACCGCTGCGATAAATTAAGTTAAAAAGTTTGACCAACGTATTTGGCTAATCTTCCTTTTTTATTAGCTTTAAAACCTCAGTGTATACTTCGTCTTGCCCTACCGATTTTCTGTTTTTAGCTGAAGCTGCGTGATGTACTTCCTCTGGTGTTATATCTATGCTTTGGTTTGAGAATTCTTCTGGCTGTTTGGATCTGTTATCGGTACAGAGACGTTCTATGTAGCTACACCATTCTTTTAGTTTTTCTTTGGGATCCTTTATGATTTTTCCCTGACTGTCCATAAGGTTTCCAGCTTATCTTTTATTAAAGATTCCGGCCGCTTCCTTTATGCGTTTGACTAAATTGAAAGTGTCATGTTTAGCATCAAGATCTTCTATTTCTTGACATTGCTGTGTTATCCAATCTTGTTTTGCTGACCTTATTTTGTTTTTATTTCTCTATTGATTGAACTTTCTTTTTATTTCTTGTTTCATCCTTGCCTACGAGTGTTGTGCTTTCGACTATTAACTACTTTTAGCCTTTGTCCAGTATAATTCTGCATCTTGCTCGTCAGACTCATTAATATCTTTAAGCTTTCTATTAAGTTTGTCCAACCTGGATCTGGGTTTTTTATTTGGGGGACGATTTTTTCCTAAATTCCCAATTCCTAAGGCTACGTATTTATATACTATGGGAAATCACTCAATCGTGAAGTTTAATAAGTTGGCTCCGCCCAAGGAGGGGTTCCAAATATTTGGAAATTCACTTGGTTTACTAAAAATACCCTAATTCTGGTTTTGGTTTCTTCGAGTGTGTCTCCTTCTGCAAAACCTTTTCTTCTGTCCACTTCATTCGGTGTTGTTTTAACCATGCATGTTCAGCGATTCCTGATTTCGTTGTTTCACCTCTTTGGGTATTCGTCTGATGTTCCTTAATCCTAACAGATAGTGGCCTTTTGGTTTCGCCTATGTATGATTCACTACACTCACAAGAAACTTGGTAAATGCATTCATTATTTTGTTTGTTCTCCGGTTTTGTTTTACTAAGAAGGCTTCGAATTGTATTACTAGATTTAAAAGCTGTTTTAATACTAAAGTTGTTCGCTACTCTTCGGATTTTCTCTGATACTCCTTTAACGTATGGAATTGTAAAGAATGCATTTGCCTGGTTTTGGTATTGTAATCTCTGTCCTGTTTGTTGAAATTTAGAAATAGTATCTGTTAAGTTAAAGCGTTGTTTAAGGCAATTACCATTCTGCTGTAGATCCTTCTTAATGTTTATTATTTCGATTTCTAAGTCATGATAATTGTTACAAATTTGAACAGCTCTATTATATAAAGTTCTTATTATTATTGTAGCAGAATGATTTGAACCTTGATTTAAATATTGTCCTGTGTGAGTGGGTTTACGATAGACTGTTGTTCTGATGTCGCTTTCTACTCGTTTGACAAGTACATCAAGAAAAGGAATTTGACAATTTTGCTCCAACTCCATTGGGAATTTAATGGTGGATCTTGTGTTATTTAGGTGGTGAAGAAATTCTGAAAATTGTTGGTCATTCCCGGTCCAGACAATAAAAGTATCATCAACATATCTCAGCAAGAGCAATGTTTATATGTTGCGGTATCAACCGCGTGTGATTCGAACCACTCCATGTAAATATTGGCCACCACTGGCGAAAGCGATGAACCCATTGGCAGACCGTCATCCTGAGCATAAAACCTATCTTTCACTTGAAAATAAGAGTTATGTATGTAGGCTGGTAGGTTCATAAAGGGATTCGTCATCAACCAGTCTCTGTCTAATAATATCCAGCGATTCCTTTATCGGGACATTGGTGTATAGACTTTCGACATCAAAACTGACAAATCTATCCTCGGGTCCTAAAACAAAAGATTTAAGAATATTAACAAAGAGGTTGAATAATTTTCAAAAGGAATTTAACCTGCTTGTTGGAGAATTGCTGGACCTTGTAATTGGGTGTAAGGGCATTGTATCTTTGTGAATTTTGGGAGGTTCGTATAGATGAGGAGGCTTACTATATTGTGTTGTCCGGAATATATCTGGAATAATATTTTAAAATTCTATAAACCTTTTGGGAGAAGTTTATAGTTTCCTTTGGCAAGTACCTCTTCAACTTTCTGGTCATAGGTGTCCAAAATACTGTTGCATTGCCCTTGTCTGCCGGTAAGATTTTAACTGATTTGACCTTTTGAAGATTCTTCAACGCGATTTCCTCTGTCCTGCTTATATTAAAGGTATGCTTAATAGGTTTGTCAATAATGGTCCTTATTTGATGTCTGAACTCGTCGGCGTCTTGTCGTGGAAGAGGATTACTTTCTATGGCGGTGATGACATTAATAGTAGGTATCTTCTTAGGAGCGATCGAAAAGTTAAGTCCTTTGGAAAGTAAGTTTTCTTCTATGGGTGTCAATACCTTCTTTGACCCATTAATGATGGTTCTTACGGTGTCGATGGTCGATTGGCTTTGTGGCTGTTGATGGGCGAATTTTCTTTGGTGCTCCGCTTGCCAAGTCTGTCGTACATGGTCGCAGGTTCGTGTGATTTTATCCAGAATCGGCTGATGTCCCAGTTCTTCTGACAGTAAGGACTTGTTCCAGCGATGAAAGCGGATTTGGGATCGTATAAGCGCTTTACTGGGACATCTAGAATTGAACTCATTGTCCTGGAAGTGGTGCCTTAGAACGAAACGCAACCGGAATAATGTTGCTGTCTCTTGCTTGGCATAGGTATTTGATGTGCGTGTCTTCTCTGGTATGCTTAATGAGAGTTTTCTTGTAGCCTCGAAAAAGATCGCTGATACCGGGTCCGTACCAGGATTCCAACGTTTGTTTGAGACAATTATGTGTTTTAAATTAACTCTGTTTTTCGGACTTCCATTGTCTATATTTTATTTATACACGACGTTTCGATCACTACAATCTCTCATCGTCTTCAGGTGCAAACTACAATCAATTCCTATGGCTACGTACTTATATACTATAGGAAATCACTCAACCGTGAAGTTTAAAAAGTTTGCTCCGCCCAAGGAGGGGCTTCCAAATATTTGGAATTTCAACACTTTCAATACTCTGATTCTGCCCAGTAAAGGCATCTGAATATTTACTGGTGGGAGCGTATACTTGAATAATATTGACATTGAAAGGCTTAGAGTTTAGCTGTAGAAATATATTTCGATCCCACACAGGAACTAAAGAGATAATGGATTTTTGAATTTCTTTATTCAAAATGACTGCTACGACGTAATAGTGGTTTGGCCCGTCATTTCCTGCGTGAAACATGGTGGTCGTCTATCTGGTATTTACCTGAGTTAGGTCATCTCACCTCGTTAACTCCTAAGATCTCTATATCTAATGTGTTTATTGTTGACATAATTTTAGGGGATTTTGTCAGACAGATGAGTATATACGCAAACCCTTTTAAAAAGGATAGAAAAGTTAAGTGCACTTTCGACTAATATGATGTAAGATCAACTTTTTTTTGTCATGCGTGTGCCAGAACATTAAAGGCATTGCTGGAAAAGATTAGCAAGAAATCTATAGTCAAACCCCAGAATCAAATGCAAGAACACCACGGACTGGAAAACACCTAGACAAACGCATCAGAATTATTTTATCCAAAAACCTTTGAAAAAGATAACCGAAGAAGTATGCTCACCATGAGTAATTCTCTTATGTATTAAAACCCCCATAAGAGGTGTGCAACTTTCGCAAAACTTACAGCGGTAATCGCATAGTAGAAAACACTCCGCATGTTCCTATTGTTCCAATAACGTTAAAACATATCATCAACTTCTGGCAATAAATGTGAGAATTACGTTGTTATAATTTTGATTTGTTATTTTTAATGAGACAGTAGATAAAAAATTCAATTTCAATCACATTTTTTTTAAACTTTGAATAGTGTTTCTCTGATTCGGGAAATATTCAAATAAATTATATTCGTGCACCAAAACGAACCACATAATTTTAGCATGTAAAGTGTTTTATTACAAATTGCGTTTGGTTACTGCATATTTCAGGAAAATGTCCTCCTAAAATTAACAAAAAACGTGTCCTACTTATAGTTACGTATTTCAGCATATGTAAAAATATTTTAAGAGATGTTTAACTAAATTATCTTAAGGGTCATCATGGCTGTATTTTAAGACACCTGAAATAATTTTGGACGAAAAACTTGTTATTTTCGATTTGGTAAAATTTTTTTTTATACTTTAATCAAAAACATGATTTCAGTAACTGTCTGCAGGTAACTAAAGCATGACTTTTGGTTACCGATGCAAAAAAAACTTTTTTTTAATCACAGGTGCAAAAAAAGATTTATCTCCGTTTTTTACCCAAAATTAAAGAGAAATAGCGGAAAATAGTAATATTGAAAAAAATTATTCTTGCCTAAAAATTAAGCCATTTCCGCCAGTTTTCACCAAGTATTTACGAAAAATTCATTTAAAAACATCGTAAAAATATCAAACTGTGAAAGATTAAAATGTCGTAGCCATGAACGTTACCGAGTAAAAAGGCACATCGCTATGGCACCCATTGTTATTTCATTTACCAGCTGCCTTGATTTATAGTGTAAAGACGGTTTGTTTTGCGAGAAGTGCTCTTCGTTCGAGATTTTTAGAAGTATTTTCCTGTTTTTATTGGATTTTTTGATAAAGGTATTAAAAAAAATAGTGTTCAGAACTCGTGGCTAAACTGTGCTTTTTTTTACTCGCGTTTTTAAATACCTCGCTGCGCTCGTTATTTAAACCAACGCTTGTAAAAAAAGCACTATGTTAGCCACTAGTTGTGAAAACTACTATTTAGACTTCATAAACTCGGGAAATTTTCTACCAAAACATAACACGTGCATAAAATATTGCCTAATGGATATTTTTTTAAAATTTAATTAGTCCTCACTCAATTTTTTTTAAAGAAATTCGTTCATAGCAGTTAAGAAAAAATCCCTTTCTCTCTGCGGCATGGGGATTTTTTCATGTACGTAATCTTAAAAAATTGGCTTTAGACAAAATTTTCAAAAATATTTTATGCACTTGTTGTATTTCTACTGAAAATTTCTCGAACAATTGTCAAAAGTCACATGAAGTAACTACGTGTTCTCAAGCGTACAGAGTGTCCAAAATTGGGAAGGGGTCTACAACTTTTTTATTTGTGTAAACTGTTTAGTTTTTGAGATATAACCCAAAGGTGCTATTTTTCTTATGAAATGACTTTTTTTATTTGATTTTTAAAATCAGCTAAAAACTTCTTTTAAACTAATGTATCACACATTGTATTTTACTTTTTGTATTTCTTATATATTTTTATTTTTTTGTATTACTTATTTATTTTTTCTATTACTATATTATATACTTTTTTCACTCACTTTATACGATAATCAAAAATAACAATAATAAAAATAGCTATTAAAGAAAAAAAAAATAAAAATATAAGACAAAGGTGATTCATCGTTTCATAGGGAATTTTAAGCCGACTATTAAAATATAATAAAAAAGGGGTTTCAGTTACATCTTGAAAACTAAAGGTGACAGAGAAAATCCAGTTTGACATTCGAATTCTGTTTTAAAAAATCTACAAAAAAGCTATTTACACCAAACAGAAATTTTCACAAATAAAAAAATTATAGACCTCATCCCAAAATGCAGACTTTTCAAAAAGCCCTCTTAGCTCGAAAATGGCTTGCCATATCGTTTTCACCTTTAAACTTCTTTTAAAAAATAAGCCTCCCCTCTGAAAATACCCGAAATCCCGCAAAACCATCAAATTTTGGACACCCTGTACATCCCCGTGTATGACTGGAGACTGAAATCCACTTTGCGTTCCACGTTTTTATTGTTCATGCTCATGTGCAATCTACCCGGTTAAGTTGGCCTGTAGCCAAAATAATGGCTTTTTACTACTTTTGAATATATTTCCATCTACCTTTGTTGCTTTAGGTATCCAAATTTTTCCTTAACAGTCTCTTTTTGCAACTATTTTTTAGGATTTTCACCATTTTCCAACGTTAGGCGCCAGTATAGGCAGGGCCGGTGTCAGCTTTATTTTTAGTACCTATTTTGTCACTTTTGTATTTTAACACTTTATAATTTTTTAAGCTTTTTATTTCAACTAAGTTTTTTAACTAAATATTTTATCCTTTTTTTATTTCTACTTTTCAATAATAGGTAATATTGGAAGTAGACTTCATGAATCAACCCGACAGCATTGGTTTTAGTAATCGCATTTCACACCTCTCTTATTGCGACAAAAAAAGGAAACAAACAGCATAAACATTGGATACTGCATGAGGCATTTAGAGGAGCCATCCATAAATTATATTACACGGACTCTTTCGGCCATATTTTCCTCACCCTCCTCTTTTTACAAATCGTCACGTTTCTGGTGATCCGCTCAAAATTAGGTCACAAGATTAAAATACCCCCCCCCTTATTAAAAAGGAGCTAAAAAAAACATTTTTTCTAGAGTGAGAAATAAATATCCAAAAAAATGTGCTGCCACCTACTAAGATTAGTTGATGTGATGAAGGTTTTTGGCTTTTTTTTTTTAATTTTTGTATCTAAAAAACTAACACAACCAAAGTAGTGTGTGGGGTATCTTTAAACGTGTACATTCATTAGAACGTAAGAACTTTTTTCCAAATCATAAAATAATAACCAATAACTAAATTATAGGCAAACAAAATATTAACGTTTCATAAGAAATGAAATCAAAAAATTATATTTAACTTAAAATCAAAGCACGTAAAGAAAAGCAATACTACTACCATTTTATTATATCTAGCGAAAAGAAACATATTTTGCCACTCTTAATTTTAAACTACTTTTAGTTTATGAGAAAAAGCACTTTATAAATCCATGATTTTTCTCTGCCCGTTTTTGATGTCCTATGAGTTACCAATTTTTGGTAATATCCTGGACTTTAAAAAATTAATATGATTTTATTTTTAAATTGTTCAGATAAACCCTCTACATAATGCATTGAAATATTGTCATTCTGGTATATCTTAAGAGAGAGCAAAATGAGATAAAAAAATTTATTATATAAGATTTGTTATCATGGAAATTCCCAATAGCAAAATTGGAGATCTTAAGTTTGGTATATTTAGGAAGAATTTTATTTGTGACGGGGGGGGGGAGTCAAGAGTTGGCAAATATGGTGTGAAATAATTTATGGCTCTGAGTGCACACATGTGACCCCCCGCCCTCCACCTTGTCATAAATCATTATGTTTCTGATGACTGTCTTCACTAAAGTGACGTCCCAAAATAAAATCTACGCCCCCTATTTTTATTCCAATTTTTGTAATAATGGTGTCCATTTTATCATTAGGTGGATCGGTGGTAGCATGGCATCATAATTCTTTTTCGGTCTTTTATTTCGGTCTTTTATTTCTTGCGGCAAAGAAAAATGTGTCAATATTTTAACCGCTCTTTTTTAGAATTCAAGGGGAAGATATGTTTTTTGTAACGTAATTTTAAGGTGGTAAAAATTTGTCCACAATGATGTGACTTAATTTATGACTGGCCCCCTTACTTTATTTTACCTGGCTCAGAACCAAACGTTAATTAAAATCTATTCACGTATCTTTATTGTTTCCCTACTGTTTGTTTTTTTGGTGGTGATAAGCATATGAAATGTGATTGTTAATAAACCATGCAATGGATTCGTCTTGATTTAGGCCGTAGTCTTTTTATATTATTGTTGAAAAGTAGGAATAAATAAATAAGAAAACGAAAAAACAAGAGTTTTTTGTATTTCAGTGCAAAATGTTATTTGTGTCCCACAGCCATCTTCCGTTAGTTTTTTTAATAAATGAAAGACTCATAACATAAGCCAGTTTTATTTAAAAAGTTTAAAAAAATACAGACAGTGATAAAATATAATGTAGTGTAAGTGAAAAAAAATCAAAAAAAATATGAAACCGGCACTGCCAGAAGGGATTGACCGCGATCTGTCGTGAATGTTTTCAATAGTTAAAAAAAAAAGTAAATATCATAAAAAATAATTGGAAAAAGAGCTGTTGAGGACAAATTTGGATACCTAAGCGATAAAGGTATGTGGAAAATGGGTGGAAATATAGTGAAAGTAGTAAAAAAGTCATAATTTTGGTACAGACCAACATGTCCTTCTAGATTGCACTTTGGCATTCTCTGAGAATGCAACAAGCAATTGTTACTTAAATTTATTTTGAATAATTTAGAAACGAATTATCATAATAGAAACGACCTCTTTTTTGTCATACATTTAACTGTATTTTTAAATAGCACGTTCTGATTACTACTTTGAGGTGGTTCTTTGTTGTACTCATTGAGCTTATAGAAACTTTATTGTAATTTTACTCAAAAACTGTTAAAGATATTTATAAAGGACCTATTTTATTTTTTTTAAATTTTAAAACCAGAGAAGCTCAAATGCTATTTAACAAACAAACAAAACAACAAACAACAAAATAGGACGACTCCTAGTGTTTTACTTAAGAAATCCACAATGTTTCTCGAAGTCCCAGCATAAGTACTCAATAGAGCATATCATTCCCAGTAAATACCGTTATATAGAAATTACGTAAAATTTGCATGACAGATTTACCTTGTTACGTATATTTTTAAGGTCATATAGAGGTCACAATAAGGTAAAATTTAAGTCACATTAAGGTGCGAAAACTCTGCATAGTGCCATACACAAAGCCCACGTAATTGTTACATAAATGTGATGTAAATGAAATGACATAGCTTTTACATAAATATGTCATCCATTTTACGTAAGAGTTAGGTAAAAACTACGTAAATTTTACTTAAAAAGTTTACCTTGTTATGTAAATTTAAGGTCACATAGAGGTCACAATTATTTATTAATAAGGTAAAATTTCGGTCACATTAATGTGCGAAAACACTGCATAATGCCATGCGCAGACCTTACTACGTATATTTTACATAACAGGTTACCTTAGTATGTAAATTTAAGGTCACAGTAAGTTATTAATAAAGTAAAATTTAGGTCACATTAATCTGCATGATAAGCGCAAAGCGTTATCTATCTCGTCAAGTACGACATGAGCATGCAGTTTAAGGCCGACTTCGGTGGTCCGAAGGTCCGTCGGTGGTTGCTTGACACGGTCCGACATTGGCAAACTACAAAGTTAACCAGACGGGCTGGTTTAAGTGAGTGGGAAGCACTACTTAAGTATATTTAATAGTCACTAGTCAGTGCAGCTCAAGAGTTTGAAGAGCGTGGATGCGAATGCAGTTCGCGCCAATCTTATTAAAATGGCTCGCAAAAATGATTTTAGGTAAGTAAATAATTTTAAACCGCGATCTTGGTTTTACTTAGCTCTAATATGCATTTTATTTGTTTTTATGAATGAAGGATTAATGCTAAACCATCTTTGATTATTAAATTGGTGTCTTTCCCGTTTGTGAAAACAAAAATATTTTTAAATTAAAATTGTTATAAATAGCTAAAACGTACGCATTGGCATGCCGTTAATAAAAAAAAAAAACGTTTTGGGTGACCCTGAGCATGCGACTGCGTATATTTTCTCTGTTTTTAGGAGTCAGATTATTATTTTAATTAAGTGAACCTTCATCTAAAGGTTTTTTGTTACAGATACTCTGCTGTTTCGGAAAGAACAAAAATGATTTTTAAAATGCTAACAGGTACAGTCAAAAACAGTTTAACAGTCTAAGTTGGAGGAAAATACAAACATTTTAAATAAAGCCTTCTTCAATGAATTTTCAGTTGATGGTACAAAGCAATTAAAAATTGCAACATTACAGAATTAAGAAGCCTTATCAAATCCAAATAATATATCTGTTGATTTAGTTTGCAATGAAGTCATGCCGTTAGAACAAGAATTTTCGTTTTGTAATGGCATTGAAACAAATTTTAACTGTATTTTGATTTCGACGATTCTGTGCGTGATAAATATTATCTGCCATCTGATTCAGATCCCGATTCTAATGATGATGTTCAAGCTAGACCGAAAGGCAAGAAGCCCCAAATGTCAGGAAATCAAAGTAGTTCAACAACCGTATCAACAGGTAAAGATTCAGTCTAACTTTTCTCAGCGCTATTCCTTTCGTTAAAACTTAAAAAATGTACTTTGCGATTAAGCCAAGAAGAAAGAGAAGCAATAAACCAAAGATATTGGGATATGCTGTGGCAAGAACAGCATTCGTTTGTTGAAGCAGACACTTCAGTAGCAGTTCCAAAGAGAAAAATCACCAGTGAACCGAAGAGGAAACCAAAAAGCATGACGATACGAGTTGAAGTATGCAATTTTTTTTTGACAATTTTAGGTTATGTAAAAACTAATGAAATCTTGCATAACGCTTTCAATGATCCTATAATAGATAAACGAGGAAAGCACCAGAAGACGCCTGCATTTGATCGTGATTTGCTGACCCAACATATTGAATCCTTTAACCCGTTAGAACCCCACTACCGACGTGAACATGCTCCTCTGCGACGATATTTACCAAGTGATATTAATGTAGCTCACATGCAAAAAACATTTTTGTGAAAACTACCCAGATAATAACGTTTCATACGAACTGTACAGACAACACTTTAAAAAAATTAATATAGCTTTTACTCGTCTTGGCAATGAAGAGTGTGAATCATGTGAAGCTTGTATTTTATGGTTTATATATATTATGGCTTTTTAGTTTAGAAATTAAGAGATTTTTTTACGTTTTGAAAATGACAAAAAAATTAATTTAAAACCAAAAACTAAAACGTCTTTAAGGTAGACTTAACGGCATTCTAGTCGTAGTTCCATAATCTAGTAATTGGAAAAATGCTAGATAAAAAACAAAAAACCTCTATATATTAAGTTTAATTGATCATTACGAATTGAAAATACCACCATCTAAAAGTGCTTTATCAGATCTATTTTTTGATAAATAAATAAATAAATAAATAAATAAATAAATAAAGCCTTTATTGCCCAACAGTTAAAACCCTTTACAGAGCTATTATGAGAATTAACAACATAAATACCAAAATTAAACTATAAAAATACTATAATCTAAATTCAATTTAAACCGATAGTTAAAGACAATGATGCAAAATTAAATAATTTTAAACAGGAGAAACATAATTTGTTAACTAAGAAAAAGTATTTTGAAAGTACGTCACTAATGTTACTTTCAAAGATATCACATTCATGGCAAATTAGGTTAAAATATTGGCACATGACATAAGTAGGAGATCTAGTAAGAATATTGGTTCTGGCTCTCTCTAGTTTAAATGTATTATTATGTCTATACATATTATAAGGCACTTTAAAATTAAGCTTACTAAGTAAATCAGCACAATCGATCTTTGAATGTAAAATTTTATGTTAAAATGATAAAGCAAAAAATATACGTCTTAGCGTCAAACTATCAATTTTATACCTGGCTAGCAAGATTTCGTTATCTATTCCCCTTTTAGGATATTGGTTATCTTCTTTCCAAACGAGATATTTCAAAAAACGTCTTTGAACTTTTTCTATGTTATGCTTATGAATGTCATAAATTGGAAACCAAATTAATGAGCAATATTCGAGTTTGGAACGAACAAATGAGAAAAAAAGCAATTTTAGTGCCTCGGCGCATTTATTGTTAATGTGATCAGTGAAACTGAGTGCTGTGTCAAAAGTAACTTCCAGATCAGAAATTGAATCGCATCGTGAAAGAAGGTTACCATCAATGGTGTAGTGAAAAGTTATAAAGTTGATTTTGCGAGTAAAAGTAATAGATTTACATTTTGACACATTCAGTGACAGTCTGTTTTCATTGCACCAGAGCTGAAGACTATTTAGGTTTTCCTGAATCAGTAAGCAGTCTTCAGGGCTATTTATTACTGTGTAGCATTTAAAATCGTCCGCATAATACACCCTCTCAACGGTCAGAACTTCATCTAAGTCTTTTAAGAACAACCCAAAAAATAGAGGGCCTAAATTTGACCCCTGCGGTACACCTGAAGTTGACTGATATTCCACCGATTTGAATCCATTGTATAATACGATGATGTTTCAAAGTCTCTCAAATGACCCATAGTTTTTAAAAAGCATAATTTTTTAATTATTTTCCCGGTTTTTCTTGCAAAATATGATTTAGGTAGATAACGGCATTATAGCTTAAGGACGGCAGCATTATCATCCACTGTACAGGGAACATAGTGACATTAGCGCCATCTCTACCTACTAGGAAGAAACTATTAAGCAGTCGTAATTTCTTTCATTTTTATAATATATCTGTAAATTTTAATGTGACGTAAATCGCGTTATATAGCGTTTACCTCATAAAAAGAATTTTTGTTTTACAATTGGTCCTGGTTCTGGTTGAACCAGAACCGCAACCGGTCCTTTCGTTTTAAAACAATGACGTCACAGTTGCAACCCGGTTATGAAATTTTAGAACCAGCCTGGGAGGTTGGTTCGGCCCTTTGGTTGTAAACTTAACCCCTAAAATTTTGCAAAATAATAGATAGTCTTTTTTTCAGTAAAATCAAAGATATCTTAATAATATTTTAAATGACGTCATTATTTTAGAACCGCTGTCAAAATTTATGTCAAAATAATGTAAACCAGAACCAGGACCAATTCTTAAATCGAAAATCCTTTTAGATGATATAAATATTACATAAAATGTTTTATATAATAATTATGTAACATTTGAAATGAAAACTTACGGTGCAATTGACTATATAATAATTATGTAAAATTTAGGAATTTAATTTGACGTAAACTATTTTATAGGAAATTTTCATAACTTGAATGAAATAAGTAATACATAAAATATGTTATGTAACAAATATGTAAAATTGTAAATATAAAGTTAAGGTTCAAACTGTTTCATATTATTTATGTAAATTTCATAATTTTAATGTGACGTAAATCATGTTATAGAGCGTTCACGTAATTTAGATGATATAAATCCTACGTAAAATGTTTTATGGTTATGTAACATTTCAATTGTAAATGTACGGTTCAATTTATTAAATAATAATTATGTAAAATTTAGGACTTTAAATTGACGTAAATAATTTTAAAAGTAAATTAGATAACTTAGAGGACATAATTAAAAGGACGTAAAGTTAAGTTCATATTATTCATGTAAATCATGTTATAGAGCATTTACGCAATTTAGATGATATAAATATTACATAAAATATATTGTATAATAGTTATGTAACATTTTAAATGTACATGTCTAATTTTTTACATAATAGTTATGTATGTAATCATTTCATTTAAAGTAAATCATTTTATATAACGTTTACGTAAATTAGATTACTTAGATATTACATATATTTTTTTTTATATAATAGGTATGTCATATTTTTTATGTAAAATTAAGGTCCCACTATTTACGTAATATTGTGTTTACTGGGTTTCAGCAAAAATAACATCATAACATAACTTAACTTTTCGCACACACAACACATTACAGGTATTTTAAACAAGAACCCTGAAGAAATCTAGAGTTATAAAATTAACGAGAAAAAACAACTTCTTCTCTTCAGCGGACTCGCGCCAGAAAAAATGACTTCGAAAAAACACAAAAGCCCTAACCTCACAAACATGTAACCTTGAGTCGACCAATGAAAGCGTGGAAGTCAATCTGGATTTTAGTCTCGTCACAACTTCAATCAGCTGTTCTGTCATCGCATCTACCATAAAAGCAAAGGCGTTTTCTTATGCCCTGTTCTCACTATGCAACTTTTCCATGCGTCAAATTTTTTAATAACAGGTTAAAGCAGATTGTGTCTTTTTTTAACCTTTTAACCTTAAAAGTTGCATATAGTGAGAACAGGGCTTTACATTTAACCCGTTTTGAAAAACTTTAAATAAATACGTAATTGATTAGTGACGTCACAACTCTGAAGTCTCATGTTATTAGCGCTTAAAAGCCATTTAAAACCTAGAAAATTATGTATTTCTTCTCCAAAATTGAGTTAAATCCGCATAAAATTAAAAAGGTTTTGTTTTTTTTAATACTTATTTATAAAATCAATTTGAATGTCAATTTTTCCCGCTCGTTATCAATGACATCACTTTTCCGCCAATTTGAATGGTTTCGAAACGCGCTTTTTGTTCATTTCGAACTAGCGCATGCGTCTTTTGCCTAGACTCCACATTGAAATTTTGTGCCGCTGCCATCTATTGCTTCTCACTCTTTTCAACAAAGAGAGAAATAGAAATCAATGGACTGTAGACTAGGCATTAGTTAACTGTCAAATACTGTGGTTAACTTCTCTTCAACTCAGCGTCTTTATTTTTGTTTTTCCACAAAGATTTTTTATATAAATAGATTTGTGAAAAGATTCCTCCTATATTTTTGGTTTTTTAAGATGGTGCCGATGAAACATTAGTTTATTCGAGCCACAAGCACCTTGTCAAACTATGACGTAGTATGTGACGTCATTGTTTTGAAACGTTTTTGAAATAGTTGCATATAAGAAAACGCCTCGGGTCTGGTTCAAAGCAAGACACAAATAGCAATTTTTTGTGTGGTTACTATAGTTACTATTATTCTCTTCTTTTAATTGCATCGGTCTGAGAGAGAACAGGCTCACCAGAAACTCCTTGATATAGTTATCGTTCGACAGGTATACGGGGTCGAAGGGTGCACAAGCGGGTCTGACAGGCCATTTTCTGGTATGCTGGATCTCTCTCAGCAGAATTTATTTAGAAAAAGAGAACAATAGTAACTATAGTAAGCTCACAAAAAAATGCTAAAACAAATAAGTGTTATCTTTGTTTTGAGCGCGATAATTTATATCGATTTCGATACGATCTCTATTATTTTTTTAGTAACTTACCATCCTACCAAAGTACTGCCCTTCTTGGTAATCCGTTGGTTGACGTTGTCGGCTTGTGGCGCCAGGTTCCAAATTTCGGCCGGTCCTCCGAAGACGGAGGCCAAAATATGTCCCTTTTGATCACCCTTTCGTTTGTCAAGTTCGTCCATGCGTTTGGTAAATTTGCTGTTAAAAACAGAACATATAATAACTTTAACTAATTTAATACTTTGTGTTTTAGCTTAGATAGAGAGGTACCCTATAAACAGTTTGTGACGGATAAATATTGGCCCAATATAAATGTTCAGTTATTCCTTAAATGGACCACCGTAGGTAGCAGATGTCTAGCCGGTAACTTTTTGTCTAACTTGAGAATACTGGTCCATCAGTCATTTAACCGATATACCACATCATTGGTTCACTGGTAAACCGTTGCTCGATCAGTAACAAAAATATATTGGCATAATGAAGGATTTGTGTCACATAGTCATTGGTCCAATGTAGGTGCTCTCCATCTAATCAGCAACTTTTAGATGTAACTACAGGTGGTCTTTATCTAATCAGCAACTTTTCTATGTAACTACCTAGTTACCTAAATCCTAAAATATGGCCTGAAATAAAATCAAAAATATATTTTTGTGCTCCAAAAACCATGACCTATCAATACATCATGAGAAAAAACCATAAATCAACAAAAAATAAAAAAAAGTGGGACGATGACGATATTCGAACCAACAACCTCCAGATTACCAAGCCAGCGCTATAACCACTGTACCATTAAAGCTATAGCAAAATTTGACACTGGAAATAGTTAGTGAAGCAATATCGGAGAGGTGTAGTTTTTTCTTCAATGGCTCAACGATAAACTCCGTTTTATTTAAGATGAAGATTCTTCCCCGTCGATGCAACATCGAATTAGTATTGGCAAACCAACTGTATTGGCACACCAACTGAAGCTACTCAGTGAGCCAATAATGTATGATCCAGTATCGGAGAGATGTAGTTTTTAAGAACAAAAGATCTTGGGTGGAAATAACGAAAATTCAAACCTGGATGAGCATCCCACAAGGAACACATAAAGAACTAAAGCGAAAAGAGAAATGATTAAACGATGTTTCGCTCTGGGTAACCAGTCCTCGTTCCACTGGTCACCCTCCACATACATCACGAAACACCATCATACACTTTGATTTTCAACTTTGAATCACTCACAAATAGACATCGTTCCGCACTGATACTTATCCAAGTTACCTGATACGGATTCGTCCTGGCGTGTTAATATTTCCAATAGGATTATGCTCCTAAGGCAATTAGAAATCAAAAAAAGAAGTTAAGAAACCTCTAAATTAGTTACATTAACCGAAAGGAATCTAAAAACCAAAGATCTAAAGATCTTGGGTGGAAATAACGAAAATTTAAACCTGGATGAGCATCCCACAAGGAACACATAAAGAACTACAGAGAAAATAGAAATGATTAAACGATGTTTCGCTCTGGGTAACCAGCGTGAGCTCGTCAGTGGTTCCACTGGTCAGCCTCCCCATACATCACTAAACACCATCATATACTTTGATTTCCATCTTTGAATCACTCACAAATAGGCATCGTTCCGCACTGGTACTTATCCAAGTTACCTGATATGGATTCGTCCTGGCGGGTCCAATAGGATTATGCCCCAATTCAATTATTCCAAGTTAGTTAAAAATCAAAAATAAAGTTAAAAAACCTCCAAATCAGTTACATCAACCAAAAAGAATCTAATAACAAAAGATCAAAAGATCTTGGGTGGAAATAACGAAAATTCAAACCTGGATGAGCATCCCACAAGGAACACACAAAGAACTAAAGCGAAAAGAGAAATGATTAAACAATGTTTCGCTCTGGGTAACCAGCGTGAGCTCGTCAGTGGTTCCACTGGTCACCCTCCCTATACATCACTAAACACCATCATACACTTTGATTTCCAACTTTGAGTCACTCACAAATAGGCATCGTTCCGCACTGGTACTTATCCAAGTTACCTGATACGGATTCGTCCTGGCGTGTTAATATTTCCAATAGGATTATGCTCCTAAGGCAATTAAAAATCAAGAAAGAAGTTAAAAAAACCTCCAAAGCAATTACATCAACCGAAAAGAATCTAAGAACAAAAGATCAAAAGATCTTGGGTGGAAATAACGAAAATTCAAACCTGGATGAGTATCCCACAAGGAACACAAAGAATTCTTTTCGGTTCATGCAACTCATTTGGAGGTTTTTTTAACTCCTTTTTTGATTTTTAATTGCCTTAGAAGCATAATTCTATTGGAAATATTAACACGCCAGGACGAATCCGTATCAGGTAACTTGGATAAGTCCCAGTGCGTAACGATGCCTATTTGTGAGTGATTCAAACTTGGAAATCAAAGTTTATGATGGTGTTTAGTGATGTATGGGGAGGGTGACCAGTGAAACTACTGACGAGCTCACGCTGGTTACTCAGAGCGAAACATCGTTTAATCGTTTCTCTTTTTGCTTTAGTTCTTTGTGGGTTCCTTGTGGGATGCTGATCCAGGATTAAATTTTCGTTATTTCCACTCAAGGTCTTTTGATTTTTAGTTTTTAGATTCTTTTCGGTTGATGTAACTGATTTGGGGGTTTTTAACTTCTTGTTAGATTTAGTTTTTCTTCAATGGCTCAAAAACAAAGTCCGTTGTATTTAAGATGAAGATTCTTTTCTGTCGATTCAATATCGAATTAGTATTGGCAAAACAATTGTGTTGGAGGCTCCCCAACTGAAGTTATTCATTGAGCCAATAATGTATGCTCCACTATCGGAGATATGTAGTTTTTCTTCAATAGCTCAACAACAAAGTCCGTTGTATTTAAGATGATGATTTTTCTTCGTCGATTCAACATCGAATTAGTATTGGCAAAATAACTGTGTTGGCAAACCAACTGAAGCTAGTCAGTGAGCCAATAATGTATGCTCCAGTATCAAATGGATGTAGTTTTTTTTAATGGCTCAACAACAAAGTCCGTTGTATTTAAGATGAAGATTTTTCTTCGTCGATTCAACATCGAATTAGTATTGGCAAAACAATTGTGTTGCAGGTCCCCCAACTGAAGTTATTCGGTGAGCCAATAATGTATGCTCCAGTATCGGAGAGATGTAGTTTTTCTTCAGTGGCTCAACAACAAAGTACGTTGTATTTAAGATGAAGAGTCTTCTCCGTCGATTCAATATCGAATTAGTATTGGCAAGACAACTTTGTTGGCAAATTAACTTATTTTGGTCAGCGGCCCACTAAATAATTTCCGTCACAGTCACTCAAAAGTCATTCAGTCATCCAACCAATGAAGAACCATCAGAAATCCGTCACACCTTGTTTATAGGGATATTTTTTGTCTAGGGTTTTAGACTCGGTGGAGCAGTGGGTACCGATACTGACTGCCGGCCGAAGCACTACCTATGACCTCAATGACCCATGGACTGAAGAAAGCCAGATTTAAAAATTGACAGAAATGAAAAAACGCCCCAGATTTTTGTTGTTGTCACATTTGATGTTTTTAGGTTAAGATTTTTCTGACAGAAATTTTGACGGAAAGAGTATTTGTTTACATTTTGGCCATGCAAGACACGTGAAAATAAAATTATTTAAAAATACCTTACAAATATATCACCAGTCACTAGTTTGAGACTGATATGTTATAACAAAATATATCGTTATATTTTGCTAGACAAGTCTGGAAACGATGGACAAACATTTAGAATTGATGCGTTCATGAAAGTGATGATTTTATCCCTAAAATTACAGATAAAAATGTGGACAAAAAAAATTTTAATATAAAATTTTAACAAAATTATTATCAGCACACATGATAAAATTAAAGAAAACTATGCGGTACTGGCCCAAGTGTGCACAACTCTCTTTTTGAGGAGAAACAAAATTATCAATCGCCACATCGAAAGTTCTTGCTGACAGTTGACTTCAAATAAACTTGTGGAAAATACTATACATTGAATATTGATCTCTGTCGGCCGCTGTAGCGCAGTGGGCAGTATATCTGCCTGTCGCACGGAATGTCCCGGGTTCGAATCCCGGCTAGGTGCTTGGATATTTTGTATATAACTTTACACTTGGCTGTCACTTTGGCAACACTGGGCATTTTATAACCAGTTTAGTGTTATGCACTGTATTATAATCTGTAAATTATTATTATTACAAAATAATGCTTCCCTTACATTCTTAAAAAAATAATGTTGGTTGTTTAGACACTTTCAATTTCCAGTTGGCCTTCGGAAAAGTAACAGTAGTGCAAGAGATACCCTTGCGTAATAGGAGCTAGCCTGTATATGATTTTTGACAGTTACTTATATTGTTTTACCAGAGGTGAACAAATGGATTTGACAGTTGTGTAAAAACAAATTGTGTGTGGGCAATAATAGTTGGTAACCCCTGACAATAAATAATTTTGCCACTGTCAAAAATTGAATTTTGCTGTATCAAAAACTGTAAAAACACGTGCCTCGACGAATTTGTTTTGTTCCGTTGTCCAACAGAAAAAGAAACAGGGAAAGTGGAAAGAAAATATCGAAAAAATAATAAAAATAGTCGAATTTGCTAAGTAAGTGAGTTACAAGCAGTAGGTACAAACATACGCATTTAGTATGTACTTTGTTAATAAATAACACATTATGTTTCCGTGTTTTATTCGAGGGGTGGCCCGGTGATGCACTTTGGTGTACATACACGCCGATGGCATTGCCTATCAAATTGAGGCAATTTGAAATATTATTTCGTTCATTTCGGGGGCATTTAGGGACAAAATCTGGTAAAAAATGCTGTTGGTGTACAAAAAATGACAACCGAGCAACCCATCGGTTTTATTGTAAGAAAAAGAGTATCAAAAATATAGATCAATAGGAGTCTTTATATTTGCCTATTAATTATTTACATTTTTAATATCTACCCTGTATATTCACTGGCTTTTTTGTCATATTTTACTAACCAAAAACAATCAATCTTTCAAAAACTGCTTGAAAAAATTATAAAAAGAGACAACAAAACATCAGTCCATTTCATCAAATCCGTTTTACATGCCAATATGAAAAAATGAGTTGCGCACCTCTAGTAAAACAATAACTGTCAAAAATCGTATACAGGGCCTCTAATAGGAGCTACGCGACTAGGTGGCTCTACTCAAGATAAATGGTAGGCAACGGACGAATGTCCACCAGCACCATTATAGCTCCTTGAAAAAGAGCTTCCAACTGGTAACGTCGGGGATTACACCGGGGGATTTTTTCCAGGACACTGTTTCCACGACGACAAAATCTTTACTGTTCTACATCGACACGGCAGGCCTTTAATTAAAACAGAAGTCCTAAACTCTTAGTCACTCTGTATAATTATTATAAAATTTACAGGGACTTACCTGGAGCCAAAATTAGTTCTCTTAGTATTCTTATCAAAAAGCACAGCGTTGACGGAAAACGTGACGTCGGTCGTGTGTCCGTTACAGCACTGATGAGGGCCGGTAACGACAGTAGCTGTGTTCTTGCCCACTAGGTGGTATGTGGTGGTTCCTGCTATAGCCGACCAGATTTGAAGAAGCAACAACATACATATTTGGCAAAATAATTTTGCCATTTCTATTCTGTAATTAATAACAAGAAAACTTGAATCATTATATATAGAGTACCAATTATTTTAAGAGGTTTTTCCCATATCGGGGATCATCAATATTGTTTAATTAATATTTGGAGCAATATATTAAAAACTCCGACCGTAGTCCAAGACCATCTCCATTTAAAGCTTTAGAGAAAATAATTAACTAAAACATGTATTTTAAGCGTTTCTGAAAGTTCAGTGGTGTTACAACTCTACCAAGTGACTTTATACTTGCTCTGCATTTTTTATGTGAAACTGTACCCAAGTGTTTTAAATTGACAAAAATTAATGATGACTCTACTTAGACCGTTCAGCGTGAATGGACCGTTTTTATTTTAATATTATACCATACAAATTTCAGTCTGTGTAGAAGGACCAAATAAAAATTATTTTAAAAACGAAAAATTTAGTTGTTGATTATTTAATCAGCTCTCGTCTATACTGAGCTATCCATTTTGGTCCTTGTCGAGCAGATATATCGTAGAACGTTAGCGTACCGGAGTGCCGGTATATCGTAAAAAACCGGAAACGCCGAAATAACAAGAAGCTATCAAATCGAAAAAGCATTACATTATCGAACCAGTGGTTCGATAATGTAATGCTTTTTCAACAACAACAACAAAAAATCGACTTTTAATCGAATCGTAACATAAGTTACGTAACACAGTGAAAACAAGTAATTGAACTATTGGATACAAGTAGCAGTGATAGTTTTCTGCGAGTGACCAGAACGAGGAATCCCAGAGCATTACTGTAAGTCTGTTCCATTTTCCATTTCATTTTGCTTCTATTTATTGCCTAATTTGCTTGAGTAGATAGCGTGGATCGTATAATCGTATATGAAAAAAAACATAATTTAATCGAAAATATATTTTGCTAGTTAAAACGGCATAAAAAACAATCCAACACGAGTGAGGAAGAGATTGCTCTTGAAATTAAGCAGTTAAAACATTCAAGAGGTTTGCTTAAGGCTACCTTAACGCGTTTCGAGAATTTTCTTAACAAGTTTAGTGACGACAAAATTGAAAATCTAGAATCCCGCTTGGAATCCATAAATACTACGTTAGGATCGTTTAACACAGTTCAATCCCAATTAGAATTTTTGGATCCAAAAAAGTTAGAGTCGCGAACGCGAAAATTTCGAAGAAAAATATTTTAGTTTTGTCGGATTAGCGAAAAAACATGTCTTGCGCATTAGAGTACCGACAGTGTTACCAGCACAAACAAACAAAAACAAACTTCACAAGTAATGCCTACTAATGTCATTGTGCCGCCACCACGCTCAAAACCCCTTTTAAAAGTTGATTTAATAAAATTTTATGGTGACATTGACAATTGGACTCAAGTTCGTGACCTGTACATAACTCTAGTGCACAAGATAACACAATCGATAATATCAGGAAATTCTATACACTCTTGGGATCTCTCAAAGGAGAGGCTGCAAAGGTTTTAGAATCCATACAAGTTACAAGCGACAAGTACGATATTGCTTGGAATCTGCTTTTAGAGCGTTACGAAAGCCAATCCCTAACAATAAAAAATAACATTAGAGCTTTATTTAACTTACAACAAGTCTATAAAGATAAGTTTACTTTAAGAAATTTATTCGATGAGTTTCAAAAAAGATATCGACTCCTGAAGTTACTAAATGAGCCTGTTGAACATTGGGACACAATGCTAATTTTCTCAATACATCAAGAATAGACTCCCAAAATACCACCTTATGGGAAGAGCATGTTATAGAAAACAAAATTGACCATCCCAAACTACAGGAGCTTTTAGACTTTTTAACGGACCGGTGTAAATTATTGGAAGCTATGCAAACATCCTTGAAAATCGAAACAAAACAATCAAATATCAAAAACGATTCAAATACACAGTCAGAACGAAGGTCTGGTTTTAAGAAAACGCATGCATACGCAAGCACTAATTCAGAAAAAACTTGGCAACCTAGTTGTGCTTATTGCAAAGACGCTCATTTCTTATTTCAGTGTAAGAAATTTGCTTACTTATCGGTGGCTCAGCGGACCACTAAAGTAATAACATGAAAATTTGCGCAAACTGCTTTAGAACTAACCTTACTTTAATACCTTACTTCATTCTGACAGCCTTAATAGCGTTGAAACAAATAAAATGCAAAAAACTAGCGAATCGTCATCATCGGGATTAGCGGTTGTTAATCATAGCATAAGAAACCAAGATATATTATTATCGACCGCGTCTATTTTAATACACGATTATAAGGGTGATTGGCAACACTGTACAGCACTATTAGATAGCGGTTCCCAATCAAACTTTATAACTCACGATTTAGCTGAAAAACTACAACTTAGTTTTATTCAAGTTGACATGCCTATTGTGTGTGTTGGTAATACCACAACAACGATTAAAGATGAGTGTTCGGCCACTATTGAATCCTATGATCACGGGTACAGCCGGGAACTAAGGTTCTTAGTGATGCATCATATTACCGAAAAACTGCCTACTAACTCATTTTCTAGGTCACTGCTCCCTTAAAAAATTAGGTTGGCAGATAAAAACGTTAAAACCCCTAAGACAATTGATATTTTATTGGGAGCTGAAGTGTTTTATGACACCTTGAGCACTGATAAAATTTGTCTAGGACCGAATAAGCCTATTTTGTTCGAAACTGTTTTTGGTTACATTACGTCAAGCCTTTTGTTAATAATAAAAAGTTCGAAAATATTGAACGGTTTTGGGAAATTGAACAGGGCTTTTCAGAAACTAAAAAATTGCAAACTTTACAAGAAGTTCAATGCGAAAACATATTCAGTAAAACTTTAAAGCGCGAGGAAACGGGACGCTTGGTAGTAACATTGCCTATAAAACCCGATGCAGGTACCCTAGGAGATTCCTTGAACGCCGCGAAAAACCGCTTGTATTCGATAGAACGTAAATTTAAACGAAAACCCGATTTTAAGAAACAATATACAGAGTTCATGCGTGAACTTCTGAAATTTGCAAACAAATAGAAATACCAGTTTATTACCTACCACATCACGGAGTTGTAAATCCGTCATCAACTACAACCCCTTTGAGAGTTGTTTTTGACGGAAGTTGTCCCTCAAAAACTTTTGTAAGTTTAAATAACATTTTTATGATAGGGCCATCCATTCAGAATGATTTATTTTCCACATTATTGAGATTTCGTAAGTATCCAATTGTAATAACGGCTGACATCGAGAAAATGTACCGTCAGGTTAAAGTTGCACCGGAACAAACCAACCTGCAACGCATAGTTTGGAGCGAAAATCCAGAAGATGAAATTTTGCATTATCGTTTGCTGACGGTTACGTACGGGACTAGTTCAGCTAGCTACTTAGCGACTAGGGCACTGCAACAAACAGTTATTGAAAACAAAAAATTGTATCCCAAAGGGTGCGAGATTATTTTGCATGACTTTTACGTTGACGACCTTATCACCGGCGCAGATTCTGTTAAGGACGCTTTTAAATTTAAATCGGAAATCAGTGATATTTTAAGTTCCTACGGATTTCACTTGCGTAAATGGGTGTCAAACAATGTTGAAGCAATATATAAAAAATCTCTGGGGATCGATGACAAATATTTTATTCATAACAACGAAATTAAGAAAACTTTAGGCTTAATTTGGATTGCAAATTCAGATATTTTGACGTACATTGTAAATTTTCCAAATTTTTTATCCATTAGGTTTAATCGCACCTATCATCGTTACAGCAAAAATATTAGTAAATTAGGATGGGAAGAGCCTGTACCTTTTTGCAACTAATTGGAATACTTTTTGCAGTCAAATAAATCTTATCAATTATTTCAAAATCAATCGACACGTTTTAATTAAAAAATCAGTAAAAACACAATTGCATTTATTTAGCGATGCGAGTCAAATCGCATGCCCGTATTTCAAAAGCATCGATAAAGATGGCAAATATCTTGTGCAGCTCGTTTGCTCGAAATCACGTGTAGCACCGTTAAAAACACAATCGATTCCCCGCTTAGAACTGTGTGGGGCTCTTGTAGCTACACAACTTTCACGTGCCAACATCTGAGAATCCCCCCGACTTTGTTTCTAGAGGTATCAAGCCCAGTCAGCTGGAATCGAATAAATTATGGTGGGAAGGTCCTGAGTGGTTAATCGAAGAAAAAGAATTTTGTCCTAACCGCAGAATTGAGTTAATTGAGGATCTACCGGACAAGAAAAATATTGCTATCAATTTAACAATTTAGACATTTTTCAAAAATTTTCCACCGTATATCGACTTAAACGCATTGTTGCTTTGTGCTTTCGATTTGCAAAAAATTGCAAAAATAAGTTTAATAAAGTGACTAGTAATCTTACCACGGAGGAGTTGGAAAAATCAATGCACAGTTTATTAAAAATAGCCCAACTTGAAATGTTTCCCGAAGAAATGCAGTTAATTCGTAAATCTAAGCCACTACAAAAAACCTCAAAATTATTATCGCTTAGCCCTATTCTTGATGATGATGGTTTGCTTCGGGTAGGAGGGCGTATTAGTAACTCGCAATTGCATTACGATAGCAAACATCAAGTTACTTTATCGTCAAATCATATTTTTACCAAACTTATCATACTTAACGAACATCATATGCCGGTATTATCTTGGTATTAAATTCTTGGCGTCAAAAATATTGAGTTATTCATGGGCGCTGGGCAATACGCACCGTCCTTAACAGCTGTGTTAATTGTTTCCGGGCAAACCCAAAAAGAATCGTGCGTAAAATGGGAATATTGCCTTTAGATCGAGTAAGCCAGTATCGGCCATTTTACGTATCAGGAGTTGATTTTGCTGGTCCTTTTAATATTAAGGATGGAAAGTTGCGCAATCGTGCTATAGTTAAGGCTTACCTTTGTATATTTATTTGTTTTGCCAGCAAGGAGGTTCATTTAGAGGCAGTTAGTGACTTAGGAAGTTTTGCTTTTCTGAACGCTCTAAAACGATTTATAGCTCGCCGTGGAATTTGTAAATCAATTTATAGTGACAACGGCACTAACTTTTTTGGAGCTAATAATGAGTTAAAAAAGATTTGTGAGGAGATCCCTAAATTTGTTAAAGAACGCGAAACATGTGACTTTTTACTTAAAAGTAATATTAAGTGGAATTTTATTCCTCCACGCTCTCCTCATCATAGTGGATTGTGGGAAAATGCGGTTAAGCGTGCAAAATACCACATTTATCGCATAATCGGAAAAAATGTATTGACATATGAAGAGCTATCCACACTGTTTGCTCAGGTGGAAGCAGCAATAAACTCCGCTCTCATATGTCCAATTTCCGAAGATCCCTCTGATTTTAATGCACTAACCCCCGGTCATTTCTTGATCGGTGAACCCTTGTTATCCCTACCACAACATGACTTAACTGATCTACCTACAAACCGCCTAGATCAATACCAGAAATTACAGCAAACATTTAAAATATTCTGGCAGCGATGGTCAAAGGACGATCTTTTAAACCTACAAGAAAGAAATAAATGGAGGACCAATTCTGACACGCTAGTTAAAGTTGGTTCACTTGTTCTCCTGATCAATGATAACCTGCCCCCCATGCGCTGGCGTTTGGGCCGAGTTTTGGAACTTCACTATGGTCCAGACAGTGTGTCACGAGTTGCGACGATCCTGACGTCCACCGGTACCACTTTCCATGCAATTCAAAAAATATGTGTTTTACCAGTGAGGGATGAAGTTTAAATACATGTTTGGTTTTTTGAAAGGCGATGCTTTCAAGGCCGCCGGTATGTTACAACTTAGCCAAGTGACTTTATACTTGCTCTGCATTTTTTATGTGAAACTGTACCCAAGTGTTTTAAATCGACAAAAATTAATGATGACTCTACTTAGACCTTTGAGCGTTAATGGACCATTTGTTATTTTAATATTATACCATACAAATTTCACGTCTATGTAGAAGAACCAAATAAAAATCATTTTAAAAACGAAAAATTTAATTGATTATTTAATCAGCTCTCGTCTATACTGAGCTATCCAAATGGCTTAGAAAATCTTTTTCAGGTGTTTTATTGAATCTTTAACTTCTTGTTGTTTAGCAGCTCCTCTAGCAGTAACTTCTTCTTGAAGTGCCATGCTCTCTTCGAACGTTGGCTATCGTCAGCGCGATCTGTACTCTGTCCACTGCTTTTCGGAAAAGTGTCATAGTACTAACACCATACCATTGTCTAAGATTGTTAAGCCATGATATTCGTCTACGACCCGGACCTCTTCTGCCTTCAATTTTGCCTTCTATTATCAATTTGTATTTGATATTTCTCAAAATATGGCCAAAATATTTAAATTTTCGTTTTTTGATGGTAAATAAAACTTCAAGGTTTTTATTTATTCTAAGCAAAACATCCACATTAGTTAGTCTGTCCATCCAAGATCTACGATAACACAACATCTCGAATGCCTCTAACCTTTTACAGATGGCCATAAGATGCTAAAAACATAACGCAAAAGCACACGAATTCGGAAAGTGGATCGCGACTACACAAAACCGATTTCATTTTGATAAAAGATGATCTGGCCTGTTCAATTCTTGCACGAACTTCTTCCACGTTGTCCCAGTTCTCATTGAGGAGGCAACCCAATAAATCCACGCGTTCGACTTGCTGCCCATTTACTTCTAACATGCCTCTGATATTCTTTTCCTTGGATATGACCACCCATTTTATTTTCCAACATTTAAGTTAAGCCCGAATTGCGAACTTTTGACAGCAATTGGTTCAACAACTCTTGCTGGCCTTTCAGCGTGTCTGCTATTTTAACAGTGTCATCTGCATATCGTAGATTTATAGTTAGACCCTCTTCGCGGTTACGAAGCACATTCTCTATTATTTTGTTACTATAGATACTAAACAACAGCGAAGATAATATACAATCTTGGTGCACACCTCTTCTTATTTGAACCTCTTCGGACAGTTGGCCATCAACCTTTATTTGAGCAGTATGATTCCAGTATAGATTAGCGATTATCTTTAGATCTCGGTCATCTAGACCAACTTCTTTTAGCGATTCTATGAACTTTTCGTGTTGGACTCTATCAAACGCTTTCTTGGGATACCAAATTTCAGGATTTAATTTAACTTCGCGCGGTTTTCGGTAATTTTTATTTTAAAATTATATTTTTTGACTTTTTGCAATGCCTATTTATTTCTCTGATAAGATAATCGCAAAACATAAGGTTAAATTTTAATTGAAATGGTTATTTATTTGCGATGAAGACTAAGTACAATCTTAACCTAAAAAGTATTTGTGTTCCAAGGCTGTCAGAGTCAGTTTTGTTGCAAAAATCTGTGGCGTCGCGCGGCGTGAACAAAATGATTTAGCCATACAGAAATACTAATTAAAGAATTAACATATAGTATATTCTTTAATTTTGCAAACACTTTGACATACTACAATTGGTTTTACCTGTAAGAAGAAAGGAGGTAGAAGACTACGAAAAACATCTTAATTTATGTAAGTAAAATGTATCAAAATATAGCTTTATAAAAAATTAAGATCTCATTTCGTAAAACTGCGTTTTGGCAAGGTGTAAATATATAAAAACAAAAAAAAAATGACCTCTGATTACGTCCGATTTAGTTCGCTGTTAGCACACATTTTGACTAATCAAAAAGTACTGGTGTGGAATTTTCAATTTAATACACAACTGTGGGCAAAGTATATAGATTTTTTTTGGTAAGAGAGCTTTGAAATGTTAAAAAATTGCCTAAATTGTGGAATTTAATAAAGAATAAAATCTTAAGCATTATATTTAAAATATGCTGTCAAAATTTCTCACTCTTTTGGAATGACAAAAAACTTGTGATTCAGCAATAACTTTCGTGGTAGGGCCATTCACCCTCAGAGCTATTGAAAATTGACTCCTAATTTTTTTTTCAAAAATCACTAATACAATGGTTAGCCACATAGCATTAAAAGAAAATTTCTATGATAAGAATATGCGTCTGACCTCCTGGAGAAGATGTTCTTTAGGGTACCTCATTAGCATATGCTATTTACATACTATTTAAGACTGTACTTTAATGTCAAGAATAAACAATTAAGGAGGAATATTTTTAGTAGGTATATCTTTTAAATTTTGAACATAAGTATAAAATGTTGCTTATTTTCGTCTTATTTCCATTTTAAATGTTATTTTAAAAGTTGTTGAAAAAAAAGTTGCCAATAAAATAATTTCATACCCAATTAAATATAATAGTCGTCCGGCTTAAGTCCCAAATATCATTCAATTGTTCATTTTGCAGAAAGCATGAAATTTGGCACACTTAATCAAATATCGTATGTATAGGAGCCAAGATGGCGGCGATTTTTTCAAAATGGACGTCTATTTTTTTTAAATTGTAGGTTCGCCATCAAAACAAGATTATACTCGAATCCATATAACTGGATAGAGAGGAATTGAAAAAAAAATGGTTACATTGACGTATGACCTTTATCGTCCATGAAAAGTGAAATTTTATTTAAAAAAAAAATGCATTTTGAGATTTTTTTTTTGATAATTTTTCATAATTTAGTAAGCCGAGACAGGTCTTTTGTTGTAATTTTATAATTTAGAAAGGACATCAGAATAACTTTTCTAATTGACTTACAAGGTGATTGGTTTAGTTATACCAGGCCAGTCAAAGTAAGATTTTAAGAAAAAAGTACATTAACATCCGATTCTTCTTTAGTTTTTGAGAAAAAGATGTCAAATTTAGTACGATTGTTACAAATGTCAAGGTCAACTGATACTCTAAAAAACATTTTTATAGGTGGCGCTGCGGGCGATGTGGCACCCAAATTTCCGATTTTAAATTTGATAAAAGTTCAAATTTTTTTAATAGCTTAGATTACACATGCACATTTAATAAAATAATCGATTATGTATACCTGAAATATGTAAATTTTTTTTCGGGTTTTTCAACGTTTTCTTCAATTCTTCCTAGCGACCAAAAATTTGGCTGGATATACACGTTGATGAATTAGAAGGCCCCAACAAATCGATTCAGATATGAAATTCCAAATTCTATCGGGCCGTTTT
Source organism: Oxystoma pomonae (assembly GCA_963921995.1). Lineage (NCBI taxonomy): Eukaryota > Metazoa > Arthropoda > Insecta > Coleoptera > Brentidae > Oxystoma > Oxystoma pomonae. The sequence goes on from OY998165.1 coordinate 98,264,494, forward strand.
TACGCAATAGGCCAGTAAAGTTGACCTAACATGTGTTTAGTCGCCCCGAATAATACTCTAATGTACCCTATTGTTCATTTTTTGTGAAAAGTACCAAATTAGGTACGCTTACATTTTTAACAATTTTTTAGGATCTTGGTCAAGAAAATTTATGATCGGATTTTCAGAAAGCAAGTTGGCGGCTTTTTTTTAATGTTTTATCCTTCTGAAAACAGCGACAGGTCTTGTTTTATAATTTTAACATTACATCAACACATCTCTCCTAAGTGACTTTTTGCTTACAAGGTTATTGGTTTAGTAAGATTTAAAAAAAAGCCACATTATAATCTGTTTTTTTTTTACTTTTTAAAGTAGAATTTTAAAATTTTTTACAAATTGTTAATGCTACTCTATTAACTAAAATTTTTTTGGATAGGTGGCGCTGCAGTCGACGTGCTATAGAAACACCCAATATTAAATCTGATAAAATGTCGGATGTTTCTATGGCACTTCGTCCGCAGCGCCACCAATCCAAAAAAATTTTAGTTGATAAAGTAGCATTAACAATACGTACTAAATTTAAAAATTCTACTTTAAAAAGTAAAAAAAAAACAGATGATAACGTGGCTTTTTTAAAATCTTACTAAACCAATCACCCTGTAAGCAAAAAGTCACTTGGGACAGATGTGTTGATGTCATGTTAAAATTATAAAACAAGAACTCTTGCCGTTTTCAGAATTATAAAACATTTAAAAAAAAGGCGCTGGAAAAGTATTTTTTTAAAAATGACAATTTTTAAGGTCATCGAAGTTTGCACGTTAATTTAACTAGTATTGTCAAATTTCTCTTCATTAAATTCAAATATAATTTTTTTTTTTGATAAATAACTTTCGATTTAAGACCGCCATTTTGAACAATTCGCCGCCAACTTGGTTTCTGCACATCCGATCATAAATTTTCTTGACCACGATCCTAAGAAATTGTTAAAAAAGCTTACCAAATTTGGTGCTTTCCGCAAAAAAGGAACAATAGGGTACATTAGAGTACTATTCGGGCCGACTAACTACATGTAAGATCAACTTTACTGGCCTATAGCGTAAAAACGGCCCGACAGAATTTAGAATTTTGTATCTGAATCGATTTGGAAGGCCCCAACTTCTAATTCATCAACGTGTATATCCAGCCAAATTTTTGGTCGCTAGGAAGAATTGAAGAAAACGTTGAAAAACCCGAAAAAAAATGTACATATTTCAGGTATACATAATCGATTATTTTATTAAATGTGCATGTGTAATCTAAGCTATTAAAAAAATTTGAACTTTTATCAAATTTAAAATCGGAAATTTGGGTGCCACATCGCCCGCAGCGCCACCTATAAAAATCTTTTTTAGAGTATCAGTTGACCTTGACAATTGTAACAATCGTACTAAATTTGACATCTTTTTGGGGCCTTCTTATTCATCAGAAGTCATCGACGTGTATATCCAGCCAAATTTTTGGTCGCTAGGAAGAATTGAAGAAAACGTTGGAAACCCCGTTTTTTTACATACTCAAACACAAAATTAGGCGACCAATGACCATATCAAACTAAAATTATTTTTATAAAAATCTACATTTATTAAATATGCATGTCTTATTTAAGCTATTAAAAAAATATGAACTTTTATAAAATTTAAAATCGGAAATTTGAATTCCACGTCGTCCGCAGCGCCACCTATTTAAAAATGTTTTAGATAATCAGTTGACCTTGACAATTGTAATAAACGTGCTAAATTTGACATTTTTTCTTTAAAAACTAGAAAAGATACAGATGATAATGTACTTTTTTTTAAAAATCTTACTTTAACTGGCCTGGTATAACTAAACCAATCACCCTGTTAGCAAAAAGTCAATTAGAAAAGATATTTTGATGTTCTTTCTAAATTATAAAATTACAACAAAAGACCTGTCGCGGCTTACTAAATTATAAGAAATTATCAAAAAAAATTTCTCAATATGCATTTTTTTAAAATAAAATGTCACTTTTCAAGGACGATAAAGGTCATACGTTAATGTAACTATTTTTTTTATTCCTCTCTATCGAGTTATATAGATTCGAGTATAATTTTGTTTTGATGGCGAAACTACAATTTTTTTAAAAAATAGACGTCCCTTTTGAAAAAATCGCCGCTATCTTGGCTCCTCTACATACGATCATCGATTTTCTCGACCAAAATTTTAAAGAATTGCCTAAAGAATAAGTGTGCCAAATTTCATGCTTTCTGCACAAAATGAACAATTGGAGACCTAAGCCGGACGACTAAAGTTGTTAGATGCCAATCAAATACAGAGACGGCTTGCTATCAGTTTTTACAATTTGTACATGTACAACTTGGATAAGAGAAGGCTGGTCGCTGGTGTTTTCTTTGACATGTCAAAAGCCTTTGACAGCTTGGACATTAATTTTGCAATGAATAAAATTGGCATAAGGAAAAAAATATCAGATCCTTTAAAATCATATTTGGGAAAACGTAAAATATCAACTAAGTAAGACAGAAAACACTGTCTCCGAGTACTACCACAGAACACACAATTCATACAAATACAGAGACGGCTTGCTATCAGTTTTTACAATTTGTACATGTACAACTTGATAAGATAAGGATGGTAGCTGGTATTTTCTTTGACATGTCGAAAGCCTTTGACAGCTTGAACATTGACTTTGCAATGAATAAAATTGGCGTAAGGAAAAAAATGTCAGATCCTTTAAAATCATATATGCGAAAACGTAAAATATCAACTAAGTAAGACAGAAAGCACTGTCTCCGAGTACTACCACAGAACACACAATTCATACAAATACAGAGACGGCTTGCTATCAGTTTTTACAATTTGTACATGCACAACTTGGATAAGAGAAGGATGTTCGCTGGTGTTTTGTTTGAAATGTCAGATCCTTTAAAATCATGTTTGGGAAAACGTAAAATATTAACTAAGTAAGACAGAAAACACTGTCTCCGAGTACTACCACAGAACACACAGAACAATATGTTCTGTGTCGTGAGGCTTGTTTTCATTTAAAGTAACCACGCATTATACACCCATACAGCACACTTCGTCCCAGGCACGTACATTTTACGTCCATTTTACGTCGGTACGTCCTGGGACGTACTATGTACGTACAAAAGAGTACGTACACAGTACGTACACTATGTATGTACATTTTGCGTTCATTTTAGGGCTACCTTCCAAACATGCAATTACAGACGTACACTGGACGTACGTAAGCGTACGTACTACGGACGTACATAAGCGTATGTACTATGTACGTACCTATTATAAACAATTAAAGACGCTACATAAAGTTAAATATTCAAAAAACTAAATATGGCTTCTGGAGTGACATCTGACATCTCTGGTCTAATATATATACCTCAATATTGCTTGTCTAAAGACCTGACAGGATTAGGCCGCGTCCGCTATCTCTTATATACGTACTCATACTACTGCAGATATAGCGCCTTTCTCGCTCTAGAATTTTAATATGTGATCCGACTGTATATTTTTAGAACTGCAGCGCTTGTAGTTTTTGGAAAATTTACGTTTGTCTTATGGCAACACTTCGTCCCAGAGACCTACATTTTACGTCGATACGTCCCGGGACCAATTATGGACGTACTATGTACGTACAAACGTGTACATACATAGTACGTATACTATATACATAAGCGTACACCTTACATTTTTAGCAGAGTTTTTCTATGTATAGGTGGTGGTCTAGTGGTAGCGCATTTTCACCCGGGAGGCTCGGGTTCAATTCCCGTTGTGTCTACATTTTTTTTTTAATTACCGGTGAAATATCCTTGCCTGACCCAAGCCCACTTACGGTCAATTTACGTCCAGGACCTACATTGTACGTACCTGAAATGTACGTACATAGGACGTACATAGTACGTACTGTGCAACATCCCAAGGACGTACCAGAGACGTACAAACCGTAGGAAAATGTACGTCCGCGTTACGTACATAGTACGTACCAGTTCGTACGTGTACGTACCATGGCTGTATGGGCAGAGTATTGTTTATTAGAAAATTATAAATCGACTTACCTAAAATATTTTTAGATTGTAATGGGCACTTTTCCACTAGTGCTCTTATTTATTAAGGGACAGAAATATAACACGTCAAATGGTATATAATTAGATAATCATGTACTTTATTTTTATGTGTGAGTTTCATACTGGGTGATCTAATAAAGTTACCTACTTAGAAAACCCATTCTGTGAATGTCCAACGGTCCACTTAATTTTTTTTATTATTCACTGAATATGCAAAATGGATGTAATATGAACAATACTTTTTAGAATATGTAGACGCTATATATATTCACAAGTTTAATATTCTGATTACATTTATTTTCAATATTTAGTGCATAATAAAAAAGTGAACCGACACAAAAAACTAAAAACAAATATTTAATGTACAGATATTGGGCGAGTTTGTTAAGTTATTGCTGGATCCATTTGTGAAAATGAAAAGCGTTCTTCAAATTTTCCGGTGGAATCAGCTGTTGCCACCGATGATCTGTTTACTATTTTCGTTTTTTTAGATTTTTGCTTTAAATATATATATATATATATATATATATGCGAGTTTTCTACGCCTTTCGCCATCTCTTGCTTCCCTTTTCATCGTTTGCGGTCGTCGAGGGAGACTGCCTCGTTAAGGCCCTTTGCCGTCATTACCTCTGCGAGTCCATTGCCGAATTTGTTTTGGACATCTTGTAAGTGACAGTACCAGAGTAACCTTTTTTTTCTATAGTGTCCATAATTGTACTTTCGACGTTCATGACCTCTCTGATTATGTCGTTTCTAACACGATCAAGTCTGAAGTCCATCTCCACCGCCAACAGGCGTTCTCTTTGAGTTTGGGTGAGTTTCGATAGTTCTGCGCCATACGTTGTAATAGAATGATAGATGCTATGTTTTGTTCTACTTGTAATGGTGTTATTCAAGAGAATACTATTTGGTTGTTTTGTGGCTCTTTTGCCTTGCCCTATTTTGTTGTTTATATCATCCATGCTTCTATCGTTTAACAACAGAGTTACTCCTAAATATTTAAAGCTACGACACCCTTTAAGAGTATCAGTATCCATTTGTAAATCACCAATATTATCTTCTCCCACCTTCAGATATTCTGTTTTAGACATGTTTTTAAGGAGTCCCAATTTTTTATATTCTTCCTTCAGCTTACGTAGCATGTAGTCATCGTATACTTCATCCCCGGCCAGTATTACTTGATCATCAATAAATAGTAAGGTGAACAAGATCTCATTGTCTATGGGGATTCAGGATTTTAACGCCTCCTCCAAATAGAACTTAGACAATGTACGGGTGAGTGTGCATCCCTAACATAGACCCTTAGTCACCCCAAACTCCTGAGATAACTGATTTCCCATCTTAATCATTGCTGCACAGTCTGTGTAGAGCGACCTGACAGCATTTGCATAGCCTAATAACACTCCATTCTTGACCAGACTTATCCACAACTTGTTTTGTTGAACTATAAGCTTTTTGAAGGTCTATAAAGACAAGATAAGTCGCAAGCCCTCTTGCACTCATTTCTTCAGCCAAATTTTTCAGGGTAAATACTCTATTAGTGCAAGATCGTCCAGATCTAAATTCATTTTGCTCTTCAGATTCCGTTATTTCGCCTTCAATTATCTTCTTCAAGATGCGACCGAAGATTCTTGCCATGGATGGCATTACACTAATACCATGGTACTATTCGCAACCGTCTCTGCTCCCTTTTTTAAATACTGACTTTATTGTAGCCTTTTTTCATTCCTTTGGAGCGTCGCTTCGTCGCCTTTACGGAATTTGTCAAAAATCACTGCCAATAAATCAAAGAGTTTCGAGGGTGCTGTCTTAATCAGTTCCATATAGATTGATCCTGGGCCCCGAGCTTTTCCATTTTTTATGGCGCCAACTGCTTCCTCAGGGGATATAGGTGGGATATTTTCGTTTCCAGTTTCCGGTGGATTTGCAATGAACGCCGCTCTGTCTTCAGTTAATAGTCCTTAGTAGTGTTGTACACATTCTTGCATGCTGATGAGATTTATGCATGCTTGATCCTTATTTTGTGTTTTTATGGTTTTTAGTACCTTCCAAGCTTTATTTGCTCGGGTACTCCCCATGCTTTTTCTATTTCTTCGACAGTTTTGTGCAGGCTTCATTCTTAGCCTCAATCACTGTTTTTTGTGCCTCTTTTTTTTTTGTCTGTATTCCCGCCAGTCATTGACCGATCTTGAGTTTATTATTATTCTTATTCTCCACTTGCTCTCGTACGGTATCATTCCCCCATCCATTACATCCAAGGGCTTCGAAAGCTGCCATGTGAATGCGGCTTCTTTAATCGTTCATACATTTTGTCTGCAGAGGCTTCTTGGATTTCGGCAAATTTCCCTGCTAATCTTAGTTGGTACAAAAAGCGAGTGGAATTATAGTCGAGGCTTTCCAAGTTGTATTATATACTAGCTGTGTCTTTAATAAATTTAAGTACATTGTTCCTTTTGGTGCTTGCAGCCTATTTAGAGCTGTTCTGCAGTCCCAAACCAGTTTGGACGTCACTTGCACTGCTTTAAGTGCAGCTTGACTATCTGAATATGTAACTACCGAATGAGAGTTTCGCCCTTCTCTTTGTATTTCTTCGGCACAGTAATGTATTGCCGCTACTTCATCTTGGAAGTTTAATATTATTCTTATTCTCCACTTGCTCTCGTACGGTATCGTTCCCCCATCCATTACATCCAAGGGCTTCGAAAGCTGCCATGTGAATGCGGCTTCTTTAATCGTTCATACATTTTGTCTGCAGAGGCTTCTTGGATTTCGGCAAATTTCCCTGCTAATCTTAGTTGGTACAAAAAGCGAGTGGAATTATAGTCGAGGCTTTCCAAGTTGTATTATATACTAGCTGTGTCTTTAATAAATTTAAACAGTATTTGGGACATTTACAAAAAACGATCTGATCCACACTCTGCACCTCTCATAGCTCTAATATCTTGAACTACTAGGTTGGTTTGGTCCATGTATATTTGTGGATGTCCTTATGTTTGAACCAGCCGTTTAAAATTCATTTTGCTGACCGAATTCTATTAACCTTTCTCCTTTATTATTTGTAGTGTTTGTCCCACTATAGCGTCGTTGACTTTCCACCCTGTTTTTGCATTTAAATCTCCCAATAATACTATTTCCTTGCGGTTCCCTATATTTTCAAAGGACCTTATCAGTTGGGAGTAGTATAAATTTTTTTTTGCTCGATCAGCATCGTCATTGGGTGAGTAGGCAACGATAATCGCTACATAGTGATCTTTTAGATTCATCTGTACCTGCAGTATAGTAAGACTTCCTTTCGCTGATATATTCCCAGCTGGATCTTCTGTTTCACGCAAAAATTCAGCCCTTTACATTGACATAGGACATGTAATGAGGTTTCTTTCTCTTTCTTGCAGAAGCGGCATGTAGCATCTTCTACCAATCCCATTGCATACAAATGCTTATTGAGTTTACACTGACCTGTTAGGAGCCCCACTATTTGTCTGACGAGCTTCCTTTCCTTACTTAGAAGTTCTGCAGTCAGCTTCGGTGAACGTTCTTTAATAGTTTGTCAGGATTATAGAGACTAAAGTCTCGTATTTCTCTCATATATGCGAGCTCCTATACCCTTATCGGTCTTGGCGCCGTCTGGGTACCAGATGGATTCCGCTCTGAAAGGAGGACCTCCCTCCCAGTCGGCTCTATCTGGAATTTTGACTTTGTATTTCTTTTCGAAATTGTACTTGTAGACCACTACGTCGCTCGGCAATCCCAGTATAGGATCTTTTTTGAGCTCGCTTTCAAGTTCAATTATGGGCCTTACCACCTCTGTATATAACCATAAAGTTATCTTGGGATTTAGGCCCCAGTTTCTTCCCACACAAATTCCTGCATCTGCCCAACGCAATCGATGCTTTTTGGGCTGCCTTGACTATGTGAGTTTTCCATATTAGCTTTTGGTCAAAAATGACCCCTAGATATTTCACCTCCTTGGTATATGGAATTTCCGTCTCATTTAGTACGGGTGGTTTTAGGCCTTATAGTACTAATCTTTGTCATAACCATAACGTGTTAGTGAGAGAATAAAACTAAAATTTTTCTCTGATAATGCTTGTAGGGTTTTTAACATTTCTTACAAACCACTAGAGATAAAAATAACGTATGTGGTATTTTTAAAATCAGACAGGAAAGGCTGGTTCAAAAACGCAATAATATACAGAATGTTTTATTTCAAAATACATTTTTTTTTAGGTAAAAAAAGCATTCAAAAAATTATAAAACTTTTGCATAAAAATTTTTATATACCTCTTGTATTAAACGTGTTAACATAGAGTCCAAAATTTGCCTTTCAAATTTTGTTATTATTAAAAATTGGTTTCAAAAAAGTTAAAGTAATCTAATTGAGGCCCGATTTTAAAAATTGCTTTATTTGAGTTGGTCTGGGTTGTGTTTGGTCAGGTAGGGTCCGAAATAGATATGTAGCATTAATTTTTAAATAAAAATAGAACACCCAGTTTATTGTGGGGTTTTAACAAGTTCCTGTTACCCTTTTCTTCCGAGTATCCTTTCTGCTTCTACGAATTAACTTAACTTTATTATTAGCCCAGTTCTATCACATTGCTTAATGGTTTACCTGTTAAAAAAAAAATAATATGGTAATTTACAAAGTAAAAGTCCAGATAAGACTGCTTTCCTGGTTAAATTTTATACAGGGTGTCCCAACGAAACCGAAACAGGCGATTTTGAGTATTTGGAGTACGATTTTGTTATTCAAGGGAAACACTTTTTGCCTATATTGCAATTTTCATAGGATAAACCTTTTTGTTGAGGTAAGTGATACCGTAGTTTGAAGGTATTGCAAATGCCTTTACAAAAATGTTAAAATTTCAAAAAACTAGCGATTCGTTTCCGAGAGAGCACTTTTAAAGTGGCATAGACCAAGGAAAATCGTTTTCTTTTACGAAATTAAAAGTTTATTTTTGGAAAATCCCGGGACACGCTTATTTTCACAAAACTCAATTGTGTCGTGTCTTTATAAAATCCACCCCAATAAAGAGAGGAATACTTATAACGATAGGTTCAACCAAAACTTTGCCTATATTTATGTACTTTCTTTCAGCATTCTACTTTAATCTTTTAAAAAAGCTTTAAGGCTCATAATGCAGAAAATTTTAATTTTGTTTACAATGAGTTCTAGCTTACACGTTAAGATATATCATATTGAATTATTTATTGAAAGGAACTAGTGGTTCGTGCCTAAAATATAAATATCAAATTTCATTCATGCAAGACGTCATTTAGGATCTGTAGAACTCATAATTATTTATATGTCACACCCGTTACAAAAAAATACAAAAAGTGCTTCCAACTAAACACGCAAATACAAAAATTATACGAAACTATATCATTACAACATGTATGAAATACCCTTCGACAGTATCAAAAAAAAATGTTAGTCACCACAGGGAAGTTTGAAAAAATACAGTATTTAAATACTGTCGCCCTCGTTACAGGTAAATTTAAAAAAAAATAAAACTCCTTGCAAAAATAAAGTGGTCATAGTGGGCTGTGTATATTCAGTGTTTGACATAATATAAAACAATTGCTTGAGTAAGTAAATAATTTGATTGACGTTTTCATAATTCTAAAAGTATTTCACAATTTCTTCAACAGTATTTTTTGGTGTATTTTTACAAAGTAATATTAAATACTCCTAAAGAGTGATTTGAGTTCCTCTCAGGGAATGCTGGGGGACTTTTGGTATTCTATATACCAGAGGGCCAAATAAAAGAAATCACCCCCGTTTTAGAAACGAGATGTCAAGGTCTCAGAGCCCTAGATAACATACAATCCAAGCATTATTTTAAAAATGATGGGCCCAATGTTATCTTGTCAGCAGTCACCTACAAATCTAAACTTCAAAGGACCCAAATTAAAGTATTGTAACCATTTTTTAGTTTTATGTTAGTACTTACTTTTTTTTTCTCGTTAATTAATACTAAAATTAATATGTTACTCCTTCCATCTAGTTATTTATTTTTTTTACTAACATAACAATGTATAAAAGTAGTTTTGGTGTATTATATAGAGCATACGTCCTCAACTGCAATTGATTTTTACCATTCTTGGCCGAAAAAGTCTTTAAAAAAAATCCAATATAAAAACGAATTTTTTATATAACACCCGTTACACTCAATCAAATCACCCGTTACAAATTGAGGATAAAGAAAATAAAAGAATTAAAAATTAATAAAAATATATATTAAACCTCTTTGGTGGCCTTTTCTGCTATACACTAAGATCAAAAAATATATTAGTTGCTATGCTAACTTTTATGAAAACTAAACCTAACCATATCAATGTCGAAAAAACGTAAAAAACAAAATAACACCCGTTACATGTATTAGATTCCCTAAAATAAATTGTTCTGGTGATTCCTAGTGAGTTTTCTTGCATAAAGATTTTCATCTGTCAAGACCAGATGAGTTAATTCGAGTTTTGTTGTAATAACTTATCAACAACAAACATAAAATTGGATGTTAAAATTATAAAACGTAATACCCGTTACAATAGAATTACCCTATATTCCAATTTTTTGACGAGCGGACTGACGTCATTTTTTTGGATCTCTATTTGATACATCGTTTTAGACAGCGACAATAAATATGTAAAAAAAAGTCGTTAATTGGTTCAACTGTTACTTCAAATTGACAACAACAAATTATTTGACATGCGAACTGTTGACAACAAAGAAATACGTTTTCAGAGGCAAAAATGACGTCAGTCCGTTCATCAAAAAATTGGACTATACATTTCATTTTTTCTTCTAGGATTCATTCCTATGAGCAGGAAAATTTACGTATACAGTTTTACCTTACTTTGAGAAATGCATATCTGGGAACCGAATCGCTAAATTTTTAACATTATTGATACTTTCCGTACTTAAATTCTGGTGGTGAAGCCCACCCCAGCAAAGAGGTGTGTATATAGTCAAAAAGAATGAATAACAAATCGACGTGTTTAAGGGTTTTATGAAAATCGTACTTACTCTAAATACTCGAAAACGCCTTTGTTTTGTTTTCGTTGGGACACCCTGTATGTATAGGGGGCGGCTACAAAAAATGAGATTTGTTGTGTGGCCCATAATTTTGGAACCAATGGTGCGATTGAAAAAAATACATTTCGGGAAAAATATACAGTCCATTCCATTTTTATTTAGACAAAACATAACTTCACTTTCCATAGAACAAAAACCAGATTTTTAAGTTGCCAAAATCAAACGCTTTAGGTTTTGGTAATCGGCATTATAACTATACTGCTAACTTTAAAACAAAATGTTCTATAACGCTTTCACATCAATCAAATGCACCAGAGTGAAACAGCAAGATGCCAGAGATACTTTATGGATGAAAAATATATTATTATGTAATATGCCTATTAAGGTGGCCATTATATTCGTTTTTATTTGTACACCGAACATAACAAAGAAAACGCGATGCAGAGCCAATATGCCTGAGAGAGACCAAGATCCTTGAGCGAAAGCACCCAAAAAATAATGAATTCAAATTCAGTTTAGATGTTAAAAAATTCAGGACCAGCTTTAAATTTTGCGTATTTTTTATTACAAGCTTTTATTTAACTTCACCTTTATGTATGTATGTTTATATGTTCGGGACAAATCTTGCAACTCAATTTTGACTAACCTCTAGATGTCCAATTGAATTAAAATTTGGTATGCGATTATAGTTCCGATAACAATACAATAATATGGTATTATTAGGCACCCCTTGGAGAGGGGAAAACGGCCAAGTTTGTCCGATTTCCACCAAAATTGGTACACGGGGGTTTTTGGGGATAAGGAATACGAATTTTTTTATCAGATTTTGAAAATTCTATATGGTAGATTCAAGATCGACGATTTTTGGTCATGTTTTGCTATCCAATTTTAACTGACTTATACACATCCGATTGTCTTTAAATTTGGTACGCTTTTATAGTTTCGGTAACAATACAATTATATAGTATTATTATGCACCTCCCTCCCCCCCCTAAGAGGGGAGTGGAGGGAAAAAAGACCTAAGTTTGTCCGATGTCAACCATAATTATTATACGGAGGTTTTTGGGAATAAGGAATACGAATTTTTTTATCAGATTTTGAAAATTCAGTATGGCGGATTCAAGAGGAACGGTTTTTAGTCGTGTTTGGCTAACCAATTTTAACTGAATTATACACATCCGCCTGTCTTCAAATTTGGTATGCAATTAAAGTTCCGGTAACGTTATAATAAATTGGTATTATTACTACGAGGGGAGTGGAGGGGGGAAAACACCTAAGTTTGTACGAGTTCAACCAAAATTGGTATACGGGGTTTTTTGGGGATAAGGAATACGAATTTTTGACCATATTTCGAAAATTTTATATGGCGGATTCAAGATAAGCGATTTTTGGTCATGTTTAGCTAAAGGTAAGTAAATTCAAACCAGCTCGACCTAATTTACGGACATCGCTTTTATTATTATGATATCATAATGCTTAAAATTACCATACCATAATCCTTAAGAAAGCTATCATAAGACCATCCTATCTCTTAGTCAAGACCAATAAAATTACTGTCGATCAATATCGGGCAAAAGTGAGAGAAACCGATTTAAACCGAAAATTTGGACCAATGAGATGCATAGTAGCGAAAGAATTTGACTCCCTGGGAGCAAATTTTCTCTCGATCCAAGAATAGTCCCCCTGACCATTAAATTAAACAACAAAATCAAAGATTGATGATTCTTGAGGCCCGGTTGTTCAATCAAGGTCCAACTACGGGTTCAAGTGAACTTAGTTCAAGGATGAATTTGGTTCAGCTTTAGTCTCCAGTTCTTCAATCAAAATTTGAACTGAGTTCAGTTGACTGAAGTTTAACTGTCGACCAACTTTATTGAAAGCAATAGTGAACTGGCCAACTGTAATATTTTGGGTAGAATACAACATAATTCTTAATAAATATAAAAAGAAAGTTTTACCAACAGAAAACTATTGGATTTTTCGCCTTCTTCACCAGCTATACCACTGACTGGTTTCAGACACAGTCCATCCACCAGTCGGGATTTCTACTATGACGAATCGATAGGAAAAAAAATGAACTTTATAATATACACCGGAGTACCACAAGAATACATATCGGGTGCGACTTGCATACTAGACGCAGACACGTGTTTCACTCTTGGTAGAGATCATCAGTGCGACATAAGTTTTTATAGTCGAATAATATGAACGATCTAATCAACAAGTCATGGACAAATGTTCGGCACAACATTCGTTAATTATTGCACATTATTCGACTATAAATACTAATGTCGTACTGATGATCTCTAACAAGACTTAAATACGTGTCTGCGTCTAGTATCCAAGTCGCACCCGGTATGTATTCTTGTGGTACTCCGGTGTATTTATGAAGTTCGTTTTTTTGCTATCGATTCGTCATAGTAGAAAGCCCGACTGGTGGATGGACTGTGTCTGAAACCAATCAGTGGTAGAACTGGCGGAGAAGGCGAAAAATCCAGCAGTTTTCTGTTGGTAAAACTTTCTTTTTTTATATATTTAAATCCACTATGTACATTGGGAAGTTATTTCTCATTCTGTTAAAGTTAAGAATTGAATAAAGCACAGGCTTTTGTAGAACTTTTCACATGTCCTGAGACATATATGTGATAAATGAAAGGCTAAAGCTCGTTTTTTATTGTGCAGTAAATTATTAATTGCATGCAAGTTGTTTCATCCCATTTAATAACCCCAAAGTGATAATTTTATTTTTGTTGAAAATGAAGAAGTAACAAAAAACTGCGAAAGCTCGACCTTTTTGTAAAATAGTTTTACAATAAAAAGCATTTGACCAACAACCTGTAAATTTCCACTGGTCAAAAAAATCTCCAATGGTCATAATAAACAAAAAACTAAACATAAATTCATTCATACAAGTTTCAGAAAAGGTTACACAAAATTGACAGGGGGGCTTATACTCCAGGGCTTACTGGAAAAAACGTCGTAACTTTGTTTACTGTCTATTGAAATACTTAGTGCTGATTTTGGTGTTGGATTCTTTCTCCAATTTGGTCAACAAGAATTCTCACCCCCTCTTTTATTAAGCGTAACTATCACTATCTTCCATAAAACATAATTAGAAAAGTGATGACAACTGGAATAGATATAAACAATTACGTAATAAAGTGGTAGCTAATTTAAGGTTAAATAAAAAATATTATTTAAATAACATATGTGCTGAAAAAAATCCTAAAAAAACTTGGAATGCCCTAACAAACCTCAATGTGTGCAATAACAGGAACACAAACTTAATTCCAACCAACTTATCAGATCCAAATAAAATTAATCAATACTTCTCTACGTTTCTTCAGGATATTAATAACAACTGTGACGATTTAATAAATTCTTACAATACTTCTAATAGTCTCTATAATACGTTTAATTTTCATATGACCACTTGTGAAGAAAATCACAAAATCCTACATTCTCTAAAAAATGAATCTTCGGGGTGTGATAATATTTCTCTATCTGTGTTAAAATACTGTAGTCCATTTATCGATAATTATTTAGTCCATATTATTAACTCATGTATTGACTTAACTTATGTATTGAACAATGTTATAAAGGGTAGATTTTTCAGCGTTTGATACTATAAATCACAAGCTTTTATTGGCAAAATTAAAATATACAGGTTTTGAGCTTGATTCTCTAAACCTTACAAGATCTTACCTAGATAAACGCAGCCAAAGTGTATTATATAATCAAACGCAGTCCTCTTACCTTGAAATATTTTCTGGGGTTCCACAGGGTTGTGTGCTGGGTCGGCTTTTATTTATTATTTATAAAGCTGATATGTTAAATTCTGTAAATGCTTGTAGTCCCCAAACTTTCGCTGATGATACTCAATTGAAATTTAAGTTTGGTCCTGAGACTTTCGCTCAGGCCAGTGACATTGTTAATGCTGCACTTTCTAGAGCGAAAGAGTTATCTCTTAAACACAATCTAATACTTAATTCCTCCAAAACTAATATAATGTTATTTGGTAGTCAACAAAAAATAGAACAGCTACAAAGTCAGCTTCGTTTACATATTGATAATAGACCATTGGACACTGTAGAAAGTTCTAGAAACTTGGGATTAATGATTGATTCAAAATTAAAATTTAATTAAATAATAGCAGACATTTTTTAAATATAATTTTGCGTAAAGAACTGTGTGAGTCTCTTGTTCTTTCTAACTTTAACTATTGTGATATTATTTACGGCAGTTTTATTGACTCAATCACCGAGGGGCGTATCCCAAAAATACAAAACTCTTGTTGTCGGTTAGTTTACAATCTACGAAGACGCGATCATATTTCTCACAAAATTAAAGAGTTAAGTTGGTTAAATATGAAAAATCGCAGAGCTTTACACATCAGCAGTTTTTTGCATAAGCTTCTTCACCTACCCCACACATCAGATCTTTTGAAAAATCATTTTATCCCAAGGACTAGAATGCACAATGTAAATATTCGTCAAAAACTAAAAATTCCTATTCCCTGTCATCGTACGGCATTCTTTCAAAGATCAATGGTTTATAATGCCATAAAGCAATACAATTTGTTGCCTAATCATTTTAAGATCCTTCACCAAAAATCTTTTAAGTAAAGTTAAAAAATATTTGTTAGAAAATCAGTCATTAATTTTCATCATCTGTGTCTTACTCAATATTTCTTTTATGTATTAAGTAATTGGTTGTCTGAATTTGCCCATATGAAATTGTTTTTTTTATTTTATCTAGGAAGTATAATTATTTAATTAGTTTAGTTTTATTTGCCATCGATGTAGTACAAAGGTCGTAGTTTTCTTAATCAAATCTAATCTAATCTAATCTGGCCTCGCCTTCTAATATCTCCCCGAATCACCCGAATAACCTCCGAAAAGTTAAAAATTCACCTCAACCAGCAGTTTTTACTGGCACAAATGTCAAACACATGAAGTAACAAATTTTTTTGGAACGCTTATTTCGGCTAAATTATACTTTTTTATTTTTAAAAGGCTCTATTAACCCATTAAACATTTTTTTTATTTATATTTCTCCTTTTTAAACCAAAAAACTGTTTTTATATTGAATTTCCGCTTGAAACCCTAAAAATGAGCATTCAAGTGAACCAGATTCAAGAGCACGGAAGTATTCCCTTTAAGTTCTGAACCACACTGAACAACTCACCATTTTTCTTAAACCAGGTTCAAACACTGAACTGGCGTTGAACGGCCATTGAACAACTGGTCCTTAGAGACTCTGAGAATAAAACCAAGAATGCGAAAAGCGTTTTTGAGAATGCTTTCAACATGAAAGTCTAAGTAAACCCCAAAATTCCTGACCCTGTCCACTTTCGTTAATTGAATATTATGAAGATTATAACTAGAATTAACTGTACGAGTTGACCTACAAAATGTAAGGGTGTAGCACTCAAGCATTCAAAAACATACGATTATTGAAGCTATTGAAAAGAAGTTTGGTATAGAATATTATTCGTCATACAATTTTAGCTATAGCCACGAATTACTGAAGGGTCATGACCTATTTCACATCTCCGCTTGCTTGGTAAGCTATCCCTATCTAGGTACCTCTTATCTGAAGACCCCTAGGAAAACTCGTCAAATTTTGCCCATTCTGGAGCGTGCCAAGGAGTAACATAAAGACCATCTACCAGAATGTCCAAAAGTAGTACTACTGTAGCTGTAGAAGCCTTTTAACAATTATAAAGAAATTTTTTACATTTGTTATCTGGTGGTATGGCGGCATAGGGACCAGATTTTATGTGCAACAAGTTATTTAGTTTTATTTTGGAGTATTTTTTCCTGTTTATAATTTTATCATTCAATGGAATAAGTGAAAATAATAAGTTTTGGGCTAAACTAGGATTATCATGAGATTTTTTTTTATTTCATCCAAGGGTTGTTGAAATTAAAAGTATTGTTTATGGAGAGAGATTGTTTTTGTAAAATGCGTTTCAGTTTCAGCAAAGCGTTTTACTGGAGCATTATCAATATTTTTTTGCAGCAGCAAAACCCGAACAGCACCATTTTTTTTGCAGGAATAGAGAACAGATCTTTTAGTTCCGGCGAAAAAATATTCTACTTTTTATTTGAGAAGCCACCCAATTTTCCTCAGTGCGGTTTCAATGTCACATGTAAAACGTGTGAAGGTTTAAAGGTCGCGAATGTTTTTACAGGATAAAAAACTGCGCACTTTCTCGTACATTAGAATCATGAATCTACCCTTATTAGTCCTGGCCCCATCGAATACCCCCGCAAAAAAATCTAGGTCCGAAGATTGAATAATTTATCTTGGGTAGACGTTGAACACCCGGGCCAAACTATTTTAGTGACTACCCTAAATTTTTAAATTAAAAAGGTTTCAATTTTTCATTTTTTTTGTTTGTTGCCCGTGTGACAAAGACTAAATATCAAAGAGTACTTGGCTAA
The DNA here is from genome assembly GCA_963921995.1 of Oxystoma pomonae. Lineage (NCBI taxonomy): Eukaryota > Metazoa > Arthropoda > Insecta > Coleoptera > Brentidae > Oxystoma > Oxystoma pomonae. The sequence continues at coordinate 98,282,052 of OY998165.1, forward strand.
TCGAAAATAAAAAACCACGGATCGAAACATAATTTTTTCTGCGTTTTACGTATTATTATTATGTCTATTAATGATAAGCAAACCAAGATAAACAGGATGGTTAGACCAAATTATGTACGCGTTTTCCAAAAAAATTCTCAGATTCAGGATAGCGTTTTTGATTGTATTTATTTTTAGGGATTTTAGTCCTTAAGCCAAGAGAAATTATATTTACATCAACGTAGTTTCAATAGTAAACAGGGTGTCCAAAAAACGACTTTAAGTGAAAGTTTTTAAAATATTGATCAATTTTTCCAATTTTTAACACGTGATAGAGAAGGAACTAAAAAACATTTTTTGTCATTACCATTTTCCTGTAGTTGTACAGGGTGAGCCAGCAATAAAGATTAAAATTCCAAAAAAGGCTGTTTTGGACCTTGGATTATGAAATAAATATAAGTTTCCTAAAAACATCTGTTTGTAAATATGTCATCAATTCTTATTTGGCATTTATCTTTAGACATATTCGGGGTGACCAAAAAAAAACGTTTGAAAATACCCTTAGTCGCACCCTCTAAAATTGATTTCCAAATTGATATAATACAAGGCATTACTAAATATTTTTTTTCCGAAGGTAACAATCTATTAATTTTTGTACAAAGTGAGCCAAAAAATGACCTTAACCACTAAGTTATCGAAGGGTATTAAGACACCCTGTATAAACGTTCAAAATATTAAAACACTATCATACATTAATTTGTATTTTTTGCTTCAGCTTTCAAATCTAAATACATAAATGAGGAATAATATAAAGAAAAATAAGTAGATCGTGGTCAAGAGAATCATATATAAAATTTTTTAAAATTCGATTTATAATTTTTTTGGCGAGTTCCAAAGACAATTTTTTTGACTGCCCTGTACAAAAATTTTAAGATTGTTTCCTTTAGAGAAAAAAATCTTTCGAATTCTTGGTATTACCTCAAAGAAATACTTTCATTTTATTACTCTTCTTTGAAATTCAATTTTAGAGTGTGCGATTAAGGGTATTTTCAAACGTTTTTTTTTGGATCACCCCGAATATATATAAAATGCAATGCAATGCAAAAATGCAAAACAAAAATTGTTGATAAGGGCATGTTCAATCATATTTCGAAAGGAATTTTTTTATAGACCTAATAGTTTTCTCATAAACCAAGGTCCAAAACGGCCATTTTTGGAACTTTACCCTTCATTGTTGACTTACCCTGTACAACTATCGGAAAATGGTAAAAACAAAAAATAACAAAATGAATCTCGTGTCCGCAAATAAAAATTAAAGTAACACTCGTGGCATATCGGACAAAGCGTTTTTGTTTCTCATTTCATTACGACCAGGCCTCCAATGTCTAATGGAGAATCCAGACACCTACAGACCTGTTTCATCCTTATTAGAAATAGGATTATACCTGGGAATTGACGTAGTAACTGTGTGCGCCACCTGTCGAATAAACCGAGAAACAAAAACATCAAAATTGAAAAGTGCAGAACACCGTAAATACAGAATCCTGTACCTTTCAGCAGGTTATAAAGTAGAAACCTGTAAAAGTATAAGGGTCCCCAAGGATTACAAACTTTTTGTTTTAAATTCGAGAGGTGTGCATGGTCACTGTGTAGCTTCAACTGCCAGGTATAATCCCATGACTCCCTGATGATTCCTAATAAGGATGAAACAGGTCTGTAGGTGTCTGGATTCTCCATTAGACGTTAGAGGCCTGGTCGTAATGAAGTGAGAAACAAAAACGCTTTCTCCGATATGCCACGAGTGTTACTTTAAAACAAAAAATGTTTATCAGGAGCTTCTCTATCACATGTTAAAAAATTAACCAATATTTTAAAAACTTGCATTTAATGTCGTTAGATATAATATTGAAAATTACGTTGATTTAGTTATAGTTTATTTTGGCTTAACGAATAAAATCCCTAAAAATAAATAAAATCAGAAAAGCTATGATGAATCTGCAATTTTTTTTAGAAAACGTACATAGTTTGGTGGTGTAAACATCATATTTATCTCGATTCCCAATCCTTATATTTGATAGACATAGAATATAATAGAAAGAAATTATCTTTCGATCATTGGTTTTCTTTTTTCGATTGACCAAGTACTTTTTGATATTTAGCCTTTTTCCACAAGGGACACACACATGAAAATTCAAATTTGAAGCATTTTAATACAAAAATATAGGGTGGTCACTAAAATAGTCTGGTCCGGGTGATCAATGTCTACCCACGATAAATTACTTCTACAATGATCCAAAAACATGAATCAAAAGTCAAAATCTCCGGACCTAGATTTTTTAGCCGGGGTATACGATTGGGCCTGGACTAAAAATAGAGATATATTTGAGGATCACAAAATCAAAGTTCTATAGTTTGTTCATGTTTTAATTTTTATTTAGAACATTTAACATGGATAACAACATTAATAATCAGATAGTACCAACTCCCATGCGTGTACAAACTTTTTTGGCAAAAAAGTGTTTTATAGTCAAAAATAATATATTTGACCAGCCGTCCATAATGAAGTTTATTTCAACTAACTATTCTTACGCTTACCCATAACGCAATATATATTGTGCATCTTCCCTAATCTAAAAACTAAAAGTAACCATTCTAAACATTCTTTTAAAAAAATCCAAAAATACACAAAGCTTACCTCACTTTGAGGTAAGCTTTGACGTGAATTTACAGAATTAAATACCAACAAAATAAAGTTAATAGTAAAAACACTATAATTTTGGCTGTAATAAACACGCCTTGTGGTTAATAACAACGATTTTCGTAGGTATTATTATTTTGTTTATATTTACTTCTGTCAATCCAATTCAAAGTATTTCTATTTTTGGCAAATTTTGCAAAAATAAAGCTTAAAATGGTTATACTTTTTGATTAAGGAGATGCAGAATGTATTGCTTTTGGATAAGCGTAGAAATAGTTGGCTAATGAACCGAAATAACTTTATTCTGGATGGCTTGTCAAACACCAATAACCACAGAAGTTGTTATTTTTGTATACCAAAAACTACTACCTACGTTATTTACGTTTAGTTACTTTAACAGCAGCGTGTATTCGCTGTCCAACTAGATTTTGAGATTTTTTTTTTTTATTTGAGTACGTTTAAGGAAACAAGTTTGGACAAAACTCGGGCCCTTAAACTATTTTGTTCTTTGAACTATTAGTGCTTCGAGCAGGTAAAAGGTCCACCAAACCCGTTGATAATGTCATCAGCTTTGCATCCAGTGTCCCCTGGATCACCATTTCTTGCTTCAATTGACCTAAATAAAGAAAAAAAATCACCTAGGTTAAAAATCACTGATAGATTATTCGAACCTTGAACAAGATGATTAGATATAAGACACTTGAAGTAACATATAAAAAGAGTGCTTATTCCTTGTCGCCATACGGCGTTACGTCTCACCCATAAACATTTAAAGTTGCACATAAAAAGAGGGCTTAGTCGTTGTCGTTTCTCAGTGCGCATGCTCAGGACCGATACAATACGCTAACTGCTTGCGAATACTGAAAGGAGGGTCGTAGATATAGGTGAGACGTATTCGCTGTTATACGTTGTATCCATTCTGTGCAATTTTAAATGTTTATGGGTGAGACCTAACGCCGTATGGCGTTTTGAGCATGCATACCGAGGTACGAAAATGAATAACCGCTCTTTTTATATGTAACTTTAAGTATCTATTTTAACTTTGATTGACTTTAAATTGCTTGTATAGAGCTACACTTCCGGCCACATAAAATAAAATACGTACGCCGATTTTATATAGTGTATTATGGGCCTCGCAACAATTTTAGGTATTTCAAATTGAAAAAAAATGTCACTGGTCGTATTTTGTTGTTGTCATACGCTTATATTTAAAAATGCCCCAACTAAGCGAATTCGAAAAAGCCCAAATTTTGGCAAAATTAAAATGTGGTTGGTCGGTTCGAAGAGTAGCGGCCCATTATGGACGAAACAAAGCTACAATTGTAAGAATAAGAAAAAAGTATCAAGAAGAAGGAATTGTTCGACGAAGGTGAGGCACTGGCTTGACCCAAGTCAGTACGCCTCAGCAGGATCAGCAACTGATCGACTTTCTTGGAGACCACCCATTTGCGATGCGATGAGGCACATTTTCCTAGATCCATAAGAACGACGAGCAGACGGATAAGCCGTTCTAGACTTAGATGTCGCGTTGCTACCAAGAAAATCTTACTTAGTGTGGATTTTTGCACTAAACCATTCACTACAAGAAGAAGAATTTTGGCAACAAGTGGTCTTCACGGATGAAAAATCTTTCAGTCCCACAATGACAGCAAACAAATTTTGATAAAACAAAATTATGATTGTTTTCCAAAAACCAAAACTACACTTTTTTGCACTCGACGCGCGTTTCGCTAACAATGTTAGCATCATCAGGAGACGATAAACAATGAACTAAATTAATCTACGTCTATCTTATATACAATCCTTTAGTGGGCGGAGATAAGACCAATAAATTGTGATTGATCACGATTTTTAATCCTATCTCCCCTCAACCAAAGAATAAAGTGTACTAAACGGGATGGGTCCTCTATCTTTATTTAAACTATTTCTGGATTTAATGATTTCCATACTTTCATATGCATTCAAAAGTCTTTTGTTTGGTACACTTTTTAGAAGTTTTAGGTTATCTAATGTGAATCTATGATTGTTTTCAAAAGCATGCTCGGCCACACTCGACTTTTCTGTTCTTCCGTATTTTAAGTGTGCTAAGTGTTCTTTAAAACGTGTTTGAATAGAGCGTCTCGTTTGGCCAACATATTTTTTGTCACAATCCATGCAACTAATTTCGTAAATTCCACTTTTTTCTAGAACTGTAGTTTTATCCTTGGGATTTCCTAGTAAGCTTCTTATTGTGTTACCGGATTGATATACTAATTTAAGACCGGTGTTATTAAATACTTTGTGTAATCCTTTCGTATAATTAGGATTATAAGGAATTGATACAAATTTTGAGTCGCAGGTATCTTTTTGTCTGAAACAGGTAGAATTCCGAAAGGTCTTTTGAAAAGAATGTCTATTTATCAGCTTATTTATTAAGCCTTCGTCGTAACCGTTTTCGCCAGCTATATTCCTAATCCTATTCTTTTCTGCTTCAAATCTTTCTTTGTTTAAGGGGAAATTTACTAATCTATATGTTAAAAAGTGCAAACTTGCAGGCTTAGGTTGTAAGCAATGAAAAGAGTCATTTGGAATATACCTGTTGGTGGCCGTGCCTTTTCTGTATAGATCAAAGTCCAATTTATTTTTATTTCTTATAACTAAAGTGTCTAGAAATGGCAGTGTACCGTTGTTCTCTGTTTCATAAGTAAATTTAATAGTGGGAAATTAGTTATTTATTTTTTCCATAAAGTTTTCAACACTAGTTACTTTAGTGTTGAATACTGCAAACACATCGTCTACATACCTGAACCATACTCTGGGGAAATACTCAGATTCTTTACTTATATCTGATTCAAATTTGCTCATAAATAGGTTTGCGATAAAAGGTGATAAACTATTACCCATTGTGGTTCCTTCTAATTGCTGGTAGTAGTTATTTTTATATTGAAAGTAATTTTGATTTATGCAGAGTTTTGTTAAAGATAGGTATTCTAAAGTCTGTTTGTCTTCTAGATTGTTTTTTCTTAGTAGTTCCTCCAGGTATTGTAAGGTATTGGGGATCGGCACACTAGGGAACAAGGAACTAACATCAAACGAGATTAAAATTTCACCTTCTTGGAGTGAAATATCTTTAACTTTGTTGATAAATTCAAGGGAATTTTGAACAGAAAAACCTTTTTGCTTTATCGGTAAATTTTCAAACTCTTTTTTCTTTAACCTAGCTGGTCATTGCTTGCTAGCCATTTCGAAATGTTGTAAGTAGGTGATCCTACAGCAGAAACTATAGGTCTAACCGATTTTCCAGGCTTGTGGATTTTCGGAAGACAATACAGTTTCGGCATAGTGGGATTGCTTACTTGTAGTTTATATTTAATATTGTCAGTAATAATATTGTTACATTTTTTAATTGTGTTTTTTACTTCGTTAATCATTTTTGGTAAGGGGTTCTTTGGGACTTGTTTGTAGGGTCCATTTTTTATTAGGTTATCTACCCTTTCGAAATAATCTGTTTTATCTAATATAACTAATATCTAATAATTGGTATATCACCCGCCTGCCCTTCGATAATTTACTGCTTTTTTTACCTTACACCTCGACTTTTAAACATACAATAGCATGTTAAACTGTAATTATACATTTTGTAACTCACCAGTAAGTAGGCCTACAACTTCCCGCTGCGTAAGTTAACGTCATAGTCGCTCTCACCGGTAAATGATTGTTAGTTTCTAGTTGTTTCTGAATATATTTTTCGCACTCGTACCTAAAATAAAGGAATAATAAGCAGAGCAAAAGGCTTTATAGAAAACCGATGTTTTTCAAAACTAACATTAAATTTTGGCTAAACGAAAAAAAATTACTGGGCGGGTTGCCAACGTGGTCTTCACGTTATCCTATTCTAAATTCAATCACAATCGGACCAATTTTTTGACACTGACAGGGACGGAAAATGTGGAATGAAAAGTACTAATATTATAAATGCGAAAGTTTGTGTGCATATATCTGTAAATGATTGTTAGTTTCCAGTTGTTTCTGAATATATTTTTCACACTCATATATAAAATAAAGAAGTAATAAGCAGAGCGAAAGACTTTAGAAAACCGATGTTTTTGAAAACTAACTTCAAATTTTGGCTAAACAAAAAAAAATTACTGGGCGGGTTGCGAACGTGGTCTTCACGTTATCCTATTCTAAATTCAATCACAATCCGACCAATTTTTTGACACTGATACGGACGAAAAATTTGGAATGAAAAGTAATAATAATATAAATGCGAAAGTTTGTGTGCATATATGGGTGTATGTGCCCGTGTTTGGTCCTCAGTAACGCAAAAACCGCTGCACCGATTTGAATGAAATTTGCTAAGAGCATATATAGGGTATGACCTGGATTAAAATATAATCTCTTTTTTATTTGACATTTCGCTCAATGACAGACTGAACACCCAAGAACATTAATAGACACTTTAAGTTGGTCATAGGACGCACACGCAAACGTGGAATATAGCGCAATATTCTGTCTTCCTTATATCAAAGTCCAATCTCTGCGGTCTATCGTTGAGCTTCGTCATCAAGGTCACGTCATTTGCATGTATAACGTTCATACATGACGCTGACCTACGAAGCCTATCGTTTGCGGCATGTTGCTAACGTGAAGATGTCAGCGGTCGAACTAAAGAAAGCAACATAGAAATACGTGGTAATAAAATGTAAAAGACAAAAACATCCGAGCCGGAAAATTTTACGCATAGCGCTGGGACCTCGTACATGTCATGACCAACTTAAAGTGTCCAATATTTCAAGAATATTCATATTAGATGATAAAACTGTGATATAAATCGATTATTGATATTTTTTAAAATATTCCCATAACATGCTAAAACCTTATATAATATGGAAGTATTAGGTACTTAATAATAGAAACATTTAATGTTTAATTGTTTAATGACATTTAGAATTAGTTTCTGTGCAGTTTTGTGGGTTTAAGGTCTGGAGAATAAAAAACAAATTCAAATTTAATGACGTTTCGATGTATTTTACATCATCTTCAGGGTTTCTAAAATAAAATACAAAAGAAATGAAAGAAGTTAGTTTAACTTGTTAATTTAAAGTCATTGGTTGTTTGTATATGACACTGCCAATTAAATTCTTTAATTTTCTTCCCTCCCGCAGGACTAAAAGTAGTTGTTTAGATACCAAGGAAGGGAAATGCAGCATTTCCTCCCGCGGATGGTTTGATGAAAATCCAAGAGAGTATATGCCTTTTGCAATGCCGCGCTGTCGAAACATCCCCAGTGTCAACCGTGCCGCCTACTTCTACCTCGTTTGTTGTTACACAGCGTCAACTGCAGAGCTGCTGAGAAGTGGGGACGCCCGTCTTGCCGAGATCCGATCCTGCGATCTCTGTTCTGCAGGCTAAGACGCGGTTCACTGGTCTACGGCGGCCCCAATGCAAACAATAACATTTACAAAAAAAGTGGCTCAGTATTTATTTGCGGCACATTAAAAGGTAAACAAAAAGCGATTCAAAAACACTGACACAAAATTTGATCTGATGGCTTAGTGACCCCAACCATGACCCCCCTTCAATAAACTCGCCATCAATAGAAAGTGACATTTCACCCCCTCAAATTCTTGGCACATATACATCCCAAAATGTCCAAAGTGTGCTAATGCTTGTACCGTCCCATAAAAAAATATACAAGCCTGCAGGGAAAACTTTTTTTTTTAATGTTATTGTTTGCAATTAGAGTTTGCCCAGGAAAGAGGGTTTGAGTACCCTGTGTTTTTATTGTTTTTGATGTGGGGGTCTTGGGAGTACACAGTAGAAACACTGACACAAAATCTGATCTCATGGCTCAGTGACCCCAACCATGACCCCCCTTCAATAAACTCACCATCAATAAAAAGTGACATTTCACCCCCTCAAATTCTTGGCACATATACATCCCAAAATGTCCTTCATCGATCACAAAACCTTCAAAGTGGTCTACAATATACAAGCATGCAGGGAAACTCTTTTTTTTTAATGTTATTTTTTGCATTTAGAGTTTGCGCAGGAAAGAGGGTTTGGGGTGCCAGAGTTTGACACGGGTTGGCGGTTTGATGTTGAGGGGGTGGCCGAGTAGACATGGAATGCCTTATATGTACTCTGTAACGTACTTTCTTTTTTCTTCTTCTTTTCTCAATCTTAGTATTGTTTGTTTTTTTTAATCCTGCGGCAGCGGGAGGGAAAAAAAATTAAAGAAATTAATTAGCAGTGTCATTTACAAACAAACAATGTCTTTTAAATTAACAGGTTAAACTAGCTTCTTTTATTTTTTTTATTTTACTTTAGAATCCCTGAAGACGATATAAAATATATCGAAACGTCGGTAAATTTAAATTTGTTTTTCATTCTCCTGACCTTAAACCCACAAAACTGCATAGAAAATTTAAGAGTGTTTTTATAAAAAAGTCAAAAAGTGGTAGAAAAAATTCATAAGATATCTTAAGATAAAGAAGGTTTTTAACATGTTACCGGAATATTTAAAAAAAAAGAATATTTTATTCTCTGTACATCGATTTATATCACGTTTATATCATCTAGAAGGAATATTCTAGAATATTTCTGTATTTACTGGGACTGTTCATATCAAATTCTCCCGACCAATTTTAATATGACAGCTGACATTTAAACACAGAAACTTAAAGGAACTGTCATTGTCATTGTCTTTCTACGCTCAAAAGAAATCTAACGCGCGCGTTGCGCACACTTCATTTCAGTGACATTGTTCTAACTGTCTTTGCTTTGTCTCTATTATTTAAAGTCTATGATTCTTTTTAAACTTGACAGCTGAAAATGTGGGGTTTATAGTTGCGGTTTTAAGGAACGCCCGTGCAGAAGATTAATTATCATCAATGAGCGTTTTTGGTCTGCCCGCAATTTGAAACTGAAAGGTTACATTAAATTTTATTTTTTTGTGTGTTTTGATGGAAGAAATAATTTAATTTGTTATTCAAAGAGCTTTATCTGCTCTTGAATATTATAGAATTATCTCTCTCAGCGGATGTGGTTAAGGTTTAAGGCGGGACAGGTGGTTAATGCGTCGACTTCGTATAACGATAACGATAACCACGATTATATACGGATCAAAAACATTGTAGTCTCTAATAACTGCAACAATAATAAATCATTTTTTTTTTTAGTAACTTACCATCCAACCAAAATACTGTTTTTCTTGGTTAGTCTTGTGTTCACGTTGTCGGCCTGTGGTGCTAGGTTCCACATCTCGGCCGGTCCTCCGAAGACTGAGGCCAAAATATGACCCTTGTGATCGCCCGGTTGTTTGTCCAGCTCATCCATGCGTTTGGTGAATTTGCTGTTTAAAAAAGGACAATCATTCATTCAAGCTATATTTAATCCGCGGAATCATTCTCACACTTAAAAAGTGATTAGTAAGTTGAGACTTCTTTTTTAACTAAGATTATAAACAAAAATAAAAAAAAAACAAAGGTTATATCGCTGTAAAAGCTGTGCTGGTAAATTACGCTTGCTTAACTCGGCTTGGTTAAGCAGCGGGACAGTTTGTATTGTTTACTGCCAGAGAGCAGCTTCATTCTCTGCTATGGCCAAGAAGGCTTGGGCACAGTAAATGTTTGAGTAATGCAACTTTTCGATGTAGGTTGAATACTGATTTATTTCGAATCCTACATTTCTTTTTATATCAATTTCTTAAAAACTAATCGTGACAAAAACTCAAAATATATAAACAATAACAAAATAAATTTATGATATTTTTATAATAAATCGTGTCTAAAGCTCAAATTATATAAAACATGTGAACGTGATAAATTAATAAAATACATATAAACTTAAATAATAAATGTAAACGTATGGTATTCGGATATTTCCATAGTATCTAATTTGTAAATATAAGATATCGATCAGTTTATATTCTTGAAGGTAAATGTATGTTTAATTGTTCTAATTAAAAAATCGCTCTTTTTAAAAGCAAATTTGTATTCGTGGTACTTGCCTTTAGAAAATTTTTATGATTTTTTTATTTATTGTACTAATCTTATTTGCAAACCAACATCAATGTAATTTTCTTTTTCGAATTTGCCACAACTGCTCTTTAAAAATTATATTGTCAAAAACCCACCGCCATCATCTTGTATTCGCCATATTAAACTTTTTTATTTCTCGATCGATTTAAAGGAAATTCTCTTTAAAAAAGTGCTTCCAAAACACCTAGCTATAGCACAAAACTGACAAGATATCAGTCGCCATTTTGCGTCGGCCATATTGAACTTTGGTATTTTTTTCCGATTAAAAAAAAAAATTATTGCACAAAAAGCGTCTTTAAAAATATTGAATTTTGATCAAAAATCCGATCCGATTAAAACAAATCTTTTTAGATATAGATTATTAAATAGGCTATAATTGCAACAACAGTTTTGTTTAAGTCCGGCAAAAAATAACGAAATTCAATATGGCTGATGTAAGATGGCGACTGATATCTGTCAGTTTTGTGTCATAGTTTACGTGTTTCGAAAACGCTTTATAATTTAAAGAGAGTTTCTCTTAAATCAGACGAGAAATAAAAAGTTCAATATGGCGCATCTAACATGGCGATGGCGGTTTTTAAATAAGGTCAGTATAACAAATCAGAAATTCCTAAAAAATGAGATTTTGACAACCTCGACGATACTTTTCGGGTACTTCTGGGAGGGGTAGAGAGTTGGTTGGCGATTACTACAACACACAAAAAAATTACGCAATTCTACCCTATAGAAATTTACATTTGAAAAGGGAGATTTCCTTTTGTCCTTTAAAAAGTGTTTAATTGCTCAAAAAATAAAGTGGCTCTCATGATTCTGGTGTAGAGGAAATATCGTTGAGATAAAAGTAAAAGAATGGCAAAAATGATAAAACAAAAAGTTCTGTAAACACAAAATCTTTTATGAATCATCAAGGTCAGTGAAGCTGGCCCCCCACTTAAAATTTTCCCAAAAAAAAATAGTAGACCTATTTGCGCACACTTTGCGCATTATTGCATCCACTCAACCCTTTTGCACAGTAGCGTGGGTGGGGCCAACTTCACTTTAACTCCTCAGATGTATAGAGTCGCGAAGGAGACGCCTGCTCTTCAGGTCTTATATATCAAATAAATAAAAATAATATTAAGATCTTGTAAGTAATTAATTGAGAAAAATTACGTCTACGAACTCCTTCACGCCTGCGTCTTCGAATAAAACAGACTAAAGCGCTTTCAGCGCTAGCTGGCACTACTAAATGGATTGCGGACGGAATTATCGATCGATACCTGTCGATCTGACTTACGACCAAATCGTTATCTATCGCGACGTCGCATTTGGTTTTGACGAAAATTTGACGTCAAGTAGACGTTAAACACTTAACGTCCTCTGGACGGACGTCACAGAGACGTCGGCTACCGTCTAATTCTTAACGTCGAACAGACGTTAGTCCGCGTAGAGTTCTTTGTCGTTTATTAGTTGGACGTCCTAGAGACGTCGGATCTGCACAGTCTTTTTACGGTAAAACTATTAACATCACATTGGCGTCGCAAATGATCTTCATTTGGATGGTTTGGTTTTTTGGAATTGGGGAACCACGGTTAGACGTCGCGCCTTCTAATCTCCAAATTTAGTACACATATGTTTACCTATCTTTTCCGTCGGTCATAGAAATAATTTCTTGATATATATCTTATGAAAGAATGCCTTCAAACGCTTCAAAAACAAAATATATCGCCATAATAATACCTTTTATAGGAAAAAGACAAGACCTTTTATAGGAAAAAGACATAACCCTTCGGTCGAGACGCCATTTTTGTTGATTTGTTTTGATCACACATAGTCGTTTTCCGCGTTTTCGTTTATGCAAATGTTTTTATTGTAATATTTTTAATCTGGTTACGCGAAAGATTTTAGAAGTTATAATAGAAACTGTTTAAATCTTGGATTGTGGATGCCGCCAAACAACAAAAGTGAAGTTCCAAAGGTTGGTAGCTATTTTTTCTTAAAATTTGAAAGAAAGAAAGTGAAAATACCTAAAAATTATTTCTATTCATATATTTATTTATTTAAAATAGAAAATACTGATTTTCTAAAAACGTAAACAAATAGAAAAATTTTGACTATTGCACAGCTGTCTTTCTGGATTTTGGTTGGTTAACCAATGACGATGGCCGAGCATGTGCAGAACCGCTAAGCTTTGAAGCCAGAAAGAGATAATAAGAGTCATAAAAGAGTAAAAGAGAAAGGTATAGGCATATATATATATAGGACATCCTGCTTACAAAGTTGTTCACTCCGAAAGCATTGCAAGGGTGTATATTTAAGCTCATACATATATGGTCCAACTATTGTTGGAATCGGTGCAAATCGGTAGATGGATTTCAGATTAGATTAAAAACTCTCCCGATTTCCCGATAAAAATTCTCTCTTCTTTCGTGAATGCGTTAATTTTTGGCAAACCAAACCTCGCTAACTGACTTCGGACGTACTCGGAATAAAAGTGAGTAAAGCAACTGAAATAGTTATTTACCTAACAAGTGCGGAAAATTATACTTTTCTGCATGCATCGGCGTTTGCACGAACGACGCGTTAGCGGAGTTTGGGCAAGCCATAAGTTCGGAAAGTACTTTCCGCACGCGTTAGGTACAACATTTTTCCTACGAGCGTGCGGAATATCAAAATATTTTGTCATTATTTTAGTTAAACCTAGCAGATTAAAAATGAAGAAATACTCAAAATTACGAATTTTATGTTTTATTCAGAACTAAACTTTAAACAAGCTTAAGAATTAATTTTTATGGTAATTATTAATCACGGTAACATTGAAAGTACCACTACTTATGTTGCTTAATGCCATCGTCGACTTCAAGTCTTCCTAATTCATCACTAAGCAACAGCGTGCTCAACAGCGTGCGTGAAAAATCTTTTTTTCCTCAACAGCGTGTGTGAAAATTTTTTTCACGCCCCGAGTGCGGAAAAGTGGCACTTTGCGCACAGAAATGAGTGCGAAAAAAGCGTTTTTCCGCACTCTCGTAGAAAAATTTATTTTCCTACGGCCACACACGAAAGTATCCAAATTTGCACTCTATAACGCCTTAGAAAGTTTTTTATTTCACACGCATATCAATTTTATTTTCATCTCTAGAGACGAAAATGTTTTCCTCTCTAGTGACGAAAATAAATTACTTCAAACCATCCAATCTATCTATGATTTGTAGAAGCGTCGGAAATAGACCGAAACCATTTACTTTTCTTCTCTAGAGAAGAAAATACTTTTTTCTCTTAATATAAAATATAATAATAATAAAAAATACTAATTAAATCCTAATGAACTAAATCAGCTGGGTTGCTTAGCTTAATGTTTTTGACACTATTGTAAAAAAACACAGTGCGGAAAATTATAACTTTGCCGAACTATGTAGATACTACTTTCCGCACCGAACACACTGCGTAAAAGTGCAAATTATATCGAATTGACACCCATACTACATGTATTCTTAATCTTAGATTATATATAATTATCTACATTTATAATACCTGTATACAACTTTTGACATTTTTAAACTTTTTCCTTCCCCCCGCCCCCACACGTCGTAAAACTCTGGAAACTTCGACTTTGCTCAGCGTGGAAAAACGTATGGTCTTAACTAATCTAAATTTGATGTATAAATATTTATTTAAAAGCTTACCCACACACACATATTATGCGCACCGACTAAAACAGCTGTAACATTTTTGAAGTTGCTCTGCGAAAACCTTTATTAGCTGACCAACTCTGCGCAAAAGGAATGCTATTTAGTACATTATTTGGTTTTAAAAAATGTTAAGTGGGTGACTAATAGCCATAACTTTCGAGGTGTTGCTGCGCAAAATGTTATTACTGCAAATCACTGTGCAAAAGGAGCTTAGTCTAGTTTAGTGGGGGTTGCGCAATACCGCGCAAAAGGTGCGCAAATAGGATCAATACGTTTTTTTGAAAACTTTAAGTGAGGGTCGACTGCTTCAGTTACCTGAATTAGCCTGTAAGATTATTTTAAAATACATCGACTTACCTGGAGCCAAAATCAGTCCTCCTAGTATTCTTATCATAAAGCACAGAGCTAATGGAGAACGTGACGTCGGTCGTCTGTCCGTTACAGCACTGATGAGGGCCAGTAACGACAGTAGCTGTGTTTCTCCCTAGTTGGTATGTGTTGGTTGCTGCCATAACTGACCAGATTTGAAGCAGCAACAGCATAGATATTTGGCAAAATAGTTTGGCCATTTTTGTTGTGTAATCAACGCTGCAATTTAAACGTTATAAGTTAAACCATTTTTTAATATGTTCTGCCATCCTACAGGAAAACACCGTATGTTAGTTCTTTTTAAAAATGAGATTTTTTGTTTTTTGAATTTTTAAGAATCATCATTTTTTAATTTTTTCGTAAAAATATTTTTTTTTTTATAAATCCATTTTTTGTAAAAAACCTATTAAAAAAAATTAAAGAAAATTAGGCGATTCATGCGTATTAAGGATACGGCTCCATATTACAAAGCATAAAAGCCTTATGTATAAAACTTTCACGTATGTGCCTGAGAGATTTCAAAAATACCAAGCAAAAAAGCCGTCTGTAATTGTGTAACATATTCAAGTGTATGTTTGAACTTGCGTTGTAAAGTAATATATATGTAACACATTTATTTGATGAAATTACTTTTACAAATAAAAGTAAATAGAGAAACTCGCTAAAGTCTCTATGAGGCTTGTGCGTGATGTAAGTTTATAATTCTTAACTTACGGTATTTTTGCTTGGAAAAAAAATTAATTAAAATCAGTTCTCCTAGTATTCTTATCATAAAGCACAGAGCTAATGGAGAACGTGACGTCGGTCGTTTGTCCGTTACAGCACTGATGAGGGCCAGTAACGACAGTAGCTGTGTTTCTCCCTAGTTGGTACGTGTTGGTTGCTGCCATAACTGACCAGATTTGAAGCAGCAACAGCATAGATATTTGGCAAAATAGTTTGGCCATTTTTGTTGTGTAATCAACGCTGCAATTTAAACATTATAAGTTAAACCATTTTTTAATATGTTCTGCCATCCTACAGGAAAACACCGTATGTTAATTTTTTTAAAAAATGAGATTTTTTGTTTTTTGAATTTTTAAGAATCATCATTTTTTAATTTTTTCGTCAAAATATTTTTTTTTTATAAATCCATTTTTTGTAAAAAACCTATTAAAAAAAAATTAAAGAAAACTAGGCGATTCATGCGTATTAAGGAGAAGGCTCCATATTACAAAGCATAAAAGCTTTATGTATAAAACTTTCACGTATGTGCCTGAGAGATTTCAAAAATACCAAGCAAAAAAGCCGTATGTAATTGTGTAACATATTCAAGTGTATGTTTGAACTTACGTTGTAAGGTAATATATATGTAACACATTTATTTGATGAAATTACTTTTACAAATAGAAGTAAATAGAGAAACTCACTAAAGTCTCTATGAGGCTTGTGCGTGATGTAAGTTTATAATTCTTAACTTACGGTATTTGTGCTTGGAAAAAAAATTAATTAAAATCAGTTCTTCTAGTATTCTTATCATAAAGCACAGAGCTAATGGAGAACGTGATGTCGGTCGTCTGTCCGTTACAGCACTGATGGGGGTCAGTAACGACAGTAGCTGTGTTTCTCCCTAGTTGGTATGTGTTGGTTGCTGCCATAACTGACCAGATTTGAAGCAGCAACAGCATAGATATTTGGCAAAATAGTTTGGCCATTTTTGTTGTGTAATCAACGCTGCAATTTAAACATTATAAGTTAAACCATTTTTTAATATGTTCTGCCATCCTACAGGAAAACACCGTATGTTAATTTTTTTAAAAAATGAGATTTTTTGTTTTTTGAATTTTTAAGAATCATCATTTTTTAATTTTTTCGTCAAAATATTTTTTTTTTATAAATCCATTTTTTGTAAAAAACCTATTAAAAAAAAATTAAAGAAAACTAGGCGATTCATGCGTATTAAGGAGAAGGCTCCATATTACAAAGCATAAAAGCTTTATGTATAAAACTTTCACGTATGTGCCTGAGAGATTTCAAAAATACCAAGCAAAAAAGCCGTATGTAATTGTGTAACATATTCAAGTGTATGTTTGAACTTACGTTGTAAGGTAATATATATGTAACACATTTATTTGATGAAATTACTTTTACAAATAGAAGTAAATAGAGAAACTCACTAAAGTCTCTATGAGGCTTGTGCGTGATGTAAGTTTATAATTCTTAACTTACGGTATTTGTGCTTGGAAAAAAAATTAATTAAAATCAGTTCTTCTAGTATTCTTATCATAAAGCACAGAGCTAATGGAGAACGTGATGTCGGTCGTCTGTCCGTTACAGCACTGATGGGGGTCAGTAACGACAGTAGCTGTGTTTCTCCCTAGTTGGTATGTGTTGGTTGCTGCCATAACTGACTAGATTTGAAGCAGCAACAGCATAGATATTTGGCAAAATAGTTTGGCCATTTTTGTTGTGTAATCAACGCTGCAATTTAAACATTATAAGTTAAACCATTTTTTGATATGTACTGCCATCCTACAGGAAAACACCGTATGTTAATTTTTTTGAAAAATGGGATTTTTTGTTTTTTTAATTTTTAAGAATCATCATTTTTTTAATTTTTTCGTAAAAATATTTTTTTTTATAAATCCATTTTTTGTAGAAAACCTATTAAAAAAAAATTAAAGAAAATTAGGCGATTCATGCGTATTAGGGAGAAGGCTCCATATTACAAAGCATAAAAGCCTTATGTATAAAACTTTCACGTATGTGCCTGAGAGATTTCAAAAATACCAAGCAAAAAAGCCGTATGTAATTGTGTAACATATTCAAGTGTATGTTTGAACTTACGTTGTAAGGTAATATATATGTAACACATTTATTTGATGAAATTACTTTTACAAATAGAAGTAAATAGAGAAACTTACTAAAGTCTCTATGAGGCTTGTGCGTGATGTAAGTTTATAATTCTTAACTTACGTTATTTGTGCTTGGAAAAAAAATTAAAAAATAATTTTGATAATTAATAATAACGTATATTTTCCAAAAAAACGATATTTTTAAAGAAACTAAAATAAATTTGATAAAAATTAGTAAACTGCTAATTAATAACTTATATTAGTCGTTTATTAAAACTATACTTTGTACAAAATTATGCTTCATATTGAAATTATCAGGGATTTAATTAAGATTAATTTAGTCGAATGTCGAATTTTCAAACGTCGTTTTCCCAAAAGTAAGGAATTATAACATGCAGTGTTTTTCCGTAGGACGGCCGTGTAAGAAAGTCGAACAACAGTTTACTTTTTTTTTGGACAAAATGAGTAAAAATGAGAGTTAGGTTATTGAAGATATTTATGTCAACTATTTTATGCATAAGATTTAGTAACTTCCCTATGTTAGATGTTAGATTGCATAAGTGGTGGTTTAGAAAGACAGCCTTGCATTGCTTCCTGTGCCTAAGCTATAGACATTTTGTGCCCACGTTATCTACTACGTTATTTAGAATGGTAATTGGGGAACATATCATCCTAGAAGTCAAAACTTCTGCAGATCATACAAATATGATATAGGCTTTAAAATCAAGTTATTCCACTTGAAGCCTCATTTGCCTGCCATCGAAGTACTGGAGGTCTCACAATAACTCCTAAACCAACATGAAGGTCACTACGAAACTCCCAATAACTCTTGTAAGACGTCTTTAGTTAGGTGTTACCACAGATGTCAGACAAACTATGGTACCGCCATATCCAGGTGTGCCACGTGGAGGCGGACGCCACAGTCATTGTATTCCCATCTTCCAGTAGGGCCACACCAAAAGCCCTTTCTAGGAGATAGCAATATCCACTGCATCCCGACCCAACCCGCACCAGTATGCCTAACTTCTCTATACAGACCGCTTCAAGCTACTGCGAACATAGGGGGAATCAAGTCCAATTTACTCTCCGTGCCGTACGACCGAGGTGGATTCGAAGCACGCTGCAGTGTTATCTTTTGGAAATTCATTTTGTTTTTATTATTTTGTTTTATTTCTGCCTTGCTCGAGAAACAGATGGGTAAGTTCTTAATTGAAATAATACATTTTTAAAACCAAAAATGGATGTCTACGAAGTTGTCGAAAAAGTGCAGATGGTCAAATGGTCAAATCGTCATAACCCAACACACGTTCGATATTGGTCGAGGGAAAATTTGCATTTGCATATTATAGGGGAACACGTAATTGGGCCATTTTTTATAAACGGCAATTGCAATTTGAATGGTCCTAGATACTTGGATCTACTGCAGCAGCACATTATTCCAACTGCTAGGCAGTTGTTAGGTGTAAGATTTGGTGAAACATGGTTTTAACAAGATGGTTATTCCGCTCACAATGTTGGCCTTGTTAGGGAATATCTTGATAATGTATTTCCTAATCGGGTTATAAGTACACATGGAACTATTTTATGGCCAGCTCGATCTCCCGATCTTGCTCCTAATGACTTCTATCTGTTTTTGAAGAAGCTTTTCAAATTATCACCCCTAACATGCTTGGAAACGTTAGAAGGGGTTTTTATAGAAGGCTCGGATATTGTCTAGCCGAGCAAGGAGGACTTTTCGAACATTTGCTTTAATTTTTTTTTGACTGGGAGAATCTTTTTGGTTTTTAGAATGTATTATTTTATTTTGAGAACTTGCTTTTATTTTGTTTCTCCTTATTATTTTCATTGTAACACGTCGTCACTGATAAATCTGAGCAGTTGACAATAAAACGCTCTTATTTATCAGTGACAAAAAATAAGAAAATTACGTTATAAAAATTTGCGTATTTATTGACCAAATTCCGGTTTCATTGACTACGCTCCACACAGCACCGTGGTTAGAGGCGTACTGAATACAAGGCGAACGGCGGCGACAGGCAGCGAATCTCGATCGGAAGCCTGAGTGTTGCTTGCTTCACTGATAGGCGTGCGGGGTCTCTGCATGTACGTACACTGGCAAATTAGACTTCTTTCGCCCTATGTTCGCAGTAGCTTGAAGCGGTCTGTATATTAAAAAATGATTTAACATCCATACTTTTCTCAAGGCCCCCTGGAATCACCACTATGCACCTCTTTTTGGCAAGATTCAACAGACAGACAAGTACCCATATTTTCAGTTTTTTTATTTTAGATCAGTTAGATTGAAAACGCTCTCCCATGCCATAAAGAATTTTGTACACCTGTTTTTTGCCAAATTTGTCTCTAGTCCAAGAATCAGTTTTTGGATACATTTTAACCAAGCATGCCCCTATAACAAAACAATATCTCTTCTGCATGAAATATAAATAAGAGACACAAGTGCAAATTTTTAGAAGAGGTGGGGGGTAATAATCCTCTAAACTAATTTATAAACAAAAAAAAAATTTCAGACGCTAATATTTACGTTTTTTTCAGAAATTTCGCCTGCGTTACATTTAAAGCATGTTTTATTCAACAAATTTAAAACAAGTCTCTAAAAATCTCATTTCTTCCTTTAGATTTGAGGTCAGGTTTTTCTCTTAAATTTCCTCCCTCAGAGCAATTAAAGGAAAATCGTCGCTATTTCCATATATCTGCCAATCTAGATAATATATACGGAGTGATTCAAAATTCCCTAGAAAGATTTGAGAAGTGGTTATATATCAATAATCTAGGAAAATTTACGTGTTTATTTTGTTTAAATTTCATATTTTTTTTCTTTTAATTTAGAAGTCAAATTTTTGTTTGCTTTAAATCGCCTTTTAAATAATTTACCAAGCAAGTCTACGTGTCCTGACAATGACAGGTTTTAGGGTTTTTTTTAAGCATTTTGAAGTTGTCAAAGTTTTGTTTTCAAAAATTAATGTTTCTACCACGTAGTAAAGGGTGCTCCCATGCAAATATCTTTGAAACGAAAGAGTTTAGAAAATATATTTTACTACGTCTTTTTCAGAATACCAAATTCTAACTACAGTTAAAGTTTTTCTAGGGAATTTTGAATCACTCTGTATATATACATGTATAAGGGGTGTCCTTATATTGCAGTATAAATTGAAGCACTCCTTTTAAATAGGAAATCCATATTAATTAAGGGTAGCCTCCGCTGATTCGAAATCTTCTGTTATTTGAGTTATTTTTAGTTTCAATCATAAAGAAGTTTAGGGTGATGGTGAAACTGTACATAAGTCTAATAAATAAAAACGAGCTTTTACCAACTTTTTTCTTTGAAACACATAACATAACACACCATTGGGTATGTTTAATGACGTCATTTATTTTTAATAAATAAACAAAAATAAAAATAGTTGAAAGTTTTCTTGTCATGGCAAAAAAATTGCTAGCATTGCTTCAAAAATAGTAATGGTAACCACAGACACCAATTTTTTACTTTTTCAGTCAAGTTAGGTCTAATATTAGGGAAATTTTGGAAGGCTTAAAATTTGACAACTTTGACAGCGGTTATATACAATAGATACACGAAAACTGTCACTTATAAAAAAAAATTGATATGATGAGATGAAAAAACACAAAGTGGGCTTTATTTTACAAAATAAGTGTTTTATATGTTGGAAATTAATTCTTAGCTTACGGCAGTGTTAGAGGTTAATTACCACAACATTATCGACTTACATGGAACAAACAAATTTCTGTTAGATTGCAATAGGCAATTTCACACTGGTGCACTTAATTGGAGTAAAGAAGATTGTGTTCTAAATTTATATAATTATATAATATGTGTTTTTATTATGCACGTTTTAAACAGGGTGATGTAATTTACGACAATTAATAAAGTAAAATTATTAAAAAGTTATTAATTTATGCATTTTTATAATGAGACTATTACCTCAAGAGACAAAGAAGTTCAAATATGTTAACAAAGATTCAAGTTATTTTAATTTTTCATCGCATTATCCAAATACAGAAATTTTAGTTTCATTTTAAAGATAAAGTTTAAAATGTAGGAGGGACTATATTCATGTGTCTACTGCCAAATTTAGCTCTCCTGGCTTGTCCTGGTTTGTTTTTTCTTTTCTGGGAATATATTTTTGTTTATATTTATTTAGTTTTTACGGCCGTGGTTTCGAAAACAATACGGCTAATATTATGTTGATGTTAATTTAGCTTATAATCGAACTGTCGATGACAAAATATTGATATCAGATTTTTTTGTAGATACGGGATCTGTTTCTGGGACCTCCTTTTAGTAACTTAGTTACGCCTAATTTTCACACACACACACACACACACTGAGTTATTTTGTCAACATAAGTATTTATCATTAATTTGAAAATAAAAGTAGAACATCCGGTATACTGTTGGGATTTTCCTCAGATCTGTTTTTTGAAATCCATTTTACCCTTTAATTTTTTTCCGCGTGTCCTTTCTTTGTCTACGAATTAACTCAATCGTTATAGTCAGGTTATAGCACATTGATTAATGGCTTTTCTGATAAACAATTGGAAAATACAATGTTTTGTAAATAAACAATTAATAAGGAATAACTTTAAATAAGATTGCTTACCCGGGTTAATAAAAATTGCAATTATTTAAATATATTTTTTTAAAGTAGAATAACACATTTAATTATTTCTTAATTTCTAATGTCCAATTACACCGTTTTGCCTAATCTACTGTTTAAAATAACTACTAGTTTAAAATAAACTGGTGGATTAACTTCCATTTACTTGCACTGCATTAGCATAACCAGCTGTTAAAATTTAACTACTGATCTGGTGATATTTGATAAAAATAGAAGAAGTTGGTACACTGAACTAACTTTAGAGAACACTTTTTAGGTTAATTTGTTTTTGTTGCCCGTAAATTTTTTAATTCTTGAAGATTTTTGTGCAAAAATAATACGTTAAACGAATTCACGATGAGGTTGAATTGCATTTGAATCCGTATCAAAATTTTTGAACAGCAATTTAGAGC
Organism: Oxystoma pomonae; assembly: GCA_963921995.1. Lineage (NCBI taxonomy): Eukaryota > Metazoa > Arthropoda > Insecta > Coleoptera > Brentidae > Oxystoma > Oxystoma pomonae. The sequence continues at coordinate 98,304,673 of OY998165.1, forward strand.
ACCTTTATGGAAACGTAGATAATCCGTGACTGCTGCCAAAAGGGCAAGGTTAAAAAATTTTTCCTCAAATGAAAAAAATCAACAAATATCAGGGCAAAACCTCAATTTAAAACATTATAGAAGACAAGGGGACATACAAAACAACAAACACAGAAAAAAAATTGGCTTGGGGGAAAGTAGCAGCCGAATTTAATCTGAAATCAACAGCATACATATCATTCAAAACAGGTCCTCAAATTATAGACATTTTGGGATTGGTTTACCCCTTGCAATTGAAAATAGTGACATTCAACTGTGTGTGGTTTGTTTCACAAAGGGCGGATGTCATATTTTTCAGTTCAGTTTTTTATATTTTTGGAACCCTGGAATTTTACTAGTTGTAAGTATTAAAAATTAGAAAATTTGGATCAATATAAGGGCTCTCCTGCATAAATAGGATTTTGTGTCATCCGCTCATTGTGAATCAATCCACAGAATTATGACCTTATATACATCACTTTAATATAGTTAAAACTCAGATTTTTAAAGTTTGAAAAAAAATATATTACTAGAAATTTTTTTAAGTTCTCAAGAAATCACAAAAAAAATATAACTTTTTTTATTAAAAAATGGCTGCTCCAGCCATTTGATGAAAGTTTTTAAGTTTTTTCACTGTAAATTAGTTTTGCAGCTACATGCTGCATGATTTATTTTAAATAATAATTTTAAAAACGATTTTAGTTGTCATGAATAAATAACAAAAACAAAGCTTTTCCTTTTTGAGGAAAACTTAGTTCAAACAAAGACAGGGAACTGTCTTTTTCAGATTCCAAAACATCTTTCTACATGGTTTCTTGTCTTTATTAGATATTCACTATACAATGCTTGAGCTGGATTAACAATGCTGGGTGTAACCACCATCTCTAAAAAAAACTCAAAATAATACCTATAATTACTGATATTCTGACAGGAATGATATTTAAATTATATTTTGGAAAAAACTATCATTATTTCTGTGGTACCACTTAAAAATTCAGCCTCTGGGTCAAATATGAGTGTTTGACTCATTGTAATTATTATTGGTATATGTCATACGTGATGTAAAGGGGAACAAAATTTATTAATCAGAGCTCTACCTATTTTTATTAGATTCCTAATGGTGCACAAGCACCAATACAACTGACCTTCAAATCAGTCTGGGATAGTTGGGCGCAAGACTCAGTGGGCGCACGGACAACTGGGCGGAAAAATATTATTATTTTAAACCCCCAAAAAAATCCTCTAGAATAAAAACCAAACCCAAAACAACTAATTTCCAAAAAAATTGTTGTTGTTTTTGTCCTTGACTCCACTTGATCTAGCGCCGACTTGTCCCGTTCTGCCTTCTATCTAATTACTCACCTAACAAGATGGAATTGGGAAAATGATTTGTTTCAAATTTTTTTCTTATTCTATGAGGAAAATTGTATTATCATGGCTTGATCCCGGACATCTTGCCACTACATTTAGAGACTTGAAGTTTGCATCAGTCACAGCTTGAGTGTTTACAGAAAAATTAAAAACTTCTGGATGGTCGCCACCTAAAATAATGTCAAAAATGCAATTGTTATTTTTTTGGATGACTTGTAAAAGTCCTTACAGGTAAATATCAGTACACAAAACTAAACTATGCAAGCCCCTCTCCCTAGAGCCCTTAAATATCAACTCTAAAAACTGAATTTTCCTCAAATATCAAGAATAAAATGGTTTACTGAGATTTTGCTGTTACTCAAGCCCGTCTCCCCCACAAGATCAACTTTATTCCATACTTACGTAATTCTTATTACCTCGTGAGTTTATCCAGATGTGAGAACAATCATGTAATTCTAACATTCTTCTATTATAAAATTCAGTATCAAGCCAAGGCTGTGCAAACCCAGCAAACAATCAAACTTGCGGTTGATTCCTGAATTCCCATATATGTAGTCCCCCTACATATACAGCTGCCATATACCCTGAACTTGCATAAAATCTCATTAGGCGAGAAATTGTTGTTTCTAAAAACATAAAGAAGATAGTTAAAAGATGAAGACAGATCTTGGTTGGACTTTGCTGAGTTTGATTGTTTTATTTTTATCACTTTTGTTTATTTTGTAGGTATGATTTCCACCTTTACCAGACATTTTATTAGGATTAGTTAGGTATCTATAACTAATTACTCACAAAGCAAGCACAAGAATTTTGAACACTGATGTAGGATTTAACAGACGGAATCTCAACTCAAGTTGTCCATCCCATTAGAATGGTCTTTCCTATTATATAATAAAATATCTTGATCATCTTCCAGCAATATTTCGTCGAAAATATCCATGACCGCTCACAAATACACCGGATTAGCTAATTTACAATATTTATTTATGGCAATAACAACAATTTTTTTAGGTTAGAACTCAACTCAACTATAGGTTAAACCCATTTAATCCGCCGAAACTGACGGTTTAATTTAACAGTAGTTTAACAGCACTTAAACGTGGCTTAAGTTGCGCTGCCAGCAAAAACTCAATATTAAGCCACTGTTAAAATTTAAACCACTGTTAACCTTACGGTGCAATTGCCCATGAAAAACTAAAACTGCTGCGAGTTTTTGTCCCAATCGAATTGATAAATGCTCACTTAACTACTGTGGACAAATTGAACAAAAACACAGGGTTCTTAAAATAATATACATTGCTATCCAAATTGTACGGTCCAGTTTTCGAGATTTTTGTGAAAATATGAGAAAAAATGGAAATTGGATAGGTACCTACGATTTCATGAAAGTCTGCTAAAATTGAAAAGTTCTAGTTTTAACGATAACATTTTTTTTTCATGGCATTTTTTATGATTTTTTGATGGCAGAAGCTTTATTCTGCGACAATTTTAAGTTTCATTAAAATCGGTTATGTAGTCGCTGTACATTTTTCCTCGAATACGTGCATACATACAAATTTTTGCAGGCTCTACGAAAATAGTATGTAGTCATTTGGAAAAATGTTACCGGTATTTATTTAATTTAAATAGAATTTTCTTACATAATAAATTAATGTAAATAAATGATGAATGGTATAAAATAGTTAAATATTAATAAAAACTAAAAATGAATTTGAGAAAAATATTACATATATATAACCAAGTTAAAAGGAACTATCATAAACTACATAATATATTTAAAGCAATATATTAGTAGAAAGCCACTATTTTACAATGAAACGGAAAAATTATTAAAATAGTAATTTATTTTACTATTAATTTTTAACAATTAAATATATAAATTATATATTATTACCTACCTATTTATAAATTTCTATTGTTAGCTCTTCTTAACTATTTTTTTTGCTAATATTTCATGAAAAAAATTAATATTTTAAATGCAGAACCTAACTGTCATTTCTTCTTATAGCTTCCACACTCTCCCCTATTTCTATAAGATTTTCTTCAGCCATTTTATCGTGACTCAAATAAATACCAAAACGGATTTTCCCCTGCATTTCTCTTGACAAAGTTTGTAGAGGTTCCTTGGATATGTCACCGGTTTTCTGATCTATGCAGATCATTTGGCAGCGGCTACAGTTTCCAGAAAACTGAAATTAAAAGATATTATTATTATAAATTTATTGAAGAATATGCTTTAAAACCCAACTTAATTTCTAAAGCCCTGTTCTCACTATGCATCAAACACATGTAACTTTTTACATGCATCTTTTTTTTGAAGCATGGAGCTGTGGGGGCTGTTCACACTATGCATCTTTTTTTAGAGGAAATGCATTTTTTGTCAATATAACAAAATCACTAATTAAAAAAATCAAAAAAGCCCTAGATTTTTAAGTGCTTTGTTTACTTTTTTCCTATACCCTTTTCTAGCGCATTCGCTAAAAGTTTAAGTATGCAACCAGCAATATTTTCACGACTGAATATTTGGTGTTCTTGAAGAATTCTAGAAATAAAGAATTATTCCAGAAATAAAGAATCCTTCGAAAAAAGGAAAAGTCGAAAATTCTAGATTGTTCTAGGATAAGAAATATTAAATAAATAGGATTGACAGGCTTGGAGTGGGAATTACAACTTGCAGATTGTGAGCATTGGCAAACAAGAATTTTAGAAAGTTTTAAGGTGATTAAAAAATATTGAAAAGAAAACTCATAACCTAAAATTCACAGCTAATCAGCAACTTGACAACATAAAAAAAACGGTTGGTAATCAAAAGATAACTAGAAATTCCCCAGCATGCATGCAACTTTCTGATAAAAAATAGAGCATGTTCTATGAACACACAAGATGCATGCATTTTTCTGAGAAGCATGAAAAAGTTGCATAGTGAGAACAGGGCTTAAGAAAACATGGTCTTCTGCTCTTCAAATTCAACTGACAATTGTATACCAATTGTTTTAAGGCAATCAGATGCCTTGTTTTTGACAGGTTGCTATGGCAACAACCCAAATTTGTCGGAAATTTTTTCGGTCACGTGACCTAGTTGAAAAATTAATAAGTGATAATTTCCCTGGCTTGACAGCTGTCACGTGCAGATGTCAGAATAACAACAGAGGCGTAGGTACAATTTTCTATTCATTTTCAAAACAAAAAGATATTGGTGAAGCGTCATTCCACCAATGCGCTGCAGCAGTCACAGCCAGCTTCGCACCGCGTTAAATTGTCATTAACTTTGCAAGAGAATAATTAATTTTCCCTTCTCTATAGTAGTATAAGATTATTAGAATATGAAGGAGTGTGCTCATTTCGGGATTTTTTTTACTAAGGCAAAGGGAAAGTGAAAAAAAAAACAAATTCAAACCATTTAAAATACAAAACAACTAGTGTCCAATATAACACATGTGCCTATACACTTATTTTTCCCTATCCTCTAGTACTATAATATTGTGTGATTTAAATAGGATATAATCAACTTGATACAAAGATGCAAACCTTATTTCACCAGAGTACCAGGGAATTGTAAAAATAGTAGATGAATAAGTGTATAGCCACACATAGGTAACACAGACATTCCAAGTGTCAAAAAAGTTATTAAATAGCCACCTTCTATTAAAACACCAAACCTCAAAGCAAAATAAACGCTTGCCAAATTCTCAAAATTTGTATTGTTTTTTCGAAATAATTTTTGGTATAAACTTTTCGTACCGAATCTCCCGCAAGTTTGAATTAATCTCCGGAAATTTTTTCTCTGTTGCGAATTTTTATAAGAAAATTTCTCTCGGCTGACGGCTCGGGAAATTCGCACCTCGAAAAAGTTTTCGGAAATAATTGAGGCTCTAGGGAGATTACAAGTAAAAATTTCATCTAAAAATTTGGAAATCGCCGCGAGAGATTTCCAGAATTGCCCATCCTCTTGGATTTCAAGATGGATTTCAAAAATACATGTGTATAATGTATAATTTTATATACAAAAAAGCTTTTCAAATACAAGCTTACATAAAATATAACGCGCCCGTAAAAGTAGAAAATAATTTTTGTCATTCCGATATCATAATAATAAAGATTGTTCGCAAGAATCTGAATTCACTATAAAGCAAAGAAGTGCAAGGGAAAGTAACTTCAACCCAACTCGACCTTAGCAACATTGTTAGTTTTAATTTGCGCCCATCGCTTTTATTATTATGATATCAGAATGCTAAAAATTATTTTCAACTTTTTAGTGAACTTTATACTTTATAAAAGTCTACATTTGAAAAGATTTTTTTATATTAAATTTTTTTGTGATATTTGTGTCCATTTTGAATCCGCCATATTGAAATTTTCAAATCTGATAAAAAATTCATAATTCCCTTCCCAAAAAACCTCTGTATGCCAATTTTTACTGAAATCGAACAAACTAAATTTTTGTCCCCTCCACTTTCCTCGTAAGGAGAGGTGGTTACCTTATAATACCATTTTATTATATTGTCACCGGAACTATAAACGCATACCAAATTTGAAGATAATTGGAAGAGTATAACTTAAAAAAAATGAACTTTTAAAATCTGATCAAAAATTCGAATTCCTTATCCCCAAAAACACCCGTATACCAATTTTAGTTGAAATCGGACACACTTAGGTGTTTTCCTCCCTCCACTTGCCTCGTAGGAGAGCGGGGGTGCCTAATAATACCATATTATTGTATTGTCACCGGAACTATAATCGCATACCAAATTTGAATTCAATCGGACATCTAGAAGTTTGTCAAAATTGATTCGTCAAGTTTTGACCCGAACATACAAACATACATACATAGAGGTGAAGTTAATAAAAGCTTGTATAAACCTATTCGATTATTATCTAATTTTATGGGCCACCCAGTGTAGGTAGTAATTCTTACCTGGAACGTGATGTTTCCTATTTTAACATTTTCCAAACTATTTTCCACAAAAGGGTCTTCAAAATTTACAGCCAAATTGGGCCGGAAACGCAGCAAAATTGAATCTAAAACCAAAGAATAAGATTTTTTAGACAAGTAGGCAACTATAATTTTTGGCAATTGAAAGCGGGACTGGCACCGACCACCCCCCTCCTCCTTAAAATTGTCTTGATTACTATTTGCCCTTTTTTTATTTAATACCCAGAAAATAACTTCTGTGATTATTTATGTGTCAGTAAAGTATGAATTCAAGAAAACATTTACTTTTAATTTTTTAACATAATTTAAAAAAAAAACAATACTAAATTTATAATAATTGTGATAGCTATTAGAAGCAGTAGTAGTATAGGGGAGGCCCCTGGGCTTGGCAATTAGACCTCTTCATGGGCCCTTTCTGTCATACCCCGTTCTTTACCCCCATGCCCCCACTTCCGCTACAAGTCTCTCTCCGAGCCTTCCTGTCTTCTCTATGGTGGAAAATCCCCATTCTGCTATCAAGTGCTTCGTCGATTCCTCTTAGAGCCCGCAAGCGGGACACACGGGATCTCCTGTTACTTTTATTTGCGTTAGATATTTGTTCAGCCGATTGTGCCCAGTCAGCATCCCTGTCAGCAGTCCAATGTCCTTTCGGGCTTGCCTAAGAGCCATTTAGTTCTGACTACAATAGCTGGGACTGTCTGCACTTTGGCTCTTGCCTCTAGAACGTCTTCATCAACTGTGATAGCTATTGTGATTATTTTTAAAATGTTCATAAACTCAAAATTGACGTAAATGTTTTACTATTTTAACTCCTCAATTTTTATTTTATTTTTAATTATTAATGGCTTTATTTAACGACAAAAAATTTCAAAGTATTTATGCTATTTAATAATTTAAGGCATTACATATTAAGATGTCCAATGTATATTTATGTTTCTAATGTATAAATACTTCTGGTAATATAAAGTAATACAAGTAGGAAAAACATTTCCATATCAATAACACGCGTCAATGATAATAAAAGTTTTTAATTTTATTTTTTATTCAATGACTTGTTTTTATTAACTTAAAGGGATTATTCCTCGGATTATTCTTAAAGTATGGAATCTGGCAGTTCTGGCGACTGCAGACAACTTAATTTTTTCTTGCTATTTCGAAATCGCGAAAAAATCGCATATTCGTGCATTTTCTCAAGTATGGGATTTTTTGCACTAAAACTAAAAAAAAAATGTTTGAGATACCGTCCAACAGCGAAAAATTAAAAGAACATATTGATTCAATAGTGGTTCGAATTCTCAAAATTACTGAAAATCGGTATAATAAAAAAAATGCGGTTACCGATCGATGTTTGACAAGAAGGATTTGATTTATTTCTCACATTAAAAGCTAACTTCGCGATCATCCAAAATTTAGGTCAAAAATAGGTTACTTCTGACTATGGCAAATACCCAACGAATTTATCACTATAAAAGCAAACTACTTGGTAAAAAAGAACCATATAAGCTTCAAATTCGCGTCCTTGAATCTAAGTAGAAAATGTTGTTGCCAGATTAGCCAATATTTGACTACTAATAATACTACTTATGAGGGATTTTTAAAAGGTAAATTACAGGATTTTTTTCCTCAAAACTATATTGGAGAAAAACGGTAACACCTTAAGTAATTAGTTCTGGTTTAGTGTTTAGTGCTTCAATTCAATAAACTGGTGATTTAAAACACGCCCAGAACAAAATGTATACTAAACTTAGTAATTTACAACGTGTTGATTTTTCTTACATACATTACCATTATCCGTGATATTGATTTTCCTTTTCAATAACATGGTTTAAACAGTTTTTCCGTAGGTCCGTTTTTGTTTCTTCATTGTGGCCCAAACCATTTCGATTGGATTAAAAATGCAATAATATGGCAGAAGTGATAAAGCGTTGTGGTCGTATTGCTCCAAGAGGTTATCAACGACATAGTCTTCATATTTTCTTGGAAGCCTTCTCTGGTATTTCTAAACCCTTTGGTTTCCAGGAATTTAATTATGTCACCTTTTCTTGTGTTGCTGTTTGGTATTTTTGTTTTTTGACGCGATTGGTACGATTTCGCGAAATATTTGGTATAAATTGTTTCTCAACCCATTTTTCAAACAACTCTGCCGTCATGTCTTCGTGATAGTCTGCAGAACATTGTTTAATATTTTTTGCACATAGCAGCAGCGCATTTGGAACTAAACTCAATTCACCTTTAGCATGTAATATGATTAATCGTTTGCCCCGAGAACACGGACCATTTTGCTATCATCAACCCAACCGTACTACACAACATCATGCGTGTTAGATCACGTCTCATCCAGGTATATCATTTTTTTTTGTCTAGTTTTTTTTATAATGAAAACTACTGGATAAACTCTTCGCGTAATGTCTGTAAAGATTTGTGTGTATAATCTGGATATTCCTCTAACTTATTTCGAATCATTTGCCTAATAAAATCTTGATCACCGGCATCAAGCTTCTTGACGATTTGGCCAACACTTTTACGCTTTATCCTGTTCTAATAATCATTCAAACACTAGTCCAACTAAGTTTTGTCAGTTCGCAAATTTTATTTACAAGTTGATTACCGAAAGAGTTATAGCTTTTTTTTAAACATTTGTAAATGTTCAAAATAAGTCTTTGAGTCTGTATAAGTCTTTAAATGCAAATTAGGGAGATTCCGCTACCACAGACTCTTCAACAAGGCTCACCACGGGCTTCTCAATAACCTGAAAGTCATCACTCGAAGGTCAAGGATACTTTTACTAAAATTTATTTCAATTCACCACAAACTTGTCACGGCACTGACTAAGAATATACGTAAATAAACTTACTACTAGTAGGGAATAAGTACCTGCCTATCGCCCACCCACCCCGTACACCCTTTTGGTGACCAATAAGCATTTTTCTTCTGATGTCTAATGCACGTGGAGTGCCATAAAAAGCCATAAAAATATACCGAGAACGTCACATGAATTTTAAAAGTTTATTTTAATGAGAATTTTCGCGAAAATCTATAATTTTGGAGTAACACTAAAACGAGGTGTGCCAACTGACATTAGAAGCGCTATACCTAAAATGCTGCTTGGGTTGTAAAAGAAACAGTTGTTTAAAGGTTAAATTTTTGTATACTATATTCTATTTGTTAAGCAATAAAAAGTAATTATTTAGGAGTGTTTAAAACTATTATAGAAGAATTTAGTTAAATTATGTACTATTTTTTATTTTAACTTTATCGAGTACTTGATATTTTACCATATAAATATAAGATACTATAATGTATAATTTAAAATTAAATATTGCCATTAAGCACCGTAAATATGTTAACGCTGTAGTTTAGTAGTTTACCTACTCATTCATTTGGGTGCGGAAAGAAGTACTTTACCTGGCGGTAAATTTTTTTTACCGCACTGAAATGACATCCTACATGCTTATAGTAGCGAACTATTGCCTGATGAGATCCTGGACTGCACGCCAAGCCAATGATGAACTGATTTCGGAAAAATCCAAACACAGATACGATAAATAACACAAAGCATTTGAGGACTGGTGCGTTCAAACAAAGTTTCTTCCATGAAAGAAGAGGTATTTTTAGCATATTTTAAGGAACTTTCGCAATCATATGATCCATCCTCTCTATGGTCAAAACGCTTAAAATGAACCTTAAAATAAAAAAAAAATATTGATTTAAGTCAATATTACAAGCTGACGGCCTATATGAAAAAATTAAATAAGGGGTTCAGACCGAAAAAATCCAAAGTTTTGGAGAAAACCGAAACAGATAAATTCTTGACCAGTGCACCAGACGAAACTTACCTAATGATATCAAAATTCACATATTAATGATAAAAGTTGCCACCATTTTTGGAATCGCTGGGGCATGCCGCAGGGAGTAACTCATGAAGATGACTGTTGATGATATTGAGGAAAAAGAAGACATTTTGCTAATAACCATCCCAACACACAAAAACTAACGTGTCAAGAAAATTTGTCGTTTGTAACCCTGATGATAAATCGAACTACATGGATATTTATCCAAAAAATAAAAACCTTCGATCCAAGGATACCAAGCACCGCCGGTTTTTTGTTGGGTACGCCCGTGGTAAGTGTTCCAGGCAGTGTGTCGGAGTTAACAGTTTCGGCAAAATGCCATCCAACATAGCCGGATACTTGGGATAACAAAACCTCGAACTATACACTGGTCATTGCTTCCCTCAATCATCAGCAACTGCAGGGAGCAATTTAACAAACATAAAACGCCACGATGGGTGGAAGTCGAACAGTGTCGCAGAATCGTACACTATCGGCATCATAAAAGTGGTACACAATACTTTTTGTTGTAAAACCTTGGTTCATTTTTTACAAAGTCACCCATTATTGTATTTTTCTTAAACTGTCAAAATATGTCATTCTGTATTTCAGTCTGACAAATAAATAAAAAATGCCTCCACAAATTTTTTTATTTGATAAAGCCCAACTCCTGCCAAAACTACAATTATGGTCAATGGTCAATTAGGGACGTGGCTAGACATTATGGACGCAGTAAAACCACGATTATAAAAATTAAAAAACGATGGGAAGAAGATCAGACAATAGAGAGAAAACAAGGGAGTGGTTTATTGAAAGTTTCAACTTATTAACAAGATTATGACTTTATCGCTTTTATGAAAAAAAGGCAAAGAGATTAACCCAATTTCCAGGATGTGTAAGAGTGGCACGAAATCGCGTAAGGAAAGGCTCTAATTTAAGATTTCCTGTAGCCGCTAAAAAAAATAAACTTACGAATGCAAAAAAACAGGGCAGGTTACTTTTTGCCCATAATTACTCTCTAAAGGAACCAGAGTTTTGGCGAAAGGTAATATTTTCCGATGAAAAAGTTTTCCAGTCCTGTAGTGACAGAAAACAAATTCGTGTGTATCGTCCACCAAGAACGCGCTATGAGATTGCGCTGGAAGATTTTCGGTAAATATGTGGGGTTGGATTTCTGCTAGAGGTCACGCCAATCCTATGGAAAATATCTGGGGTTTAATTTCAAAAAAGCTGGAAAGCTCTAATATTGTGCCGGGAAATCAACATCACTGGGTCCAGTTAATAGTCTATGCTTATGAAGAATAAAATGAAAACCTTTTTGAAATTTTGGCTGATTCTCTACCAAGAAGGTTAAACGGTATAATTGAGGTGAATGGCGCAATGACTAGATATTAAAATTTATATACCTAATAATTTGTTTCTATGGTTTTATAATTTTCGTTACAGTGGTGTTTTTTAATTTTTATTACAGTTGTTTTATGCGTTAGCGTATTATTGTAATATAAAAATTATTTTTGAAAGCAATCTTTGATGTCAATATTTTCACATTTTAGTAACAGTCTGTCACAAAATATAATCCGGTAGTTAACCATACAATTTAAAAAATACCTATGTTTATCACGTACCACTTTTATGATGCCGATAGTGTATATAAAAGACTGCATCGAAAATAAGAAAAAGAAGCCATCAGCATCATCTAGTGACGGATTTAGTAGAACAGCTCCGATTCCCGCTATGACCAGCATTCAACAAGCTCCGATTTCAGCCATGACCAGCATTAAACAAGCCACCACCACTGTACAAAGTCCTAACTCGCAATCCGTCGCAACAATTAATGAAGTTTATTCCATTTCAGAAGCGCATGAGCGTCAATCAAATTGCACTTTTAATTTTACATTTAATTAACTATAAGTAGTGTATATTCATTTAAGTATAGGCAGGGTACTAGGTGTTTAATTAATGTTTATTTCTTCACTGTTGTCATTATTTTCGTTAAAAAACAAATTTTCTCTAAAGCTTTTACCGACCAAGTGCCGTAAAGAAAAATTTACCGCACTCTCTTACTTAAAAAATATTTATAAACAAATAAATTAATATTTCTTTTTTTATTTCCTCTCTTTTCTCAAAAAAATGACACAAAAAAATAGATAAAATATACCTATTTCTGTATTTGTTCCCAAATTTTAAAGGAACTCGCGGTGCTCATTGGTAAAAATTTGTACCTAACACATGCGTAAAGTACCTTTACCGCTCTTGACGACTTGCCCGAACTCCGCTACGCGTCGTTCGTGCAACTGCCGTCGCGTGCGGTAAAGTATCACTTTCTGCTCTTGTTAGGTAAACTACTATTACATAACAAGTATCTTATGATGTTCATTACACGTGAAGAAGCGAGCCGACTGTGCGTGTAATGTCTATAGCATGCGAGTATCTATGACCAATGAAACTCTCATTATTATAAATACCAAAAATGATTAAAAACACCACATCTACCCACTCTTAAGTTCATACTTTGTATTATTTATGCAACGTTAATGTTTATACGAAAATTAAGACAAAATTGTGACAATATTTGAATTTTGAAAATTTTTGAATTGTTTTTGGAATTTTGAAATTGCTTAAATATTTTGTAATTTTCAAAATTTATATATTTAATAAATATTTATTTTGTTAAAAATATAGAAAAATAACGTCATTGAAACTTACGGTTATGAAGGTTCTTGACTTAAGACCCAGTTAGCAAGGACACGTCACAGGACGTCTTAATCACGTCATAATTAAGTCAAATTCGTCGATGTCAAATTCTAATCATATTATGACGTTATTAAAGCGTCATGTTAGAGACAAATTTGACACTTCTTATGATCTACCTAATTTGACGAATAGAACTTTAAGTTTTGGATTTTTATTTTCAAATCTTCAAATGCTATTTACAAAATTATATCCTTTTTGACCAACCTTTGTATTAAATTAACAAATAATATTTAAGTGTGATTTTAACTTTAAGACAATATTGCTTACGCATATTAATATGCTTTTTATCAACTTACTATATAAAAGTAGATAAAACATAAGTTTACTTACGACTAACAATACTAGTTCAACGAGCGTCCTAACACGACTGTAATGGACCATCTACTCTTCTAGGCTAATAATGAAGGTTAATAAATCATAAGAGGCCGCGCCAAGCGATGAAACTTTCTTTCATAAGGACACTGATTGATGCACAAATGTATATTATTTTTCTATATTTTTAACAAAATAAATATTTATTAAAAATATAAATTTTGAAAATTACAAAAGATTTAAATTTTCAAAAATTTAAATATTTCCAAAATTTAAAAATAAAACACAAAATTTCCAAAAATTCCCAAAATTAAAAAAAAATAAAATTTTTAAAATATTCAAAAATTTAAACAATTTCAAAATTCCAAAAAAAAATTCAAAAATTTTCAAAATTCAAATATTCACAAATTTCAAAATTTTATGAAATTTTCAATAACTTGAATGTCACAATTTTGTCTTAATTTTCGTATAAACATTAACGTTGCATAAATAATACAAAGTATGAACTTAGGAGTGGGTAGATGTGGTGTTTTTAATCATTTTTGGTATTTATAATAATGAGAGTTTCATTGGTCATAGGTAAAGGATAGTACACTAACTCGCATGCTATAGACATTACACGCACAATTAAGACACTCGCTTTGGGCTCGCGTCTTCATGTGTAATGAACATCATAACATACTTGTTATGTAATAGTAGTTTACCTAACAAGTGCAGAAAGTGATACTTTACCGCACGCGACGGCAGTTGCACGAACGACGCGTAGCGGAGTTCGGGCAAGTCGTCAAGAGCGGTAAAGGCACTTTACGCATGTGTTAGGTACAAATTTTTACCTATGAGCACCGCGAGTTCCCTTAAAATTTGGGAACAAATACAGAAATAGGTATATTTTATCTATTTTTTATGTGATTTTTTTGAGATAAGAGAGAAAATAAAAAAAGAAATATTAATTTATTTTTTAAGTGAGAGAGTGCGGTAAATTTTTCTTTACGGCACTTGGGCGGTAAAGGAACTTTACCGCACTCCAAAAATATTTTTATGTTTTTTTAGTAAAAAAAGAAAAGCTTTAGAGAAAATTTGTTTTTTTAATGAAAATAATGACAACAGTGAAGAAAAAAAAAGTACCCTGCCTATACTTAAATGAACATACACTACTTATAGTTAATTAAATGTAAAATTAAAAGTGCAATTTGATCGACGCTCATGCGCTTCTGAAATGGTATAAACTTCATTAATTGTTGCGACGGATTGCGAGTTAGGGCTTTGTACAGTGGTGGTGGCTTGTCTTAATCACATCATAATTAACCTGAGAATTACCTAATTTGACGAATAGAACTTTAAGTTTTGGATTTATATTTTCAAATCTTCAAATGCTATTTACAAAATTATATCCTTTTTGACCAACCTTTGTAGTTGGTCCAAAAGGATATAATTTTGTTTTTTTTTTTTGAAAACTAATTAAAAGGTAGAATTAAGGTTAATTTTTTTCGTCATTATGACGTGATCTACAATGACCTATATTTTTACGTCTTTGCGTAAATTCGGAAAAGATGAAACATAAACTGCCATTTCATGTCACAAAAAATAAAACAAAAAATGCGTCAGAAATTGCACAGAATAAATATGTAAGATAGTCTTATTGATTTTGAAAAGCGGTAATTCCTCGGCTACTGAAGAAAGCCAAATTTCTGTCCTTTACAGCTTTATGCAAAAATCAGAGAGAGAGAGAGATGTGTGAGTTGCATACGAATCCGCGGGATGACACCCGACAAAGCTTGAAGGTATTTTCGTACAGCATAGATTAAGGAACTTTAGATCCGTCACTTCACCCTTCCCGCCAATAATTATTTTTCGCGAAAAGTGTGGTTATGTTTCCGCGTGCAAAGGAACTGCCAACATAATAATATTTAGGTTGGCAATATTCTTTTTAGAAATCTGCAGCTCCTCCTCTTACCCCTTCTAGGGTTGTCCGTCAGAGGGCACATTATGACAAAAGTGACAGAATGTCGGTTATGACTCATAACTTATGAGTTCCATTTTGAAAACTGAGGTTTGCCAAGGTTTTTAAAAAGTGATATTGTGATTATTCCTGTTCAAAAAATTGTGATTTTATCCGTTGATTACAATGGCTGAGAAACAAAGAGTTAGAGTGTGTTGTATTCAAAGCTGCGGAGACCGTGCCATGATCCCAACAAAAAAACGGGGAGACATCGTTTCCCCAAAGGCAATCCTGTAATTTTTCAGAAGTATAGTGAAGCCGTTAAACGCGAATAAACTAAGTGCTGATGAAATATATAACAGATTTTACGTGTGTGATAAATATTTTGCTCCAGAGGACATTTTGCAGACTGGAGGCAGAGGTCTTAGAGAGTGATGTCCCACACTTGCATTTGGACTCCATTTAACTATTTATACTATACTATATGTGTTAAAACACCCTTTCCTTATTTCATCAAGTTTAGTATGGCTAATTTTTGTGGATATCAATAATAAGTTAGAAAACGTGACACTTGTGTATTCCAAACCAGGGGTATTAATATTATTTACACCAAGACTTTTTCTAATGTGTGGGTTTACCATAAATTGCCCCACATATACAGTAAAATTTTTTTGGGATTAAAATTATTTTTTTCTGTTTCACAAATTTAGTTTGGAATACAAAAGAGTGGCATTTATTGTTTTTTATGTACTAAAAACAAGATATAAACATTTTAAAGAAAATTATTTAATATTTAAAAAAGCACAGACAAGATCATATTGTAATATTTTCTTTATTGTGAAAAATATAAACTAACATGTTTCGAAATATGCCATAATCTTTTATAATAAAACAACCAGAGGTTTTGTACTACAAGTGCATTAATATGGGTAATTTGTATTTATTTCTTAAAAATATGCTTTTTTATTTTAACTTAACATAAGTAACGATTTTGTTTTGTGCCTAGTAAAAAAGCATATTTTTAAAAACTAAACACAAATTGCTTGCAAAGAAAGAACCCTACACAAATTACATTCGAAATGGCTATTGGCTAAATGTCATAATTTTTTTATATGTTGTAGTACTCAATAAACAAAGCACAAAAATAAAAAACCGAGATACGGAGCAGCTTTCTGAGATATGGAGCTTTAAAGTTGACGTGTTTTAAGGCTATATCTTTGGACATGTTCTAATTTTTTTTTCACAACTTTGTTGATTACCGCCAAAATAAAATAATTCGTTTCTGTATTTGTCCTGAATGAAACACCCTTTCCATCCAAGTAAAAATGTTCTTATATGGGTTCTTTGGTACCACCAACCAACCGGCGGTAATCAACAAAGTTGTGAAAAAAAAAACTTGTACCATGTCCAAAAATATAGCCTAAAAACACGTCAACGTAATCCTACTCCCTATCTCGTTTTTTTTTATTTTTGTGCTTTGTTGATCGAGTACTACAAAATATGAAAAAATTATGACATTTAGCCGACAGCCATTTTCAATGTAATTTGTGCAGGGTCCTTAAAAAAAAAGCAAACATTTAAGCGAGCACCATCTAGTGGTCATATTACAAACTAACAAAAAATCGATAGTACGGTTATCGCGAATTTAACCGTGAGTCATCTAGTGGTCGTATTACAAATTAAAAAAGAAAAATCAATATAAAAGTATGGTTATTGGTCGCGTGCATATCTGCGCAGACTCGCCAAACTCCAAATAGTTCCGAACCGTTTAACACGTAACTGTCGTATCTATTGTAGCTCCTTAACCTATGTTCGTACACTCGTAAGTTGTAGCTAGGTGTGAAGGTGTGTAAAAGGTGTGGTGCAGTCGTCACACGGAAGTCGCTGAGTGCGTGAATTTAATCGTGTCTCGTGTTTGCGGCAAGTTCTGTCTTCTGGCAAAAATAATTCCGTTTTAATGATTTTTTTTATATGGTATATTTTAGTGCTATTATTATAAATATTTTAGTAGTAGTATCCGAGGTTGGTGTTATGCTCGGGTTTTATCGTATTTTCGTGTATGACCGACATGTAATATAGGTTTTAAAGTGAATAATATTTTAATAGTATTATCCGAAAGTTGGTTTGCTATAATTGGGTATTAGCGTATTTTTGTGTATACCAACATTTTTTATTTTTTTTATTGAGTTTGTTAGTAGGTATTATTATGCAGTTAATAGAAACTTAAGGTCAAATATCAGTGGTATCGGTATCCCCATCCCTATCTTGTTGACATCTGATCAAAGTGACAATGTTTGAATAAACGAGCAATGCGTTACGGGCAAACCTACGTAGCGTTACGTGGCTCTTAACGCATCTATCTCAGGACTTATTCGCCATGAATTTGAAAGTGTACCTGCTTGATTGGAATGCGGATACCGATAATACTGATAATTGACTTAGTATCTTACTTTTACTATCTTATCTGAAGGTTGGTATGTTTTAATAGTATTATCCGCCGGATATTTTCGTGTACTATCAATATTTTTTTAAATAAATGCCTTTTTTGGATTGTATTCAATAGATAATGTACTTTTTTTCATCCGTACCTTTTACGTAAAATATGACGTCATCTTAAGTCATATAATGACGTCAAAAAGATGAGACATATGGCCGTCTTAAAGATGTCAATTTTACGTCATAAATTTGGTGGTTTTGACGTAATAGATGACGATTCATCCACGTCATTGTTACGTGTTCTTGCTGCCTGGAGACTGTTCGTGTATGAAATTTTTAACAATTTCTGATATCTAAATTGACATTTTCATTACTCGTAGGTAAAGTATAGTACACCTACTCGCATGTTATGCTCATTACACGTTCAGATAAATTAAAACGCTTGCCTGCAGCTCGTGTCTCAAACTTCATCTTCGGGTTTAATAACCATCATATTCACTATTTTATACAATTATTTCATGGATAGTGCGCCAAAATATTTGACAGAAAATAGTTTAAGCCGATCTTTTAATATATATAAAAAAACACCCAAATTTCATATTTTTGGCACTTTTTTGACACAAAGAAACATTTTAAATTACTTTTTTAATAAAACCCCAGACAACCAAAACACGTTTATATCACGTCGAGAAGACGTCAAAAATTCGACCAATCACGTGATTTTTGCGACGTCTCTTCGACGTCTGTATCACGTGGGTTTGACCCGCTTTTTGACGTGACTTTAGTCACATGAATTTGACGTGAATTAAAATATATTATTTAACGCAAATCAAGGCGCAAAATGATACTTTTACGCCCTTGTGGTCAACTTCGAGCCAGACAGTTATACTTCACAAATTCTTTCAGTAGATACTCCCGCGGACGATATCTAGTGAGCGAGTTCCTGACGGGGATATGGGTTATTGAGTCAGATGTAAGAAAAATATTACTTGTATATCTCTGGTTGCCTGAGAGCTTAAAATTCGACGTCATTTATGTCGCGTTAAATGTTGATCCCAGAAAACACGTCAAATTCGTGTGAATTGTGTCTTTGGTTTCGTGAAACCCAGATTTCAACGTCACTTACGTCACGTTGAATGATAGTCCCAAATAACACGTCAAATGCTCGTGACGTGACGTGACTGGTTGCCTGGTGGGACCAGTTTTAGCCTCTGGGTGCCTATTCTTGAATTTCGGGGAAATTTTACTCCCCAGGGAGATTCTGAGATTTCTATTCCCACAAAATTTCGCTCCTTTTCGAAAAGCGGTATTCTTCAAACCAAGGAATGGAAATGATAGAGGGAAAACGGAAACAATGTTGCCAAATCAATCAGAATAATTTCCACCAATCAAAATTAAGATAATTTTGACAGACAACTAACCAAATGTGTATTTACGGTGGCCTAACCTCATTTTTCAAAATAAATAACCTTATTATTTCTATGTGTTTCCATGTAACGTTTGTTTAAATCGGTTAAGAAACAATAAAATTTGCAGTTTTACATTTGATGTATCTCTGATGCCTGACAAGCTAAAAGTCTAATTTTTATGTGATTATTATCAAAATGATATCTCTTTAAAATTCAAGATGAGGACTCCTCCATGGAAAGTCTTATGACACAAAGAGCATCAAATGTAAAACTGCAGAACTTTCTTGTTTCTTAACCGATTTAACCAAAGTGCTCGTGTATATGTACGTTAAAAGAATAAGGCTATTTACCGCACATCTCAGTTTTATTACAGTGGAGCACTTACAAATTTTCCAAGGGGTGCCCTGAAATTGCCTATTTTTCAAAACCGTCCGCCATCTTAGAGTTTAAAGAAATGTCAATTTTGACAATAAATGCATAAAATTGCTTTCTTCTTCAAAAAAACATTAAATTTGGAATTTCGGATAAAAAAATGCGGAAGTTATAAAAAATCAAAAGTCCCGTTTTTTTGGAACACTATATTTATTAAATATAAGCCATAAGGATCTTGTGATTTTGATTATAAAGATGTGTGATATTTTCTGTGTATAATAGATTTACTTATTATAAGTAGGTTTAGTTGAAAATATTGTTACCCATGTTTACCTTGATGTTGTAGAACTTTTTACAGTGTTAGGTATCTTTATACCTATATGTTGCCTTGTTTTTAGTAAAATAGTGTTCTAGTTATAAGTTTTGGTCTGATTTTAGTAAGTAAGATTTTTTTATTAGATAAAATAATACCAATAAACAAGTCGATTATAGTCATCCATGTTTTTTTAATTTTAACTCCAAAAAATAAAAAACCTAACAAAACATTGAATAAATACTAAAGAAAACACTAGTTTTTGCCTTAAAAAACTTCGAATGAAGTCCAACTAACAGAAAACAAGTTTTTAGAGTCCAAAAATTTTAAAGAATATAAATCACACAAAATATCTTCGCCTATTTTTTCCCATTTCTCTTACTAATGACCAATAGAATAAAAATTTCTCTAGGGAGTAGAAATTTTCCTTATTTTTTGAGGGAGGTTTTTCAAGAATAGTGCATTTTTCATTTTGGGGGAACCACGCCCAATTTGGAACGGTTAGCCAACGGATTTCTATTCCCTGGAACTCGAGAATAGGCACCCAGGAGGCAAATTAAAAAATAAGTGGTAACAAAGAGTCTTGGTGGACTTTTAGGTGGCATGGCTGAAAGACGAAAAATCTGCTGCGCATGTCTGACGCAGTCCACTCGCGTCCAGAAGACTTTGGCTCTACATTTTTTCCAGGTTAACTCTTATCGCTACCGCTTTTTTTTGAAAGATGCGTTTTAGTATCTCATAGTTATATGTATTTTACACTGTTTTTACGATAGTAATAAAAAAACAAATAGCTTTTTACACTTATGGCATGGGGAGTAAGGGATAATGATGCGAATCAGTGTTGCCAGGAACGTGATAATTATCAGAATCTATGATAATTTTGGGTGAAACATGATAAATAATAATGACCTATTATGAATTCCTAAATCTATGATAATTTAACAAATCCTCACATAAAACGCAATTTATTCTTATAATGCGTCCAACTCTATACAATAATAATAAAAAGTAATCTGATTACATCGTGCGTCTGGCCCATCCATCATTTTAAAACAGGAAGCCCTCCTGTTTTTTATACTTGCATAGCATTGCCCTGTTCGTGACCTTTAAACTAAATTAACCACAGATTTAAAAAATAATTCTTTTTATGGTTAAAACAATATATGTTTTTTAATTTTTGTAAATTCGAATTAATAGTAGGTGTATACATATAAGAACAGTTATATATTAACAATAGCTGACATCAACTCCCGATCTTGTTGGTCATCTGATCATCTTCTCTCTCGCTTTCTCCTCTACTGTGAATCAAAAAGCACAAAACTGTAGGTACATATTGCGAAATTGAAATTAGTAATCCAGTATGTTTGGCCACTCAACAATAATAATATATTTTAAGCGCATGTCATGCAAAAATAAAAACTATGATAACTTTTCCCTAAACTTGATAATTTTTCGAATTGCAAATGATACTTTTTTTCCAACCTTCTGGCAACACTGATGCGAATATAACATAACCTTCATATCGGTTCAGAACAGTTGGAGACCGTACTCGGACTAAGCATAGGGCTCACCTTCCCGTGGTGCTCCCTGTCTCAGACGAGGCTCTCGTCTAGAATCAACACTAGAAACTGCTCCATTAAGGACCTGTACAAATTCGTACAGGTAATGAATCTTATGAAGTAGTTAAACTAGAATCAAAGGGTGCACAATAAGTCAGTAATGGCTGCAGTGCAGTGACTCTGGCTAGCCTTCAGGCTGGTCGGAGCCACAATCAGGGAGTTTTAGTCGGTAGGAATCCGACACTACCCGGGCTGTCCTGACAGAGGGATGAGATTCTTTCGGCGGAGTGGATTGGACGGTTTGACCGTCCCCCCCACCTTCCCCTGAGAGCCATTGAAAATCAACTCCAAAAGGTTAAATTTCTCTGAAAATTCACCAGTAAATTGGTAATCTGAGACTATTCTGTTACTCGAGTCCCCCTCAGGAATAAAAAGGCTATTTTAAATTAGTAGTTACCCTCGTAGTTACCTACTGCTTAGGCGGAAGACTGGTCTAACCTAACGTTTTTTTTTTCTTTTTTTGTTGAGCGAGTTTTAAATTAATTTTTTTGTGTATTATATTTAGAAAACTTAAAAATATAGGGAACGATGCACGATGCAGGTGGGAGAAGGAACGACGACATTTTTTGTGCTAGAAAAACTTAGAGACAGCCGGAGATTAGCCTCCTTTCCCTGCATAAAACTTACCAACTTCTTGATCTGCATCCAAATCAGCGAAGGTGTCGGTCTCTGGAATTCGTTGCTTTAGCCAACGCACGCTGGCCACGTTCACTAATAAGAACTGACCCTGATTCGCAAGGGATAGCTGTGAATCTGGACCTGTAAAGTATTAGATTCAAGATTAGATTAGAGTGACGGCAAGTGCACACTCGCATACTGTTTATTACAATCATAAGTTGTGCCCACACAAATGCCGACTGAATAAATCCCCAATCCTAGTTTGTCCGAAAATAATTCACCTGAAATGTATTTCTGTAACGTAAAAATAAAAAAAGAGTTTTTACACACTAAAAATAGTTTAAAAACTGCGTGACAGGTGTTTTTAATTTTAAAAAAAGGAAGTGTGCCCAACAAGTGTACAAACAAATGCTTAAAAGAAGTGTTTTTTTTTAGTGTTGGTCAAAATAAAATAAATCAAAGAAGAGTTTTTAAAAATTAAAAGGAGCCTTGGAAATTGTGTGACACGTGTCGTACTTTTTTTATAATAAAAGTGGACCGAAAAGGACTTTTTAATAAACTTTTACAATCAGACGAGGCGCTAAAACCAGTTTTCGGTAAGTACACATTATTTTTTTTGCTTTTTACTATTTTTAAATGATTAATAATTTGTAAGATGTGAAAAAAAAACATCTTAAAGGTGATACCTATGTTGATATTTACGCTGCAGTCTGCCGCGCCGCGCTGCCCCTAAAAGCGCATTGTTGCCAAACTGTGTTTTACTTAGAAGTCGTATATCTCCGAAACCACTAAGTTTTGACGCCCATATTGTATGAACTTTTTTGTTTGTTTTGGCTCCCCCTAGTATTAGGGAACAAAAATAAGTAAACATGAATTTTTTAAAAATAAAAAATTTAAAAATTTCTTCTAGCTAATGCAGTAATAATGAGAACAACTTCAACACCACCAAAAAAAATTGATCATAAAATTGATTGCAAAAAAGTTAACGACCATGTTTGCAAATACATTTTGTAGGGAGAGCCACTTTTTGAATGCACTATAACTTTAGACCCAGTCAGTCGATTTTCGAAATTTTTGACAAAAGATGATAATAAAACTTTGCTAGCACGGCTCAAAATTTGAAATATGTCAAAAATCTAAGATGGCGGAATGTAAATTATGTACAATCAGCCGGACAGAAACTCAAGTACTAAGCCGCATGCTAAACTACATACACTTAAGTGGGAGAATACATAAGGTGGCAACGAGCTGAGCAATATCGTCACCAAAGACCTTCAACTAAAATAGACCCATCAAGTCATTCATAAATCGCTTTGAAACGCGATCAGTCGTTAGATTTAGGGAAAACCATTTTATGTTCCACTGGCAACGCTGCACCAGGCATGCTCCCCTTCACACATGCTCCATCCATCAAATTTTTAGCAGCGGATAGGAGCGACTCGTTATTTATAAATGTAAAATAGGTGGTCTTTATTTTTAGACTTGTTAAATATTTATGAAAATACATTTAAACATTTTTTATACTTAACAGTGGATACCGAGTTATGGAGAAGTTCTTAATTATGTTTCCTGATGGCATGCGTAAACTTTTTAGAGTAGGTTAAATTTTTGTTTTTTTTCTCATTTCAATTTTTTTTAAATTATACTGCCTTCCTTAACTAAAAATTAAGGACGGCAGTATATTATTATGTATTTATATATATATGATATAAAGAATGTATGTTTGTTAAAACTTCTTATTTATAATATTTGCATATAACATCCAAACACTTAAAAAAAGTAGGGTTATGGTGAAAACTCCTAAACATAACATAAAAAGATGGGCTCATGTTACGTTATTTTATGCTGTTATTCTTCTGTCTAAAAACCAACAGGGTTTGTCATAAGCTCAACTCTTATTTCATTTTATGTTATGTCTTAGTTTAAGTCTTATCTTTTCTTATTTTTCTGTATAAACCCAGCATTACCTACCTATTTTGTCCATCATATTTTATACCCAAAATGCTTAATTAATTGCACTATTTATAAAGAAAACCTTGGCAAAAAAATGAGCTGACTATAGATAATATTAAAACTATGAAAGTATCTAGTTATAAATAAATACCATAAGCACGTCTTACATTTTTTTTCTACTTATGTAGGATATTCAAAAATGTCGCAGCTGGGGTTGTTTGATTATACCAATTATAGTGTAATTAATTAAGGTTGCTTACTATATTGATTTTATTACAAAATCGCGAAAATATTCTTAAAAAACTTATTTCTTTTCTATATTTATTAATTATATTATTAATTTATTGCAACACAAGTTGCACGCCAATGGCGATCTATGAAATGATGGCGTCGGAAAACATATGATAACTAACCTGTGAAATATTTGGTTTTGACCTGCAATCTCCAGTTTTCGGCACACCACGCACTTTGCCATATCACTATTGTCACAAACACAGAAAAATCTATCGAAAAAATATTAAATACTGTCCAATAATCTGTAAAATATACCAAAAACCCAATTCCACTAAAACGACAACTGCGTGTGTGTTATATAGCTGACCCGCCACAAATGCGAGGTTGCCAGGTTGTTGTAGGTTTAATTCCCGATATATATTGGCAAATAAAAATAATTATTTTTTCGGTCAAAATTCAGGTATTTTATATGATATTTTGACCGAAGAAATAAGGTTTCAAGTACCATAACACGTACCTATACATTATAAATTATTTATTGATTTCAAATTGTGAAGATTCAAAGAAATTTAAATGCAATATTATATAATATATATACCTCTATTTCTTTATGTATGCGAATAAAAATAAAGAATTTGCGTAAATGTAGAGAAATGATAAAAAAGTAATAAAAATAATGTGTTTGTGAAAACATTACCTGCGAAGATACAACTTTCAGCGAAATATGGCAACGTCGCCAAATTGTTTACCTTATGTCTGATCGCAACTGTGGTAAACATAATGTCTCTATTTATGTTATACCTTTATGATCGTCACTTAGGTCGAATTTGACCCCACGATAGTAGTTGAGGGTTAAGGTTATTGAAGAGAGACAGCAGGCTATAAAAAAGTATTTTAGAATTGAATTGAATTGAAATGTACTTTATTATCATATAACATTAATAACAATGTATCAATCTCGTTGACAAAGCGTAACATTATCCTATTATAACTACTTATATAAAAAATACAGAGACTGAGTTAAAAAAACTAATAACAGTAAATTTATAAAATTAAGTAAAAAAAAACATTAACATAACAGTTAAATGACTATAAAAAGAAAATAGTTGGTACATGATGGAAAACAGTACAAATATAAACGAAAAAACACCACACCAAAAGGCGTGAAATTATTCTATCATAGAATAAAAAATACAAAATAACCCTATAGTAGTTGGTCATCTAGAAACTCGCTTACATTGTAATATGCCTTGTTCTCCAACAACCCTACAACAGACCTTCTAAAAAGCCTTAGACTCACCATATTTCTGAGATTATTGGAAGGTGGTTGTAAATTTTTAAGGCTCTCATAAATTAAAGAATTTTTTGTCAGGGACGAGCGGGGAATTGGTAGTGGCAAATTTCTGGCCGCTCTGGTGATTCTGTCTCCCTCTTTATAATTCCCGTACTTTTTATGGACAAGACAGTCTAGAGAAAGATGGAAATAATTTAAGGCAATTGTTTAATATAAATTTCTGTTCTCTCATCAGTCTGTCATCTTTAGTGGTGTTGTATGATTTTTATTTTGCTATGCCACGTAAAGTATGTAAGACATAGGGAGGTAGTAATTTCTTTCAATTAAAGTTCTTTACAGTCTTTAAATTTACCAAAGAACGTGTCCTACAATAAGTGCATTTTAGCACATCTAAACATACTTTAACAGGTGTTTAACTAAATTATTTTAAGGTTCATCATGGCTATACCATTAAGTTTTGTAAAAATTAAACTTAAGATGTCATTTTTTATATGTCGTAAATGTTTGACAAAACTTTTTGTTCTAACGCTTCTAACTAATTGAAGCACCAGAAAACTCTTAAGTTTTGATTTCTGAAATATTAAAAAAATCGATCCGGGTGAAATTTGGTATAAAAATAGAGGTGGATCTGGATTGAAACAGGCTAATTTTTATTTGAGATTTTGCTCAATGACAGCTGTCAAATGCTTTTGTTTTTGGGCGTTGCGGGCAAGGCCGCGGGTCGACATACACATTAATTAACTAGCGATCTATACGATCATTTGGTATACGAAGACCGTGCTTCCAATAATGTCTTCTCTTAGAGCGTGTCCAATTTTATGGTAGAAGTTCTCCATAACAATGGTAAGTTCTAATTTTTTACAAAATAAAAGGTAGCCTGTCTATATAGGTCCAGGGTTTGAAATTTTTTTCTCTGCGGGGGCTGGGGACCAGCATAGTGAAGATCCACACGTAATACTGTTGTATACACATATAAAACTCCACCCCCCCCCCCCACCAAAATTATTCAATATCGATTCCTAAAGATTAAATTTTCCGAAAAAAATCATTCATTAAATGGTGTTCTGGAGAATTTGCTATTACTTAAGTAATTCCCATACCAGGAACCTCAACCCCCTCCCCCAGAAACAATTTTTGCGTGCGCCATTGAGACAACAAGCCACCTTTTGTTTACAAATTTATTTATTTTATTTTATTTATTTATAATTGTTCTAAGAAAATACAATATTTTCTATACAATAACTTTTATCCTATAACCTAAAAAAAACCAATTCTACTCTTAGAAACCTAGAGGTCAAGAAAGTAATATTAATTGCTAAGAAAAACAAAAACAAAAAAAAAGAGTATACTTTTCTTAATTGTAGCAAAATGGGGAATATAAAATTAGTACCTAATATAAGTTTATAAAAAAAAATAAAAACCTCTACCAAGAAGTCAAAAGAACCAAAAATGTTTCTATGTATGACTGCCAAGTAAAAACTATGTTTGAGTAAATTTTAGTTGATTATCTACATAAAAGTATTGCCCAGAGTTGCCTGTAATGAGATATTTTTCTTCTTTTTTACTCATTCTTGAGGAAGTCCCTAAGTTTTAAAATATTTATAATCATCGAAGCAATTGACTTAGCATTCTGCGGATTAAGGTTACTAATAGCTTCGAATAATGTTTCAGGGGATGTAAAAACTTCAGTATGAAGGTGTTTGTATAAGGAACAATGAATGAGAATATGAACTAGGATTTCTAGAACTAAAAGGTTACAAACTGTACATATTTGGTTGGGGTCTATTTTGTAGTATATCCCTTTAAATGAGAATTTAAGAAAGAAGGAACATAGCTGAGCCAACATTCTGGCAACAGATATTGGTAGGTTTAAAGTAAGGCACTTGCTGGGACTTTGAGTTGAGAGATTTGTCAGTTGACACACATAATATCAAGACATGCAAAACCATCAAAATTATTTAACCCTTCGAATATCCATTAGCCACCACTAAGGACTTTAGCAAAACGGTTTTTTGTCGATAAATAGTAAACCGTTTTTCTTAGAAAAAAAAATTGTAAAATCCCTATATCTAGCATTTTTTAGAAGCTTTAAAAAAGTCATTTTATGGCATGAGAAGATTTCGAAATCATGGAAGAAATGCCATTTTGGCATTGAACTGGTGACGTCACGGTTCAACACATTTCAAAGGATTTTAAAACCGCTCCTCAGACTGTTTTGACAGCGCCTCGATCACGATCCCGATATGGCGGGAGTTGTCATTTGTCAAAATGCGCGGATACTGAGTTATGGAGCACCGGATATTTTTTTTTGTTTTTTTTAATAATAAAACGGTGGAGTCTGATTTGGATTTATAAAACGGGGATAAAAAAAAACAAAAACCCTAGCAAACATTTTAGAGTAATAAGTTAAATCAGGTTTTGTAACTATCACTAGGAAGTGCATTTTGGCGATAGCAAGAAACGATGACGTTGTGGTTGAACCGGTGACGTCACATATCGAAATCACGCAAGCATCGTGTTCTACGCCAAAAAACAACTGATACTGTCATCCATGATTGAAATATTGCCATTGTTCCAACAATACAAAAAAACTGACCCCCACTTGCGATGGTCGAATATCAAAAGGAGTTAAATGGTGAAAACCGTATCTTGATATGTCAAGCGGTTTTTGAGCTACGGGGGTTTTTGAAAAGTTTGCGTTTTCGAAAAGGCCTTATAACTTCGTTATTTATGAAAATTTTAGTTTTGTGTAGAAAGCTTTTTAATAATTTTTTTATGAGGAGTTTTTCTCTAGCTTTTTTAGTTTTTGAGGTATATCATAAAGTTTGTATTTTTCTTATGGTATTACCCATATTTACTTTCTAAGATGGGCATAAAATTACCTTAAAAATTACGTATTACACATAAAATTCAGTTTGGTAGTTTTAGAGATATTTGACTTTTTCTTTATTCCAATAGTAGGCTTTTTTTAAATCATAGTGGGCTATGATGATGATCTTGCGGAATTTCGTTTGAATTAAAAAAACATTTTGATACATTTTACATAAAATATAAAAAGCTAAAGGGATCTTAAAATTATACAAACTGTAATGCCTGTCAAACCATAGCTTGATTAATTACTCACCTCCTTAAAAATGGAAGAAAATCAGGGCTTACTATAGGTTTCTAAAATTATTGCCTAGATAATAATTCCGAACGTCTGCAATATTAAGGAGGCTTTGAAAATTAACATCAAGCATGGGATTGTTTATTTTAAAGATCATTGATCAAAATAAGCCTAGCCTACTATTGGAATGAAGAAAAAGGCAAATCTCTAAAACTACTAAACCAAATAACATAATTAAACTAAACTATTTTAGAAAGTAAAAAAAATAAGGGTAATTCCATAAGAAAAATCTCAAAAAATGAAAAAGCTAGAGAAAAACTGTTTCCACCAAAAAACGCCTTATAAAAAAATCTATTAAAAAACCTTTTACACAAAACCACAATTTTCATAAATAACAAAGTTATAAGGCCTTTTCCAAAATGCAAACTTTTGAAAAACCTTCCGTAGCTCGAAAACGGCTTGACATATCATAATGCGGTTTTCACCATTTAAGTTCTCTTGAAATTTGAGCGTCGCAAGTGAAGGTCAGTTTTTTCTATCTCCCCTGGAAGCACCTTAAACCCCCCAAAAGTGTCCAATTTGAAAAACCCTGTAATTGACATTTGTGAGCCTAAATATATATTATTGACAAAATTTCCCTATCTCTGAGGCTAGCAATAAAAAGGGTAATCGCAAAGCAATTACGAAAGGCAAAAAACTAGTCATTCCGGTTGTATAACAGCACTAAACATATCAAGACATTATATTTTTAGCAAGAACACGCAAAGAAAACGAAAACATTTTATTTTGACTAAAAAAAACAACGAAGTAACATCCTAGTAACTTTTGGTTTGATTCAAACAAGTGTGTGACTAATAAAAACAGCAGGCAAATATATATCATGTTTACAGGGGGACTTGAAACCCATCTAAAATAAAAATGATATAACTTTACTTTTTCTATTAACATAAATTTAAAATTTTTTTTTTATTATATTACGAAAAATCATGGTAAAAAATACCATTTACTGATTGTGAAAAATAAGTTCAAGTCGTTCGTTTAGGCTCATAACTGTCATCTACATAAGACGGTAATTTTTGTGAAACTTATCAGGGGGCATTATCATTCCACCTTTATTTTGTCTTCCGTGCATTTTTCTTAATACATACTTTTTGAACCCTTATAACGTCATTAGAGAGGGGGACTGATTCTAATCGAGTGTATCCCGGTGAATTTGGTGAACAAGCATGGTACAAAATTATAGAATGCCTATTTATTTTACGTTGGTTAACCTGTTAAATTTGCACTTTTGTTTATTTTTTGCTGCCGGTTTCATTTAAAAAAAAGCCCCACAAAAATTTGAACACTACGTATAAACAAAAAAAAACGTTTTTTAGAACTATTAATATGGTTTTCCTTCGAACAAGCAGAGCTACAAAATGTAGCATTGAAAATATTTTGACCCCTTATGACGGCAATTCCTGATTTCGTTGTTTCACCTCTTTGGGTATTCGTCTATGTTCCTTAAGCCTAAAAGATAGTTTTATTTCACTCCAATCACAAGGAACTTGGTAAATGTATTCCTTATTTGTTTGCTCTCCGGTTTCGTTTTCTTAAGAAAGCTTCGAATTGTATTATTAGATTTAAAAGCTGTTTTAATATTAAAGTTGTTCGCTACTCCAATTTTCTCTGATACTCCTTTAATATATAGAATTGTAAGGAATGTATTTGACTGGTTTTGGTTTTGTAATATCTGTCCTGTTTACTGAAATTTAGAAATAGTATCTGTTATAAGTTTAAGGCTGTAACCATTCTGCTGCAGATCCTTCTTAATGTTTCTTATTTTGATTTCCGAGTCATGGTATTTGTTAAAAATTTGAACGGCTCTGTATAGACGGAGGTAAGCCGTCGAGATAAAGTTCGGAGCCGTTGTGTGTAGTCTAGTGCAGATTCCTGACAACGCTTCGACGTCGTTAAGGAGAACGTTGGCATGTAGTACAGAGTAAGATGTTAGCCCGACGTCTGAACTCGTAGTACTTGTCTTAGTAAAGTTTTATGACGACGGTCCAACGTCTGTGCTGCTAGCGGAAATCAGTAGAAACTACGACGTCCGTCCCACGTCCTGGATACGACAAATGTACCCAATGTGTGTGGTGATGATATTTGACCTACACCTGACGGTTTTTTAACGTTAGAGTTTGGAATCCAACCCAAAATAGTGAAAAGTGGACTTCTTTTTTGTATTTTAGTGCGTGCGGTACATTTTTGTTTTATAAATAATAATGCCAAAGAAAAACCAATTCAAATGTTCTACCACATTCTAGAATTGCAGGTAAAATATGTTTTCTCATCTCGCTCTATTAGTATCTCTAAAGCGAGAGAGGAAGTGACCAATTGCATGCAATTCTCGTTTTATTGCTCTATGTCGAATCAAGCGGGCTTAAGAAATACAAAAATGACCTGCTGGGCAATAAATGGTGATTTTCAGCTAAGTCGACTAAAAAATTCATTTTAAATAGCTGGCGCAGGAGCTAACAGAAAGTACAGATCAAGCTTTATGATTAATTTGGCCAAATTATGTTTTGTGTTAAAGTTACCTTAACTAAGCCTTAAAGCAGTTTACAACAAACCGTTGTGTGTTGTGTATCACTTATGTTGATCATTTAGAGTCTTATATAAACGTGGTTGCAAAACATAAAACGGAAAAAAAATGAAAGGCAGTTGAAAAAGGCGCAAAAATTATCACAAAATTTTGTTCCGATGTCGAACAGACGTGTAGTGGAGGAATCTTTTTTGGGAGCAAAGTTCCCTAAACAGATTAAATTAACCAAACTCTACCAGAGGTCAGACCCACCAGATCGAGCCAAACTTACATGGATAGCGGCCTCTAGTATCTTGCAGTGTGGTCACTGTAGATGAAAACAACGTTTCGCCAGAACGGGCGACGTATTAAGTAAACAAAAATTCACTAGAGGTCAGGACCAGTCAGATTTGAAAAATAAAACTGCAGTGTCAGTAGAAATCGGGCAAGTTTACTGGAATTCTCTGACGTAGCCTTTTTTTTGCCGCTCGGAAATTTTGTATTTTTCTGTAAATTATCATAAAATTCCATGAACCTCGCAATAAAATATTGTTGAAATGTCTAGATACATCATTTAGGCTATTTTAAAAATAATATAAAGTTTTTTCTCAATAAAATCTTATTTTTTATTGAAAAAGTGAGATTATTGGTGGCGATTGTGTATTTTGGGACCTGCATTGGTCATGTGTATCAGTGAAGTGCGTTGGTAATTTTTGGTGTTCAGCCTGGGTTTCAAGCTCGCACAATGTTCTCATGGAGTATGTAATAATTTTGATATCAAACAGTGACGGCATCTTGTTGATTGTTGTCCAAGCGTTGAGCTATTTTCACTAAGCACGACTTAGTTTGTAGACAAATTTCTGTATTCCCTCTATGGAACCCACGTATGGCGACGTCGATACAACCCGAATTTATATTCCCCATTTTGGTACAAATTTGAGTCGGTGCGCGGTGGGTGATGTCGCTTTCTACTCGTTTGGCAAGTACATAAAGAAAAGGAATTTGACAATTTTGCTCCAACTCCATTGTGAATTTAACGGTGATCTTTTGTTATTTAGGTGTTGAAGAAATTCTGAAAGTTGTTGGTCATTTCCCGTCCAGACAATAAAAGTATCATCAACATATCTTAGCCTCTTCTACGACAAGACGCCGACAAGTTCAGACATCAAGTAAGGACCATTATTAACAAACCTTTAAGCATACCTCTAACATAAGCAACAAAGAGGAAATCGCGTTGAAGAATCTTTAAAAGGACAAATCAGTTATCTTACCGGCAGACAAGGGCAATCCAACAGTGATTTTGGACACGGAATTCTATGACCAGAAAGTTGAAGAGGTACTTGCCAAAGGAATCTATAAACTTCTCCCAAAAGACCCGAAGCAATCATCGAAAGTAAGATTCAATGCCCTTACGACGAATCACAAGTTCCAGAAATTCTTCAACAAACAATCAGTGTAAATTCCTTTTGAAAATTATTCAACCTCTTGAAGGCAAGATCGCTTAATTTGTAGAAAATTGCAACCATTTTTTTAATATTCTTAAATGTTTTGTTTTAGGACCCGGTATAGATTTGTCAGTTTTGATGTCGAAAGTGTATACACCTATGTCCCGATAAACGATTCGCTAGATATTATTAAACAGGGGCTGGTTGATGACGAATCCCTTTATGAACGTACCAGCCTGCCGTTGGAGGGAGTGATGGAGTTGTTGGAGTGCTGTCTACTCTCTTACTTTGAGGTGAAAAAAGTTCATCGCTTTCGCCAATATTTACATGGAGTGGTTCGAATTACACGCGGTTGATACCGCAACATATAAACCTAATCTCTGGCTGAGATATGTTGATGATACTTTTATTGTCTGGACCAGGAATGGCCACCAACTTTCAGAATATCTTTACCATCTAAATAACCTAATACCCGCTATTAAATTCACAATGGAGTTGGAGCAAAATTGTCAAATTCCTTTTCTTAATGTACTTGTCAAACGAGTTAAAAGCGACATCAGAACAACAGTCCATCAGCATCATTTTGTTATTTTTTAAATACCTATATCTGTATTTTGTTATGTGCTGCAAAATAAAGACCTTATTTATTTATTTATTTACTTATTTAAACCTACCCACACAAGGAAATATTTAAATCAAGGTTTAAATCATTCTGCTACAAACAATCGAGGCATAATAAGAAGAAGAAAAACATTAAGAAGGATCTGCAGCAGAATGGTTACAGCCTTAAACTTATAACAGACATTATTTCTAAATTTCACCAAACAGCACAAATATTACAACATTAATACCAGGCAAATGCATTCCTTACGATTTCATACATTAAAGGAATATCAGAGAACATTTGAAGAGTAGCAAACAACTTTAATATTAAAACAGCTTTTAAATCTAATAATACAATTCAAAGTTACTTGTGAGTGTGGTGAATCATGCATAGGCGAAACAAAAAGACCACTTACGGAATATCAGATGAATACCGAAAGAGGTGAAACAACGAAATCAGGAATCGCCGAGCATGTATGGTCAAAAGAACACCGAATGAAGTGGGCAGAAGCAAAGGTTTTGCACAAAGAGTCACACTGGAAGAAACGAAAATATCTTGAAGCTGCCTTTATTGCGCAGAATCAGTGTATTATCTGACATTGACATTTGTCCGCTTGCTTGCTTGCGTGCTTGCTTACCTAATTGTATATCCGCCTTACTTTTTTTTAACAAGTTCTTCAAAAAGTAAAAACATTAAATTAGTTTTACAAAAAGTCTAACTGTGTTTCTTTAAAACAAAATAAAACGACGTATTGGTACTTTAGTTCCGTAAATTTTCACCAAATCAAAGCCGAGCGTTGCCAAAGAGATTTGCAAATGTCACGAAAAGGGCCCTTTCTAGAGGAAAACCGGACGAAATCCGCGGTTTATTGGACGAACTTTTATTGCAATATCGCCTTTTAACGAGTACTTTAAAAGTCGTTATCTACTACTTTGAAGTGATGCTAAATTGGAAATAAACATTCGTTATTGGGTAATAAATGGTCGAGTAATTGTTTTCGAAGCTTTATGAAAAGCGAAAAGTTGGTGCATGTATCCTACTTAATTAAAAAACTGGATTTTTTTGTACACTTTTAACCTGAAAGGAATTTGGAGTGAATAAACGAAATTCAAGATCCTCCCTTATGCAAGGAATCCTAAAGACAAGTAACATGCTCGATTTTCTTAAGGCTTCGTCTTAAATGTTACTATGAAACATTATTTTTTTTCATCGGGGTTTAGACGTTATACTGGGCAAATAGTTTGAAAAACAATAACAGTAACTAAAATATTTTCATTATTTTTAAATTTCATAGTTTTTTATGGATCTGGTCTGTACTAGCACCGCGCCGCGCCGTATGAAACAGCACTGCGTCAGTTTCAAAGCAGAATTAATAGTTTTATAAAAATTTTCTGTTCTATAGCCGAATTAGCAAAGATTCGTTTTAGTGCGTTAGGTTTAATTAAATTAAAAAGAGGTATTCTATTATCAGTTTTAAAAACATTAAAGAACCACGCACAGGACACTTATAATTTTGAATACGTTGTATGACTAGTGCTAGTTAAGAAAATGGATAATTTTTATTTCGTTTCTATGACCAGTTTCTAAGATATCCGCTATGAAAGAGAGAAAAATAGCCATACACTATTATGTTTCAATTAAGAAAATAGTGGACTCTCTAGAATAAATGAAAAAAAGTGGCTAATAATCCTGAACAGAACACAAGCTGTACGCAAGAGTCTATTGTTATTGTTAGTGTATGCCTAGTTTTTGTACGGGGGACAGTGAAAAATAAGATATTTTTCTTAATTTTCGAATTTCTTTTTAAAGCTATTTTGAAAATCTAAAGGTTTTTTTGAGCCATAATATTGTCATTTCAATTATTTGTAGGTAAGAAAAATAGGTTTGGCTTGGGTGACATAAAGAGGTCATAAGAAAATATGTTTTTTATATCTTCCTCAAAAACATGATTTTAGTAACTGTCTGCAGATAGTAGTAGTAGTAGTAAGGGGGCGGCCCGCAGGCCTGGCAACTAGGCCTCTTCATGGGCCCTTTCTGCCATACCTACTGTCTGCAGACAAATAAAGCATGGCTTTTTTGGTTACCTATGCAAAAAAACTTTTTTTTGATCACGGGTGCAAAAAAAGATTTATTATTTCCGTTTTTTACCCAAAATTAAAGAGAAATAGCGTAAAATTGTAATATCGAAAGCATCTAATTATTCTTGTCTAAAAATTAAGCCATTCCCGCCAGTTTCCACCAAGTATTTACGAAAAAATCATTTAAAAACATCGTCAAAATATCAAACTGTCAAAGATGTCGCAACAATGAACGTCACCGAGTAAAAAGGCACATCGCTATGGCAACCATTGTTATTTCATTTACCAGCCGCCTTGATTTATAGTATAAAGATGGTGTGTTGCGAGAAGTGCTCTTCGTT
This sequence comes from Oxystoma pomonae, assembly GCA_963921995.1. NCBI lineage: Eukaryota > Metazoa > Arthropoda > Insecta > Coleoptera > Brentidae > Oxystoma > Oxystoma pomonae. Next base: position 98,340,212 of record OY998165.1, read on the forward strand.
CGAGATTTTTAAAAGTATTTTCCTGTTTTTCTTGGATTTTTTAATAAAGGTATTAAAAAAAATAGTGTTAACAACTCGCGGCTAAACTGTGCTTTTTTTTAGTCGTGTTTTTAAATACCTCGCTGCGCTCGTTATTTAAACCAACGCACTATTTTAGCCACTAGTTGTAAAAACTACTATTTTAATACGATAATAATGATAAAAAATAACAAATAACTTTGCCAAAATAAATTAGTTGTATCAGGTAGTGTTTGTTAGTCACCACCAACGGCTCAAGCAGCAACGAACATATGTAAATCGAAACTGTTTGGTTAGTGGGGAGGGTCAGGTCACCACTAACCAACATGCTAATCTAACCAAACCCCCAAAAACAATGATGACCACAAAAAATACTTTTTTACCCTATATTCGTAGTCGCTTGAGCCGGCTTACATAAGTTTTTATTGCTTGCGCCCTAGCCCATCCCCCTGGTAAAATTTCTGGATCCGCCACTGGTTCGGAGCGTCTTTTCAGCCAATATTCTTCTCGGATAATTTCCGTTATACTTTTATTTCCTATTGTTCCATGTCCTGTTGTAGCGCCAGAGGCGTAGATACGATTTTGACTTGGGGGAGACAGTAAACAAAATTTAACTTAACTCATATAAAAAAAAACTGGGTTGGAATCTCGTTTTGATTCTAGATTTGTTGCTAAAATCATGTCATAAATGCGCCGTGGGTGAAAACTTGGTAGAAATATAGTAATAGCGCATTTTTCAACACTTGAATAAAAATTGCCTAAGATTATACCAAAATTGTGATAGCTCCGCCGGCAATTTTTTTTGCAGTGTAATATTTTTTACATTTTTTATCACACGAATGTGTGGTAGGCGAAAATTTTGTAAAATTATACTAATGGTAACTAAAACTAAAATTGTAGCAAACGATGTGTCATAGTGCCGCACACAAAAATTTTTGCAGTTTAAGAAAAAATTTCTTCAGAAATTTTGATCTTTTTTAAGTTTTTTTATGAAATATAAAAAAAAAACTGTATTGTGATCTGGTAATAATCCTAGATTTGTTGCTAAAATAATGTCATTAATTCGCTGCAGGCGAAAAGAACCCCGCACGAAATACATTGAGAAATTATTTAGGTGAAATTTGATAAAATTTTATTATGTAATAGTGGGTTATAAGATAAGAAAAATGTGTAAATATAAAAAGACTTCTATGTCTAGTTCCAGAGACATAGACGGTCAAAGTTAAAAAAAACGTTGTTTTACGGTGTATTGGGCACGCTCACAAAGGCATTTCCTGACCGAAATAAAATAAGTTATTGACGAATATGTGCTACTAAGGAACCAAAGATAGAGTTTCTTACTATTATTTTGGTAAAATGTTAGCAAGTTGTACACAGGGGCTAGTAAAAAAAATAATTTTTTGTCAATTTTTTATTTTCCCCGAAATAAAAATAAAAAAAAAATATTGAACAAACATTAATGTTTTAGTATTTTTTAGGTAAACTAAACAAGTTTTTCTTCCCACTAAGAGTTACTTTGTGTTACATATTTTTTTTACCATAAAAACTTGACGAAAATTGTTTTCTACTACGAAATAATTATTTTGCAACTTAAAAATCTAAATATTTTTAGCACTATTTTTTGTTTTAGATCTTTGGTGATGATTTTTTAAAGTTTTCTCAAGGTTCTCTAAACTAAATAATAACACTTTTGGTGGGGCTGAATTATCAAAAAAACAATAATATGCCATAAATTATTATTACGGATAATTACTCTCCCTTATACATACACAGTGGCGTAGCCAGAGGAGGGTTTTGGTGGTTAAAAGCCCCCACAGGGCCTAACCCATAATAATGCACCTATATACTCTATTGAATACCAGTCAAAGTCAGTGGCTTGTCTGAAGAAGGGTGAGGAATTAATGTTATTTAGAACAGTCAAAAAATATTCTACTCGTAAATTAATTATCATCCTAGATGCAAAACATAAAGAAATGACAAAAAAATGCACCCTGTATTAGATAAAAGTATGATAAAGGCGTACGAAAATTAAATTAAAATGCCTCGATCAGTTTTAAAGAAATTAAATACTAATTACTTTTTTATAAAAAATAATGATATAAAACTTTTTGCATGCACCTCGTAGCTAGGAAAAAAATAAAAAAATAGAACTCAATTTGAATTAAGCTTACCTTACTCATTGCTTTAACTGAATGCAAAAGAATATTTATAATTTTAAGTTGCAAAATAATTATTTATTAGTGGAAAACATTTTTCTTCAAGGTTTTATAATAAAAAATTTAAAAAAAAAATGTAACACAAAATAACTGTAACTAAAAAGAAAATCTTGTCCAGTTTATATCGGGGAAAATAAAAAATTGTCAAAAAATTACTTTTGTGACTAGCCCGTGTATATAACCAGTTAACATTTTACTAACATAGTAATAAGAGAGTCCATGTGTGGTGCCTCAGTAATCCATATTGGTCGATAACTTATTTCATTTCGGTCAGGAAATGCCATTTTGAGCGTGCCCAATATACCACAAAGCGTCGTTTTTTTAAAACTTTGCCGTTTATATCTCTGAAACTAGACAAAGAAATCATTTTATATTTACACATTTTTCTTATCTCAAAATCCACTATAACATACTAAAATTTTATCAAATTTCATCGAAATAATTTTTCAATGTATTGCGTGCGGGGTTCTTTTGTAGAAATATACTATTTTTTACGTAATCAATCAATCAATGTGTTTTATCGCCGCAGGAAAAATTTGCTATTAAACCGGATATAAACTAAAATTCTAACAATCAAACTTAACGTGACGTGAATTATTTTAAAAAATGTGAGTTGGGTCAGCTACAAAGAGGGGAAAACAGAATGCGCGAAAGCTACCCAGCAAACATCGGGAGAGCAACGGATACGGACACCGGTGGGGGTTTGGTGGTATTCAAAGTTGGGACGCGATTAAACAAAGTCAGAAAAATATTTCTTGGTCTACAAACCACACAGGGGTAGACAACCCATCAAGAGTCGGCAAGTGCCATCAAGGAAGACTGGTAATCTCACGTAAGTAAAGTGAATTTTGATATCTCTCACATAATCTTGTGTCACTGTATAATGTATAAACTGTTTGTTTTATAATACAATTCTCTATTGAAATTAAGGTGTGTCTCCCTAGACTGTTCCGTCACGAAACCTGGAAACGTGTAGATTTAGTTTAGCAGACACGAGAAAGAAGCATTGGAAGGTGACAGGAAAGTAGCGCTCTTGCAACTTGTAAGGTACCCGTTCCACCTTCCGTGACATGGTAAGCAGTAAAACCAACTAATCAAATCAACCAATCAAACCAACCAATCAAACCAACCAACCCAACCAACCAAACTCACCAAAACAACCAATCAAACCAAACTAACTAACTAATCCAACCAAACCAAAGCTACCGTCATTCCATAAAAATTATTTCGATGAAAATGTCATTGGATAGTAATGTTTTCGATGAAAATGTCATTCGATGAAAATTTTTTCGATGAAAATGTAATTCGATGAAAATATCGTCGATGAAAATGCTTTCGATGAGTGTGTTTTCGATAAACGGACAGTGACACTTTATTTTTATGGTCAAAACCATATCCGGTCATGGCCACCTTGTCGTGAATAGAAAAAGTTGAATATCTCAAAAACTACTTAACGAAAATATCATATATGATAATGAATACAAAAATAAAATAAAAGACAGAGTGTTCCATAAGAAAAAGGTAGCCTTGTGTTATATCTTGAAAACTAACAGTCGCGGATAAAATCCAGTTTGAGAACTTAATTTTGCTTTAAAGGATCCACAAAAAAGCAATTTACACCAAACAGCTTGTTTTGAATCGTTTTTGCATTCAGCAAAAATACTATAACTATTACTTACTAACCATTTCTAGAACTTCGTCCAACGCTATCCTCAAAATCACATTGCCTCAATAACCTTAACCCAGGTTTGTCCAACTTTTCCGATAGCCAATCAGCTACTTGATCTCCGCAGTCCCAACCCTGTACTTTATCGCCGCATACTTTACTTTCGCACAAATAGCCGTTTTTGTTTTTTAAAATTGAAGTTTCTTTTAAAGGGTCAAGTGGAATTTCTACGAAGTCAAAATCACCTAAAACGAAATTTAATTGGTGCAATCTAAAATATACCTATGGTTTTATTTCCAAAACAGTCAGACAATATTCGCATACAACGACTTCCGTCTCTTTTTAAACCGTTAAGAATAGGAGGTAAAAGATATACCGATATGCATGCATAGTTAGTACGTGAAAGAATAACCGGTTTTTTGTACGAAGCAACTCGAATGCCTTCCACACACTCGAGCAATATTGATTAAAACCAGTTGATTAAGAACGCGGTGTACACATACCGGCTTGTCTTTCGCCTTTGTTTTCATACGATATAGAAAGAGACTGACGTAAAAATTACCTATTATTTATAACACATACAGAGCGCTTCAGGCTACTGCGAACATAGGTCGGAAGAGGTCCAATTTGCTAGTGCACGTACACGCAGGGACACCGCACACTTATCAGTGAAGCAACCAACACTCAGGCTTGCGATCACCGTTTGCGGCTTGCGTTTAGTACGCCTTTAACTACGATTCAGTGTGAAGTGTATTTCATAAAACCGGAATATGGTCAATAAATATGCAAGAACCCCGCACACCGCCCCATGTAACCTAGACATCAGGCGTCGTATCAAAGGTGGGATAAAATAACATTTAATTTCCTAAGAAAACCTGCAGGTATTTATTTATTTTTTTAAAGATAGAGTAAATGTCCATTTGTAGATTTTTTCGTAATGTTTCCTGACAGATTAGGTCATTGGCGCACCGTAAAATTATTAAAATACTGTTTATTTTTTTATTAAAATGGCCAATTCAACGATATTAGAGGTGTATGTATTTTGTGACAGTTTATAGTTTTTTTTAATATATTTTATGAAAAGATAAATCAGTGGTGTAAGATCCAAATATTAAAATATTATTTACTAGTAGTTTAAATTACCACAAAGGTTTTCAGTTTGATTCGAATTCGTCTCAAAGCCCTTTTATAATTTTGATATTTGCTAGCTATTATATCTTATAGTTGTCAATTGTGGCATAGTGGCGTGATGTAAAATATTGTGACATTTTTATCCACCAACTTCTCTCCATTTATTGACCTACAGAATGCATATCTTCACGCGTAAAGTATCTTTCCTGACCTTGATTGCTTGCCCGAACTCCGCTCCGCGGCTTTAGGGTCATCGGCAGTCGCGTGCGAAAAAAAATACAATTTTCGGCACTAGTTAAAATAATAACAATTACTTGCTTTAGAAATTCGTGATACTCAGCCGCCTTAAGTTGGGTTGGAATATTTATATTGAAGCAAAATAGTAAATGAGTAAGATTCTATTATTAAAGCACATAGATATAATTAATAGTTCAATTATCAAATTATGAAAAGTATAGGTGGTATTTTAATATTTGGATGTTACACACTGATTCATCATTTTATAAAATATACAAAACATATACGCACATTATGTCGTTGAATTTGTGCTCCTAATTAAAAAATGTATTTTAATAGTTTCACGGTGCGCCACTGACCCAATCTGTTAGAAAACAGTGCAAAAAAATCTACAAATGTACATTTACACTATCCTTCAAAAAAGACATAAATACTTTCATGTTTTCTTCGGAAAATATAATTTCACAATGATATTTTATCCCAAATTTGATACGCCGCTGTAGCCAAACCAAATGTCTCACCAACTTTTAGGTCGTATTTTTTTAAAGCCGATGTCTGGGTTACATGGACGGGTGTGCGAGGTTCTTTTGATAACGTAATTTTTTTCAACTGCTCAGATTTATCACTAACAACGTGTTACAATGAAAATAATGAGAAGAACCAAAATAAAAGCAAGTTCTCAAAATAAAATAATACATTCTAAAAACCAAAAAGATTCTCCCAATCAAAAAAAATTAGAGCAAATATTCGAAAAGTCCTCCTAAAAACCCCTTCTAACGTTTCCAGGCATGTTAGGGGTGATAGTTTGAAAAGCTTCTTCAATTTTAATCCGAAGTTCTTCCAAATTATTAGCCCTTTCATGGCCGTAAACTTTATTTTTGATATAACTCCACAGATAGAAGTCACTAGGACAAAATCGGGTAATCGAGCTGGCCATAAAATAGTTCCCCGTGTACTTATAACCCGATTAGGAAATACATTATCAAGATATTCCCTAACAAGGCCAACATTGTGAGAGAGAACCATCTTGTTGAAACCATGTTTCACCAAATCTCACACCTAACAACTGCCTAGCAGTTGGAATAGTGTGCTGCTGCAGTAGATCCAAGTATCTTGGACCATTCAAATTGCCGTCAATAAAAAATTGCTCAATTACGTGTTCCCCTACAATACCCCCTCAAAAATTTAGTTTTTGGGGATACTGTGTTCTTACGTCAAAATACAAATGCAAAATTTCCCTCGACCAATATCGAACGTGTGTTGGGTTAGGAAGGGAATGTATCTCATAAAGTTTTCATCACGATTAGCCCTTTCCATCATTGTTTCGCTAAATTCGACGCTTTTGACGCTTTGTAAGAATGATAATCATTCTTACATGACTGGCCTGAGATGCCTAGTCCAGTCATGAGTCCTGTGTACCTGTTCCAGGGATGTTTAGCCCTGTCATCGGCTAGCTATGTGGAAACAGATAAGAAATATTTCCCTGTCCAAACATTTTCTCTTTAAAAACCTACGCCATAAGCCACGGTCTAGCCGGCCATTTTCCGTATCCTATACGGTCAAAAAGAAATCCTCGAAAATCGCCACCTCAAACGCCAAACACAGGCAACGGGCACTTCCACGAAGACTTTCTTCTTTTTATGGGACCTCTGCGGATTCCGTCTACGACGATTTCAGGTTGCAAAGGCGGCCATGGGCACGACTTCTTTTCGGTATTCTTGGAAAAGAAAAATTAAACGTGGCACTCAAAACGGTGCCGGAAAAGAAGTGTTTCCTTCCCTCCAGAAAATCTCAGACGCTAAAAAGAAGCTTCCTGCGGGCAAACGATTGGTCACAAACCTCAGAGGCGCGAAAACCACAGTCGCAAATCGCTTATCCTGATTACCATATTAGGTGATGCTGCTGAAAACGCATTACAATTGGGCGATCTTTCTGATATGGGCAAAAATCGACAGGGGCTGGGGTCCAAATTCTACTTTTCGAATGCCGACAGGTTCAAGTCGGAAGTCTCTATTCATCAACCTAAGACAGACAAAGACAACGAAGCGGTGTTGTCAGATTTCCTTCTGTATCAGCGGGATAGGGAGAGATCACGTGACGAACAGAAGTTAACAACAAGGCATTGGTTGCAGTAGTGAGCAAGAAATAGACTTTATCTTTTTGGGAGAACCAATAAACAATCAGTGTAGACACTTGGTTTTCTCGAAAACGACTCAGCAGTAACGTAATGTGCAACTTTAAATCACAGTTATGTGACGTGAAGTTAGTCACTGTATACTCCCAGGATTTCGCCTATGACAATCTGGCAACGTCGTCCCAAACGTCACGGTCAGCTGGCGGTCGAATTTAATTTTGAAAAACCATAAAATGCCTAAAGAAAAACACGGATTTTCGCCAAGAAAAAGACCACTCTCCGGCACTCCAAGCCTTCCCAAATAATCCGGGTGAGTCACAGTTTCCTTCCGTGTAGGTAACATACGGATCCTTGACAAATATCTCTCTCCCCTTTACTGTTTGTTTACCTCTTTAGAACGACTATAAACCTCCTTTATTTGGAATTTCTTATACTTTTAGGCCAGTCTCGAGTCGTATGAGGACAGATGATCGCCTCGTTTGAATAAATAAACTGAATATCTATCAAAATTTAACCTGTTAAAGTCTGCACAGCCTGTCGTATAAACCACAGGAAATATGGACCCTACAGACCAACAATGCACACAGAGACAAGCAAGACGGTCCACACTTGACATGGCTAGGCTGTACGAGGTTGGGCAATGCCCTTTAAGGAATTCACGCATACTTGAAACCAAAATAAAACCAACAGGTGAGTGTTGTGTCAACTGACGACAAAGGTAGAGTAATTTTGTAATATCAATACCATATGATTGGTGACAACCTTGGTCCTGTTATTTTTAGGACTTATTGGACCCCCTAAAGCCTGAGATGTGCAAATTGGGGACCGATCAGTAACAGAAACTGCCAACCACCGACACATCACTAGTGACAAGAATCTACCACTCAACAAATGAACCGACACTAGTTTCTAGTAAGTATAAGACCGCTAAGTCTCTCTTTGTTTGACACGGTTTATAAAACTAACCTTTATTATCTACTTTATTTTCGGGTGTTAAGTAGTTGACGGAAGGAGAATTTGATATAATCAATAAAAAAACAAAGGCTTACTAATCTAGTAAGTTGGCGGTTTAAACTATGCGCTAGAAAGACTGTTTTGGTGTTAAGTTATGTAAAATTATGTTATTTTTTCTTGTTTCAGGTTACTGCAGAGCCAGAGCAACCTTTCTTGGACTGGTTAAATTATACAAGAAAAATACGAAGTTTCATTGAACTGTAGACTGTATATCATTAGTTAATATAAAAGAAAGATGGATGTTGTAATGTTATTTTTGGAAAACACATGATTTGCCACTGTAATTAAATTTATTGGTTTATTAGAAAGGGTTCAATGGTGTTTTATTTGAAATATTGAGGTTTGCTTTGTTTTGAAAAAAAAGTTAAACAGAGTAAAATGCCTCCACATAAAATAATCATAATTCTAGTATAATTCAACCTCAGTCCAACAGTAAATATTGTTTTTCCAGCGCATTCGCCATAAAATAGTAGGATATAGAATAAACAAAATGCTCAGACATATAGTAAAGATGATTGACTTAAAGATTTTGCCAGGGTATTAGAAGGGTGTTTTGAAGAATTATTTTTTTTTCTAAGGGATATTGTTAGGGAAATATTGAACCGTTACACTCCCCCTTTCCTCCGTCAGAGGTGAACACCGATTAACTTTGAATTAAACTTCGGGTATCCTTTTGACAAGTTATTCCAAATCCATTACTGTGGCCCATCCCTCACCGCTGGATTGATCCCAATACCATGTGCATCCCACCAAAAAACAAGAAGCGAATCGACAACTGTGCGGCCTCGACAACACCAGTACCTTACTGCCCGCAAGGAAAGTATTTTAACCAATACCCTCAAAACTGTGAAACCTTGAAGAGGAAAAAACGTAGTAAAACCTTTGAAACCTTGAAGAGGAAAAGAAAAAGTAGCTAAAATTTTAACCACTACTGAAACTTACATGCTAAGTAACGCAGCAGTATCGCGTGCAACCCCTTGTTGCAGGCGACACTACCTAGTGGAGCTATAATGAATAGCTACCACTAATAAAACCAAAATAATATAATTTTGACAGGTTATCCCAAATCCATTACTGCTGCTCATCTCCCACCGCCAGGTTGAACCCAACACCAGTAGCCCGGACTCCCCATAGTTGATTGGCCCGCCTCAGCTACCAATCGAAGAGCCCGAACCCCCCAAATGCGAATCTCCGCCGCATAAGGCCACGTCAGATGCCCATCCATCCTGACACACCATCAGGAGGCAAGCAAAAGCGGTGACGGTGAAACCTAGCAGCACCCAATAGACAGGGACCCGTACCGAAAGGCCGAAAAAGAAATAATAAGAAAATGAACCCCCCCAATATACCTTGAAGACTCCCCAGAGTGACAAAGCACCGACCAACCCAGAACGCCGGAAAGCAATCCTCCAGACTGTGATGGTGCTGCCGAGACGTCAGTATACCTAACGGAACCTACATCATTAGGCACACTGCGATGGTAGTTCGACCCAGCAGGCTAAAATTGCACAAGGTGCTAAGGCAGCACCTGTCTCGTTCAATAGCCCTCACCACAGTCTAAAGGACCACGTCCCCGCACTCAAGGAAGACCAGCCCTCGGCCACCGCCCGGAAGTCAACCTGGCATACCAAAATACACACAAAAAGGGAAAAAAAGGTCGGGGATACTATCCACCGAAGAAAAAAAACTCAAACTTCTTCGACAGGACTTTGAACAACATATGCGTATTTGTTGTCCCCCATAGAGTCTCTATAGATCCTGTCAAACGCGCAAGTCTAAAAAAAGACAAGAAGGAATAAGCTTAAGAAGACATTTGATGTTCAGTCTTAATGGAGCTAACTAGAGCCTTGGAATCGGAAATCTGCCAAGTTCTAGCGCCAAATACAGAGAAACCCACCACTAACCCGATTCAGCAACTGCCTGAAAAAGATGTAAAATCCAGGCCAGTTACCACCAGAAAAAAAAAATATGAAGTATAGAAAAAGAAAAGAAATTACCTTTTTTGTATATACGCATGTGTCGCTACAAATTAAGACTATCGTCGTCGTCTTCTGCAACGACCACCGGTTTCAAGTCCTGGACGTGCCAATTTCCAACGCACAACTTCCCATCCAAATCCTCAAGCCGATACGTCACAGTACCTAGCTTTTTCCGGACACGAAACGGTCCAACATACTTAGGGCACAACTTGGCGTTAACGAAATTCAGGGCGTCCGATTGAACTTTATTTTTCCTCCATACGAGATCTCCCGGTATAAATGACACTTCTCGACGTCTCAAATTGTAACGACCACGATTACGATCTGAAGACTTTTTCATATTTACCATGACAGCTTGGTAAAGCTTTTTGAAGCCATCCAGCCTCTTCTCTATGACAGGTTTAGGATCCTTATTTATAGCATAAGAATACTCTCGACCGTCGGACACATACTCTCGACCAAAGTTAATATAATATGGCGAAAACCCAGTAGCTTCACTTTTTGAAGTTCGAATCGCACACGCGAGCGCTGGCAAATTAGCGTCCCAACGACGATGGTTATCTCCTACATAAGTCGAAATCATAGTTTTGACCACTCGGTTTGCTCGTTCGCACGGGTCAGATGATAAACAGCTGTGTAGGAGAGCTTGAAGTTATACTTTTCTGCGAGACTCTGTAGTTCTTTACTTTTCATCTGGCTGCCGTTATCGCATATTACATATTGCGGAACTCCGAAGGTTAGAATAATATCATTCTCTAAGTGCTTACAAATAAAATTCGCAGTAGCAGCACGACCAGGAAAAACTGCTACGTACTTGCTGAAATAATCGCTTATAACCAACAAGTGGGTATTCCCCTGTTTCGAACTTCGAGGAAGTGGACCGACAAAATCAAGACTTATTACTTGCCATGGTTGAGTAGGTTCTGGAGCGCGTCCCATGTGACCCGCTGGCGCTTTCTGCTCAACTTTAAACTTCGCACAAGTCTGACAGCGGTTAACATAGCGGGTTACATCGCAACGCATCTTGGGCCAGTAATACCTAGTTTTCAGTCTATTGTACGTTTTAAAAATGCCGAAATGACCAGAGCGGACATCGTCATGACTCTCTGTCAAAATCTTCGATCTTTAGTCTTTCGGAATGACAATTTTCCAGTAATCAGATCCTTGGGCTAATTCAGGAATGGCACATTTAACATATTTGTATAATATCTTGTTTTCTATACGCCACTGAGAATACTTTAATGGAGAGGTGTTTACTAGGTTTTTCATCCTTAAATACCACTTTAGTATCAGAAAAGTCATATTTTTGGTTTTCTATGGTAACGCTGTCTACATTAGGGACTGACCTAGAAAGAAAATCTGGCACGACATGGTCACGACCTTTTCGATGAATAATCTGATAATTAAATGATTGTAGCCTTAATGCCCAACGCGCCAATCTGCCTGAAGGGTCTTTCAGATTGTGTAGCCACACCAAAGAGCTATGGTCGGTTATGACCGTAAAGTTGGTAAGTTCCAAATAGGGTTTGAGTTTCTCCGTAGCCCATACAACAGCTAGACACTCACGTTCTGTAGTCGAAAATTGTTTTTCCTGTTTTGTCAATGACCTAGATATGTAACAAATCACCTTTTCGCCTTCGTCGAACTGTTGCGTTAATACAGCTCCTATGCCAAATGCGGATGCATCCGTTTGTAAAGTAAATGGCTTTGTGAAGTCAGGACATGTAAGAATGGGGGCTGAGACCAAAGCAGTCTTAAGCTTGCAAAAAGCGGTTTCACACTCTGGAGTCCAACGAAAAGCCACGTTTTTCATCGTAAGACGAGTCAAGGGAGCGACTACTGAGGAAAACTCGGGAACGAATCGCCGATACCAGCTCGCCATGCCGAGAAAACTTCGGACATCTTTCACTGTTGTTGGGGCAGGAACATTAATGATCGCTTCGACCTTGTCAACATCGCATTGAAGGCCCTTAGCAGTAACCGTAAAACCAAGAAATTTAAGACTGGGACGGCAAAATTTGCACTTTTCGGGACTCACAGTAAGTCCTGCAGCCAGCAACCGATCCAAGACAAGTCCCACAATACGAAGATGTGTAGAAAACGATGGAGCAATGATTATGACGTCATCCAAATATTGGAACACGTAGGGTTGGAGATCTACGCCAATAAAGGTGTCAATCACTCTCTGCCAACAAGCAGGCGCATTTGTCAGACCAAATGGCATCCTTTTAAATTGAAACAGGCCTCTGCCTGGCACTGTGAAAGCTGTAAGTTCTCTACACGATTCTTTGACACTTACCTGCCAATATGCAGAGCGTATGTCCATGGAACTTATATATTTTGCCTCGCGCAGTCGATCCAAGATGGCGGAGATGTACGGGATCGGGTAAGCGTCCTTTGTTGTGGCTTTATTTAAAGCTCTATAGTCTACGCAAAACCTAAACTTGCCGTCCGACTTGGGAACCAGTAAGACCGGTGATGACCAAGCACTTTTGGACTTTTCGATGACATCCAACTCCAGCATTTTGTCGAGTTCCTCATCAATTAGCTTCTGCTTCAAAGGTGATACAGGATAATACCTCTGTTTGATGGGTTTGGTACCTGGTTCCAGGAGTATCTCATGCTCATACACTGAGGTAAACCCCAAGCCATCTTTCATTCCTGCAAACTTTTCTTTTAACAGGGTATCTAACTGAACTTGTTGTTCAGGTGTAAGGACTGATAGGGAACCAACCTCTTCCGTCTTCACTACAGTAGCTGAAGAACACTTGACCTGATCTAAAAAATCTTCGAAAAACTGTTGTTTACTAATAGCCTCGCAATCAACTGCACTATTACCGAAACTCCACTGGTCGCGTCTCAAATCAGGAAGAATATCCATAGAAATAATAAAATCGACACCCAGGATCAAGGGGTGGGGGAAATCAGGGACTACCATCACAGGTAAAACACGGATACGACCCATAAGTAAAAATGGAACGTCAACAGTTCCCTCAATATTCGCTGTCTGTCCATTGGCTACAACACATTTGGACCGACGACTCCTATCCAACTTTAATCCTAGTTCCTGGAAAGTTCTCCATCCAGACTCCCCAGCAATCGTGGAACTCGCACCGGAATCCAAAAGAGCCAAAATAGACTGACCTAAAACGTCAACATTCAAGGACGGCCGCCTGTCTCCAGCAGCATGCGACAACGCATAAGAGAGAAAAGTCTGTTCCGCCGTGGGAGTTTGATATTGGGTCACTAGACGATGGTCTAATGACCCTGTTCGGCGTTTCCCGAATTCGAACAGTTTGGACAGTTCCTGGTAGTAAAACCCTCCTTGGAACATCGGTAACATTTCAGTTTTTTCTCAGGACAGTTCACTCTAGTATGACCTTTAGCTCTGCAATGCCAACAGACTATTTCCCTGGATTGGTTACGTGACGGCGTGTCAACAGTGTACACAGTGCTTCGTTGGGAGGTGCGCTTATAAGCTAAGTTAGGTTCGGGAAAATTCGTGGAGGTAGGTGGTGGAGCAAATTTTTCTGTTCGGTACATGGTCTCTTCTACTTCACTTCTTAATTCGATGAGGTGGTCAATGCTCTCAATATTTTGCAATACAAGGGCTCGTTGTAAAGGAGGTAACATGTTCCCTCTGATCAGGGCCACTTGCTCACTCATAGGTAACGGTGGTCTAAGTTGACGAAACAAACTTTGCATGCGGGTTCATACAGACCAAAGCGTTCATCTGAACCTTGAGTACGTTTAGGGATTTCCCTTCGCAAGGCTGCCTCATGATCATGAGGAAGAAATGTTCTCCTCAACTGAGCTTCAAAATCGTTCCAGTCACGAAAAGTGTCTCTTCGGACCCTATACCAATCCATTGCATCTCCTTTCAGAAATTTTCCCATAGCTCTTGAAGCTATCAGTTGCTCCTTGGAAATATTTCTGGAAAGACATTTATCTTCCAGACTATCCAAAAATGAGTTTAGGCTTGAATGTTCATCATAGCAAAGGTTCCACTTCTCAAAGCTGTTAAGTTGAGATACCGTTGGGTTCATCAAAACATGGGACAAGTTAGAGTTAGCCAAAGGAACTTGAGGTGGCTCTGTCCTTCGGTGTTGCAAAAAATCAGGGACTGGCTGGTATTCTCTTCGGTGAGGTATTTCTTCGGTATGCCTCGGTGGTAAAGAGTGGGAATAATGATGAGGTTCCGTACTGAACCTAGCTCTTTCAGTGGATAGGGTTTCGATCAATGGACCACGAGACTCCAAAACTGAAGGACGACTGATCGGTGAAAAGTCTGAAACATGGGGTTGAGAAAAACACTCAGGTCTCATCAAAGAAACAGCAGGACCAGCAGGATAAAATCTATAATCGGATGCAGGGGCAGCACTATAATCAGGAGGGTACTGAAAACTAACTCGTCTACGCTCCACAGATGGATTTGGTTGAAGGGGCCTATAGGGGTCACGAGGAAGTTCAACTGCTCGAAAAGGATCTTGAAATTGAAACCTTTGAGAATAACCAGCACTGGGTAGAGGCTGTGAGATTTCCGGAATATTCCTTGGTTGCTCATTAAAATTACCAAACTCAATATTCCTGTTCTGTGCTGGAGGTAAGACTTCATCAACATTCTGGGGCTCAGGAGAATCACAAAGAAAAGGGTTGGTGTTGTTATGAGATCGCTCGCTTTCAGCGGGTGAAGCTGATCCCTGCAAAGCTTGTGGGTGAGTAGCTGACTGTGTAGCTGAGTTGTTTCTAATAGCTGGGCGTGAAGAAACAATAATTTGATGGTTTTGTCGTGCAGCTGAGTTGTTGGTAGCTGTAGCTGCGTTTGTTGTAGCTGTAGCTGAGTAGCTGTGCTGAGTAGCTGCGTTATTATGGGTAGCTAAGCTTAAAAAATCAGTTCTTGGTACATTTGCTTGTGTAGCTGAGTTGTTGGTAGCTGTAGCTGAGTAGCTGGATTGAGTATTTGGATGTGAAGAACCATTAATTAGCTGATTTTGTTGTGTAGCTGGGTTGTTGGTAGCTGTAGCTGAGTAGCTGTGTTGAGTATCTGGGTTATTATGGTTAGCTAAGCTCAAAAAGTTAGTTCTTGGTACATTTGATTGGGTAGCTGAGTTGTTTGTAGCTGTAGCTGAGTAGCTGGATTGAGTATTTGGGTGTGGAGAACCATTAATTAGCTGATTTTGTTGTGTAGCTGAGTTGTTGGTAGCTGTAGCTGAATAGCAAGAACCATTATTTGAGTTGCTTGGTGGTATAGCTGAGTTACCAGCAGTAGCTGAGTGTGAAAAACCGGTATTTTGGTGGTATGGCTGTGAAGCTGAGTTGCTGTTAGTTAACTGTAGCTGTGCTTCAGTCTGTAAACCGACTCCAAGGTCTATCATTGGTTCATCAGAAGCTGTGGTAGCTGGATGACTGACAACTTCAGAATGTGAAGGATGCTCTTCTGTTGGTATCCCGGAAGATTCCTCAAAAAGATTTTCAAGCAGATCACCCAAAAAGTCCTGTGCACTACCAGCTAGGCCCAAGGTTGCTATGTTGTAAACGCCTTCCAATGCTCTCAACAATCCACAACACAAGTCCCTCAAACTATCTTTTCGTCTCGCTTCCTCTTCGGTATCTGGGTGAATTAAATTTATCCTTCCCCGAACATGAAATAATCTTGTCAAATTCCTGTATACTCTCACCAAGCTCATCCAACTTCGCTCGACAAATAGCTAACTCTCGAATAGGATCAAAACAAACACGAGCTCTGGTGTTTCCAGACCTTTCTTCAGCAAAAACAGCCCTCAGCTGTGCCCTTTTGTCCCGAGCTGCAAAGTTTTTGATTTCCACTCCTCGGCTTTCCAGCTCGTATGTGATCTCATCACTAAGTAAACGATTCACCTCCATATTTTCCTGAAGCACCAACGCACCAACACCAAATCAAACAAATATCCTGTCTTTCAACCTCAAAAAGGTCAGGCTATGAAGTGTAACGGTTTCGGTTCAGGGAAAAAGTGACAAAAAAACTTGCCAAAAACACTTGTTTCTGTAAGAGGCGCAAAAATAATTTAAATAAGAAAAACACAGAGAAAAGGGGACTCAATTTAGTCGCTGTTTACTGTGACAGCAAAAAACTACCAGAAACTAGTTTCGGGGTAAACGCTGCTTAAAAAAAATAATTGCCGCTTGTAAAAAAAATGACAAACAACTAACTTAAACTAACAATACACTTATTCGTTTACAAATTCTTTTCCGGATATATATCTAGCCGACCTAGAGTTCGAAGACTTTGACACATCAACACCCTTATATAAGAGAGAAATTATTGTGGAAACAAGCAAGGGGTAAAAATTTTTAAAAATATATTTTTGATTTACTATTAAGACTTTCTTTGGATTTACCATGATTTGAAAAGAAAGAAAAAAATACATATTCCTGATTTAACAACAAAATATATCTGATTGATGATGCTTTAAAAAAATATTTCAATTTAATAAACATTGAAAAAAAACAAAAGTTTGGGATTTTCTTTGCTTTAAAAAAAAATATTTCGTTTCATTATGCTTTGAGAAAGAAAAACATTTATTTACTTTGCTTTGAAAAAAATACTTTTTAGAAAAATTCTGATTTGATTTACTATGGTTTGTGAACAAAAAAAATTTTGTTTTTAAAAAACATTCTTTTCCTGAAAAAAAAAATCAATTTACTATGCTTTGCGAGAAGAAAAAAAATTGGTTGGGCTATGATTTGAAAAAAATTATTTTTGAATTTATTTTGCTCAGTGAGAAAACATTTTTGAATTTGCTTTACTCGGTAAAAAATTATTTTTGGGATTTATTTTGCTCGGTAAGGAAAAAAAATTAATTTACTTCACTTGGTAAGAAAAAAAATAATTCTTGAATTTACTTTAATCGGTCAGAGAAAAAAAAAATGTCTTTAATATACTTCACTCGGTGAGGAAAAAAACAAACTTTGAATTTATATATTACGTTGTTCGGTAAGAAATTTTTTTTTTTTTTAAACTACCCCACTCGGCATAGGAAAAAAATTGAAATTCACCCCAAAAAAAAATTTACATTAATTTTTAAAATGACTGGCTTGCTCTTAAAGAAAAATACCATTAAAAAAAATTGCAAATGTAAACCCCCCCTTCGCTTTCTCAAAGCAAAAGAAAAAAGAGAACGCTATAAAACCACTCGCTTAGGAGTATAACAGGAAAGAACCTACCTCTATACAGCCTTGTAGTACTCTACTACAACCTATCTTCTTTCTTGAAGCCAAAGTACCATGGTATTTCAATGCCAAGGCAACCCAACAACCAAAAACTTTTTCCTTTTAAAAAAAACAAAAAAAGAAAAGTACACTTACTCCAAAGAACAGAGAACCACGTGGGCAGCCAGTGTTACATTAGCATGAGACTCTTAATCTCAGGGTCGTGGGTTCGAGCCCCACGTTGGGCGCCAGTGTTACGTTACAAAATAAACACACAATAGAAGAGATGACAACTTCCTATACTTTGGGTCCTATCGAGCCTGGCATTCTTGCCAACTTGAGTAAGCACACAGTTGTGGGGCACTTAGCAATGAAACACCAGGTTATACAGTCTCAAAATATATTTTTGGAAAATAGTGTAAATTTTAACAAATAAAATAGTTTTTTTTTTAAACTAACATCTTAGGGGTCTTTCCTCTTGTTTTTATGTTTAATTTCAATGATGGAAAGTTCTTTTATCAAAGATGAAAAAGTTGAAATGGTTCTCATAAAAAAAAATGAAGTTGAAGCTTGTTTTGATAAGTTTTGATAAAATTTTATGAGTTTTTTTTTAAGGTTTTTAAAGAGAAAATGTTTGGACAGGGAAATATTTCTTATCTGTTTCCACATAGCTAGCCGATGACAGGGCTAAACATCCCTGGAACAGGTACACAGGACTCATGACTGGACTAGGCATCTCAGGCCAGGGCAAAGCAGCACTTAGGACGGAAAGTCGAAGGTATGGTGTTGAGAGTCGGCACTAGGACCACCCATGGCTGTGCACCGGAACCAAGCACCCTAGACAGATATAAAAACAACCTTCTAGAACAAGGGAGAACACCCTAACGTATCATTTATAACTAATTTCTAATAACGGACATGTGTTTTACACAGGAAAAAAAAAAAGAAGTAAAACAGTAACACAAAAAAACTACTGTTTACTTATTGTACGGGGCATGCCTGAGGGGCAACACTCAAAGTACATACGCCAAAAAAGCATAAAAAAACATATAAGTCCACACTCTATTGTATAGTGGGTACCACGGACGATAAAACTAAAAATTACTTAAAACGACAGAAAACAGTCTAATTTCTTACAAGGGCAAAAATAATCAAGGTACACACGCAGCAAATATTTACCTCAAATCATCCTGAGGGCGACATTCCGCATGGCAGGTAACCTAATACCTCCCAGGGAGTTGACGTGAGGCCTCCTCAATCTGTAGCACAAAGAAAAATACAGAATAAAAAATAGTCAATATTGAAATAAACTGGAGGGAAAACGCTTAAAAAAAATCGAATATAATTACCATCGATCGGCTGATAAGCCACGGTCTAGCCGGCCATTTTCCGTATCCTATACGGTCAAAAAGAAATCCTCGAAAATCGCCACCTCAAACGCCAAACACAGGCAACGGGCACTTCCACGAAGACTTTCTTCTTTTTATGGGACCTCTGCGGATTCCGTCTACGACGATTTCAGGTTGCAAAGGCCGCCATGGGCACGACTTCTTTTCGGTATTCTTGGAAAAGAAAAATTAAACGTGGCACTCAAAACGGTGCCGGAAAAGAAGTGTTTCCTTCCCTCCAGAAAATCTCAGACGCTAAAAAGAAGCTTCCTGCGGGCAAACGATTGGTCACAAACCTCAGAGGCGCGAAAACCACAGTCGCAAATCGCTTATCCTGATTACCATATTAGGTGATGCTGCTGAAAACGCATTACAATTGGGCGATCTTTCTGATATGGGCAAAAATCGACAGGGGCTGGGGTCCAAATTCTACTTTTCGAATGCCGACAGGTTCAAGTCGGAAGTCTCTATTCATCAACCTAAGACAGACAAAGACAACGAAGCGGTGTTGTCAGATTTCCTTCTGTATCAGCGGGATAGGGAGAGATCACGTGACGAACAGAAGTTAACAACAAGGCATTGGTTGCAGTAGTGAGCAAGAAATGGACTTTATCTTTTTGGGAGAACCAATAAACAATCAGTGTAGACACTTGGTTTTCTCGAAAACGACTCAGCAGTAACGTAATGTGCAACTTTAAATCACAGTTATGTGACGTGAAGTTAGTCACTGTATACTCCCAGGATTTCGCCTATGACAATCTGGCAACGTCGTCCCAAACGTCACGGTCAGCTGGCGGTCGAATTTAATTTTGAAAAACCATAAAATGCCTAAAGAAAAACACGGATTTTCGCCAAGAAAAAGACCACTCTCCGGCACTCCAAGCCTTCCCAAATAATCCGGGTGAGTCACAGTTTCCTTCCGTGTAGGTAACATACGGATCCTTGACAAATATCTCTCTCCCCTTTACTGTTTGTTTACCTCTTTAGAACGACTATAAACCTCCTTTATTTGGAATTTCTTATACTTTTAGGCCAGTCTCGAGTCGTATGAGGACAGATGATCGCCTCGTTTGAATAAATAAACTGAATATCTATCAAAATTTAACCTGTTAAAGTCTGCACAGCCTGTCGTATAAACCACAGGAAATATGGACCCTACAGACCAACAATGCACACAGAGACAAGCAAGACGGTCCACACTTGACATGGCTAGGCTGTACGAGGTTGGGCAATGCCCTTTAAGGAATTCACGCATACTTGAAACCAAAATAAAACCAACAGGTGAGTGTTGTGTCAACTGACGACAAAGGTAGAGTAATTTTGTAATATCAATACCATATGATTGGTGACAACCTTGGTCCTGTTATTTTTAGGACTTATTGGACCCCCTAAAGCCTGAGATGTGCAAATTGGGGACCGATCAGTAACAGAAACTGCCAACCACCGACACATCACTAGTGACAAGAATCTACCACTCAACAAATGAACCGACACTAGTTTCTAGTAAGTATAAGACCGCTAAGTCTCTCTTTGTTTGACACGGTTTATAAAACTAACCTTTATTATCTACTTTATTTTCGGGTGTTAAGTAGTTGACGGAAGGAGAATTTGATATAATCAATAAAAAAACAAAGGCTTACTAATCCAGTAAGTTGGCGGTTTAAACTATGCGCTAGAAAGACTGTTTTGGTGTTAAGTTATGTAAAATTATGTTATTTTTTCTTGTTTCAGGTTACTGCAGAGCCAGAGCAACCTTTCTTGGACTGGTTAAATTATACAAGAAAAATACGAAGTTTCATTGAACTGTAGACTGTATATCATTAGTTAATATAAAAGAAAGATGGATGTTGTAATGTTATTTTTGGAAAACACATGATTTGCCACTGTAATTAAATTTATTGGTTTATTAGAAAGGGTTCAATGGTGTTTTATTTGAAATATTGAGGTTTGCTTTGTTTTGAAAAAAAAGTTAAACAGAGTAAAATGCCTCCACATAAAATAATCATAATTCTAGTATAATTCAACCTCAGTCCAACAGTAAATATTGTTTTTCCAGCGCATTCGCCATAAAATAGTAGGATATAGAATAAACAAAATGCTCAGACATATAGTAAAGATGATTGACTTAAAGATTTTGCCAGGGTATTAGAAGGGTGTTTTGAAGAATTATTTTTTTTCTAAGGGATATTGTTAGGGAAATATTGAACCGTTACAGTGGCTGAAGACAAATCGGCTGCTTCGGCAATTTGGTGCCTAGTTAACTTTCGATTTTCCTCCACTGCAGCGTAAATCATCACATCTCGTACTTCCTGCTTGTCATTCAAAACAGTTGGTACCATTTGACCATCTGCACTTTTTGGGCAATTTCGTAGATATCCATTTTTAGTTTCAAAATGTATTATTTCACTTAAGAACTTACCAATCTGTTTCTCGAGCAAGGAAGAAATAAAACAAAATAATAAAAACAAAATAAATTTCAAAAAGATAACACTGCAGCGTGCTTCGACGCCACCTCGGTCGTACGGCACGGAGAGTAAATTTTGATTCCCCCTATGTTCGCAGTAGCCTGAAGCTCATTGTATAGTATGGTGCTTCCAGTGACAGTTGGCACACTTCATTTTACAGGGTTACTCTAAGATTATAGAAACGTTTAAAATTAATATAAAGTCCCCCGTATATTTTTATGGCTTTTTATGGTACTTCACGTGGATTGGATTGGATGGAAGAAAAAGGTTTATTTGGTCACCGAAAGGTCGTACGAGGTTCTGATTGGGTGGGCGATAGGCAGGTACTTAATCCCTATGCTAATAGGGTATTACCCGAGTATATTCTTAGTCAGTGCCGTGACAAGTTTGTGGTGAAGTAAATAAATTTTAGTAAAAACGGTCTTGAATTATTTTGCGATTAAACATGGCGATGTGGAGAACTTGGAGTGATGACCTTCAGGTTGTTGAGGAGCCCGCGGTGAGCTTTGTTGAAGAGTCTGTGGTTATGCAATCTCTCGAATTTACAAATAGAGACATACATGTATAGACTCAGAAACTTATTCTGAAAATTTACAAATGTTTAATAGGGGAAATTTATAACTCTTCAGGTAATCAAATTGTAAATAGAATTTGTGAACTGACAAAACTTAGTCGGACCAATGTTTACAGGATTATTAGAGCAGGAGATGTGATCGGTTATTCTGTAAAGCGTAAAAGATTTGGCCAAATCCTCAAGAAGCTTGATGCCGGTGATCAGAATTTTATTAGGTAAATTGTTTATGGATATTATAGCAAAAATAGGATGCCAATCGTTAGAAATGATTCGAAATAAGTTGCAGGAATATCCATATTACACATACAAATCTTCACAGACATTACGCGAAGCGTTTATCCAGTGCGGTTTTCTTTATAAAACACTAGACAATTTTTGCTTTTTTACTTATTGTCGGAAGTTGTATCAGCGATTTCACCCATACGTTTTTATTACAATAATTCGTAACGCAAAAATATATTGTTACAATGGCAGTGGCGCAGCCAGTAATCTACTCGGAAGGGGAGGGGAGGGGGCAGTTTTGAAGAAAAAATTATAAGTTCTTCAGGCGACGTTTTTTAACACTTCGTCTACAGAACCTACAATTTCTGAATGAATAAAAATTACACCCAATCCGTTAAGCCTTTCTTTACCATAACAAAGAGTTGCTAAGATTAACGATGCATAAATCACAAAAATCTGTCATTTGTGCAACAGCCGCTATGTTGAACGGGAGAACGACGCCACAACGTTGTTATTAATTATTGTAAATTTGGGAACCTAACAACTTTTATTTTTATTAAAAATATTGTGGGGCTTGTAACGACCGCAATGAACAACTGCGGTATAACGTTGTTAATTAGCCTCAGTTATTTTATTTACATTCCTGTGCGACGTTTTTACTTAATACAAAAAGATTGTAGTTTTTAGCGAGACTCAAAGATATTTAATTTTTCATGAAAGTAAAAGCACAGCCCAAAAATTTGACAAAGTAAATGTTATGTTTAAAAATGTCAATTTCGAATTTGTTTTGGGTCATTTTCGATCAACTATAAATAGCGCCATCTTTAGTCGCAAAACGGTTAGTGTTACATGATACGGATACGCCACGCCAAGGATGGGATTCTAAACTTAAAAGGAAGTCGGAAAAAATATTTTCGAAGTAGAAGGATTTTAATTATTGGTATTTTGCTATTTTTCTCTCTATACAGGGTGATTCACGAAGAAACGCAGACATTTTAATGGTAGGTATTACAGGCCAGGGGCAACTCATATCTAATGCTAAAAATGTTTTTTGTGTCTTTTTGTCAAAGATACAGTGAGCTTTATGAAAATATTACAATAATAAAAACGAACATATCTCAAAAACCAATAATCGTATTTACTTTAAATTTGTAAGTTCCAGGTCCGGACTAAAAAAAAATTAATATTATATATTTTTGTTAAAAACAACACTCTGTATACTGCAATTTGCAAATTTTGGTATCATAACTTTAGATTGTGTTTAATGCGTTAATTCTCAGTTTTTTCTAAAAAAAATTAAAAAATCCAAATTCGGATCCTGATATATAGGGTTACAAACAATATCACGTCCTAAATTACTAAAAACGTATTTTTAGATTAAAACTCGTTTAAGCATCAATAAATCAACACCCACCCTACACACGCAAAAAACATAAAAACACATACTTATTAATAAACCCTAAACCGCACTAATATTTATCTGATTTTATTTGTCCTTAATGGAACACATCATTTTTTTGTACTTCATTTGAAGATTTTTTATAGTATTTTTTCAAATTGATCATCATCTACAAAACCGTCCAAAGATTACAACCAAGTGATATTATAGAGGGTGATCTACCATAAATGCCACCGACACTTTTCTTTGTCGTTAGGCATGTTTTAAAAAGTGTTTGGTACAAAAGCTGTATAACTTTTTCCAGCCTTTTAGAATATATATGCCAAAGTTGACAAGTGTCATTGCAAATGTCAAATTTTTACATAAAGTTTCTTATTTTAAATAAAACATCCTATATTTCATCGAATTTTTTACTTTTTTATAGTATGCATAATAACGGAGAAAAATGGCGGTGGCATTTATGATAGATCACCCTGTACATTATATAATTACAAAAAATATTTTTAGCATCATCCTTTGCCTAGTATGTTGTGATACCAAAATCTCCAAGTGAATACAACAAATGTTGTTTTCCAATAAGGACCTTAAAATACGTTTTTAGTATATTAAAACGTGATATTGTTTGTATCCCTAATGTCTCAAGATTGGAATTTAGATGTTTTTATTTTTTTAATAAAAAAAACAGACTTAACGCCTTAAATACAATCCAGGGGTATTATAGCACGATCCTTTAGCTAATACCAAAATTTGCAAATTGCAGTATACAGTATGTATATATTAAACAATTTTTTTTTAGTCCGGACCTGGAATTTTATTTTTTTATACATTGGTATAAGTAGCTTTTGGGGCTCCTCATGTGTGTCAAATTTAAAGTAAATAGGTTTATTGGTTTCCGAGATATGTCTGTTTTTATTTTTGCAATATTTTCATAAATCATACTGTATATTTGACAAAAAGACTCACATTTTTTTTTATCATTGCATATGAGTTTCCCCTGGCCTCTAATACTTACTATTAAAATATTTGCATTTCGTCGTGAATCACCCTTTAGTTACTTTAATATGCCGATTGTAAACAACGGTCTCTAGGAGGGGTAGGTTTAACTCCAACCCCCATCCTCGCTGCGCTACTGCAATTGAAATAAATCGTGTAGGCTATATTATTTTAAGATGAAAAAAGTACCTTTGTAGGAAATCTTTAATCTATTTCTTTTGACATCAACTACGGGCTCTATTAAGCACAACTGCCGTATTTGTTTCTGAGATACGCAGCTTCCGGAAGAGTTAACTATCATCCACTTTCTATCATATTTAAAGCCAGTCGATGTAATTTCCCAACACTTTTTTGGACAGTATGGCCCACAAGATTTTATTGGATAGAAGAAGATTTTCGTTAGTTTGCCAGTAACAGTAATCTAAAAAATCGGTAATTTTTTTGGGCGACAGAGAAAAACAATAGAGACCTTTTGCACGTCTTATGAAAAATCCCCGTTAGGTGACTATATCGCTTAATAACGCGTTGTGACGTAGCTAACGTCACGTTATTTTTAAGGCAGCATTTTTATTTTTGCACGTCGTCTTTGATTTGTTTATATCTTTATACGGTATTGATTATTATCAAGATTTACAAAAGAAATTTGTCCAATAATAATTTTAATTTAAAATATTTTATTCTTTTACGGTGAATTTTAATTATTAATAATCTTTAATAATTAATAATAATTTAACATTTCTGACGAAATTCTGGCCAAAGAAATTGATTTAACAAAAATTGTCACTACATTGAGAATACAGAAAATATTTCCATTCAAAAATCAATTTAAATATTTTCTTTTTCTACTTAACGTTTTACTGTCGGCAACAATGTCAGGTAACGTCAAATTTTGTTAGGTAGTAAGGGATTCCGTCAATAGGGACATAAAGCTATTTGTAACTTATCGCGGTATACGTATCCGTATCTAGCGAGAACCAAGCACATTGATTGGTCAGAAACTTGTAGCACGTTCGAAAAGAGCAGATATATGCTAATAACGATACGTGTGCCGTAACGATACGTGATACCTAACGCATCTCAACAAATATCGCGTTCAAGATCACCTTAGATTAGCATATATCTGCTCTTTTCGAAGGTGGTACAAGTTTCTGACCAATTAATGTGCTTGGTTCTCGCTAGATGCGGATACGTATACGACTATGAGTTACAAATAGCTTTATGTCGCTATTACCTCGTAACTGCGCTTGCCCCAAATAAGCAATAAAGTAAAAAGGCATCAAAATTATAGGTCTAAAAGGTCTCTAATAACGCTTCTAAAATCTAAATCAAATTATGTAAGTTTTTTTATTTGTGCTTACGCCCTGCATGCATTTTTAAATTACGGGGAAGGGAGCTTACTAAGGAATTAGGCATAGTTTACAAAAGTATAAAG
Source organism: Oxystoma pomonae (assembly GCA_963921995.1). Classification (NCBI taxonomy): domain Eukaryota; kingdom Metazoa; phylum Arthropoda; class Insecta; order Coleoptera; family Brentidae; genus Oxystoma; species Oxystoma pomonae. The sequence goes on from OY998165.1 coordinate 98,366,268, forward strand.
TGTAAAGCAGATTAAAGGAGATTTTTCTGGAAGTGTTCCCTTCCCAAATTTTATAGTTTGGTCTCAATATGGCCGCGAGAGTAAGTCAAAGGAAACTAAAACGATACTGACTTAATTGGCTTTTTAGTTGTGATGGTGTCGATTAGGTTTGGAATAAATCGTAGCTGTAATTTTATTATTTTTATATTCTTACACATCAATAAGAGCTGTGACAATATGCAAAAAGAAAAAATCTGTTCAAGAATTAAACAGGCAAGATCTCTTATCAAAATTAAATCAGTGTTGTGTAGTCGCGATCTTAACCTTCTTCTTCGTTAAGTGGTATGTTCTCTTCGAGCCATAGGCTATCAACAAAGCCATCTGCACCCTGTCCACACTCTGAAAAGTGTCGTAGTTCTAACACCATACTGGACTTTAATGAGACTTTGAATTTTTAAGCGATGCGATCCGGACCTCTTTTGCCTTCAATTTTTCCTTCTATTATTAATTTTAAGAGCTCATATTTATCATTTTATTTATATCCAAAAGTTTTTGTCTTGCTGTCTATCCAAGATATCCATCTCAAATGCCTCCAATTTTTTACACGTGGCGTCAGTGAGTGTCGACGCTTCCAAGACGTAATATATAATACTAACAACATAACAACAAAGCACACGAATTCGGAGAGTGTTATTTAGATCGGGACCACACAAAACTCATTTCATTTTAATTAAAGATGCATGTGGTCTCAGTTCTCATTCAATTTGCAACCCAGATATTTGTACGAATCGACGCGTTCGACTCGTTGGTCACTTACTTGTAATATGTCTCTTATGTTTTTTCGCCTATGATCATCCATTTGGTTTTTTAAACATTCAAGTTAAGCCCAAATTGTGACCTCTCAGCGTGTCTGCAATTATGACAGTGTTGTCAGCATATCGTGGTAGATTTTTATGCCGTTTATAGTTAGACCTTCTTTGCAGTTCTGAAGTGCATCCTCTATTATCTTATTACTTTAGATACGGAGGCAAAATGCAACCTTGGCGCACACCTCCCCTTATTTGGTCGGACCTTTTGGGACCTTTGACTATCAACTTTTATTTGAGCTGTCTGGTTTCAGTATAGATTAACAGTTATCTTTAGATCTTGATCATCCAGACCAACTTCTTTTCGCAAATCTACGAGCTTTTTGTGTTGAACTCGATCAAAAGTTTTCTCATAATCTATGAAACAGGCATATACTGGCACCGACACATCCCTAGACCGTTGAACCACGGATCACCAAACAATTAACACCTTCTGACATTGTTGCTTGAGCCATGACTTGATTAATAAATAAGGCGTCCCTTATCCCGAACTCTCCAAAAAATCCAAACTGTGTGTCCATAAATTCTTTGAATAATCTTTGGAAATATTTTTAGGCCTATTAGGCTGAGTTCCTATACTGCTGAAATTGTTTTTAACAAATATTGACTTTAGCCAGTCAGCTAGGATTTTACTGCTGCTTAAAAAATTCAGCATGTCTTCGTTTTTGATGAGTTGCAAAACTTTCGTGTTTACTTCGTCTTGTCCTAATTTTTAATTTTTAGCTGAAGATATTGCGTGCCGCACTTCTTCTGGAGTTATATCTATGACTTCGTTTAAAAATTCTTCTGGATGTTTGGACCGAGTATCACTTTCCATATAGTTACATTCAATTATTTTAATTTTCCTATGGTATCCGGTATGATTTTACCTTGATTGTCCAGAAGGATTTCAGCTTATCTTTTATTAAATAATCCACCTGGCCGCTATCTTTATGCGTTTGTTTAAAATTAAAAATGTCATATTAAGCATCTTCTAGATCTTATATATTTTTTTATATTGCTGGGTTATCCAGGCTTGTTTTGCTCATATTATCTTGTTTTCTAATGCTCTTTTAATTTTATGCGCTGCCTTTTTTTTCCAGACCATTTCTGCATGTTGCTTGCTTTAATTAATATCTTTAAGCTTTCTTTTAAGTTCGTGTTTAAGTTCTGTTGCTACCAAGTTATCTTGAAGTTCTTCGTTCCTTGGTCTGGGTTTATTATTGGAGAGATAATGGGTGAGTTTAATTTTGGCCACAAGTGAATTGTGATTCGAACTCACGTCTGTGCCAGGCAGTGGCGGTTCCTCCATAGGAGCACATGAGCACGTGCACCCCCACACAGAATAAGGAACTAATAATAAAAGGTCTGGTTTATATTATTCTTTGTAATGTTTCCGAAACTTCCTATCATTATCAGCGTGGATTATTATGGCACCGCATCAAAATTAGATGAGTATTTATAATTTAACAAAGCCAGGTCTCTTTCCGTCTCGCACGCTCTCAATGACGCGTCCGGCTATTCAATGAACCTCTTCTTGATGACGCGGAACAGTCGCACATGCGATGAAGTAGGTGAAGCCTAGCAGGATATCTGTATGTTTTCATTGGGCGAGTAGCGAGGGATATCACCAATTTCAATAGAGAAAGGCGCACACATTTGGTGTGCTCCAGTCCACTTGCTTTGCCTTGTACGAGCATTTAGCGATTTTATAAGGGCTTTTATTTATACTTTTTCTGTTGTATTATTTTAACAATTGTTTTAATAAACATGTTCACGCTAGAGTACTTGAAAAATAATTTATAGAGAGTATTCCTGACTTTAATGATGCTGTTGCTGCAAATAAGAACAGAAGGGTGGATTTTAAATTTACAACTGTAATTAATGGTAATATATTTTTGTATTTGTTAAATTATATTATATATAAAAGAATAAGTTGAAAAACCTCCAAATAAGTTACTTCAACCAAAAAGAAACTAAAAAACAAAAGATCAAAAGATCTTGGGTGGAAATAACGAAAATTCAAACTTGGATGAGCATCTGAGCATCCTACAATGAACACACAAAAGACCAAAGTGAAAAGAGAAATTATTAAACGATGTTTCGCCCTGGGTAATCAGCGTGGCCTCATCAGTGGTTTTACTGGTCACCCTCCACCATACATCATTAAACACCATCATACACTTTGATACATACACTATAGTGTGAGTGATTCAAAGTTGGAAATCAAAGTGTATGATGGTGTTTAAGGTTTTAATATTTCGCCCTGGTTACCCAGGGCGAAACATCGTTTAATCATTTCTCTTTTCGCTTTGTTTTTTTGTGCGTTCCTTGTGGGATGCTCATCCAAGTTTGAATTTTAGTTATTTACACCCAAGATCTTTCGATCTTTTGTTTTTTAGTTTCCTTTTGGTAGAAGCATAATCCTACTGGAAATATTAACACGCCAGAACGAATCCGTATCAGGTAACTTGGATAAGTACCAGTTCGAAACGATGCCTATTTGTGAGTGATTCAAAGTTTGAAATCAAAGTGTATGATGGTGTTTAATGATGTATGGTGGAGGGTGACCAATGAAACCACTGATGAGCCCACGCTGGTTACCCAGGGCGAAACATCATTTAATCATTTCTCTTTTCGCCTTGGTCTTTTGTGTGTTCCTCTTGGGATGCTCATCCAAGTTTAAATTTTTGTTATTTCCACCCAAGATCTTTTGATCTTTTGTTTTTTTCATATATTATATCTATATATCTGGAATTTATATTCTACCTACACAAAAAAATTTATTGTCAATTTGTGAACCTCCTCTTCATAAATCACGAGCCACCACTGGCGCCAGGGTAAGTTTTTTCAGATTTAATGGAGTTTATCAGTTAATATAATTAAGGTCTATTTGGTTTCTGAAAATTAATTTCTTGACGGAATTGGGAAAAGCGATCTCCACGATCATTTGTTATATGAATGGTGATTTCTGACACTATCCGAATTCGTGTGCTTTTTTGTAATGTTTTAGTGCCTTGGACATGGTCGACACTGATTGAGGCCATGTGCAAAAAGTTGGAAGCATTCGTGATATGGTGTGATATTTTGGATGAATAGTGTAACTAATGTGGATATTCTGTTTAGAGTAAGATCTTGATGATTTTTTTACCATGAACTAACGGAAACTTGAAAAGGTTCGGGTCGTAGATGGATATCGTGGGTTAAAAATCTTAGATAGTTGTATGATGTTAGTACTACGAAACTTTTCCAAAAAGCAGTGAACAGTGTGCAGAACGTGCTGATGATAGCCAATGTTTGACACAAGTCCTCCCTATTTTCAGGGACTAAAAGTGCCATTGGAGCAGTTTCAGAGAGTGTGTGTATTGCACTAACATCGTCATGGCTTTGTCATTAGAATACAGTTAGGTGGTTTTCCATAATTTTTTTTCTTTAGTTTTTTTTTTGTTTTTTAAAGTGCACAAAGCAGCGGATAAAACACCAGACTGAAGTATTTTTTTCCCATGACGAATTATAGACCTCTCTTTTTTCGGGATACAAACTTTTCGCCTCAATCCTTTGGTGTATTTTAGGGGTTCATGGGTTTCGTCTTGCATATTTTGGAAAATGGTACTCCTTGTCGAAGCCAAAAAACTGGAACTTACCTGTCCATTATCCAGCTGATCGTTTTTTAGTTCATTTTTCATGTTATGCTCATTTATTTTTCTATTCAATATTAGGAGATCATCTTTTTCAATAACAGTCCCATTATTTTTTTGAAAATAACTATTTAAACTATAATCTATCACTCTCTGCTTTCTTATAATAGGTTTCGTCACAAAACAACTTTCCACCATGTTTAGGAAAAGGTCGGCGCATGCATACGTGGACATGTATCCAAAAGAAATTCTGACGGCGCCTGTGGGGTGGCCGTTTATAAGGTCGTTTTCGTCGCCACAAATGTGTCCGGCCTAAAAGAAAACTTTTAATAAGATAATGGAGCGCTCTAGATATTTCATTAAAGTTGAACAGATCTAAAAATAATAAAAAATTAATGACGCCATCAGACACGTAAAGTCACAGAGGAACTGTCGTAGGCAACTCCTCTGTGGTAAGGACCTCAGAAAATAAATTATAGAAAAAAGTAATTAAAGTAATCTTTTCCTTAAGCCTGCGAATATCTCCCCTATCCTCCACCTGGGAACGCGTCCGATGGGAGTTTGGAGTTCTCCACACCGATTTTTTTGAAGTATTATTTTTTTCTGAATGTAAACCGTGTTTCGGTAGATGCTGCTAAATCGCTGAATATTTTTATATTTTTCTTAAAAGTCTGAAAAAATACGGATCTGACAGATTTCAACATAAGTATAGTGTTTGTTGAAAATGTGTGTAGCTAGCTGCTAGGATTCATTATATTTTTTTTAAAGGTCAACGTCCCTTCCTATCTTCGTCGCCTGCTGCCAAAAAATGTTTGTGCCAAATTTGATAAAAATCATTTTAGCGATTAAATAATTTTATTTAGGTCTTTTTTGAGCTAATCATTTTTAGTGGAAATAAAAACGTTTTTTCTTATACCTTCATCAAAAACATGATTTTAGTAACTGTCTGCAGATAACCAAAGCATGGCTTTTTTAGTTACCGATGCAAAAAAACTTTTTTTTGATCACAAGTGCCAAAAAAAAATTCCGTCTGTTTTTTACCGTGTTTTTAAATACCTCGCTGCGCTCTTTATTTAAACCAATGCTTGTAAAAAAGCACTATTTTAGCCACTAGATGCAAAAACTACTATTTTACGATTCCAATATAACATCCTCCGGGTCCAGGGGTCCGATTTATCCACATTTACAACTTTTTTTCTAATTTTTTTTCAAACTTTTTTGAAACAAATGAAATTTCTTTAAATCAATCGGGTAAAATCGGCTACTTGCCGATAAAAACGTATAATAAGGAGGATTTAAAGCATTTTTTTTAAATGCATTTTATTTTACTTTATGTAAAACAAATATTTAATAACTAACTTTTTGTTGACGGGTTTACCTTAAACTTTAGCAAAAAAATCGTCAATAAACTAAAAAAAAAGAAAGCTGTTTATTTTGTTGGTTTTATATTTCTTTTTAAGGCGCCGTTTGGGTCATATTCAAAGCGAAATAAAAGCATTTGTCTTTAACTAATAGTGTAAAGCGATTTCTTTGATAGTTTAAATATTTTAAGAATGATAAATAACTATAAATTCAAAAAATCTGTTACCTTGTACTGTCACACAGCCATCTTTATCTCATTAAAAATGAATGTTTGGCTTGCCCCACAGTCATCATTGTCATGGAAAACAATCACTAAATTACAATTAGACTCTCTTTTGGTTTAATGAAATTTGTTTTAATTACAATTTTGAATAAAAAGCCACTAGAACGAATTTTGCAAAATACTACATAAAGATTCCTTCATTCCCTTGCATGAAATAGCGGAGTTGAGAACATTTCGAGACAAATATAAATACTGAGGAAAAATTTTAAACTAGTAGGTATGTTTTGTTTTCGCACTTGTGAAAAATTAAGTTAAAAGTGATATTGCCAATTGCTCCGTATAATGTTAAACTTGGTTTAAATTTAACTCATGTTTAGAAAGCAAGACCTTAAACATAGGTTAAATTTAAAGTAGGTTTCACATTGCGGTGCAATTGGCAAATAGTGATTTTTGGAGTTATTATTAAAGTTATTAAAGATTTAGAGGTTATTTGTACCCAAAGACGTTATTTTTGGGGCCAAGGATTACGAATTTTCGATCAGATTTTCATAAAGTTGACAGTCGCCGCAGGGGGGGGACCATCTAAATGCATCGGATTTCGGTCAAAATTGGTACGGGGTTTTTGCGGTCGAGGATTATGAATGGAAACTGTAAATTAAGAGAAGGGGCTGCACTGCAGCTGCCGGTAGCGGCATGGAGTGTCGCGACAAGTGTTTTACTATTTTGCTCAATGTAGTTATAAATCCTATTCAAAACCAACACTTCTTTAAATCATTTAAATATTCTGGTGTATGCATTTGCACTCTCTAAAATTTTCCGCAACTGCCTTCGGTGATAATGGTTTGTTGCATAAAAAACCAACTGGCACTAAAATGTATAGAATTTAATTGTTTAACAACTATTTTATTAGAAAAATACCGAAACCGTAAACGAAATAAAAAATGTAAATTAATTGAAATTTTTTTAATCAAATTTTATTAGAACTCAATAACCACTTAAGGCAGAAAGAAATAAACTCCCTGCAAAACGAAAGTGTTATATTTTTATTGTAGGACATAAAAAATAAGCAAGAAATTTAAAAATACTGAAACATATTCCAAATCAAGATGGCGTCGTTTCTGCAAAGGGGGCGTGTGATCTCTTCGGTTTCGAAATAGCTTGTACTCTCTAGGAATTAGATATAAACACTATTTGCCATTTTCTGTGCGAATTATTTCACACAGAAGATCTAATATTCCTAGACTATTTCTTCAAAAACCGCTTTGTACCAATTTTGAAAGAAATAGAAGATAATGAGACGTTACCTCCCTTCCCCTTCCGCCCGAAGAGACATCACCTTCATAATTTTGGTTATCTGATCGAAAATTCATAATCCTCGATCCCAAAAACACCTTTATATCAATTTTGACCGAAATCGGATACATTTAGATGGTACCCCCCCTGCGTCGAGCTGTCAAATTTATAATAATCTGATCAAAAATTCTTAATCCTCGACCCCAGAAACCCCTGTATACCAATTGTGACCGAATTTGAACCAAATCGCTTTTTTTATCAGTATTTGTTCGGTCTGCTTTAATGTTTCTCAGTCTCAATCCCAATAAAAGGCGCGTTTCTGCGAGCTTAACATAGTTACTAATATTTTCTTTTTCTAAATGCATTCGTCTGAGAGAGACCCAGCATACCAGGAACATACCGCCTGTACACCCTTCGACCCCGCTGTCTAACCACCTTTTTGAGATAGTTATCCCCTAACAGATATGCGGGGTCGAAGAGTGTAAAGGCGGGTATTTTTTGTGATGGTGTAGTATGCTGGATCTCTCTTAGACGAATGCATTTAGAAAGAGAAAATAATAGTAACTACGTTAAGCTCGCAGAAACGCGCCTAAACCAATCTAACTTTAATGACGTGTGCATGGCCTACTTGACGCAAAGGAATTACGTGGTACAGCGAAACTTTTTTTTGAGTTAACCAACCAAAAGTTTAAGGTATGGTTTGTTATGACAACACATTTTGATATCCGAACATTTAAACTCAAAGTATTATCAGATGTCAAATGTGTTGTAAAATCAAACCATAGCTTAGACTTTTGGTTGGTTGACCCAAAAAAACTTTCGATGTACCACGTGACCCAATGTTCAATAGGGCACTCTAACAAAAATAATATGGCCGATCCAATATGGGTAGGGTAAACAAACCGTTTTTCCATAAGACGTAATGCTAACTTAAATCAAAATTTTGGCAAAGTGAAAAAAGACGCAGATTAAGCAAAGTAATTTTTTTATAGAATAATCCTTTCTGAATCGGGGAAAAACAAGCATTTTGCCGAAATTTTAATAATAAACTTAAAATTCATCATCTCCCTCAAATCAGTTAGCGCAATTGTCTCTTCAGGCCGATCTGGCCCGATCTTCAGGCTGAACTGAGAAAGATAATGCCTATCCACACTGTGCAAGTGAGAAAATAGTACATGACATTGCCTCTTTTAACTGCGAATTTTGAGTTTATTTATAACATTTTGGCAAAATGCTCATTTCTCCCCGATTCAGAAAGGATTACTATATAAAATATTCACTTTGACTAATCTGAATCTTTTTCCACTTTCCCAAAATTTTCATTTTTATTAGCATTACGTCTTATGGAAAATCGCTTTGTTTATCCTACAGTCACCATTTTTAAAGGGTCATCACGTGATTAATGGCTGACTTTGACAATTTGTTAGACAGCCCTATTGTTTTGTGTCTAACGTTAATTGACAGTGGCGTATTTGAGCAGCATTCAGAACGTCTTAAAAATTACATGACTCAAATTTTCAACTGCAGCGCATTTCTTATCCTACAGTCACCATTTTTAAAGGGTCATCACGTGATTAATGGCTGACTTTGACAATTTGTTAGACAGCCCTATTGTTTTGTGTCTAACGTTAATTGACAGTGGCGTATTTGAGCAGCATTCAGAACGTCTTAAAAATTACATGACTCAAATTTTCAACTGCAGCGCATTTAAAACAGGCCTTTGCCAACAGATTTTTGGTAAACAATAAACATGAAATCTGATCACCAACCCCGCATAATTGTTAGAGGTAACTATCTCAAGAAGATATTTAGATTGCGGGGTCAAAGGGTGTATAGACGGGTATTTACCTGGTATGCTGGATAGATAGATAGATAGATAGATAGATAGATAGATAGATAGATAGATAGATAGATAGATAGATAGATAGATAGATAGATAGATAGATAGATAGATAGATAGATAGATAGATAGATAGATAGATAGATAGATAGATAGATAGATAGATAGATAGATAGATAGATAGATAGATAGATAGATAGATAGATAGATAGATAGATAGATAGATAGATAGATAGATAGATAGATAGATAGATAGATAGATAGATAGATAGATAGATAGATAGATAGATAGATAGATAGATAGATAGATAGATAGATAGATAGATAGATAGATAGATAGATAGATAGATAGATAGATAGATAGATAGATAGATAGATAGATAGATAGATAGATAGATAGATAGATAGATAGATAGATAGATAGATAGATAGATAGATAGATAGATAGATAGATAGATAGATAGATAGATAGATAGATAGATAGATAGATAGATAGATAGATAGATAGATAGATAGATAGATAGATAGATAGATAGATAGATAGATAGATAGATAGATAGATAGATAGATAGATAGATAGATAGATAGATAGATAGATAGATAGATAGATAGATAGATAGATAGATAGATAGATAGATAGATAGATAGATAGATAGATAGATAGATAGATAGATAGATAGATAGATAGATAGATAGATAGATAGATAGATAGATAGATAGATAGATAGATAGATAGATAGATAGATAGATAGATAGATAGATAGATAGATAGATAGATAGATAGATAGATAGATAGATAGATAGATAGATAGATAGATAGATAGATAGATAGATAGATAGATAGATAGATAGATAGATAGATAGATAGATAGATAGATAGATAGATAGATAGATAGATAGATAGATAGATAGATAGATAGATAGATAGATAGATAGATAGATAGATAGATAGATAGATAGATAGATAGATAGATAGATAGATAGATAGATAGATAGATAGATAGATAGATAGATAGATAGATAGATAGATAGATAGATAGATAGATAGATAGATAGATAGATAGATAGATAGATAGATAGATAGATAGATAGATAGATAGATAGATAGATAGATAGATAGATAGATAGATAGATAGATAGATAGATAGATAGATAGATAGATAGATAGATAGATAGATAGATAGATAGATAGATAGATAGATAGATAGATAGATAGATAGATAGATAGATAGATAGATAGATAGATAGATAGATAGATAGATAGATAGATAGATAGATAGATAGATAGATAGATAGATAGATAGATAGATAGATAGATAGATAGATAGATAGATAGATAGATAGATAGATAGATAGATAGATAGATAGATAGATAGATAGATAGATAGATAGATAGATAGATAGATAGATAGATAGATAGATAGATAGATAGATAGATAGATAGATAGATAGATAGATAGATAGATAGATAGATAGATAGATAGATAGATAGATAGATAGATAGATAGATAGATAGATAGATAGATAGATAGATAGATAAATAAATTAATTTAGTAATTAATAAATTAATTTAGTAATTAATTAATTAATTATTAAATAAATAAATAAATAAATATGGGAACGCACAAAATCGTTTACGCTCGCAAATATCATATGTCACTTCGCTTGACATATTTCCATATGAAATTAGCTTGCTTGCTTAATTTCGCCTTTACTAAACCCGGCGTTAAATTTGAATCGTTGAAAACCGCCGTACTTGACGTCAAAAAGCTTTAAAACGCAAAGCCTACTAGATTTAAAAAGTTATAAAAAAAAGTTGTAAATGTGGATAAATCGGACCCCTGGATGGCTAAAGAATGCAAAAATGAAGATACCTGTATTTTAAAATAATCAAAACCTCGGAAAGTTTTAACAAGAAAAGAAATCGAAAAAACTGAAAAAAAGTTAAAGACACAAAAGTATTGGGCGGAAAATATTTTTCCTTTAAACAACACAGTACATCTAGCGAAAAAATGTGCGTGGATTTAAACAACGAGCACAGCAACTGATTTAAAAAACTTTTTTGTAAACCATCTAATTATGTGAAGTTTTACTTCTCTGTCTCTTTTTGTTCTGGAGATATTAGTGTGGACTCAGATTTTTAGGACACCCTATAAATTATGGACGGCTATGGCGCTACACAACAGCATGTTCGTCGCCATAGTGCGGATAGTTAATAAAATCGTGTTTTATATTGAAGATAGGTGAAATATTTAGGTTATTTTTAACAAAAAAGTTACCCAAAAGACTACTTTTTTAAAATCAAATATGTGTTTATTCAATAAAAAACCAGCCTGAAAAAAAAATAGTCCTTTTTGTGGAAATCTTTCACAATATTGATACATATCTATCTCTCAATTTCTTTTGTTTGGACATTTAAGTCATAATATCTATTCTTATCTTAAATTCCGGAAAAAGAGAATAGCCCGTTTGACAAAATAAATTGAATTGGGTCAAGCCAAAAAAAATGCTTACTTAAAGGTTCAGAGGGATAGCAATCGAATTTTTCGAGATAAACCCCTATGTGAATTTTTTTCCATAGATGTGAAGGCGATACGTGAGTTGGTTGGGTGACTGTATAGCAATATGGATACAGATAGCATTCAAAGTATTATAGCGTACTCGATTGAGACAATTATTTGTTTATACGGACCTCTTAAAGCGTTTTTATATAAGGACGGTTTAAAAATTTCCTCGTATAAACACCACTGAAACCGTTTTAAACACAAATCGATTTTATTTTAAAGCGATTTAAGAAAGCGGTTTAACTCTGATTTTACCGAAAAATCTGTTGTTAACTTAGTTTTTTTTAAACTGACATATTTAATAACATTTAACGAAGGACGTATAAAAACCCTTGGAGAAAACGATTTTATTTAAAAGCTTCCTTATATAAAACCAGTTTTAGGTAAGTGACGTAAATGCTTTTGTCTCATATTTTATTTAAAACCGTAAAGAATAGAAATATTTTCGTTGCACTTACCCTCCCAAATAAATACAATTTGATTGAGAGATTGTTGTCACGATACCAACACACAACTTGTGATTGATAATGATTATTTCAAAGTCAAAATTACAAAATATATTAAATACTTCAGATTTCCAAAGGAAAAAGATTTAGAAAAATAATGGGCAATTTTTATTATTTATTTTGAAACTCATGTTTTTGGAAACGCCATACGTATATTTTGGATTATGATTTATTTAAGTACAACCTATTTGTTTTTCTTTTAAAATCTATTTTTCTTTCGTATATTAAGCCTTAAAATATTTTTGCATAATTTAAGGGTTAACGTTTTTGACTACTTTTGTTTTGATTGTTTTTTTAGTGTTCAATGAAAAATATTTAGAGTGAGAGGGCAGAATTTTAAAGAGGAGAGATAACTTAGTAAAAATGCAAAAATATTTAAGGTTGTTAAAGAGAGACGGCAGGCTAAGATGAAAATAATTTAAGGCAAATTAAACTAATAAAAATGTCTGTTATGTCATCTGTCTGTCATCTTGAGTGATGTTGTGCATATGACTTTCATTTTGCCATTTCCATATAAAAAAATCTCTAAAATTTTAATTTTTCAATGCATAAAGTTTGTGAAAAATAAAGTGGTATTAATTTCTTTTAATCAAAGTTCTTTACAGTTTTTAACTTTACCAAAAAACGTGTCCTACTATAACCGTATTTAAGCTCATCTAAAAATTATTTAATGGTAAAGTCATGATGACCCTTAAAATAATTTAGTTAATTACCTGTTAAATGATTTCTAGATGTGCTTAATTACACTTATGGTAGGACACGTTTTTTGATAAATTTAAAGACTGTAAAAAACTTTATGCTTTGAAAAATTACAATTTTTGCTGTTTTTTGTATAAAAATGGCAAAATAACATAACAAAAAGTTTGATTAAACAATTGCCTTAAATTATTTTCATCTTTCTCTAAAATACTTTTCTATAGCCTGCTGTCTCTCATTATCAACCTTAAATATTTTTGCACGTCACTAAAATATCTCTCCATCTACCTCTAAAGTTCTACTCTCTCTCTCTAATTATATTTGGCACTACTGTTTTTGAACGCTAAGAAAACTGAAAACTTGAAAAATGTAAGTATTTTATTCTAGAAATCGAAACTTTGGAAAGAAAGCTTTAAATATGAGCAATATCCTGACATAAAAATGTGAAAAACATAGTAAAAAATTGTTTCATCAAAAACGTTATCCTTAAAATTATGCTAAAAATATTTTAAGCCTTAAATTACCATAACAAATATTTAACTAAATTATTTTAAGGGTCATTATGGCTTGACCATTATGAAAAAAAAAGTACTTATTAATTTAAAATAAATTAAACGCGCTGTCCAAAATATTATTAGGGAAAAGTAATACTTTCTCTACATGTTTTGGTGTCGGGTCGAACAGTGTCGTCACGACGAGATGTGCATTATCATATTGTATTAAGTATATCGTGCAGATACGGATATTCGGAAAATTTATATTATAGTTTAAAACAAGCTTTTTTTCTACGATCATTAAATATTGACCCCAACTAACAGCCTTTTCTCCACATTCTAATTTTTAGGACACCCTGTAAATTATGGATGGCTATGGCGCTACACAGCAGCATTTCTTTGCCATAGTGCTGATAGTAAATAAAAAATAAAAAACAATTTCACTTTCAGCTTAAAGCACCACATTCTAATAGTTTAATTTCTAGGGCTTAATTCAAATTTTCTTTACTATTCTCATATGGTGCAGCTACATACACACATACAGGTAAGACAAATCATAAAAAAATGGTGCCAGCAGGTATGTATAAAACCTTTAAAAATTTTTTTTTTTTTGTTGAAAATGCTACCAATTTTAATGTGAACCATTTTTAACGCCTTTTCCTATTCTTCTCCCTACCAAAAACTAACTAACTCGTTGTCTGATGACAAATAATTTTTATGCAAAATTTAATAAGAATTGGTTTAGCAGTTTTTAAGTTATCGTGTCCATGACAGACAGACTGAGACAGGCAGATACCATTCCAAAATTTTGCGTTTAGGTCTTTTTTTGACCCAAATAATTATTTTTAGTGAAAATAAAAAGCATTGTCTTTCCTCAATGTATAATACGATTCATGATTTGTTTTCATTTATCGAAAGGATATTTCACGGCGATTCTAGAAATAACCGGATGTCAGGTGTTAGTTTTACTTTTGCTAGGCACACTTTGGAACCTCGAGAACTCAAGATTAGAAGATAGTCCTGTGCATAAGCTATGAGCACATGAAACGTTCTTTCAGACTGTTTTGACCATAGCTGCCTAATAAATGTACACAATGGTCAAAAATTCCAATTTCTACCTATCTATATAATAACAATATTTTCACGTAGTGCAATATGCGGTGTTAGAGCATTTTTGAATTTTCATTTAATTTTAGTTTATGGACTCGCAGAGCGTACCTACTGATATTTGTGTCTTTGTTAATAATCGTTAAATTTGGAAGTATGTCTAAATAGAAATACTAGTAGATTCCAGGTATTGTAAGCATATTTTTTTTTAATATCCCCCTGCATGATTTACTATATTATGTCAAAACCAACCGTATTGTGTTTTTCATACGACAAATATTCCTTCTAAGCGACTTGAGATTCTCTATGACCCAACATCCCACCTGACACAGCTGTTAAAGTCTTTAAGCTCAGTGCATCCATTGTGCAGCCTGTGTAATTATGCCATTTGGCATTTGAACCTATGTAAATTCCTAGCCATTTGACAATATCAGGCACATTCTAGACGATACTTTTGACAGTTTAAGATAGGTATGAAAGTTTTTTGTGCAATATCATTGTAAATCTAAGGCATGCCTAAGATTTTGCCTCCTTTACATATATCGATCGAATTAATATATGCAGGTTTCCTGTCACTATTTTACTTATTTCCTCGATTTTTCGTTCATTTTATATATATTTAAACTGACATGAGGCCTTTTGTCAGAAATACTTGATCTCTAAAAAGTAAGTGTGAAAGTTTCAAGGGAAATAAAAAAAATCTGCTAGACAGTTGCTTTGTGTCGTGTTAAAGTTTTATCGGAGCTTGGAGTTGTAAAAGAAAGTCCTAAAGTTTTTCGACTTTCGTTTAAAACCAAATGTTGCAACACGTAACGTTTTCTACTACATTTTATACAACAAGGCTGATAAAAAGGATGTTATCCGAATATTTTTGATAATGATAATAATTTTTCAATAATATACAGATATAATGAATGTACTTATATATCTTATATATATAATAAGTGTTAGGAGTTTTAGTTGTGCACTATAGTCTTCAAAAGAATCGAATTTTTAAAGGCATATTAAGTGGTTAGCTAAAAAAATCTTCAATAAATCCCTGATAAAGCAAAAAACACAGTTAAGTCTCAAGTTTTAAACAGTATTACATATAATACATTACCAAAACAATTAAAAAAATATTATTAGCAACAATATCCATCAGTATTTGACGCACAAATACATCTACATAAAAATTGACAATTTTTTTTGCTAGATCTTCCTATTCCTAAGCTTAGCTGTACATAATACACATACATGTCACTTCTTCGTTATTCAAAAAGGTTTGGGGGCTTTTAAAAAACTTTAATTTACCTCAAACTGTTTTTGAACATCATCCGATGATAATTTTAGGAATTTCTGGCAAGCTCCCGGGTTGCAAAAACAGCCAGTTCTTAGATGAACGTTGTAAAGATTGGCCAGGTGCATAACCTAGAATACAAGTAAACAACTGATAATGGAAGGTAAATAAATTTTGTATGAAATAGTATATTACATAACAAGAAAGTGACAAATTTCACATGAGCGCAGCATGTATGTTGTGTATGAGGCGCTAGCCGAGTGCAATGAAACAGTACGCGAGTGTAAGAAAGTTACTTTCTATCGAGTTGTGTACGCTTTTTCTGCTACGAACACTGATGAATTGCACTAATTTTCCATTATTCCATCCATCATTTTCATATTTGGTCGTAGGAAAAGGTTTTTACCTACGACCAATGAATAATACTAATTTTACGAACATCTCAACACGATTTTAATGGCTCATTTGCGGTCCTAGCATAATAATAAACCACAAGATGGCGTGACAAAAGGGATGAAACCTTATTTTATAAGAGCACTAAAATTGAAGCAAAAATGTGAATAATTTTTCTATATTTTTAAAACAATAAATATCTATTAAATGTCCCAAATAATTCCAATATAATTTTAGTACCTAACCAAAA
Source organism: Oxystoma pomonae (assembly GCA_963921995.1). Classification (NCBI taxonomy): domain Eukaryota; kingdom Metazoa; phylum Arthropoda; class Insecta; order Coleoptera; family Brentidae; genus Oxystoma; species Oxystoma pomonae. The sequence goes on from OY998165.1 coordinate 98,382,737, forward strand.
ATAAGTTCCGTTAAATGGACACAGTATGTATTTTTAAGAAAAAAAAAACCTTGTTTTTAAAAAGATAGATAGATAAATTAAGACACTCGCCTGCAGCTCGCGTCTCAAACTTCATTTTCGTAATAACATGCTTGTTATGTAAACTACTATTAAAGTCTTGCAATTTCACATTATTAGACAAAATCATACGTTCATACGTGAAAAACATTCCTGAACCATTTTAACGTAGTACTTTTGCGCCCGCGGCTTAATCTTGTTTCCCGAGTATGCGAAGGCAACAAGTCATCCAAGGGCGCAAACGTACTTTACGTAAGGGGTGCAAACTTGATTTTTTGTATAAACTAAGCATTAAACAGAACCAAACTTGTTCGTTTAATCTTACGGAAGATATATGCTACGAGAGATATGTTTCTCAATGTTTTTTTTTTTAAATATTAACAAGTTTGATCCATTCTAGTAACCTTACTATGCGTTAGTATCCTTTTACTGTGGCGTCTCAGTATCCTTGTAACGTTTTAGTAACTTATATTAGCGTTGCTATATGGATGTTATTTGTGTAACATATCTCTCATATCTCCCAATCCTTTGTATAAGTATGTTAAAGCCTGCGCTTCCACACATTCTGCATCAGTCATGATTCCAGAGCCTCTGTCTGGATTGGATTAAATAATATATTAGAAATCACCCGTTTAGACAAAAATGTTATTGCAATACACGATTAATTGATCATATATGTAAATCACTTTCATTTATACATACCTCAGCAAACCCAACAAAATCTTCATTAGCCCTCTTTAGATTAAATGTGACAATTCCACCCTGAGTTTCGACACTGTTAAAATTGGTATCGTGGTAAAGAACCGCCACGGGGTTACCATTTGAATGATGCAATTCTGCCAACCTTTGATAGGTGTATTTCGCTAGGACAAAAGTGTGTTTCGAAATGATATCAAATGACAGATCTAGACGCTTTATTGTGTCAAATCCATGTTTTAATGAGATTATTGAGAGGTATGAGTTTGTTCCGTCTTCAAATCTAAAAAAATCGGCAGTTTCAAAACAGTAGTTACTCCCTACTCTAATAGTTATTTACCTAACAGGTAAAGAAATTTATAATTTACCGCATATGACGTCACCTCTCAACTGTGATAAAGGATTATCCCACGCAAAGGTAATCCTGAGTCTTGAAATGTGGTGAAAATGGTTTCTTTAAAAAATCGAACTTTTGGACAATTATGTATGTATGTATTGTGGCAACAAAGATATATAAAAATTAACTAGATAATTTGGCATTTAATATAAGTCAAATATGGCCAATTTCAAGGGGTCATTTTTGCGTGTATCTATAGTAATTTACTAGTTTTGGCTAATTAGAGCTCAGCTAAAACGCTGTGAAGTGACAGCAGTCTCGGTGACAAGTTATTAATCCTGCCTACCTTTCCGAAATATCAATTCTCGGCACCATAAGATTTTCTGAACTCAATGCCATTAAGACTGTTCCTCCTCCAAAATACTTTTTTTTCAACAGATTTTCACTGCTTTTCTTGACTAGGAGCGCACCCAAACCGGTTGGATAGCCGAACATTTTGTAAAAAGATAGAGCCACGAAATCTGGTTGGTATTTGGTTAGGTCTAAGTTATTGGTTGATACCAGAGTGGCTGCGTCCAAAACTACATAGCAATTTTGGGGTTCTAATGGATTGAGACCTCCATTTTGCACTTTTTTAATCCAGGACAAGGGGTATTTTGTACCTAAGAGAAAGCTTAAATCAATATTGTAAGTTGAGGATAGTCTATGATTCATTTCGATCTACCTAAGCTCCTTAGGGATTGGCCCTCTAATCCATGGGTATTTACTTTGTGGTTCTAAGTACCTGAGAAATTACTTTGTGCAGGATACACAAACAAGTGATTTGCGCCTTCTGTTCTTTGGTATGTTTGTTGCGTACCAAAACCATTGTGATAATTTTTGTTATTCGACAATAATCTAATAGCTTCTTCCACTTTTATCTCTGTACAAGTGGGTGCGTAGCTTCTCATCCCTATAAATAAATATAAATCATGTCACTTATAGGAAAATATAATTTTTAATAATTTTTATTTGCAACTAGGAATAATCTTTCCTTCTTTAGTACATCTACATAATAGCAATACTAATATGTTTCTCTTTAAGAACCTGTTTTGTTGCTACAGTACAAGTTATGGTGCCGCCCTTTTTATGACGTCTAAAAGTTTTCTCAGTAATTCTTGGGTGCAGATTCCTGGCAGAGGTGATTTTAGGTCTTCCAGTAAAGTTCTTGCAAAACCATTGCACTGGCATAGGAAGACCTAATGTGCACATGTGCTTAGTAAGTCTGCAGTGACTCATTAGAATTACAACTATTAGTCTGACGGACTTTCCGTATTTGCTTAGAAGTTATGCAGTTGATTAAGGTAATTGTTCTCTAATGAACTCCTTGGCTTGTTTTTAACCAGAAGATTATTCTCTCGATGACCCACTCTTTTAGGGATTGCTTGGCTTTTGCTTTAACAAGCCTACAGGAAGGTTCCGGTCCTGTACATCAAGGACCTCGAAAGCTAGTGTCACTCTTTTGGTGTGATGAAAACTATTTCTAGGACTTTAAGGAATGCTTAACTGTCTGAGAAGATTACAACATAATGACTTCTTGAATTTCAATTGCTAGCCCAAAGGGCAGAACCTAGGACGACGCTGCACCCCTGTTTGTCCTTATTAGGAACTCGTAAGCTAGGTGTACCACAATATCAGACAATTTCGGTCGCGCGTCTGTGCCAAAGATTACGGCTCAAACGGAAGAAATTCTGTCGATGGCGCCCACTTTGTGAACCATCAAAACCAAGAAAATACCTACTTTAGTTAGCAGTAGGTGGAGGTACCATCGATCCTGCCCTGAAGTATAAAAAAACTCTAGGTTTACAGTGCCACAGTCATCTTCCGTTTGTTTTTTAAATCGTGCAGTACGACACCCATAGGTATATTTTGCGATTTATAATCGCTTGTTTGTAGACAAAACCTTCATACAGATGGCATAATTATGTCTCTCGCAGGATCGATGCTACCTTCGCCTACTGCTGACTACAGTAGGTATTTTCTTGGTTTCGATCGTTCACACAGAGGGCGCCATCGACAGGATTTCTTCCGCTTGAGCCGTAATCTTTGGTAGATAAGCGCGAGCGAAATTGTCTGTCATCGTGGTATACCTGGCTGATGAGCCCCTAATAAGAACGAAACGGCGTCGTCCTAGATTCCACTGTTTGTATGAGTAATCGAAATTCAAGAAGTTCATTTTGCACTAAAGTACGAAAAACTTGTTATTTCTTTCAGTTTTGTATTTTCGCTCCTTTAGCTTAGAATACAGTGGTGTCTTTGGTCAGGTCTATTGTGGCTGATGTTTAAATCAATTACTAACCAAGGACTGACGTGTGATTATCTTCCAAGTAAGATAGAGTACCACCCTTAAATTCAAACGTCTCGGCTATTATTTTTAAAGCTTCTGTAGTTCCAGACGTAAAAATCACAGAATATTCCTCTGGATTTGTGTTAAAATGAGACAGTATTCTAAAAAAAAATAGTACTGGTTTACCGAAAGCTTCACGTCCCTGAAGCAAGCAAAGCAAGTTAAGCAGAACAAAAAGTTCTTAGTTTATAATTCAGTGCTAATTTAAAAATGTAGCGCCCCTTTCCAAAATTGAGTGCTGCTTTAAAAAACATACAAAAAATATCTTCTGCTAGATTCAGATGAATTCAGCAGAGTGATTTACTAAAAGTTTACGTTGTTCATAATTGGGGCGCTAATTATTGAGTCTACCGAGCAAGATGTAGGAATAATTTGGACAAAGGTTAAAAGTGCGATAGTCGAAAGCATAGCACTCTTAGGAATGAAACAAAAAATAAAAAAAAAGTTTGGATGACCGACGAAATCCTTGGGTTAATGGATAAAAGAAGCAGTAAAAAAGGCAGCGATCAGTACCATGATATCAATAGAGAAATATAAAGCAAGATAAGGTCAGCAAAACAAGACTGAATAACACAGAAATGTTAAGAAATAAAAGATCTGTGCCGTTTTCTTTTTGTCGCGGTTACGGTTAACCTTGGTCCTAAAATTTCCCAGAAGTATAAGCAAAAGAAGGAGACCTCGATTATGTAATATCTTTGAATATTGTTTAAATTTACAGATAATCTTTCATGTTTACATGTATATATAATCAAAAGTTTTTAATTTTTATGAATTTCAGAATTATACTTAAATTTTCATATAGAAAATGCTATAGATAGCTGATATGAACTGAAAAAATCGATGTAGATAGCACATCCTGTCATGTTTGATGCCTTGAAAATCAGAACCAGCCTATTTTGCCGGTTCTGAATAGTTGCGGTTCTCAAGGTATGGATCTTCACAGGATGTGCTATCTACGTTCATTTGTTCTGTTCATGTCAGTTAATAGATGACGTCATAGCATTTTAATGTCAAAATTTAAGTATAATCCGGAAATTCATAAAAATTCAAAACTTTTGGTTATATATACATGTAAGCATAAACAATTATCTGTAAATTTAAACAATATTCGAAGAAATTACACAATCGAGGTCTCCTTCTTTTGCTTATACTTTTGGGAAATTTTAGAACCAAGGTTAGCCGTAACCGCGACAAAAAGAAAACAGCACGAAATGCTAAACATGATACCTTCAATTTTCACAAAAGCATAAAGGAAGCAGCCGGATTACTTATTAAAAGACAAGCTGGAATCCTTGTGGAAAATCAGGGCAAAATCATACCGGATACCAAAGAAAAACTAAAAGAAAGGTGTAGCTACATAGAACATCTCTTTATCGATAACCGGTCCGAACAGCCAGAAGAATTCTCAAACCAAGCATATATGTAACACCAGACGAAGTACAATACGCAATATCTTGAGCTAAAAACAGAAAAGCGGCGGGGCAAGACGAAGTATACGCTGAGGTTTTAAATCTAATAAAAATTAAGATTCAGTAAATAGGGTGGTCAAACTTTGTAACTTGATTTATCGCAGCGGTAAAATCCTTAATTATTGGCTAAAATGAACCTTTTTTTACACTGCCTAAATAACAGTGTAGTGATTACGGACTATTCAGCCTAATGAGCCATATGTTAAAAATATTTCTAGAGATTATCAATAAAAGAATTTATGGGAAATGCGAATCCTTTATGGGCGACACGCAGTTTAGATTTCGTGGTGGGTTCGGGACAAGAGAGGCCCTGTTTGGCACTCAAGTCTTAGTGCAGCGGTCTCGGGATGTGTTGGTGCCAGTATATGCCTGTTTCAGAAAACGTTTGATCGAGTCACGAAAAGCATAAAGAATCGCTAAAAGAAATTGGTCTAGATGACCGAGATCTAAAGATAATTATTGCTAATCTATACTGGAATCAGACTGCTCAAATAAAGGTTGATGGCCAACTGGCCGAAGGGGTCAAAATAATAAATAATGCACTTCATAACTGCGAAGAGGGACAACCTACGATATGCCGACGACACTGACATAATAGCAGACACATTGGCGTGCAAGAGTTGTTAGATTAAATTGCTGCCTAAATTGCCTCCTCAATGAGAACTGGGACAACATGCAAGAAGTTAGTGCAAGAATTAAGCAGGCGAAATCATCTTTTATTAAAATTAAATCAACGTTGTGTATTCGTGATCTTAATACCACTTTCCGAATTCGTGTGCTTTGGTGTTATGTGCAGAAAGTTAGAGGCACTTGAGGTGTGGTGTTATCGTAGAATACTAAGGATATCTTGTATGGACGGAGTAACTAGTGTGTCAATCAAAAAACGAAAACTTGAATATTTTGACCATATTTTGAGAAATGACAAACATAAACTTTTAGAATTGATAATGGAAGACAAAATTGAAGGCAGAAGAGGTTCGGGTTGTAGATGGATATCATGGCTTAAAAATCTTAGACAATGGTATGGTGTTAGTACTACGAAACTTTAGATAAATCTAGCAAAAAAATCGACCGAATAAAATGGGGCACTTAATTAGCACCTATATTACATACACTTGCACTGGTATCCAACCAAGATCTTATTTTAGTTTTGAAGACATTATCTCGTACAGCAATTGATTAATTAATAAGTAGACTTGGTCACTTATTGTTTTGAGACAAGCTACTTTTCATACCAAAAAAATATTTATCTACAAAAAGATGGTTCTGCGATGGGTAACCCGGCGTCACCAATATTAGCTAACATTGTAATGAACCACCTCATAACACAAGTCTTAAAAAAGTTGCCTTTCCAGATCCCATTTATATATGTATATGTTGACGACACAATTCTGTCCGCACCAAAAGACCAATTAAACACACTACTTACCACCTTTAATAGTTTTCATAAATCCCTACAATTTACAATGGAAATTGAAAAAAATATGAGCATTAGTTTTTTAGACATAGAAATACATAAACAACAGGATGGAAGCTTGCTAACAAATTGGTATTCAAAACCCACGAGTTCAGGGCGGTTGTTAAACTATCTTTCTAACCATCCTGTCTCTAACAAAATTGGAACTATCCATGGCCTCTTACACAGAGCTATTACTTTAAGTGACCCACAATTTCATGACCAAAATACCATCAAAATCAAAGCAATTCTTAAAAATAATAATTACCCCATCAGCTTTGTAAACCGAACGATAGATAAGTTTAAAAAGAAAAGCCAACCAAAAAAAGAGCAAGCAAAATACTACAAATTCCCATACATTAATAATCTATCACAGAAAATTGCTAGATGCATACAAACCCACAATAAGAATATTACCCTTGCATATTATAATATAAAAACCACAAATACATTCTTTACACCACTAAAAGATCAAATTCCACTGGACAAAAAAAGTTCGGTAATATATAAAATTCCTTGTGAATGCAACAAATTTTACATAGGTGAAACCATGCAACATCTAGGAAAACGAGTACAACAGCACAAATATGATTGCAGAAATGATCGAATGTATTATGAGGACAAAACTGCTTTGGCTAAACACCATTTTCAAACGGGTCATCACTTCCAATTTGACCAAGTAAGCATTGTGGACACAGAACAAAATCCGTATAAAAGACGTGTAAGTGAAATGATCCACATACAGTCAAATGACACAGTAAACAAAAAAACAGATGCTGATGGATTGAGTGGACTGTATGGCAACCTCTTACAACTGTATAAATCTCAAAAACATTAACAAATCTTACATATATATGTTCATCCTAAAAAGTCAATCTAGAATGCCATTGATCTACATTATTTTAATGTTCTATGTTGTATGTTTTTTGTTTTTTGTTTTTTATAAATTTATTAGCAGTTACCTATACAAAATGAATGTACACACAACATCCACAACCACATACACCCACACACATATTCTAATTATCTGGAAGTGCAACCATTGAACGAGGGTTCTCATACACAACAACATAATATATGAGTTCCGCAACTATGGAATTATAAAACCAAATGTGCAACTTCCACATAATGAAGGATTAAATAACACACACAAACACAAACATTACGCACACTCATACACCTACACACACACTTATTACTTGGAAATGCAACCACCATTGAACGAGGGTTCTCATTCATAACAACATATACGAGTTTCGCAACTTTGGAATTATATAAAAAACAATTTTGCAACTTCCAAGTAATAAAACATACCACACTCAGGCCATACATTCACATAGATAAGTTGACTCAAAAATGTTGATTTTACCATAATATTTATGTTAACTTTTGTAATAGTGTTATTTTAATTGTTTATAATTTTGACCACTATATTTTAACTGTATAAAAACTTATATAACACACTCATACACCTACACACACACTTATTACTTGGAAATGCAATCACCATTGAACGAGGGTTCTCATTCATAACAACATATATGAGTTCCACAACTTTGGAATTATATAAAAAACAATTTTGCAACTTCCAAGTAATAAAACAAACCACACTCAGGTCATACATTTACATTGATAGGTTGACTCAAAAAATGTCGAATTTACCATAATATTTATGTTAACTTTTGTAATAATGTATTTTAATTGTTTAATTTTTGACCACTATATTTTAACTGTATAAAAACTTTAATTTTACATAGGGAAAAAGCTATATAAAAAATATAAGTGGGAGGGACCGTCCGTGAAGTACAAAGTTGATGTAAAAATAAGGGAAGGAAAAGATAAGGGAGGGGGAAATAAATTTATTGCTAATGTAGGTATTTAACTATATCAAAACTTAAAAAAAATTTTTTGGAAAAATAGGGAACAAAAATAAGGGAGGGAAAGATAAAGTTATTATTAAATGGGAAGGCTTGAGGGTTGCTGGGGAAATAAATAATAATTGCCTGTTGCGGCGGCTTTGGGTTTGTGTTTTGAGTTTGTGCTTCTGGGGGGAGCGGGACTTTTGGGTTGGGTTTGGGATGCAGACTTGACGTTGGTGCAATTGGCCATAAGTTGTCCAGAATAAAGATACGGATCAACTTAGTGCACAGTTTACGAACGGTCCCACCACTGGTGTTGTCGCTGTTACTTGTTATGAACGCACCCCTCTGTTGAAAGCACCACTGCACAAATGACAACTGTAACCTCAAAATTCTTCGGCAAGCGTGAATATATTAATATTATAAAAAAAAAAAAAGGTTTTTTGAAACAAGTTTGACCAAAATTTCAAGTTTCATGGCGTGTAACAAGGCAGCAGAGACCACATCCACATCTGCAATGAAACATTAGTTGACTGAGTAAGTACTTAATATATCTCTAGCCTAGTTTATAAAAAATTAGATTGACCTCTAAAGAGTAATGTGTTTCTTGCAGGGTTGAAAAAGGACTAATAAAGTCCGAAACGTACCAAAGAAAAATAAGTGTTTCTTTTTTGCCTATAATCCTATACCCACAAAAACAACAGTAAAAATAACAGTCTAAGGATACAAAATGAACAAAAAAAAAAATTAAATGTGTAACGTTTGGCTTATCTACTCACTGATATCTGACAATGTCTATGCAGTCAACAGTGGTTTGACTGGGCAAACTTCTGCTATGAGGATTTCCGTAAATATTTTTGGAAAATTCCAGAAAAATGATCTGAAGCTGTTCTTCCGAATAAAGCGTGGCTCCTGCATGGTCCAGGTAGCAGAATCCTAAAAATAATAATCTCAAAAACATTTTTTTTCGAATGAAGAAAAGCTTGAGTTTCAATTTGCGATTTGAAAAGTGTGTTTTCGTCTCTAAGAAAAACTCACAATAAAAAAAAATGATATGATTAGAAATATTTAAAATTTAAGTCAGGATAGTTATCATTTTGTTGGATTTGGTTAAGGGTGTATTCTATCGACGTAATAAACTCAAAAATGAACCTCTCTTTCTGTTTCTCACTGGGGGGGGAGACCAAAATTTGAACCTAAAGCAAAAAATGTGTAGGATATCTCAGGAATTTGTGTTAGTTCTTAAACCAACAATTTAGATTACTTAACACTGTATTTTTGAAATTAAAATAAGGATTATCTGAGTTTTGAATGAGATGAGCAATTAATTTTTTTTTTTTTTTTGAAAAACAGTAAGGTTGTATAACTTTGAAACCCTACTATTAAAATATCACACAACCTGGAACCCTTAATTTTAAAAAATTTAAGGAAATGTTATTAGAGGAAAAGAAGAAAAAATCAATCACTAGTGCAACCCCTTAGCTGGATACCATCAACCTACTAGACCTCCAATATCGAACCATGTCCTTCTATAACAACATTCCACGGCAGTATGATCACAGAACAACGGGTGGCCTCAGGAATCTCTCCAAATCCATGAATGAAGTTTCCAGGATAAAAATTAAACTCAATTTACTTAGGAGCTGTAAGGATGAAGGTATTTTTCGAAAATTCTTAAACTTTAAGTTCGACCACTTACTCCACACTGACAAGTTCAGAGAGTACATATATATTTTAGTTTAAATCAAGGATTGTTAGTTTGGAAATCTGCGACTTTGAGTCAGATTTGCGTTCATACGTCAGAAGGAGAGATTTTTTAACTAATAAAATAAAATTTAAAGAGGTAACGTTCGCAGCAGCACCGCCCCCAATTGGAGCTTCAGAGCGTCATGTTACAGTGACCTTATACTTTTACAGGTTTCTACTTTATAACCTGCTGAAAGGTACAGGATTCTGTAGTTACGGTGTTCTGCACTTTTTAATTTTGATGTTTTGGTTTCTCGGTTTATTCGACAGGTGGCGCACACAATTACTTTGTCCCTACGGATTACAAACTTTTTGTTTTAAATTCGACAGGTGTGCATAGTCACTGTGTAGCTTCAACTGCAAGGTACAATCCTATGACTCCCTGATGATTCCTAATAAGGATGAAACAGGTCTGTAGGTGTCTGGATTCTCCATTAGACATTGGAGGCATGGTCGTAGTGAAGTGAGAAACAAAAACGCTTTGTCCGATATGCCACGAGTGTTACTTTAATTATTTTTTTTGTTGTTGTGAATTTTTCTTATAGAGTCGAAAACACATTTTTCAAATCGTATCGTAAATTTTACCAATATTAAACAAAAAATAGGACTTATGCTTAATAATTAGAAATAATAAACAAAGCAATCCTATCCATAAAAAATGGCCAAATGTGCGAAAATGCCACTACATAGAACAAAGTCAATTCAAATAAGTATAGCCAAGTTCTCAAACACAGATTCCAAAATAAATTGTCAAGCAACACAGTCTGTTATAACCAAATTTTTTAGCCAATATTTGCTGTGGTAGTCAAGTCCAAATGATTTTTAAACTAATAAAACATTGTATTTTGGATTGTTTCTAGGAGGATTTTTTTTGCTATTTTGCACATCCCGCTTTCTTCACAAAAAATATGTATCCTTAGTGACACCATCGTTATGCTGTCCTCAGCCCTGCTCTCACAACTGTAGGTACACTATCGGCATCATAAAAGTGGTACATGATAAACATGTATTTTTTAAATTGTATGGTTAACTACCGGATTATATTTTGTGACAGACTTGTACTAAAATGTCAAAATATTGACATCAAAGATTGCTTTCAAAAATAGTTTTTATAATACAATAATACGCTAACGCATAAAAAAATTGTAACAAAAATTAAAAAACACAACTGTAACGAAAATTATAAAACAACAGAAACATATAAACTTTAATATCTAGTCATTGCGCCATTCATCTCAATTATACCATTTAACCTTCTTGGTAGAGAATCGGCCAAAATTTCAAAAAGGTTTTCATTTTCACCAATCAATTCTTCATAAGCATTGACTATTAACTGGACCAACACCATTCTCACTGGACCAAGTGATATTGATTTTCCATCACAACATTAAAGCTTTCTAGCTTTTTTGAAATTAAACCCTAAATATTTTCCATAGGATTGGAGTCTGGGGTTTTCGCAGGCTAAGGCAGTACTTCAATATGTTGCTTCCGAAATCAAGTTTGGCAAATTCTGGCCATATGAGTAGTGCAGTTGTCTTGTTGAAAAATAAACTGGTCTTGGTAAAGTTCTGTGATGGCTGGAAGCATGGTGTTCTTTAAAATGTCCACGCAAACCTGTGATGCGAGCCTTTCATATTTATCGAAAATATTCCTTCCTCATAGCGCGTCCTTGGTGGACGATACACCCGAATTTGTTTTCTCTCACTACAGGACTGGAAAACTTTTTGATCGGAAAGTATTACCTTTCGCCTTTAGAGAGTAATTAAGGGTAAAAAGTAACCTGGCTTGTTTTTTTTTTTCAATTTTTTAGGAGCTCCACGACATCTTAAATTAGAGCCTTTCCTTACATGACTTCGTGCCACTCTTACACATCCTAGAAATTGGGTTGATCTCTTTGCCTGGGCAACAGATGCAAAAGGGGTTTCTTCCTTAAAAGCGATAAGGTCATAATCTTCTAATCTAAACCAGTCCCTTGTTTTCTCTCCATTGTCTGATCTTCTTCCCATTGTTTCTTAATTTTTATAATCGTAATTTTACTGCGTCCCTAATTGACCATCCTAGTTATAGTTTTGCCAGAAGTTGGGCTTTATGACATAAAGAAATTTGTGGAGACATTTTTTTAATTATTTGTCAGAATGACATACTTTGACAGTTTAAGATAAATACAATAATGGGTGACTTTGTTTGTAAAAATAGACCAAGGTACTACAACAAAAAGTATTGTGTACCACTTTTATGATGCCGATAGTGTACGTTCGGGTAATGCACTCTATTCACTCTTTTTTACTCTTTTTACTCCAAACCGTTCGGGTATTAAAATAGGAGTAAAAAGTGGGTTCTGGTATTAGGAACCGAACAAAAAGAATTCACACCGTAAAGGATCATTTCGTCGTTGACACTCCAAAACCTGCTATGTGCGTTTTTATAAATTTTATAGAAACGCGAAACAACTTATTGTTGCTCTAGCGGCTTACAAAACTAATAAAAAATAAATAAAGCACGTTTTAGGCAACCGAGTTATTGGATTTAAGCACGTTACATTCGATATGTTCATAGTTTACGTCAGAAATTTAAATTTTTAGGAAGTTTCGTCACATAGCAGTTATTTTCGAGCAGAATAATAGCACATGACATTTTTGGTATAGTTGCCTATGGAAGCAAGATAGGTAATAATAACGTTCTAAAGGATTAAAACTACGTTTATTGCTAAATAAAAATATTATTATATTTGAAAACTGAAAAAAACAAAAGGCTAATATAACAAATAGAATGAGATAGAACATATTTTTACTATTTTTACTAAAAACTTTTTCAATCCTGTTAAGAACATGGGTGATAATCTTTGTGAACAACGGCTTTTAATTCTTGAAAGTGCAAGAACTTTTGCCTGCTTACTTTTAGGGGACTCTTGTAAAGTTGTTCGGAGGTTTCGGTAACATCTAGTGTCGTTTGGCGTCTGTTTGGAAAATTCATGAATTCTTCTGGATGTCTTAATTTCAATTTTATGTCCCCAGACGGCAGATAGAGACGTCCTCGTATGTAATTAACATTAGCAAGTCCGGCTCTAATGCTTTTTAGGTTATTAAGCTTATCAAAATTAAGGAGAAAAGTGTAGTCTAAATTATGGATATTAAATGGTTTTGATGATCTTGCTTCCCTCATACGCGAAATATAGTCGCAAGGTGCAAAGATAGGAGGGTTAAAATAGTGTTTCAAGGCAGAATGAACTGAGTCAGCCTCCATAATTGCTCAATAGTTATATTGAGTTGTGAGAATAATCTTAACAAGGCTACAAGGATAATGTTGTGTTCCTATTTTGATATCCGCAGCCATCAGATATTAGAAATATGTAATCTACGTCTTTATTTTTCACTGCTGATCTTATATAATGTATTATGCATGTGGTAAATTTATGTAGGGGGACCAATATCTAAACTGAACTCCCTAAGTTTTGCTTAAATTAGGTTCAATCAAGTTACGTTAAATTAAATTACGCTATATACGTGCTGTTAGAATCCAGTTTTACTCAAACTTACTAACAAATTTATCAGGCGCTTCAAGTTCCTCCTCCGATGGCTCTACATCTACGACATTAAAACTGCAACTTAACTGTGTTTTTTCAGTAGCCAGTTTTACTAATTTCCTCTTGAAAGCATTTTGATCAAACGAAAAAATCACGCAGAAAATATTAAACGACGTTAACAAAACAACAAAAAGCTTTAAGGATAGAATATAATCCTGCTATGTGCGCATTATCCGGCAATCACGTGGTTCAACTCAGGCGGAAATATCTGCTATATGAACACCTTACACATAACAGATATTTCTGCTTGCTTCCATACATAGAAGGTTTTAAAAAACGATTTTCTGGAAATTGTTGGTTGCCTATGCACAAAATAGATATTTCAAAGTGAGCATCGTGGTCCATTGGAGTGTCAACGACGATCTAGAATAATACAAAACTTGACACATGTCAGATTAAGCTGACCGGTGTCAAATTTTTAATTTTGGTATTTTAAGTGTACAGGCCATTACCGACCGAAAGTAATGTCATATCAACACCGTTCTCAACTAAAAAGCCAGTTAACTCATTTTCGTCTTAGTATCCTTTGGCCTATGATCGGTGCCATATTGACACCAAACTGATAGAGAGTCCATGTTTTACTTGTCAATTTGGTTATAAAAATGGCAGCCACAGTAAGCTAAAGGGCACTGAGGCGGTAGGAGTTAACTGGCTTTTTAGTTGAAAACGGAGTTTATCATATTTACAAGGTATCTTCAAAATTAGAGCCCGTCCTTTCAAAAATTTGCACTGTTAACCTATAAATTCACTGTAAATTAACAAATAAAATTTTTTACACCTGTCAGCGTAAGCTGCTGCGTGCTATTCTAAATGAACCTTTAGTCTCATCTCGCGAAGGTAGGGTGCCGGTGCAAACATACGCATTAACTTATTTGGGACGCAACCTTACTTTTTTTCCGGATAAGCACGATTACCGGGCACTGGGTTCTCAGTGGGATAACATCGAGATACGCACGACAATTTTGTCGCAAATGAAACAGGCATGATCCTTATGTTAAATGACGAAAGTAAATATCTGTCTATTTTGTTTATGCCCATTTGCTCTGCGATTTGCTTAAGTAATGAGTAGCAAAGAAATCCATAATTTTTAATTATTCCCTAAATTTTATTCGTTTGCTCTGGCCAAAAAAAAGTTTTCCATAGCTAGGAATTAAATCTTGTTATAAGTTCAACCACTGGATGGCGCTGCTTGTCATAAAATCATTATTTGTTGTTATTATTTATTATTAATTTTTCTTTGCGTCAGTTTTTACATTAAATTTTTCAGCTTCAGTAAGGGTCATTTAAACATATCCAGGGTGGATTCTTCAAACGGAACGGTGCTTCTAGCGGGTTAGAATTTGATTTTATAAAAAAATACAAAAACACCCCAACTGAGATTTTTAATTTTCTTTAATCGTGCTATCTTGGTTTTTTTTATTTCATTTTGTTTACGAGGTATGGCAAAAATATATTTTTTTAAATAGGACACCCTGTATCGTTTGACATTTTTGAATTCTAAAAAAAAATCTCTCTTTTTGATCTTTCTGACAATACTAATACTATATCTTTTATGGTTTCCAAGATAGAAGCATTTAAACTTGCATGGAATGTTTGTCTATGCCCTGTTTTACAGGCGATAATGAATATCGAAGATTTCCATACATATTTAGATAAAAATATCGGGATTATGGTAAAAGATAGATCCTACTGTGTGGTATTGCTGAAGAGAGAATACCTCATAAACTAAATGACATAGACAAAATCCAAGATAGCACGATTAAATAAGGAAATTAAAAATCTCAGTTGACTTGTTTTTGGATTTTTTTATTTAACCAAATTCTAACCCGCTAGAAGCACCGTTCCATTAAAAGAATCTATCCTGTATATTGGTCTTAAAATCCCCAATGCTAGAAAGATGCCCTCCAGTGCACATAATCGTAGGGTTCTCAGTATAATTGAAGAGACAGTTGTATTGTTTCTAAAAAATAAACAGTAATATTTATTTTAATTAAACTAATAAAACAACAAAAAAAAACTTGCATAAAAATATGTGACCATAAAAACTTGAAGCCATCATCCATTGGGGCATTATGGAAATTAAATTGAATGTTCTCTTGTCTCTTCATTGACTGGTCCTAATTTGTAAGTCATATAGTCTTACCAGAAACGTCCTCCATCTAACTCCAACTGTTCTTGTATGAGTGGCAAAATATTTCGGACTGTTGGTTTGGTTAGCCGGAAACGTTGAAAAAATCTAAATCTAAATCTATACCCTTCTGGCAAAACCATTTTCAATTATATTCAGCTCGTCCAAATCGTCATTTAAAAATTCCATTTTTATTTTTTTTACCGTTTTTGAGTTGACGAAAAATGAGGTTAGAATTCTCTCCTAAGGATGATTTAAGGCTCGATATCTGGCATCTTAAATTTAGGTATTCCTTAGACTACAAAGAAAAGCTGAGCAAACCAAATCAGCTACTTAGCACCGTTAAGAGATCCTTAGCGCAAAGGAATCCTTAGAGAAATCGCAGAGCAAATGGACATTAGGAGGCAAATCCTCGCTTAAAGCTGCAGTCAGAGTCGCCGTATTTGTCTGATCTACTAACCTATGACCAAGATATATAAAATTAAATATAACTAACTAAAAGTTAGGTTAGTTCACAGTTTTTATTCGGACGCGTTCGACTATTACAATTCTGCTCCAAACACTCTGACGCACTCTCACTCCACTCCTAGACCGCACCACTCCTACTCTTTAATATTACCCAAACGTACCTCAAATAAGTATTTTCAGTCTATAAAATGCAACAAAAAACAAAAGAAACTAAATATTTGACCCCTCTCTTCTATATGATTTTAAGTTAAATTTTGCCCAATATTCCTTTAAAAAAATAGCGGGTGTAGCTACCCTACCAAAAAAACCGCGTCAAATCTCTTAGAAGAGTTTGACGAGATTTTATAATGTTTTATTAGGTTCGATACGTTTTCTATGCGGTACATAAAACATACTGGTAATAACCAAAACTCATAAAGTACAGATTTTTTCTATCAGTTTTTACGAGCAAAACAGCCTGGCTCATAAAATCTTATAAAACCCTATAAAACAGCATAAACAGTTATCAGCTTGCATGAGATTCTATGCGGTTTTTTTTATGAGAGTAGGATAGTACCACCGTTGCCCCTTCCTCTAAAATTTATTTAAGGTCACTTATTATTGTGTACTGGAAGGATGAAAGTTTAACGTTTAAAAATTTCACCGAACTCAACCCTTAAAAAAGTTCTATAAAAAGTGTCAAATAAGCGTTTCAAAATGTTCTTATATCAGATCAGATAAAGTGCAATAATGTCCTTTTTTTTCTTAAATAGGTACCATTATTATTTTTAATTTGGAGCTGCCAACATACCTTGAATAAATAAAAAATATTTTTATGAAATTTGTTTTTGAGGGTAAGCAAGGAAAATTTTTATTTTAGCACCAGGAGCCATCCATCGTAGTTTTACCTATAAGCAAAATCCTAATAAAATGACACAAATACTTAAACTTAGACATAGTCCACTATGTTATTAATCGTTTAAACCGTACATTAAAAGAAAACAGTAAAAACTTACCTTTTATTCTGGGAAATTCCGCCATAATTTTTTTGAGCTGTTGGTTAGAATAAACTTCATCTCTGGAGATTTGTATATCCATTGTAAATTACTTACTAATTTATTTTGACATTTAACACACAGAACAATTGATATAGGAAGAATATTTGAAGACTTTTTTAAAATTTTACAAATTTTGTATTCAAGTTAATTTTAGATTTGTATAACTAAATCGGTTTTATGTTTCGAAAGATTTTTATTTTTCGTATTGTTGACAACAGACGTCCTGATTATAATGGTGCGAGAGGCAGCAACAAAAACGGGTTATTACTGAAAAAATTCGCTACAAAAAAAAGATAAAGAACAAAAAAGAACGAGTCGTCCGTCCCTAGCATTTTTTAAGGTAAAATGTAATTCTTAAACAAATAGAAATTTTTTGAAAATTCGCTCAGATTTAGTAAACGCAACGTAATCTTCACTGTAAATTGAATTTAATGTTTTTTACAAGAACACAATTATATATATATATATAATTTAATATATACAGGGTGTTTCAAATTCCGTGCTCACCATGGGAATTTCTTAAATGGTAGAAGATACGAAAAGCTTTAAATTAGGGAAAAGTTACGCAATTTGATCCGCTGCTCAAAACTAAAAAAAAGTTTACAAATTCCAGATAGTTTCTGAGATAGACGGAAAACACCAAAATCTTCATTTTTAGTTTTTATTTTTCAGCGCCCTTGTTCTTAAAGCTGTGAAAAAACGCTTAAAATTTTTTACAGACACTTTTTCAAGATCTACCTAGTGGGAAGTCCGTTTTTGAGATTTGACATTTCAGTGTGACAGGAGCACTGTCAAGTTCATTTTTTCTTATGGACATATCCTTTTTTTTCTGCCGTTTGGTGCATAAGGGATGACAGATAAGATTTTGTAACCTTATTTTGACAAGTCACCTGACGTTTTGGGTTTAGTGACCATCATCGGCCCAAATTTAATTTTTGCTTTTAACCTACTCAAGATATTGTGGAAACCCGATTGCAGTACTTTTTTAACATTTTAAAAATAAAAGTTTTTTTTGACATTTTGTTATAACAAAATAACTTTACCTAATATTTAAAAAAAAAGTTTTTTTCTTTGTTTTTTAATCTTTGAATTTGGGCTGACGATAGTCAACTAACTCCAATCGTCAGGTACTTGTCAAAGGAGGTTGTAAAATATCTGTCATCCTTTATTAACCAAACGGCAGGAGAAAAATAGCATAGTGCTCCTGTCACACTAAAATGTCAAATCTCGAAAACGAACCTGCCTGGTGAAATTTTTAAGCGTTTTTTGACAGCTTTAAGAATAAGGACTACCCAGAATTTGTAACCCTTTTTTTTTGGTTTTGAGCAAAGCGTCAAATTGCGCAACTTTTCCCTAATTTAAACCCATGGTGAGCATCGAATTTGAAACACCCTGTATATATTGTTTTTATTAATTTTTTTAACATAATCGATAATTTTTACCGTGAATTAAACATTTTGATGATACGTAAAATTATGTCAAAAACTTAAAATTATGCAAAATTCGTGAAATGGTTCCGAGATAATAGAGATATTTAGGAACGCTTAAAATTTTGACAATTTTGACAGCCGCTGTGGTAGTGTTTAACAACTACCACCACTACCACGCATCGATTTTACCAGATTTTTTGGAACACATTGGAAACTGTCACTCGTAAAAAAATTTAGAGATGAGAAAAAACATAAAATTGGGCTTTATTTTACAAAATAAGTGTTTTATATGTTGGAACCTGGTAATATCTTATCACACATTTCACATTTCGGGCAATAATACTTTGACCTCTTTCTTATATTTCGTTTCGAGCACCACCTGCACCTTTTCATAGTATTTTTTTCTCCAACATTTTCAGAGGAGTTCTTCACAAAATTCTAAAAGAGTTTTTTTAGTTTGGCGTTTCTTTTTGTAAAGGAAATAGGCATTCCAGATGCAGATAGCAACCAAATGAAAAAAGATTTTTCGATACCATTTTATTCTTGGACTGGAATAATAAGACATCATCTGGTCAGCTCTGTCAACTCCAGGCATTATTATTATAATCTAGAACGCTCTGTGGTTTTAGTTTTTCGTGGCCTCTTCGTGTTGTAATTTTGACCATCTGATGTTTGTGACAAGTGCTTATCATTCTGACGTCCCTCTTATCTTTCCATTTGGTTACAACAAGTCTCCCTTTGCGTTTCCAAATAGCTTCCCCTGTTTTTAGCTTCTTGTTGAGCATTTTTTTTGGATTTTCTTTTCTGTTAACTCTCAAAGTGCCAACCATTCTAGTATATACAGGATAAATCCAGTATTGGTGGTTAACTCCTAGAGTTTGATTCCATGTTTTTGTCTTTTGTTGGGTATGTACTGGCGAAAACTCTTCCTCGCCACAATATCATCGCCTCATCAATGCTCAAATGTTGCTCTGGAGTGTAAATAAGTTTTATATTTGAAAGTACTGTTTCCAAAATCGGTCGTATTTTGAAAAGGCGATCGGCGGTATTAGCAGTAAAATGGTCAACAAACCTCAACATTCTCAAAATGTCCGAGAATCTATTCCGAGACCTGTTTTGCCCGAAAACAGGATGAAAATACAAGGGATCTTTACTCCACTGTTTTCCCAAAGTGGGAAAGCGGATATTACCACTAAGGCAGCATAAGCCTAGGAACCTTTTCATTTCTTCAGCACATGTATTCTGCCATTGTAGTTTCTTTTTTTTTCCGGGTAGATACTGGCTGTTTATTGAAAAACTCTTTGGCTCGTCTGTTTGTTTCACGGACAATTGCCTCAATGATGGTGTCATCAAAAAATAGCATCTTCCAGAATATCTATATTGATGGACTCTTGCGGCGTAAAATGAAATATTGTGGGATCTTCTTCTGTGTCAGTCTACTCGTTATCAGAATTGTCTGAGGTTTGGGATAATTTCGTTTTTGAAGAGCTTGGAGTGTTAACCACATTGTCATCTGCATCGCTCTGTATTTCTTGGTCGCTGATACCAGACACTGAACTTGATGAATCCTGTGGCTCGTAGTTCCTGTCAGCGACAGAATCATCACTTGAAAAATGTTGTCCTTCGGCATCTTCAGACGCATCCGACCAGTTTGACGTATTTGCTAACTCCTCTAGTTCAGCTTGAGTCAATGGGCGCTTTGAGTTTCTTTTTTTCGACACACTAAAAATATATAACCTCAAAAACGTACAAAAATCAGCAAAAATTAAATTTTACCTTGCTTTCTCAGTGGAATATATGTTTTGTAACAACACTGATAGTTAAAACCAACTTCTGCAGTTAAAAAACTTAGCAAATCCTTATTTTGTAATGAAAAACGCAATAAAAATAGTACGTGTTCAACTTAAAACAAAACTACACTCAGCAAACCAACGGCCACTCAAGTGGCCATGCGCGCGCCTCAAACTTCGCGATAGACCGAAGAAACCATACGCGCCACCATTCGTAGTCCAGTTAGTATATGTATTGCATAAAAATGAGTTTGAATTCATTGCCAGTATAGTCTATTCAGTGTAATTTTTACCACTTAACATAGTTAAGTCAAAAGATTGATCGTAGTAATTCTCCAAAATCACACTTGTCTCATTTATTAATAATCGTTAAAAAACGTTATCAGCTCTCCGTTTATGAAAGTAAGGTTAGTATGTACTATATCTTACATTATAAATACTTTTATTTTTGTTGAGATTATTAACATATTATAAGTATCATAACACTTATTTATCTTCTTAGTTATTATAGATGGCTTAAGTTTGTATCAGGAATAATGTGCACTGATAACAACATAATCCTTTGGCGAATTCATATTTAAATAAACAGGGACAGCATAAAGCACATTATCAGCACATGGCACTTTAAGTCAAATACACACGATGCAAAACTCTGCGAGGATTTGGCTCCGCAACCCCCACGCTCTTAAAAAAATATTTGTTCTTAACGTTTGCGGAAATATTTTTTTCCGCACGGGACTGCTTGACCAAACTTTTACATCGTAATCTCAATGAGGTAGTCTCGTGCAGAAAAATTAAATTTTCGTACTTGTTAGAAAATAGCTATTTACCTAACAAGTACGAAAATTTATACTTTTCCGCACGCCCCGGCGTTCGGGCAAGCCGTAAGTGCGGAAAATACTTTTCGCACGCGTTGGTTACAACATTTTTCCTACGAGCGCAAATATTTTGTTATTATTTTAGTTAAACCTAGCAGACTAAAAATGAAAAAAGAGTCAGAACTATGAATTTTATGTTTAATTCAGAACTAAACTTTAACAAGCTTAAAACAATAATTTTTATTGGTAATTATTAATCACGGTAACATTGAAAGTACCACTACTCATGTTGCTTAATGCCATCGTCGACTTCAAGTCTTCCTGAGTCATCAATGAGCAACAGCGTGCGTGAATTTTTTTTTGCTCAACAGCGTACGTAAAATAGTAGTTTTAACAACTACTGGCTAAAATAGTGCTTTTTTTCACAAGCGTTGGTTCTCGCTGCGCTCGTAATTTAACAAGGCGAGTAAAAAAAGCACATTTTAGCCGCGAGTTGTTAACACTATTTTTTTTTAATACCTTCTTCGCAACACACCATTTTTACACTATAAATTAATGCGGCTGGTAGTGAAATAACATGGTGGTTTCCATTGCAATGTGCCTTTTTATTCGGTAACGTTCATTGTTGCGACATTTTAATCGTTGACAGTTTGATATTTTGACGATATTTTTAAAAGATTCTTTTGTAAATGCTTGGTGAAAACTGGTAGAAATGGCTTAATGTTTAGGCAAGAATAATTAGATTCTTTCAATATTACTATTTTCCGCTATTTCTCTTTAATTTTGGGTAAAAAACGGCCCAAAATCTTTTTTTGCACCCGTGATCAAAAAAAAAAGTTTTTTTGCATCTGTAACCAAAAAAGCCTTGCTTTAGTTATCTGCAGACAGTTACTAAATTCATGTTTTTGATTGATTGAAGGTATAAAAAAAAATATTTTTCGCGCACGTCGTGCGGTAATTAGGTATTACTGCACTGAAACGAATTCTGCGGAGTTACTTTGCGCTCTTGGTGCAGTTTATTGTACATAAATCATAACTTTATATAATAACATAAATATTCAATTCAATTATATATATTGATTTTAGAAATTTTACAATTTTCCATAGCAAGAATTCTGCAATATGTAAAATTGGTTTTAAAGTTTTAAATATACAATGAAAATGATAATTAAATTCTTAAAAAAAGGAATAACTTCCGGAGTCTGAGTTACCTTACCTACTTATAGCACAATCAATTAATAAACAATTATTTCTTACAAATTAAAAGATAATATTTGTAGTATGAGTATAGTTCAAAAGAGAGTTTTTATTCATTTCGAAGACATGCGCGAAGTTTAAAAATATTACTTATTACTTTAGAAATTTCTTTAGTTGCTTGTGGCGTTAGGTTGCATAACGTTTCCCTGAAAAAAGCGATATCTCTAAAAAGCACAGGGTCAATGGTTTCAAGCTCTTGTTTATTACATACTGAGCAAAGCTCCTGAGGTGTAAGTCTGTAAGTTATTTGATTGAAACTAAAGTGGCAGTAGAACTTGTTGCTTAGACGAGTCTGCGCAATAATCCTATCCATGTAAATTTGGTTATGGAATTTTAAATAATTTACAGGATGTGATAATCGATGTTCAAACACACTATAAAAAGTAGAATAAGACGAGTTTAGAGCAGTGGCTAAGTCCTTCTCAAACAAATGGTTTTTCATTTTTTCTAATACAATTGACCGCTGCTTGCAAACTGACGTTTTTAAATTTTTCCACGTGTCCGTGGAGTTGATCATTTAAAAGAGTTTTCACCTGGAGTGTCCAGTTGAATTTTGGTTCAGTCAAATTAATTAGCTCTACTTGTCTTTAATAACATAAATAAAAATAAATAAATAAAATATGACAATTTTCCAGATAATTATTAAAAAAATAAACACTATCTGGTTTGGCGTTAAAAACCTTGTTCATAAGTGCAAACCTTTTTAATAAAAACTTTTATTTAACTTCACCTCTGTGTATACATGTTCGGTCAAATCCAAGGTCAAATCTTGCAAATCAATTTTGACTAACTTCTAGCTATCCGATTGAATTCAAATTTGTTATGTGATTATAGTTTTGGTGACAATACAATATTATGGTATTATTGGGCACTTGCCTTTCCTCCTTCGAGAACAGTGGAGGGGGAAAACGCCTAAGTTTGTCCGATTTCAACCAAAATTGCTATACGGGTGTTTTTGGTGATAAGGAATTCAAATTTTTCATCAGATTTTAAAAATTAAATATGGCGAATTTAAGATGGACGATTTTTACTCATGTTTTGCTAACCAATTTTGTCTTTAAATTTGGAATGCTTTTATTGTTCCGGTGAAAATACAATAGTATGGTATTATTATGCACCCTCACCCCCTCTACGAGGGGAGTCAAGGGAGGAAAACACCTAAGTTTGTCCGATTTCAATCAAAATTGGAATATGGAGGGTTTTTAGAAATAAAGAATACAGATCCAATTGTCGTCAAATTAGGTATGCGTTTATAGTTCCGGAGACAATACAATAATATGGTATTATCAGGTACCCACCTCCCCATTATAAGGAAAGTTGAGGGGAAAAGATTTAGTTTGTTTGATTTGAATCAAAATTGGCATACAGGGGTTTTTAGGGAAGGTGATTATGAATTTTTCATAAAATTTGAAAATTTCAAGAAGAAGAAGAAACATAAATTTATCGAGTCAACATGGCCAAACTTCCTATAATGCGCCCATGGCTTTTATAATTATGATATCAGAATCCTAAAAATTATTTTCTACGTTTTAGTGCACTTAATATTTTATAAAAGCTTGTATTTAAAAAGCTTTTTTTTATATAAAATTATTTATACCCAACTTACATGTACTGAACTAAATTCGCAATCTGGGCATTGACGGAAAAGTTTTTTTTAAAAAGGTTCCAGTTTTGGGACATTTTATTAATTTCAAATTTTTGACGATATACATGCGACAAGAATAAGAATTAGCCAGCTTTTTGCTGCTGAATTATTTTGTAAAGTTTGAGGGTCACTTTCCTTTTGAGATTTGCGCAAAACTATAAGAAAAATAATTATTTTGACAAATAACCTAGTGAGTTATTCAAAACAAATATTGCAGTTTTCGGAATGTGCGTTGCCGCCACCTTAAAAAATGTTTAAATACTTTTTTAAGAAGTTGCTTGGAAAATGACTAATGGAGACAAGCTATACAAGTTGATGTACACTTCTTTCCACATAAAACTGATACAGCAGAACGTAGCTGCAAATACGATTTTTTATATTTTCCTATGGGCAACACTGAATTTTTGACTTTGCCATTTTAGGTTATATTTTTGGCATATATAAACGTTTTATAAGGAAACGGGGCTGCGTTCAGAATGTCCACACCAGTGTAAAAAACGCACCGGTGCGTGGTGTGTCGCTGTTCAGGAATATGAAAATGACCGGTGCGTCTCATTTTCGTCGTTCAGGAAAGGTGGTGTGTCCACTGGTGCGTTTATGGCGTTATTAGCAAGGCCACTAACATGCGGCAATAAGGGTCAAAATTGCAAATATTTAGGTTTATTTTAGTGAGCTTATCACACCACACCGTCACCCCAGTTTCGACTTGGGCGATGGTTCAAATTAAATGATCTGTTAAGAAATAGAAAAGTGGTGGGGACGGTTTTAAAAACTATCCTACATTTTTCTGCTCCCTTGTAGCCTAAATACATGTCTTTTTTTGGTCATTGGATAATCCATCATTCGAAAATAAGACAGAACAAAAAGCCTATTTTTACATTTTTGTACGCACTTCTAGCGCAAAAAAAAATATATTTTTTGGATCATTTCTTATTAGATCATGTCACATAAGAAAAGCAACCCCAGAAACCAACCCAACTTTCGAAAATAAGAGGAAACAAAAATCCTATTTTATCATTTATTCCAAAATCCCCTTGTTTTGTTTGTGGAAATTAGCTGACATTAGACAAGAATGACAGATTATAGATGGTGTGTACACTTGCGTACACACCGATTGCGAGCACTCACACCATGGTGTGGGCTTTCTGAACGCAGCCCGGTTCGTTTATTTTTTCTAATTCAAAATATAAGGACACTAAAAATAAAAACCACAATTCAAAAAAGAAAAAATGTTTTAGTAACTAAACAAAAGCTACACAGTAATTGGTCTATTCGACTAGCTGATTATGAAAGAAGCAAGTCTGCGATAGTAACCATAATAAATCGATTTCAAGAAGAAGAAAATGTATAAAAACTTGCATTTAAGTTTTTTAATACATATCATAAATAAAAACACCTTAAATAAATACAAAATTAATCTACTCCTTATTTTATTATTACTCATCTAAATCGTTGTGTAACATCAAGTATTAATTGGAAAAATTAATTAAGAAGGGTAAGTTTTAATTAGAGTAACACTGCGTGGGTTTAAATTTTTTAATTTTATTTTCTTCTAAATTGAAAATTCTCTCTTAAATCCAACAAATTTATTAAAATTCTTCTTATAAATAAAACTGTCCAAAACTCAAGACTAAACCTTTTTAGTAAATCCCACCGTTAAAGTTGCACATAAAAATCCCAGTAAACACAAGCCTTACGGCAGGATAGCGGTTTGTAGGCGGCAGTGGTGGGCAGCTATCAGTCGGTAAATCACTTGCTTACCGATATCTTGCAGCAAGCAGCGCAGGGGTGGCTAACTCATTTTGGCAAATTGCGTTTCTAGCCTGACATGGCCATCAAGCGTGATGCCACTCGTAAATATAAGGTGGCTGCACAAAAGAGATCCACAAGGTGGAAAACGTGTGGCTAATCGCTTCGGTATATTATCTTTCTTGCCAGACGAGGCAATCAAGCGAGCTGCTATTGATTGGTTAACGCGGCTTTACAAAACAATTCCGAAAAGTGGCATATTGGTGGCTAGCCCCTTCGATATATTATCTTTCTAGCCAGACGAGGCAATCAATCGTGCTGCCATTGATTCGTTAAGATGGCTTTACGAAACGATCCCAGTAGGTGGCATATAGGTGGCTAGCCACTTCGGCATATTATCTCTCTAGCCAGACGAGGGAATCTAGTATACTGCCATTGATTGATTAAAATGGCGGATTTATCGGCAACGGTCTAGAGGCCGGTAAAGGTACGAATGCGGCAATTCGTCATCTCTGACGGCAGGCCGTCACTTATCCGCAGGTTATTCTCCAGTGGTTTGTAGAGTTCTAGCTACAGGTGCAATGAACGCCGCGGCGGCGTGCAAGCGGCAATGTCTGTGCGGCCGTCTTAGTTAAAACGCTGGCGGTTCATCAAACGGTTCTGTGTGGCTATCTGTGTAAGTGTTGGCGGTAATCCGCATGTGGCGATCCAAGGGACGAGCAGACATTACCGCTTGCACTCCGCCGCGGCTGCCATATTCGGCAAGCAAGCGGCATTTCGGTAAACCGTGGGCGGGTCACCTATGGCTCGCAAGGTTTGTGTTTACTGGGAAGGGTGCTTAGTCGTTGTCGTATCTCAGTGCGCATGCTCAGGACCGATACAATACGCTAACTGCTTGCGAGTACTGCAAGGAGGGTCGTAGAGCTGTTGTACGGCGTATCCGTTCTGAGCATGCGCACTGAGATATGACAACGACTACGCACCTTTTTTATGTGCAAATTTAATAGTGGGATTTACTAAAAGGATTTGACCTATTTTAGACAGTTTAAATGAATTTGTTGATTTTAAGCATTTTATACCAACTTCCTTGAGTTTTGGACAAGGTTTGGTTTATAAGACTAATTTTAATAATTTTTTTAGTGAAGAATCATCTTAGCATAACCTTTTGGTGGATTTAAGAAAAAAAATTCCATTTAAAAGATGTATTTTTTAACCCTAGGGGGGATCTAAATGTTAAACACTTAACACAAATTAATATTGGCGTTATATGTCATTCTTATCAAAACTTACCCTTATTTATTGATTTTCGCGATGAATTCATTCACTGTCACAAAACCGTTTCGATATGTAATAATAAAATAAGGATTAGATTATTTTTGTATTTATTTAAAAGGTGTTTTTATCCATCGAAAGTATGAAAAAACTTTACAAACAAAACCCCATCGCAATCGCAAACCACAAATTAAAATATTTCATCAAAAGAGGTCATGTAAACAAATGCGACTAAAAACAGACCTGAATCCAACGATCATTCACTGATGCGTTCACAAAAGGGTCATGTCGGCTCAACGAACTGGACGGTGCCCCGGTTCTCTGGTAGAACATGAGAAAATGGCCATTAGCGTATTACCGATGAAAACTGTAGCTTTGAAACTTTTGAGCGTGATCTTTTAGTGCAAAGTTTTGTTTGATGATTAAGCTTTTAGATAAACTTAATGTTTTAATTTCAACTTGTAGATAAATAAATGAATAGGTAAGTATACTTGTTTTGGATTTTTTTCATTGGGAACACTTTTCGTGCATAATCAGTGTCCTTCACTTATATTTGTTTTGTCTCGTAGGGCCCTCAGAAATTTTTTGTGCTGAAAACTGTTTCAAAATATGGCGTTCTTCTGGACAAGACTGGAGGTGTTTTATTGATTAATGAACAATTTGGGATATTAAATAAGGTAAATTAATTCTTGTAAAAACAGCTACTTAGGGAAATTATAAACGAACTTATTACCAATTGCCACAAAATAATCCTTTCTGGGGGCTATAAATTTAAACCACCCCCCCCCAGAGGTGGTCTAAAAAGTCACCAACTTTATAACCTCAAACACAGATAATGAAGCTGTTATATGCCAAATTTTTGGCGTATTCACCATTTGCCATTTTGCAACCTGTCCAAAAAAAATAGTTTTAGGGCATTTTATCCTAAAATATGGTATATTTTGAGAAAAAAAGCAGTTTTTCAGTGGTATTTTGTAATAACAATACAAAATAATCAATACAAAATAATCAATAACTTTGTGTCGTTTCTGTATGGGTAAGTGTTGTTTGAAAATTGGTTTTAAAATTTAGAACCGTCCACAGGTGTAAATATTTAGACCTGTGGGCGGTACTATTTTAGATCTTACTAAATTTCACTGTAAATATTTATGAGTGCGACGTAACGCCATATGGCTTTTTGAGCATGCGCACTGAGATATGACAAGGAATAAACACTCTTTTTATATGTAACTTTAAGTGTCTATTATTGTAGCTGCAGACTACAGAGAACCTAGCAGCGGGCATAGCTTCTATTGAAGTGTTGCCAGGAGTACCATCCATTATCGGATTTTACCATAATTTTGGCATAAATAAAAACACTTTTGTATCTGACTATATTCAGTGGTGGTCTCAGCGGGGTGGGCGATCGCTCCCCCTTTGCCCCAGAAAAAAGTAGACAACAAAGTTGCTATTGGTAACCCTGAAGTATTTGGAGAAAAAACGAGAAATTGAAACAGACAAAAACCATAAAATTAGAAATACAGAAGAGTATTATAGAGTTTTAATTTATAAGCAAGTTTTAGACAAAATCATTTCGGACATAAAATCGAGGTTCATTAACGAGACTCTAAGTATTTTTGACCTGAACATATTCGTACCAAGTTTTATACAACATGAAGCCAAAATCAGGGCAAAATTAACTAATATCGTTTCCAAATACTATAAACTGTTTGATTAATACAAAACACAAATTCTTGAACTTTTATTGGGAGAAGTCAGTATTTGGAAACAATATTGGTCAGAAGTGGGCAAAGGCTTAAATCAAAACATATATGATAACGCTTTCGAGGCAATGAACAAGTGTGTCAATATTTTTCCGTTGATAAAAACATTCTTGGATGTTAGTCAGTATCAGAAAGAAACTTCTCCTATGAAGGAAATTCGTCTGACGAGCTTAGCGTTGCTGCCCGATTTGCCCAAAAAAACTAGTAACGATTTTTTTTTGAGATGGGCATCTTATATTTGAGATATGCACAATATAAAAGGTAATTTTTGAACTTTAAAAGCTTTTTAGCTCTCAAAAAAAAAGTATTTAGATATTAGGTTTTGTTTGTGGTTTGTTTGTTATCTATGTTTACTATAACTGAAAAAAATATACGTGGTTGCTCAAGCGTGCATTTCAGGGGGGTAGGGAGGTATTTAACCCCCCCGCACTCCGGATTTAAATTTTTTTCGCAAATATTTAGAAAATCCAAAGCAGAGCATACATTGCGGCGCTATGTAACAACTTTGATATTTACGTTATTAGTTTAATTTTGTGTTAACAATGGCATTTGTAGTGTCACTTTCTTAAAAATTTTCGCCTGAAAAATTTTAGTTTAATTTTAAATAAAAAAATGCATTTTTCAGTGCAATTTTCTTTAAAAAAAGTGATATTTACCAATTTAGTTTAATTTGACTCAAAAATTATAATTTTCGGCGCAGTTAAACATTTTTTACAACATAAAGTGTATGATATAAACAACTTTAAATCTGATAACCCCCCTCCCTAGATTTGAAAATCCGCGCTTGTACCAGTTACTATAAGTTTTGTTTGTATATAATGATATGTTCCTCATAAAAGCTAAGCTTTTATTCTAGTTTTTTTTCGTATCGAACCCCCCCCCCCCATTTTCAAATGGCTGGAACCGCCAGTGTTTCTCTGTTTACTTTGGTTTAGTGGTTTTGCCGTGCACTGATTGCTCTGGCTACGCGCAGACGACCCTAAATAATTTTGAAAGGTATTTCAAAAATCAAAAGTTTTAAGAACTTTTTTGCTGAAATTACAAAAATATATTTACGATTTTAAGTCAAAAATTATTTTTAGTGTAATTTTCTCGCAAATTTTCGTCTGCGGCGCTTTTAAACGCTATTTTCTTGACTTGATTTGCAGCAAAAATTAGCCAATTGAAAAAATACGATAATTTTGCTCCAAATCTGGTAATTTGTCAACCTCGTTTCTTGTAATAAATTCTCGAGTTCCTGGCAACACTGTTCTATTGGATTTGTCTAGAGTTCTGCAAAGTCGCGCGCACATGACACGTGGGCAGAATTTCTGCTGTGACTCGGTTTGAGTCAAGGCCGCATTTGTTATGGACTTAATATTTTCCTATTTGAAAAGGTAAATTTAACACGATGATGGATGATGTTTTTCTAGGGGAAGCACTGCTTCCATGGACGGCACGCCGCTGAGAGAGAGAGAGTAAAGAAAAATATACTACCAAAAACGAATCGGACCCCTGCCTCTTTTTCTTGACAAGAAGTCAGTAGCATGTAACCACATACACTCGCACTTTCTTTTCCATCAATTTTATTTTATATATATATTTTTTTTTATTTTATTTTTATATTTATTTTTTTTAATTATTATTCTCTTTTTTATATTCTTTTTTTTTACTATTTTTTTTATTATTTTTTTATATATTTTTTTGTTTTTTTTATTTTTTTTTTTAATTATTTTTTTTAAACACATACCATTCTTCATCTGGACAACTCCATTTTCCAAGAACCCAAAATCATTGCATCGACGGACAAAACCTTCTGCTCCTTGTATGATAAAGCCTGGCCATGACCCTAGTTGTGTTGTGTAGTTACCCCAAACTCTTTGAGGTATGAACGGTTGTACAAGACAAAGAAAAACTAACGTTTATAAGTTTTAAAGATTTATTAAAAAAATTAATAAACTAATACATTATAACTTTAAGGCTTTTTATTTGTATAACAATATATAATGAACAGTTTATGATAATTTCCAGGTCTACTTGATACTGTACATAATTGGTTTAATTTGTAGAAAGTTATCATGACTTCGATGCTCATATTTTCTTGGATTTAATAATTATTTCTTTAGCTTCTTTATATGTTCGAAAGTTTATGGTAATGGATCCTATGGCAGTAATATAACAATTGACATAGTTGTAAGTAATAATATGAGAGCAAATTGAACGTAACTAGGTATGTTATTATAACATCTCATAGAATTGAAAGAGTATTTATTTTTACAGACCTACATGATTCAGACTAGAGTAAGAAAACTAGAATTGAATAGCTTTGATGAGGCTGAGAAGCGTCGGATTTATAAAATATATGTCAAGATCATGTAAATCAATTCAGGATGAACATACAGATTAGAGTTGAGAACTTACATACATAACTTGTCTCCCCAGAACCCCGATTCATTCTTTCGCTTAAGTTGTCACTATAAAACAAAATTCCTAATTAGTTGATGAGTTAAACCTTCATGCTTTGATGATTTGAAAAAACTCTCAACTACAAATTGATTATTTTAACCCGTCCCTGAAAATACCAATAAAACCCCAGACCTGATCTTTGAACACACTCCTTCAAATTTCCAAACCTATTATTATACACGGACCGAGAACTTTCGCCACGTCACAGAGTACAATAACTTTTCACACTATATCTTTCTAGCCCCAGATGTAGCCCTAAGGCACGTCACTGGGTACAAAAATATAGTTTGGAACTAACTCCCTCAAATATTCCATCCTATTATTTTACACGGACCGAAAGCTTACGCCACGTCACAGAGTACAATAACTTTGCAAACTATATTTTTCTATCCCCGGATGTAGCCCTAAGACACGTCACTGGGTACAAAAATATAGTTTGGAACTAACTCCTCCCTATTATTATACATGGACCGAAAGCTTACGCCACGTCACAGAGTACAATAACTTTTCACACTATATCTTTCTAGCCCCGGATGTAGCCCTAAGGCACGTCACTGGGTACAAAAATATAGTTTGGAACTAACTCCCCCAAATATCCCATCCTATTATTATACACGGACTGAAAGCTTACGCCACGACACAGAGTACAATAACTTTTCACCCTCTATCTTTCTAGTCTCGGATGTAGCCCTAAAGCACGTTACTGGGTACAAAAATATAGTTTGGAAATAACTCCCTCAAATATCCCATCCTATTATTATACACGGACCGAAAGCTTACGCCACGTCACAGAGTACAATAACTTTTCAAACTATATTTTTCTATCCCCGGATGTAGCCGTAAGGCACGTCACTGGGTACAAAAACATAGTCTGGAACTAAATTAAAAAGACTCACAGTGTCTCCATATCTAATGGATTACTGTGTATAGTCCTTCTTCCCGACTAAATTTCGATTCCGGTAGTTATCTAGAACACTGTGGAAGATACCGACGAGATGTTAGATCGGCGATATCTATGTTATATTGTCACTTATGGCTCAGGATGGCTCAATAAGCCTAGCCACCGGTTGGGCGCCCACGGATTTATCTGAAAAACTATAAACCATACAAACTTGAGAAAACATTTTTTACTAAAAATATTTTTGTGTGACCTAGCCTTCCTAAAGCCAAGGAATATGTATATGCCTTGCCATAGCCTTATCCTGGATAAATCCGATGACCAGTTTTATTGGACCACCTTGTTAAATGAGAAATAAAAGTCGCCATTTTTTTAAGGAAGTTGAAGTTTTTGAAATATTTTATATTTGGTAAAACTTCTAAAAACTTGAATATTTTATTGATTTAGAACATGCATAGAGCATACAAACAAAATTAAATACAAACATTGAATGCTGCCGGAACTCGTTTCACATCAGTCAAATCGTGCTCTGAATCATTAGTTTCGTTTTGTTTATGAGAACCATGTTTATAAACGGGTTTATCAGTCGCATCTTTATTACTACTATAAGTTTCTTCGTCTTCGTCTTTTTCTTCTTCTTCTTTTTCAGATTCTATATCTCGAGAAAACTTTTTATGTTTTTGAATCCTATAAAAATATATATTTCAGGTAACTCAGAGTCTATTCTAAGCATTTTAACTTTCTAAATGATGTAACAGTGTATCCACTAAAGCAAAAATTTCTCAATTAGGCTTTAATGATGATTAGATAATAATGGGTGTTTAGAATGTGGCGTGTTTTATATTGAAACTTTGTTTTCCAAGATACATTTCAAACTCCGTTTAGTATTAATCATGATTAAAGCTTGATGGAAGAATTTTCACGTTGGTGGATATGGATATAACTATTTTTGCAAGTACAAATTCCAAGACAGTTTTACTTTTTCCAATCCCAAAAGTTTAAAACTTAGCTCAGCGACACCAATCAGTAAACTGCCAGAAGTCTCAAAAATGTTAAAAAAAATAGTATAAAATTCTAAATTGCTGCGGACCAGTTTTTAACTTCTGTGTTTAAATGTCAGCTACCATATTGAAATTGGACCGAAGAAACACTGTGCAAGATACCGACGAGATGTTAGATCGGCGATATTTATGTTATATTGTCATTTATTATAGGCGCCTTTGATCTATTGTGGTTTGTTATAGGCACCTATGATCTTTTGAGAATTTTCATTTAAAATTTAAATCGTTGTTACATTGATGCTGTTTAGCTTCAAATAACCAAACTAAAAATATTATTTTTGTTTAGCTATCCGACACTAGATTGATTAGCAATATAGGAAGGTAGTAGGAATGTTTGAGAAAAGTTTCTATTGTCCTTTTTTATTGCATTAAAATCACCCGGGGTAGGACCATTTCACAGAGAAAAAAGAACTTCTTTGTTTCCAAACATTTCTATAAAGCACCATATGATTTTTTTACAGGATGGCTCAATAAGCCTAGCCACCGGTTGGGCGCCCACGGATTTATCTGAAAAACTATAAACCATACAAATTTGAGAAAACATTTTTTTACTAAAAATATTTTTGTGTGACCTAGCCTTCCTAAAGCCAAGGAATATGTATATGCCTTGCCATAGCCTTATCCTGGATAAATTCGATGACCAGTTTTATTGGACCACCTTGTTCAATGAGAAATAAAAGTCGCTATTTTTTTAAGGAAGTTGAAGTTTTTGAAATATTTTATATTTGGTAAAACTTCTAAAAACTTGAATATTTTATTGATTTAGAACATGCATAGAGCATACAAACAAAATTAAATACAAACATTGAATGGTTTTCAAATTAAAATTTTTAAGTCGACTTCTAGCACTAGCTGCCGGAACTCGTTTCACATCAGTCAAATCGTGCTCTGAATCATTAGTTTCGTTATGTT
This sequence comes from Oxystoma pomonae, assembly GCA_963921995.1. Taxonomy (NCBI): domain Eukaryota; kingdom Metazoa; phylum Arthropoda; class Insecta; order Coleoptera; family Brentidae; genus Oxystoma; species Oxystoma pomonae. The sequence goes on from OY998165.1 coordinate 98,416,999, forward strand.
TATGAGAACCATGTTTATAAACGGGTTTATCAGTCGCATGTTTATTACTACTATAAGTTTCTTCGTCTTCGTCTTTTTCTTCTTCTTCTTTTTCAGATTCTATATCTCGAGAAAACATTTTATGTTTTTGAATCCTATAAAAATATATATTTCAGGTAACTCAGAGTCTATTCTAAGCGTTTTAACTTTCTAAATGATGTAACGGTGTATCCACTAAAGCAAAAATTTCTCAATTAGGCTTTAATGATGATTAGATAATAATGGGTGTTTAGAATGTGGCGTGTTTTATATTGAAACTTTGTTTTCCAAGATACATTTCAAACTCCGTTTAGTGTTAATCATGATTAAAGCTTGATGGAAGAATTTTCACGTTGGTGGATATGGATATAACTATTTTTGCAAGTACAAATTCCAAGACAGTTTTACTTTTTCCAATCCCAAAAGTTTAAAACTTAGCTCAGCGACACCAATCAGTAAACTGCCAGAAGTCTCAAAAATGTTAAAAAAAATAGTATAAAATTCTAAATTGCTGCGGACCAGTTTTTAACTTCTGTGTTTAAATGTCAGCTACCATATTGAAATTGGACCGAAGAATTTGGAATGAGAACAAAATATTTAAATGATTATTTACCTCATACACTTCTCTCCACATAAAATTGGTACAACAGAAGGTAGCTGCAAATACGATTTTTTGTATTTTCCTATGTGCAACACTGATTTTTTGACTTGCTCATTTTAGGTTATATTTTGGGTATATATAAACTTTTTATAAGGAGACGGCTTGTTTATTTTTTATTAATTCACAATATAAGGCCACTAAAAATAAAAACCACATTTCAAAAAACCAAAAATGTTTTATTAACGAAACAAAAGCTACACAGTAATTGGTCTATTCAACCAGCTGATTATGAATGAAGCAAGTCCATGTTAGTAACCATAATAAACCGATTTCAAGAAGAAGGAACTGTCCCTCTGAAGAAAGGCACCGGTTTGACGAAAGTTACTATCCCAAAACAAAAGGCCAGATCAAGTTAACGAAATAAGTAAAATTAAAACAATAACAAAATTTGAAAATATAAAAAATATACTTATTTTAAATAGCGCGTCATTGCACCGTTGACAGCAATGATGTTTTGAAGTCTTCTGGGATTAAATCGACTACATTTTCAAATAAGTTTGAATTTTCAGCAATAACTTCCCTATATGCTCTTACAATCAGTTCCATTAGATTTTCTGAATTTCTGGGAATGATATTAAAACTTGCTACTTTCTTTGAAATAAGTCCCCAAACGTTCTTTATTGGATTCGCATCAGGCCCAAGGCAAAACTTCGATATTATTATCCTGGAACCATCGCTGCGCAATTCTGGCCGTATGAACAGTTATCTTAAAAAAGGGAAGATCAAAATATCTTGGGAGGAAAGAACGAAAATTCAAAATTGGATGAGTGTCCCACAAGGAACACACAAAAGATCAAAGCGAAAGGAGAAACAATTAAACGATGTTTCGCCCGGGGTGACCAGCGCACATGTGTGTTCCTTTTATATCCTTTTCGATTGATGTAACTGATTTGGAAGTTTAACTTCTTCTTTTAATTGTCTTAGGAGCATATTCCTATTGGAAATATTAACACGCCAGGACGAACCTGTATCAGGTGACTTATAATAAGTACCATGCGGAACGATGCCTATTTGTGAGTGATTCAGAGTTGGTCAGAGTGTGCGATGGTATTAAATGATTTCTGGATTGAGAGTGACTAGTCAATCCACTGACGAGCCCACGCTGGTCACCCCGGGCAAAACATCGTTTGATTGTTTCTCCTTTCGCTTTGGTCTTTTGTGTGTTCCTTGTGGGACACTCATCCAATTTTAAATTTTCGTCTTTCCTCCCAAGATCTTTTGATCTTCCCTTTTTTAGGTTCTTTTTGTTTGATATAACTCTCACCTCTGCAAGCATATTAACGTAAACTTCAGCTGTAAATCGCCCCATAATTCTAAATAATTCCCCATGTCCTCTAGCCGATATCCAGCTCCAAACATTTACAAAAATTCTTCCCACTCGGTCTTTTTTTCCAGCAATATATCGTTCTTCGTATCGGGTTCTTGGCCTTCGCTAAACCAGAATTTGGTTTTATCGCTGTTGGAGTTACCCCCAGATGCAGATGCACCGTAATAATATTCGGATTAGTCCTCTTTGTTCATTTATGTGGGATCATGCCTACGGTGCATTTAGGGGCTAAAGATCTTCTCATCTGTGAAAACCACCTGCTGGCAAAATTCTTCGTCCCTCAGAGAATAACTCAACGCAAAAATTAATCTAGACTGCTTCCTTTCCTCACATAGTTTAATTTTTTTTGCTGCAATGCTACACCTTAGTCTCGAACGTTTAATCCTCCTGCCTATGTTGTTATAGATCCTGGAAAATTGGATTCAACTTTCGCTTTGGCAAACGGATGATTTTTCAGAAAATTGGTTACTTCTTGGTCTTCCTCTGGGCTAGTAACTTTCGTCAAACTGGTGCCTTCTTTTCGGTGGATAATTGACTCCTCTTGAAATCGGTTTTTATGTTTACTATCGTAGACCAACACCGTTCTCAAGTAAAAAGCCGCTTAACTAATTTTCTTTTTGGTATCCTTTGGCCTATGATCGGCGCCATATTGACACCAAACTGACAGAGAGTCCATGTTTTACTTGTCAATTTGGTTATAAAAATGGCAGCCGCAATAGGCTAAAGGGCACTGAGACGGTAGGAGCTAACTGGCTTTTTAGTTGAGAACGGTGTTACGTAGACTTCCTTCTTTCACAATGAACAGCTACTTGCCGAATAGACCAACCACTGTCTAGTTTTCGGAAAGATGCGGCAGCATTTTTTAAAGTTTGGATGACACTGACATACAAAAGACGATGTTGTCAGGAGTCTGTGATATTGTCACTTATAGGAAGACAATGCCGCACTATAAAAATTTTAAAAATTAAACAAGCTACTAACTTCTGCTGTACCAGTTTTATGTGGAAAGAAGTGTACACTTGATTTCAAAAAAAACTCATGCATGCATTTTTTCCTATGCCACAAAATTTAGCTTTCCATTAGTGTATACTATTATAAGGCACCACCAGCTTAGTATGCCTGACAGCTTAAAATTCAGTGTGACATCCTTAAAAATGCCACAGATATCAACATTTACAAAAGTTCAAATTATCACTCGAGTTATAGACTAACATTATTTCCGGGTTCTTTAGCAACAGTAAATAGACGAGTAAGAAAATCAGAAGTCACTTGTCGAGTTGCTGCAAAGAAGCCTTTTCTAACAGAAGAACAAAAACAGGCCAGAGTGATTTTTGCACTGAACAACGTTCTTCGTGATAATGACTTCTGGGAGAGGGTAGTTTTCACTGACGAAAAAACTTTCAATCATCTTCAAGCAGCAGGAGAATTTTAGTTTATCGTCCACCAAATTCTAGATTTGAACCCAAATATACAAACCAAATTAAAAAAGCTGTACATTTTTCTGTAAACTTGTGGAGCTGGTTTAGTGCTAGAGGTTTGTGTTTTTTTGGAGAATCGAAGGAAGATTCAATAGTGAACGATATATTGAAATCCTTGAAAACATTATGCTGCCATCTGTACAGGCTTTACATGAAAATAATGACTTCGTTTATCAGCAGGACAACTGGACACACGGCTAATATTGTTCACCAATGGTTTCAGAATAATAATATAGAAACACTTTCTTGGCCAGCCAACAGACGTCACTAACCCAATGGAAAATATATGGGGTCGAATCGTTAAAATAATATACCAAAGGAATTGGAGACCACGAAATGCTGAAGAGTTAAGCGTTGCTATTTATCGCGCATTGGATCAGCTCTCAGAAGACCACCAGTATTTTCAAAATTTAACCTTTTCACCTAATAGAGAAAAATGGTGATCCTATTAAATACTAAATTATTTATTTTAGTTATTTTTTTACCATCGTTTTTGTCCTAATCCAAGTTTCCTATTCGTCGAATTGTTTTTAATCCAGCGATGTTTCCATCGTATTATTGTTATTTTATGAACTCCAAAATGGGTTACTGTCCTCTTTATAGAACAGCCTTCGTCCGTTACTCAAGTGATAATTTGATATTGTTTAATAAAGACTTTACTAAAACATTATTTTTGCTGCTTTTTTAGTATTATGAAAAATTTAATATAAAAATAAGGTTGCCTTTAATTTAAGTATAAAAATATTTTCAGTTTTGGAGACCTTTTTTAGACAATATGACAAGTTGTCGTAGTTTTGAAGTTTTTAGGCATTTTAGCTGGTAGTCTGTATATATTATACACTTTTATTTACAAAGGTCAATTTTGTGACTGCATGTATGCGTTTTTTTTTAAATCAAGTGTACATTATAAAAGCAGGTCGATTTTCACGTGATTATTCAGCAAAAATTTCCCGCTCAGGAGAAATCTCCTTTATTATAAAATAAAATCTTGGGATTTTTTCACTTTTCAAAACTCAAAATCACCCATCTGTACCAACAGGTTTTTATTGTCGATGTGTTTTTTGATAATATATGAATATAGTCGGGGCGATGCTTCCGATGTCGGGGGTCTTTTCAAACCTATAGGATTATTTTTGGTGATTTAGTTCTAATTTGGCACACACTTAGACATGACTCCGGGGTCCGCCAAACCAATATAAAATTTTTCGGCAACTGCGTACGTTACGCGTCGCGCCCTAAATTTTTTTTAGGATTTAGGGTCATTTTGGCAGGTATATCTCGGTCAAGTGAAAATATTTTAAAATTTTGGTTAAACCTCTTGGAAGGCCTTTAATATAGTGTACAAAACATGATATTATACCTCCAGTTGACTGCATAAAAAAATAGTAAATTTGAATTTTTTTAAAAAAAATTGAGTTTTTTTTTTCTAAAAATTTACAAAAAAAAAATTCTATTCCCTATTTATGAACGGGATTGTGCAAATTCATTTTGAAGTGACTGCAAAAAGGTCCTAGCTATTCGCCGATATCAAAAAAATGCAAATTCATGCCACGAAAAAATCACAAAAAAATCGGAAATTGACGCATGTTCAGAAAATTTAAAAAATCTTAATTTTTTTACCCTGGCTGTTTAACTTCAAATCTTTTCATCCACATTCCCTTTACAGATCTGCCAAAATGTTTTTTAAAAGGCTACATAACACGCTAGAATATTAAATGTAACAAGGCACCATGGGCTCCCAAGTTTTAATAAAATTAAACAACATACATGAAAAAAACTTTTTGCTAAAAACTTCAAAACTAACAAAAATTATGTCACGCTTTATATTTTGTCGTATGTTTAGAAACTTTTCCAGGGGATTCCTGAAATTTTTACAACTGCTTGAAGACAATGAAGTCGTCCAATTTTACTTACACCGTTGCTTCTTTTGTTATTTTATTCAGTTTTGAGCAGGTAAGTATTTTTTATCGTTGTGGGTCCACCTAAGCGGCAATACGTACATAAAAATAACATTTTTTACTGCTCCCTCTTCACTCGTCATCCCATTTGATGGTTTAATCTATAATAATATTTGGGAAGGCTCAGAAAATTTTGGACTGATATAATTTTCATAGTACTTTTTTGTTCCTTAGCCGATTTTCATAAAGTTTGGCATTTTAGGAAGCTAAAAGAACAAAGTTTACTATTCTTGTACAAAAGATGTAAAATATCAAAGATTCAAGACGGCGGATGTAGTGAATATCTGAAACTTTTTTTCGACCTCGCTGTAATTTTTTATTGCCAAAATACGAAACGTTATGCCTTTTCACGTCTAACGCGGTAGCACAGATAAAATTCGGTTAGGTAGTACAAAAGTTGCATTGGCGCAAAATTTTGAATATTCTAACCACCCCAAAATAATGTCTCTTGTTGTTTCCCAAGAACTTTCTTATTTCTTATCGGGTTTTTACAAATTTATATTATTTCGGGAAATATAAATAAACCGTCAAAACGTCAAATATCAAAATCCTAAGATAACGGACATAGCAAAAAATTACTTTTTTGACCTTCCTGTTATCTTTTATTGCAAATCTAGAAAAGCATTTTACGTTTAACGAGATATCATTCATAAAAATCGGTTAAGTATTAGAAAAGTATAAGAATCGTCGTTTTCGTTAAAATTAACTTTTTTTTGGAAAAGTAATGTTTCGCTAGGTATGTCTGCCATCTTGGGTTTTTGCCATTTGACATTTTAACTTGTTTTATTTACCTTTGCAGACAGGATACACCTGTAAAAAGCCGATGAGAAGTAAGAAAGATCTTGGTAAATAAAAAGAGACATAATTTATTGGTGGTAACGTTATGCGATATGTTGAGCCAATGCAACTTTTGTACTACTTAACCGAATTTTATGTGTGATACCTCGTTAGACTTAAAAAGGCATAAGGTTTCCTATTTTGGCAATAAAGAATTACAGGGAGGTCAAAAAAAGTTTCAACTCTTTTTTGCCAAATTAAAATTTTGACTACGTTCGTCATTTTGAATTTTTGACATTTTACATATTTTGTACAAAAATAATAAACTTTGTTCTTATAACTTTCTAAAATACCAAACTTTATAAAATTCGGTTAAGGAACAGAAAAGTAATTGAAAAATTAAATCAGTTCAAGATTGGGAGAGACGAGTGAAGAGGAGACGGTAAAAAATGTTTTTTTTATGTACGTATTGCCTATTAGGTGCACCCATACCGATAAAAAATACTTACCTACTCAAAACTGAATAAAATAACAAAAGAAGCAATGGTTTTTTAAGTAAAATTGGACGACTTGTAAAAATCATCTATGTTTGACAGCTCACAGACAAAGGAGTCCAAGATTCAAGTTTGGTGTTTCTAAAAGGATAATTCATTACCTTCAAGCCACTGTAAAAATTTCAGAAATCCCCTAAAAAAAATCTAAATACACGACAGAATATAAAGCGTGACATAATTTTTGTTATTTTTGAAGTTTTTAGCAAAAAGCTTTTTTATGTATGTAGTTTAATTTTATTAAAATTTGGGGGCCCATCGTGACTTGTTACATTTAATATTCTAGCGTGTTATATAGCCTTTTAAAAAACATATATTGGCAGGTCTGTAAAGGGAATGTGAATTAAAAAATTTAAAGTTAAGCAGCCGGGGTCATAAAGTTGAGATTTTGTAAATTTTCTGAACATGCGTCAATTTCCGATTTCTTTGTGATTTTTCCGTGGCATGAATTTGCATTTTTTTTATATCGGCGAATAGCTAGGACCTTCTTACAGTCACTTTAAAATGAGTTTGCACAATCCCGTTCATAAATAGAGAATAGATTTTTTTTAAATTTTAAATTGATTATTTTTTTATGCAATCAACCGGAAGTAAAATATCATGTTTTGCACACTATATTAAAGGCCATTTCATACGCTTTTAAGAGGTTTAACCAAAATTTTAAAATGATGTCACTTGACCGAGATATAGCTGTCGGAAAGTCCTAAAAAAAGTTTAGGGCGTCGCGACGCCTAACGTACGCCGTCGCTGAAAAAACTAATAATCATTTGGTGGACGTCGAAGTCATACCTAATGTGTACCGAGTTAAAACAAAATCACCAAAATTCTTCCTATACATTGGAAAAAAGATATAAAAAACCCCCTACTAATAGCGATTTATTTTGCACAGTTTAATGTATTTAAATCAATTTTCATCAACAGTTTAGGTATATTTGACAGTCAAAAAATCATTCTCATATTTTTTGCCATAAGTAAACCGCTCTCGGGCACGCTAGTTAACTTCATTTTCATTTTAGTATCCTTTGGCCTATTCTCGATGCCATATTGACACGAGAGTAAAACACAAAATTCATAAAATTTTAAGAAATTATGGCGGGACGATAAAATTTGGCAGAGATGTTCATTAAAGTCTCGATAACATTTTACAATGTGTGAGTGGTTGCGTGCACATATATATAAATATAGAAAAAATTTAAGTATTTTGTCTAAAATTTATTTTATTTTAATCAGTTTTTTCTTTCAGTGAACATGTTTTCAACCTAGGGCCATCATTAGACTATCTAAAAGGTCAAAAAAGCCAAATAAGTAAACTCAAATCTAAAAAAGACACGTTTTAACTCACATTTGATATTAATTTAGGAGAATCAACACGAAACACTTTTAAAGATATTGACAAAAATTCACTAATTGATTAAAATAAAATACAAATACTTTTCCTATATTTTTAAATGTGTTACTTACTCAAGGGCCTTTGCTGATTGTTCCTACTTTTAACGTTAAGCAAAAAAATAGGAAAAAACCAAATTCTTAATAGCAACTCCCCAAAAAGCAATAGAGCGATCAAATTTTGTACAAAAATTTGCGGCTTAATGAACCAGATTGCCCTAATTCCTGAGGTTATACAGAAAAAATCAACACTAAATATGTTATTAATAGGAAATGAAGGAATAATCAAAATAAGTACAATTTTTTACTGTACCCCTTAGTACCTCTCTCCCAAATAATAAACAATAACGCACTTTAAAAACGCAAAAAACATTAACTTACAGTATAACAGTAAATAATATTTGTTGAATTTTTTCATTAAGTTTGCTACAAAGGGCTCCTGTTCTTTAAAAATAAACCAAAAAGTCGCAAAAAGCTTTTAGAACTTGATAAAATAATCAACTTAGATACAAATGTTGCTCGCTTACGACCCCAATTCCTAAAGTTGGTACTTAAGTACTACATAACGTTAACATTTGCACTAAAGGAGGAGGCACTAAATACATTGTTTACCGGGGTGCGTTGGATGAGCTAAATTTGAGATATTTTGGAACCCTGACCTTCCTGATATTTTTTCCAAAAAGAAATTGGGAGGGTCATCGTTCTCGTTTTCGAGCATTATTTATTCGAAAGGGCGCCACTGGAATCTTGATAATAGAACTATTATCAGTTTTTCTGTAATACCTTTGTACAAAAAAGAGATAGAAAGCTAAAACTAGTTTTATTTTGTAGATAACGAACACGTTTCAAGAAGAGAGTTTGAAAAAAATATTTTGCATTACCTACCTACAGGGTAGACTCAAAAATACATATCATATAAACAGAAAACTTGTTTCAGAACTTGCGATTATTCTACAGAAAACTGAAGAGCTGAAATTAAGATATGTTAGAGCCTTAACTTTTCTTATATATTTAACGAAAAAAATTGCGGGGGTCATCGGTCTCGTTTTCAAACAATATTTATTCGAAAGGGCGCCACTGGGATCTTGATAATAGAACTTTTTACAGTTTTTCTATAATAACTTCGTACAAAAAAAAAATAGAAAGCTAAAACTAGTTTTATTTTGTAGATAAGGAACACGTTTCAAGAAGGTAGTGAGAGTTTAAAAAAATATTTTGCATTACCTACCTACTGGGTAGACTCAAAAATACACAGGGTGACTTACAGGATGACTTAAATATTTTTGAAAATATATCAAATAAGTACCGAAATGCTTATCCTTATATGTTAGAGCCTGAACGTTTCTTATATATTTTCGTTTTCGAGAAATAATTATTAAAAGGAGAGCCACTGGAATCTTAATAATGGAACGTTTTACAGTTTTTTTATTATAACTTCGCACAACAAACATACAGGAAGCTAAAACTAGTTTTATTTTTCAGATAGTGAACACTTTTCCAGAAAGAAGTGTGATTTTTATAAAATATTTGGCATTACCTATCTACATGGTTCTCTCAAAAAGAATATTATATATTATGCAAATATACTACAAAGTTTACAATGCGTAATAAAAATTTAAATAAATTCATTATTAGTTTGCTTGAATATATTATGACGTTTTGTTTGGAATGGGTCACGTGATTTATAAACAACTGTGTAGAAAACATAAAAAACAAGGACATCGTAAAAACACTAAAATGTAGGTTAAGTTAGGTTGGGTTTCGTGGCAAATAGCTTGATTTATTTTAATAAGTACATAATAACGCGCCACAAAAATGCGTACAGCGTCACGTGCCTTTTTTATATATACACTGTAAAATAATTATTATTTTTAATAATTATTTCTGGAAAACGAAACCGATGACCCCCCAATTTTTTTCGCCAAATATATAAGAAAGGTTAAGCATTGCGGTACTTATTTAATATATTTTTAAAAATATCTGAGTCACCCTGTAAGTTTTTGATGCGATAAGTCGTCATAACATTTTTAGACGGACTACTAGTAAATATGTTTGAACTAATTTTTAATACGAATTTTCAGTTTTCTGTAGAATAATCGCAAGTTCTGAGACAACTTTTCTGTGTATATAATATGTATTTTAGAGTTTACCCAGTAGGTAGGTAATGCAAAATATTTTTTTAAACTCTTACTAACTTCTTGAAATGTGTTCCTTAGCTACAAAATAAAACTAGTTTTAGCTATCTCTTTTTTTGTACGAAGTTATTATAGTTATTATAGAAAAACGGTAACAAGTTCTATTATCAAGATTCCAGTGGCGCCCTTTCAAATAAATATTGCTCGAAAACGAGACCCATGATCCCCCCAATTTTTTTTGGAAAAAAATATCAGGAAGGATAGGGCTCTAACATATCTCAAATTCAGCTTGTCCGACACATCCCGGTAAACGATGTATTTAGTGCCTCCTCCTTTGGTAATTTTATAATTTTGCGTTTATGAGATGTACAGTGATTTTTTGTGTATAACTGGAGAATTGGGGCTCTCTGCATAAGAATTTTTGGTGCCTAAATATCTTAGGCATTACTTCATGAAGCAGCTTAACGTTATGAGTTGGGATCCTCAGCGAGGAACTTTAAGAATAAGTAAGATGTTAAAGTGTTGCTGGGACTTTGCTGGGAATAAACATTTTTGTCAAATTTTATCACTCCACCATAATTTCTTAAAATCTTATGAATTAAATGTTTTACTTTCGGGAATAGGGATCCTCTGCACAAGACTTCATGGTAGCGACATTTTTCAAAAATTCTCTAATGATCCACTGAGTATGCGCGCTCAGTTTCATTTATTAATCGTTTTTTGAAAGTTTGACTTGATTTTTGCCCTTCATCCTCCGTACTAATTTCGTTGTCAGTTTTCTATTTGGTTGGTCAGGTATTTTATAGTTTGAATTTGGTTTTTTTTTCTCTCTTTCGTTTTTTTTTATTTCGATACTTTTTTTTGGGCGAGTTTATAAAGAGCCCTGCCCAAATTACATTGGGAATGGCTTTCGGCTAAATGTCATAATTTTTTTATATGTTTTAGTACTCGATCAGGAAAGCACAAAAATAAAAAAAAACGAGATAGGGAGCAGGATTACTTTCTGAGATATGGAGCTTTAAAGTTGACGTGTTTTAAAGCTATATTTTTTTCCCACAACTTTGTTGATTAGCGCCAAAATAAAACGACTCCTTTCTCCATTTGTTGTGAATGAAACACCCTTTCCATCTATGTAAACATTTTTGTATAAGGGTTCTTTGGTACCAACAGAAAAGTAATTGATTTATAAATTTTAAAAACGAAAGAAAATGACCGTATTTAAAAAAATTTTCTTTAAAACAAACGGCCAGATTTTAATAGTTTTTACATATGTTAATAAAAATAATGCTAGTAAGCTAGAAAAAACATTTTTGCTTGACTGGTAGCATTAATTGGGAAAATGGTAGTTACCTTTATTGCTTTTTAATATTTTTGAAATATTGGTGAAATACGGAAAGTGATTTAAAATAACTTATGGGTAGGTTATACATACTTTTTCTGGACAAACTGAATTTAAAATCTTGATACGAATATGTTGGTACCCATAGGTATCCAGTACCGGTATTTGACCAATCAAATTGCTCGTGTGTTATATGCTTTTGTGCTAACTTTGGGTTACCGATAACGAATATGATGACATTTTTCCGGTTGTTTACACTGTGTTCCCAATATAATGCGTAAAATTATCTGACAGCAAATGACGTCGTTTCTTAAGCAAAAGTTGAACGTTGTCAAGCCTATCTTAAGAGTTTTAACTTTTTGCACGAAAAAACCACTTTTCGGCATCTAAGTAGGAAAAACACTTTACCTACTTTTTTTTTCTGATAGAAAAACGATAATAGTAACCGGAAAAATGTTATCAAATTCGTTACCGGCGACCCCAAGTTAGCCTAAAAGCATATACCACACGAGCAATTTGATTGGTCAAATACAGGTACCAATGGGTACTAATTAGTACCAACAAATTGGTATTAAGCTTTTGGATTGGAAGTTTTTATAACCTACCTATAATATATTTATAATCACTTTTCGTATTTCTCCAATATCAAAAATATTAAAAAACATTAAAGGCGCCTACCTTTTTTTACATTTATGGTACCACTTAAGCTAAACATTTTTGCTTTAGCCAAGTGGCATTATTTTTAATAACATATGTCTGGCCGTTTGTTTTAAAGAAAATGAGAATTGTCATTTTTAAAAAAATTATCGTTTTCTTTCTTTTTTAAAACTTACAAATCAGTGACTTTTCTGGTGATACCAAAGAAAACATATAAAAACATTTTTATATGGGTGGAGGGGTGTTTCATTTAAGACAAATGGAGCTTCGAATCATTTTATTTCGGCGGTAATTAACAAAGTTGTTGAAAAAAACTTGAACCATGTTCAAAAATATAGCCTAAAAACACGTCAACTTTAAAGCTCCATATCTCAGAAAATAATCCTCCTCCCTATCTCGTTCTTCTTATTTTTGTGCTTTGTTGATCGAGCACTTTAAGATATAAAAAAATTATGACATTTAGCCGAAAGCTATTTCCAATGTAATTTGAAAAAAAAACATGTTGTGGAAAAAGTGTTACTTATAAAAAATACGTATGTTATTAAAATTCATACCATCGATCCATTGCTGATACCGATTGAAAATCTTGCTCTGCATCGTCCTGAATGGGTATAGGAAATAATTTTCTTTTTTCAGTTGCCTTAAAGAGAACACAACAAGAATATTTATTCAAAGAAATTTTAAAAAACTAATCAGTTATCAAAGTGTTTCTCTCAGGATCATTCCATTAATATATTAAAAACTAAAAGTTTAATTTTTTTTTACATGTAACTGCAAAATATGAAATGTATTATTGAACAAAAGGAAAATATTGTCTTGAAACATCTTAAATCTCGCAAGTGGAAATAAGATTTTTTTTTGTCGTGAAGTCACTAAACTTCGCAAAAGTGTATTGTTTTTGGAACGTTTGGTTACATTTATTAATACTACAAGTGCCAAATTTGACGGTAATAGCTTACAGATTTAAAATTATATCATCCAGTTTAATTCCGTTTGTTTAAATGCTAAGGAATTTATAATCTTTTTGTTCCTTTTCTTTAATACAAGCGATAGTATTTTTTTTATAAAATAACTTCTGATTCCTATCTACGTCCATATAAGTGGATGTAGAATGCGATATATTTCTAAACGACTATTAAAAACTTTTTCCGATAATATTACCATTCACTAAATTTTACATTTTAGTTGGGGGGCATATGGACTTCCGTGGGCTTTTTGATGATGATTCTACGAAACCTGTTTTAACCGGTTAGTAATAGGGCCCAATGTGGAAACTACAGAGGTATATCTCTGCTTTCTGTTGCTGGAAAGACACTTGCACGGATACTATCAAACCGATTAATTCCGATTGCTGAACAAAAATTGCCAGAGACACAGAGAACAAAATTGCCCTCTCTTCATGGCTTTCATAGACCTAGTCAAAGCATTTGACTTGGTCAACAGAGAAGCTCTTTGGAAAATACTGACCAAAGCTGGATGCCCTCAAAAATATATTCAAATTCTTAGACTACTACACGACAATATGAATGCAACAGTCCTGAGCAACGATGGACCAGGAGAGTCATTCCAGATTACGACAGGCGTTAAACAAGGGTGTGTTATTGCGCCCACCCTATTCTCTATATTTTTAGGCGCCATGCTTCACCTTGTTGAGGAACATCTACCGTCGGGAGTGGAAATTCTATATAGATTCGACGGGGGTCTACTTAACCTAGGCAGACTGCGAGCAAAAACTAAGGTCTTGACGACCTCGGTAATCGAACTGCAGTACGCCGATGACAACATCGTTATGGCCGATACAGAGGAAGGTCTACAGCTAGTAATCAATGCATTTAACCAAGCCTACAAAAGCATTGGCCTAGAGGTCAATCTTGCCAAAACGCAAATTCTTCACCAACCAGAACCAGGTATGAATCCCCAAGCTCCAAACATTTCCATAAATGGCCATCCTCTGCAGAACGTGGAACATTACCCATACCTTGGGAGCCACCTATCATCAAATGCAACTATTGACGCAGAAACACAGCATTGCCTAAAATGTGCTAGCGCAGTGTTCGGACGGCTTTCGGACAACACAGTTATAATACCAACTCTAACATACGGATGCAAAACGTGGACCACCTACAGAAGGCATATCAAACGACTAGAAAAATACCACCAAAGTTGTTTAAGACGAATACTGAGAATCAAATGGCAAGACCGACGAACAAACATAAGTTTTTTAGAAGAAGCCAGAACAACTAGTATAGACCACTTCAAGCACCAGCTTCGTTGGACTGGTCACATTATCCGTATGCCTGAACATGACTACTAAAGCAGATATTTTATAAACAACTGAAGAAGGGAAAGAGAAATCAAGGAGGTCAACAAAAAAGATACATGGACGTTCTCAAAGGCAATATGATGAAGGGTCACATCGATTTAAACAACTTCGAGGCCAGGGCAAACGATAGGGCTTCATGGCGCCGAACAGTCCATGTCCGGCTGCTGCCGGAGACTGGGTGTGTTAGGACTGTGGAAGGGTGTGCGGCTCGAGAATTGGCTTACATAGCCATCAAAAAACTCACAACAGATAGCGACGATACAGAATAGAGCAAAATCGTACTCGGTATCGAGTGATTGCCTATGATGAATAGGGCACTTAACATTACCCTGCCTGTGAACAGCCTCAAAAGTGCTGCAGTCAAAAAGTGAGATTAGGACGACAAAATATTTTTTTTAATCTTAACGGTTTGATCTACGATAATGAAATTTGGTACTCATATTGGCCTTCTGGCCAAATTGTATTTTAAAATTTTAAAAATAACATTTAGTGCATCTAGGGGCCGGTAGAGGGCGAAATGCGTTTTTAGATTTTTCCCTGTATCTCCCGATCGACTTATCCTGTACACTTGAAACAATGTGGTTTTGTATTAAAACCTATTAAAAATCAGTCTGATATCAAAAAACAAATTTTTAGCCTGTGAGCGGAGGGCCCTGAACAGACTC
Organism: Oxystoma pomonae; assembly: GCA_963921995.1. NCBI lineage: Eukaryota > Metazoa > Arthropoda > Insecta > Coleoptera > Brentidae > Oxystoma > Oxystoma pomonae. The sequence goes on from OY998165.1 coordinate 98,432,274, forward strand.
CATTTTTTTGACAATTTCGAAAAAAAAAATCTATTTACGCAAAATTAACTTAAGGGCATAAAAAATTTATATAAATCAGTTACTTATAGACCACTCAATATTTCTCCACCTATGAATAGCCTCAAAAAAGTTGCACTCCAAAAATGAAGTTAGGGTGAAAAAATATATTTTTAAATCTTAACGGTTTGACCTACGATGATGAAATTTGGTAATCATATTGGCCTTCGGACCAGATTTTATTATAAAAATAAAAAAAAAATATTTAGTGCAACTAGGAGCCGGTAGGGGGCGAAATGTCGTTTTAGATTTTTCCCTGTATCTCCCGAACGACTTATCCTGACCTCTTAAAACTATATCGTTTTACATACTACTACCAATCAGCCCGATATCACAAAAAATATTTTAGCCTGTGAGGAGAGGGCCCTGAACAGACGCCATTTTTTTGACAATTTCGAAAAAAAAAATTATTTACGCAAAAAATCAAAACCACATTTCGCCCTCTACCGGCACCTAGAGGCAGTAAATGTTATTTTTTTATTTATATAAAACAATCTGGCCCAAAGGCCAATACGATTACCAAATTTCATCATCGTAGGTCAAACCGTTAAGATTTAAAAAAATATTTTGTCACCCTAACCTCACTTTTGGACAGCAACATTTTTGAGGCTATTCATAGGTGGAGAAATATTGAGTGGTCCATAAGTAGTCGATTTATATAAATTTTCGATGCCCTTAAGTTACGTTTGCGTAAATAGATTTTTTTTTCGTAATTGTCAAAAAAATGGCGTCTGTTCAGGGCCCTCCGCTCACAGGATAATTTTTTTTTGTGATATCAGGCTGATTGGTAATGGTATGTACTACAAAACCACATAGTTTCAAGTATGCAGGATAAGTCGTTCAGGAGATACAGGGAAAAATCTTAAAACACATTTTGCCCTCTTTCGGTTCCTTAGATGCTCTAAATGTTATTTTTTAAATTATATTGTTTAATCTGGCCGGAAGGCCAATACGTGTACCAAATTTCATCATCGTAGGTCAAACCGTTATTCACAGGCAAGGTGATGTTAGGTGGTCCGATTAAAACAGGTTTCGTAAAATCATCATCAAGAGGCCCACGGAGGCCGAATTTCGACTCTATGCCCCTCGACTATTTGAATCGTTAAGATTACTTTAAATTAATAAATAATGATAAGAAGTGGCATTTTGGTCAGTAAAATAAAAATAGATTACCATTTCATCAGTAGATGTTGTTTTCGTTATGGTTGTAGGTACAGTTATACTGTCGATTGGAATCTCTGTTATGGTTACAGTCTCATGAAATATTTTCCGTCGTCTTTTTTTATTATGTGACCTTGTCTTTAGCTTTCTTACTTTCATTAAAACATCCTCATTATTTCCCAAATTTAGTGAAGGATAATCTTTTGGCAAATTATCGTCATACTGAGGATATATCTTTAAATTTTGATAGTTTTGGATATTTGGAAATCTTTTTTGATAGCCAAATAAACCATTGGGGGGTTGATTGCTAACAAGGCGGTTTGAAAGTCCTTCTTCTTTCACATCTTGGCGATTTTTAAAGGCAGGTGAAATTCTTTGAGAATTTCTGTCGTACGTGGGATTAAAGCGGTCAATATTATCCCTTCCAATTATGTTATTAGAAATTGAATCTCCTTTTGGAAAATAGTTGGCTTTAAATGTTGGACTTTCTTTAAAATATTCTTTAAGTGGCGGTCCTTCACGTTTTCTTTCCACTTTTGGTGCTTGCTCGTCTACCGTATATCTGCGTTATAATAAAATGATTAATTTCTACGAGTATATGAAAATATTTCAAGGTAGCCACCAAAGATCGGACTCTCAAGATATTTAGGTTTGCCAAAAATTTCCATAGTCTATTTAGAAAAATATGCCTTTGCTTTCATTTAATCTGGAGAAAAAAAACGGTTTTAATATTTTGTTATACAGATAGGCTTTTCCTTTTAAAATGTGCATACAAATAAAAAAGAAAGTAAGTTTAACAAATGAAATCGATTTTAAAGATCAATGTATAGCCACTGTCGAAAATCATAAACTTTTATACTGGCAAAATTTTCCTAGAGGTGTCTAAATAAGGGAGCATGTTTACCGCTTTTTAATAGCTCAGTACCCTCTCCAGATAGGCCGATCAACTCATACCGATTTAGTGTCCTTTTATCCACCTTCGCCGCCATTTTCACTCAAAAGTGACAGATAATCCATTAGTTTTCTGTCAAAATGGCGGCGAAGGTGGATAAAAGGACACTAAAACGATAAGAGCTGATCGGCCTATGTGGAGAGGGTAATGAATAGCTATTTGAACCGAAAACGTGAACTTTCAGGGCGCTACAGGAAATTTAGGGCGAGCCGTAAGCAAGTGGAGACTTGTAAATTTAACTTTCGGTCGTGTATCGTTTTAAGACTATGCGCAGAACACACTTTAACTTTTGGACAACAACTCGTTTTAAATAATTTAATTTAATTTATTACAATCAAAAGTCAAATAATTTTGTCCTACGTCCCTTGGAGGAGCGGTAACCGAATTTGTAACCGAATTTTTAATAGAAAAGGGGAAAATCTAAGCATTGCTCAAGTTTTTCATGAATATCTCAAAAACTAAGACACCCACTTAAGAAAGATTTTCATTTCCAGAAAGCCAAATTATTGGTTTATTTAACAAGACATTCGTTTTTGTTTAAAAGTAAGTGGTACGAAAACAGTAGCGGCTCGTTTTGAACAAATGTTAAAATTTCAACTTTTCCAACTTCTTTGCAAGTTACTTTCCTTTGTTCTCGTTTTCAGGTTTAAATTTTGAAATTGTATTTATTGGCTTTAAAAATTTACCCATTATCTTGCCTTCCTTTTGCTGCTTTGATGCACAAAGGGTTCCGAAATAGTTGTTTTTTTTTTAAATCTGCAGCATAAAGGACTTTAATTTTTTTGGTCTATAGATATGTTGGCACTGTTGTTGTTATGTACATTTTTCGAATAACATTTAAAAATGCGTTTTACTCTTGTCACAGTTTGTTAAATTTTTCCATAGCGTCCTCAGCAACGATTAAATTTGAAAAATCCACAAAATTGTGGAAATTTTCCTCAAAAAATAGCAACGCAATATCTCTCCCTGGCATTTCTACAAACTTTGTGAGTTTGTGATAACACTATATTTTCTTCCTAGCCCTATTTATTCTCTTTTCAGGGTGCTATTACATATGCAAAAAAAAATTGGGGTGGGGCTATGCTAGAGAGGTTTTTCTATACCCATGCTAGTTAAAAGTTCGTAAAAAAATCGCATATTAGTCTGGAAGATGAGAAGTTTAATTGAGAAAAAATAATAATTAAGCAATGAAACTTGGCATGCATAATAAGTATAAGTTTTTCTAAAAAGGGCCCCTATTTCCGAAAATAACATAAAAATTGTTAAAGGTTTAGAAATTATGATAGAGCAATAAAATTTGGCACAAATGGTCACTGACACCGCAACTTTTTTTGCCATGAGTTATTTATTCGAGGTTTATTGCCTGGGACCCCCATTCTCGACGTTAAACAAAAAATAGGAAGATATTAATAACAGCCGTCCAGTGATAGAACGGTCAGAGTAAGAACAAATATTTTTCGATATATTACCTTAAATTAAAAAATAAAAAGTTTTATGCTGAGGGCCCCAATTCTTGAAGTTTTTGAAAAAACAACATTAAATATCACCTAAAGCATAACGATAGAATCATGGAATTTGGCACAAATGATCAGTGGGTCCCTTACTACCAAATGTTCTAAGACCATACGCAAAGGACCCTTACTCCCGAAGTTAGTTTTAGAAAATGTATTTTTAACGTCAAAAAAAGCAAACTAACAGGTAATTTTTTAGTAAAAAAGTAAACATTATTTGTTATATACTGTCATTTTAAAGGCTCCCTATTTTTAAAGGAAGTTTGAATTAAGCCTCAAAGATCATGCTTTTTTAATGTTGTTTTGTTCATGTTTAATTTTAGAGGAATTTAATTGTCTATTGGTACGATATTACGGGAAACACTCGCCAACCCTTTTCCAAAAGTAAACCAAAATATTAAACATTAACCTAAATTTTCGCTGACAGATGGTTGTCAGTTGCTTTCACTACTGACGCAATCGACACCCTTGCCCGATAGACTACTCGTCTCTGGATTATTTCCAGGCTAACTTGATTGGGATAGTTATTATCGGTACGCATTTTTCTCGGGAAATGCAAGGCCAAGGCCGTTATATCCTCTTATAGTTATATGGGTTATACAAACAACTATGGGGTCACTGGTATTTTTATTTTAAGTGTTAAATTTATATATGTTGGAAAAAATTGTGATTTAATTTTTTGTTATGTATGTACTGTTTTGTAAATAATTTTTCCTACGAGTAACTTTTTCGTACGATTTTTTCCTTTTCCAAGTTAAAATTTTTCGCACTAGTGCTGAAAAGTTACTTTTCCGCACGATTTTTGTATTGTTAAAAATAAAGATATTTAAGACTAATTAAACATAACTGTTCTATCCTGTGTGTAGCATTATTATGGACTCTTGCGGAAAATGAAAATGCCTTTTCCACCCTTGACGGCTTGCTCGAACTGCGCTTCGCGTCGTTCGTGCAACAGCTGTCGCCTGCGGAAAAGTACCACTTTTCGCACTTGTTAACTAAATAACTATGTCCTACTAGTGCGGAAAGTCACTTTTTTATATGAGCGTGCGGAGAATTCCTTACGATAAATCATACGAAAATTAGTACATTTCCGTGCGATTTTACTTTTCTGCATAATTTTTACTTTTCCGCACGATTTTTCCTTTTATGACCGATTAAATATATATAGATTATAGTTACGAAAATAATTTCTTCCCTATTGAGGAAAATGAGCCATAGTATCTCCTTCATACATTTTCCTTGCTAGAGAAGAAAATACTCTCTTCCAGAAAAATATTTTCTCCCTAGAGAAAAAAATACTCTTTTCTGTTAAGTTAAAGCGCTAGGCGTCTAGGTAAACTACCCAATATCTTGTTAGTCAAAGTCAAATGATATATATATTTCCGAATTATTAATGAAGATGAGCAGAATGTCTAGTAATTTTAAAACTTATTGTTAAATAAATAAACCCGTCAATAATACAAAAGTTGTTTTACTAAAACATGATGTGTTAGTTTTCAGTTTTTTGGCGTTAAAAGTACATTTTTTAAAATTAACTTCGGGAGTAAGGGTCCTTTGCAAATGGTCTTAGAACATTTGGTACTAAGGAACCCACTGATCATTTGTGCTAAATTCGATGATTCTATCGTTATGCTTTAGATGATATTTAATGTTGTTTTTTTCAAAAAACTTCAAGAATTGTTCTTACTCTGACAGTTCTATCACTTTTTGGATGGCTGTTATTAATATCTTCCTATTTTTTGTTTAATGTTGATAATTGGACCTGAATAAGTAACTCATGACAAAAAAAATTGCGGGGTCAATGACTATTTGTGCCAAATTTCATTGATCCACCATAATTTATAAACCTTTAACAATTTTTGTCATATGTTCAGAAATAGGGGCCCTTTTCAGAAAACTTTATATTAGCAACATTTATCCAAAATTATCCAAGGGTCTATTTATTATGCATGCCAAGTTTCACTGCTGAATTGTCATATTTTCTTAATTAAACTCATCTTCCAGACAAATATGCGATTTTCGTACAAACTTCTCTGGCATAGCTCCACTCCAATTTCTTTGCATATGTAATAGCAGCCCTAAAAGGGAATAAACAGACCTACAAAAAAAATGTAGCCTTATTAAAATCTCACAAAGTTTGTAGAAGTGCCGTTGTTATTTTTTGAGGAAAATTTCCACAAGTTCCCGATGCTGCAGATTAAAAAAAAATAATTATTTATTTTATACCCTTAAAAGGCTCACGGGTAGCGTAATCTGTACCAGAAAATATTTTAAAAAGTAGCAAAAGAAAAGTAAGATAATGGGTCAATTTTTAAAGTCAATAAATACAATTTCGAAATTCAAACCTAAAAACCAGAAAAAAGGAAAGTAACTTGCAAAGAAGTTAGAAAAGCTGAAATTTTCACATTTTTTCAAAACGAGCCGCTACTTTTTTCGTAACACTTACTTTTAAATAAAAATGAATACTTTCTTAAATAAACCATTGATTTGTCTTTCTGGAAATGAAAACCGTTCTTAAGTAAGTGTCTTAGCTTATCAGATATTCATGAAAAACTTGAGCAATGCTTAGATTTTCCCCTTTTCTATTAAAAATTTGGTTACCGCCTCCCCCCCCAAAGGGACGTAGGCCGAAATTATTTAACTTTTGATTGTAATAGAGTCATGTGACTTCGGATTGTAATATAGTAATGGTGTCATGTCATAAAGGTTTAAACAATCTTACACACTTTTTGAAAATTTGAAAGAAATAAACGGACTATTTGATGTGGTTATTACATCACTTTTATAATTAGCAGAATTAGAAAGAAGCAAAAAATGACAGCAGATGGTTTGTTAATTTGGTCCGGAGATCTTTGAAATCGAATGTAGGTCTAAGAAGAAAGCTTGTTACTTTTTGATTAAGAAGATGCAGGATATATTGCTTCATAGTTAAGCGAAGAAATAGTTGGGAAATTAACCAAAACAACTTTATTTTTGATGGATTTTTAAATAAAGATAATTACAGAGGTAGGTTGTTATTTTTGCATTAAACGTAATTCGTGTTTAGTATTATTTGGAAGTTCATATTTGTGGGTTATTTTCCTTTTGAAAGACACGTAAAATAGTAGACAACTTAAACTGTATTACTATCTATTATATTCTCTAATTATTTTTTTGGCTGTTTGTATCAGCATCACGTAAAAATTAATAAAAGGATTTTGATTAGAAATTTACTGCTGAATTCCTTGGATTCCTGTGCAGGACATTGCCTTTATTATAAACAAATCCCGAGAAAAAGGACAGAGAAAGCGAGTATTCAACTTAATGAAAGGGTTTAAGGCGCAGAACGAAGCGTGGGAGCATCTGGGAAGGGGCATAGTGAGGTAGGGGGGAAGTGCGAAATGAAAGCAAAAATGTTAAACACGAGAACTATGAAGGAAAAAAGCGATAACTTTAATTAGTCCGGTGTCTTAGCATAAAAAAAACTTCAAACATGGATGCATCTCAGATTTTTTTTTGTCTAAAAGCAGAGCCCTGGAGCTTTAAAAGACGCCCGAGACACAAGCCATATGTCAACGGGTCCAGCAGTTATGACGTCAAAAAAACGGAAATCGTCCTACATCGAACCCCAAAATATTTTTTGATATCACTAAGTACTAACTGGCATCTTAAGAATAAATTAAGTCAAAAACTTGTCTACAAAACATCATACCATATCTTTTTTTTATATTTTTACCTGTAAAGGATACTGGAAAAGGTGCACTTTTCCACAAATCTGGCGGAAACGTCATTTTAGAGTCATCTGACATAAAAAGTGAAAATGAGTAAATCAAAGCTTAAAAAAAATCTCAAATAATGAGTTAATAAAATATAAACTTATTGCAGTCAGTGGCGTACCGCCGGTTTTTACATGGTACTCGCATTAAAATTTTGCCACTTTTTTCGCCATTTTTCTTTTCTAACTTTTAACATACACGACAGAGGAAATTAATTAGCACCACAATTGGGACCATTAAATTTTCTACAAAACAAGCATATAAAAGCGGTAGTCCATCTAAGCGTTGGAGTAGAAACTTAGAGTTTATGTTTAAAAAATATATACATTTTTGTGTTTTTTTTTCAAACTTTATAATTACTGACTTATGTGGAACACGTTTACAAAAACTAGTAAACAACCAATATTATTAACTTTCTTTTTTTTTGTAAAAAACGCTACAGCGTCAATCTATACTAGTTTTTTTTTATGTAAAATAAAGTTTAATTTTTTTTATGTAAATTTTTGATTAAAAAACAATAAGTATTATTATTTGTACTCCCTCATTAATTAATGGAGGGGGGTACCCAAAGTCGTGTATTAGTTTTTCCCCAGATCCTTTGATAAAATAAGATTTAGCTAAAAAACAAAATGATAAATTTTATGATGTCATTATGACACCATCCATGTTTTTTATAACCGTTGTTGCGAAAAAAATATCTAAGTAAAATATCATATTGATCAGACACATAAAATTAAACCGCAATATTTTCTAAGGATTTATCAACAATTTTCCGTTTAATATGGTTCTGGAACTCTTACGAAAAACCGAAAAATGAAAAGTGACATTTGGTTTAAAAGTAAATTTTATTGTTTGTACAATGCTTTATTAGGATGGCGAACGGGATGACATAGAGTTTTTGTCTCGGGATTTTTTAAAAAGCAAAACTAGAAATCTCACATACATCCAAGATTGAAGTTTTTTATCTTTCTTGGGGCTAAGACACCGGACTAAATAAAAATATTAAGAAAATAAAGCTATTGTTATATATGTTGACTATTATATGCGAAAATAGTAGACAACCTAAGCTATTTGACACTTTGACTGCATTATTTTTAAAACGATGAACGTAAAAAGACAACTCGAATAAGACAATAAACATATTAATAAACTGACAAAGAAGTGTGAAACAAAAAGCGTTTCACGTTTTTTTACGTATCTGTTATCATTTACTGAATAAAGGTATTTTAATTGATATTTAAAATAAAGTAAGTTAAGAAAAATTAATATTTAAAATAAAACAGTTTTTTGTCAAAATTTTTGATGGAAGTATATACAAGATTATATTTTAACTTTTTTTTTTAATAGCCGAATAGACAAAGCTAAAAAAAAGTTCCAAACCTGTTCATTTTTTTTTGTAAAAAAACCGTATAGTGGCGTAGAATCATCCATAAATGTATTTTTTTCCGCGAACCACTAAAAACTCGAACTATACCTGATGTTCTGCATCAGAAAATACCTACTTATGTATAAAATCGAAATATTTATCAACCCTGGTAAATAAATAGGTTTGTTTCTCGTCCTCCTTGCCTTTGCGCATTTTGGGCACTTCCTCGTTTGGTTCTTGCTCGGCGTATGCCACTTGCCATGAGAGGATGCCCACCAAGTCTTGATTGCATATAAGTGGGGCTCCAGCATCACCCTATGGAAAATTCCTATACATTATTATTAAGCAAAAGTCTTGATTTCACATAAATGCATTACGCTATCAAAAATCCCTATGTATTATTAAATTCCACAAGGGTCTGGGTGGTTCCAAATACAAAAAAATGTGGACGTATCCTGAGTTGAGGGTGGGTCTTAAAACGCATTGGTGGCGTTCTTACTTATTTATTTTTCAGTTATTTTTTAGTGTAAGTATCCCTTCTGGTTTTTTAACAAATGCTTTAAATTAAAAAAAAAAAACAATATTTTAAAGCCACAACTGAAAAAAAAATATGACAAGAGGGGATTACAATGTAAGAAAACTGATGGGTGTGGCCTGCGATAAATAGGTGATCGGGAGCATATCTTTAAAGACATTATTGACCCTCTCACCCGAATTCCCCGATATATTTTTCAGAAAAAACAGCGCTGTTATTAAATACATTTCGTTTGAGGCAATTTTGGTTGTTATTGACCAAATTTATTCCTATAAATCTTTATTTCACGGCCACGAAATTGTGCCTCTTCCTTGTATATATATTTATTCTAGTGTAATAGAAATTCATCATAAAAAAGATGAACTACCTTCGGCTAGTAAAAATCACTACATAATCTCTGAACTAACTAAACTAACAAAGTCAAGTTCAAATTCATTAAACTATCATTTATGCAAAAAACTACCGAAATCCATAAAAAATCTTTCAAACAGAAAGTTAAAAAAAGCAAGAAAACTTTTTTTACTCCTACATTGCTTTTATACGATTCCGGAATACTTAGAAAGTGATTATGTATAAGTTCAACTTCAAACCTATAAAGACGCACTTGGGTTATTTTTTGGTTTTAAATAGTTTTTTGCGGTTATTGTTTGTCTAATTACTATAAGAGGTCTGTTTTGAAAAAACAAAGTAAGAGTAAATAGTAGTTTTAACAACTAGTGGCTAAAATTGTGCTTTTTTTACAGACGTTGGTTTAAATAACGAGCACAGCGAGGTATTTAAAAACGCGAGTAAAGTTTAGCCGCGAGTTGTTAACAGTATTTTTTTATTACCTTTATTAAAAAATCCAAGAAAAATAGAAAAGTACTTTTAATAATCTCGAGCGAAGAGAACTCGCAACACACCATCTTTACACTATAAATCAAGGCGGCTGGTAAATGAAATAACAATCGTATCCATAGCGATGTGTCTTTTTACTCGGTGACATTCATTGTTGCGATATTTTAATCTTTGACAATTTGATATTTTGACGATATTTTTAAACTATTTTTTCGTAAATACTTGGTGAAAACTGGCAGAAATGGCTTAATTCTTAGGCAAGAATAATTAGATTTTTTCAATATTACTATTTTCCGCTATTTCTCTTTAACTTTGGGTAAAAAACAGACAGAAATCTTTTTTTGCACCCGTTATCAAAAAAAAAAGTTTTTTTGCATCGGTAACCAAAAAAGTCATGCTTTAGTTATCTTGCAGACAGTTACTAAAATCATCTTTTTGATGAAGGTATTAAAAAAAATGTTTTCTCTTTGAAAGATTTTTTATGGATTCCGGTAGCTTTTTGTATAAATGATACTGTAATTATTTGAATTTCACTTTGTTAGTTTGTAAAGAGGAATGGTAATTAAATCTGGCCAGATATTATGTAAGTGATTTTTACTAGTCGAAGGTAGTTCAGCTTTTTATGATGAATTTCTATAAGAACAGAATTAATATATGTACAGACCGCTTCAAGCTACTGCGAACATAGGGGGAATCAAGTCCAATTTACTCTCCGTGCCGTACGACCGAGGTGGATTCGAAGCACGCTGCAGTGTTATCTTTTGGAAATTCATTTAGTTTTTATTATTTTGTTTTATTTCTGCCTTGCTCGAGAAACAGATGGGTAAGTTCTTAATTGAAATAATACATTTTTAAAACTAAAAATGGATGTCTACGAAGTTGCCGAAAAAGTGCAGATGGTCAAATCGTCATAACCCAACACACGTTCGATATTGGTCGAGGGAAAATTTGCATTTGTTTTTGACGTAAGAACACAGTATTCCCAAAAACTTAATGTTTGGGGGGGGGGGGGGGTATTGTAGGGGAACACGTAATTGGGCCATTTTTTATTAACGGCAATTGCAATTTGAATGGTCCTAGATACTTGGATCTACTGCAGCAGCACATTATTCCAACTGCTAGGCAGTTGTTAGGTGTAAGATTTGGTGAAACATGGTTTCAACAAGATGGTTGTTCCGCTCACAATGTTGGCCTTGTTAGGGAATATCTTGATAATGTATTTCCTAATCGGGTTATAAGTACACGGGGAACTATTTTATGGCCAGCTCGATCTCCCGATCTTGCTCCTAATGACTTCTATCTGTTTTTGAAGAAGCTTTTCAAATTATCACCCCTAACATGCTTGGAAACGTTGGAAGGGGTTTTTATAGTAGACTCGGATATTGTCTAGCCGAGCAAGGAGGACTTTTCGAACATTTGCTTTAATTTTTTTTTGACTGGGTCTTTTTGGTTTTTAGAATGTATTATTTTATTTTGAGAACTTGCTTTTATTTTGTTTCTCCTTATTATTTTCATTGTAACACGTAGTCACTGATAAATCTGAGCAGTTGACAATAAAACGCTCTTATTTATCAGTGACAAAAAATAAGAAAATTACGTTATAAAAATTTGCGTATTTATTGACCAAATTCCGGTTTCATTGACTACGCTCCACACAGCACCATGATTAGAGGCGTACTAAATACAAGGCGAACGGCGGCGAAAGGCAGCGAATGGCGATCGGAAGCCTGAGTGTTGGTTGCTTCACTGATAGGCGTGCGATGTCTCTGCATGTACGTACACTGGCAAATTAGACTTCTTTTGCCCTATGTTCGCAGTAGCTTGAAGCGGTCTGTATATGCAAGAGAGAGGCATAATTTTGTGGCGAAATAAAGGTTTAGTGGGCGCGATAGTGAGCACCACGTATATTTCCTATCATCAATGTGCAAAATAACAAGTTTTTAGAATATCAAAACTAACATACGAACGAAGTCTTCTAACTAAAAAGGTTACAATTGACAATAAGCGCCCCATGCTTCGTTAAACTACACGCGAATCAAAAATTTGAGAAAATAAGGGTTCTTTTAATCATAGTTTTTAATTTTCTTTAGTTTAATCCAAAATTAAGGAAATGCCATGCCATAATATGAAATTTGCATTTTTTTAAACAATAAATCTAAAACTAAAGCAAATTCTGGCCTTATTCTGTGTTTTGTTAGCTAGGTTTTAGCATATTTGAACGTATAAGTTTTAACTTTAACAGTTGAATAACTCTAGAAATTTTGTTGAATATAAATCTAGTAGTTAAACTATTCTTACATCCAAAATTACACATTAAATAGAGCTAGCTTTTTTCGCTATTTGAATTAAATAAAATTTAAAGAATTAATTATATTTCATGACAAAAAGTATCTGCTTTTGACCAAATAGTAGTAGTAGTAGTCGGCAATGGTGTTAAACAATACAATTTTTTTTTAAATACTAAAAATTGTATTTAAAATAATCCCGACCACAACCACAGTAATCACATAATTTTAGTCTGCTGTTGATTAATAAATGACCTATTGTTATTCAGAGGAAATAAAACATACGCTTTTGGACCAATAAATAATTCTACTTCAATAAAATATCAGACATTGTCTTTATTGTGATTGGTATAACATAAATAACTTTTGCATTTCATTCAATGACTGCAGTAATTAGATGGAACGCGGAGCTGACTACTACTAGTACTATTAATAATTATGCATATTTTAACTTCAGTTTAAAAATAAAATGTTATTGTAATAAATGTTGTGATTCCTAGCTCTATAGTCAAATACATTGATCCATTAAACAAAATCAAATAAATTATCTTGCAAAAACAGTAGTTATTGAGTAAATATCAGTGGGTGTAGGAGCTACAACCAATGCTACCTATTAAATTTATATAAACTGTTATATGATCTCATTGGTTTAATGACTTATCCATTCAGACCAAAGTAGCATTTTTCCTTTGCGCGCTTGTGCAAACCTACCTACTTACCAGGGCTAGCTCAATCTTGTTCTCAGGATCCATAGCTCCAAAGATATCTTCTTGAAATTTTTCTGGCAATCCAGTGCTTGGAAATGCAAGGAATATCTTCATATTCTCGGCCTTTGTTAAAACCTGTACGAACCAATATCGAATGTATAGAATCCTCAATATACATACTCGTCTGATGATCAGGTAGCCGATTTCATGCACAATTGCTTGTTTCATTCTCAGGGAATGCCTAAGTGCAATCTAGAAGGTCATGATCTGTACCAAAATCATGACTTTTTTACTACTTTCATTATATTTCCACAAATTTTCCACCTACCTTTATTGCTTAGGTATACAAATTTGTCTTCAATAGCTCTTTTTCCACTTATTTTTTTATGATTTTTACTTTTTTTTAACTATTGACAACACTCACGACAGAACGCGGTCAATCCCTTCTGGCAGTGCCGGTTTCATATTTTTTTAGATTTTTTTTTCACATACACTACGTTTATTTTAAAACTGTCTGTATTTTTTTAAAACTTTTTAAATAGAACTCGCTTATGTTACGAGTGTCTTGTTTTTTCGTTTTCTTATTTATTTATTCCTGCTTTTTAACAATAATATAAAAAGACTACTGCCTGAATCAAGACGAATGCATTGCATGGTTTATTACCAATCACATTTCACATGCACCTCTCTTATCACCACCAAAAAAACAAACAGGAGGTAAACAATAAAGATACGTGAATAGATTTTAATTAACGTTTGGTTCTGAGCCAGGTAAAATTAAGTAAGGGGGCTAGTCATAAATTAAGTCACACCCTTATGGACAAATTTTGACCACGTGAAAATTACGTTACAAAAAAAATATCTTCCCCTTGAATTCTAAAAAAAGAGCGATTTAAATATTGACACATTTTTCTTTGGCGCAAGAAATAAAAGATCGAAAAAGAATTATGATGCCATGCTACCACTGATCCCCCACTCTAATGATAAAATGGACACCATTATTTAACATTACCAAAATTGGAATAAAAATAGGGAGGCGTAGATTTTATTTTCGGACGTCACTTTAGTGAAGACAGTCATCAGAAACGTAATGATTTACGACAACGTGGAGGGCGGGGGGCCAAATTTGGAAAAAAATTGTATTTCTAATTTATGGAGTGCACTTAGAGCCATAAATTATTTCACACCATATTTGCCAACTCTCAAGATCTTCAATTTTGCTATTGGAAATTTCCATGAAAAATCATGGGACAAATCTTATATAATAAATTTTTTTATATCATTTTTCTCTCTCTTAAGATATACCAGAATGACAATATTTCAATGCATTATGTAGAGGGCCTATGTGAACAATTTAAAAATAAAATCATATTAATTTTTTATTCAAAGTTCAGGATATTACCAAAAATTGGTAACTCATGGGACATCAAAAACGGGCAGAGAAAAATCATGGATTTAGAAAATGTATTATCTCTTAAACTATGTAGTTTAAAATTAAGAGTGGCAAAATATGTTTCTTTTCGCTAGACGTAATAAAATTTTCTTTACGTGCTTTGATTTTAAGTCAAATATAATTTTTTGATTTAATTTCTTATGAAACATTAATATTTTGTTTGCCTATATTTTAGTTATTGGCTATTATTTTATGATTTGGAAAAAAGTTCTTGCGTTCTAATGAGTGTAGACGTTTAAAGCTACCCCACACACTACTTTGATTGTGTTAGTTTTTTAGATACAAAAATAAAAAAAAATGCCAAAAAGCTTTATCACATCAACTAATGTTAGTAGGTAGGTACCTATCGGTGGTAGAACATTTTTTTGGACATTTATTTCTCACTCTAGAAAAAATGGTTTAAACTTTTTAGCTCCTTTTTAATAAGGGATGGGGGGGGGGGTGTTTTAATTTTGTGACCTAATTTTGAGCGGATCACCAGAAACGTGACGATTTGTAAAAAAGTAAGTAATTTATGGATGGCTCCTTTTAGTTCATTACTCCTCTAAATTCCTCATGCAGTTATCCAATGTTTATGCTGTTTGTTTGTTTTTTTTTTGTCGCGATAAGAGAGGTGTGAAATGCGATTACTAAAACCAACGCTGTCGGGTTGATTCATGCAGTCTACTTCCAATATTACCTATTATTGAAAAGTAGAAACAAAAAAAGGATAAAATAGTCAGTTAAAAAACTCAGTGGAAATAAAAAGTTTATGCCCATTTGCTGTGCGATTTGCTTAAGTAATGTGTAGTAAAGAAATTCATAATTTTTAAGTATTCCGTAAATTTTATTCGTTTGCTCTGACCAAAAAAAGTTTTCCATAGCTAGGAATTAAATCTTGTTATAAGTTCAACCACTGGATGGCGCTGCTTGTCATAAAACCATTATTTGTTGTTATTATTATTATAATAATTATTTATTATTAATAATTCTTTGCGTAAGTTTTTACATTAATTTTTTCAGCTTCAGTAAGGGTCATTTAAACATATCCAGGGTGGATTCTTTAAATGGAACGGTGCTTCTAGCGGGTAAGAATTTGGTTTTATAAAAAAATCCAAAAACACGTCAACTGGGATTTTTAATTTTCTTTAATCATGCTATCTTAGTTTTTTTATGTCGTTTTGTTTACGAGGTTTGGCAAAAAAATATATTTTTTAAATAGGACACCCTGTATAGTTTGACATTTTTAAATTTAAAAAAAAAATTCTCTCTTTTTTGATATTTTTGACAATACCACACACTAATACTCTATCTATCATGGTTTCCAAGATAGAGGAATTTAAACTTGCAAGGAATTGTTGTCTATGCCCTGTTTTACAAGGGATATTTGAATGAATATTGAAGTTTTCCATACAGATTTAGATAAAAATATCTTGATTATCGTAAAAGATAGAGCTTACTATGTGGTATTGCTGAAGAGAGAATTGTTTGCAGATTTCAAAAATTGGAAAATATACAGGGTGTCCTATTTTTTTAAAAAATTGCCATACCTCGTAAACTAAATGACATAGACAAAATCCAAGATAGCACGATTAAAAGAAATTAAAAATCTCAGTTGACGTGTTTTTGGATTTTTTTATTCAACCAAATTCTAACCCGCTAGAAGCACCGTTCCATTAAAAGAATCCATCCTGTATATTGGCCTTAAATCCCTAATGCTAGAAAGATGCCCTACAGTGCATAATCGTAGGGTTCTCGGTAATAAACAGTAATATTTATTTTAATTAAACTAATAAAACTCCAAAAAAAAACTTGCATAAAAATATGTGACCATAAAAACTTGAAGCCATCATCCATTGGGGCATCATGGAAATTAAATTGAATGTGGGCTTGTCTCTTCATTGACTGGTCCTAATTTATAAGTCATATAGTCTTACCCGAAACGTCCTCCATCTAACTCCAACTGTTCTTGTATGAGTGGCAAAATATTTCGAACTGTTGGTTTGGTTAGCCAAACGTTGAAAATATCTAAATCTAAATCTAGACCCTTTTGGCAAAACCATTTTCAATTATATTCAGCGCGTCCAAATCTTCATTTAAAAATTCCATTTTTATTTTTTTTATCGCTTTTGACTTAACAAAAAATGAGGTTAGAATTCTCTCCGAAGGATGATTTAAGGCTCGATATCTGGCTTCTTAAATTTAGGTATTCCTTAGACTACAAAGAAAAGCTGAGCAAACCAAATCAGCTACTTAGCACCGTTAAGAGATCCTTAGCGCAAAGGAATCCTTAGAGAAATTGCAGAGCAAATGGACATTAAAAAATTATAAAGTGTTAAAATACAAAAGTGACAAAAAAGGTACTAAAAATAAAGTTGATATCGGCCCTGCCGCCGAGATTGATCGTGTTATTTCAACTAATAACTATACTGGCGCGTAACGTGGGAAAATGGTGAAAATCTTTAAAATTAGTTGCAAAAAGAGACTGTTAAGGAAAAATTTGGATCCCTAAAGCAATAAAGGTAGGTGGAAATATTTTCAAAAGTAGTAAAAAGCCATTATTTTGGCTATAGGCCAACTTAACCTGGTAGATTGCACATGAGCATTCTCTGATGCTGCGAACATAGGGGAATCAAGTCCAATTTACTCTCCGTGCCGTACGACCGAGGTGGGGTTGAAGCACTCTGCAGTGTTATCTTTTTGAAATTTATTTTGTTTTTATTATTTTGTTTTATTTCTGCCTTGCTCGAGAAACAGATTTGGAAGTTCTTAAGTCAAATAATATAGTTTTAAAACTAAAAATGGATGTTTACGAAGTTGCCGAAAAAGTGCACATGGTCAAATGGTACTATCAAGGCAGACCATTGAGACTTATTCAAGAACTTGTAAATCGCCGAGAACCTAGTTTATCAACGATTCATAGGTTTGTGCAGAATTTTGAAAAGTTTGGTTGTGTAGCGCCAAGAAACCATAAAAAACTCACTGTTTTGAATGACGAGCAGGAAGTACAAGATGTGATGATTTCCGCTACAGTGGAGGAAAATCGAAAGTTAACTAGCCACCAAGTTGCCGAAGCAGTTGATACGTCTTCTGCATCCTTCTCAAAAAGAATGGTTATCATTCTTACAAAGCCTCGAAAACGCATCAAATTTTTCCAGAGAACAACTATCGTCCCATGGAATTATGCGAAACAATGATGGAAAGGGCTAATCGTGATGAAAACTTTCTGAGATCTATTATTTTCACAGACGAAAGCACTTTTCCATTATTGAATCGTCATAACCCAACACACGTTCGATATTGATCGAGGGAAAAATTTGCATTTACAATTTGACGTAAGAACACAGTATCCCCAAAAACTAACTGTTTGGGGGGGGGGGGTTATTGTAGGGGAACATGTCATTGGGCCATTTTTTATTGACGGCAATTTGAATGGTCCTAGATACATGGATCTACCGCAGTAGCATATTATTCCAACTGCTAGGCAGTTGTTAGGTGTGAGATTTGGTAAAACATGGTTTCAACAAGAATGGTTGTCCCGCTCACAATGTTGGCCTTGTTGGGGAATATCTTAATAATGTGTTTCCTAATAGGGTTATAAGTACACGGGGAACTATTTTATGGCCAGCTCGATCACCCGATGTTGCTTCTAATGACTTCTATCTGTGGAGTTATATCAAAAATAAAGTTTACGGGCATGAAAGGGCTAATAATTTGGAAGAAGTTCGGATTAAAATTGAAGAAGTTTTTCAAATTGTCACCCCTAACATGCTTGGAAATGCAGCAAGGAGGACTTTTCGAACATTTGCTCTAATTTTTTTTTGACTTGGAGAATCTTTTTGGTTTTTAGAATGTATTACTTTATTTTGAGAACTTGTTTTTATTTTGTTTCTGCTTATTATTTTCATTGTAACACGTTGTTAGTGATAAATCTAAGCAGTTGAAAATAAAACGCTCTAACTTATCAGTGACAAAAAACAAGAAAATTACGTTATCATAATTTGCGTATTTATTGACCAAATTCCGGTTTCATGGACTACACTTCACATTGCATTATGGTTAGAGGCGTACTAAACGCAAACCGTAAACGGTGATCGCAAGCCTGAGTGTTGGTTGCTCCACTGATAGGTGTGCGGTGTCCCCGCATACGTACACTGGGAAATTGGACTTCTTCCGGCCTATGTTCGTATGTAGCCTGTAGCGCCAACTAAGCTATTGATGTAACGGGGTTTTGACTAGCTATTCGGAAATCCTTTCCTCCCCCTCGTAGTGGGGTGATTTTTGAAGGCTATATATTACGCTTTCATATCAATCAAATGCACCAGAGTGAAACAACATGATGCCAGAGATATTTTATAAATGAAAAATGAATATGTTAAAGGGGCCATGATATTCGTTTTTATTTGTACACCGAACATAACAAAGAAAACGCGATGCAGACACAAAATGCCTGAGAGATACCCCTGGTGAGCGAAGTCACCCAAAAAATAATGAATTCAAATTCAATTTAGACCTTCTATGCATGTATGTTTATATGTTCGGGTCAAATATTGCAACTCAATTTTGACTAACCTCTAGATGTCCGATTACATTCAAATTTGTAGGCGATTATAGTTCCGGTGACAATACAATAATATGCTATTACTAGGCACGGAAAACGCCTAAGTTTATCCGATGGCAACCAAAATTGGTATAGGGGATGAGAAATACGAATTTTTGATCAGATTTTGGTGGATTCAAGATTTTTGGTCATGTTTTGCTCACCAATTTTAACTGACTTATACACATCCGATTCTCTTTAAATTTGGTAAGCGTTTATAGTTCCGGTAACAATACAATAATATAGTATTATTAGGCACCTCCCCCCCCCCTACGTAGGGTGTGGAGGGGGGAAATACCTAAGTTTGTCCGATTTTAACCAAAATTGGTATGCGTGGGTTTTTGAGGGTAAGGAACACGAATTTTTGATCAGAGGCGTTTTCTCGCGTTGAAATTGTTTAAAATGTTTTTAAAAAGTTTGAAAAATTTGTTTTCTCGCGTTACAACGGAGACGTCACATCGAAATGGGTTAAAAATATTTTGAAACGGAATCCACTCTAGTTTCAAAACTGACGCATGCGTAGAAGATACGTCAAAATTCTACATTCTTGTTTTAACCGATTTTTTTTTGATTTTGCGTGAAAATTTATGAAAAATCGTATTCTAGATATCTTGTTAGACATTCTTCATGGTATCCCTGTGGTCTTATATGATTTTCTGGGCTTAAAAGAACAGTAAATAAAAAAACTTCACTGTCCATGTAGCTTCCATTGCTTGCCATCCATGCTACTAAAACGGGCCGTACACTCGAAGGTTTTGTTAGATAAACCAGTAGTTGATCCATTTTAATTTTAAACACCGAAAAAATAGACAGAAAAACGACAAAAATTGAGGTTACACTAAACTACGTCAGCGTTTTGAACTACTCATTTTTTCTCGGTTTTAAATGATGACGTCACATCTAAATAGTTTCAAATAATATTTCAAAATAATTTCAACGCGAGAAAACGCCTCAGATTTTTAAAATTCAATATGGCGGATTCAAGTTGAACAATTTTTGGTATGCGGTTCAAATTTAATATTATTAGGCACCCCCTTCCCCCCCCCCTACGAGGGGAGAG